>CM051823.1:163358634-164614973 GCA_028451465.1 Erethizon dorsatum
AGGGAGATACAGATTTCAGGCGACCGGGAGGCGCCGGCTCCTTCCCAGCCCGCTGGGTAACCCCCTCCCCGCCGTGCATCCCCTCGCCTGGAGGCCCGCACCTGCACGTCTGGCAGCCCCACGCCCGCTGGGTCAGGCTGCGCTTGGGGATCAGCGCTGAGGTCCTTCTTTACGTGGAGCTGGAATTCGTGTCCCTGAAACATCTTCCCTCTTTGTCCTGGTTTTCTCCCTTGTGGGCCAAACAGGTCCAATGGGTCTTCCTTCTCCATTCAGCAAGGCTCGCGGCGCCCGGAAGGCAAGGCGCCCGGCTGGGTGGGTCAGCGGATGACTGGCTTCTCCGCGGCGCGGGAGGTGGACATGGGCCGCTCTTCAGCACGACAGTGAGGCCAGGAAGAGGACGGGGCAGTGCGGCTTCAGCCGGCCTCACGGGAGTCAGGAGGGCGGCTCTGAGAAAGGCACCAAAGGATGACTGCAGGTCCCTCAGCAAGAAGAGAGGAAGGGGTGAGGGAGGACAGAGACAAAGATAGAAAAGGAGACAAGGAAAATCATACTTTTATGATATGACTTTTAAGAAAACTGCAACTCAGGACACAACGTTGCCTAAGGTCATCCAGACAGGTGTTCCGATCTTGCTACCTAGGCTCATCTGCTTGCTTCTTCTTCCATCACGCCAAAGCCCTTTATGACGCTATCCGTCCTTGCTGATAACGAAAAGGACAGCAACTTGACTTTGAGATGATCTAACAGATTCAAAGTTTCAAAGGCGATCTTGGGCCAAACCTCTTAGATCAACCATCTTGAAGGGCGCCTCCAAAACCATGGTGCCTCTCAGTCTCTCTCACTCTCCTCGGAGCATGTACTTCTGTAACTCTGCCTACTAAATCTGCCACTGGAGTCCACATATATATTTGGGGGGTAAGGTCCCTCTCCTATTTGTGATGGGGAGAGATTCCAGCAGCAGAGAAAGCAGGTGCCAGGCCGTGGGGTGGGAAGGAGCCAAGTCACTAACAGGAAGCCAGTTTGAAGTCTGAGCAAAACAGAAAGCAGGGAATAGGGACTCCCTCGCTGGCCTGTGTGCCATGTTAGGGCTTCTGCTGTCATTCACTGGCTCATTCATGAATCAGTGTATCCACTCATTCAGCGGATGCTTGTCTGGACCCCTCCACCCTTCCTTGGGACAAAGGAGAGAGCAGGGTGGACAGGCACCTAATGAAACTACATTCTTGCCCTAATGAAACTACATTCAGGATGGGGAGAAAGACAATAAGTAAAGCATGAAATCCACAGGTGCTGTGGGGAAGGGAACGGGGACTTGGATCTCAAGGAACAGAACAGCCTCCCAGAGGGGCCGATGAGGAACAGGATGGCGGTGGCTGTGGAGGGCCAGGGGACAGCGCCCAGCAGGTCAGCTGAGCTGTGGAGAGGGAGGCAGATGTCCCGGTGAAAGATGAGGCCACTGCGACGAGGACTGCACTGGTGTGGCAGGGGGAGAGGGTCCGGCTGAGTGATGTTCAGGAGGTAATTTTCCCTGCTGGTGGCCCACCAGGAAACAGTCCTGCTCGCTTAAAGGCCCTGTGAGCTCTACGAGGCAGTCTGAAAGGTGCTGCTCCCAGGCCAGCTTCCTTGTGAATAACAAGGTGATGTTGGTAAGTACTTATTTTCATGATTGCTATTGGGTGTACAAATTCCGAGACGCATCTGTGATAAAGGTCAGCTTTGCTGCCCCGTGTAAGTCCGCCTTTTAGGAAGTGCGGTTCCCAGGACAAGGTCACGGTTTGTGGATGGAGCCTTCCAAATCTGGTGGCAGTGTCGATGTTCCTTGGCTGGGGGGAGAGGCTGGGAGAACTCCACATCAGTGCCCGAGCTGCAGCGTGGTGTTGTTGCTCCTCTATTCTGGGCTCGCTGATCTCTGGGGCAGGGAATTCTGCCTGCTGCCAGCACCACATTGGCTCGGAGAGGGCACCACATGCTGGGCCTGTGAAGCAGCGCTAGGGTCTGAGCCTCTGCCACCACTGGTGCCACAGCTGAGCTTTGTAAGTGAGAAACCAACAGCGTGGCAGGGCGGCAGGCAACACAGGAAGTGGCCCTTAGCGTGGGCTTGGAAGGTCCCTTCCCTCCCAAACACTTACCGAGAGGTCAAAGCCCCCAGCCTTTGGCTGCGGTGAATTCTCGGCTTCTGTGTGCATGCAGAGGTGCCTGGGTCCTGTCATTTACAAGCAGGGAGAAAACCCATCCCTGGAACAGGGAATGGAGGTCGCACCAGGTCTAGAGCCCTCGCTAGCATGGGAACGCACCAGGTCTAGAGCCCTCGCTAGCATGGGAACTGCGCCGCACTTTCTCTACATCTTCATCGAATCCTTGAGGTAGCTCCACCAGGGAGGTCTTGTCACCAGTGTTACGTTCAGCATGCTGAGTCACTGCCTGGGTCTCTGCTCAGCTGCTCAAGCTGGTCCTGGTGGCCAGGAGCAGAGAGAGAAGGGAGGAGCGGGCAGGAGACGCACCCTCCAGCCAGGCCGCCTCCCAACAGTAGATGTAGATCCCCCATCACCCAAGCACCTCCCAAGACCCTGGGGGACACCTAGACTTAGACCACGCCGATACCAATGGAACGGACAGAAGAGGATGAATCCAGGTGCTCGACCCAAGGGTCCAGGTAGATGGTGGGGAGCATAGGAGGAGGAACAGGTTTGGGGAACTCATAGATTCTGTTTTGGACATGTTTGAGAGGCCTGTTGGATGCTCCAGTGGGTGACCTCCTGCTGGATGGTTTCAATTTCCCCATACCCTTACCTGGCAGGGCTTCTGGGGCAGCAGGGGGCACTCACACCGGCTTTAGAAGTTCCAGTTGACCAGGTTGGGGCCGGGTCATGGCAGAGAGGTCCCGAGGACCCTCCCCACACCCAGGTGTTGAGCAGGAGTAGCTTACAACATGGTCCTGAGCTGCCAGTAAGAGGTGTGTTAACAAGGATGACTCATCCAGGCTGCCTGCGAGGCGGCTGCGCCCTCTGAGTGGCAAGATCTGGCTGTCCACACTGGCTTCCAGCGGCCACGAGTCAGGCTGTCACTGAGGATTTGTACGGTTGTGTCCCCTGTGGACTTTTGCCAATGGTAACTAAAACTGTAACTCCACAAGATGACATCTTGCCTTCTAAGCCAACCATCACATGCCTTGAGACAGCTCGAAGGCCATAGAGTGACTTAAGATTGTCAACAAAGTGATCTCCACGGTTTCCTCTTCTCAAATTCTTTGTTGAAGTTTGTGACTACAATGAAGATGGACTTCATTGTTGTGTGAAAGTCATGATTATGAAATGAAAATTGCATGCAAAATGGAGTCTCTATCTTCAACTACAAATTCCTCGCATCAAGTTGTCCTATATCCCTGACAATTTTTCTTTTAATTAAAATGTAGCCTGATAGGCAAAATCTTGGGAACATAAAGCAGTTATGTGAGTCACTCACCCATTTGTATGCATATGTGACCTACTTAGCTATTAACAGCCTATTTGAGGCCAAAAACTACATTAGAGAATTCAAACAAAAGCTCCCAGGGAGTCCGATAATGGGACTGTTTTGATTATCCCAGAGTTTAGCCAATTTCCTCTTTCTCTAGTAATTTCATTTAGAACACTAGTCATTTTAAGAACAAGTAGATTTTTTTTTATTGCTTCTCTAGTTTGCTATGACACTGGCACATGGCCAACCATCTGTGAAACTGCAATTATTACTGTTACTTAAAATTTATCAGGCTTCTTCAGGTGCTGTAGAAGTAATTCTACCTGCCCAGAAAGACAAAGCCAAGAAAGCCAGCAAAGAGACCCAACTTTGCACAAAAATAAGCACTGTCACCCTGAGTTCCAACGTCAGACCAGAGCCTAGAAGTGGTGTTCGTGGACACTGCTGGGTGGATCCTGAGTTCAGGTTCACTGCTGTCCAGCAGGCATCTACTGTTCAGCACCCAGAAACCTCCTCCTTCCCCACCAGGACTGTGCATCCGTGCAGCCACGCACTTTCTTATCAGTCAGCATTTCTTGAAGTGTATAAGTGTGTTGGCTTCTGTAATTCACTTCTGAATGATTCCAGCAAAACTATATTCTTCAGCCTCACAGTTTTTTCTTGTTCTTTTATGTTTTTCCTGTACATTTAGCAGTGAATCAAGAGTGATGGTGGTGGGCTGGTGAGATGGCTCAGTGGCATAAGCGCCTGCCTGGCAAGTGCGAGGTCCTGAGTTCGACTCCCAGTACCCACATTAAAAAAAAAAAAGAGTGATGGCAGTGGAGCTCTTGCCGCTGGAATTCCTCTCTCTCCTCATCACTTTGGCTGTGGATGATTCCGAGAAGGAGACCTGAGAGTGAGGTGGCGCTGAGGCAGAGCTGCTCTCTGGGATGAGACCGCCGTGGTCCTGCCATTGCAGGCAGGTGGCCAGCCTTGCCCTGCGGTTCCACCTCAGACAGGGCAGCACTGTGCCGCCAACCTGCTGTGGGGAGGGAGGTGCCTGCTTCTCTCTCAGAGCCAGGGTGACCACATTTCCAGGTCTACCTGGGATAGACCAAGTCTGCGCCCAGTGTCCAGCACGACTGTGACCAGTCTCAGGCTCACGTAAGTGCACTGGTCTCGAGCTGCATGCTCAGCCTGCTTGACGCTCTGCTGTAGCTCTAGCTAAGTGAGCCTCATCCGGACACTCAGGTTTAAAGACCGCGTTCTGCTCCCGTGACGAGGTCGTTAATTGAGTTGGTCACTAATTGTATATACCATGCACGTTACAATATTCAGAACAAACAAATGGTCAAAGGAAACTCCAACTTGAGACTTGGCTTCTGTTTGCGTAGCTCTTACGTGCAGCACTGTAATGTACGACAGAACATAAAACTGCAGGACTGTACTCTACGGTACAGTCAGCAAACATCACAGTACTGCAGAGACAAGGTGAACTCGACAAGAGACACTGAGGCTCGATAAACAAGAAGTACAGAACTGTACAGAGAAAAAAGCAGGGTCGTAAAGTCTGAACAGTTGTTAAACAGGTAGTTCATTAAATAAGGAAAGTCTGCCCCATTCGGGGCAGCACATTCAGGAAGATTATTTCCAACTGTGTGAAGGAATAGCTGCCTTTTTCCAAAAATGGCCTTTTGGGCATTATGGGGCTTGTCCTAGTGCTAATGCTGAGGGTGGGTGACAAACTCACTTTTGTGCTTTTACAGAGTTCAGTGTCTTCCCCACGGCCCTTTGTCCCTCCAGATGGATGCCCTAATCTCAGAGCACATTCCCCGAGACCTCCTCCCACTTGTCATTAGTTTTCCCTGTTAATCAGGCTGCAGCTGTGTGTAGCGAGACCCGTCTGGGGGTCTGAGGACAATGGCTTGTCCTTTCGGGCCATCTGGAGGAGCAGGCCTTCCACTGTCTTAGAATGTTTTTGAATTAACATCTTTGACCACACAGAGAATGGGGGGCGGAGCCCCGGCTAGGTGGTCCATAGTGAGCCTTCTGTGTTTGCAGAGAGAAGAAAAAAGGAAAAAAAGAAGACGAAGGGAAGGCATAAAGATCAGTGCACACGATTCAGAAGGTATGCTGTAAACTCAAAATGCTACTTGCAAGTCACAAAAGAACAGTGTTGTTTCATACCCAAGCCTCAGCCCAGGGACCAAACACTGAAAGTGAGTTTTAGTTCTCTAGATGTAGCATTTAGGTGGGCATGGCGATTCCCTCCTTTCCAAGAAAACGGAATTTTATGGTAAAAAATGTCCTTAGGAATAGTAGGAGAAGAAAAAGATTTTGCAGTAGAACTTCTTACCCTATGCCTCTGTTCATGGTGTGAAGGACGCGGTGTGAAAACAGACGCGCGAGAGGCTTCGTGGACGCGGGCCCCGGCTGCACCAGTACAGACAGGGACCTGGCCTCGGTCCCGGCATCGCAAGCACTGGGGCCTGGTTTCCTGGGAAACAGGAACACGAGAAGTTACAGCCCTCCTGCTGAATTTTAGTTTTTGCTATTTTGCCTCGTATTCGTAGCTATGAAAGTCATTGAAGTGCTTCATTATCCTAGCATATCAAGAGCTTTCAGGTACTTAGGAAATCCAGTTTTTTCTCTTAAGAAAATTATAATTCACTGGGGGGAAAAGATGGAACATGACCTATTTATTGTTCATACTAACTGGACCTTAATCATTTGGGATTGCTGGGTGTTTGGACATAAGCTAGGCTGAAGTTCAACTTTATTTCATCTTTGATCAAAGAGCTGATTAAATATAATGAAATGATCCTTTAGAGAAAGATTTACATTGCTCAAAGACATCTTCAACTGTGGTTCCCATTTTTTCAAGAAGTTTATGTGAAGTACTGTTGTTCTGACTCTTTAGGGGTCGACCCCAAAACACCTCCCAGGTCCTTTATAAAGTATATAGGGCGTGGCTGTTCCTTTTCTCCTGGAAAATGTGCTTTTCTTAAAAAAATATTGTGAGTGTATAACAGACACACAGTCACATGGGCCCGTTTACTTTGGGAGATCTGATCGTGAACACAAAGGACAGGAACATGAGCCTGTGTGCAGAATCTGCTTTAGGTGCTCAGGGCTTTTGGATTACGGTGCAGGGCTGATCTGGGAGTCAGGGTTCTGGCAGAAACATAGGGTGCTGGGAGGGGTCCCTGCTTTACAGATGCTCTGCTTGGGAGAATGTGCAGTTCTCACAGAGCTTTATTCACAAGAAACTGTGTTCCCGGGGTGCATTTACTTTGTCCTATGTGTGTTCTAAATGAAGGCTTGGTGCTTGTAGCCCTGGAGCCTGAGAGTACCCAGATGAATAATTAATTTTGCAAATGCCAAATGTGTCTGATTCGGCTTTTTGGAGCTATAATTCAGAGACTGCCGGTGTCCTTCCTAATTTGGAAATATTTTCTTGCTGGTTTGTATTTTGAACTGTACCCAGCTATCTGCTTTCATTACTATATTCAGGATCCCAAGAGAGCTGCTTCTTTGGTTGTCATAGCGTGGACAAACACTCAAGAAATCCAAGAACTCGGTGCTTCCGTAAAGCATTTATTTTTATTTGAAAACATTATACGGGCATTACATTGCCACAGCCAGTCCAGAGGGCAGCATGCAAATATCAAAACATGGACAGTTTGTTCAACTGATTGGTGTAATTTTCTTTTTTTGGTTCATATTTTTCCATTTGCAGTGTCGGGATTAGTGTGCTTTGTTATGTGGCTTAACAGTAGCATCTACCCATGGGGTAAAATCTGTACTGGTATCTAGCTGGGACTACTAAGTGGTTACAAATCAAAAATAAACCAAAACAAACAATACTACACACTTGTCAGAAGGTTAATAGCACAAGTTAGCAATATCTAAACTAAACATTGAAACATTTTCGTGGGACACAGTGGTGCAAACCGTTCCCTTGCTTGGTCTACCCAGACATGAGTGTCGAGTGCGGAGCTGGGGGAAGATGTGACCAAGACCAGCTCGTCCTCAGTGCAAGACTTTGTCAAGGAAGTGAGAACCGCCGCTTCCCTTGGGGGGCAGGCGGATTCAGAAGGGCTTAATCAGACAGGATACAGATGGTGAAGGGCTCACCTTGTTGAGGAAGAGTGGTGGTGGACTGAAAAGCTGAAATTTTTGCTGGTTTCTACCGAGGTTATGAAATCTCAGAAACTAAAACTGCTAGAATTAATATTGCGCTATTCCCATTTCCCTCCCCATTCCCAAAGGATCGACATTTTTACACAGAAAAAGAATTTGTCCTTTGCTACTCTTCTTCTCCTTACAGGTGAGTCTGGAACTCCTGGTCATGGACAGTTCAGTACATTTGCAGCCTTTCTAAATAGAGACAAACCAACATGGTGAGGTGACCTGGTGACACAAAGGTCTGATTACCAGGACACTGGATGACAAAAGGCATACAGTGAATTTACCTTGACCTTCACACTTGGTTTCCATACAGTAGTCAACCAAAACATCCTAGAAAATAATTCAGATGGCAAACTTTAGCCATTGGTCAATTGCAAACCTTTGGAAATTTGAATTTTTTTTTTTTTTTTGTGGGTACCGGGGTGTCGACCTCAGGACCTCGCATGCCAACAGGCGCCCGTGCCGCTGAGCGATATCACCGGCCCCTTTTTCATATGTGGGTTCCGGGAGTCGAACTTGGGCCCTCGCGCTTGCAAGGCAGGCACTTACGCCGCTGAGCCATCTCACCGGCCCCTGGAAATTTGAATTTTTAAAAGAATGCCCAGTCCACTGAGTGAACTTAGAAATTGTTCCAGCCACTTGCTTCTTATAAGACTTTACTAAGTGTCTACAAATTAGCATCATAAAAATGAATCAAAAAGACAAAAACATTTGGCTTAAAATAAATACTACAAATGAAATAAATCAAGCAAATTATGCAAACCAAATGAATGTAAACACAAAAATAAAACCACGATCTTTAAAGGTTTTAAGATCTGAATTGAGAAAAAAATTCAGAGAAAGGTATTTAATTGGTTCAAAGGTAGCAAGGTTGTTTTGATTTGATAGAGCTTCAGGTTGACCTGGACCCCACAGCAAATGAAGCCTGTTCCTGAGGGGGCAGGAGTGACCATGAAATCCGCCTATCAAAGAGGATGGTTTCTCTCCCCCACCTGTGTAGGAGTCGTGCAAAAAGGCCACACGAGTGCTGGGGACAGTGTGGGCTGCTTTTGCCTGCACTTCCAGGCCTTGTTAGGCCCTACTCTGCAAATGTGTTCTCTATGGACTCCAGCAGCGTTTTGCGTCATTTGCCTGCCTAAGAGGCACTGATCTGAATCGCCCAAGGGCGCATAAACGCTGTGTAAGCCCTGGAATGCCACCGGAGATCCCTTGGGGTGGCATTAAAGTCAGCCCAGCCTAAAACGCACTTTACACACAGACACGTAGAGTCTGTTCTAAGTGACAGGGATCTGCGGTTCTCGGTTTCCTGTGTTTGGAATGAAGGGGCTACTTAAGGGCACCAGGTTAGGCTAGAGCCACATGGTAGTATTCTCTGCACCCATTAGGGTGTTGCGTCAGTACGTTCTGCTGTTAGATGCATGTCAAATGTGACCGCCTCGCCAGACTTTTCCAACGGCGACATCCACCACTACAACCGAGCCATCATCGAGGTGGCTCCACATCAGCACTCTGACCTCGGGAGGTGGCATAACCAATGCTACTCAAAATAAAGATAATTTCCAGGCTGGTACATTTCAAAAAGGTACTATATAATTAAGAGGGTAGAGGAGCATGGCTTTTTTCTGTGCCTTGATTAATTTCCATATTATGACTAAGAAAATCTAGGAAATAGGAGGAAAATAAAAAATAATTTTTGAAGAGATGATTTAGGGAGGGGAAGAAAAATTTTGAAAGCAAATCTAACCCTAAACACAAATGTTCCTATTTTGGGGTTTCCCCTAAGCCACAGAAATGGAGCGGTTCTTATCCTGTTATTACAGGGACTTGATCAGCTGAATTACGTGGCCCCAAAGAAAGGCAATGGCCTGGGTAATGAGAGACTGAAATATAAAAAGGCTAAAATATTTGTTTTAAATCTATTCCTAGAATAGAGAATTGTGTGGTCAGTTGCCCCTCCCCACAAGGGTCACAGCACAGAATACTTACTGAGCGGGCAGTCAATCCAACAGGGTGCGAGAAGCCACCGGTCACAGGCCCGAGATTATGATGCTTCTCAGGGTGGCGCACCTATGGCATGTGTCACTCTGTGTCTGTGCAAACACTAAGGTGTGACCCTTTGGAAGTGACTTTTGCCATTGAACAGTGGGCTTCTGTGGGCTGCATGGACCCTGGCAATAGTCCTATCAGGAATCCAAAAGATCCCCCAAAGATTGGCATCACTGTAATCATACAGCTCATGATAACAGGGACACGGATTTTGATGGGGACATTGTCAAAGTAATTGACGTGGGGGTTGTGACAGGGTGCACACTGCCGAGTGGCTCTAGGCAGGTGCACTAGGCCTGGTCCCCAGCGGTCCTTAGCATGCGCCTCTCCAGGCTCCCAGGACTTGCTACCTTGCAGGCTGTGTGAGCTGCACCTAGTAAATACCTTTCTCTATGTACAACGCGGAGATGACGGTGAACATGGGGCCACAGCCTAGGCCACACGCACCCGGGGCTCCTCTTCAGTCTCCTGGCCCAGGCTGGTGTAGGTGACTGAGGGCTCCACCTGGGCTGCGGCGGGCAAGTCCATGACAGGCCCCGCAGGGTTGCGGAACTGCTTGTACACGCGAGGGTCCTGGGCTATGTAGGTGGAGGTGGAGGAGTACAGCACCAGCCCGATGAGGATGGTGAAGAAGGACAGCAGATAGAGTCCTGAAAACTGAAGGACACAACGGCAGAGCGTTAGCAGAGAGCGCAGAACCCTGGCTCTTTCAGGAGGCAGAGGAGTGGCTTCCTCCCCGAACAGGTGATGACCAGGCCAGCACACTTGACAGGAAGGGAATTCCTCTTCCTACTCTGGCTGGGACTACTGATTTCCTTATCTTTTCCTAGACCTGTGGCTAATATGAGGAACACTTAACTAATTGTCCCTACAGTACCAAGCTGATGTGTTGGGGTAGCTCATTAAGCACAAATTAAAATACATCAGGTTAAAAGCAAAAATCTCCAATGCTACTCAGTAAAGAGTTGGTTGTTTGTGGCCTCATTAAACCCACAAAGAAATATGAATGTGCCACTAAGAAATATGGATATTCCATTATTAATATGAATATTCCATTAAGAAATATGAATATTCCATTAAGAAATATGGCTATTTCACTTGAGGTTGTAAAGAAGCCATAAGCAACGACGCCCTCACTGACCCACACTTTTCTTTTGCCTTAATCCACACAGACATTATTTGTCCTCCCAGGAGTAACTGCTATGAACTCTGGTGGCTGTCTTTGTGGGATCTGATTATCCTTGAAGAAAGAGAAAGAAATTTGATTTGCCATTCCTGCTCCATCCATAACAAAGCAGACCAAACAAAGCAGTCTATGTAGCACGCTTCTCCCTAACCTTGCTTGATAATTCGTAGTGGTTCTGTGGGGGAGGTGGGTGGAATCGAGTTTACACAAGTCTCAAGGATTTACAGAGGTTTTTTAAAAATTATAACACAAGTTTAAATATCGCATGGGTTCTCTTATATGAGAAAGTCACACTGCAAGTAAAGAACAAAGTAAAAGATAGGTGACAGGGAGGGGGGAGGTAGCTCTTTTGCAAAAGGGAAGGGGACCAAGAGACGGAGGCGGGGAGGAGATGGAAAGAGAATGAAGATGTGTCACGCACATGCGCCACTGCCCGAGAGGAGTGTGACCACTATGTACTGCAATCGGTGATGAAAAGAAACTGAAAAAGTAGAACTTGAGAAACTGGCATAGTGACACTGGTAGTTACTGGTGGAGACGAGGTGGCAGGATGAGTGCTGCCATTTCCTCGTTCACTCGCTCATTCACTCACCGCATGGAGTGAAGAGCTTCTTGCGATGCCTCCTCTACCTCTTGCACTGAACTATGCACTGGGGAAAGGGAGGTGACGGATACAGTTGGTCCCTACCCTGAGGACTCAGTGGTCTCTGTAGAGAAACAGAGGCACAGATGAGCAGAATCCATGGTGCTTACAGCGTGGGGGTCTCATGTCAGTCACTATTATCCCAGTGCTGATACCATCTGCATCCATGGAAAAGGCAGCGATTCTATTTTCCTATTTTGTTTTTGATGGTCCTACTCTGGAAGAGCCAACAACTGGTAAAAAGACAAATACTCATTGGAAGCTGGAAGGAAAGAGAACAGGAAAATGACCCAGAGATCCTATAAAGTAAGTTACAAGGTGGAAACACAAGCTAAAGCGGTGCTGTGATTGGCGGTTCCGTCACGGGATGCAGCTTTAGAACGCCAGCGCACACCTTATTTTCACCGTGTTTCTCGGTAACCCTACAATGCCTGGTGATCCACTTTTAGAACGCCTGTAACAATGGGGCATAATGAAATGTTTTCAAATTCTTGTTCCTTTAATTTTTCTAGGAAATATATATGAATTTCATGCAAAAATTTTTACAATTTCAACCTTTGGCATAAATGGGTTAATTCATATAGAATTCACTCTAAAACTGCTCACAAGACAAACAGCGTGGAATCTTATGTGACAACATCTTGGAAGGTGCCGCGAGGTTTTGTTAACAGGCGATGCAGAAAGCTTTTATTTCCCCAAAAGAGAGTGGGCTGCAAGCACTAGGATTAATCAGGATAAATACTGGATAATTCAAATGGTGACAGAAAGCTTCGATTTATTTTTTAAAAAGCAAGGAAAATTTCAATTCTTTCCTCTTTTTAGCTTAATAGAAAAAAAAACTAAGCAAGAGACGCACACAGCGCCCCCTTTCCGGTTGCTACTCTCCTCCTGTAGAGCGTTCATTTCACAAGCCCATCGGACACAACTTCAGGGCGGACTGAGCGCCTAACTTGTTAACTGCGAAGAAACACTGACTCCCCCTCCCCAAGCGAAGGCCACAGGACCATCTCGGGGACACTGGTGAGGACTGTCAGAGGCAGGGGCTCTTTCTCCCGTGGGGTGAGGGCCTGCTGTGTGCACCCCGAGCTCACCCTGGCCGAGCCCCAGAACATGCTGTGTGCTGTGTGCTGTGGCGCAGACCTCCAGAGCCCGCACCGGGCAGTCCTGGGAGGATGCAGCCTGTATGAGCAGCACCAGCTCATGGACACTGCTTTGCTGCCGTCTTTTCTATCCTGACGGGTCACTGTGGGAAGGGCTCAACACTAGCCCTGCATACGAGATGAGAACCCCTGTGCCACTTACAGCCCGGTGCCTGGGACGCAGCCGTCACATGGAATGGGCTGGCTGAGGCCTTGCAACCCTAACTGGCAACCAGGGTCGCAGCTCACTCCCTGACAGCGGGCCTGTCCGTGGGATTGCCCTGCAGCTAATGCGGCTCTTGGCATATCATTAAGAACAGGCTGAACTTTCATTTATTTTTGGCATGAAACATCTGAGTTGAATTTTAATAAACTATGGCTTTAATGGACTTAAAGGTATCCCTGTAGAAAAAAAAATCACAGTTTGGAAGTTATTTCAAGGTACATTTATAAAAATATCAACTGCAGTGTGTGAGGAGCAGGGCAGTTTTTCAAGGGCAGCTTTCTTTTCCTTGCTTGACTAAGAAGCAGAGTGTAGAGTTAGGGTACGGGAAGCCCCCCAGAGGTGCCTGTGCTGGAAGCTGGGTCCCAGCTGGGGGTGCTGCTGGATGTAGGGGCAGGAAGTGTGGCTGTGGGGCTCCCACGTGACTTCCTCCCTCTCCTCTCCTCTCCCTCCCCTTCCTGGCCACCATGCAGTGAGCAGCTGTCCTCCACCAGGCCCTCCCGCTACGATGCACAGCCTCGCCGTCGCCCAAGCACAGCTCCATGCAGCCGGCCCGGAGCCCTGAGGCAGAACAAACCTTCCCTCCGCAAAGCTGACTTCCCCGGGCATTTTATCACGGCACCAGAAAGCTGACCACAGAGGAGGGCGGAGGGCAGGGCCATGCTCAGGGGGCCACAAAGGGAGCCAGGAGGACGCTGGGGGGCCTTGTGGTGAGGTGGGCCTGGCTTCTCGTCGTCCCCAAAGAAGACCCTGGGCTGCTACCTCTGTGCAACTCGGGCTTCTGACGGGGGCTTGGGGTGCATTTGCAGGTAATTGTACTGACGAATGGTGAGCACTGACTGGGATTTAATGGATGATGCTTGGCTTTTTAAAGGGACGTATGACACTGCGTCAGATTCACTGGAATGAAACTTTATCATGAGATGCAGGAGGAGGATTGTAAAGGGCAGGGGCATCCTCAAGGAAGGGAGGAGTGGGGTGTGACGTGCTGGGGCCCCTGGAGGTCTCTGGAGAGAAGGTGACAGCAGGCAGCACCTGAGAACCAGCGCTGTGCAGAGATGACAGCGGGAAGGAGGAAGAAAACCAGGTCAAACGAGCAGGAAAAAGTAAAGGAAAATCTTCGATAGCCAGGAGGAAAGGGGATTGCAGAACTCGATAAACAAAACACGTTTTGTCTAAATTGTGTTCTGTCTGCCCCCCCTCATTTTATATTTTGTGTATGAGTGTAGGTGTGTGTGTACGCATGCGTGTGTCCATGTGTGCATGAATGCATATATACATATGTGTGTGTGATGTGTGTATTTTTTGTGGTGCTAGGACTGAAACTTCGCACTCAGTTACACTGCAGCCCTTTGCTCATTTTTTATTTTGAGGCAGGGTCTTGCTGAGTCCCCAAGTCGCCTGTCTGCCTGTCTCTCTCTCTCTCTCCCTGAACATCTCTCTGTGCCCCGCACTGGCCTGCTGCCTTCTGAACCGAGACATCACTCGGGATGCTGCAGTATTTCACAAATAGGACGAGAGGGTGCCACAATAATCCTTTCCTTTCTAGCCATCATTCAGTTTATTCTTTTATTCTTTTAATGACACCAACGTCATTAAATCTTCCCATATTTTTAACCATTTGGCAGAAATCATCTCTGAGCACAGTGTCCAGAAACATAGAAACCTCACAGATGCTTTGGACCTCAGGGCGGTGTGGGAGCGCAAGCGGCACTCGGTACTAACGGGTCACCCCGAAGTCACGCAGCGGCGGCTCAGGAGCGGCCAGGGAGAGTTCCACGCGGGGAAACCGACCTTGTAACTCCAGCAGGCGATTACGCTGTGAGATATTAGACGGTTCATCACATTGGTGAAAACTGTCCTGAATGTTCTTTGCAATGTAAAACGAAGCCTCCCTTTCCTCTGGGCCGTCCCTGAGATATAAAACGAACACACGAAGAGAAATCGGGCGGTGCGTCTCCCAGTGACTCCCAGGTCCAGGGAGAATAAATGAGCCCCGTTGTGTCTGAGGAGGAAGCAGACTGCCCGGTGTGGAAGTCCTGGGTACCGGAGTGGTGTACGCACACACCAGTGAGTGGCTAAATGGAGTAAAAAGCCAATTCAAGAGCAGCCATTTGCTAAACGCTGCCCTAAGGAGGAGTAACTCACAGGGAGCCCCTGCTCTCCGAGTTGCCACTCTCCATCTGCGCTGTCTTGGCGAACGCCTTGGAACAGACACAGCCCCGCTGCTGCATGTCCTGGGTGGGGGAGGACACAGCCCAGCAGTGACACCGCGTCTGTCTCTGGTGCCTCGTCTCCAGAGGGTCAGGGACACGCTTTGAGCCTGCAGGGCACTTGCTGGGTGCCGAGCACACCGCAGCCTGGTTAGGATCCTGTGCGTGGCTCTGCCCAGTCTTCATCTCTAGCCCCTGGGGCTCCGCCAACTGCTACGCAGGCCACAGAGCAGACAGAGCTGGCTCCACCCAAGAGCCACGCAGACAAGCTGCTGCAGGCCTCCTGAGTTTGGCTCTGCACTAAACTAACAAGGTCATTTTTATTATTATTAAGTGCATTAAAAATATAAAGGCTTGACTTCTGGGATAACAGAGCTGGAAATAAATGGCCTGGAGAGACACGGCTTTCTCAAGTATTTTCCAACTCCTCGATCATTATCTGACTCTTGTCCGTTCTTTTCTTTTTTGCCTCATTCTCTCTCTCTCTGCTTTTGTTAGGAAAAAGGTGGTCTTAATGTTTTTGGTTAAATATTGCGATATTTTAAGGCCTGTGGTGGATTAACTAATGGTCAACTTGTAACACGCAGCTGAACTGAGTCAGCGTGGTGCTGGGTGTGGAAGGCCCACCTGAGGACTGCTGCTAACAGCATAAAAACAGAACTGGAAGGGAAGATGGTGTGCTGTTGATTCTCCTGGAGAAGCTTGTCACACTGATTTTCCTGATAGGAACTCAGCAGTTATCATCAGAGGAGCTCTGGTCCTTGCTGTTGCCGAGGATGGCTGCGGTTCTCTTCGTGGGAGCTCTGGTCCTTACCTTGAGCGTCACTTCCTGGCTCCAGTGCAGACCCCTCAGCCTGCTGGCACGGATCCTTCTTCTCGCTGGTGCAGACTTTCCAGCTTCCACCACTGACCTTTGGGCCTTCCCAGTGCAGATCCTTGATACAGACCTGCATGAGACATTGTTGTGGGCTCTAGGCCTCCAGTTGGACCCAGGGAGGACATTGCCATGGGCTCTAGGTCTTCAGCTGGACTCGTGCAGGACAATGCTGTGGGATCCAGGCCCTCAGCTGGATTCTCTGGGTCTCTAGTGCGTGGACAGATCTCCCACACTCTTTTGCATTTGACTCTTCGGGTGAATATTATAAAATAATCCTATAAATTATGTGTCCTATAGTAAATCTTTTCCCTTGTAAACCCTGACTACAACAAGGACCCACCATGAAAATGCTAAAGATGGGTGCAGCCCACATCAGTGACAGCACCGACATGGCTATCTCTGGTGGCCCAGAATTCTGACCCAACCACTGCCCTGCCCTTTCTTCCCCAGGGAGTCTCAACCCCAAATCCACGCTAATCCAATGCAGACCCCAGGGAGCACCTCCATTTGAATGGCAAGTGGTTTCTCTATCTGTATCAGAAAGCCAAATCATCACCAAGATCTCATACTTGGAAGATGACTCATTTCCTAAGCACTGAGGTGTTAAGAAGAAAAGTAGCAGTCACCGGGTGCCTGCCACGGTGTGCCTGACATGGCCGCCAGGGCCAGGTGCATCCTGAGTGCAGTCTCAGCGTGGTTTATGAGGCCTCAGTGTGGCTTGCCGAGCCCATTCCTGTGGCAGTGTAATTTGTGCAGCCAATCACATCGAAGGCCAAGAAGGTTCTTTTATAGGCCAGTACCCCCCCCCTGGGTAATTTCACACATGAGTGTAGCAACAGAGAGCTAAAATGGATTTTGCCATTACCTTTTATATGACAGGCACTTTTACTTGGCTTGATGAACTGATAGAAATCCATGTTCATGCAGATTTCTATTTTGTGCAGTCCAGAAAGAAATAAAAAAGGCCGTAACAGCCGAGTTGAAGGGCTCACTCTGCAGGTATTTAATAGAGACAGGCTTAGTCACAGCCACGTGATTCCCTGGCTCACTGAGTCCCCGTCCCACCACTGTGTGGTCAGGAAGGGGCAGCATTCATATGGAGCAGACCGAGCTGTGGCCGCCGCTACCCTGGGACTCTATTGCCCTTGGCACAGAGAAAGGTGCACCTCGGGCTAGGGCCGCCATGCAGGAGACAGCCGTGGGAAGCGGCGAAGGAGACACGGTTCGGTTTGCAGAGCCGGGATGTTGCAGCTCAGACAGCCTGGAGTCTGCTGCCACACGGCGGAGTGCAGGGGAAAATGGGGGGGCCACACCCACACTACTTTGCCTACTGACCCACTAGCAAGTTTCAGTTCCAAACGGATGTGTATGTCTACAGGAGACAGAGGTCATTCCACAGGACAGAAAGTTAGGTCTGCCACCATGACTGCCAGCCCCTCCCGCTCCTGAACAGCAAAGAAAGGAGCGATGTGCCAAGTCCCACACAGCTGGTGGGGTCCTGAGAGGGGGCAACAGGAGATTAAGAAAAGACAAGACACACAAGGAAAACTGGTACCGGGTGGGACGTGACCCTCTGACGGAGAGTCAGCGACAACCTAGCATGGTCTGCGTCTTTATTTATACACAGTAAAAAGGGGGGGAAGCGCGCGATGGTTCCAAAAGTGCAAGGTCTCAGTGTTTTGCTGAGAACACAGAAAGCGGAACATTCTCAGAGCTGTCTGTGCCATCGTTAACAGGGAGGAGCGCCAAGGCCAACACCTGCTGATAGGCAACTGAGCTAGAGGTCAACTCGTTTACACGTCTGCCTCTGGCAGCCCATGTCCCCGGGGCTGGCCTTGCTCTACTCCCGACAACTTGTTCACATGGCTCTCCTCTGGCGTACCATATTCCCAGGGCTGGCCTTGCTCTAGCCCTGAATGTGTGGGTGATGTCCAGCTCAGCTGCTCCCCACAGTGCCGTGCTGTCTGGGGCGATCTGTCCCGATTCTGGGGATGTGGGGCCACCGCTCCATGCTAGGGACAGGGACGAGGGGACAAGTGCATCTGGATCCAGGAGACCCCTTAGCTTCGGCGGCCCTAAGTTTGGTGCAGCTCTACCACTGCATGATGCAGGCAGCGTGCACAGCTCAAACCCTTCGGCTGTGAAGGTTGGAGTCACCTCCTGAGGGTGAGGGCTGGACAGTCAGGGACACGGGCAGCCACAGAAGCTGGAAGAGAACACGGACAGATCCGTGCCTCGAGACACGGGACATGCCCAGCCCTGTGCACTTCAGCCTGGCCCAGTGCTGCTGAGGGGTGGGGGGGGTGTGCATCTGTTGTCTTGGCCACAGTTGGTGGTGACCCCTTCCAGTGGCCACACGAGACAGATCAGCTCAGCCATCGGGCACTGTGTTGATTCAGAAACTGAGTATAAGTGAGTGGAGACCCAGTGCCACCCATGCGCAGCCATTCCACAAATGCCCCAGATGCTACTCTGCGTCGGGTTGAGGGGTGTTGTCGAACGAAACACAGACGCAGTGGGTCATGGGAGGTAGGCTGCAAATATGCTGGAGGAATTAACCTGCAGCTCAGTTTTGGAAAATGCCATGAAGTAAGTGAACAGGTGGCGGGATGGCCCGTGGAGAGTGAGAAACGCAAGGACAGAGTGCTATCAAAGCGTGTCCAGCAGAGCGCACAACCTAACTAGTGTTTTCAAAGGCTCCCCGGCTGGTGGTGTACGGTTAGGTGTGGAGAAGGAGCAGTAGAAGCAGGAAGACTGAGAGGCCATTGTGGTCTAAGTGAGAGGTGGCGGTTTGGACCAAGATGACGGCAGTGGAGGCATGAGCGGGAGAGTGTGCATATCCAGGGCCCATAAGCAGAGGAGTGGATAAACACGGTATGAAATACAGTGGAGCAGTATGCCGCTATGAAAAGGAACAGAGTTTTGATAATGTTACAACACGAATAAACCTGAACATATCATGCGTGTGAATAACCAGGCACAAAAGGACCAATACCATATGATTTCACTTAGGTGAAATATCCACAGCAGGCCACTTCAGACACAGCAGTTAGATTAAAGGAGGGGGACGGCATCAGTGCTCAATGGTTAGAGTTGTTTAGCGCCAGGAAAAGTGTGGAAACAGTAGCGGTGGTTGTGCAACACTGCACGTGTAACTTGTCCTGGGATTGTACTTTATAATGGCAATTTTGTTACATGTATTTACTAAGGTTTTCAAAAATTAATAGGATAAAAGGCCAAAAACCATTGAATAGTAGATTTCACATGAATAAACACACCAGGAAGGCACAGGGTGACGCTAAGTCAGGTCAGAGGAGTTCACTCAGCAGGTGGAGGCCAGCCTGTCCTCCAGAGCATTTTCCCCCCTCACCGCCAGGGCTTCGGACCCGGGAGCCCACAGAGCCAGCGCGACTGTCTCGAACATCAGTGCCGTGCGGTGGGCTCTGCGGGCACTGGGTCCTGGCCTCAGGGGGCTGAGGGGTGAAGGTAAGCGCCGGGTCTGCTTTGTGCTGCCTGCACTGTGTGTGTGAAATCAGGGCAGAATTCTTCTCCCATCTCTGACACCTCTGCTCCCCAAGTAGACAATTGTTCTTTGTAAGATGGGCTGCACCAGTCCCTCCCCTCACATCTCAGCATTTCTGCATTGCCCTCCCTTCCCCTGCAGAAATAAACCCAGACAGCAGGGGTGGCGAACCTACAGCATGCGAGCCACGGTGTGCTGTGTGTGTCACTGAAAGCTCTAAAAGGTTTGCTGCACCACTGAACTTTACACTGCGACTTCTCGCCACCAGAGCGAGCACCTGCTGCTGAAATCTCTGCAACACAACAGCTAAGGCCTTAGAAGCCGCTGAGAGCTGAAATAGGCGGCAGACGCACCGTTTACTCCAACACGTGGAAAAAATTACAGTTAGCTTTGAAAACTGCTCTGCACATTGATTGGAAATACAAAGAAATTTGTAATATGTGTGTGTGGTTTTACCTTTTAGCAGCTTTATTGATAATGCACAGCAGAAGTGGCTCTGTCCATGCTGACGACCAGGGGAAGTTTGCGAGGCCAGCCTTGCACCTGGGCTCAGTAAACTAACAAATCTGGCAGCTGCAACTAAGATTTATTGGGACAGAGATCTATGGCTCAGCTGCGTAGCTGTGCAGAGACTGTGTGGCCTGCAAAGCCTGAAATATTTACACTCTCGCCGTCCACAGAAAAGCTTGCTGCAACTCGTAGCAGTAGATCTCAGAAACAGCCTATGCGTCCATGATCAGACGAGTGGATAAAGAAAATGTGGTATGTACACACAGTGAGGTATTATTCTGTCAGGAAGAAGGGTAAGCGTGAGGCATTTGTAGGAAAATGGATGCAGCTTGAGATCATGATGTGAAGTTACCCAGCCACACGAGCTTAAATACAGCATGATTTCTCTTACATGAGAAACCCAAAGTATAAATAAGAAGCAAAATAAAAGATAGATAATAGGGAACAGGGAGATAGAGTTTTGGCAAATAAAAAGAGGATCTTGTGGGAGAGGGGAACAAAAAAATTAAGACCTGTTATGTACACGTACCAGCTCCCCACAGTGAATGTAATCACTATGTACGACAAACGCGTACTGATAAAGAAATGTAAGAAAAGTTTGCTGACCCCTGGTCTATATGCACACACGTAGGAAGACGTGAAAACCAGCATGTGACAATGACTCATTTAACCGTCTTTTTTTTTTTTTTTGGTGGGTACCGGGGGTTGACCTCAGGACCTCGCGCGCCAACAGGCACCCGTGCCGCTGAGCGATATCACCGGCCCCTTTTTCATATGTGGGTTCCGGGAGTCGAACTCGGGCCTTCGCGCTTGCAAGGCAGGCGCTTACGCCATTGAGCCATCTCACCGGCCCCTTAACCGTCTTCTTGAGGGGTGGCTCGTGAATAATAAATCTCAACGTTAGGTATGACCATGTTCTATAAGGAAATTCCTCAGCAAGTTTTCAACCTTTAACGCGGTTCCATTCTCTGGTCCTCTCATGACGCTGCACACCGTTACCATGGCCTTGACTGATTTCCTACTCTCCACGGTCCCCCGAAATGTTCCCACCACAGCCCATCCACTCCAGCAGAGAACAAATCCAAACCCATTCGCTACTGTGAGGGCTACGTGTTTTGCTTTTCAGATGGTTTCAGCAACTTGAGGTGAAAAGTCTAAAATGTTAAGCGAAATAAATCAGACACACAAGCTTAAACATTGCATGGTTTCTCTTACACAGGAAACCAAAATATAAATAAGGAGTAAAATAAAACATAAATAATAGGAAGTAGAAAGCTAGATCTCACTCGGATGGAAGGGGATCAAGAGATGGAGAGAAAAGGGATGAAAAAGGAACTAAGACGTGTTATATACATGCACCTAATCCACACAGAATATAAACATTATGTACTGCAGACATGCACTAATAAAAATTAATAAATAGAAAAAGGGGATTCAAACAACAGGAGTCTGCATTTCAAAGTCTGGTGGGATAGCAAAGGCAGTAAGTGAAAACATGGCTTAAAAACCAGAGGAATTGGGCCGGTGAGATGGCTCAGCGGCGTAAGCACCTGCCTTGCAAGCGCGAAGGCCCGAGTTCGACTCCCGGATCCCACATACGAAAAAGGGGCCGGTGATATCGCTCAGCGGCACGGGTGCCTGTTGGCGCGTGAGGTCCTGAGGTCGACCCCCCGGTACCCACAAAAAAAAAAAAAAAACAAACCAGAGGAATTATACTTATGCAAATTAAAATACTTGATGTAAAAATACAACAAAAGTCAGAAGATGAGGGAGAGGCAGTGTTACTTATCTTTCAGGGAAGGAGTGAGTGAAAACTCTTGGAGACTGGAATACGGAGCTGGCGGGAAGGCGCCGTCTGCACTGGCCCGGAGGTGCGCTGCAGCGGCTTGGCGGGCCCTGCGTGTCCAGCCCGACCTCGCTCTGCCTCAGCGCGAAGATACTGTGATGCCGTGACCTTGGTCCCTAATACCCTGCCCCCGGGGGATGAATCCTCAGAACCTGGTCGTTCACGGACTCAGGTGTCTGAATATGTGGGCTGGGGACAGACTGTGCTCTTCTGAAATGAGCACACTCCTGGGCTTCTCCAGGGCCAGCTAGCGGTTTTCTCCTGGCTGCTCTCATTTCAATCACAAGTTTTCCCTTCAAAACTTCTGCAACACCTCTGGCCTGATCCAGTTTTCCTCGGTTTGTGTGTGTGTGTGTGTGTGTGTGTGTGTGTGTATGTCTGAGGATGCAGCTCAGTGCAAAGGCCTGGGGTTCAATCCTTAGTACCACAAAAAAGAAAATTGAAGACAGCCATTAAAGGCCAAGTATTACTTTTAAATCTCCCATTTACAACTGGGCATTATGAGCTTAAAATTCATAGCGTTGTAAGATGGCATTCTTATAAAAAGACATAGACTAGGCTACTTCTGAGGGTGTTTCTATAAATATGCCCTGCAGAACTGCTTTTTTGCTTGCTGGCGGCCATCGGTTGGGCTGCCAGCCCTGGCTTTGAAGGTGCAGCTACATGACCCAGCTTGCCCCCCGGCGGCCCAGGATCAACAGAGCTGCTGGGCTCAGGATTCTGACCCATGTCTAAAGAGTCCACGCTTTATGAAAGTTTCCAGTCTCGTTAAGTCCCTGGCATCAGCCCACAGATGGTGAGGATACTCGAAATATCTGTTCTGCTTGTGTTTCAGCGTTTGGAGTCTCATCTTTGGTATCCATCTGTTGGGTGATGTGCGGTGTCCCTGTCATCTTTATTTATAAACCAAGAGTAAGCACCACAAATGGGCTGGCACACAGTGGGCACAGAATAAATATTTGCTGGATGAAGTTCTCTTAAATGTAATGCATAATAAATCACTCCATGTCCAGAGATAGCAAACTTTGCTTCCTAAATCTCCAGCAACAAGAACAACAACACAGATCTCGGGGGCAGGCAGGGAGGGCCCGGCGGACCGCGGAGCTCTGCACTCGTCCTCGTGGGAGGGAACCTGGACTGCAGCACAGGCAGCTGGTCCTCAGAAACTGCCCCGACTATTGTATGACTCACAGCAATTATTTTTTTTAAAAAATCTGGTGTTAGAAGGAAACTAAAACACGCAGAATGTGTTCTAATGAAAATGTGCAGATGAAATTCTACAAAACTCACACCACAGTACCTGGGATAGCTGAGGTAGCCTTTTTGGACAAATTATCTTAAGATCTCTCTCTTCCCCTTTTCACTAGTGAGCATTCGGGTGGTAAAGACTTGTTCCTGCGGCAAAGATGGAAGTCTGTGGAGCCCACACCTCCCTGACAGAGTGCTCTCCCAAGAGGTCGCCTGTGACTTCCAGCGGTCACTGTGGAGACCCACAGGAGCCCGTGGTCTGAGGCATCATGGTGAACCTTTTAGAGCTTTCAACGATATGAACAGCCCACTGCAGCATGCGTGACATAAGTTTGCCACCACTCGTCTAAGGGAAGCATTTGAAGAGGTCTTAGAACTTACAATGTTCTTGTTTCTATCAACTTCTATTTTATTTTAGCAAAGCTATGAAAAGAATATCTTCTTATGAGATGCCTCTCAAGTTTAACATGACAGTAATTCTGTGACAACATCATACCTTGGAAAGATGGCAAGTGTGTGACATGAGCCATTCTTTGTTGGGCACAAAGGAGAATGAGCACATTTGATATTGGTGGCTACTGGGTAAAGAATTCTTAGCCCATGACAGCATATGACAGTAGAAAAATCTATCAGTGTTTTTTAAAAGCCCTCCAGTTTGTATTTCTGGTTATCACCTAAAAATTCCACTGTAAAAAGTGAAGGCATGAAAGAATTCAGCTTAAAATGATGGGTGCAATATTTCTACATTTTCATGCATGAGACTCCAGGTTAGCCTTTCAAGCAGGAATAAGTCAGCAAGAGCTCTATCTAGTTACAAAATCTTAAAACCAATAGCCCAAAAGTGCAATGAGTTACAACTGGTCAGAGAAATTCATTGCTGCTGACCATCATTTATACATGTTGTAACTTAATCCCTTAAAAATCTCCATGAGGCAAATCCTAAAGCCCTAAGGTTTGGAAGGAACAAAGAACTGGTCTGAAGATGTACAGCGCAAACCCGAGCTACAGTGTAAGTCTCGGCTCCTCTGACTCTGAAGTGCACGCTGCTCGGTCCACACCTGCACCGTAGGCACTGAAGGGTCCGCCCACCCAGCTTGTTCTCTCTCTCGCTGACTTGGTGTTTCCCTTATTCTAATCTATATTAGCAGGAAGCAAGGTCTGCCTCAAAGATCAGCGGGGAAATCTAACAAGCAGAGCCTGGGCATCTGCAGGTGGAGGTGCACCTTCATCACCCAGGTGTGACTCCTGAGCAGCAGGGCCCCACGTCCCACCTGGCCGGGGGTGACGTCAGTGTGCCCCTAGTGTCTGGGTGATTATTAGGGTTCCCCTGCAGTGGGCAGAATCATGGATCCCCATCCTAATCCCTGAACCTGTGAATACTCTAACATGAAAGGGACCTCGCAGATGCCATGGGTGAAGGAGTTGGAGATGGGCACAGTGTGCTGGATCATCTTACCTGGGACCCCCAGAGAATCACAGCCTTCCGAGCGAGTCAGGCAGAAGACACCTGTTGGGCTGTGAGGGTGAAGAGGGCCCAGGCCTGGGTGTGTGGGTGGGCTTAGGCAGTGGAGAGGGAAGAAGACAGGTTCTTCCCTGGACCTCCAGGTGCAGCACATCTCCACTGGAACTTGATCTTAGCCCGAGGAGATGTCTGACTTCAGACAGTAAATTTGTGGTCACTAGGTGTGTGGTACCTGGTTACAGCAGCAACAGGAAACTGAAGCCTTTAACTTCAAAAGAGCCCTGTTGTGCAACACACACAGGGTTCGGTGTAGACCAAGCGCTGGCCTCGGGAAGCCGAGATGCCATCAAACTGTGGGCTTCCGTGCCCACCTCCTCCCCAGGTTGGCGTCAGGGGTGTCTGAGGTCAGGTTGTCAGAGGAGAGACAGCAGGGCAAAGCCGGCTGGAAAAATGAGTGGGACCTGTCAACTACAATGTCCCAGGGCATCGTGAGGACCCCGTATGTGGAACTTCTCGCCAGCTCCCACGAGATACGGAGGCATAAAGAGTGGGCCCCACGGCAAGCCGCGCGGGGCGTGAGCGTGCACAGGAGCCTGCGCCATGTTTCTCAGATGCCGCATGTGCTTTTACTTTTGCTTTTACCCTCTTTTTCTTTTTGTTCACTCTGCAGAGCTGGTTTCTTCCATGCCCATTTACCCCAAACTTTTCAAATGAACGTTTGCACCATTTTGGGCTTGTCTCATCCAATTCTTTGTCTGAGGCGAGAAGAACCTGGACTACTTTGGGTTGGTGAGCCGTTTCTAAAGGAACTGCCCAGTAAGGAGGTCAAGCTCTTTTCCTGTGCTCCTCGAAACCTGCTGTAGATTTACTGTTCTGGGTTCAATAAGGTCCTCAGGTGATAAAGCACGGAAATACACCGCCACTTCTAAAAGCCGTGGAGCCAGAGCGTGCAAGAGCCCTCTCTGCATCCCATCTTCCAGTTCAGAGTGAGGCTCTGCTCCTGGGCCGGGGGCTTCCCGTCCAGCCAGCACGAGGGGCACAGAGGCTGCAGAGCTGGATGCGAAAGAAGGGCTGGCTGGGCTCTTTCCCACGGGTGTAATCAACGTGGGTCAGGGAACCTCATTCCATCGTCTCATCTGCCTGGCTCAGCAGCATCTGTGAGAAAACAGCCCACCCCTCCCAGCATGCAGATATTTATAACAGACCAGAAGGGAGCCAAAAGAGCGCGATTAAGTGAGGAATAAACCCTAACTGCAGGCTGCAGCAAAACCAGATGAGGTCTTGAGGTCACTCGTCTATTTCTTCCACTTTTTTTGTTTTATTTATGGGGGGGGCAGGATCTGGACTTGAACTCACCATGTAACCCTGGCTGGCCCTTGCAGCAGTCTCCTGCCTCAGCTTCTCAGTGCTCGGATTACAGGCGCATGCTGCCTGCCCACCCACCACTGCTTCTTTATACTAAGCGGTCGTCTTACGACCTGTTCTCTCGGGTCCTAGGTCCACTGGCTTCTGAACCCAGGGCTCAGCTCTGGCTGCACTAGAATCACCTGAGAGCCGTGAAGCATCAGGTGCCTGGGCCGTCCCATCAGCGGGAGGTGGACCCAGGGTCGGTATTTTAAAACCTGTTCAGCTGATTCCACTGTGCAGCTGTGGGTGAGGGTCACGGTGTGAACCCTCTTGTTAGACTTCCGGAGCGCTCGCCTGCATAGAAGCTTCCTTTCTTAGCCTTGACCTCCAAGAGTCCCTTTGGTGCCCACAAAGCAAAGCCATTGTCCCTTGCACCTGCAGTCCTGGGGAGGAGAAGCTTTAGGAAGCGCCCAGGAAGACAGGAGCCCCAGAGGTGCGGGAAATGGACTCGGTCCCTTCCCTGTCTGTGAGTATAACAACCCAAGAGGTGAACTGCTCTTCATCATCTGTAAAAACTGTGCTTCAAAGAACACCAGCAGTAAAGTAAGAAGACAACCACAGAATGGAAGAAATCTTTGCAAACCAACCATCTGATAAGGGCTGAGTTCCCAGAATACACAGGACATATCTAACCATCACAGCTTAATAATAAAGACCATGAATCAATTAAAAATGGGCAAAAGACTTAGAGACATTTTCCCAAAGAAGATACACAGAAACGTAAGCAGCAGCTTCTCCTGATGTCTCCCCAGACACACACACCCTCCCATCACCATGACCATAGTCGAGTTTTGTAAAATTTACTAAGGCTTTGCTTTGACCATAAATTTCTCATAATGATAAAAGTAGATGGGGTCATCAAAAAGGTGAATGTTTACACTTAGAAAACTTATTACAGTAAAAGACACATTGCAAAGAATGATGGGATAAACGTGTTCAAAGTGAAAGGCAGTGTTTAGAATATTTTGAGTAGAATTAGTGCCAATGTGTCTTTTACTGTAATACTTTTATGCAAACATTCACTCCTCACTGATCAATAGTTTATAGCAATTTCTGTCTAATGAAAACATCACAGTATGTCCTCCACCACCTAATTCACTGGATCTGGCACCAAGTGACTTCTGGCTCTCCCCCAAAATCAAAATGACCATGCAAGGGAAACATTCTGAATCAATTCAGGACATCAAGGCAGCCACGACATTGCAACTACAGACACTTATGAAAGAGGACTCCAGAGCTGCTGCAGAAAGCGGTGAGATCGATGGAATGATTGTGTTCAAAATGAGGGGGAGGATTTTGAAGGTTAATGGCAATGTGTCTTTCACTGCAATAAAATTTTTGAAATTTAAACACTTATTTTTTTTTTTATCACACCGTGTATCAATAAAAGTTATTTAAAAGCTAGAGCTCTGAGATGGCCCATCTGGCTGAGATGGAAACCTAGGGCCGCCAAGACCATCTTTCTCCCAGCTCTGGCCTCTCTCTGTGGCCCCAACGCCACCCTGAGAGCCAGGCACGCAGGGTGCTGAGAAAAAACCCCAGACTTCCGAACCATGGCTGTTTCACTGTAAAATCAAGGACAGTTTGGAAGAGCCTTTTAGAAATTGCTTAAGGCAAAAGCATTTTTAACTTTTACATTTAAACAAGTATTTAGCTTATTTCTTTGCTTATATTAAAGCAAAGAACTATTGTTCATAAAACAATTAGAAAACAATACAAGGCAGTGTTTAATAACTAAGCTGGGTGGTGCAGGGGGAAACAATGATCACAAGGGAAAAGGAAAACAGTGTTTGTGTCTTAACGTTGGCTCCAATGGTAACAGGGCTTTGCGGTACTTGCAAAGGGTTCTCAAATTATTCACTTTAAATAGGACCCTCAAATTATTTAAAAAAATTTTTGTTTCAAATTACAAATGGAAAACCCCAATTATATAGATTTATTTAAATTTTTGTAAAAAACCACTGACACATTGGATTTGAGCAAAGATTTAATACAAGTTAATTCTGCAAATTATATTAGCCAGAAATGAGGTAGCATATAAATGCAATAATAGGGGTTGTTAAATCAATAGTTCTCAATATTTAGCAGTGTGTGGAAACACTTTTTATCGTCATTACTGGGGATGCTACAGACATCTAGCAAGGGAGGCCAGGGACGATGCAGAGGACAGTCCCCTACCTCAAATGGGGATCATCTGGTCGTAGTTGAGGAACCCCGGTTTAAGGCATAATCACCCTGGGCGATGCTGTATAGCCATAAAATAATCTCATAGAAGAGTGATTCTCAATTCCGACTGTATAATAGGATATACAATGAATTACTTGAAGAGCTTTTAAAAGACCTCACTCCCAATTAGGATCAGGTGGATGTGGTGGTGCATCCCTGTAATTCCGGCACTTGGGAGGCTGAGGCAGGAGGACTGCCACAAGTCTGAGGCCAGCCTGTGCTACCTAGTGAGTTCAAGGCCATTCTCAACTACATAGCGAGGCCCTGTCTCAAAAATCACTTTCTAGATCAGACTTTCTAGAATAAGATCTCTAGGCAGCTGTGTCTTAAAGTCCTTATTCTTTCCAAGTGATTGTAATGTATCCCCAGATGTGAGAACCATTCATTTAGAATCACATTGTAGGGCCGGTGAGATAGCTCAGCGGTTTAAGCGCCTGCCTGGCAAGCGCGAGGGCCCGAGTTCGACTCCCGGAACCCACATACGAAAAAGGGGCCGGTGATATCACTCAGCGGCACGGGCGCCTGCTGGCACGCGAGGTCCTGAGGTCGACCCCCCGGTACCCACAAAAAAAAAAAAAAAAAATAAGTAGAATCACATTGTAGAATGTGGAAATACGGACATGTTAAATTTAAATAAAGCACGTGACAAAACTATGTCTGGCATAATTAAATTTTATTAGTATATGTGAACTATAAAATACACATGTGCTAGACAGGGTACCAGTGTGTAAGAGCGCTACTGGTATTTCCTGATTCTCACGATGCAAATGTATTTATGTGCAGTAAAAGTCAATAAATCTCTCCGGGAGCCAGTTTAACAGTTTCTTCTGAAATAAAGCACGTCAGCGCCACACCAATGACTAATTGTACCTTTATTATTTATTTATTTATTTCAGAGAACAAAACGAGTCTGCGTGTGACTGTTTCTGGCAGATCCTGCACAGGCGGGCGGGTCAGTGAGCATAATACGTGGATGCGACTCCGTGACAAAAACGATGAACCGCAGAGCAGCAACCTGGCTGACTCTTGCAGGAATTCCGCTGGGTGCAAAGAGTCGGTCCCGGAGCTAACACACTACATTTACCTAATATTCTTAAAATGACAAATTTACAGAAATGGAGAACAGATCAGTGGCCTCAAGGGGTTGGGGTGGGTGAGAAGGAAGTAGGTATGGTTGTTAAGAAGCAGCATGAGCGATGCTTACGGTGATGGAGGTGTTTTGGATGTGGACTCCATGACGTCAACATCCTCATTTTGTACTACAGTTTTGCAAAACGTTACCATGGGAGAAACTAGCTAAAGGATGAGTGAGAGGCCTGTATGGTTTCTTACAGCTGCATGTGAATCGTCGATTACCTTAAAAGTTTAATTTTAAAAAAAGTTTAATTTTTAAAAAAAGACAGTAGGAGTCAATTTAACAAGAAAAAAAAATACCTCCTGCGTTGGAAGAATTCCCACCTTAAGGAAATCTATCTTTCAAATAGTAGCAAAATATATGTGTGTAATAAAAAGCATTGCTTTAATAAACAAAAATATACATCATACCTCCAAACTGGTGAACGCGAGAATTTAATTTTCCCTTCTGATGGATGGTGGGGTCACCATGGTTTGCTCTGCAGCAAAGCAATAGATGTTAAGTAGGGTAACACGCACAGGACGGGATGGGTAGACTGGAGAATTTCTGTTTATGTGACCCCTCGGCCTCCTCAGTTTCTGATCCTGTGCAAATGTGAGGAGCCCCAGATCTACCCCAAAGCCAGTGGAAGAGTGAGGCACGGCAGACTGTTCACACGCCCCTGACATCCCCAAGACCTCGGTGGTTCCCGAATTCATAGATTATGGGACCCACGAGGGAGCCTCTTTAAAGAGGCGAACTTCCCCAGACACTGATTCGGCAGCTCCGGGGCGGGGCCCGCATCCTCGGCTTTAGCAGACACCCCAGTCTGCAAACAGACTGTTAGGAACGCTGCTCTAGGGGAGTCCTAGAGCTGGGCTGGGTCTGGACCCCCAGGAAGTGACCCCAGTCCTCAATGAGGACAACAGATTGTAGTTGTCTTTCCTAAAAGGAAACTAAGGAGATTATTCCAGTTCAGGAGCTCAGAAAGCCAGTTGCAGGATTAGTTGCTAAGAACTGAACGTACGCTAAGGAAAGGACCAGGAGTGGTGTCTAACTGTAGAGAAGAAAAGTGGAGGCCACTCTGCTGCGGTGGCGAGACTGTGCCACGTGGTCTCCAGTGCCTGGGAAATAAGGTCCTCCCAGCGCTGTGGTCAGGAGCAGCCCGAGAGGACAGGCCCGACATTTGTTCCCATGAGGACCCGGGTGAGCTTGGACCACAAAAAGTGCACACCGCATGGACAAAACAAGTCATGGGGGCCGGTGAGATGGCTCAGCGGCTTAAGCGCCTGCCCGGCAAGCGCAAGGGCCCGAGTTCGACTCCCGGATCCCACATACGAAAAAGGGGCCGGTGATATCGCTCAGCGGCACGGGCGCCTGCTGGCGCCGGAGGTCCTGAGGTCGACCCCCCGGTACCCACAAAAAAAAAAAAAAAAAAAAAAAAAAAAAAACAAGTCATGAACAATAAGCAGTGTCCAGCCTTAGGCAGTTTCTGTCAGCTGTCGTTTTTGCCACTACATTGGCCACAAGTCTCTAAAATAGGAACTCATGAGGGAGATGGGGAGGTGTTGGCCGAAGAAAGGGTACAAAGTTTCGGCTATAAGTTGAATATGTTCCGGAGATCCAGTGTCTACAGTTAATGAAGATGCTACTTGGAATTCACCAAGATCTGTTTAAATATTCTCACTACACTCACACACACCCAGAAAGAGAGAGAGGAGGAGGTGGAGGAGGAGGAAGAGGGAGAGAGAATAAGGTAAAATAAAGTAAAATAACCTACACTCTGTGGTGGATGTGCTAATGTATCTTGATTGTGGCAGACATTTAAAATGTATACCTTTATCAAAATACCATATGGCACACCTTAATACAAGGCACTTTTTATTTGTTAACACTGAGGGAAAACACAGGACTTCAACCCTTTGTCCCTGTCTCAGCCTCTAGGCTTCCGGCTGTGTTTCTGGTGCTCCCCACCAGCCCAGTGTGCGCTGTCCCCGCTGTGTCTCGGCCAGGCCGCGGCTGCTCTGGTGCGCTCCAGTTATTCCCCGCGGCCCCTTGCCTCTAGGATGCCTCTGCTTCTCGGCCCATCCTCCCTCACGTGCCCTGCCACCCAGCCTCGCCTGGCTGAAGGGACACTGCCCCCCATGGCGTCCTGTCTGCCAGCCACACTCGCGTGCTGGCGATCTTGACCCCAAGGCCGTATGGCTCACAGTGGCCAGGCTGGGTCTCCCTCTGGCTGCCTCTTCTGCCTGCCCTGCTGTGGGCCAAGGTGCCCTCACCTTACAAGGCTGGTGAGGGACTGGCCAGTGTCACCTCTCACATGCCAGTGCTGACTGCCAATGACCGCAGTAGGTGTGGTGGCAGGAGGAACAACGCCTGAGCGCCAAGTGCCAGACCCAGTCAGTCCTCCCGCCTGGGGGAAGATGCGTGTGGGGCCCAGTACCCTCAGAGATGGCCAGATTGGGACAGGGTAGACTGTTCGGGGTTAATACCCGCACTGCAAATGCCTCCCAACATTTCCTTGCATTACTTTATTCGAACCCTAATCTTCCAGTAAGGAAATCGTTCCTATGACATGCATTTCATTCATATTTGTTCTATTAACATCTGCAGGGTAGAAACCACGGAATTGCATTTGTTCTCCAAAGAGGATATGATTTTCCAATGCCTTCAGCAGAACCCATTTTTATGCCTGTAGCTAGGGAATGACACAAATCTTCCCAGCTCCAGGTTGACAAAGAGCGACTTCTGGGCAGAGAGTAAAGGAGAAAGTGCATCCCTCTCATCTGCTGTGTATTTATTTACTTATCTGTCATCAGCTGTCTGCAGCAACTGACCTCTGTTGGACAGGATGCCCTCTGCCTCAGGGTTGCAATGTGAAGCCCCGCATCACAGGCTAAGCAGAGTCACCTCCTTCCTCCCTGCACCCACAGAGCAGCCCACACCCAGGAGCCCCCTCGCGCATGTCACCATCACGTGGAACAGACCCCACGTACCTTGTAGTGGAACAGAAACAACCCGCAGAACAGGCTGTACAAGTCCGCCGTGAGCAGAGAGAGGTTGACAGCAGTGGCACTGGTCTTCTTGATGACGATGGGCATAAAGCTGTAGAGACCGAACATGCAGGCGCTGAAGCCCACGTAGAGCAGCCCTGGGAGGCAGAGAGAGCGTCACATGGGAGGCCGGTGGGGACGCGGGACACGGGGTGGCTTCCTAATGCTAGCTCTTCTCTCAGCGGTGTTGACCACTGGCTAAACCCCGCGCAAGCAAGAAAACGAGGAGTCCGGATTCACGTTTGGACAATGAACTTGCTGCGTCTTGCTATGTGGTTGGTGTTCTGCTCCTCTGGGAAGGCTGGCGTGGCAACGTCCAGCTTGGGTTCTATGGCCAAGCTGGCCGTTGTTACTTTTTATTTTTTATTTTTTTTGGACTTTTTGAGACAGGGTTTCACTATGCAGTTCAGGCTGGCCTTGAACTCACATTGTAGCCCAGGCTGGCCTCGAACTCTCAGCAATCCTCCTGCCTCAGCCTCGCTGTCATTAACTTTTGCTATCCATGTATTTGAAAACCCCTTGGGTTTTTATTTGTAGAATAGGAACAGCTCTGCTCAGTATCATGTGTTGTCACAACTCTGAACAACTACATAGTTGTTGAAATGGAAGAGCTGACATGTCACAGTCTGACGTGGGGTCCCGGAGCCCCAGTCTGTGGCCCAGGGCAGCCCACTCCTCACTCTAGGACAGGGCGCTATCAGGTTCAAGCCCAAGAATTCTGTCCAGCCCCACCCAAGTCACTGAACCCTGCCTTCCCCAGCTTATTAGGGTACCTTGGGTGCATGTACTTGAGTCACCTCAAAAATGCCCTACATAGGGCCAGGAATATAGCTCAGTGGCATGGTGCCTGCCTGGCAAGTGCAAAGTCCTGAGTTTGATTCCCGGTTAAAAAAAAAAAATGCCCTACCATCAGTCTCTTCCTGTCCACTTATGCCTGCATACTCACTGGTTAATACCAACTCCAGACACTCAGTTTTGTAGGGTCCCAGGCAGAAGTTTACTTAATTCTAAAATTTGTTTTATCTTTTCCCAGATGTTGCTACAATGCAAATGTAGAAAAATAATGCTCATTTCTCTACCTTGAAAGAACAGGGGGCAGAACAACCATAAGTAATAAAATTCAGTGGATGTTTCCAAGAATCCCTGATTACAGATGCCTGGTGGCAGCTGTGGCCAGATGATTTCCTCGGAATCCTATGAATTTGGGTTTATTTAGTGGGGAGTGGATCTCCAGTCCCTCTGACTTAAGCAGACCAGTGATTCCTCCAGAGAGAAATTTGGTTTGCTCCTATGAAAAGTAGGGAATAAACCTTCATTCTGTATTTTTCTGATCATAAGTTTAAGAAAAGTCACATCAAAAATAGAAAGTCACGTCAGATCCGTATAATTACTTTGAACATTAGGTGAGCAAACTCAGCGTGACAGCGCCCTCTAGCGGGCAGGAGGAGCGCTCCACGGGGGGAGGGACCGCGCCTCTGCGCAGACCGCCCGGGATGGTCCGTCGCAGAGCGTCCGAGGGCCTGATTCTCCATCGCAAGTCTTAGCGCCTAACAGCAGTCAATTTCCCTGCCCTTGGCCTTCGTGATACTTATAATCCATTTTCCTTTTAACCGAGTTACTAAAAATTCAATAAATACTCCATAACCTATGACTAATACATGAAAAGACATACAAATCAATCCGATATTCTTTAAATCTGTGATCGACACACTAGGAACAAGATGCATCCATAAATTAATCCACTAAAAATAATCAAATTTAGACAGCATACAGTCCAGACATACCAGGCCCTGTTTACAAAGGCGCATCACTGACTTAGATGATGCCGTGACCGAGCTAAAAGGCTCCGGAGCCCATCTAGATGTCCCCCAAAGCCTCATGCACTCAAGCGGGGGCTTCGGGAAGGTGACCGGCCCACAGCTGACTGCTGTGAGGGGTGGGGTGGGTCAGAAGAGGCGGTCACTGCGCGTGGCCTGGAAGGGGTCCTCTCCCTCCCGGCCCCTCCCCTCTCCCTCTGCTTTCTGGCCGCGGTGACGTGCAGCTTCTCCCCCGCGTGTGACTTTCCAAGCACACGCAGCCCAGGAGGGAGGAAAAGGGGTGCACAGCATGCTTCCATGCTCCTGATCGCCGGCTCAGGGAGCCTCCAGATGAAACATTCTAAGGGTGTGTGTCGAAGCTGCAGGAAGCTGATACAAGGGTACACATGCACTGTCACAATTGGTGGTTTTTGCTAGTCAAGGAGAGATTTTTTTTTGGGGGGTGTTTTTTTTGTGGGTACCGGGGGTCGACCTCAGGACCTCGTGCACCAGCAGGCGCCCGTGCCGCTGAGCGATATCACCAGCCTTTTTCTTGTATGTGGGTTCCGGGAGTCGAACTCGGGCCCTTGCGCTTGCCAGGCAGGCGCTTACGCTGCTGAGCCATCTCACCGGCCCCTCAAGGAGAGTTTTGAAGTACAAATACCCTGGTTTGTAAGTGAGGCAGTCGGCCAAATGAGCCCATGGTTAGATGGGAGCTGGAACACAGCGTTGTCCCACTCTGCAGATTTCTGATCCTAGATGGATGTTAGCTGTTAGTGGGTGTCAGCACGCGTTTGAGGACCCAACCTGCTGTCCATGTGGGGGTCCCAAGTGATCAACATGGGCAAACAAATGACCTGAATCACTTCTCAGCTGGCATAACTGCTGCAAAAATTACAATTATAGACCACTGTATGTCTAGCCATTTCTTACGTGAAATAGTTTCTCTCTCATAAAGATGGAATTTGGTCACTCTTGTCCTTTTGTACTAAAGAGATTTAAACTAAGGAGACAGAAAGTAATGCCACTGGCTATTACCATGCTGTGCGCCACGTGCTGGATGTGTACTCGCTACGCTTCACAGTGCCGGGATGCTCGTCACCCCTTGGCACAGGGAAGGGACAGGCTGCAGAGGTGACGGTCAGGAGACACAGCCTAGCCAAGTTCAGCAGGGGAAATGCCATGGAGAACAGACTGCAAAGGCACTGAGCAGGCAACCGGGAAGCGGGGTAGTGGGGCACCAGAGACAAGCAAGAGCAGGAGGCTGCTGCACCCAGTAGCTAGAGGAATGCAGGCAGGAGGCCTTGGGACAGAGGTCAGACGTTGGGGATGCTCGGTAGTCAGAGGCCAGGGAGACTCAGTCATTTCTGGAGCTCTGACCCCAAACAGCTGGAAACGGAGAAACACTTGGTTTCCACCACCCATCTCCCTCTGCTGCCTCTCCTGGGCCAAACCCAGCCGGGAGCCAGTGGACAGGGATGCCTGGCCATGGTCCTTTGCCCAAGCGGGCAGGTGGGGAAATGGGTGTGAGAAACAGAGGTGGAGACGCCTGCCCTCGGGTTTCAGTCCGAGCTCAAATCCTGAGCACATGCCCTTCATCACATTGTTAATTCTTGTGAAGATAGATGAGGCCTGGGAGAAGCACACAGTTTGAGTCTAATGAGCATCTCATTTTACATATGATTTATATAAAATAGCATATATGACATATGTCTGTGTATGCTACATGTATTTTATCTCATCTCTTTCTTTGGATCCCATTAGTATTTTGTCTTTCCTTTCTATGCACTAGATTTCTAAAATATTACTTTTAATTCTTAAAAATAATGGCTGGTGTTATGGTTTGTGTTTAGATGTCCCCTCAAAGCCTTGTGCAGTCCTGGGGGCGGGCTTCTAGAGTTTGTGACTGATTCATGCTCCAATGCTGGGTTTATGGGTGGGAGTGCTACACCTGCCCTAGGGTGGGTAGCCTGCATATGAAACAAGGGACAGGAAGAGTCTTCCCTCGCACTCCTCCCTTTTTGCTCTTGCTGCTTTTGCTGTCTTCTGCCACCATGAACTGTTGCCCCTCTGCCATGCCACCCTGCCTTGGAGCCAGCTGAGTATGGACTGAAACCTCCACCAACTGTGAGGTAAATAAACCTTTCCTCCTTTAACTTTGGGTGTTGGGGATTTTGTCCCAGCAATGAGAGAAAAGTAACCGACACAGCTGGGTAAGATGGCATCTCAGAGCATATGTATCACAATCTGTCCTGTCCCAGGAAGCCAGGAACCCGCCCAGTTACCGCACCCCAGGCCCTGGGTCCATTGCTGCTAACAGACAGGTACGTTCCGAACTAACTCTGAGTGCTCCCTGCTCTGTGGTCTCACTGCCCCAGCTTCAGGGCAAGGCCCGGCTACATGTTCTGGCCTGTGGAAGTGAAAACCCAAAACAAGAATCCACCCCAACGCCCGAGGCTGGAAAGCCGCAGCATCCCGCGAGTCTATGTGGGCTGACCGTCCGCACACTCCTCTTCCCTATGGTATTCGGCTTCCACATCACCTCCCGTTTGCTCCCACAGCCGTTAGCACACTATGGCGAAGGGGATAAAGGGAATATTAAAGTTGTTTATTAGACTTCTGGCTGTGATTCTAATATTCTTGCCCCCCAGGAGCACACTTTAGCTGTACCAGTTCCCATGTTTTACTTGGGTTTACTGATTAGCTAAACACAACCAGTCTCTGCATTTGGTAGAGCAAAACAAACAATGGGAACTATCGTTTTCTTGCTTTTAATCAGTCTGTATCTTGTGACTGACCAGTGTTGTAGAAAAATAACATTCTGTTAAAAAAAATGCCTTGAAGTCAAGAAAATAGAAAACATGTATTATTCCACTTATCCAGGGAGGAAAAACACCTTTCTGCTTTGGTAAAGTGAAACAATGTGAGTCGTCCAGGGATTGTCTGAGTTTGATCAGTGTCGTGGAAAGATGGATGGGAGACATGAAGACTCCTTGAATTCTGTTCTCCTAATGACGGAGAGGGCAGCGAGAGGACGCTGCTCTTCTTTGAGGTCCCTCTGCCTCTTTGGTCTGAGAGGTGCAGTGGCTGCCGTGCATCTCTCAGTCCTCAGCAGAAATCACCAGGCCAAGCCTAGGCCCTGCCTCGCCCCACGCGCCAGTGTCCGTGAGTCTTGTGAGCCCAGAGAAGGCAGAGCAGGACCCAATGCCTCCATTCATTCGTTTGTTCACTTAATAAGCAGATTCTCTGAACACCATCTGCCTGGAACTGAGCGAAGCCACACAGTGGTCCCCACGAACCAAGGAGGACAGAGACGGCCTGGTATCAACAGTCCAAGCCTAGGGAAGCTTCAGAAAGAACAGGAAGAGGATTTGCCTACCGTGCAGGCCACTGTTTCCAACCAGGAGGTACATGGGTGCCTCTACGACGTGCTCCTTCTACACCTTCCTCATTGCCCAGGACTTCCAGGGATTGACGTTTTAATGACAAGCCTAAGATCCCAGAATAAAGCTACCTTTTGAGGACATATGGAACTAAAACTGATTATAACAGAGCCTCTATGCACATGCATCTGGCATCCACACAGTTGGAGGACAAGTTCTTTTTGATCATTGCTATTCCCATCAATAGCAACTTAATGTGTCCTCAGATGTCGTATGTGCAGTGCTGCTGGGCACGGGTCACCTCAGATACTGGCTTGGAGTGACGGAGGCAGACGATGCTGCCCCGCAGCCTCCCCTCCTCCTCACCTCACTTGCCAGTGGTTTTCGTTTAATTACAGCGTTCTGTGCCGCACTGGAGGAAACGAAAGTGGCAGGACTCTGTGACAGACACGAGGGCTCATCAACCACGATGTCCCTCGAGAAAGCCCTCGGGACAGTCACATGTGCTTCCGTAGGTCACAGGGTGCCAATGGAGGGGATGGTACTGGCAGCAAGTGGCCGGATGCTGAGGGACCAGAGGCGAGTGGTCAAGCGGCGCAGGGCGTATCTGCCATTGCTGTCCTTCCTCACAGGAGGAGGACACGACAAGCTGTCAGTGCCATCAGAGGTGTGGCCAGCCTCAGCGTGGCTTCATCTGCGTCCCTACCTCCTGTCTGCATCTGCTCTGCACACCCTCCCCAAGCCCCAGCTGTCCAGCCCGGCTCTGTGTCACCGCTGGGACCCTGCACCTCAGGAAGAGCCCGTGCGGAGCTGAGAGCACCAATGGCAGCCCTTCTAGGTCACTTTGGCATCAGCGAGGCTCTGAAGCCTGGTCCTCCATTTGGAGAGGAAAGTGAGTAAGGCACAGGTGGCATCTGAGATGCCCTGGGCGACTGCTGACAGGACTTTGCTAAGCCCACTTGGAGAGGGATTAGCCATCTCCTATGAGCAAACCACCCTTTCTGCGGGTGCTCATGGGTGCAGAATCCCCGTTCCGTCGTTCCCTTTCATGCCTTTGTTGTTAAACTCCATGTTTCCTCTTTACTAAAGTGCCACATTTAAAGATCACATCAGTTTTGTTTCAGGGCCAAAGCATGTTGCTGCCTCTCTGCACTATTGCACCTTGGAGCATTTTGTTTTCTTTCTGCTTTTTAGCCTACTGACAACCTTCCCTGTCCCTGTGCCGGCCCGGCCCCCGGCAGTGCTCCCAGACACATGCTCAGGAAGCGGGAGGAGCCCTTCAACCCAGGCCCAGGCAGCGCGAGGAGTCCTGAGATGACAAGGGGTTTGTCTTCCTTTGTCTCCTGCTTGTCTAAGCCCCCCGTGCTTATGTCTTTCCCAACACCGTCGCTCTTCACACACACTTCTCAGCACTGTCACTGCAAACGGCGCCAGGCACCACAGCCTTACCTATCTGCCAGTCCCAGGGGACCTTCAGCAGCTCTTTGTGCTCCATGATGGCTCTGTGGATTCAAAGAAAGTGGGTTTGATGAGCAAAGTACCCTGCTCTCTGCTTCCTTTTTCTTTACCACATTTACACAAAAAATAAAGCCTCCAGCTGAATTTCAAACACGACTTTGGGACACACAGAGGCAGCGTGGTTCATCCCAGAGGCCTTGCCTGGCTGGTGGTGGACCCTGCCCAACCTTGCTGTCCGCCCATCCACACCCACCCCAGCCTGGTTTCTCCTGCTCAGGGGCTCCCTGAGAAGCAGTGGCCGGTGTGGGAGATTGCTGTGCTCACAGGCTTAGTCTGCCTGGCTGCGTTCTCCTCAGCAGTGCTTCTCACAGGTGAGCACACCTGGTGGTTCATTTTTTTTTTTTGTTTGTGGGTACCCGGGGGGTTGACCTCAGGACCTCGCACGCCAGCAAGTGCCCATGCCGCTGAGTGATATCACCGTCCCCTTTTTTTGTATGTGAGATCCGGGAGTCGAACTCAGGCCCTCGTGCTTGCCAGGCAGGCGCTTATGCTACTGAGCCATCTCACCGGCCTGCACCTGGTGGTTCTTGAGGGGCAGCTGCACTGAGTCCTCACAGGGTGCCAGTGCTGCTTCACCTTGAGTCCCATGCTCTAGAGGGACCACGGTGAGCTGGGCCCGCTCCACCATTCACAGGGTCCCGTGTGTCCCAGATGTGCCCATTTGCCAAGCAAGCCTCGGGCAGCGTCCCCAGGGGGCTCGGTCCAAGACAATGGGCTGTAACAGAAGCAAGCAAGTGCTGGACCTCCAAATAGGTGCCTTGGACTCCGAATGATAACCATTAAAGCACCATCCATCTACAAAGACTGGCTCTGTGAAGCCAAACAAGGCAATTTCTTTTCCTCTCCCCACTGACCTACATCTCCAGCTCTTTTTATTTTTTGAGACAGGATTTTGCTAAGTTACTAAGTTGCCTAGGCTGGACTTGAACTTGCAATCCTCCTGTCTCAGCCTCCCAGAGTGCTAGGATTAGGCATGTACACCAGGACCCCTGGCTTGCCATAGAGGGTTTTTGTTATTTGTTTGCTTGTTTTACCAGTATCTTAGGACACCAAAATTCAGAGTATTGCTGGAAACAGACTAAATGCCAAACGTGTTTAAGGTGATTCCAAGACATCTTGCATAAATAATTTCAGACACTGAACCAATACAATTACAAAGTGCTTACTTTGTAGAGAGAAATGTGGTGAACTAAGAATTACTTCTTTATAGGAAAGGAGTTGGTGACATTAGGCTGGAGGTTATGCTCTCATTCTTTACCCCTTACACAAACCTAAGGTATGTGTCCTTTACTGATAGAAAATTACGCTTTCTTTGACCCTTATTTTAACAATAAATGTTCAGATGTTTTAAGTGATGATTTATTTGCTCCAGAATTATTGCAAAACTGGTGCTTTTGCCTTTTTGATCCTTAGTGAATGTTTGTGTTATATCTTTATCTTTTTGTGTGTGTGTGTGGGTACTGGGGATCGAACTCAGGACCTCGCGCGCCAGCAGGCACCCGTGCCGCTGAGCGATATCACCGGCCCTTCTTTCGTATGTGGGTTCCGGGAGTCAAACTCGGGCCCTCGCGCTTGCCAAGCAGGCGCTTATGTGACTGAACTGTCTCACTGGCTCATATCTTTATCTTTTTAAGGAAAGTGGAAATCCTAAATTCTAAGAAATAAATTTGAAGTATGGTTTATTTTTTTACATCCATGGGCAGGCAATAAAAGAACGAATTTTTAACAGGGCAATTTTATTTTATTTTATGTATTTTCTTTTTGTGGGTACCAGGGGGTCGACCTCAGGACCTCGCGCTCCAGCAGGCGCCCATGCCGCTGAGAGATATCACCGGCCCTTTCGTATGTGGATTCCCGGAGTTGAACTTGGGCCCTTGCGCGTACGCCTCTGAGCCATCTCACCGGCCCAAACAGGGCAATTTTAAACTGTGCATTTCCTAGCAGTTGTCACTAGTAAACAGGATGTCTCTTTTCAGAAGTGCATTGAATTGTGACATTTATGCTTAATTTTTCTGCTTCTCTAAGCAATAACCCGCTTAATGGTTTGGGAGGCTGAAAGTTCTAATGTTTTCTCCCAAATTATCTTCAAGGCCCATTACATGTTTTATAATAGTTTATAATGCACTTGTTTAGTTGGAAAGAAATTTGCTAATAGATTTTCAGATTTCTTCAGAGTTCTGGGTGGGAGGCTGGTGACTGCTCTCCGGCCCTGATCTTTACGCCCGAGGACACAGCGGTACAAGCAGTCCCTCACCCACAGTGGGACTTTCTTGCTGTTTTTACTCACAGTTGAATTCCACTGAAGAAGGCACCGAAGAGCCCGATCATGCCCAGGAACTCCACTCGGCTGAGCGTCCGGATGATGTACTCCTCCCAGACGTTAGAGATGCCGTACAGCGTGGCCCCTCCTAACACCAGCAGGTCCCCCACCAGCTTGTTTTCCCCTGGGACCAAGAAAGCACAGGGAGCCCCATTAACGGAACCTGGCGCCAGCACATGGAGCTCCCTTGGTCCATTCTAGTTTTGCAAGAGGCCCCACGGTTTCCACCGAGAGCGGGTAGTTTGTATCTGTGCTCCAGATGTGTGCTGCTGTCCAGGTGGCCCGTGCTGACCCAGTGCAGGTCCCCTAGCTGAGAGGGACATGAGTTTCTTTTGGCCCGTTCTCTCCACATAGCCCGGGGTGTGGGGCCCAGGCGGGTCCCCGCGAGCAGCAGAGGCCAACACTGCTGACCCACTGCTCCCTCGGGGCGCTCTGTAACCCTCAAGTCGACCCCATGGGGACCGAGCGGATCTGTCCCTGCCTGCTCTCCAGGAGGAGGGAGCACAGCAGCCTCGAGGCCGCGTCTGCCCACAGGCGAGATGAGTGCATGTTCAGACGACAGGGCCGAGAGGATCTATGAGCTGACGTTTTCTCCCCCGAAGTAGTAATATAAAAACGAGAACACTGTCATTTACTATCACATTAATATTTTCCTCATAAAAAACTGTTTTTGCTTCCCGTCCAATCTTTAAGAAGTGTGCTACCCAGTATTTTCTACAGTTAGGTGAGCTCTCCGCACTCCGGGGAGCCACGGAAGGAGGGGAGAGGAGACCAGCGGCTCAGAGCCTCCCTTGTGGGCTCCGTCAGGGGCAGCAGCCCCGAGCCCAGCAGGCGCGGCCCCAGCCCAGCCGGCGAGGTGCGGCGGGCAAGAGTCCAGCGAGGCGCGGGCTCAGCTCGGCTCCTCAGCTGCAGAGCGGGGGGCCGCCCAGGCAGAGCACAGAGCGCGAAAGGACGAGGCCGGCCTGCGGGGACCTCAGGCGGTCACCTTGGAAGGCTGGAGCGCTGCTCTGGCTGGGGCCACTTTTCCTGAGGCGAGGACTGGAGGGAGAGGGGGAGAGGCCTTGCTCTCAGGGAATGGCGCTGAGGACAGGACTGCGTTGGCTGGGGTTAGGGGGTGGTGAGGGCACGGCCCTCATTCCCCAGCCAGGAGCTGAGGCCCTGAGGAGAAGCGGGCCTGGGGGCACCGGCGGGCCGTCGGTCAGGGAAGCTAGGCTGCTGCGACTCGTTCACTTGAGCCTCTTCTATGTGCCAGCTGTAGCATGGCGACAAACTTTCAATTTTAAAGAGTTTTAAGGAGGAACAACCCATAAGATAACACATACCTGTAACTAAAACTATAAAATTATTAGTCTCTTCGTTCAGGAGACACTCCAGGATCCTCAGTAAAATTAATTTTATTAATTTGGGTAATTTGACTCAGGAAAGCTAAATCATAATGAAACATATTAATAGGGACTATTAACATTGATCTATCTTTCAAAAGTCCTGAAAAGAGGACACACTGTCCCGGTGAATGATCTCACTGAGTTTTCCGAACTCCGCGATTATCCAGTTCTGGCCTCCACCGCAGAACCTACTCACCGATTTTTGAGTCTTTGCCAACCCGGGGATAATTATTTGATGAATAAAACGATTTTGTGTAACAGTGAGTTCAGAAATATTTTCTGTTGCCAGTGACAAAAATGCTAAACATTATTTATTACATTTTCACCAGTAACTATACTCACAGATTTTAAAATCATTTTGAAGTGGATGAGTGCACACACAGCACACGCTGCCGTGTGGCTTGTGTGAGAGCGAGGCCTGCGTCACGGAGGGCACAGCCCTGAGGGGCCTGAGGCCCCGGCCCCTTCCTGTCCCTCCTCCACCTGCAGTAAGCGGCTTGAGCAGCAATGGCAGGCCGCTCAGGGAGAGCCGGGCAGATGACAACCTCGCTTTTGAACCGTGCAGTGCTGGGCAGACCAGAGGGTCTTTTTGAACTTGTTTCCTTACCTTAAAATGTGGTTCTTGTGAGAACACTAACACGTGTAAAATGCTTAGTGCGCTATCTGGCATTTACGAGGTGCCCACAAATGGTGATTACAAGGTGAGTCGATCTCCCCGTGAGTGACCACCCTCGCTTTGGGTGAGCCTTTCCCATTCCCATTGCTCCTTGATTCGCCTCAACTCAGTTGTAACTGCTTTGCAGGCACTGAATTTCCTCACTGGAGTTTTGTTTAATTACTCAAAAGTCCTGTTTGGAGGCTTACGTGTGCGTGAACAGTGGTGGGAGGGAAGAGGAAAGGTTATTTAAAGTCACTGCTTACCACTAGATAGAGCACTGAGTAGCAGTGAAAGGCCAGTGCAGTTCATGAAAATGTACCCATCCCACCACACATCCGAGTCTCAAACAGGGGACTGTTTTGTTTTGCAGGGACTCGGTTTTAACTCCAAAAGTCGCACATCTGGGAGATCCTCTCCACTCTGGGCAATCCAGGAGAGTTTTCACCCTAATTTAGTACATTAGAACAATCATACATTTCTTACGGCAGTCACTGCTCTGAAAAAATAAGGATTAAGTGATATAAAGAAAGGATACTGTCTAGACTACATGCAGGCTACACAAATTTCCTATCTTGTCTGTGTGTTTTTTTTTTTTTTTACTTTTTAAAAAATATTTTATACAATAGCTTAAATTGCTGCTGAATTAAATGCTTCTATAGGGGCAGATTATGTCCAATCCTGATTTTGTAGGATGAGCTGTTGGACACCATATCTGAGTTGGATTTAAAACATCAGGCCAGGGACTTGGGCGCTGTTTCAACACCCCGTTGGCGGTAAAGCTGATTCTGCTGACGTGACTGTTTCCTGTGCCATAGATCATCGATGCTATGGGTCTAAGGCAGATTTGCATGGACAGATAACATGCCACTTCAGGATGATTTTGCCACATCTATATTTTGAAAAACAAAAAAGGAAAGTCTGATTGCTTTGGAAAGGCCCTCCAATGGATATCCTGTCTTTTCCTTCAATGGTACTTCTTTCCTAACACTTCATTCGAAAGCTTGAAAGTATCTTTTACAGAATTTGGGTATAAAACCTGGGGAACCCATTGAAGTCAACTGAACATCCAGGCTTAGACACTTGGATCTGTCAGGACTGCCATCCTCCCTGCCCGTGGGATGTCAGATGACGGACAGGATGAGCGGCAGGGCTGCAGGCAGGACCCTTCTAAGGTAATGGTTCTGCTTGGCAGAAGGTTGAGAAGGGGTAATTAGGTTGTGATTTAGAACTGCCACATTGTTCCCAACAAAAATGCCATCTGATGAGTTCCACAGCGCTTGTCCACCCCGAGCCTGTGGACTACTGCACGGAGCATGAGGCTGCCCTCCCTGTGAAGCCACCACAGGGAACCCACGTTCCCAGACAAGAGCTCGGGGCCTCGGGAGATGCTGCAAGTGTGTTTTCCGTCCACCCATCAGGGTGGGGGTGGGGCTGGGAGGCCGAGGCTGTCTCTCACCATGTGTTGTATCCTCTGCTCCCAGTGCGTGGATGGGAGGGTGCCTGCCTGGGGTCAGGAGCATGGGGGCTGAGACCCTGTGCTGTCTCAGCTCTGTGGCCCTGGGCACCTTCCTTGGCTGGCTGGATCTTGGGGTTCTCATGTGTCACACAGAAAGGGGCTAAATGAGGTCCTTGTCAGCTATAAAGCTCTGTGGCATAAGACAAATGACATTGTTTCAGACTTCAGATGACCTGGTCTCATAAAGTGAAACGTTCCTATTCTGACTCTTTATTATCTAATTTCTTAGCAGAAAGAGCAATTCCAAGAGCTATAGAAAAGTGGTGCTTTGTCTTCTACTCCAGTGTTAACAAAGGGGACCATTTTTTTCTGTTCCAAAAGGCCTTCTGCAGCAGGAGGATTCAGGTCCATTTTAAAAGTGTTGCATTTAAAAGGGGCCCTCTGAGAGCCAACCGGCCAGGACTCCCCCCAGGGACCCACTGCAGGGTGACAAGCCAGGCATGAAGCTTCACTGGATGCGTCCCCACGTGGTGGTGGTACCAATAACCCTCTGCCCACAACAAACAAACAAAAGCTGTGCACAGGAGGCTGAGCTTAGCTCTCTCTCAAGATACTAAGCATTCCTGATCCAGCCTCCTGATGTCAAATGCCCATGCAGGCCCGTACCAGCCTCCACCTGGTGTTGGGGAGGCTGTGTGCTCAAGAGTGGGTACGTCCAGCACCGGCACCTCCAGCCAGCTGCTCCGGCCTCCAAGACATCCCCCAGGCCAGCAGTGCCCTGGTGCTCAGCGCCTCCCGAAGTCACACAGCAAGGGCATGAGAGCCGGATTTCACATTCTTCATTCACCCGAGGAACACGCTGCGAGCCCCTTTTGTGCCCCCATTTCTGGTGCAGAACACATGTGGCAGAGCACATCCTGGGGAGACGGCTTCTGGGGCTCTTGATGTTCCCCTCCCCGACACTTACTCCTCTCTGGGGTCTCACCTGCCCGGAAGCCCCGTGACCCGGACTCACCTGCTCCTTGGTGTCTCCCCACCAGCACGTCGGCGCCCACCATGCAGCCCATGCCCAGGATGCAGACTATGATGCCCAGGAAGTGCACAGCCTTGTACCGGACCAGCAGGAAGAACCAGGACAGCAGGATCACCACCGGGATCACGAAGCAGTCCAGGAGCTGCAGGAGGGGGCAACAGTGAGAGGGGCTCAGCAGCACAGCCGGGGCACAGGACAGGACGTGCAGCCCTGCAGAAAGGACTCCCAGCTGAGGCACTAACACGCAGAGCAAAGGATGAGGCCTCCTGGGGACAGCTGGGGCCTGGGGAGGACACCGGGGCCTTGCACGGGCCGTAGGAGTAGAGCTGGGGATGGGAGTGGGGTGCAGAGGTCTGATGATGTTCCACAGATTCTCAGAAGTGACACAAAAGCTGACATTAATTTCTCCCAGACATTGTCTCTCCAGACACAATAGAAGTTACTTATCTGTCTTGGTCATTTCGTTCTAAGAAGAAATTGCTCTGAATATTAATACAAGTATTAGTCTCAAAACTTAACAAATACATTAATGATACTGTTGTTTAAAAAGAATGTGATAAAGGTTGTACAAAGAATAGAACAAAGAGAAGTGTGTAGTGGCAACTCCCGGACAAGGACGCCTGATGGCGCCGACACAGAGGGGTGCGGGGCATGAAAGGAGCCTGTGCTCGGGGCCGGGACCCGAGTCAGAGTCCGCGTCCTCGTGGCAGCTGCGTGATGGCGGCCAGAGGCCTTGGCTTCCTGCTAGAGCGCAGACAGCAGCCTCGCAGACTTCCCGGTGCCCAAGTGAAGCCGGCCCCACGCTCCCCGCAGGGCCGCTCGGCGTGGAGATCTGTGCTCAGCCACCAGAGGCCGCCTCGGCAGGACGGGAGGGGTCCGGCTGCCAGGAAAACCGTTCACTGGGCACGAAACAGTGTTTTGTTTTTTAAATTAAAAATGACTGAATCGAACCGAACAGCTCCCTGTGTGCTGCACTGCTGGGTTCTGTCACCTGCCCGAGCCCTGGTCAGGGCAGCCAACGACCTCCACGCCTCTCCGGAGCACTCGCTGCCTTCACAGTGTATGAAACACCTGGTTATGAGAGCGTAAAAGTCTGCCAGTCAGAGCAGCCTTTCCGACAGGAAGTGGACGGCTTAGCAGAACGTTCTAAACGCTCACAGGCCCACACGCCCCCGACTCGGTGCTTCTGCCCAGAGCGCTCTGCCCGACAGAGGCCCCGGCTCCTCGTTAGCACTCCCCTCCAGCTGGCTGTGCAGCTGTCGCACGGATCCCAGCGTCACTGGCAGATGACGCCAGGAGAGCAGCATTGCCCTGCACTTGCCTCCTCTGCATCTAACTGGCAGTTCTCCCGGTCTTCTAAAGCCACATGTAAATTCATCTCCGCCGAATATGACGGAAGCATTAGCGGGAAGGTTCTCAGCTGCAGGAACACACGCTCCACAGAGTCCTCTGTGGCCGCCGGTCCAGCTGAAGAGAGGTGACCATCATTTGGGGATCACACAGTCACATGCCATCAACCCCATCCTGATTCCTGGCGCCTGAGAGTCCCATGAGGGTGTCCTCGGGGAGCAGATTCCCCTGAGCAGTGGGGACCAGGCCCCCACGCCCTTGCCAGACTCACCTCCCCTTCCAGGGCGTGTCATCCACACCTGCCTCTCCCCGTGCCCATTCTTCTTCAGGTTCTTTTTCTTACCTCGGAATATGCACCCTGAGGAAGCTTCTACCACGTCACCAAGGGGTCTGCGCTAACAAAAGGTGTCACTGTGCTGACCATGTGGCAGCTCCTTTCTGGGACATGCCCTATGGGGATGATTTGAAGAAACATTTTCACCACGCCATTTTCCCTTGCTTCTACCGATAAGGATTTCAGTTGTGTGGATTTCACTGGCCACGCTGTGCCAGTCATCAGCGCTCCCTAGTTATGCAGGCACATTAACTTTTGTGTCTTCAATGAGAGAGGGAGAGAGCCCTGCCACGCACTGAAATCTGGGACGATCATGTGAATCGCGGTTACTGGAGATGTAGATCATTAGGTACACCTCCCTGCTCCTTGGGGACACCTGCCTGGAGCAGAGCAGAGCGGGGAGGACAGATTCCTGCCGGCCAGCGACGCAAGCTCATCCGAGCTTTAATCACCGTGAGCTCCGGGCATCAGCAAGCCAGGTCCCGGAGTAGGAAGCGAGGAATGGCATTTGCTGCACATCTGCTGCAGGTGAGGTGACAGGGTCTTATCTTTACCATTTTATAGGTGAAGAAGTGCATAGGAATTAGAATTAGTGCGTCTGTGTTGGGGTGAGCCTCAGCGCCGTGTGGCTCTCAGGCTGCTGCAGGATGTGGTCGTCTCAGGTCAGCCAAGCCCTAACTTGTGTTTCTTATTCACAGAATTCATGGACATCAGAACACGAAGGACGACATTAAACACGTCCATGTTTCACAGCTCATATTGAAGGAAATGAAAGTTTTTTGATAAAATATTAATCCTACATTAATTTTTCATTACTTTTGATTCCTCCAAGCATAAAACAGCAGAGAGAAACAATTTCTAAAGCTAGAGGAAAACATCTTGTGCTTTTGGGAATCTATTTCTAGCCTAAGTCACTATTCTAGGTTTTGTTGAAAAAAAAAAAGGGAAAATCAGACTTTCATGACTTTACAATAGGCGTTTGCTTGTTCGTGCATCTGGCAGCTATTGAGCACCTACTGTGTGCTCAGCCCTGCTGCGGGAGCCCAGACACTGAGGAAGGAGGGCTGTGCCAGGGCCAAGTGGGCAGCTGCCAGTGGGCACAATTTTCTCCACAGGTCGCAGGAAGGCTTGGCTGGTGCTCAAGGTCGTGCTGTCCCCTGCTTTAGAGCCCGCCCTCCGCTTTCCTGGGACCCCACTGCCGCTGGTGCACCTCTTTCTATCTTCGTCCTGTCTGTCGGCTGCTGGCTTTCCCACAGGCCCATGCTGCACCCTTATTGTCGATCCAGCTGCTCCGCAGGGACTCGGCTTTCCCTCCTCACAATCAGCGTGAAGATGCATCCTCAGTCACTGCCTCTGGCATCATGATCTCGCCATTCCTCAGTGTCCCGCAAAGGACAGACCCCTCAGCTGTGACCACCAAGCTCTGGATGACGTCCTCACCCCTCCCCCTTCTTCTCAGTGCTGGGGACTGAACCGAGGGCCTTGGCAGTGCGCTATATCCTCAGCCCTTTTTTTGTATTTTTTGCATTTTGAGACAGGGTCTCACTAAGTTGTTAAATTGCCTGGGACGGGCTCCAACTTGAGATATTCCTGCCCCAGCCTCACAAATGGCTGAGACTACAGGTGTGCACCACCATGCCCAGCTGCTTTTGACTTCCTGCCTTACAGAACCCTTGCGGCATTCGGCATCACTGACCACTCTCTCCTCGAACTCTCTCCTCTTGACTTACCCCCACCTCTCTGACACCTATCTCTCTTTCTCTCTCTTCGTCTCTCTGTCGCAGTCCTTCTGTCTCTCCATCTCTTGTCTCTGTCTCTCTGTCTCCATCTCTCTGTCTGTCTTTGCCTCTCCCTCTCTCGGTACTAGGGAATGAATCTCACAGCCTTTTTAATTTTTTTTTCTTTAATTTTGAGAAGGGTCTCAGTAAGTCACTAAGTTGCCCAGGCTGGGCTTGAACATGCGATTCTCCCGCCCAGCCTCCCAGGGTGCAGGCAGTACAAGTGTTCATCCACGCCAGCTCCTCTTTTCGTGACTCCTTTCGTTCCTTTCGTCCTCACACTGGGGTGAGGGCTCCGTCCTTGGCTGTCTTCCGTTGTCCACAGCCCACGCTTCCTCCCTTTCCTGCCAAACTCCTGCAGAAAGTTGCAGCCGGAGGCTCCCACCCTCCCGCAGCAGTCACTCCAGCACTCTGGTTTCTGTTCCCAGACACCAGTGACATCACTGGAAACCGCACTCCTGCCCTGACCCCCGTGCGCTCAGGGCGGAAGCTGGCACCTCCCTCCGCCGGCCCTCGCGTGCTTCCACCCCCTCACGGTCCTGCTGGCTCCCGGGTCTCTGGGCTCCGGTCCACGCTCACCTGTCGGAGCTGTGCTCGGACTCACGGCCCCGCTCACGGCCCGCGTCCACCCTGAGCAACCCCGCTGTTCTGCGGACGGCTCTGAATCCGCCCCTCAAACCTGGACCCAGCGCTGAACTCGGAGCCCCAGGACGGGTGCGGTGCACATGCTGTGTGTGCCAACGCCCCGCGGGGCCCCAGGACACGGGCTGTCCTCGGCCTGCTTCTCCCTGAGCAGTGGGACCACGGGCACCGGGCTGCTCGGGGGACCTGGGCGCCTGGCACACAGGGCCACTGTGCCTCCCCCCAGCCCGTTGGACTCCGCGTCTGGGACAAACCCCGCCCTCTTCTGCTTTCCCCGGCTCCTGTCTGCTGCTGGGAACCGCGGGGCTCCGGCTTTCATCTCCCTGCTGTCTCTTCGTGCTCACTCCACCTGGATCTCAGTGGACCTGACCTTCAGCTACTGGAGAAGACCCCGGGGCCACCTTTCTACCGAGGTGAAAGTCACACAGGCTTAACGCCACCAATGCCCTGCAGGAGGTCAGACTTAGGAGAGCAGCTCAGGGGCCTTTGCTTTTCTGCTCCTGGTGCCGCCTGGCTCAGGCCGAAACCTAAGGAATCATTCTTGATGCTTCCTTTTCTTTCCAACTCCCCACCCCCATACAAACTTGCAGAAAATCTTGCCGGCCTCATCTTCTAAATGTGTCCCCCACCTCGGCCGGCTCTGCCTTTAGCTCCTGGCTCACGTCATGGCTCCTTCCCCTTTGTGGCCTCCTGCCCAGCCACAGCCGCTCACCGGCTGCCCAGCCCTGCAAAACACCCAGGGCGCTCTGAAAACACAGGTCGGTCACAGTATGCCCCGCCCTGGGCCTTCTTGTGATCTCCCTCAGAACATGGCCAAGTCCTGGACCGCAGAGCCCTGTGCGATCTGCAGCCCCGTCCCCGCCTGCCCTCTAGTTCATTCTGGACGTTAGTGCCTCCACCCCTTCCCATCTCCTACACACACAAGGCTCCAGGCCTTCTCTCTTCTACTGTTCCCTCTGCCTAAGGCTCCCTTCCCCGCCAGCCCCATCTCCTCCCCCAAGTCTCACTCCCTCTGGTGCCAGGTGGAGACAGGAAGTGCACGTGGAGCGCACCTCAGAGGGACGCCACCTGAGGTGACAGCAGCCTTCCCTGGGCTCCATGCTGGTGCCCAGGAGAAAGTGTGGGTCACATGTGCTTGAGAGACACTCGCTGAAGAAAGCCTGGATCACCCGTCACCCACGCAGCAAGCATGGTGAGTCTCGTCTTTTGGTCCACATAGATGTTCTTAGAATCACTTACTTGCCCCAACCTGTTCTTCAAGATCAGACCACGCCAGGGGTCCTTCTAAGCCGCAGATCGCACTCTGTTACTCCTTCAGCAGAGACCTCAGAATGAAGCCGGAGTCGCGTGTGGCTTCCGAATGCCTTTGTGAGCTGCCCTGGCCACCTCGGTCCTTCTCTCTGACCACTTCCTCGTACAGTGCCACGCTGCAGGGCACGCAAGAAAAGGAGCTCTAGAGCTCCTGCCCAGAGGCCCAGAGGCCCAGAGTTAACAAGTGCTGTGCACTTATAGGTTGTTAAGAAGGTAGGGCTCATGTTGTGTTCTTACCACTGGTACAAAAATCGAATAAAAACGCCCAAACAGAGCACAACTCATGCGAAAGACTCAAGCCCTTCCTTCCGCACCACGACTTCTCTGTGAGTAGCTCCCTGCCTCGGCCACTTCCTGCACAGCGGGGGACTCACCTTCCCGAGCTTACACAGCACTTCCTCCCGGAAGCTCCCTGCAGCTCCCCGAGTCCACAGGAACCCTCAAGGATTCGTGTTTATGGTGCTAAAGCAGTTCCTGTGACTTAGTGACAGGTGGAACCACCTGAGAGCACCACTGCACTGAGGACACCGGGCGTGCAAAAGCTGCTGGGGTGGCCTCCGTCAGGAGGAGCCGAAGGTGAGCGCCACTTTCTGCACCGGTCTGTGCTGTCCACAGAGCCCCTTCCCAAGGCCCAGGAGGAGCCCAGGCCCTCTGTCTTCCTGCTCAGGTGCTCCTACCCTTTGTGGAAGTGGCCCCAGGAGAGGACAGCAATGAGAGGAGAGAGGAGAGGAGGGGACAGTGACTCCCGCCACCGCCTGGGATGGTGTCCTGGGGCTTTCTCGGGCTAAGTGTAAAGCCTCAGCAGCAGTGCCGCAGCCTTTACTGCGACAGCAGCTCTTGGGTTCTCCTGATTTATGAACACGCACATCGCCTCCCACGCTCTGCCAAGGGATTCGGCTACAAACACTTTTCTGGCTGCTTTTATTCTCTCTGAGCTCAAGGACTTCCTCTACTTGACCATTTATCATGATGAAGGTTGCACAGCAACCAGCTCCACACGAGCTCTATCTATGGAGGAAGATGGGGCCTGGAAGAGTTCCGAGGTGCACCTGGGCCCCTCTTGGCGGTACTGGGGGACTGTGAAGAGGGGACTCTAGGCAGGACCTGCCCTGCAGCACAGAAAACACAGGTGTGGATGGGTGAGAGGAACCTGGCCTTGCACCCAGGCCTGGGTGCTGGGATTGGAGTCCATTCAGGCTGCTACAGCAAAGTGCCACAGACTGGGTGGGTTACAAACTGCAGAAGTTTATTTCTGATGGTTCTGAAGTCCGCGAATCTAAGCCCATGGTGTTGGCAGATCTGTCTGATGGTGGCCCACTTCCTGGCTTGTAGATTGACACTGTGTCCTCACGTGGTGGAAGGGCGAGACTGTCAGGTGCTCTTTGAGCCCCACCCCGTGACCTGGCCCCTCCAGTGCCCACCTCCATAACTGCGGAGTGTGAGGATTTCAGCACAGCCGTCTGGGGTGGGGGAGGTGCACAAACATTCTATCCTCAGCAGCTTGGGAGGAACTGAACATCGTCCCCTTCTGTGTTTGTCTTCTAGTGCTGCATAATAAGTGACCACAAGTTCCACGGCTGAAAACAGCACAGGGTGATCCCACAGTCCTGGGGTCCTAGCATGGGGTGTCGGCAGGGCTGCGGCCCTTCTGCACGCTCCAGCAGGGAAGCCTGTCTCGGCTTCGTGGGTTCCTGGGGCACCCGCTTCCTTGGCTCCTCATCTCTTCCTCCACCTTCGAAGCCTGCAGTGCAGCCTCTTCAAGCCCAACTCCCGGCCTCGGCTTCCATGTCACAGTGCCTGCTCTAACTCCCATCATCTTCCAAGGATCTTTGTGACCACACGGAGGTCGCCAGATGACCCAGGATGATCTCCTGTCTCAACAGCGTGGATTCAGTCATGCCTGTAGTGTGCACTTTGCCCTCCAGAGTGACACCTGGTAAGTCACAGGATGAGAACTCCGATGTCTTGGGGGCCTTCAGTCTACCCACTCCAGCTATGTCTGTGCAGAGAGACAGGTGTGTCTTGAAAATAAGGACAGTTTTGTTGCTTTTGCTCATTCAGAGAAGAAAGCTGCCACTTCCGGAGCAAGGTGAGCAGGTGTTTGTGTAGCTAATCTCACGTGATGCCCTGGGATTCATTCATCAGCATGCTGTGGCTGCAGTTGTCAGGGTGCACTTTCAATGTGATTGGCTTTGGGACCTGCCCAGGGATTGCTGAGCACACTTCCGAATGCGTGGACAAAATAATAAGGGAAGTAATGGGTTTAAAGATTCAAATTCCAAGCTCCGGAAATGCACAAATGACCAGGCTTCTAAGAGTGTCCCGAAGGAGAAGCTTCTCTCCTGCAGCTGAAGTTGGCAGAAGCCCAGCACAGGCATCCTGATGTGACGGGCTGCATCCAATGCATGTTTACTGCCCAGCCTCGAAGGGCACCTGCAGCTAGAGTGCAGGCACTGATGGGAAAGAACGGGATCTGTAAATTGGGGTGCAGACATCAGGAGGAACCTGGCGAGGCTGAACTCCGAAATTCTGATGAGATTATTTTGCCACAGGAGGAGACTTCTCCACTGTCAGTGGTAGAGGTGCCCTTACCCCGTGTTGCTGGCCTCTGCACCGCTGCCTGAGGAAACAGTGATGACGCCTGCTGCAGTCACCAAGCAAGACGATGTGCCGCCCACCCTTGCCTCTAGGTCTGTAACCAGGCTCAGTTTTCAGAAGGCTCCTAGAAGGGAGGTGCACAGCATGGCCCCTGAGGAGTTCACACTGCCAAAGAACTTCTTAGTCTTCTATCTCCGACAAGCAGAGGTCTGGGGAGCAGACATGGAGAGGATTTTAAGGGTGTGTGTGGGATTCTGGTGGAAGGACTATCAGCCTGGACCATGATGAATTCCTTCATACGGGCCCACTGAGTAGTTTCTGGATTTAATGTCATAGCTCACAGAGTTTAACAAGGTGCTAGTAGCTTATTTGGTTGGTTGGTTGGTTGGTTGGTTGGTTGGTTGGTTGGTTGCAATATGGATCAAAACAGCCTTTGTAAATGAGCTTGAGATGCCTGATATTCCTTGGTTTGTTGTTGAGGAGAGGATTCCAAGGCTCAGGAAACGGGAATGCTGGAGTGGATTTTCCAGGTTAAACCTAATTCTCAACACTGGGATAGTCCAGAAAACGCACCCTTCACTGACACCTTAAGAAACAGATTCACGAGGGGAGCAGCTGCATCCTTGAAGAGCTCCGTCATTGCTCTTCTCTGTGTGCCAGACCTTATGGTGGGGACCGCAGGTGCTCAACTGGGAAACTTAAAGGCTATGGGTTAAACTGGATCCTGGAGTGACAGGAACCAAGTGGCAGCCAAAAGTGCACATACTTACCATAATGAATAGCAGAAGCAAAGCAATGATCATAATGATCCGACACATGTAGACAGATGGCATAGTCTGATTAGCCATGAGGTTCCCAAAAGTGAAATAGACGGGGAGCCTATGAAATTTTATTGGATTTATATGCAGAAAACTTTTAGGACAAGTGAACAAAAAACTACTTCAAGTCACGGCCCCACACTCAATTCCCAGACTTGAGCCAGTTTACAGACCCAAAACCCCTTGAGTGAAGGGATAGTGTGGTCCCCCTGAGGAAGAACCCGGGTCCAGCACCAAAAAGTTATACTGTGCATCTTTCTCCCACCCTTCCCGCAGAGGACCTAGGCCTTTTACCAGGGTGACTGTACACTGGGGGGAAGGGAAATGATCAGACATTTTGGGGACTCCTGGACACTGGTTCTGAACTACTACTGATACCCTGCTGTCTGAAACATCTTTATGGCCGTCAATAAGAGTAAAGGCCTATGGAGGTCAGGTGATTAATGGCGTTTTACCCAAGGTCCAACCCCATAGGGCCCCCCAGAAGCAATTTCCTTTCAGCTGGCTTCAGCAATACACCTTTACTTTCCTACCTGAGGAGTACATTAACTTTCCAGCCCTGCGTCACAGCTTAGCTTGCAGGGATCTTGAGTGCCTTTCTCTCCCACAAGGTCCATTGGTCCATTATATTGATGTTACTATGCTGATTGGACCAAGCAGGAGGCAGCAACCACTCTGGACTTGTTGGTAAAGCATTTGCATGTCAGAGGATGACAAATAAACCCAAATAAAATTCAAAGGCCTCTACCTCAGTGAAATTTCTAGGAGTCCAGTACTGTGGGGCATGTAGAGATGTTCCTTTTAAGGTGAAGGGATGAGTTATTGCATCTGCTCCCTTCAACAACCAAAAGTGAGACACAGTGCCTAATGGGCTCATATGGATTTTGGAGAGAACACATTCCTCACTTGGGTATGTTACTCCTGCCCATTTGCAAAACTCCAAAAGCTGCTAATTTTGAGTGGGGCCTAAAATAAGAGAAGGCTCTGCAATAGGTCCAGGCTGCTGCATAGGCTGCTCTGCCATGTGGGCCATACAATTCCGAAGATCCAATGGTATTTGAGGGTCAGTGGCAGAGAGGGATGCTCTTTGGAGTCTCTGGCAGGCCCCATAGGTGAATCACAGTAGAGGCCCTTAGGAGATTGGAGACAGGAACTACTGTTATCTGTAGAGCACTAATCTCCCTTTGAGAAACAGCTCCTGGCCTGTTACTGGGCCTTAGTGGAAACTGAATGCTTGACCATAGGACATCAGATTACAGGTAACCTGAGCTGCCCATCATGAACTGGGTGCTGTCTGACCCACTGAGTTATAAAGTTGGAGGTGGACAGCAATGGTCCATCATTAAACAGAAGTGGTATATACATGATCAGGCCCAAGCATGTCCTCAAGGCAAAAGTAAGTTACATGAAGAAGTTGCCCAGATGCCCATGGCTCCTACTCCTGTTATATTGACTTCTGTCCCCACAACATGCACCTATGACCTTGTGGGGTGTACCATAGGATCAGCTGACAGAGGAAGAGAAGGGTAGGGCCTGGTTTACAGATGGTTCTGCATGTTATGCAGGCACCTCCCCAAAGTGAACAGCTGTAGCTACAGCCCCTTTTCAGGACACCCTGAGGACAGTGGTGAAGGGAAATCTTCACAGTGGGCAGAACTTCCACCTAGTGGCATATTTTGCTTGGAAGAAAAAATGGCCAGATGTGTGAGTATATACTGATTCATGGGCTGTAGCCAGTGGTCTAGATGGATGGTCAAGGACTTAGAAGGAACATTCCTGGAAAATTGCTGAGAAAGACATCTGGGGAAGTGGTATGTGGATAGACTTTTCCATAGAGGTGAAGGATGTGAAGGTATTTGTGTCCCATGTAAATGCTCACCAAAGTGACCTCAGCAGAAGAGGACTTAAATAATCAAGTGGATAGGATGACCCATTCTGTGGATAGCAGTCAACCTTTTAGCTTCCCAATCTCTGCCAAGGTTGAACAAAGTAGCCATGGTGGCAGGAATGGAGGTTATGCATGGGCTCAGCAACACGGACTCCCACTCACTAAGGCTGACCTGGTTACAGCCACTGAATGCCCAATGTGTCAGCAGCAGAGACCAACACTGATTTCCCAATATGGCACCGTTCCTTGGCACCTGTGACCTGGTGGCAGGTTGATTATATTGAATCGCTTCCCTCATAGAAAGGGCAGCACTTCATTCTTATGGGAACAGACACTTATTCCAGGTATGAATCTGCCTTTCCTGCACGTAGTGCTTCTGCTTGTACGGTGCCTCATCCACCATCACGGTATTCCACATAGCACTGCTTTTCACCAAGGGATTCACTTCTCTGGCCAAAGAGTGTGGCAGTGAGCTCATGCTCATGGAATTCACTGCTCTGACCATGTTCCTCGCTAGATGGAACTAGAAGCAGCTGGATAGAAAGAAAGGTGGAATGGCCTTCTGAAGATATAATTACAGTGCCAGCTAGATGCCAATACCTCTCAGGGCCGGGGCAAGGCTCTCCAAAGGGCAGAATCAGCATTCAGTTGTGGTACTGTGTCTCCCATCGCCAGGACTCACAGGACCAGGAGTTGTGGGGGTGGAAATTGCTATTACCCATAGCGACTGACTAGCCAAACTTTTGCTGCCCGTTCCCATGATCTTATACTCTGGCTTAGAAGTCTTTGTTCCAGGTTGAGAAATGCTTCTACCAGGAAGGACAACAATGATCCCATTGAACTGGAAGCCAAGCCCTCCCCCTGACCATTTTGGACTCTTCATGCCTCTGGCTCAACAAGCTAAAAAGGGAGTTACAGTTGGCAGGGGCGATTGATCCAGATGACCAAGGGGAGCTGGACTACTCCACAATGGTGGTAAGGAAGGATATATTTGCAGTGCGGGACATCCCTTAAGGTGTCTCCCAGTATTCCCATGCCTTATTATTAAGATCAGTGGGAAACTATGACAATCCAATCTAGGCAGTATGGCAAATGATCAAAACCCTCCAGGTATGAAGATATGGTAAACGCACCAGGTAAAGAACCAAGACTGGCTGAGATGCTTGCTGAAGGCCAAGGGAATACAGAATGGGCAGTGGAAGAAGGTAATTATAAATACCAGCTAGACTGCAGGACCAGTTACAAAAATGAGGATTATAATTGTCACAAGTATTTCTTTCCTACTTTGTTAATATGCATAAATGTTTGTGTACATACACATTAAGCAGATATCTTTGTTTTCTTTCTCTGTAACATAACATTGATTGACTTAGTATGGGTGCTTAAGTATTGTTAAAGCTACATTATAGTATTCAAGGTATAGAATGTCGGGAGAATAGTAAGCATCATCCACAGAAAAACTCTGCCTTATGTTCCAGGGAGGGAATTGGTCGGTTCCTGTTTGTACACAGGATAGTTGTATTATGCTGGTAAGAATCATGAACCTGCTATTGCCTTTATTTGGAGATTAAATATGGTTTAAGGAGATGAATGTGGGCAGCAGGTTGGAAAGGGGTGGGATGTGGTGGTTTGGGTGATATTTCAAGTTGTTTGGCTTTGGAAGCTGCCCAGGGATGGGTGGTGCACACTTCTGGGTGTGATGGAGTAGGTCATGGAGGAGTGGCCTTGGGGTCCGTGTCTGCTCCCTGGCCGTTCAGCTCTGGAATGCTTCCCTTGCTCTGCCTTCCAGCTGCCGGGAATGGAGCCACCTTGCTCCACCATGCTGTACTGCCATGAAGCCAGCTGAACATAAACTGAAACTGTGAGCAAATTAAACCTCTTCTCCTTTACATTGTGGGTGTCAGGTACTGGGTCTAAGCTCTCTGGTTGTCAAGTTGACAAGGGTTGTATAGTGACCATTAATTGCAATATGTCAACTTGAGTGGACTAAGAGATGCCTAGCAGATTAATAAAGCACAGTTCTGGCTATGTCTGTGAATGATTGACAAGTAGGCTGCAAACTGAGGGGGAAGACCCACCCTTGATGTGGGTAGCAACAACCAATAGGCTGGGAGCTTAGATGAAATAAAAAGGGAAAGAAGAAGGAAGTGGGTCTGTTTTGGGAGATCTCCAGTCTTCACCATTGCTCTTGAACATCCTTCTCCAGTTTCTTGAGCCTCCAATGCAGGCTCACACCATGGACTCTCCAGAGGGTGTCCAGGCCTTTGACCTTGGGCTGTGCAGCATCCTCCATCCCTCTTGTCCTGCAGCTTCTGTCTTCTTGGGCTGAGCAGCTCCTGGATCCTTTGGCTCTCCAGGGAACAGATGACAACTATGGACTCTTCTGCCTCACCTAATAAATCCCCTTTCATAATGACTCATATATTTCTATTGATTCTGTTCCTCTAGAGAAACCTAATACAATTGTCATTCAAGACAGCACTCTGGAAGGTCATGGTTGTATTTTTCATGAAGAACTGATTACTTAAAATCATTTTGAACCCTTTGAAATTGCCTTCTGAGCACTCATTAATGCAAGTAATTGCTCATTCTTTGAGATTGGGTTTTATTATTTGGAAAGAAACAAAATGCTAGATTAAGCTAGATAATACTTTCTGGATAAAGAACGGAAGGAGGGAAAGAAGAAAAGAAGGAAAGCAGGGAATGAAGGAGGGAGGGAAAGAAAGAAAGTCATAAAAATTTGCATGACAAATTGGCTCTGAAGATTTCAAAAGAGAAATTCTAAAAGTATATAATATTAACAGAGAAGTGTTTTGAAGGATAATATGGATTTAGTTGTATTGTTCATTAAACCACTTTATTTCTATCTTATGTAATAAATACTGTTATTAGTTCAAGGATTTTTTAGTTAAACAGAGAATTCTTTTTTTTTTTTTTTTGTGGGTACCGGGGGTCGACCTCAGGACCTCGTGCGCCAGCAGGCGCCCGTGCCGCTGAGCAATATCACTGGCCCTTTTTTCATATGTGGGTTCCGGGAGTTAAACTTGGGCCCTTATTAACTTGCCAGGCAGGCGCTTATGCCACTAAGCCATCTCACTGGCCCCTAACAGAGAATTCTTACATGGAAGGATATGTCCAAAGGAATCCAGTGGATATTGCTTATTTCTTAATTCTCATGTTGCACTCCTTATTATGGAAGTAATTTTTTACAAAATAGATCTTTTCAAGTTCATTAGTTTTTCAGGACTTCCGGGAAGATAGTGGAATGGTGAGCAGCAGAGAAACAGCCTCTCTGATGTCTGGAATACAGATGCTGTAATATGGCAATATGAGGAAGAGAAAGAGGAAGAGAAGGGGGTTCCCAGGACCCAGTAAGGATCTGAAATGAGAATTGGAGCCCATGGGGAAAGGGAAGAGAGGAACCACAATGTGGAGGACAGAGGTGGCAAGTGGTGCTTTCTCCCTGAGCACCAGCTTGAGGTGTGGGAGGGCGAGCTCAAACCTGCAGAGTAACCTTGATTACTGGCAACCCCAGAGGCCTCCACAGAGAAACACACCAGTGGAACGGAGTAGTGGACACTGTGGACTGCAGTAGCTGGTGAATTATTAGGGCTCAGATACCCCCCAGGAGAGGGCAATTGGCTGGTAGGCATTTTAGAAAGAGGTCAATGGAAGTCAGAACTCAGAGCAGCTGTAGGCTGGCTCCATCTAGTGACTCCAAGTGTGAGGGTGAGGCACAACTGAGGTCAAGCTGGCAGGAGGTCAGGGAGCTGAGTTCAAGGTGGCAGAACTCACTTGAGGTGTTGCAGGCTAAAAAACTCAGGTCCCAGCCTCACAGCCAGAAATCAGAAGCAGCCTGAACTTCAGTGAAACTGAAGGGTGAGTTCTGCTGCGATTATCTACCACCACCATAATTCTACTGCTGGCTTGTTGGGATCAGTCAACATGGATCGGGGCTCTGTCTGCCCACTCTGCCTACCAGTGAGAGCAGAGACACACCCTGAAATGGACATTTTCTTCCCTGGTTTTCTTCCTTTCTTTACTTTTTTCTTTTTTTTCCCTTTTTTTCTTGATTGTTCTTGTTTTTATACAAGTGAGAACATTGTTTCTAGATTTTTGTTTGTTTGGTTTGTTTTGCTCTGGTCTTGTTTCTGTTTCTTCCTTCCTTCTTTCCCTCCTTTCTTCTTCATCAGTTCCCAAAGCTTGCATAATCCTCCTTTGTCCTCCAGCCTTGCTTCTAATCCCTTTCTCTTCCTCTGTTTCTCTATTTTCCCCCTAACTCCTTTTAAATTTTCTCTCTTGAGGGGATCACCATATTGAGGGGATACTTACTGTACACAATTTTACCGTTTGTCTTAGATTTGGTTATATAACTACAAATCCTGTTCACATGGTTAAAGGTGGCAAATTAATAGTTACCACAGTTTGTCATTTTCTAGGCTATGTTTGATGTTATTGTTATTACTGATTGTACTATTTTAGCCAAGGTGACATAATTGTTCTGATCGGTTGTTCTTCCTTGTAAGCCAAGACTAAGATTGCCTGAGGGTCATAAACAGTGGCCAGTGCCAAAGAACCAAGGGTGAATCCAGATAGGCAGCAATTTCTCATCCCCAATAAATTGAAGAAGTAGGATTTTGCAACAGACTCAACATCCAGAAGCCAGCTACACCTGGAAGACATCTCTGAGAAGTAGTCATTCCCTAAGGGTTATCAACGCTAACAATAAAGATACCTATGATAACAAATTTACAAGCATCAACACAAGAATTAAACTAAAAAAAAAATAGAAAATGAAAAGACATGGCAGCAAGATGCAACCCCAGACTTCCAGTTCACCAAAGGCAAACCCAGGGGGCAATAAGGAAGAACAATTTGAAAGCCACCCACCTGGATTCTCTGAAAGCCACCCACCTGGACTCTCTGAGGTGGTAACAGCAGAAGTAACAAAGCAGATGAATGAGGTTCTAGAAGAAAATCAAATCAGAAAGAATTTCTCAGGTAACTTCAGAGATGATGAGTATAATGAAGGGCATGATTAGTGAACCTAGAGAAGATACAGATTAAAAAAATAGAGGAGCTTAGGAAAATGATGGAAATCATAAGTGCCCGACACAGGAAAGAAATGGAATCTATGAAACAGATTTAATGAGATATTCAGGAGATTAAAAATTGAAAGTAAGCACAGTAGAATGAACCAATGTGAGGACAGAATATCAGACCTGGAAGACAGGATTATGGTTAGCGATCATGAAAAGAAAGATTTCTTAAAAACGGTAAGGGACCATGGGAAAGCAATCCAACAGCTGCTAGATGATACAAATAAGAATAATATAAGATTGATTGGAATCAATAAAAAAGCAGGAGATAGCGCAAAAGATATAAGATACCTGTTTAGATAGGAAATGGCAGAAAACTTCCCAAGCATGGAAAAAGAATTTGACACAAAGATAAGTGAGGCATAGAGAACTCCAAATAGCTCTGACAAAAAATTCTACCCCAAGGCATATAATAGGATTCCAGAAATTCAACACGAGAACAGAATGTTAAAATCTGTTAGAGAAAAGAAACAAATCACTTATAAAGGGAAGTCTATTAGAATTACAGCAGACTTCTCAACACAAACCATTAAGTCAAGGAGAGCTTGGAGTGAAGTATTTCAAGCCCTAAAAGGAAACAACCTCCAACCCAGACTGATGTACCCCCAAAACTGTCTTTCAAAATTGATGGAGAAATAAGATACATCCATGAAAAAGAACACCTGAGGAAATTCATGACTATCAAACCTGCACTCCAAAATGTTCTGAAGGACATTCTAGAAAGAGATAATGGAGACTACAACTCCATGAACCCCAACAGAATGAATCCACCAGGCAAGGCAAGTAATTAAATAGAGGGGAAAGAAAGGGAACCAATAACAGGAAAATAACATGACAAAGATAAGTCAATACATATCAATTGTAACAATCAATGTAAATGGTCTCAATTCACCAATCAGAAGAAGCAGACTGGCAGAATGGATCAAGAAACAAGATCCAACAATATTCTTCATACAAGACACACATTTTATTAAAAAAGAAATTCATAGACTGAAAGTCAAAGAAAGAAAACAATACTCCATGCAACAGGAATCCAGAAAAAGAGCAGAGGCAGCTATTCTATTTGCAGACAAAGTGCATTTCAAGCCAAGACTGATCAAGAGAGACAAAAAAGGTCACTACATCCTTGTTAAGGGAACAATCTAAGAGGAAGAGATAATAATCATAAATATATATGTACCAAATACCAGCACACCCAACTATATAAAACAAAGATTTAACAGACATGAAAAGTCAAATAAGCACTAATACAGTTGTAATGGGGGACCTCAATATTCCACTATCACAAATAGACAGATGAACTAGGCAAAAAAATCAACAAGGAAATATCAGAATTGAACCAAATTTTTGAACAAATGGACTTAGTAGATGTCTACAGAGTGTTCCACCCCACAACATCAGAATACACATTCTTCTCAGCTGCACATGGGACATTCTCCAAAATAGACCACATACTAGCTCATAGAACATGCTTAAGTAAATGCAAAGGAACTGAAATTATCCCATGCATATTGTCAGACTATAGTGCAATGAAATTGGAAATCAATGCAAAATAAACCACAAAAACTTCATAAACACATGGAAATTAAATAACACCCTCCTGAACAACCAATGGGTCACAGATGAAATTAAAGAAAAAAATCAGACAGTTTCTACAATTAAATGATAATGCCAATAAAACATACCAGAACTTATGGGACACAATGAAAACAGTCCTATGAAGGAAATTTATAGCTTTAAATTCCCACATCAGAAAAACAGAGCAAATTCAAATAAATAACCTAATGTTAGACCTCAAGGTTCTAGAAAAAGAAGAGCAAGTCAAGCCCAAAGTTCTACAAGGGAGGAAATGATAAAGATTAGAGCAGAAATTAATGCAATCGAGACTAAGAAAACAATACAAAGAATCAATGATTGGAGAGTTGGTTCTTTGGAAGATTAAATAAAATTTACAGACCCTTAGCCAATCTTATCAAAAAAAAAAAAAAAAAAAGGAAAGAAAAGACTCAAATCCATACAATTAGGAATGCAAAAGGTGGAATCACAATGAATCTTGCAGAAACCCAGAATATCCTTAATACGTACTTTCAGAACCTGTATTCTAATAAGATGGAAAACACAGTAGAAACGGACAGATTCCTAGATACATATGAATTAGCAAAGCTGAATCAAGAAGATTTAAAGATTCTAAATAACTAATAGTCAATGAAATTGAAGATGCAATTAAAAATCTACCAACAAAGAAAATCCCAGTTCCTGATGGATTCACTGCTGAATTCTACAAGAAATTTAGAGTCAATCTAATGCCACTACTCCTCAAACTCTTCAATGAAATTGAAAGGGAAGCAATAATCCCAAATTCATTCCTGGAAGCAAGCATTACTCTGATACCAAAACCAGAGAAGCCCCAAGCAAAAAAGAGAGCAACAGGCCAGTCTCCCTGATGAACATAGATGCAAAAATCCTCAATAAGAAAGTGGCAAACAGAATACAACAAATAATCAAGAAAATTATTCACCATGGCCAAGTAGAATTCATTCCAGGGATGTAGGGATGGTTCAACATATTCAAATCAACAAATGTAATATGCCATATTAACAAAGCCAAGAACAAAAACCACAGGATCATTTCAATAGATGGAGAAAAAAGCATTTGACAAAGTCCAACACCCATTTATGATTAAAAAACCCTATAGAAAATTGGAATAGATGGTCTTTATCTCAATGTGGTAAAAGTCATCTATGACAAACCAACAGCCAACATCATACTAAATGGTCAAAAACTGAAAGCTTTCGCTCTAAAATCAGGACCATGACAAGGTTTTCCACTATCACCACTCTTATTCAATATAGTTCTAGAAACATTAGCCAGAACAATTAGACAAGAGAAAGAAATAAAAAGAATAAGGATAGGAAAGGAAGAAGTTAAATTATCATTATTTGCAGATGACATGATACTCTATATAGAAGACCCCAAAAGCTCCACCAAAAGACTTCTGGATTTAATAATCAAATTCAGTAACATAGCTGGATACAAAGTCAGCACTCAAAAATCACTAGTGTTCCTGTACACAAATAACAAACTCACTGAGTGAGAAATTAGGGAAGTCACACCTTTCATAGTAGCATCCCCCCACAAAAAAAGAAATACTTAGGAAAATACTTAGGAATCAATCTAATGAAGGTAGTAAAAGGTCTTTACATTGAAAATTACAGTACTTTAAAAAAGGAGATTGAAGAGGATATCAGAAAATGGAAAGATATCCCTTGTTCTTGGGTAGGAAGAACCAATACAATGAAAATGGCCATACTCCCAAAATTGTTATACAGATTTAATGCAATTCTGATCAAAATACCAACAGCATATCTCACAGAATTAGAGAAAACAATCCTAAAATTCATTTGGAACCAGAAGAGACCTAGAATAGTAAAAGCAATTCTGGGCAAAAAAGGCAAGGCAGGGGGCATCACAATCCCTGACTTGAAATTATACTACAAAGTTACAGTGATGAAAACAGCATGGTACTGGCAAAAAACAGACCCAAGGATTAATGGAACATAACAGAAGATATAGAAACAACTCCAAACACACTCAGCCACCTTATCTTTGATAAAGAGGCCAAACAGCTTCACTGGAAGAAAGATAGCCTCTTTAATAAACAGTGCTATAAAAACTGGCTTTCCACATGCTAAAGACTAAAACTAGACCCATATCTCTCACCATGCACTAAACTAAAATTGAGATGGATCAAAGATCCAAATATTAAAACAGAAACACTTAATCTGCTGGAAGATAGACTAGGTAGAGCTCTTGAAGACATTGGTGTAGGCAAAGATTTTTATGAACAAAACCCCAATTGCACAGGAAATATCACAAAGAATCAACAACTGGGATATCATTAAAAAGCTTTCACATTGCAAAAGAAATCACCAACAGAGTGACGAGACAACCCACAGTGTAGGAAAAATTTTTTGCCATCCATTCCTCAGACAAAGGACTAATATCAAGAATATGTAAAGAACTAAAAAAATCAGACCCTTGAAATTTAAAGACCTAATCCAAAAATGGGCATCTGAAATGAATAGATTCTTCTCAGGTGAAGATGTAGAAATGGCAAATAAATATATGAAAAAGTGTTCAGTATCACTGGTCATTTGAGAAATGCGAATTAAAACAACACTGAGATTCCATCTAACCCCAGAAAGAATGGCTATTATCAAGAAATCAACCATTAAGAAATACTGGCGAGGCTGTGGGGGGAAAGGAACCATTCTCTACTGTTGTTGGGAGAGTAGACTCATGCAACCACTGTGGAAATCAGTGTGGAGAGTCCTCAAAAAACTAGGACTAGAGGTTCCATTTGACCTAGCTATTCCCCTTCTTGGTACCCTTCTGAAAGAATTAAAAGCATCATACCACAGCGATATATGCACACCCATGTTTATAGTGGCACAGTTTATAATAGATAAACCTTGAAAACAGCCCAAATGCCCATCAATTGATGAATGGATAGAAAAGATATAGTTTTTTTTAATACAGTGGAGTACTACTCAGCCATAAAGAAGGATAAACTTAAAATATTTCTAGGTAAATGGATACACCTTGAGACCATACTCTTAAGTGAAATAGATTGGACACACATGTATAAATATCACATGGTTTCCATGGTGTGAGAAATTGAAAGTGTAAATAAGGACCAAAATGTATAATAGATATTGTGAAACAGGGAGAAAATGTTCAACTGGAAAGGGGAAATAGGGAGGGAGAGAGAGAAAGGAAGGGAAGAAAAAGGAAAAAAAGAGAATACAAAGAAAAAGTGGAAAAAAAGCTTTTGTAAATAAGGAGGGGGAAGAAGGGTTGAAGGGAGGGGAGGGAAAGGGAAAAAGGAATCAAGATATATCAAGTACATGTGTGAATTCCCTATGATGAATGTAATGATTATGGATATCTAAAGTATATCAATAAAGTTAATTTTTAAAAAAACTTACTATCTTTTCATATTGTGTCCTCTAATTAAATCCCTTTTGGATATAGTATTGCTTTTTATTTTATTTTATTTATTTTTATTTTATTTTGTGGGTACCGGGGTCGAACTCAGGACCTTGCATGCTAGCAGGTGGCTGTGCCGCTGAGCGATATCACTGGCCCTTGTTTTTGTATGTGGGTACTGGGAGTCAAAGTCAGGACCTCACGCTTGCCAGGCAGGCACTTATGCCGCTGAGCTATCTCACCAGCCTGAGTATTATTTTTTAAAGTGAGCCCCAACTACATTATTGCTTTAAAAAATCCTCAAATCTTTTTTTTATTTTATTTTAAAGAGAAAAAAAAAAAAGAACAAACTTTCAAAACAACATAATAAGAGGGTAACAATGGTTAATACATTGCATATTGTTATCTTTAAATTAGTTGCTCAGGGTACAAGATATCAGCATTCAATTGTCCAAACAATATTAGCACAAAACTTTCTTTTCAATGAACTAAGCAAAATTAGTAGTGTGTCTATCTTGACTATCTTATATATACATATATAAAATTTTTTCTTTTCCCTTCTTTCTTTTCCGCATTCCCGCATCCCAGTTTCTCTTTCCTTTTGACCAGTTTGTTCCTGTTTTACCATGTCTATTGTACATTTTGGATCTTACTTAGTCTTTCAGTTTCTCACACTAGGGAGACAATACGATGTTTACACATGTGCGTCCGGTTTAATTCACTTATGAGTATTTTCTCGAGTTGCATCCATTTACCTATAAAACTCTCCAGTTTATCTTTCTTTATGGCCACATCTTTTTTATCCATTCCTTGGTCGATGGGCATTTGGGTTGTTTCCAAGATCTGGCTATTACAAATTGTGCTGCTATAAACATGGGTGCACATATATCGCTGTGGTACGATGTTTTTAATTCTTCTGGGAAGATGCCCAGAAGGGGAATAGCTGGGTCAAAAGGGACCTCCAACCCTAGTTTTTTGAGGAATCTCCACACTGACTTCCACGGTGGCTGTACCAGTCGACACTCCCACCAACAGTGGAGAAGGGTTCCTTTTTCCCCACAGCCCCTCCAGCATTTGTTATTGGTTGATTTCTTGATGACAGCCATTCTTTTTGGGGTGAGGTGGAATCTCAGTGTTGTTTTAATTTGCATCTCTCGAATGACCAGTGATGTTGAACATTTTTTCATATATTTATTTATTTGCCATTTGTATTTCTTCATCTGAGAAGTGTGTATTCATCTCAGATGCCCATTTTTGGATTGGGTCTTTAAATTTGGGAGGTCTGATTTTTTTGAGTTCTTTGTATGTTCTCGATAGTAATTCTTTGTCTGAGGAACAGCTGGCAAACATTTTTTCCCATGTTGTGGGTTGTCTCTTCACTCTGTTGGTGGTTTCTCTTGCTGTGCAAAAGCTTTTTAATAAGATGAGATCCCAGTTGTTGTCTCTTTGTGATAGTTCCTGTGCCACTGGGGTTTTATTCATAAAGTCTTTGCCTATGTCTTCAAGAGTTTTACCTATTCTATCTTCCAGCAGATTTAATGTCTCTGTTTTAATATTTAGATCTTTGATCCATTTTGAATTTAGTTTAGTGCACGGTGAAAGATATGGGTCTAATCTTAATCTTCGGCATGTGCAGAGCCAGTTTTTCCAGCACCATTTATTAAAGAGGCTATCTCTCTTCCAGTGAACGTGTTTGGCCCCTTCGTCAAAGATAAGGTGGCTTAGTATGTCTGGAGTTGTTTCTGCATCTTCTAATCTGTTCCATTGATCTTCAGGTCTGTTTTTTTGCCAATACCACACTGTTTTTTTAATCATAGTAGCTTTATAGTATAATTTCAAATCAGGGATTGTGATGCCCCCTGTCTTGTGTTTGTTGCCCAGAATTGCCTTGGCTATTCTAGGTCTCTTCTGGTTCCAAATGAATTTTAGGATTGTTTTCTTTAATTCTGTGAGATATGCTGTTGGAATTTTGATCGGAATTGCTTTAAATCTGTATAAAAAAAATCCTCAAATCTTGTATTCAACATAGAAAATCCTTTATTTTCCTCTTCATCTCATCCATGATCTTTAATGTTTCAAGAACCAAGGAGTAATTATCTGGAGAAAACTATGAGAAATTATCAATTGTTATTTGAGAGTTTTTCTGGGAGAAAGGCAAGAAGGATGAGTTGGATAAAAACATAATTCTAAATTTTGAACAAAAGGTTTCTTTTTTTTTGTGGGTACCGGGGGGTCGACCTCAGGAACTCGTGCGCCAGCAGGCGCCTGTGCCGCTGAGCGATATCACCGGCCCCTTTTTCGTATGTGGGATCCGGGAGTCGAACTCGGGCCCTCGCACTTGCTGGGCAGGCGCTTACGCCGCTGAGCCATCTCACCGGGCCCTGAACAAAAGATTTCTTGTAAAAACCACTTACAGGATAAATGCATAACTGGAACACTGAGTTTTTTATTTAATTAAAATTTGTTTTTATCCTTTTTTGTGTGTGTGGTACCAGGAATTGAACTGAGGACCTTGCACTTGCCAGGCAGGCGCGGCACCGCTGAGCCACATCCCTGGCCCCAAAATTTGTTTTTATCAAGGCCTGTAATTTACAAGTTTTCAAAGCAAAGAAAAATTTAAGTTTAAAATTTTATTTGCTTGGCCATTAAACTTTTGGTTTTTGAACACTGTGTTTTTCCTTTTTTCTGTCTCTCTGTGTCTCTGTGTCTCTGTGTCTCTGCATCTCTGTCTCTCCATCTCTCTGTGTCTCTGTGTCTCTGTCTCTCTGTCTGTGTCTCTGTCTCTCTGTGTCTCTGTGTCTCTGTCTCTCTGTGTTTCTGTCTCTCTGCGTCTCTGCTCTCTTCTTGCATCTCTGTCTCTGTCTCTCCGTGTCTCTGTCTCTGTCTCTCCGTGTCTCTGTCTCTCCGTGTCTCTGTCTCTGTCTCTCTGTGTCTCTGTCTCTCTGTGTCTCTATCTCTCTCTTTGCATCTCTGTCTCTGTCTCTCCGTGTCTCTGTGTCTGTCTCTCTGTGTCTCTGTGTCTCTGTCTCTCTGTGTCTCTGTCTCTCTGTTTCTGTCTCTCTGCGTCTCTGCTCTCTTCTTGCATCTCTGTCTCTGTCCCTCCATGTCTCTGTCTCTGTCTCTCTGTGTCTCTGTCTGTGTCTCTGTGTCTCTGTCTCTCTGTGTTTCTGTCTCTCTGTGTCTCTGTCTGTGTCTCTGTGTCTCTGTCTCTCTGTGTCTGTATCTCTCTCTGTGCATCTCTGTCTCTGTCTCTTTGCATCTCTGTCTCTCTGTGTCTCTGTCTGTGTCTCTGTGTCTCTGTCTCTCTGTGTTTCTGTCTCTCTGTGTCTCTATCTCTCTCTGTGCATCTCTGTCCCTGTCTCTTTGCATCTCTGTCTCTCTGTGTCTCTGTCTCTCTGTGTCTCTATCTCTCTCTGTGCATCTCTGTCTCTGTCTCTTTGCATCTCTGTCTCTCTGTGTCTCTGTCTGTGTCTCTGTGTCTCTGTCTCTCTGTGTTTCTGTCTCTCTGTGTCTCTGCTCTCTTCTTGCATCTCTGTCTCTGTCCCTCCGTGTCTCTGTCTCTGTCTCTCTGTGTCTCTGTCTGTGTCTCTGTCTCTCTGTGTTTCTGTCTCTCTGTGTCTCTATCTCTCTCTTTGCATCTCTGTCCCTGTCTCTTTGCATCTCTGTCTCTCTGTGTCTCTGTCTGTGTCTCTGTGTCTCTGTCTCTCTGTTTCTGTCTCTCTGCATCTCTGCTCTCTTCTTGCATCTCTGTCTCTGTCTCTCCATGTCTCTGTGTCTCTGTCTCTCTGTGTCTCTGTCTGTGTCTCTGTGTCTCTGTCTCTCTGTGTTTCTGTCTCTCTGCATCTCTGCTCTTTCTCTTTGCATCTCTGTCTCTGTCTCTCCGTGTCTCTGTGTCTCTGTCTCTCTGTCTGTGTCTCTGTCTCTCTGTGTTTCTGTCTCTCTGCGTCTCTGCTCTCTTCTTGCATCTCTGTCTCTGTCCCTCCGTGTCTCTGTGTCTCTGTCTCTCTGTGTCTCTGTCTGTGTCTGTCTCTCCGTGTCTCTGTCTCTCTGTGTCTCTGTCTCTGTCTCTCTGTCACACACACACACACACACACACACACACACACACACACACACACACACGCACACACCCTGGAGGTGCTAAATCTATTTGCACTACTTGCTTGAGTGACTGGAGCACTTCCCACCCCTCTCCACCGTAATTCCCAAATGCCCCGCGGCGAGTGGCCACGCTGGGTCCACTGCAGTCCCAGGCTGCAGATCTGCCTGCGAAAGGAGGCCTGGGGACTGAAGGTGCCCCTCCCTGTTTGCCCCACCCACCCATTTCCACCAAACCCACCAGGCCAGGCTGGCTGTTCGGCCACTGGCTCTGAGAATTTCAAGACGAAACTCTGCGATTAATGACTGTAGGAGTGTTTCACTTCCCACTAAGCCAGCATATGGAAAGCACGCCTAAGGAAACAGGTATGAATTATTATCCCTAGTACAACATGATTTTTCCATTTACAAGAATACTCTGGTGTATTTCCTAGTGTGTTAAAAATATAAACCATTTACAAAATGCATTTGAAAATAGTCTTTCAGGAACAGGTTCATTGCAGAGAAGCCATTACACCTGTACCAGAGGAACGAAGGTCCTGATTTCCTGTCAAGCAGTGCCATCCTGAGCTTCGAGGTGGTTTTAGGTCCCGGTGCTATGAAAACACAGCTCCACATGGAGTACTGCCATGTTTGCACGTACAATTCCCCATATTTCCACCCCAGATGGAGTGGATTGGGAGGGTTTCACTCATACCTAGGAGTAACCTCATTAATCGTCAGATTTTGCCTGTCGACTGGTGAGTGTTCGCACTTGAGCCCCCACGGTAATCCATCGGGGCAGCACTAATTGGAATGCGGGATTCCTAACCCCAGCGTCTGAAGTTCTTTCACCTGGGCCACTGTGCGTGCAACTCTCAAGTTCACTGTTTCTCTTAAACTTGCAGTCCAGGAGTGAGAGTGTAGAAGGCGGGATGGGACGGTTAGGCAAGAGACACTATTACATCAGATGGGTGGAAAGCATGCATGGAATGGAAAATGTCTGAGCGAAATGCGCTGCTGTTTACTGAGCATCTGCTGCACGCGGAGGCCTTGGCAAGGCAGCGGCTGCCCCAGCTTGGCCACTGACTGAGGCGCAGACCGTGGGCGGCCTGGGGGTGCTGCAGGGGCAGCGGCACTGCCCAGAGGGCTGTGTGTGGGGACAGAGGGGACTGATGGCGAGGGGCTGGGGGTGCAGCAGAGCACATTCCCACGGTCATATGGTCATACCTCAGGGCAGGTGGAGAGACAAGGCCATCAACTATGCGGTTTCAGCCAGGGATACATCAGGGAGGGGTTGGTATTCTCAGTTATAGGTAGGAGAAATGATGCCGACGGGGAGAGAGAGAGAGAGACATATAAGGGCATCTCACTGATTTGTAACCTGTCTGTGTGCACCACGGGAGCTGGAGGTCACCAGGGACCTGCTTTGTTGTCAGATCTGTGTTGTCAGTAAAACCCAGGTTTCCACCTCCCATTCAATGTCTCCTGTGGAGCCCAGGTGCGCGGAGCCGCCCCTCCTCCTCTGCAAGCCCAGGGCGTTTCGTGCAGAGCTCCATTCTCCCTGTTCCATGCTGTGCTGTCTTTTGTTTACATATCTGCTTTCCAGTGAAGGAGGAAAAACATTTTGGAAATTAAATCTGCTCCTTAAATCATGCCCCATACAGTCATTTACCTGTAAAACTGAGCCTCAGAGAAAAAGAGCTCAGGTCTTCATAGAACAGAGGGGGCGCTGATTGGTTTTAAAGCCCCAAGCTGCCTTTCTTGATGTTTTTAGCGAGGAAGGTTCAGGGAAGTCAGACCTATGGGAGAGGTAATTCTACCTTCACCACATGGAGAACCATTCCTGTCAGCCACATATGTTTCTCCCAGAACATGGAAGGTGGGCACCTCCTCCCGGCTAAGCCAGAGGCCTGCTGTCCCCAGAAGGAGGGGAGGGCAAGGTAAGGGGTCCATGCCTGTGAGGAGGCGCAGCCATTCTCTTGTCCTTTGTCCCTCTGCCTGCAGATGGATCGGGGGAGCAGAGGATGCTGCCGCAGCCGCGGAGTCCTATGTGCCAGGTGTCCTCTCTGCATGGAAGCCCCGTGGGGAAAGGATGCTAGATGCTTTGGGGGCCCCGAAAGCAAAGCACTGGTTCCCTTGGGACAGCACCCCATGCAGTGGAAGAGGCCACACCAGGGGATGACTGGAGGAGGGGTGTGGCTAGCAGGGCACTGCCACCCAGCATGGCCCCTCTTCAGCATGGTGTGACTGGTGTGATGTGTCCAAAGGCACCAGTGCTGGGCCAAGACATCTGCACCATCGAGGAGAGGCAAGGGCCTGGGGGTGGGGGCAGCAAGAAGAGGCAGCCGGCTGCGGGGAGCACGACACCTGGGACCCAGGCTGGAACTGCGCAGTGCCTCCACACCTTCAGCGGTGCCCAACGCCACTCACCCAGATGTTAGCCACCGGGGCCACAGCGCCTGGGGACCCAAGTGCCATCTCAGAAGTGAGTATGGAGGGTGGAGGACCAAGGGCCAAGCTTTCAGCTGAAGGGACGTCGGTTTACACCAAGTCGGCCTTTCTTCCCAGCCCTGCTTAGCCGGCTCTTCTCTTCTGCCCATTCCCAGTGGAAATGCGGCAGAGCTGCCATCGGCGGCACAGACCCTGGGCAGTCAGCAAGAGCGGCAGAGTTGGCTTCAGTGTGTGTTAATTGTAATTACCAAACTCAGGTCTGAAGAGACCGCTCTCTTCCTTCCCAGCAGTGCTAGTTTAATCTGTTTGCATTTTATTTCTACACAGCTGAGAAAAGATGAATAATCTTTGGATAAGAAGTCACGAATCTGGTATGAAACGGTTCATGTAGCACAGTTATAAAAATAGCATAGCAGTTACGATGTAGCCAAAGTCACTGCTAATCTGTCTCGAAGTCACGGCCACAACCTGTTCATCCTCTACAAGTCAAGAGATAAAAACCCACAGATATGTCTTTAGAATAAAATCCTTATAAATCCAGCAGGATGGAGTTACTATCTTTCTTTTTACTTTCTAGTAAAGGAACAGCTGGGTTTCTTTACTTCAGTGCCTCTTCCATCATCTTTTCCCCACATTGAAGTTATCTTTTTGCCATTTAATTTTCTTTACCTTCTAATTACAAAGGCAAAGTTAAAAAATATTTTTCTACACAAAGTTCGACTTTATTGGTCATTGGAGAAATGCAAATTAAAACTGCAATGAAATAGTACTATACTCCCTTAAAATGGCTAAGTAAAAAATAATGTAACATCAAATACTGATTAGGATGGGGAATAAGGAGATTGCATATTCACTACTAGCAGGAATGTAAAATAGTTCCACCCCCTTGGAAAATTAGTTTGGCAATTTCTGAATTTCAACATTCACTTATGACCCAGAAGTTGCACATTTGAGCATTTGTCCTAGAGTAATGAATACTTTCATTGACACAAAACTGCACATAAATGTCCACTGTAGCTTTATTTGTAAAAGCCTAAAAGCTGGAAACTATACAGATACTCTTCAACAGGTGAACAGTTCTACAAACCTTGTGTGTCCATATCTGGAATACTATTCAGCACGAAAAAGGAACAAACTATTTATGCATGCAGTGACTACTCGGGTTTAAGGACATTGTCCTTAGTGCACAAAGCCACTCTGAAAGGCTGAATGCTGTGCAATCCCATTTCATGTGGCATGCTCCAGCTGGTGAAATTACAAAATGGAGGGTGGATTAGTGGTTGCCAGGTGCCAGGGATGGGGTGGCGGAATGCGTGTGGGGCTCCCTTGTGGAGACGGGACAGCTGTGGGACATCCTGACTGTGGCGTGGTTATGCGGGCCTCCACATAGGCTCACACTGTGGAGAATCACACACACACAGACACACACGGGCGTGAAGGCCAACATGGATGAGAACTAACCCACGATGGAGGCCTGCAGTCTCACAGCACCGGACCAATGCCAGTGTCCTGGATTTGACCTTATACTAAAGCCACAGAGAACGTCCCTGCTGGGGAAAGCTGTGGGAAGAGTTCCAAGGACAGGATGCAGTTTTGAAATTTCCTGTGAGGAAATAATCACTTCGAAAATATATTTTCCTCTCAAGCTTCACACAGGAGACTGGTGAATAAACACAGGTAGAGGGCAAAGCGCGGAGCAGCTCCGTGTCTGTCTGCTCTACATTCTCTGTTTCTGAGTCTTTGGTCCTGAGCTGTCGTGTACGAAGGCCTCTTATTAAGCACAGGTGCTCAGGCCACATCTGGGCCTTTGCTGCCTCGCCATTACCTGGAAGGTTCAGTTGCACTCTTCACCTTGGCACTGGAGACCTGCAATGTGGCCCTGACTCGACTCATAGCCCCGCCGTCCTCTGTCCGTCCCTTGTTCCCCATCCCGAGGCAGCGTCATTTTTGAATCCCAAACTTGTCACATTCCCTTCCAATTGAGCCCCTTCCCTTTGGCACCCCATGGTGCTGGCAGGGCCGCCAAGCCCTACCAGGTCAGCGCCTGCCTCCCCACCAGTCCGTCTTGAACTCTGGTCTCAGTCTCTTCGCCCAGCTGTGTGGCCTCAGTCAGGGCCTTGTCCTTGCCTTGGTCCACTCATCCCAGGGCCTGGCCGTGTCTGCTTCTTGCTGGATCTCTTTCCATCCAAACGCCCCTCTTGGATCTCAGCCCCATGCTGCATTTTTGGGAAAATCTTCCCCAAAGCCCCGGGTTATGTTAGAGGTTCTGACAAGGATTCCACCAGAACTACGTTGAGCTTCAGAACGCGACCCTTGATCAGAACAGTACATTGCTCGGTTGTTTGGTGAATCCACCAAGGCTCCCAAGTGTCACTGTCACCTAATAAATGTCTTGAACTAGGAGTCCAGGGTGCTGGTTTGAGTGACTATAGCTTGAACAGAATAACAGTTCTCCTGCCACGGACTCCTCATGCCGCTGACTCTATGGGCGAGGTTACCCCACACTCACTGCTCCGAACATTTTATCTAGATGCACTGAATGGACACTTTCTTTTTTTTTTTTTTTTTGTGGGTACGGGGGGTCGACCTCAGGACCTCGCGCGACAGCAGGCGCCCATGCCGCTGAGCGATATCACCGGCCCCTTTATCGTATGTGGGTTCCGGGAGTTGAACTCGGGCCCTCGCGCTTGCCGGGCAGGCGCTTACGCCGCTGAGCCATCTCACCGGCCCTGGACACTTTCTTCTCTTTGCAAATAACCACTATTTCTGCCTCCTTGGAAAATTGTCCCATTTGGAATCTGGCCCTTCGTGGTGTGCAGCCTTACTGTCCTTCGCTGTACCCCTTCTCTCTCTACTGGTCCACATGTCCCCGGAGCGCGAGGCTGGCTCATTTCTCTGCATCATCTGCAGCAAGCGGTGCATTTCCTGGTGCACAGTGAGGGATCTCACCTACTGATTGATCTGACTACAGCACCTGCTATGTGCTCAGGGCATATCCCAAAGAAAGATGGACAATCATCATCACTTCTCATTAGTTTCGCCAATTTGCAATGAGTAAATGGAATAAAATTACTGAACAGCCATCCAGATATGGTTCCCAGAGCAAATGGCTGCTGTTTAGACCATTGATTATTATTTAATACGTTTATTTACTGTAAGTGGCAAAATGGTTCCAGAACTGTTAGATTCAACTTGCTCTTTTACTTCCCCTTATTCCTGTTCAGTAATTACAGCGAAGATTGATTGATGATTCACTGGAATTTTATTTTTTTCTGTCATACTATAGAGTTAAAATAAACATTTTCCTAGACTGTGGCATTAAACAGGGTGTCCGAAAGCTAATCTGAGAAGGCAGCAGGATGGTGGGGTAAGGACAGGCGAATGGCGGTGCTCACGTGCACCAAGCGAGACGCCTGAGCGCAGGGGCCGATGCCAGGAACAGCCTGTGGCCATACCCACATACACACAAACTGGAAAAACTGTTTTGGAAAAAAGTCATAGAAGTTAAGAAACCAGCAAGTGGTTGTGATTTTTGTCAATACTCAACAGAAAAAAAAAATATCAAGAGAAAATCAAATATATTTCCTGGGGGAGAATCACTTCTCGTTTTTCCCTCCCTGTTTAAGGGTTTGCCTCTCGGCTCCTGGACCAGTTCTGTAATTCGGGAACATCTCTCCACAGCCACGCGGCCAACCTCCTTAGACATTCATCATCTGGGGTGTGCTGGACTCTCTACGAGGTGCCAGAGGTTCTGAGGCGGACAAGTCATTGTCCCTGCTGTGGAAGAGCTCGCAGCTTGCTGAGGAGACGGGCACGTGTGAGTATTATTCTAGGTAAGAGACTGTGGAAGGAGAGCTGAAGCCAAAGCCCTACTAGAGCATGAGAGAGAGAGAGGAATCTATTCTCGTTGCAGGGTCTGTGGGAGTGAGGTGTGGAGACATCGTGGCTGGTCCCCCTGAACCCACCTGCCTCACCCTTCCCTCCATGGGTGACAGATATGTGATGGGGCGGCACTGGTTCCCTCCCGACTCTGGGATTAGGTGCTGCCCCACTCCAAATGTCAGTGGTAGCCTGTAAAGAAACATCTGTCTAAGCCAAGGAGAGAAATCTCACTCTGTATTGGCTCAGAGAGCCCAGGTCTAAGCCAATGAACTCACAGCACTCCTCTAGCAATTAGTGTGGTCCAATCAGAATAGAGCTCTGGACTCTTGCTCAGTGGTGTGGGCCAACGTCCTTTCTATCACTGGTCAGGAAGGAAGAAGCAGGCAGCCCCCATCTGTGCAGAGTCATCCGTGACCAGCAGAGAGGCCTGCTGCAGGGTAAAGCCGGCAGGGGGATCAGAGAGGAAGATGGAAACTGAGGCCCTGGCGACTCGCAAAGACATGTGGCCCACACCCCTCTAGGCTGATGGTCCTTTTTCCAGATGTCCCAGTTATCAGAACCAAAAGAGTCCCTTATCTTCAAAGGTGGTCTCGGGTGGGCTTCCTCGCATTAGGTCCACAAGCATTCTGAAGGTGCAAAGGGCCTTGAATAAGATTTCAATGGGGCACGGTTAGAGGAGGGAGGGATGTTCCTGATCCTACACAAAGCCTGGTCAAAGCTGTTCAGGAGGAAAATGCAGTGTGGGGCGTGTGTGTGTGTGTGTCCATGTGCCTGTGTGTGTGTCCATGGGCCTATGTGTGTATGAAACTTGAGGTGTTTATGGACCACTGCATTAAGACAGCTCATTCTTACACCTTGTTTCTAACTGAAGAAAAATAAGACAAAGGAAAAGAGATGTGGGCAGAGAAAACTGCTTTCCTAGAGCGACGCCAGGTTATTGCTTTTACCGAAACGATGGTGTCGATACATACAAAGAGAACAACTCCCCAGGACTTCGGCTTCCATAATTTTTCTCAGTATATTTATCATTGAAAATATTTAAAAAGCTTTAAAGAGTAAATTTGTGGTAAATGTACCCAGTTCAGGAAACCCATCTGATTGATATACAATGTGTAAAGTGTCCGTGTAACTGTGACTTGTCTGACAGGTTTTTATATTTAAGAGCTTTGTTGTAAGGAAGTGTGAACACAGAGACACAAAGCGGCCACTGTTACAGAAGAGACAAGAGCTTGAAGCTTCTCCCTTTGGAGGTTGCAGCTGTCTTATGTATGTACGTTTTCTTTGAAATTCAGTGAGATCTTTAAAAAAAAAAGACAAAGCAAATGTAAATAAGGGCCTCTTATGGTGAGGGGCTAACCATATTCATATTTCTTGTATTTATGTATCAGTGCTAATTTATGCATGATGCTATATCAGGATGATTTATAATTTTTTTTTTTTTTGTGGGTACCGGGGGGTCGACCTCAGGACCTCACGCGCCAGCAGGCGCCCGTGCCGCTGAGCGATATCACCGGCCCCTTTTTCGTATGTGGGTTCCGGGAGTCGAACTCAGGCCCTTGCCCTTGCCGGGCAGGCGCTTAAGCCGCTGAGCCGTCTCACCGGCCCATATTTTTAAGAAGCCATGATTCTTGCTTTCAATATCTTTAAAATCTTACCAAGAATCACGGATGATCTATAAAGAGATAATTCAAACAGGCAGGTCCAGACTTTTTTTTAACCAAAAGGAATGTTATATATCGTGCATAGGGCATTTCTTTTCCATAGAAGAAGAGATGAAAAATAAAAAAGTAGAAATGAGAAAGCCAACCTCGAGATGAGTAGTACCCTTAAAACTGCAGGAAAGAGGCCGGGCCTGAGGCCCTGCGCGGCCAGAGAGGATTCCGGATTGCGTACCGCAATTGAGCCTCCAGAGTCGGGCTCCTCACCGCTGGCCCGCGGGGCCCAGGACGGTGCGGGGTCCGGAGCCCCAGACCCGCGGAGGACCTGAGGCTCGCGTCCTGTGGCGCCCACCCCACGGCTCTGGCGTGCGAAGGGCAGATGCAAACGCAGGGAGCAGCTCGTTGCCTGCCTCCGCCGCGCAGGCGAGGGTCGCGGGGGCTCCGCGGGTGGACGCGGGCGATGTCAGGCCTCGTCGGTCACCGTCACGGTCCGCTTGCCCCTTGCCTCCTGCTTTCCCCTCTGCCAAGGAGGACACGGCAAGAAGGCTTGGGCGGCCCCTGAACTGTGAGCGATGAACTTTTAATCATTATAAAGTATCTGATTGCAAGAGTCCTGTTATAGTAGTCAAAGCAGATTTGGACTTCAGCTTTTTTTTTTTTCTTTGTGGGTACCAGGGGTTGACCTCAGGACCTCATGCGCCAGCAGGCACCCGTGCCGCTGAACGATATCACCGGCCCTTTTTTCGTATGTGGGTTCCGGGAGTCGAACTCGGGCCCTCGCGCTTGCCGGACAGGCGCTTACGCCGCTGAGCCATCTCATCGGCCCATCGGGCTTCAGCTTTGAAGCTCACTTGCAAATCAGATGGTAGGGAAGTTAAATTAGGTTTAGAACATCTGACCTATAAGTTCTAAATTTATTTAGGTGCTTGGTTAGCTTGTATATCCATTTTTGTTATTGTTGTTCCCAGGAAAATTAACAAGATGGAAGAAATTTTGTTGAATATCAAATCTAAGCTACATCTAATATGTGAATCACGTTTTGTTTATTTTTTTCTAGAGCTTTGGAATGGCTATGAACTTCATATTTCCATACAAAGAAAAACGAGGGTGATACGTACAGATAAATATAGTCAAGCTTATCATTTACAGCATAATGAAGAATACATCCCTGGCAATCTTGAAAAACTAGATTAAACTTGCATTTGTGTGTATGTGAGCATGTGTACCTGTCTTCGTGAGTGTGTGTGAGAGAGAGAGAGAGAGAGAGAGAGAGGGAGAGAAGAGGAAGGAGGAGGAGGAAGAGAGAAGACAGAACTCAGTAGCTATCTTCATGCATAATGCATGTTAGGAATTTTATCCACATCCTCATCTTTTCCTTCAGATTTTAAATTTTACATATTAAAAATAACCTAAAAGAAAAGATTGTTAAGCAGCTTGATTACTTAGTCTATTAACATCCTGAAAAGTTAAGTTGTGGTAAAAATAGATTTGTTTTTACACTTATTAATAATTCTGCTAACATGAGATTAGTTGGCGACATTCAAAGCCAACTAAAAATTATTTTCCTACATTATCAATGATTCTCGTGGCATATTCAGAACAAAGATGAAAAAGTTGTCCAATTACACTTGAATTAAGAAAAATTAATGAAAAAAGATATGAAGCTCAAGTTAATTCTTTTATACAACCCATCTCTCTCTTACTGCCAGACTTCTAGAGTAGCAGTGGGACCCTCCAAGGCTCCGGGAGCAGGAGGCACGCCGCGTACCTGGACGCTGCTCAGCGTGGTGTACTGGTAGGCCTTCACCACCAGGTAGTTGGCCTCCAGGTCGACGAGGCCCAGGATCATGTACTTCCACCATCTTCGCCGCAAAATTGCCAGGAGATTTTCTTCTCCTGTGAGACAAAGTTAAAAAGAATGGTGAGGTTCTGGAGACATACTACACTGGATATTCAGAATGCTGACATGCTGCAGCATCATATTTTTTACTATAACCTTACCAAATATTTAGTTTTTTAAGTTTTTTTTTTTTCTGAGACATGGTCTCACTATGTAGCCCAGGCTGGCCCGGAACCCTTGGCAATCTCCTGCCTCAGCCTCCCAGGTGCTGGGATTACAGGCGTGCGCCACCACGCCTGATGATGGTAATTAACTGGGAGTGGGGCCTTGTGGGAGCTCTACAGATGCATTGCCACTGTTCTCCCTGAACGTGCTTGAAGTCTGGATGCCTGACTGCTGCTGTTGGCCTCTTCCCAGTGACCACCACAGGAGGTGACTGTCCTGTCTTGGGGGAGCACAAACTGTCCAGTGACATGGGGCTCCGCAGAGCTTTGGGTGGCTGGTTGAAGGTGAGGAGGGTGGGAAGGGTCCCAGGACCTTGAGTAGCCAGACCAGTGTCCTGCCAAGTTGCTGACGTCACACTTGTTAAAGGCTGTGGTCCAAACATGCTACAAGTCTTTCCATCCGAGTGACCTGCGTGCCATATCTTGACAACTCCTGCGCATTTTTCAGATTCATTCTCTGCTCTTTTGTCTGACCCCACCCCCACCCCTGCAGGGCTCTGTGCTGTTTGCAGCGTCCACCCCAGGACTGTGGTTATGAACTGAGAACCGCTCCTGCCACACCGAGAGCTTTGGGCGGCACTCAGCGCCTCACTGACAGTGTCAGGTGAGGGGATTACGGGAGGGTGAGAGGTGCTCTCTCTCTGAGGATGTCGGAGCTGGTTCACAAATGGTAGACACAAAAGGCCCTTCCTGTGGCTGCGATGCCCATCCACACCTCTCCTGTGCCCAGACAGGTGACACGTGCACACGGTGTCAGGTTGTCCAGGAAAGCAGCCACAGCCTGGCCGAGTGGTCACGTCTTCCGGGGAGCGTCTGAAGAATCTAAACGTCTTGGAGATTTAATTAATGAACCCGTCTGGGGGGGACTGGACACTGAGCAGATGATCACATCTAGGATTAAACATGGCTGACGTCTAGCATCATGTCACTGTCAGGCTGCTTGGACAAGGAATTCCAAAGAGATCCAGCTACTGGGTGGGGACTCTTCAACCAAGGAAACAACCTCACCGTTTGGCCCAAAATACGCGTTCTCCTGTCCCCTGCCTTTCCACACACCACTTCCTCTGCTTGGACTACTCCAGGCCCCAGATGCAGGGCCAGCGGGCACACTTCTCCCAGGAAGGCCCCCTTGCTCTGTCCACGCCGCTGGTGCTTCCCGGCTGTGCGCTGGGCACTGACAGAGCTGTTTCCCCCGTCTCTGTTACTCGCTAGGTCTTAACAATTTGAAGAGAGTGCCACTGTCTTGGTCCTCACTTTAACTCTAAGACCCAACAGTACACGATAAGCAATACATAACATAAAAAGTATGGGTAAACTTCCTGTTTGATAATCTCAGAAACATTAAGTAATAATGAAATTGAAGTACTTAAAATATATCTACTATAAACATTCATGCTCTAGCCAATGAAATTATTTTCTAGTTGAAATATAGACAATTGACAAGTTTAATTTGTTGATATTTTACATATAATACATTGTACATAGGGCATAAGAGGGTCACCGGCATATTTAACCTCAGTGGCCCTTCCGAAGTCACAGGTCCCTGTGGTCCCTGTCCCAGTGAATTCGCACAATAACACAGAATCGCTGATTCGGAGCGCAGCAGCCGCATCTCAGAACGGAGAGGAGCCGGTCACCGGCGCTGCGAGCCCCGCAAGCGAGGACGTCTCCGAAGTGCCGTTCATCAGCCGGGGCGAGGAGTGAGCAGATGCCTGGCCGGTCTGCTGAAGAAGTCTGGGTAGCAAAACACCGTAAGCGAATGTACTCACGTGCAGGACGCTCACTGGGCGGATATACAGGAGGGCAAGAGAGCGATTTTTACCTCTGAGTAAAAATGCGATGCTTGGAAGGACTGCGTGGGGGCGCATCCACGATTCCCGCCGACACTCGCGAATCGGAACTCTGCGTCCCCAGAGTCCCCGCGGCGAAGGCCTTTCCCGCGTGGGAAAACGGGGCGGCCCTGGGAAGCGTCAGCACGTGTCAGTGACGCCTTAGTGCCCTAAAATCCCCCACTCTTCTTAATTAGCTGGGAAGCCATGAAATCCACGAGTGGAAACTTTAGAATTATGACTTGGCATTTACATGCACTCTGTGTGTAATTTTTTATTATCAGTATGATTAAATAGAAAAAGATTGGAAATTCTGCCTTGATTTAATTAATATTCACATTTTGCGGTGTTTCAGATTTTTTTATTTTTACTTTTGGAAAAAATAGTGCAGATGAAATTGAAGCTCCCTCTGCCCTGCCAGCTTCTATTTCAGACCTCTCTGCCTCAAATTCCAGCCTTGAGAGGGTTACAGACCCTTTATATTCTGGATTTTTGTGTGAGGGATTGGAACCTGGACCTTCACACTGGGTTACATTTTTGTTACACATTTTCTCCATATGTATGCATCCCAAATAGTGTATGACATTCTTTGTGGGGTTTTTAAAATTTATAGGATGATTTACTGTATATATTGTACACGTCATTTTGTAAGGGTTCTTTGTACCTGGCATTGTCCTGGAAATATAACCTTGTTGTTTTGTGTAGAACTTACTTTTTAAATGATGTATATACATTATTAGGGTTGTGATATTGCCACAATTTATCCACATAATGATAGAGAAAAAGTCATATATACATAAATACAATTGCATACAGATAGATTTCTGACAGTAAGTTTATTTCTTTCAAATTACATTTTTGGCACTGATAATGAAAAGAAAATATTCTATCTCCAATCATGAACTCAGTCTAATGTTCATTCTGAGGGAAATATTTCAACATAGACAAACCACTCAAACTGAGAAATCTTCATTCCCTGGATTTTTTAAGCTGTCATCTTTTATGAAAATATATGATTTTATTTAGCATATTTTTACTTTACACTTCTCCAGAATATCTAAAATTCCTGTGGTTCTGATGCATCTTAGGAGAGAAAACACAACTACTAACATGCTCTTCTTTACACTGATATAATAGGTAACAGTAAAGTCATACAGAAATGGTCATAAAGTTGGAAAAATAGACAATTTTAGGATGTCTAAAATCTCATATACAAAATCCATGCACCAACTGTAAAACTCTGTTGGCCAACACCCCCATGCTGTGGGTTTCTCCACCTCTTACGAGGGCATGAGTTCTAAAAGCGACGTGAGGGCCGGTGAGACGGCTCAGCGGCTTAAGCGCCTGCCTTGCAAGCGCGAAGGCCCGAGTTCGACTCCCGGATCCCACATACGAAAAAGGGGCCGGTGATATCGCTCAGCGGCACGGGTGCCTGTTGGCGCGCGAGGTCCAGAGGTCGTCCCCCCGGTACCCACAAAAAAAAAAAAAAAAAAAAAAGCGACGTGAAACAAACCCCACTCCAAATTTAACACCAGCTTTGTGGTTCAGAGCCTCACTTCCTGCTCCTGGAGAGGAGACCCTACGGAAGAATAAACCTGCTCGATGGCGAAATGCCGCCACTACCGACTGCAAGAGGGACCCCTAATCCTCAAGGTGCTCTGTTGTTCCACGAGGAAACCCAAACCCCTCAGGCGCGGGTCAGGTCTGTGGACAGATTTCCTCATAAAGATCCCCTAACTCTTAGAATCAAAGTCATTGACACTGGGCACATATTCCGACCCTAACCCTCCGTGCAGTTCATGCCTCTTGTTGAGCCCTCCCCTTTAGTCTTGTAACTTTGTTTCATCTTTTGAAGTTACCGGTGTCCCAGAGCCCCTTCCCTTTGGGTTTGCTCAGTGAGTCTGCCGGCCAGCCTCTCCCTGAGGAGATGTATGGATGCTGCCCGCTGTAGTGCCACAGATCGCGACAGCCACACTTCCTCTGGGCAATGCTCCAAAGCCACTGAGCCACGCTGTCACCCAGGTACTCCACGTATGGTGGTATGAAGGTGTGCAGCTTGGTCTTAGGTAACCATCAGTGCTCCTAAGTGGATCTGCCTCCTTGGGTGTTTGTGAGGATTAAGTGAGATATTTACAAGGTGCTAAACATGGCTCTCATCATTATTATTATTATTATTATTATTATTTTTTTTTTTTTTTTATGTGGGTACTGGGAGTCGAACTCAGGACCTTGCGCCTGACAGGCAGGCTCTTACGCTGCTGAGCCATCTCACCGGTCTGGCTTTCATTATTATTAACTTGACCTTTATTGTGGGAGCTGGATTCCCTCCCAGTAAAACTCCTACGCAAGGTAGTTGTGTAGGCAGCTGTGTATGAAGAATTTAATCTTGGCCCCCAAAGGTCTGACCTTTGTCCGTGGCCACTGGTGCATTTAGGGTTGGAGTCGGTCAGGCCAGAAGGACCAACAGTGCAATTTAGATTGGAGTTGCAACTGGAGACAGGTCGGCACTTGGACCATGGATCATAATGCAGCCCTGATCAAAAGCACCCTGAGCAGGAAAGCTGCCCTGATGGGTGCCCCGGCTAGTGATTTCTATGCAGCTGGTCATGACAGATGCCTAGAAAGAAGTGCACCCCGACTCCACAGAGCAAGCGTCGCAGAAGCCCGGCACGTAGTGTATCTCCTGGACTCTGTCCTGCATGCTTCTGCCCCCGCCTGGGTGTCATCAGTATCTTTTCCCTGTAGGGACCGTATCCTGAGTATAACGGCCCCTGAGGGTCCTGGCAAATTACTGAACTTCAGGGTGGTTTTAAGAGTTTCCTCCTTCCTAGGCCTGCAGTTGATGGCAGAGGAGTGCTGTCTTGCGGGACTTCAGTCTCTCTAATTTTTATCTGAAGTTGGTGTGAGATGTGGGGTGGTCTTGGGTCTGTGTCTGAAAACTTTATAATCGCTCTTCCTTTAATACAACTAATTTTCCCTCTCTTACTCAAGAACTTGAGTGCATACGAGACACAGCCATCATAACCATACTCCAGAATGTTCCAGGCTTGATTTCAAAGTAAAATAAACACGTGTGTGCATGTGTGCACGCGCACACACACACACACGGCCCCCATTCCAGGTTTAAACACTGTATGTAGTTATGTGCTATCTAGAAAGAGTGCCAAATATTGTGCTCTATCCCCCAAGTTTCTGTCATTATGTTGTTTCTGTCACAATAGGAATTACCACTCACTAGCTCGAACTGGTTAATGACAGTTTGGTTGGGAGGGAGTGGGGGTGGGGTTTTGATTTGAAATAATTCAAAGTATCCTAACGGAACTCTGCATTAGTATAAATCTCTCTGTTTTCCTGGAGTGAGCCTGCTGTGGGGAAAATGTATTTGTCCTTTTTAATGACAAGAGTATTTTCCTTTTCTTCCTCCTATTTTGTGAAAAGTGACCTCGTCTGTCTCCTGGAACTATCCCGTAATTGGCTGTGATGCCTCCTGACATTAGCAGATGAATCTGTCAGTTTAGTGAATTTTGCTTTGAACAAAGAGCTGTGTAGCAGCTAATGATGCACGATGTAAGGGCAGAGGCCAAGGCGAGCTTGCCTCCAGACGCCTGCCACTACCAGGTGTGCTCGAAGACAACACGACAGAAGGTGCTGGCCTAAGCTCCACCGTGAGAGCGGCTGTCACGGTGGACACACAGGTGAGACCTGAGCAGTGCGGCACATCACCGGCCAGATGACTGGCAGAGCAGAAAGCTGGGCACCTGCTCGCCCCACACAGCCTCCCTCTCCCACCCTGCACGCTGTGCAGAGACCCTTCAAGGCCACTGCTGCTTGCCGTTGGGCCAGTGGCACTGTCCATGCATCCTCTCACGCAACTGGTGCCTGCAACTCTAGGTTAAAAGCATGGAGCCAGAGTGATGGTGTGACAGCCCCCACTGCCACTTAACACCTGGGTCACCTTGGGAAAGTTGCTCATTTATGAAAGGAGGCAAACACCACTTACTTGAAAATGTTGCTATAAAGATTAAGTGAAAAGAACATATACAGAAAGTGTCCAGCTTGCAATAAATACTTGGTAAATGACAGCTTTGTTATTAACAGCCGTGTGACAAAGGTATTTTTCAGATCATGAAATTGGATTTAGAAGTCAAGACATTTTTCCAAGGTCTGTTCTGGTGTTTGTTATAAAGCACCCACCACTCTAAGAATGGTGCTTATTACTTATATGGTACATTTAATAAACAAATGAGAGGCATTACCATTTCTATTATCTTTCTGAAATTATGTTTAGAAGAGGCATTTTGAGAGCAATGCAATAATAGTGTGTGATACTTCTAGAATATATATACCTGCATACACACCTTCCAGCTGGAAATGTGGAAGAACACGTTCATGTATCAGACTAGTGGCAGCAAGCACCACAACACCCAGATTAGCTCTTAAGATACATTTTTTCACCACAAGAAATGGTGGTCTTTGTAGAATGGCTGCTGGCGGATCTGGGTCTGGAAATGTAACATGCAAGTGGAACCTGGAACTTGTCACGCGGAAGAGCAAGTGTGTGCTCAAAGACCTCAGTGCTGTGTTAGAAGGACTCAGAGCCCAACCTGAAGAGCCTTTCTGATGAAAGAACCAAAATGGATAGAAATGCATGCAGTATGCTCAGGAGATCCAAATGTATTTAAAACAGCAGCAACTACAACAGTCACCACCTGACAAGTACTAGTAAAAAACAAATCGGTCACCAGTGAAAGCTATGGTTGATCCCAGATATTATTTTGAAAACTGGCAAACAAAAGAAAAGCATAGCTTTTTTCCCCTGGAATTTTATACAAAATCTAACACTGAGTAACTAACTAGTAGGTGAGAGATTTGTCTTGGTGGTAATATTCTAGATAATGAATGAATAAGAAATGAGAGAATTAACATATCATCACTTAGTATCTCCTGGTGAGTGAATGGGTCTAACCCGTAAAGGGCTATGAGTATTACAAAGGAAGAGATCACCAACTGCATTTTACATACTTCTGCCTGGCTCCACACATACAGAACACAAGCTCAAAGTTGACCAAGCCTCTGTATTCAACTAGCAACTTAGGAAACACAGAAGAGGAACATGTTGAAACACTCTCAATCAGCAAGACCCAGGCTGTGGGCGCGGCCATCGCCTGGCCACTCCAAGCCTGCTCTGTCCCAAGGCAGCCCCTGCACTGACTAGGAATCAGGGAGAGCTCATGAGACACCGGACTCTTGGGCCTGCCTGGGCTGAGTGACCTGGAATCAGCGGTCAGCGTGTGACCAGGGAGCTATGCGGGGATGGTTGGAGAAACATTGGTCATTTGGTCAAATGGTGATTTCTCCAACCAAAATTGCAATAACAAAGAAAGAGAAATCTATAGATTTAAAAAGCTTAAGAAAAAAATGCAACATGCAGACCTTATTTGCATTCTAACTAAAAAAAAAAAAAATATATATATATATATATATGAGACAACTGGAAATCTAGACACTTGACAGGATATCTGGAATTCAAGTTTATTTAAATGTGATCATAGTGTTGTTGTTACATCATCTTTAAGTTCTTACATCCTAGCAATGAGCAGAAGAAATTGTTACAGAGGAAATGACGTAAGATCTGAGATTGGATTCAGAGTAACCCAGGGGAGGTAGATGGTGAGGGGAGGGTACAATAGGCCTGGCTGTCAGCTGGAATTTGCTGAAGTTGGTACACTGTCATACCGTTGTTCATTAGACTGTTCTGTCTACTTTTCTACACAGTGGAAAATTTTCATAATAAAACGTTTGTATCAAAGGAAGAACTCCACTGCTAGGAGAAGCTTTGGCCAACGGTGCTGCACTGGCTGGAGCCCGTGGGCACTGACAGTGTCGCCGTGACCGTGGACCTCATCCCCCCTACCCTGTCTTTGATCACAGGTGATACCATGCTCTTCAGCAGCCAGGGGATGAGTCTGACTTCTCCTACCTGCGCATCCCCACTGCAGCCTCGGGGAGCAGGGGGAACGGCTGGCAACTCCTCCCGCTGAGGTTTGGACGAGGGTAAGAGCCCCTGTTCACGTCCGTGCATCCTATCCTTGTGGCGGTGTCTGCCCTTGTGCTGACGGCCGATTGTCTCCTGCCCTTGGCGCTCCATTTACAGAGCAAACCTGTGTCTGGGGCATGAAAATCTCCATGGGACTTTTTGGCTGGTGTAGTGCAACGTGTGTGCCAGCGAAGGGAGCCTTGGGAAGCTGGGGCAGAGGAGCCCTCGCCCTCTCGAGGGCTGGGACTGCTGTCTTCAGAAAGGGGTAAGAGGGCATGATTCAAACAGCGGCTACCAAGAGCCAGAGAGGACAGCGTGCCAAGTGATGAGCTTACACTGTGAGTGAAGCCCCTGGCGTTGGGAGCCATGCACATCACAGCCATCGTGCCACGCAGTCCCGGCACTCCCGCAGTTCCAGCCTCAGCCACACATGCGGACCCTGAAGAGGGCTCTCAACCATGCTGATATATTTTGGAAGCAAGAAAACAAAGTAAAATACATCAAGTGATCTGGCTGTGTGTAGATTACATGTTTATTTACTTCTTGACCATGTTGAGGGTTTGCATTGCTTTTGCCACTGTGTCTAGTCTGGTTCTTAAACTCCAGTGGGCACGAGTCACCCACAGGCCTGGGCTGGGACTCAGGGCCTGCAGCGTTTAAAAGCCCCTCAGAGATGGCGCTTGTCTCTGATTCTGCTCTGGCAACCTTGGTTAAGTTGGGCGTCTCCTCCAGGGCTTGCTAGCCGGTGGCTGGGGGAGCCGACAGACTGGCCTCTGCAGGCAGTGTGTTTCAGTGTGGGAACAGGCTGGCCTCTGTTCTCGGGCAGTCCGAGCCAGGGGAACCATGGGTGCACTGTGAGCCTCAGATTCTTCCCTTCCAGGGGAAATCCCCCCCTCCTTAACTGCTTCTCTGAATCCTTAGTCCTTACACATTGCTCTGTTGATCGGGAACATAATCCTACCCTTCCTCATACTGGTAAAATGTTGCATGCATGTTACTTCTGTGCTGAGAAGTAGGAAGTTTAGGGAGAGCAAGCCTGGTTTATAATCCTTTTCTGTTACATTCCTATGATCAGACAAGGTATGATTAACAAATATTTACTGAGCTATTACAAACAAATCTTGAAACATACACACTACAGATCTATTTCACAGAAGCTAAGGTCTCTATTTTTATTACCTTCTACTACATACATGTCACAGCTAGGGACTCTTAGCTTGCCAGAGATTTCATCCATTTATTGATGATGTGTCGACTGGCACCACGTGATTCAGCACGTTGACAATATCTGACAAGACAATGATCCGTGTTAAAATTTACAGGACCATACGCCTTCCACAAAGGTCCACTTTACAATAACGTAAGTTTTTAAAATCCCACAAAAAGCAAAAGCACCCACTGTACATGGTAACTCTCTCCTTGGACACGGTGCGCAGATAGGACAGGAGCTCTGAGAAGTGACCGGCCAGCGGCCCCGCCGGTGTCGGGCTTCAGATGCGGCATTGGCTCCTCAGCGCCAGTAGCCAGTGCTGCTGAGCACCGTCCAGGACACACTTTTGTGGTAAAGAGAGGTGATGCGGGGTAAGAGTCGCCACACCAAGCTTAGGATTCTTAATGGAAACACAGGCAATTCCAGCTGTTCTCCAAAGCGAGCCTGCTGACCGGCTGTGCCTCCACCTCTTACGGCTTGGATCTGATTCAAAACCTGGAGTCAGAGTACCCACCCGACGCCACACGCCACGTCCAGTCTACCTCCAGATCTGACTTCAGCCGAAAAGAATGTTCTTTCGTGAGCGGTGAGGCTGGAAGTCCGAGGGGCGTCTGGAGGCTGTGGGTCTTCGTCCAGCTGGGAAACCACGCTGCTGGCATTGCTAAGTCTGTGGCAGGAAACCCGACGGTGGACAGGTGTAGAAGCGTCAAACGGCAGGCCGAGGGCGCTTCGCACGTGTCTGGGTGCTCCTGGCCTACAATACCACTGATCTCCATCTGCTTAACTCTTCTGGGAGCGGCCTCCCATTTATTCCTTCGTGGCAGAAATGAGACTCATCTGCAGTCTAGTATAACTGAACCCAAATCCCAAGGATTCAGTTCTAAGTGGAACGAAAGTCGAACCTGCCATCTGCCCGGGGCCATCTGTCCTATGAGCTCCAGCCAGGGCAGGGTAATCAGCTTCTCGCTCCACGTTTCTGTGATGCCCCTAGTGTGGCCTCGGGAGGTCAGCAGATGAATAAAAGTTTGTCAAAAGAAACATTTCCAGGAAAGGAAACTGCTAAACTGACCTTGAGGTATCCTATTAGAGCTTACATTAAGGCGTGTTGTAAAGCCATTGTTATATTTTTAAACCTGAGGTGAGAGGATAAAAAGCAGAAAGCACAATTTCATTAAGGAAAATTTTGAGGGTCGAGTTAGGATGAGGCAATTATTTTTTTCATGGTTATTATTTTTCAGTGCATAATAAAATATACATACTAGAAAAGATATAATTTTAACCATTTTCAGATGTGCAGTTCAGTGGCTTTATGTACACTAATGTACAATCTCCACCACCATTTAACTCCAGAATTTTTATCATCTCATTCTAAAATTCTGCACTCATTGAACAATAAATCCTTAGACCCCCAGTCATTGGTAGACATTGTTCTGCTTCCTGTTGACAATCTCGGTGTCTTATAGAAGTAGAATCACACTTTCGTTGTCCCTCTTTTGTGTTTAGATTATTTCACTTACGTTTTTGAAGCTCATTCATGCTGTAGCAGGCATCAGAATTTCATTCCTTTTAAGGCTGGGAAACATTCTAAAGTGGCTATATTATATTTATTCATTGATAGACACTTGGGTTTTTTCCACCTTTGAGTATTCTGAATAATGCTGCTTTGAGCTTTCATGCAGAAGCATCTGTCTGAGACCCTGCTTGGATTCTTTGGGGTTATGTAGAAGTGGGAATATAGGTGACGAGATTTATAAATGTCACCTGAAATCATAGGATGAATGGAGCGACAAGAACCCTTTTTGTCCAGTTGTTTTGGTTCCTCTTTATTGTCATTTGTACTGGCTCTTTCTAATCACTGGGTCCTAAGTGTTTAGGATATCCATATCAACTCTTCCATATCCTCTTCCATGTCAATTAACTCAGTTTGAATCACTTTGGAGTCTAACACAACCTGCAGCCAGTCTGTGAGAAGGGAGTGAGGGAATGGGAGGGGGATTCTTCACTATGATATTCATATTTGATGAGAAGCCAGGTAGCTGCTATTTTTGGACTGATTTGAAGTTCTGTAATAGATCAATGTGTAGATGTAAAACGTACTTTCACATTCTGTGGACTTCAGGAATCATGACTATAATATAGTACTTCTCTGTTCAGAATTTTCAGCTCTTTGAAGGGTAACAAGAATAGAATTCCAGGGCCGGTGAGATGGCTCAGCGGCGTAAGCGCCTGCCTTGCAAGCGCAAGGGCCCGAGTTCGACTCCCGGATCCCACATACGAAAAAGGGGCCGGTGATATCGCTCAGTGGCACGGGTGCCTGTTGGCGCCCGAGGTCCTGAGGTCGACCCCCCGGTACCCACAAAAAAAAAAAAAAAGAATAGAATTCCATGCAATAAGTACCTTCATGCCAGTTAATGAACACAGTCCATCGTTATGGTGTCGGCTTTCTCGTAAATGAAACATTCCAGGGGCCTCTGACCCAATGAATTCCAGCCATTTCCTGTTTTTGCTCCTCAGACTTAAAACAATTAAAACGTCCTCTGCTCACTTTCTCCAACAGCTTTTTGGGGGAGTCAGGGGGGAAGGAACTTTTCTCCCATTCCACATTTTAGTTGTAGGAATGACAAAATAAAAATTTTTAAAGACTATGGTGATGTAGAATGAGAACACGCACACCAAACCTTCATTACATCTATGGTCCCTGAAACAAAGAGCGTTCATACTCTTGGGAGGAAAGCCATGACATGAAATCTGCGTTAGCATCCCCATTGCCTCGCAACTGGATTTCACTTTTAAGTGACTCCCATAGCCCTTTGATAGCGCGTGGTTAGTGGCGGCGAGTCTCCTCTGCAAAGCACCATCTTCATGGTCCCAGGGCCGCAAGCACTGCCTCTGTCCATGGTAGCTGCGCAAGTGTCTCACAAATTGACGTCTGGAATACTGCAGCTCCTTCCACTGACAGAGTCATCAGCAAAGCTGGGGAGTTAGAAGCTTCCCTACTAGGAAGAGCAGACCTTTCTGCATTAACAGGAGTTTTAACTGTACCCCATGAGGATCAAATATGTTAGGCAAATCAGGCCAGGAAGCTCCCCTCTCTGTCTGCCAAACCTCCCTCTCTGCCTTTCCCCATTGTGTGGAGAAGAGTGTCAGCACAGTTCACAGCGTGACAAGAATTCACATCAAAACACTCACGGGTGCCTCTACCTCCATGGCCTTCCATCGTCTCCGTGTCTCTGTTACCTAGCAACAAGACCATCTCCTCTGCAGGCAAATAATCACTACCATATACTAGTTTAAAGCACTTCTCAGTCTTTCTTTTGTTTTTGAAAACTTTCAGAAATACCCTTTTTCTCACATGCAATTTAAATTGCCTGCACTTTTTGAGGTACAAGACTGCAAGGGGAAATTCGTGTGTGGCTTTCAGCTCTCTTCTGTTTCATCTCTCCACCTCAAGGCCTTGCAGTGTGGCTGAAGAGAACACACCTGGCCACCAAGGAGCACTATAGGTGACAGTGTCTGCCCAGGCGTCAGGGCCTCCTACCTCGAAGTCCACTTTGCCTCTGTTGAGGATCCCAGGGGCCACATGGGGAGAGGCTGGGATTCCCTGTCTCCTCTTGTTATGGGGGTCCCTGGAGAAAGGTCTGAAGAAAGGGACTGCTCACAAAAATATCTTGTCAGTGCCTGCCAACTATCAGTCAATCCTTTTCAAGAGAGGGAAGGGAGAAGAGACCAAAAACTAAAATGTAAAAGCCACACATTCACAAAAAGGACACCGTGTTTCATGGATTCTCTGTCTCTGCCAGACACACACACACGCACACACACACACACACACACACGTGGCCTACTGCTTTTTGTCTCTTTGCAGTTGATTAGGTATTTTCACTTTGAACCTGGCTTCTGTGGCAAAAGACAGCACAGAAAAGAGATTGTGCAAAAGTGTGTCGAAAGCCAGTATTCATAGAAGGGACCAGGTACCACGAGTGCTGAGCCATCCTCCGAGGGCAGAGCCCCTCGCCTCCATTTTTTCCCTCAGAGTTGGCAAGCTGCGTGTACCGTGGGTTTAAATTCCTCTCAGAGGGTCCCTGTGTGCCATGCACTCAGCGCCCGCCCCAGGACCTCTGGCCATCACATGGATCTCCCAACTTCTGCTGCAGGCGCGAGTCTTCCTGGCAGTCTCTCTCATCAGTAGCCTTCGCATTCTCATGGTTTCACTCTTTTTCTTCACTGATGATCTTCTCCTCACAGCTATCCATGAAAACGTCAGGCCGTATCTTATCATGTCCTCTCCTCCAGGACTGCCCTGGCCCTTCCCAGTCAGAGTGGCCGTGACCCTGGATGTCTCGGAGACAGCTTGCATCCACCGCCCCCTCTCGCCACAGGCCCCTGCAGTGCTCTGAGACGTCCTCCCATAACGCTTCTCCAGGGAGGGCTTCTCCACTGGGTTCCAGCTCAGTGCCATGGGATCTCTGCACTTGCCATGGAGCTACTACAAAGTCCTCGGCTGCAGGTCTCTTTGCGCACTTGGCTCTCTCGTCACACACCAGAGGACCGGTCACCGGTGTGCAGCTTCTGTGCCTGTAGACTTTCCTCCACACAGTGCATGCGGCGCCCAGAGCATTGGCATGTGGAGGGTTCTGTACACATCATCACACTTTACACATTCAGAGAAGAGGTCTACAATGAATCATCTCTTAAAAAGGAATCATTCCCTTTTAAAGCGCCAATCACACGCTAATTTAATCTTTTGTAAGTGGCGATATTCCTTTACGCTTTTATAGAGGAAATCCCACTCCACGTAATTGCATGACAACAGTAATAATTCTTTTCAGAAACCTATTGAAAACACTCGCATGGCGAGGCATGCCTGCACCACACACACTTTTTCCAACAGCGACTTCTGTATTCTGAGGTGATAAGATCCTTGAGTGCAGGACCATGTCTTCCACATCTTTGCTCTTTCCATGGTAATACATACAGCTTATTGATAGCAGGTGGTCACATTTATTTGTTGAAGGATGAATGAATAGATCAAGCATCTTGTGTCCTAGATAGTGGTGGTCTTTGGAAGGCTTTTGGTTTTGAAAAAGTAAAAAAAACAAAACACAAAAAACAGGGCCGGTGAGATAGCTCAGCGGCATAAGCGCCTGCCTGGCAAGCGCGAGGTCCTAAGTTCTACTCCTGATACCCACATACGAAAAAGGGGCCGGTGATATCCCTCAGCGGCACGGGCGCCTGCTGGCATGCGAGGTCCTGAGGTCGACCCCCGGTACCCACAAAAAAACCCAAAAAACCACAAAGAACAGTTAACTGGCCATGCCCATGTGGCCACAGCAGAGAACTGGTAATTTTTAAAAATGACATTAAAGAACCAAGTAAAATTAACAAAAATATTCCATATAAAGTTGAAGTCTTTACTTTCCTTCACACTCAATACTATTTCCTCTCATTCTCATAAGGAATGCTAAAGAATTTATGAATTGCCTCACAAACCATTTTAATACATATTTACGTACATACATATGCAGATGTATGCATATCCACATACAGCATGCTTTGTAAATTTTATAAAATTTATAATACTGGTATCAAACTTTATTATATATGTGATTTTGCAACTTACTTTTTTTCACTTAACTTTGTGTTTGTGAGTTACCATATCATGCACAAGTAAATCTGACTTGATTTTTAAAATATGCATGAAGCACGCTACATTTTATTTACCCATCCTTCCCATGCTTGGACTTGCACATTGTTTCATCTTCAGGGCTGCAGGAAGCATGTCTCGGGCCTGCGTGAAACTTACCAATAGCCCAGATCACTGGTTCATAAAATATGCACACTTTCATATTCCTAACCTACAACCAAATAACGCCCTGCCGTGTTTGTGCGAATTTATACTCCACCAGCAGCAACAGTTTTCTCCCCCGATCCTTGCCACACAAACTAAATACATTCTGCATTTTTATCCCACCAGGCACAAAAAGGACAATCTCTCTTCAGTTTCATGTTTTGTGACTAAAACCATCAAACTCGACAACCCTTAAGTGATTGCTAGCATAGAGTCAATAATTACAATACGCCATAACTTGTTGATTTGGGCTCTTTGATATCAATGCAGTGAATTCCAGTTAAAAGCAAGTGAGAGGAAGGGCCCAGTGCTGAGAAATGGGCAGAACAGAGCTGGAGTGGGCTTTGTGCGTTGCTGAGTTGAAAACAATGCCCAAACTTGCCTGAACTTGTACCTGCCTGTCTATAATGAATGCCACGGGGCATCACATCTCTAGTCATGTTGGTTTTAATTTTTATAGAAAAAATCCTAATATAAATGGTGTTTGAATGCTAGGAGATTTTCCGGAGTTAGCTGTGGTATCTACATCTTTAAGAAAAGTAGCTTAATTATTGTCTTAAATAATGTAGAACAGCACTGCTGAGGGGATGTGGATAAATGCTGACTATACAATTATTTCTACATCAAGATTTTCGTGATGGAACTCAACAGACACCAGCTGTGCTGGTTGTAATTAGAAAGGGAAGTGGCCGGAGGGGTGGGAGTGGGGCTGGAAGAAAGTGAGGAGTCAGGACTTGCAGGGCCCCGAGGTAGTCAAAGTAGATCATTCTCTAACACGCGGTAACCAGGAGCAACTGCTTTTGCAGTTTTCCCTATTCCATTCAAGCCCGACAGACAGGGAGAGAAGGGAAGACTGGCGTAGCTTGGGTCACCTGCCTTGCTCTTGGGCAGAGAAAAACAGGGCCCCTGCAGTGAACTCACACTGAGAGGCACACACACCAATGAACAGCTCATGTCCTGAGGAAACCAGGATGACCCAGGTCAACTAGGGGTAACCGTAGGGTGAACAGGGAGACCGAGCTTTCAGTGGAAAGGGGACCAAGAGACAGAGGAGAGGGGACAGGATGGAAAGAGAATCAAGGCACGTTATGTACAAGCAAACTGATTTCTTGAAATTGGAACTCAGGTATCCCTTGCCCTGCAAAACAATTTCTCTTCCTACTATGCTTGTAGGAAGGTTTTACTAACTGTGGAACAAAGCCTCGGGCCTCAGAACATTTCTTATCTATTTTGCTCCTTGGCCACATGTGGGGTGGACATACCCAGGGGGATTCTGGTGGGATGCAGAAAACCAGACCACCGAGGACTGAAGGCAGCAAGAAGCACTCGGTCTCTCGGGTCCGGGGACGGCGTGGAGCCCAGGTCTGCGGCTGTTTCTGCTCTGTGTGTCATTTGTGCACTCGTGACACAACTCAGATTTCCAGGTCTCAGGACGATGTGCCCCAGGCCTCACACTGGTCGCACATTCACGTCCCTCAGCCTGGGCAGGAGTGCGGAGAGCCCCTAACAAAAGGGGGACTTCTGTTGGAAGTGGGGTGCATGAATGCTTGCTAGCTACAAACAACAGTCTGCACCAGCAGGTTTTATTATATATGACTCGGCTTCCTTTTTTATGATCCATGGATGCTTGTGTATTAAACATAATCTGAAAAAAAATATGGTTAATAGTCCTTACCCGAGGAATGCAATTATTTAGGCAATGCATCAACTAAATTCTCAAACTCTTTTCCACTCAGCTGTGCCTGGTTCTGGCTAAGGTCAGACGAGGAATTTATTACAGTAATGACCTGTTCACATCGCCCGAGCTTCTTGCCCTACAGGGATGAGCATCATGAAAATGACTGAAGCACGTGGTTCCTCAGGACACGTTCCTGGCGCCGAGCCCACCGCTGCCTCCGGAGCTGTCCGTGCGTTCCTGGTGGCTGCTGCTCTGCCGATCGTGTGTTCTTCAAGGACTGACACTCCAGAATGGTTGTGTCAGTCACTTGCTTTTCGGGGGTCATATTCTTTCACAAATACGCACTGAGTGCTTATAACCCGATGTTGTGAGGCATGGGTCACAGGAGGCACGCGGTTATCCTGTTGAACTCCTGAGTGCAAGGTGGGGCCGGGTGAAAGTCAATTACAATTAGGCCTCATGATCTTGGAAGAGAGAAAAAAGACACAGACACACGTGAGCTTGTAAGCCAAGGTAGAAGGGAGGAAAGGCCAAAACCGACAATGGAAATTCAGAAGAAAAAGTCCTTATTTCTGAGTAAGGCAGTGGTGGTGAACCAATGCACACGTGTCTTTTGTTTTTAACACAGACAATGTTAATGTATGAGTTGTTTTTTTCTAAACTAAAACTTCAGCATTCAGGTTTAACTGCAGTGTTGGCACTTTGCGATAAATACAGTAAGTGGGTTTTGGGTTGCATTGTGGGCCCTCGTCTCTGAAGGTTCGCCATCACTGGACTAGAGCAGTGTACTCATTTCTTCGGCCTCCACAACAAGGCATCGCAGACTGTGTATCTTTTTTTTTTTTTTTTTTTTTTTTTTTTTTTTGTGGGTACCGGGGGGTCGACCTCAGGACCTCGCGCACCAGCAGGCGCCCAGACTGTGTATCTTAAACAACAAAAATTTGCTTTCCCACAATTCTGGAGGCTAGAAGTCCAAGGCCGATGTCTTACAGGACTGAGTTCTGAGGCCTCTCGCCTTGGCTTGTTTATGGTCATCTTGTCCCTATGATGTCCACATGGTATTTTCCTCTGTGCCCTACTCTCTTTTTACAAGACCACCAGTCACTGGATTGGATTCCATTTATGTGACCTCATCTGACCTTAACCACCCGTGCAAATAACCAATCTTCAAATACAATCACATCTGATATACTGAGGGTTAGGACTTCAAAATACGAATCTGGGCTGACAACCCAGAGCAGGGCTTAGAGGTGGCTTCACGAGGGAGGACAGCACTGACCAGCTATGGCGTAATCAGCAGATATGCAGCTGACTTAGGGTCTGACACACAACCAACCCAGAGCCAGCGCTGGAGCAGGTTTCACTGAGGGGCAGGAAGAACTTTTGCTCTTTCCCTAAATGCCTGACCTAGAAGACTGAAGGCTGGGCCTGGGATAGATTTCTTATAATCGCAGCAAGAGAAAAGGCTTGAGAGTGGATCTTCCCCAGAAGGCCAGAGTAAAGAGATGCGGAAATCAGGAACTCTGGTCCTGAGATGTCAGAGCCATCGAGCTACATCAGCCCAGCACTGCCCCTCAGTTTCCCTCTCTTCCCCTCTCCTCTCCTTCCCTCTCCTTTCCTCCCCTCTCCTCCCCTCTCCTCTCTTCCTTTTTTGTTGTTGTTTTATTATTGTTCAAGAAATTAGAACATGATCTTTTTGGTCACTTGTAACCCCAAGAAGTCCAACTGGCAAAAACTCTGAAAGAGGCTTTCATAGATCAGTGATAAAATCTTCATGAGGAAAAATGTCTTCAGAAGGAATTAGAAAATAAGAGACATAAAATATTTGAATATATCTGTCAGGTGGGTAATTCTTAATAGTTGAAGAATAGAATTAATAATCATATGTAGGTCTAATTTTAATTCTAAGCAAGGTTAATCACGCAGAGAGACAGGAAGCTATAGACTTGCCACTCTCCCCCGCTGCACCAAACTCCTGAGGCAGAAGGGCTGTGAACGGGCGGCTCTTTGCACAACCAGGCTCCTCCTGCTCTCTGTTGTTGCAACTGAGTGTCTTATCATGTCACTGTCGTTGTTTCCACTGAAGTATAAAATAATATGTTACCCCAGACATATGTTACCCCAGAAAGAGTTGGGGCCATTTTCTAGTTCAGAATAGCACAGGGCAGATAAAATCTTTCCTTTTGTCATGTGGATTGTTCTAGAGGGTAGAATTAAAAGGGGTCTTGGAAAATTATTGTAATATATAAGATAATGAAGTATACATGAAAACTTGGATAGGACATTGCTGGACTCTCCCTATAGCAGGGACATATAAATTCTTTAGAGATAATTTAAGATAATTTTATTACTCTGTTGGCCAGACTTCCGAAATGTCATGCTTGCTAAAAGGGAAGAAATGGGTTGTGGCTCCTGTAACAGGAGATTTAGTTTCAAAATGCTGGGCTTTTAAACACTTAATTGTCCACTTACGGAGACAAATTCCACTATACCCACTTGTTTCCCAAAGAATATTCATTTTTAAAAGTGTTTTTAAAAAGACTGTAAACAAATGCAAAAATGACTATGATAAGTTATTGAGTACACAAAAAAGACATATGAAAATTGTAAATGCAGTATGACTTTGATTATGTAAAATAAAAGCACAAATATTTAAGAATAGAAAGGTTGTAAAGATGGCACCAAAACTTTAACAGGAGTGTTTGTGATTGGATAATGGCAAAATCAGTATTTTTTTCTGTCTAATTACATGTATTTCCCAATCTTTCTTTAATATTCATGAATGCTCTCATAATTAAAAAACACTTATAATTACATAAAAAATCTGTGCACTCCAAACAGTAAAGGAGTGTATTAGTCAGCTCTTCCATTGCTGGACACGAAACCTTAAAGGAAGGCAGGTTTAATTTAGTACATGGTTTGGGAGGATTCAGTCCATAGGCAGCTGAGTCCACAGAAGGAACAACACAGTGAAGGGTATGGCAGAGCACAGCTGTTTAACTCATGGTGGCCAGGGAGCAGAACAGAGGAACAGCACCAGATGGGAATGGGTGAGGGACCAGGTATAGTACCTGACTCTCCCCCCAAACGTATCCAGCAGTGTGCTTTACCAATCTGCAAGGCATTTCTTAATCCAATGAATTTGACATATTAGGATTTATGGACACAATCCACCCCTTGTCAACTTTACACCCAAACACATTTCCTTAAACCATGCTTTATCACCAAATAAAGATAATAACAAGCTCATAATTCACCTAACATAATAGAACTATCCAGTGCACAACTGGAAAGGCAATAATCCCTTCCCCAAAGTGTCAACAATTCTAGCATTTTGCAAAAGTCCAAGTTCAAGTCTCTTCTGAGATTCAAAGCAAGCTCTTAGCTGTGAACCTCTGTAAAAATTTTTTAAAAGTTACATAATCCCAAGGTACAATGGCACAGGGTAAATATTCTCATTCCCAAAAGGAAAAATAGAGGGATAGAAAAGAATCTGACCAAAGAGAGATTGAAAATCACTAGGGAAAACTTTAAATCCTGTAGCTCCATGTCCAGTATCCAAGGCACATAGTGGTAAAATGTGAGTCCTAAAGGGCGTGTATGGCCCACCCCTATAGCCATACCAGTTGAAGCCCATGAGGCCGCTCTCTTGGGCTTGCTTTAGTCATGATCTGCAGATTTTCTCTGCTAACATTTCACATTCCTGGCATCTCCAACTTCCTGGGGTCTGCACTTCACCTTTGGTCTCATTCCCATAGCTTCATGCATTGTCCTCTCAGGGGCTCCTTGTCTGACCTTCTAGTCCTTCCTTTGAAATCTAGGTGGAAGCACATTTCTTGCATTCTGCATGTCAATAAAACTAGCATCACGTGAATGACATCAAGGTCTGGTGTCAGCAGGAGCAGTAGACAGGCCCCCTTGGACCATGGCTGCAGCAGTCCCTGAATGCCTGGATGGCTAAGCACAGTGAAATGAATCTCAGGGAGTGAATTCCCTGGGAGGCATTTCTCCACCAGGGGTCCCAGGGACTCTCTTTGCAAATGGAAGTTTGACACTTTTGTACCCTTGAGCCTGCCATGCATGGATTCTTGGTGATTCTTGAGATACCCTCAAGTCACCTTTCTTCTTAACCTTGTATAAAGCAGTTCGTTTCTTTTTAATGGTGCTAATCTCTTAATAGCCACACCTCTTTGGCTCCAACTTTACACATGATTCCTTCTGGGTCAAAATTAACTGTTTTAAAAGTTTTCTGCTCTACATTTTCCCCTTGATTCTCATTACAAATTGGACTAAAAGTAGCCATTGGCATCCATGCTATAGCTTGAATGTTAAGCTGTTTTGAAATTTCCTCTGCCAGGTTAGTCCACTGCCCTTAGTCTCATTCTCCTCCAAAGTCTCAGTAAATGGGCAAAATGTAAATAAATTTTCTGCTACAGCAAAATGCACATGGCCTCTAGTCCAATTGTCAGTGGAAACTCTTTTGCCAAATGGAGCCTCCTGAGCCTGGCCTTTACTGTCTGCATTCCAATCAGCATCCTGCTCTTCTGATACAACCTGGCCAAGGACAGGGTACAGGGGTTCACACAGGATGTGCTCCTTCCTGACCAGAATCACCCATTAAGCTCTGTTTATAGCATTCTAGGGTTCCTGTAGCCCACTTCTCCAAATCTTTCCAAGATCCTCCTATAAACCAGTTCTAAAGATTTCTAAACCACATAGTCAAGTACAGTCACAGGAATGACCCCACTTCTCTGGTACCAATTTTCTTTCTTTTTTTTTTTTTTTGTGGGTACCAGGGGGACGACCTCAGGACCTCGTGCGCCAACAGGCACCCGTGCCACTGAGCGATATCACCGGCCCCTTTTTCGTATATGGGTTCCGGGAGTCGAACTTGGGCCCTCGCGCTTGCAAGGCAGGCGCTTACGCCGCTGAGCCATCTCACCGGCCCCCAATTTTCTATATTAGTCCCCCTTCTTGTTGCTGAACATAGTACCCAACCCTCACAGTTTAAAGGTGGAAAGGTTTAATGTAGTTCAAGCTTTGGGGGGATTCAGTCCATAGGCAGCTGGGTCTGATCAGGAATGTGGTGGCAGAAAGTCATGGCAGAGCTGCTTATCTCACGGTGGCTGGGAAGCAGAGGTCGTATACCAAGGTCACATCCATGCAGACACATCCAGGAGCATGCTTTACCAAGCTGCTAGGTGTTTCTTAATCCAGTGAGGTAGACATATCAGGATTAATGGTCACAAGGAATTATTTTAAGATACATTTAAAAAATTAATTTATAAATTTCAAACATTCGAACTTTCATAATTTAAAAGATTTATAAAGAAATCAGAGAATGATTTAACCCACAATACCAAATAATAAATGTCTTGCCCAAAGGAAATTCCAAAGTCATTTGTCATTATTTTATGAACTCTGTTCGTACTCTGTGGTAGGTTCTTATTTCATTACCGTGTGTTTTTGGAAGAGAGAGAGAAAATGACTTTGCAGGCTCACAGAGGAGTGGACCATAAAGAGCTGGACATCTCATTACAACCTGGCCAAGGAGAGGGTACAGGGGTCACTCCAGCACCTGGTGCACAGGCAAAGGACGCCAGGTCCTACATGGAGGCAGTGGGGCCACTGTGGCTGGGGGTAGTGTCAGGTGTGTGTGTGTGTGAAAGAGAGAGAGACAGTGCACAAGAGAGAGACAGAGACATAGAGACAATGGATATCAGCTGTTTCCCGCCCTTGATGCTTGGATTTAAATCATCACCCTGATCCTAAAGGGAATGTTTTGCTGTTACCTTTTAAGCTGAACTAGGTGGATAACTCAACCAAATATTTAAATGTTAGTAGTATTTATGCTTAACAGTGGGAAAAATCTTTATCTTCAATGAAGAGGATCCTAGATAATGATGAGCATTTAGATGGCGAAGTGAGGTTGCGCGGGTGAGGCAGGAGTACCTCAGAGAAGAGAGCGATGGACTCGTGTCTTCCGGGGCTCCTGGGGTAATGCAGGAACCAGAGGCCCTGACAAAAGCAGAGGTGAGAGGCAAACCCGTTTTCTCTCCAGGTAGCTTTCTGCCAGCCTGGGTCTTTTTGGCACATTCTATCAGTCAGCTTTCCCGTTGCTGGGACAAATTACTCTCACAACGTAGAGGAGGAGAGGTTGGTTCACCTCTCAGAGGTCTAATTCATGGGAGGCTGGCTCCAAGGCGGGACTGTCTCGGCGGAGCACGTGGCTGGGTGGTCTGAAAGCAGCGCAGGGCAGCAGCATCAGAGAGGAAGGGGCCAGGGACTAGACACAGACCCCAAGGCCACGCCTCGACGAACCCCAGGCACACTTGGAAGTGTGCTCCACTAATCCCCTACGCGGCTCCCAAGCTGACCCAGCTGACGATGAATCTCAACTACAATATGTGTATTATTCGTTGGATCCCTTCGTCTTTGAACCTTTTTCTTTCAGGGGGCTTTGCTTAGTGGACCTAATCAGCAAGTCCAAAGATAATAAAATGAGATTTTTCTGACTTTATTCTGAGAGTAGACAAAGGATTCTGTGGCAGATTGTGATAGATTGTTAAAATAACAGCCCCCAAAGAATCCTGCTTTCTATGAGCATAACCTTGAATCTTTACATTAGCTCCAAAAGGCCAGGCATCTATTTTGGCCAATGCGTTATTAACAGGTGTGACAAGAAGAGGTCGGAACAGTATTTGCTCTTTCTTGGTCCTCGTTGGAACCCTGAATTGACAATGTGAATCGCCTAGGGCAGCCCGCTGAGAAGACCGCAGAGGACCTCAGGGGGCTCCAATCTGCAGGCAGAGGTGTGTGGCCTTCAGCTCCTACGGAGCCCGCACACATGTGCAGCTGCCTGTGCAAGCATATGTGAGCCCCTCTGGTCGCTGAACCGCAGAACCTAAGCGAATGGCACAGGTGCTCCGGGTCACTAAGGTAAGGTAGTTTCCCACGCTGGCATAGCTAACTGACCCAGACTTGACAAAACGTAACAGCTACAAACCAGGAAGAAACGGACTAGAAACCCAACAGAGAGCCCAAGAGAAAAATGGAAAATATGTCTCAGGCTATTATTTTTTAATTTTTTAAAAATTTATTTTTTTTATGTGGGTTCCAGGAGTCGAACTCAGGACCTCGCACTTGCCAGGCAGGCACTTATGCCACTGAGCTATCTAACCGGCCCCTTATTTTTTTAAATTGACCTCGATTGGGATTGAACTTCCTGAATCTGTATGCTTACATCCCTCCCAAGATTTGGGAAGTTCTAAGACAATATTTCTTTAAATAAGGTCAGATGAGGGTCAGACCAGTGGATAAAGAAAATGCAGCACTAATACCCAATGGAATATTAGCCAGCCTTCAAAGTGAGGAAACTCATTTGGGACAGAGGTAGGATTGGAAAATAAACTCTATAATAAAGGAAAACAAAGGTAGACAGAAAATAAAGGTAAAATCGGAAAATAAAGGCAGGGGACAAGGGAATTTTGTCCCTCTTATTATCTCCAGCTCTGGGTCGGAGCCCTGCTCTGCCTGCTCCACTCTAGGCTGCTAATCACTCAGGGAATGTCTGTACTACAAGGCTGATTAGCCCTGAATTTACCTACTCTCTCGACCCCTTCAAGTCTGAGGACACCAGTGTGACAGTGACTGAGGTAATTTCCGGGTTTGCAGGGACTGTCAGTTTGTCTCAGCTTTCAGTATCCAGTTCCAGGCCCCCAGGAACCACGCCGAGAAGTCTCCAAACCTGGAGTTGCTCCCCTCAGAGTCCAGGAAAGCACAGCCCCGCAGACCACCCCGGCAGAGCAGAGGCAGTTGCCCCGCGTCAGGAACCCAACAGCTGCCCCAGCTGTGAGGACGTCTACGGAACCAGGACTGGGATGATGCTCTAACTGCCGCACCCTGGCCCGCTCAGTTACCCCGCAAAACTGCCTCATGCATGCACGGAGGCCTGTACCCCCATATCTCCTGCTGCCCCCCACATTCTCACATCTATATTTGCTAGAGGACTTCGGGGAGAATCTCTGTGTAAGAATTACTCATAATCCAAGGAAATGTCCTTTCCTCTGAAAACTTCTCATCACTGCCCACAACATGTTTCTGGCCAGGAAGAGGCCCGGGTTTAGAGCAGCGCCATCTGTCCCTCTGTGCACAGTTGCTCCCGATGGGGAGCAGCTTTTCAGAGAGTGAGATTTTCACATAGAAAGCCGGGCTTTTTCTGCCTTTTTTCCTGTGAAAAAAGACCAAGTCTTAAAAATCCAACCCTGAACTGTTACAAGGGCAACGGTGAGGATGAGCTCAGTGTGGCCTCAGGCCCTGGTCTTTATTGAGGACACAGTTTCGAGAGGCAGAGATGCAGTTATTCTTGATTCCTCTTCGCCCTGTCAGTGTTAACCTGGACTCTGACCGGCGGGTCCTTCATCACAGAAGGGCGGAGTTGGTCTGGTCCTCTGTGCTTTCTAAGTGAGTTGGGGAAATCACTCCACAGTAAGGTAAAACTTTATTTTATTCCTGTACTTTTCAATAAAGTAACACAAAAGCTCACTAAGTCTTTTTTTAAGAGAAAATTTCTAACTTTACTATTTTCTCACATCATCTATTTTTCACACACCCAGAGAGTCAAAGATATCGCTTAGGTTATCCAAAGACAAAAAATAGGAAGAAAGATGGAGCAAAGAAGGAGGGAGGAGAAAATGAAGGCCAGAAGGGGTAGAGGGAAGGAAAGTAAAGAGACGGAGAGAAGCAGAAAGGAAAGGAGCTGTCAGCAATTCAGTTACCAGACAGAGTAACTGAGGTGCGCTCAGGCCTTCTCCTTACTGCGTGTACTTCAGGGTACAACACAAGGCCTTACTTTCCTGGGGTAAAATGCTTCCGTGGTCAAGCCGGTTAACACATCCATCTTCTCACACAGTAGCCTGTTTTTCCTTTTGACATAAGAACACCTAAAACCTCTCTCAGCAAACTCCCAGTGCAGAGCACAGCATTGCCAGCTGCAGCCCCCACTGCCATCGCTCTCGACCTCATGCTGTCACTCGTCCTGCACGGCTGTGCATGCTCTACCACCTCACCCTGCTCCACTGCTTCTGGATTACACTTGCCCTTCTCCTTCCTTCCTTCCTCCTTCCTTTCTTCTTCCTTTCTTGATCCTTCCTTTCTTCCTCCTTCCTTTCTTCTTTCTTCCTTTCTTTCTTCTTCCTTCCTTTCTCCCTCCTTCTGCCTTCCTCCTTTCCTCCCTCCCTCTGTCCTTCCTTCCTTCTTCCCTCCCTCCTTCCTCCTTCCTTTCTGCTTCCTCCTTTCTTGCTCCTTCCTTTCTTCCTCCTTTTTTCCTCTCTTCCTTTCTTTCCTTCCTTCCTTCCTTTCTTCTTCCTTCCTTCCTAAGATTTCACATATACATGATAATATGCAATATTTGTTTGGTTTATTAATATATTCCATTGTGCACATATATGACTTAAAATTAAGTTAGAATCCATATTAATCAAAACAGTATAGCATTGGGATGAAAACAGACACACAGACCTACAAAACAGAGTTGAGGGCCCACAGATAGACTTAAGCATGCATGGTGGTCAAGGGCTGGGGCCTGGGGAGGCCCCTAAAGAGGAGATGGGGCCTGTACCTCGGCTGGGCCTGTCCTGGAGGCCTCTGCCAGAGAAGAATCCCGGGCACGTCAGGGAGCGGCGTGGGCTGACTCACTGCCGGCAGAGCTAGAAAGGCAGAGAAAGGGGGAGGGACTTCAGCCTGGGGAGCTGGAAGGCTCGCGCTGACAGAAAGGGTCATGCCAGCCCTTGCCAGAGAAAGGGACCAGCTCACATGGCACTCTGGGGATGGGCGGGGGTCTGTCTGTCATCTCAGTTCTGCAAGTGGCCCAGAAGTCCTTATCCCTGGAGGGGACAACCCAGTTTCCACAGGATGACTGCTTGGGGACGTCTCAGTTGGTGAGGCTCTGTGAAAGTCAGGGTGACCCTAGGGTGAGGGCAATGACTCCAGGCTTCTGGGTGCCTACGGTAGCCAAATGTCCCTGTCAACCTCGTATCCTGATGTCCTCAGTCTTGAAGGTGGGTGAGATACATGATGTAAATTTAGGGCTAATTAACCTTGCATTAGACAGACACTTCCTGCATGAGCTGAGCGGGGCTCGGACCCAGAGTTTTATGAAGGGCACAGATAGAAAACAAGGTCAAAGATGCCAAGGTCCATCCTACCTTCAGTTACCCAGGGGCATCTGTAGGCCCTGACTGCTCAGCAGAAAACAAGTCAAGCTTTGGATGAGGCCTGACTGTCCCCTCTCCCTCTAGGATGATGCCTGATGGTTTTATTTTCTCATCTAGTTTATTCCAGAGACAACACAGTGAGGGCATCCTGGCTAGGGACGCACCTAATTTTTGAGGTGTTTGGGAGCGTGAGTGGCGGGGCAGAGTACATTCTGTGTTCCTGGTGGGTAACAGGTCTGAGTTGGGGCCCAAGGGGTGTCTGCTCCTTGTCCCATGAAGGTCTCTAACTCTGCTCATGGGAAATGCATATCCGACAAGGGAACACAAAAGACACAATGGGGAACAGTAGCCTCCTCGATAAATGGTACTGGGAAAACTGAACAGCCACATGCAAGAGAGTGAAATTAGGCCCTTATCTTACACCACATGCAAAAATCAATACAAAACAGATTACAGACCTAGATGTACGACCAGAAACTGTAAAACTCTTAGAAGAAAATGCAGGGGGAAGCTCCTGGACATTGGCTCCGGCCTTGATTTTCTGGATATCACATCAAAAGCTCAGGCAACAAAAGCAAAAATAAATAAGCTGGGCAAGTATACCAAACTGAAGAACCCCTGCATAGCAAAGGAAACACGCCACAAAATGAGAGGCAGCCTACGGACTGGGAGGAAGCATGTGCGAATCATGTACCTGGTGAGGGATTAATATCCAAGTTATATTAGGAACTCACCCAACTCAACAGAAAAGTAAATAACCTCATTAAAAATGGATAAAAGAGCAGATAGGCATTTCTGCAAGAAAGAGGCAAAGAAAATGGCCCAGAGGTGTATGAAGAAGGGGCTCAACCTCACCCATCATCAGGAAATGCAAATTAAACCCCCGGGAAGGTGTCAGCTCGCACCCATGAGGATAGCTATTACCAAAGCAAAAAACACAGCAGCAGCAAAGACAAGTGCTGACAAAGGTGTGAGGAAAGAGAACGCTTGTGCCCTGTTGATGGGAATATAAGTTGACACTGCCATGGAAGTTCCTCAGAAGTTCAAAGTCAGACCCCCGTACCATCCTGCGATGCCCCTTCTGGGTTTCCACCCAAAGGAAACAAAACCAGCGCTCCAGAGAGCGCTGTGTCATCATGGCATTATTCACCACGGCCCAGAGCTGGCACAGCCGTCTGTCAGTAGACAGATCAAAGACACGTATGTCCATCTCACATAATAGATACGATGCTATTCAGCTTTAAGAAGAACTGTGCCTACACACTGCTGAGTTATGAATGCTTCTGTAAGCTTAAGGGATTCCAACCAGAAGTACCGTGCTTTTCCTCGGCTGCACTTCAGCTGGTAAGGGTGGCTAGAGTAATAGTAGAAATGGGAGAACTATGAAAGGAATTTTCAGGGACTCAGAAGTGCTGTCCCCAGGAAGGACTGAAGCATTTTTGTGGGGGACCCACTGCAACAGATCCCCCAGCCTGGGTCTGGGAGCCCAAGTCAAGTCCTGAGTGGCTGTGTGGTGCTGCGGCTCCACTCAGGGTGGCTACACGTCACGAAGCCGTCAGGGGCAGAATTGAGTCCCTTGGTGAGAGCTGACTGTCCAGTGACATGACAGAGGGTGGCTCAGTGCATTGTGGCAGGTGTCCTGAGCACCCGGGCCACAGGAAGTCAGCCTGGCCAGAGAGCGAGTGGCCCACGTGGGCATCGTCCCACGTGGAGCTGCGAAGATTACGATGCTAGGCAGGAGAGGAGCTTCTCCTTGCCTGTGACAAAGGCTGTTCTAACTGTTTCGGTTGAGAAAAGTCTGTTTCCTGGCTCAGGCACCTTTAGATTAATCTGCTTCTAACACTGAAATGATTCATTGAGATCTGTACATTCAGTGGGCTGTGGGCAGGGTTCACACATTTCTGGGAGAGCGATTCATATGGAAGCTTCTGGAAAAGTCCTTCCAGCACCCACGACGGATGACAGGAACCTGATGAAGGGGCTGTCAAGGAAACAGCCAGACAGAGCAAGGCAGACTCCCTCAGCAGGGAAACAAGCCTGTCAGGACCAAAGGGTGACAGAGTGTGGAAAGTGAAAACCAGACTTCTTTTGTGGCTTCTTTTTCACTTATAAGAAAACTGCCTTCCTGAGTCAGCCACATTTTCCAGACCTCTCTTTGCTTCCATCTGGGGGAAAGGGTTGGCATTAATAGGAACCCTTGTCAGTCTCAGTAGACAGGAGGGAGGAGAACAAAACACAAATATGCTCTCCAAGCATGAGCGCACCTCTGACAGAAGAGCAACTCTGCGTTGGCACTGGGGGAGGAGAAGGGAGAAGAGAGGCGACAGTCACCTGCCTGCCCTGTGCGGGCCATGTTACCGAAATCGCTCATTTCACAGGTTCTGACTCAGGGACACGGAGCGCAGGGTGGTGAACACATCCCAGCCCTGTGTATCAGGAGGAGACACGATCTTCCCAGGTCGCTGCTCGGGATGGAGCGAGAGGGAGACGGAGGAAGCGAGAGGGAGAGGGAGGGAGGTGGGTGAGCATGATGGGGGATCCCACGATGTGGGAAAGGGGCTTCTCTGGATGGAATGAGTGTCCACACCAGCTTGAGAAAGCAGCCCAGAGCCTGGGAAGCTGGCTTGGTCCAGTTGCCTAGGAAACTTGCAGGAAGTCCTCAGCAGCTCAGCAGGCAGGAGATGCGGGACCTTTATTTGGTCATGGTGGTGGCATGGAGCGGGCGGTCTGACTCCACTCTTCCTGGGGGACAAGTCCATGAGGGGCCTCCTTCCCACAGCATGGCTGCAGGCACACGCACCACACATCTCCAGCACCTCACTGGATGCCAGCAAGGCAAAGCCGCTGAGCAAATGGGTACCGAGTCCATGCCGGGGGTGGGAACCCATGCGCATTCGTGCTTTGAAGCTTGAGCACACTCCTTCCAGTAAGTTTAGTCAAAATGAATACATACATATGTTGTCTTAGGAATCGTTTTTAAAATGGGGGAAAGTTTGGAGGTTGTGGAAAGGGGAGCAAGGATGGTTATTTACACCTTGCAAAAGGAAGAGATGCTTTTGCAATGCCGGGACGGCCCACGTAAAAGCCAGGAGCCGGAAGCAGTGTGCACTTTGATTCCCTGGTGCTGAGCTCTGGGGCAGCAGCCGGGTGCAGAGAGCAGGAAGAGCCTAGTAGAACGCGTCCTCCTTTGTGCCAGCACTGTGCTGGGTGTGGGGTCCAAAGGAACTGGAACCTCCTCTGTCCTCAGTGTGGCGGCTGATGTCAGCCACACCACCAAGGGGATGCCAAGGGCAGCCTCAGGGGCTGCCGGGTATACACAGACGTGTGTGTATCTGTGCACACATGTGCGTGCATTGTGTGGAGGAGACAACGTGACACAGTGACCTGGGAGGTTGAGGAGGTCCCAAGAGTCTATCCCCAGGTGGAGGCCCAGGATAAGCTTGTGCAGCTCAAGGTCGTACACTGCACAAGTGTGTTGGGATGAGGTCACGGGAACACACCGCACCCTTGTTAACAGCGCAGAGCTGGGTAAGAGCTACATGTCGCAGCTCTGGGGGGATCAAGTCCAGATAGCACAGACGGAAGCAGCGAGTTCTGTACCTGCCAGACACGGCGTGTGCCCCCCGACACCACAGGACAAAACCCAGGCAGTCAGCCCGGCTCACACCGTGCCCAGCAGCAAGTGACTGATGGGGTGGTGGTCCCAAAAGGGCTGCCTCATCAGGTGACACAGCTGCTGTCCCTCACTCAGGGCCACCATCGCCAGCTCAGTTCTGGTTTTCAGTAGACTCTGGAAGTCAGAATTTCTAAGTGAAATGCCCTGATTTTAGGATGTTCCCAACTAAATTTTTATAGACATCATATGGATCAAACATAACACTATCTGCACCCCAGACTTGGCCTGCAGCCAGCCGGTTTACCACTTCTGTGTTAGATAATTTTAAGAACTCGTGATGAAAGGAATAAGCAGCGTGCTACCTAAAGCTACCCGACGCCACACGGGGCTCTGTCACAGTGAAAACGCTTCTTGCAGGAGCGGCGTCCACGCCAAGGCTGCTGCACGGAAAGCGCCGCACTCAGATTGCTGGATTTTGTCTTCCTGGACACTGTCTGGGGACGTTTTCCTCTCCCTGTGTTTTGTCCCTTCCTGCCCTCATTCCAGATGGTGCCCACAGTCTGTTTTATTGCCCCCGGGGAGATGGCCCAGGGCCGGTGAAGAATTAGCCTGCAAACCTTTCTGGCTTTTACTTTCCCCAGGTCTAAAGCCTTAGCAGTAATTTGCAGAAGAGGTAAAGGAAGGAGGATTTTCCACAAGGGACAAAGCAGCTCTTCCCTCCTGCCCCAGGTGAGACAGAAGTGACCCCTCCCAGAGGAGGAGGATGAGAAATGGCTCCTGGCCAGACACAGCCCCCTGACTCACCCAGTGCCCGGCATCGAGTGACAGATGGGGTGGCCCCTCTCGCTAATGTCCGCATGGGTGTGAGTAGGCAGAGGGGCCGGGGACAGCATGAAGAACATATCTGTACCCTGCATGGGACCAGCGGCTGCTGGACACGAGGGCCCGTGCAGACAGGGCAGCAGGTGACTCAGTGCTGATGAGATCTCCTAGTTTTCTGTGCCTGTGACCATGGCCCCAGAACCTTAGCCCCACCCCTGACCTCGGAAGGGAACAGGAGGAGACAGCCCCAAGTGTGACCACGGTAAAGTTCTCTTCTGCCTTTCTGTGGTGGCCAAAGTTAGAACAGATGAGCTCACAGGAGATGTGTTATTTCCTCCACATCTAGGGATGTGGCTTGAAATTCCAGCCTATTACGGTTTTACTTAGAGATATCACACTCTAAAGTGTCCATGTTTTCACATAAAATTCTTTCAGAACTCTTTTTCTTTTTTCTTTTTCTTTTTTTCTTTTTATTTTTTTGTGGGTACCAGGGGTCGACCTCAGGACCTCGTGCGCCAGCAGGCGCCCATGCCGCTGAGCGATATCACCGGCCCCTTTTTCATATGTGGGATCCAGGAGTCGAACTCAGGCCCTCGCGCTTGCCAGGCAGGCGCTTATGCCGCTGAGCCATCTCACTGGCCCACTTTTTCTTTTTCAATACAGATCCGTATGGCACATTTTTTTTCTGACACTAATTCTATGCCTTGACCTGGAAGGACTCCAACGACAGCTCCATCTGGGCCCCTTCCTAGGCATCCAGGTGAGGACACTATGGTCTCTTGGAGGACTCACAAGGAGAAACCTCGAGTGGGGTTGGGCTTCAGCTGCTATTATGGCTTGTATCTACACCCCCTCCCCAAGCCTCATGCACTCATGTGTGGGGCTTTTCAGAGCTGGCAGGATCTCACGTGTATGATTCTGGATGTGGACAATGGGAAGGCCCACCCTGGATGTGGGAGGCACCACTCAAAATACTGGTGGCCTGGATGGGATAAAAGGGAAAGGGAGGCTTGCTTCATTGCTCCTGCCTCCTGCCTGCATGCCATGGACTGTTTCTCCTCTGCGATGCTCCTCTGCCATGCCACCCTGCCTTGGAGCCAGCCAACTGTGGACTGAAACCTCTACAAACTGTGAGCCAAAATAAACCTTTCTTCGTTTAACTGTGGGTGTTTGGTATTTTATTTCAGCAACGAGGAAGTAACCAAGACAGCCGCTAATACATGGTCTCCAGTGCTGCAGAGAAGGCTCTGCCCAGCACGCTATTCCCCTGACAGAGTGTTTGGCACAGGTCTACACCACAGGGGAGCATGGAGAGCCCTTGGACTAGATTTCTGGAAACCCTGCTCCACGTGCGGTGGGCAGGCAGCCTATCTCTAGGAACACTTCTGAGAGTCTTTCTATTAAAACCGTTATCCCAGGACACATGTAAGAAGCAGCACTGGGGTGGGTGCACGGCCATCCCACGCCACCATGGGGAGACCCTCTCTCAGGGTGTGTTACATCGCGACCTGTGCTCTGGGTTTTGTCAGGAAAACGTCCCATTCTAGATGGGCCAGTACCTTGGGGAAGCTGTGTGCTGGTCCACTAGTAATCTGACAAAGATCTTTCCTGAAAGAGCCACTCTTCCAGGTAGGTGGAGACAGATGGAAAGAAATTTATCTTGTAGCATCAGGCGGGGCCCTGGGGAGCTGAGGGTCTCTCATGAAAAGACCCTCCATTCCTCCAGGTTTGCGCCCACACTCCAGTGAAGAATGAAGTTGGGTGAGGCTGGGTCTAAGCCAAAAGCCTCTGGTGAAAAATAGGGAAGTCAGGCCCAGTGAAGAAGGAAGAAGTCAGAAATGAAGTAGTACGAAGGAGATGTTTATTTATAAGATCATGAAGGTGAGGACAAAGCTACCAGGTAGCAGGCTACAGGACAGGGATAACTTGATGGAGTTTCTCGGCAGGGTGTCTTCACCCTCCTCATACTCATAGAGGTGAGCTGGTCCCTGAAAATAACTGTGTCCCTCATTGTTTGCAGTCTAGGCCAATCAGGGTCTTAGCCTTTGTTTCTGGGGTAGCTAAGGGTCAGGGGGTCTAGGGGCACACAGTAAATGCATGCAAGGTTTTACAAAGGGCAACTTCCTCAAGTACAGTGCAAAGTAAGCATGTGGTCATTTCTATAACCACCAGCCACGTCAGCCACTTAGGTCATGCCCTGTGTCCTGCCTATGTCCCCCTCTACCTATCCCTACCATTTCTCTCCTGATACAGAAAGACCAGGGAAATGAAAAAAGCTCACAGATCAGAGAATATTTGTCCTCTTACTTACAAGGAGGAATTCAAAGGAATGATTTTAAAAAACAAAGAAAAGAAGCAGAAAGCTGTGGTGAGAACAAAAGCCGGTTCATGGTAACTCACAGATGCCTAAGCTCATGTTACACTGACTGCAGAGCCCACTGTGGACGTCGGGCCTGCCCAGGCCCCTTCAGGAGGGCGTCAGCCTGGTTAGGGCTTCCGGATTCACCAGCTTGGAATTCCAGGCCACCAGAGCTCACTGGGAAGTGCTGGCCTCCAAGGACGTCTCATCTTATTGAGCTTATTGGCACAATTTAGACATACACAGTGGACAGGCTGCTCCTGGTGGCCATCACTGAGCTCTGACTGCTCCTCCCACTGTCACTTCACGGCAGTTCTTCTCTGAGAAGCCTTTTCTCCCTCTTCTATGCAGATCTTGGTGCCACCAAGCTTTGCTCTGACACCATCATCAATAGGGGCTCTCGCACCCAGGTAGAATTTGCTTCTAACCATAACTCCAAGGAGCAGTGCTTTAGCTTCGGCTGTGACCACAGACACAAACCTACTTTCCAGTTCTCTGCCATCCACCATGGGATTCAAAGCCACCTGCTCAGCTTCAGAAAATAAAGATCTTCGCTGCTCAGAGTACAGCAGACATCTGGAGTTACCATGACTGGAGCAATCTGAACCCCAGATTTTCTTATCTTGAAAACAGATTTTGAGAGAGGCATTTAGAATTTTAGAGTTAGATCAAAGATAAATCCTTCCAGGGCAAGCATTTCCAAAATATAATGATAGGCCTTAATTTATTCATTGGAGCAGAGGAATCATGAGAACCACTTAAGTTTTACTATAATGGTCTTAAGAATTGATCATGAAAATGTACCAGCAAGGTTATTTTACATTATAGGTCTTTGATAAGTCTAAAAGATACAATTATGTTACACAAGTTTTGTGCACAGTGCATATAATATACACAAAAACAATAATGCCATTTCATGCCAGTGAGGAGTGTAGAACATGTACATCCATTAACCTCTTGATTGTCTTTAAATTACTTTTTCATGCTTGGGTTTATTAATTCCTTGTGTTTATTCTGTAATTGATTAAATTTCTTAAGCTAAAGAAAGAAGAAGGAAGGAGATAATAAAGGATAAGTGGAGAAAATAACTAAAAAAACAAAGACATAATGGAATGTATCATCAAGTCTGAAGTTAGTTGTTTAAAAAATAAAATTAGCACCTAATGCCATGGTGTGCACCTGTAATCCCAGCTATTTGGGAGGCTGAGGCAGGAAGATCACAAGTTCAAGACCAGCCTGGGCAACTTAGTGAGACCCTGTTCCAAAATAAAATTTATAATGGGCTGGGGACGTAGTTCAGAGCTTCCTGGGTTCAATCCCCAGTAATGCAAAAACAAATAAACAAATACGTACAAATTAGTAAGCACTTTTACAACATCTCTTGACCTATCAATTATTAAGAGTCACCTTAAAATCTCCTACTTTGATGGGCCAATTTTTATTTTATGTATTTTGAATCCATGTTACTAGGTACTTATAAGTTTAGAATAGTTCAACATTTGACTAAGTAAATCTTTAGTTAACAGTGAGTCTTTTAATCACTTATATTTTTGTCTTAAATATTTTATAAAATGTGTGTATAGTAGCTCTTTTTTATTTACTATTCTCGCAAGTCATTTCTCCATTTTTAACGTTCTAAAAATCTTTCCATTTTTAGATGTATCTGTTGTAATCATCATATAGCTAGAACTTGAAAAATTCATTCTGACAATTTATTTTTTTTAACAGAAAGGCTTGTGCGCTTATATTGGTTGCAATTTCTGATGTATTGCTGTTAATTTTTGACATTTTTTTGGATGTTTTGTCTCATACATTGTTTCTTCTCCCTGCTGCACATGTTTCTTGCTCTTTGACTTATTGACTTTCCCTACTACGTTTCATTGTCTTCCTCCTTAGTAGATTTTAAATTATGGGTTCTATTTCTACTCTTTTAGTGGTTACTTGAGAAATACAACTTTCCAGTGTCTAAAGTTAAATTTACAACACAAAGACCTTGGAACATTTTGATCCAAGCCACCACTTCCTGATTTAAAAACTCACAAATGAAACTGTCATTATGCTTTACACAACTGATACTCATATATTTGCCTTCATGCCTGCCATATTTTCTTACCATCCCTTCTTGAACCTGAGGCCTTCCTAAGATGGTTTTTGTTTTGTTAGAGTGCATCCTTTGGATTTCCTTAACAAAAATCTGTTAGTATAAACAATTTTCAGGAAAAATCTTCAGCATACCTATTTTTGAAAAGGATAATTGTATTATATTGTATTGTATTGTATCTAATTGTATTATTGTATTCTAGATGTTACTGTTCCTCCAATTGTTGTTCTTTGTGGAAGTCAATCTCTTTTGTTGTGTTTAAGGTCTTTTGGTTGGTGTTCGGCAATTTTATTATGAAATGTCCAGACATGGCTTGATTTTTGTTATCTGGCTACACATTCACTAGACTTTCGGAAGCTAGGGGTCTGAGTTTTTTCAGGTCTGGAGAGACTGCTGCCATTCCTCTTCAGAGCCTCTCTTTTCTCTCTACAGTGTCCTAGAATCTGAGTTCTTGTTCTGTACTCTCATTCTGCTCGTCAATGAACAGGCTTCTATTTTTATCTTTTTGTGCTGCATACTTAATACATTTTTAAGAAATAGCTGTCAGCTTACTAATTCTCCCTGTAGTGGAATGACATCTGTTGTCTAATCAGCGGCTTTAAACACTGGCTTTCAAATGTAGAGACCACCCGAACGGCTCACACACAACTCAGTGGAAAACTTACCGGTGCCTACAGCTTGTGTCTGCCCTCCACAAATTCCAAAACCTTGCCTAGAAGGTCACTGATGCTTAAAAAAAGGTCCCAAGGAATATTTTTTTCCAGCCAGGTGCACTGCTGCATGCCTGTAATTCCAGTACTTGAGAGGCTGAGGCAGGAGGATTGCAAATTCAAATCCCGACTTGGGCAACTGAGTGAGATCCTATCTCAAAAAATAAGGGCTGGGGCTATAGCTTGGTGCAAAGGTCCTGGGTTCAAGCCCCAGTACTGAAAAACACATTCCCCACAATCCATCCTGGGGAGCTCTACTGGGAAGTGTTTCTGGGGAACATATATGCCATCTTTATAAACAAAAAACATTAGAAGTCTTGGATGATTAATGCTCATCTCGACCAGGGTATGGGATGCTCCCGTGCTCAGGGCTTTGGACTCAGACTCAGTGACACCGCCGGCTGTCCCAGTTCTCAGCCTGCAGCTCATGGGCTGCTCAGCCTCCACAGCCATGCGAGTGACTTCTTCCTGTGTATGGAATTGCCAGAGAGCCCGCCAGACAGACACGCACCAGAGAGCCTGCTCCTGCCCAAGCCCCAAGATGAGCCTGTGCGGCAGCTTTTCCTCTGCCCCATCGTATGGAAAGGGTGAATTCAGAACTGACGAGGAGAAGCAGCTCGTCTCCCCCTGAAAAAGAGATGAGTCAGCTGACTCATGTGTTGACTGCTCGGCAAAGTCATAATTAACTTTTTAAAATGCGGACATAGCTTCCCCATAAAATATTCTTAAAGAGAATGCTCAAAACCACTGTGTTGGTATCCAAGTTCAGTTCTGACAGACTGAGCTGCAGTCCTCCACGGTGAATCTGATGAGATGTCAATCACTGCTCTGGCTTCTGGTGCACAAAGCTACTTTCAGAGGCACTGAAGTATCCGGGGAGAAAGACACGAGTTATCTCTGGGCCCATCTTCTGTCTGTCCACAGGCCGCCTGGGTTTCTTCACAGGAAGTGTCAGTCGCCTCTGGCTGATTTCGGGTAGGAGCAGTCTTCCTCAAGGCTCAGTGAAGGGAATTTTATCCACGTCCTAGGTGCAGTGGAATGCAGGAGGGATCTAGGCTCTATTCATAGGATTACCCTAAAACCATTGCGGTTCCTACCCTCTTAGAAAATGATAAACAAAAGGGTATACTTAGAAAGTTCAAATATGCCGACATTCACTGTTAATGTTAAAAACAACACTTACCAAAAATGAATTCTTGCAAATAGAATGGTCAGCTGAATTGAATGCCAAAGTAACAGAATGCAGACTTCGTACAAAGCTGCCATGGGAACATGGGCCTTCCCACACACCTGGGCAAACGCTGTGCCCTAAGGACAAGGCGCTCTGGGGAGGGGTGCGGGGTAGGAAGCGGGAGCAGGCTTCCTGGGCGGAGAGGGAGGGAAGGGGACGGAGTCAGCACCCTTCAGGGAATGGGCAGCGGGCAAAGTCATCTCACCCCAAAGGTGCGGGATCATGGAGTGTGAACCAGGGGGCAGGAAACAGTGGCAGGAATGAGTGCTGTGGTTTGTAGTTGGGGACACTGAGTTGCAAGGTGGGGCAGTTGCTGCAGAGGGAGGACATCTACACCTCACTTGTGAGCACGAGAGAATCAGCACCACCCCGCACCCTCTGCTGCTGCCCCCCAAAGCAAGACCCCCCCCAGGAGGCAGGGGCCACCATCAGAGTTCACTGTAGAGTCTGCAGCTCTTGGAACCCACAGCAGCAAATTAAAAAGCACTACCTGGCACAATGGAGCTAAGGCTGGGGAGGATCCGCCTTAAACTGTGAATATTTACTATTAAAAAGGAAGAAATCTCTGCAATTTGTAACCACCTATCACAGATCAGTGAGAAGGATTTAGGGCCAAGAGAGTCTGGACCAGACTAGAACGGAGGTCAGCCCCTGTCCAAGGTCCTGATTGGTTCTCCCTTAAACTCGAGAGGATTTTTCTTTCCTTTTTTTGAGATGGAGGTCTCAGTATGTGCCAGGCTGGCCTTAAACTCCTGGGTTCAAGTGATCCTTCCGCCTCAGCCTTCCCAGTACCTGGGACTATAGGCATGTGGCACTGCACCCTGCTGTAAGAGGACATTCTTAAAGAAATTTAATCCATCCTTTTTAGTCTAAGAGTTTTCATGATGAAATGCGCTACCGCTGCACGGAGCGAGGGACCTGCTTAATGGTAGGGTACACGAATGGGATTCTCTCCTTCACTTTCTCGACCACTCCTGTAAGTTTTGATTTATATAAGAAACACAAAATGAAATTTGCCAAAGATAGCAAAAAGATAGGGAAGCTTGCTCAGAAAAGATGTTCTGTCAGTTATAATATATTTAACAGTATCTAACTTAGAGTCTCACATTTTTAGAATGTGAAGAGATCAAAGAGAGGCTGGAGCGATGGGAGGAAAGCCAGGATGAGCACAGAAAATGGGAGCTATGGAGAGAGCTTTAGAAAGCGTGCAGCAGCCCTCAGAGAGGAAAGGCCTGGTGATTTAGCGCGACTCAGGGTGACTTCGAGGGCTACAAAAGATTGTTAGAGAGAAATGAGTTTCCAATACCATGGAAGTAATAATTTCGGTCAGGTATCTTAAAAAATAACTTGTAACAAGTTAACAGATATGGAATTAGCTGCTTGGGAGAATGCATTCCTACAATAAAAGAAAACAACCAATCACTTTTTTATTTGGGATTATTTAGGCTCAGTGAAGCGTAAGTGACAACACAAGGGAGCGCAGGTTCACAGTTTATAAGTAATAATGTAACATCAGAGAGGGGACAGAGGGAGAGGGCCAGGCCTGCACACTGAGGACAGCATGGCGCTGGGCACCGCTCTCCCAGGGGAAGGGGCCCAAGTGCCAGACGCGGAGAGGACACAGGAGGAAGGCAGAGCGGTGACTCTGGAGGGGCTGGGGACGTTCAGGTTAAGAAAAGTGTGCATGAGGCCACCTCCAAGTGTTTCAACGACCGCGTAGGATAAGAGCAGTTTAATATCTCCTGGGGCCAGGAAGTTGGTCCGGATGCTGGAAGGGAACATATTGCGGCTCACTGTAAGGAAGAAACGCAGAGGCCGGAGGTGTCGGGCGGCGCGCATTCCCCGCAGCGCGCTGGAGGCCCGGAGGCGGTGGAGACGGAGACCCCGCAGCTGGAGAGGCGACTCTGGAGGGCTTCACCCGCACTGACGAATCTCCTCCCTTGAATCGGTCTCACTATAGACGAGATATTCTTTTCCACCCGGGGCCCTGTCTGGAGTTAGATTCGCAAGCTCAGAGCGACGGAGGGAGACAAACACTTTCTCACCTCTGCCTCAAGATGCGGCTGGGAATACACAGTGAAATCTTAATTTGAAACCTGCTGACCACGTTCACGGGCAATGTACACATCTGTCTGTGAGGACAGTGGTGTCTGTGAAGGCGAGGCTGATGACATAACCAAGCTTGAAAACGCTTGGGTCGGGACGTGTGGATTAGCGGGTCAGATGCCACAGGAAACTCAGTAGCCGGAGCCACACACAGTCATTTGCTTTCTTTTATAACCCAAATAACTATTTTGGTGTCATCGCACTATGTTAATTAGAATATTTTAATCTTTCTGGAGATTTTCTTTGAGGTAGAAAGAAAAATCCTGAATTTGCAGGATTGAATTTCGTAGTTTGATTGCCGGTCAGTATCTTCCACAACACAAGCCTCGACGGCTGATCTCACTGACTTCATACCCAAGTCTGAGAATGGGGGCCAAGGAAAGCGTCCCCCATCTCTCATCCTTTATTTGCCCATTCGAGTCTCTGGGAAGTGGGATACGCTGGCTGGATTTTACTTTCTATGCGGATTGAGGTTTTAATAAAATCATTATTTCATAATAAAAATAAATTTCAAAGTTAACCACTTAAAGGCTAGCTTTGCTAAAGCAGCAAGCCAACTCTCAACAAAGCGATGAGTACAGTGGCCGGGGGGGGCGGGGGGGCGTCCTCCCACCTCCAGAGCTCTGCTTCTTGCTACAGATAGGATTTCTACCGTCTTCTCTTACAGGAGCTTTTCGTTGTTTACACATTTGTATTATGACAGTGTTCATTCTCCCAGGACTTTAAAAATGTTATTATATTGCTTTCTGATCTCTATTGTTTCTGGTGTAATGCATAATTTTCTTTAGACATATTCAAGGTTTTCTTTTGGTCTTTAGCAGTCTGACTATGATATACACAGGTGTGCTTTTCTTTGCATTTTTTCTGACTAGAATTTGCTGAGTGTCTTGGTCTATGGGATGTCTTTCAACACAGCTGAACAGTTCACAGCTGTTACCTTTTCAAGTGTTTCTCCTGGCCCAGTGTCCCCCCTTCCGATTTGCACATGCATTTTATCATTTCCTGTTTCCAATGTGCACTGGGCCTGCTCTTCTGCTTCTCTTCCCAATCCCCCTTCTTCTTATGTGTCCACTGGACACTCTGTACTGGCCCACCTTATGGTCACAGTTTCCTCTCCTGAGTCCTACCTTCTTCATTTCTTTTACTATGTTTTTTGTTTGTTTTTATCATTCAACTTTGGATATTTTAAAAATAATTTTTGGTATCTGGTGAAATCTCCCATTTTCTCATGACTGTTGTCAACCTCTTCCACCAGAGCTTGTGGCTTTTACAATACTTATGGTGAAGCCTGGCAACTGTCTGACTATTCTGACACCGACAGCATCTCTTGAACTACTGTTCACCTTCTCTCCTGACCTTGAGCCATATTTTCTTGCTCCTTTACAAACCTAGTAATGTTTCCTTGTAACTGGGCAGTAGAGATTGAATTAACATATTTACTCCCAAACTGGCCTATCCCTTTTCTTGTTATTAGGCCTCTTGATTGGGGGCTGAATCAATCTGGCCAGTGAAACTGGACTTTCTCACAACTTTAGTTTGACTTAATTCACCATTGTTTTCAAGTGTTTTGAGAGCAAAATCAGCACTGATCTTTCTCAGCCAGGGATGAGAAAAGCTATTGATTTTTTTTTTCTCCTACAATGAGAATTTTCTGAGGTTTTTCACATTTAGGTTTCTTTTAATCCTTAGCTTTTTGGTAGGTTTGAGAAACTGATTTTGTAGATTTCCAGGCTTGCTTTTATTGTTGGTGGTGTTTCGTGACTCACTATGTAATGGCAAACTTATAGAAATTTCATAGCAGAAATTGGAAATCAATTAGTAGCCTCTGCCTAAGCTCATGCTGGCTGTCACGTAGTTAGACTCAGCTCACCTTGACCACCACGCCAGCTATAACTCAGAGACAGTTTGACTCAGCCTGATCTGACTGAATCCAGCTGCACTGCTGTACTTTCCAGCCTATAAACACATTCTGTTTTGCTTGCCTATTCCAGGAACTTTCCACCTAGGACAGAATAACCCAGTCAAGGACATGCTTGCCTAATTTCACCTGCCCACTCGGACAGCCCCCTCCCTAGCAGAGCCTGCCCAGAACAAACCTGCCTGACAGCATATGCCTTAGCCTATGTAACCAATCATATAATAGCCTGCAATCAGCTTTGTATTTCTGGCTTGCAAAAATGTATTTAAGCTAAACACTAAGCTGACTCTATGCTAATGATTTGAGACCTGGTTTCTCATCAGTATGCTAGTGTAATAAAGGTTGCCTTCCAACTCCTCAGGTGCAGAGTCTTCATTTTGTTTGATATCAGATTTCTGCAACATTTCTTGGTGCATTGGCCAGGAAGACACTGTGCTGACCACTTAGGTCACTGGCTGGGGGGCCTGCTAGCCGCAGTGGGGACTCACCTCTGACCTGTGGATGAGACAGCGCACCCTCTGATCTTTTTCTTGGAGTCTCCTTGGCAGTCAGGGGGAGTGAGCTCCTGCATGGCAGCAGAAACCTCATGAGACCCACAGGAGGAGACAGAACACAACAGGTCAGGCCCTTCAGAAAAGGTAGGAATTTCCCCGGGACGTCCCTCAGTTAGCCTGTAACTTTCTGTTCCAGTCTCAGCTTGTCAGTTCCATCCCCTTTGTGGACGAAGCGAGGACCCGAGCAACCCTCAAAGCCTATGCTAGCAGCCTGTGTTAGCTAGGACAGTCAGTTTCTGTTTGTTTCAGTTTCAGACTTCATCCCTGGGGATTAGGGGCTAAAATATACTAGCCTCTGTGTGCCTGCATAAATGTGTAAACTGACTGTGAGCTGATGACATAAGCAATAGGTCATTCACCCCCTTAAATGTATCTTCTATCTAGACACCTACAGATTCTTAAAGGGGCCACTACAAGCCAAGAATACAAGAATGGCCCACTGAAAAAACTCTCAGAGAGTCGCAATTGTGGTAATAATCCACAGTTGGAGAGACCAATAATCCCATGCCAGGATAGAAACTGGGAAAAGGAAAAAAAAAATGTGTATGTGTGTGTGTGTATACAAAATAAAGTGCATGAGTCCAAGGTCACCTGCACTCAGCTGGGAACTGGGGAAAAAAAAGTGGTCTGATCAGTCTTGAAGGGAAAATTAAAACTTTAAATGAAAGCCTGCCCAGGATGTCTGCCAAGACCAAGCGGGTCATATCCAGCAGGCCCGATACCAGAACACTTCTCCCTTTTGTGTAAACTCCTATATTTGCTGCCTTTGTAACTGATGACCTTATAATGTAACTCCAGATATAATGGGACACTTCTTCCTTTGTTTAATTAATGGCCTTATAATATAACTTGAAAAATATAAACTCCCTTAGCAACCCATGATGGCACCCGACCTTCCAATCATATGCCCCAAATTAAACAAAACGGGTTATTTTTTCATTTCAAAGCAAAAAATAAGACAGAGCCCAAGCACTCCTCCTGGCTTCAGGAGCCCCAAGGCATGCCCTGACATCACCAGCCTGGCGCTACCTGCAAGCATCTAAGGAAGTTTTACAGGAGAAATTAAATTACACATTTTAACTAATTGGTAATTATACTTTTGGTTTTCAGTTTGAATTGATGTGCATAAAACATTTCTTATGCACTACAAACTCCTAAATGGCAATTATAAGGTTAAGTTGATCTCTGCTCTGTTGTTTTAAAGTCAAAACACTGATTCAAAGTTACTCAGAGGTATATTGGCAATTGGCCAAGTTTACTATCTGAGAAAGAGAAATAAGTGGGGATACTTTCAAATTCAAGTGACTACAGACAAGTTTGTTGTAAAAGGTTATGGTAAATGGAAAAAATATTAAGGCTATAAATGTAAGAGATATACTTTTGAAAAGAGAGGATTTTGTACAATAAGTATTTTGTCTTGTTAGAAAGATAAAAGGGAGATAATGACAAGGCTAGAAAGCCCACATATGTTGAAGAAAGCTTGTGGAAGTAATTTATTAAAGGAAAAATATATGTATGGTTACTTGTTAATTTGATGGCACTCGGGTTGTTCCTTCTAAAACTCCCATGAAAAATTGGTCAAATCAACATGAAATTACCAATGAAATAATAGCCCTTAAAAACTTATGTGATGTATACGACTCTATTCTGTAATGGTACTGTGTGTTACTCTATTCAATACTAAGATAGACATTTAAAAGTGTTACAGAAATAATGTTATCATGATTGTCATGCTGAAATTACAGGAATAATGTTATCATGATTGTCATGCTGAAGTAGTGTGTGTGGCTTCTGATCTCAAGTTTTCTTTGTAGAACTACATAACTGTTATTTGTTAACATTCTATAGGGATTCAACTACTAGGACAACCATAATTGATAAAAATAACAGTCATTTGCTATACTTTATATTTCAAAGTGCTTGATATTTAGATAAAATTATAATAATTAAACCCACTACAATACTAATGCCACTGATCTTCCCTTCTGGGTGTTCAACAACTAAGATTGGCCTGGCCCTTCAAGGTCAACAAGGACCCAAGACATGAAGATGCAACAAAATGCCCCCATCCAGTATACTTCAGTTTGTTAGTTGCCCAGGTAATAGTTCCTGTTCCAGATCTGGTTGCTCTTGTCTCTTAAAAACGGATGGTCACTGTGATACATAGCTGGTCACTATGATGACAGACTGTCAAACTGCTAAAATATACCTCTCCTGCCTGTAAAGCTGGTACAAGATCTCTGAGCCATCAATGTGACCACCGTGACCTTACACCTAAAGATCCCAAACCTGTACATTCTCCTGGGCTTGCTTCTTTCTGACATTGCCTGGTTTACGTGCTTGGACTTAAATGTTTTCTTTTGCCTGCAAATGGCCCCTGCCAGTCAACTCCTGTTTGCCCTAACAAGGCAAAAGGGGCAACTTACATGGACTCTCCTTCCTCAAGGTTTTAAGAATTCTCCCACATTGTTCAGGGAAGCCCAGGCTGCTGATCTGGCCAAGTTCCCCCTTGGAAAGTTCAACTCCACCTCCTGCAGTATGTTGATGACATCCTAATTGAAAGCCCCTCAAAAAAAGACTATTGGAGGAAAACTCAAGCCCTCTTCCACCACTTGTGTGATAATGGGTACAAAGTCTTCTGGAAAAAGGCTCAACTTTGTAAACAAAAAGTCAGATATTTAGGATTTGACTTAAAAAAAGTGGCTCCAGGGCCGGTGAGATGGCTCAGCAGCATAAGCGCCTGCCTTGCAAGCGTGAGGGCCCGAGTTCAACTCCCGGATCCCATGTACGAAAAAGGGGCCGGTGATATCGCTCAGTGGCATGGGTGCCTGTTGGCGCGCGAGGTCCTGAGGTCGACCCCCCGGTACCCACAAAAAAAAAAGTGACTCCCACACCCAGACCCCCTAAAAAAGACAACCATTTGCTCCATCTTATGGTCTGACTATAAAAGGAAACTCAGAGAGTTTTAGGGACAGCTGGTTTCTGCCAAATTTGGATACCTGGGCATGCTGAAAAAGCCAGGCTGCTTTACGACATGTTAAAAAAAGGGAGCCCAGGACCAAAAGAGATGTAATAATTGGACTTTAAAAAACTGAGGCATTCAAACGAATCAAAAGAGCTCTAGCCTCAGCTCCAGCTTTAAAAATCCCAAATGTGACTTGCCCCTTCAACCTGTTTGTGAACGAGAAAAAACATGTTGCCTCAGGAGTCCTACCTCAGACAGTGGGACCCTGGAAAAGGCCAGTCGCCTACCTAAGACGTTAGACTCAGTATCTAAAGCATAGCCTCCCTGTTCGCAGGCACTTGCAGCAACAGCTCTCCTGATCAAGAAAGCAGACAAACTGACTCTGGGAGAAAACTTGACTGTCCAGGTGCCACACGCTGTTCTTGAGCTCAACAGTCAGGGACATCATTGGCTCTCAAATGGCCACATTACTCAGTACCAAGGACTACTTCTCAGAAATCCCCAACTCACCTTTCAGCCAGTTAAGTCTCTAAATCCAGCACCTATCTGTCCACAAAGACCACACAGCCTAACCACGATTGCCTTGCATTGACAGATGAGCTCTTTGCCAGCCGGTCTGACTTCCAAATGGTGCCATTAACAGACACTGAGTACACCCTGTTCACGGATGGAAGTAGGTCTGTTAAAAATGGACAATGCAGGACCAACTATGCTGTTGTAACCACCAAAGAGGTGCTCCTAGTCAGACCTCTTCCCCAAAATTGGTCAGCTCAATGAGCTGAGCTCTGGGCACTCATACAGGCCCTCAATTAGGCAAAAGACAAAAAGATAAACATGTATACATATTCCAGGCATACCTTCACTACAGTGCATGTCTACAGGGACAGGGACTCCTCATGGCAGAGGGAAAGCCAATGAAAAACAAGGATGAAATTTCTCAAATTCTGACTGCAATTTGGAAACCTATAAAGATTGCCATTACCCACTGTAAAGGACACCAAAAAGTAAAGGACACTGTTACTCTTGGCAATCATAAAGCAGATGAGGCCACCAAGATGGTCATTGAAGCCTTGTCTTAGAAAGACAATGATTTAGTCCAAAATTTGGAAACTCTATATAAAATACCACCAAAAACTGTTCTTAGCTTGCACTGAGGTCCCCTCCATTACACTAAAGAAAAATAAAATGGACACAACAATAAGGAGCTCATACAGACCCAAACGGTGTCTAGGCTCTACCAGACAATCATTCCAAAGGAACTAGCCTACACCTGGGTTAAATGTCACCATGATATCAGCCACGGGGGAAAGACAGCTATGGCCCAGCTTCTGGGTTGCTATTATTATATTCCAAAATTGACATCAATTTGTGCAGCTGTTAGCAAACGGTGCCAAATCTGTGCAAAGACGGAGGCCTCAATAGGCCCTTGACCACCATCTGGAATCCAACACATGGGACTCTCTCCTTTTAAAGATCTTCAAATAGATTTTACTGAAATTAAGCCATGCCGTGGCTACAAGTATTTGCTGGTCTTTGTTTGTACTTATTCTGGCTGGCCAGAGGCATTCCCTACTAAGACTGAAAAGGCCTCTAAAATATACAGAATATTATTGAAAAAAAATTATCCCCAGATATGGGCTGCTCCTAACTGTAGGCAGTGACAATGGACCATCATCTGTAGCAGAAATGACTCAAAAATTAGCTGAAAGAACTAAAAATCAAAATCTCCACACTGCCTATAGGCCCCAGAGCTCTGGTAAAGTAAAACAAATAAACAAAACCCTAAAGTCAATACTGACAAAGTACTACTAAAAAACTCAGATACCATGCGTAGACATTTTGCCTATGGCCCTCTTGAAAGTCAGAACTTCGATGGGACCCACTGGATACACAGCTTTTGGAGACTTGTCTGGGAGGCCCCCACCATTAATTAAGGGCCTTCAGGGGAATCTACACCAGTTGGGAAATATCACTTTGCAGGAGCAACTTATTCAGTTAAGAAAAACTTTCTCCCAGATACATAAAAATATAGCAGAGAGATCTCCTATACCCACTGATACACCTGCACATACACACAATTCAGGTGCTATGGTTTAAATTAAAGATTGGGTAAAAGATCTCCTATCCCCAATTTGGGAGGGCCCTATTTAATTATCTTGACCACTCCCACCATAATAAAAATGACAGAGATCTGCCCCTGGATTGATCACTCCAGAATCAGGGGGGCTCATCCGGATGACTGCTGAAAGGCCTATCCTGATGAGTCAGCCCCCACAAGACCACCCTAAAGAGACAATACACTCAAAGCCCTGCTCTCATCCAGGAAGCTGACAAGTCAACATATGGCTAAATATTGAACAGATGTTGTACACGGAAGCACCAGCTCTAATTGACTCATGTTCTGTTACCCAGTTTGGTTCTTAGTCCTTTTTCTCTCATTGATTTTGGTGCTTGCTACAGAACTCTGGGCTGTATCCCTGGAGGACTGGAAGATTCCCCACAAAATTGCCTTTGTTCTTTTCTATGTTGGTGTAACTGATGGACTGAGTACCCTCGACTGCCTCTCCAAGTTTTAAAATGGGTGATATTCTCCCCCTATGTTCATCCCTGTCAGCTGCTTAGTTTAGCTACTATTAAGTTACCATATAATGGCTTAACTATTAGTTTCAATGTATTGTTATTCTGTTAGGTTCCCAGTTCCTTTTCTCCAGTCAATTTCAGTGTTTATTATCATTCTCTGGGCCACAACTCCAAAGGACAAAAACCCCACCAGAAGGCTGCTTTTGTTCTCTGTTACAAAAATATAATGGGTGATTCTTCTGGTGAGGATGCCTAGACTTTCTCCCCTCATGGACAGGAGCTTTACTTGGGCCCTTAATGGCCCTCCTAACTGTCCTTTTCTAAAGCCTTGTGTGATTCGCATTCTGACTTGCTTCCTGACTGAATGCTTTAAAGCTATGCGCCACCAACCCCTTTTAAAAGTTATTTCCCCTTACCAGCTCCTTAGTACTAAGGAAACTGAGGAAGAAGAATCTTCCCATAATACAAACAGGGGGGGATGTAATGGCAGACTTATAGAAATTTCATAGCAGAAATTAGAAATCAATTAGTAGCCTCTGCCTAAGCTCATGCTGCCTGTCATGCAGTTAGACTCAGCTGGCCTTGACCACCACACCATCTATAACTCAGAGACAGTTCCACTCAGGCTCATCTGACTGAACCCAGCTGCATTGCCCTTACTCTCTAGCCTATAAACTTACTCTGTTTTGCTTACCTATTCCAGGAACTTTCCACCTAGGACAGAATAACCCAGTCAAGGACATGCTTGCCTGATTTCACCTGCCCACTCAGACAGCCCCCTCCGTAGCAGAGCTTGCCCAGAACAAACCTGCCTGACAGCATATGCCTTAGCCTATGTAACCAATCATATAATAGCCTGCAATCAGCTTTGTATTTCTGGCTTGCAAAAATGTATTTAAGCTAAACTCTAAGCTGACTCTATGCCGATGATTTGAGACCTGGTTTCTCATCAGCCCACTAGTGTAATAAAGGTTGCCTTCCAACTCCTCAGGTGCAAAGAGTCTTCCATTTGGTTTGATAACAGATTTCTGCAGCAACTATGTCCTAAGCAAAAGCCACTGTATAATTTTTGGTAAGTTACCCTCTCTGAGCCTTTTTTTCTTCATCTGTAAAATAACCTCTGGGATCATTGTGGGTCTCCAAGACAAGGTACTGTTAAGTGTTCTCATTTCCTTTCTGTTTTTCCCTTGGGTGTACTTGAAATAGTTCACAGCATGTTCATAAAATCACACAACTTCACTGGGCACTATCTTTTCTCCCTTGTTTAATTTTGCTTTCTTTTCAGATGTTGCTTCTTACTCATCTTAGACTGGTCACAGTGCTGGCCACTCTTCTTGCTGTGTTTTTGTTTGTTTTGCCCCACACATGCTGGGCAAAGGCTCTCCACTGAGCAACAGCCCTAGCCAGTAAAGACCCTTCTTGGATGTCACTTTCCTGATTTCCACAGCATTCATGTAAAATCATGCTAATTCACACGGTTTGGGATTTCTGGAATCTACTTCTATGCCACATTCGTTATTTTTTGGAGAAAAGAAGCATACATACTGAACACATTTCATTCTTGGTTTTGGATCAAACATTAATAAAAGTGCCCCAAGAGTGCAGAAAACCACATGTAAGTGACACTGAGCTCTAGGAACAGGACCTGTTTGGTGGAGGGGCATAAATTCCACCAAACTCCACACTGATGCTGGCTAAAATTCCTGTGTATCTTTTCATGCTTCCCATTCAACACCAGTAAGCCAGCCCCAGAATCCAAAATGCCCAGTGGTCATCCCTCACACTCTGTCTTCTAAGCAATAAGATGAAAACATTTTCAAATTGTGATTCTAATGAAGTGCAAATGACTCACATGCGTTAGTTTACATGATACCCTAAAGGATTATAACCGATGTCATTTATGTGATCACAAGCTGTGTTTATAGCAATAAAGCAAGCTGGGCTTGGTGGTATTAATAGCCCTATTAATTACACTCCCGTATGGGTTTATGGATGATCTGAACTCCAATATTATTACCCAGGGCTCTCCCGGTAACTTTCTTCCAGAGGAAAGTATCATGGTTCATTTGTTTTTCCTTCTTTGCACTAATTCACAAGGCAATGAAAACAAGAGACTGAATGAAAGAAGGAAAGTAGCCCACTGGGTCATACTCTTCACCAAGAACAGCCCTGTGGGGGATCATTATCATGGTGCATTTTTATTTCAGGATTGAAAACTTACTTCATCATGCAGATAAACGTATGAAAGGATGCTTATTCATTGGTAATTAAGAAAATGAAATTTAAATCAGTGAGATGTTTTTCACCTTTTAGATAACCAAAAAGTGACTGATAATATCTAACAGTGATAAATAAATAAAGAAATGGGTACTATGAATATTGTCAGTAGGTTTTTGTACTGGAAATGCCTTTTTTGATGGGGGGGTCAGGCAGGTGTGTGTGTGGAGGGGGATTTGGTGATTTTTATCAATATTTAGAAAGCCCTTTGACTCAGCATTTAAACTTTTAGAAATCTAAACTACAAAGCATTCTCACATGTAACACAAGACGTATTTACAAGGGCGTCTCTTACAAAGCAGATGGGATAATTCAAAGCGGAAACCATCTGTATGATCACTAATTGTGCGCCGATCAATACCACTGCAGCAATGAGAAACTACAAGGGAAATATACACGTACTGAGGCGGAAATTTCCCCAGGAAATATCGTGAAATTAGCAGGTGAAAAAAGCAAGCTGCAGAATAACTTGTATAGTTCTTTGCACTGATATGAAAAACTATGCCTTATAGCTATGCGTATGAATGCAAATGCACAGGAAATGCCAAGAAAGAGGAATAACATACTTTAACCAAGATTTCCTTTGAGGAAGAGAGTGGGACTTCCATGGCGCATGGGAAGCACCTCATTTTTTAAAACATCATAGTTAAGTTTGTATTTGAAATCTTTTTTTTTTTTGTGGGTACCGGGGGTCGACCTCAAGACCTTGCGCGCCAGCGGGCACCCTTGCCGCTGAGCGATATCACTGGCCCTTTTTTTGCATGTGGGTTCCAGGAGTCGAACTCAGGACCTCGCGCTTGCCAGGCAGACGCTTATGCCGCTGAGCCATCTCACTGGCCCCCTGTATTTGAAATCCTATACTTGCATAACCAATATTTATATGGATGTTATTAATTTTAAAAATAAAAATATATTTTAAAACTGGTAACAACATTATCATCTCAAACATTGTCTCAGAGGCTCTTGGATCTCCAAGCCTCCTTCTAGAATTCGGCAGTCAACATCTGCTATAGGAGTCCAACAAAGATGTGCCAAAGATGTGTAGCCAGGAGATTCAATATTAAGGTCTTTCAATTTAACTCTTAATCAAATTGAACTGACTGAACTGATTTTAACTGGAAGTTCTACATTAAGAAATGAATGGGGTTCTTTGGGTTTAGCAGTAAGGCTGTGTGTAGAATATGATACCATTTGAAGTTATTTGTTATAAAATTAACACCTGAAATATTAAATTTATCTATTTTTTTTTTTACATTTGGAACACAGTCTCCTCTGAAATCCAAGGTAAGTTGCCTTGCACTTGAGGACAGCTCCTGCTCAGAGAATACAAATTGGCATATTACAGCTTTGGTCTCTTTTGCTCAAGTAGACAAGCTAATTAGAAGGCAGGAATAGCAACATCCTCCTACCTTGATTTTGAGCTTGAGTCTTTATTAAAAGACCCTATTTCCGTTCACAGAATGACACAGAGAAGTACATGTTTATTTCAGTGGGTATGGAAAATGATCACTTTTTATTAACCAGTTCCTCCCCAGCTTTGTTTTAAGTCTTGATTTCAATCAGAATCATAAATGAAGGAAGGTTTAAATGATTCTCCAGGGCCTAGTTTACTCAGAGTAAATAAAGCTTTAAAAGAGTGAAATCGTTGTGACAGGGGTGTGGCAGGTGCAGAGACAGGAAGCTCTGTGGGGTGGCAGCAGTGTCGGGTGAGAGGGGAGGCGCTTGGTTTGGGGCAGAGCTGAAGCTGACAGGAAGAGAGAGGAGTGGGGGTTGCACATGGCGCTGGGCATCAGCAGAGTCTCAGATGCCTGTGAATTCTAACTGCAGACAGCTTTCCACCAGCCAGTGTATTCTACAGTCAAATTATACTCCTACCCAGAGAGGATGCAGGTTTCCATGTTAGTTTGTGGAATGTGTGTAACTGTTAAACACAGGAGGCTGAATGGAGGCATAGGGTGGTGTGGTTGGAGATACCCTTGCCAGAGGAATATACCCTTTTCTGCTTTCTAGGTGAAGCCATGGAGAGATCTACATCAGGGATGCTGACACAAAATTAAGAGGATGTACTAAAGGTTTCCTCAAAGGAATCATAATCATTGCTACCTTTGGTTGGACATTATCTGTGCTACTTTCTAGAAAATCAGGACTGTTGAAACTTGTGCATGTTGTGATGCTGCCATCAAGGCACCACTAATTATTTTCTAGAATAGTACGGGATGGTAACCTGATACTCTGAAAGACACAATGACACTTGCTGAGTGGAATCTGCCACATACTAGGACAATAAGATGGTCCAGTTGGCCAAGCCAGAGGTGGAGCTTTGTTCTCTTTCCTGCCCCTTCTGCAGATTCTGAGGGCTCCAGCGAGTGGCAACTTCTGTCAACATCAGGAACATGAACACTGATGTTCACCACTGTGTTTTGACTTGACCATTTTCCCTTTATAATGTAAGATTATTGCGGTTTCTAATAGTTTATGGGGTTGTTAGAGCTGAAATTTAGGATGCCAGTAAGTGCTGGAGGTACCTCACCAGGTCACCGGGAGAAAGTCAGACACCAAACGGGTAAAGGCAAGAAAGTAAAGGGCTGTTTGTCTCTAACCAGAGGGGGCCCTTCAGTCAGACAAGGGATCCCTCCGTCACTACTAATATAGGAAAGAAAGACTTTTGAGAGTCTCGAAAATCATCAGCGATCACGAGAACAGCGAACTGGTCTACCTCACGAAATCCCAGCAGCCAAGCAATTGCCACAACTTGATCTAAGTAAAGCAGGGGGTGACGTTTGCTCAGTATTTTTTCCAGGGAGATGATGAGGTATGAGGTGGCACCAGACCAGAGAAGAGGATGTAGCTCTTCCTAATGCAAAGTTGGTGTCTTCTTTGCCAGGGGCATTTGCTCCATCCCAGAAAGGCTCAGCAACAGCAATGTACTGACTAAGGGCTGCTGCTTGGTTTTTCTGCTGGGAAAATTGGGAAATTGAGGTGGAGTGGATGACAGAGGCAAAGTGAACACTTTGTAATGAAGGTGTGTTGGATATGAGGGGAAGAGAAGCCTCAAATTGTGCATCTGCACTCACAGGGACTCTACTTGTCACTGTCCTTGTCTGTGAGTATAAGGGGCACAGAAGAGGGAGACTGTCTTTACTTGGTGGGGTGGTCTTTCACACCTAGTGCCACAGCACCTGGCGGGTGAAGGCATTCCCAAAGCACTTGCTGAATAAGTGAATAATAAATGGAAAAATGAGAGTGAATCCACAAAGAAATGAGTGACGGGGAAGGTAGGAGAACTGAAAGTTATATAAGAAATTTTTGAATAAGCTGTGATCAGGTTGGAACCTTCTGGATTTGACAGGGATGTGCTTCTCATGGATGATTCTAAATAATCGACGAAGAGCCTTCAGCTTAGAGGTGTTACAGTTTATGTCTGGTTGTCCCCTCAAACCCTCATGTGCTCAAAGGTAGGGCTTTTGCAGGGGTTTGAGTCATGGGGCCACTACAGCCAAATGTGATGTTGGGAGGTGAGGCCCGGCTGGAAGATGTGGGTCACTGGGGCATGGCTGGAGGGGTGCATCTCCCTCCTGCCGCCTTCCTTTTCCCTCTGCTTCCTGGCCACCAAGCCACGAGCAGCTCTCCTCCTTCAGGCCGTTCACCATGCCACTGACCATGCAAGGACTAAAACCTCCAAAGCGTGAGCCAAAATAAACCTCTTCTCCTTTATGCATGGGTGTCAGGTATTTTGTCCCAGCAACCAGAAAGAGACTAAGGCAATCACAGGCAAAACTAAAATTATAAAACGTATCTAGGGAGGGGCTGCGCTCTGTCTTGTTCACCAGGTTGACAACTGAGTTGAGTGACTCAGTATAGGAATGCATTCATCAGAGTTTTTCCTTACCTATCTGAACTGCTTAACATATCTGGGGTCAAGCAGAAATCAGGGGCTCGGAGCTGGTAAGTTTCCACAGAGTAAAGAACTTACTGTCGTTCATCTTTCTGAGACTTCTGCATTTATGTCACTTACATAAGCGATGCCCACGCACTTCTTTGTTAAATGAAGTACTTTCCAAGTTCCTGCACTTTATTTTTAGAAGTTCAGTTCTTTGCCTGCTACTGAATGATCTAACTCCGTTCTTTTAGTCTAATGAAAGTTTAAAATCAATAGCTTGCTTATAGCTGTGCTATAATGGTCCTGCATTTAACACTGCACAGAGGGAAGTTTCAGCCTTGGCAAATGACAACCAAGAAAGCCAAATGCCAGAGTAAATGTCTGTGCAGGTGGGGAGGCCGCTGCTTGGAACCTGCTCAGGCCTTGGTGTTCCTGTGATTGTATGCACGAGCTCCTCCTCTTCACCCACACCTGGATGGCAGCACCACATCTGCAATGGGCATCTTCCCCTCTCCTTGGGCACAGGCGAACCGGGACCACGTCGCTGGCCATGTGGCCCCCTGTGCTTTGCATTTCCCAGGGCATTTTGTAAGTTCTCTCCCCCATTAGATTATTTTTTTAAATTTTTTCCTCTCTCCATCCTAATTTTAACTTACATTCTAATTATATTTTTAAAAACTAAAAGAGAAAGAATATTGAATATTCTCAGCCTGCCAAAAATGGGAACAAGCGTTCTTTTGATGAGCCCACTTCAGGCAGTTCTTGTCTTTGGAGCCCATAGTAAGGCTTCGCCTTTGCTCTGAGATTTCTTCCCGAGGCATCCTCTGAAATGGACTTGACAGGGACGTGCTCTTTGTCGATGAACATGTGGGGTTCTGATGATAAGAGAGTGACCCCTCTCCCTCTTGGAATAGATCTGAAGATGTCACTGCCACAATGATGGGGTCTCCCAGTGTGTCTGTGCCTCCTGTCCCAAGAAGTGATTGCCTGCTGGAAGTGCTCAGGGACACAGCCTAGACAGAAAGCTCTCCGGCCTGGCCTTAGCCAACCCCACCTCTTCCTCTTCCTCTTCCTCTCCAGCTGGCCTCAGACTTGGGCAGCAGCCAGTGGCACTGGATTCTCCAGCTGCTCCGATCTATTTGCTTTCTGTATGGGTGTTCAGTTGTCTGCAGCTCACAGATGCATTCTGTGCCTGTTGGGGAAGAAAGAGCATCCAAGAAAGGAGGTGGTCAAGCCCACTGATGACACAGTCGGACTGGTATCCTTGCACTCTGAGCAAAGAACGTGACCTGGAGTGGTTGTCTACAGACACACCTTGAACAATTCTGGATTTTGTCTCCATTGTGTAGAAGCGTCATATTCCTGTCTCCATTAAGGGAAGGGGAATGTTTTCTTCCCATTTTCCCCATTTGCTTATCCGTTAAAGCTGTGTGAGAAGGAACAGGGTGGGGTGAAGAGAGGAAACAAGAGATGGGAAACACACACAAAGAAAGGGCAGAGACCAGAGAGGATGGAATTCTGCCTTAGGATTTCACGGTACTAATCAAAGCTCAATAACAAAAGCCTCCCTTACTGCACTGGCCGAGGGAGGTGCTCTTTCCATTCCTTCCTTTGGCCCCCTCTCTTTCACTTCCCGACCCTTGTTGGACTGTGTGGGTGCAGATATGCCCGGAAGTCAAAGGGCAGATCTGATCCTTCCAGACAAATAACCCAGAGCTCACTGCTTCTCTTGGCTTGGCTTTCTCAGGCAGAAACACTGCACCCTCTGCCCGGGGAGGGGGTAGGGTTTGTGCATTTCAGAATTTGTTGTCAGGAACTCTTGCACTTGCATAAGTCACTGTAGTGGTGAGGAAATATCTGAAATGTTTCTTCTTTTGATCCACCTGTGAATCATACCATGGCTTCCCCTGACATCCAGGGACACTCAGGCACTGTCTTAGTTACTTTTTCTCATTGCTGAAACAAAATACCTGATACCAAAGCTAAAGGAGGAAAGGTTTATTTAGCTCACAATTCGTAGAGGTTTCAGTCCATAGTTGGCTGGCTCCAAGGCAGGGTGGCCTGGCAGAAGGACACAGCAGAGGAGAAACAGCTCATGGCAGGCAGAAGGCAGCAAAGCAAGCAAGTGACAAAAGCAGCTTTTTTCTGTCCATTTTATATTCTAACAAGGCTACCTGCCTTATTCCCTTAGGAAAGGGCTATGCCTCTGAGTAGCACTCACACCCAGAACTATGCTAAACCAATCAGTGGACCAATTTAGTAACTACACACCCTTAATCCTGGCATCACAGTAGATTCAGCCACCTCCAAAAAGCCCCACCTGTGACCGCATGAGGCTTTGGGGGAACATCGAGACACAGCCCTAACATGAATGTTGGAATGAGATCACTGGACTGAGCCCTCATGAGAGAAGTTACCCAAATCCAAAGGGACGCACGTGCAGTCCCACTTGCTGGGCTAAGAATGGGTGTTTATTAAGCTCATCGAGTGCTGGTGATCTCATATCCTATTGATTGGACGCTGTCTGTGTGCCGCACACTCTCCAGGAGTTTCATGCATCACCTCACTTAGTTCACAGGGACCCCATGAGGCAGCTGCTGTTGTTATCCAGATTTGTGACACAGGCACAGGCAGCACAGGCGAGTTAGGGAAACTCACCAGGGTGCCGACGGCTCTTCAGTTTTGACTGAATTGAGAAACAGAAGAGGTCTCAACCAGGCATGGCCAACCCCTGGGTGGAGGGCTGCTCACCCACTTTTTAAAAATTGTATAATAAAAATATGAAAAGGAACTTCTGTTATTTATACACATTAACTGCATTCTGCATTTTTATATGCAGCTCAAGACAATTCCTCTTCACTCGGTGTGACCCAGGCAAGACAAAAGACTGCAATTATTTAACATTAGTTTTAATTGGTTGGACTTAGGTAATAAATCCTAAATATAATTCTTGAAGTTAGATATTTTCTTAGAAATGACTAATTAAGCTGTTAGAAGCAAAAGGAAGCAATACTCAATACTATGTCTTAGAAAGGAGTATAAGATAGTAGAACGGAAGATGGTCAGAAGCCACATGCAGGCCTCTCGTGCTGTCCTCTACTAGGAAGTTAGGTCCCTTAGGTTTTCCCTCATGGTGGTCACGACAGGGCCGAGTCCCTCAGACTCACACAGAACTCATGTGTCCACTCCTGACTCTCCTCCAGGTCCCCCAGACTTGAGAAACTGAAACAAGTGAATACAAGCAATCACACGGGGCACAGCCAAGGAATCCAACCCAAAGACGATCGGGGCCCACGACCCTTGCAGAAGTGTCACCGCTGCATTTCCTCCTGCTGACCCCCCGCAGCAAGCTCTGAAGATGCTGAGAGAGGGCTCTGGTGTGAGGGAGACTTTGGAGAGCAGCTCCGTTCACTGCAGGGCAGCTCCGTTCCCCCGTTGTGACTCTCTTCTTAATGACAAAGATGACTGCAGCTTCCCTGAATTTTTACCCTAACTCCATACAAAGCACCGTTTTTAGCAGAGGGCCCTTATCCACTTCAGGCAATGCAGGTATCGACTCCTGCCCACCTCCAGTCTCTCTGTGAACAGACCCCCGCACAGGGCTGAGGACTGCTGTGTGCCAGCTCTCAGCACAGGTGTGTGTGCTTCACAACGTCGGGGACGAGCAGTCCATGTGGACCTCAGATAAAACCCGAGACAGCCCTCCCCTCGCACGGCTGTGTGCTGCTGACAATAAGCAAGTCAGAGGGGCTTCATCAGTGAAATATTAGATGTGGGGAATGAGGGAGGGAGGTCTGACCTATAAGGTGCGCGTGTGTGTGTGAGCGTTCATGTGAGTATCCATTAAAGGACAACGGTGCTGCATATTCACGTCCATTTCTTTCCATCTAAGCATCACTCATTACACTGCGGACACTGCGGGTTCTGTAAGGGGTCACTCTGAGGTGCATATGCTTTCACCCCAACAGGACAGGTCTTACTGAACACTGTACGTTTGACGCTGTAGGTGGCTGAATTCAGTGCTGATTTGCTCTGTAAGCTCTGCATATGTGCAGAATGTGTGTTTCTGCACTGTTCCGTGGATCATGAGCCTGACGGATGATGTGACACCAGCAAGTTCTTTGTAGTAGACACATGGGGGCGTGTACTCATTCTTGTAGTTTAAAAGGATCCCACACAAAGCAGGACACTTTAAATGGCATTTTCTGAGAGCTGTGACTGAAGGAATAGCTAGATATTGGAAATCCTGAGCCCAACAATATCTTATTCCATCTAGACAACCTCAGCTTATAATAGTCCATTTCCTTTCTTTTTTCCCCCTTCAGTCAGGTACATTGAACTATAATACACACACAATAAAATTTGTCTATCTTTATTACATAGGCATGGAGCCAGTACATATTTGAGATACAGTGGACCCCCGAAATTTGCAGGGGCTACGTTCCTAGAGTGCCCACAAATTGTAAAAAACTGCAAATTTCAGACATGGTCAGAAAAATGCTTATTTTTTATAGTTTAAACCCTAAATATGCTATGTCTCCCACAGTTACGTAATTTAATTTAATAAAATACTGTATAAATAAAGCCTTAGAAGGTGCAGTGCATTTTGGTTGCATCTTAGGGCTCTTAAGGCTTTAAGAACAAAACAAGGACACTGGAGACAGCTGCACGCGGTTCAGCACCCTGTGCTGATGTGGGGATGCTCGTGCCTCTGCCAGACATGGGCTACAGGGCAGCAGCCAGTCAGCAGCAAGAACTGAATGATGCTCAGAAACAATTGTGGAGGATAGTTGCCCTTTCCACGAAACTGCAGGGGTTTCCACGAACAACTATTAGTCAGGCTCTAAGGAAGAATCCACAAACAACTGAGGCCTCGAACTCCGAACCGCGACTTCATGGGGGTATAACTGTATATAAAACATTTCCATGGGGCCCAGAATTTGCTCGCTGCCACTTCACAGCCCCTCCAAGCCTAGGACCTGGGAACCCTGATCTGTCTTCTGCCCCTATCAGATACGTTGCCTTTCCCACAACACCATACAACCACGCAGTGTGTGATTACATAGCATAGAAGTGTTTGTGTCTGCCTTCTTACACTTAGTGTGTTGCCTTGGAAATTGGTCCATACTGGTGCATGTGTCAGTACCCTATTCTATTTTCTGGGTGAGCGGCTCTCCTTTGTATGAGTCTATCCATTTTCTTCATCTTAACTGGCACTGAAGTGGGTGGTTTATGGTTTTTAGCAGTCATGACAAAGCAGATGAGCATTTGCATACAGTTTTGTGCGTGGACGCTGAGTTTCCATGTCTCCCGGAAGAATGTGACTGCTGGCTCACACAGCAAGTGCGTGTTTAACTTTATAAGCAAGTGCCAAGCTGTTTTATAAAGTGGAAATTTTGCGTTCCCACCAACAGGACCCAAGAGTTCTGGTTGTGGTATATGTGGGAAGGTAGCTCTGCTAGAAGCGGTTTTTGATTTTCTCCATCAGTTTCCCAGCATGATAGGTGTGACACCCCAGTCCCAAACCTGCTCTCCCCTGTGCCTGACAACGTAAGCCCAATCCCCTTGGAGTATCTACTATGGCCTCATCTCAGCAGCCCTGGAAATGCAATCTTTCTGTACTATGGAGGCCAAAACTCTTAAACCCTACTTGAGAAGTAAAAATCAACGTGACCTGAAAGGGAATAGGTGTTGAAGTCTGCCAAGTAATGCCCCACAGGAAGACCTTTTAAGAGGCTCCAAGGATGTTCCCTCAGCCGACTTAGGAAAGCGGCACTGCCCCAAGCCTTCGGGGAGTAGAGATTCCACCTCTGCATGGGCCAAGGGCTTCCACATTCCGAAGCTCAGTAATAGCCCTGCCCTCCAGGGACCTGGTCATGCTGATCCAGAGCTGAGACCTGAGCTGTGGCTGAGGGGGGCTTGGGCTTTGCCCTCAGAAAACGCTGTGTTCTGCTTCATTTATTTCACCCAGCTGGCCTATGTCATTTTGGCTGCTTATAGTATACATTAAAGAAAATTCCAAGGAAGAAGGGACAAAGATTCACGCAGCAGAGCAGCAGAGCAGCATCCTCAACATAAGGGAGGGACATCTTTGGTGAACCCAGCTCCAACAGACCCCAGGTTGCTGGGTGTCCACTTCCGAGACTTCGTGGTTCTCTGAGAGGTCTGTTTTATTTTGTGTGAAGTTTTATATTTTTCCTAATTACATTGATATTTTAAATCTTGCAATACTGGTGACTGAGAATTTGGCACCAACTATGAGAGGCGCAGTCCTGTTAAATGCCTAGGGCTGTGGGACTGGACCCCTGGGTCACGAGCTGCACAGGCCACCGTGGGTGGACAGAGCTGCCGGCTGTGTCTTGCTCACCCCTTGCCTCCCCTTGAGTAGGGAAGGGGCAGGCAGAGAGCAGCGCTTGCAGCTCCGCCGGCTTCCTTCCTTCAGGCCCAAGCCCTCTTGTGTTAGGACGGTGGGGCGGTAGATGGAGGAGCATTAATAACAAGGTAATCGTTTCTGACATAGGACAAACTTCTTATCTGTTCTCTCCAAAAACCCCACGCCCCTTACCTACAATTCCTGGCTAAATTCTCTACTGAAGTTGTTAGCACCCTAATAATGCTCAATGGTGGCAACATTTTATTTCCTTTCCAGTGTCTGTACATGAAAAGTGGAAGACACTTCTGACCTGGTCGCACTTTCATTCCTGGTATGTGTATTTTTTTTAGCCACCATGACTGGAGGAAGAAAATAAGAACCAAAAGGGTGTGTGTTTCCCCTTAAACATCAGCCCTCACCTCCCTGAACTAGACAGATGAGATGCAGGGAAGCGGTAGAGGGAAGGGAGGAGGCGCTGCCGAGCGTGGCTCTGGAACAGCAGGGATTTTGTCCTGACTGCTGAGAAGATTACAGGCAAGAAGTCTGACGAGGAATGCCTCCTGTGAGATGCACCCCACGCCCCTGTCCTGCTTCTCGGTCACAAGGGCAACGCTGTATCCCAGGCTGCTCCCCACCCTGCTCGAACTTTCTGCACTTCTGTTTCTCGGTATCCTGACCTCAACTAGAATTACATGGAATTTTAGTAGATAAAAGGAAGAATCTTCTTCTGAGAATTCTGGAGGCAAATCCTCATGTTTTTGGAAGTCTCCCTACACGTTCCTGGTCATATTCCTAAAGTCCTACTTTGGACAGATGGCAGGAAGCTGTGGAAGGCCTGGTGTTTCTTCAGTGGGCACATTTTCATTTCCTGAATAACTGCTCAAATTGGTTATAAGGAAGCTATTGAAATAACAGTAATCCAAATTTTACCTAAATTCTCAAGCTCCATGCCAGGTCAATGAAACTACATCTACAAAGTCACAGTCCCACGGCTCTTTGTTGGGAAGAGCAAGCATCCTTTTGGAACTCTAGAACCATCTGGAAGGAAACCTGCCTCTAACCACAAAGAGGACCAGATTTAAAGTTTGTTTAACAGGATATAATTTTTTTTGTTGTTTCAGGAGGATGGTACTCAAATATTCATAGGAATTAAGAATCAAAGGTACTGTACATTCAAACCCCTACTTCACGCTGGACCTTCTGGAACCTGCTACTCCTGAGTCTTTTGGTCCCTGGCCCAATGCAAATTTCATTGAGAGAACTCAGTTTACTTTGAAGTCAAATTTTATGAGATTTTTATAATATCATCCTTAATGCTCATAAAAGGCTTTTTGCATTTATAATGTGTTTGAATGTGGCAGTCACAAATTCTTAGAGGCTGTGTGATGAAAATGATTGAGATATGTTTAAAAAACTGTATCTCTGAGTCTACTTCTTGCTGCTACGCAGCCAAGGCGGCATCAGCGTACCCGGGGCCCTGGCGGGGCAGGAGAAGTTCGTGGAACGAGATGGGGAGACGCCTGCTCAGACCCAGCCTGCAGCCTCGAGGCTCTGGGAGAAGCTGCGGCTGAGCTCCTCCCTTGCGCACCCCAGATTTTCCTTCCTCCGCTGCGTTGCTCACCCCTCCCAAATCTCGAGGAGCTGAATAACGAGACTATCGTCATGTCTGTAGAACACAGTGCTGCATCAGCCCACACCGAATTAATGTAATTACCATGTTGATTTCCAGATGTTACTGTAATGCCAGCCTATCAAAACTCTAAAGATGAAGCTTAAAACAAATACATTTTCTTAGTAAATACCCAAATGAAGACCTGCGGCAAATCTGATGATGCTCTGAGGCTACAGAAAGCATCTCTGGAGACAGCACGGTGGAAATGGGTCCCCTCGCCACCTGGGAGGTGGTCAGAGCCACTGGCCACTCCAGCCTTGGCCTGTTCTGTTGCCCTTGTTCCTCCGCACCCCACTCCCTATACTGACAGGACCTGGGCTCCGCCTCTCGCCAGACCTTACACTGGGGCTGTCTTTCAAGGTGCTGAACCTCTAGGAAACAACCCCTGCTTTTGCCCAAAAGGTCTGCAGTCCTCTGAACCTCCCGAGCTGGGCTGAGGTGGCCTCTTCCACCTCCCGACCCACACCCTCCAGCAGTTCCTAGGGCCATCCGAGCTTTGGCCTTCTCACTGATACATTGTGGGGCAATAATACCTATTTCCTGGGGTATAATTCACAGACATAGTGGCTGGCAGCCTAGAAAGGCACAACAGATGGGATTAAGTTTGGGTCCTTTTCTGGATCGTGTTTTCTGGCTTCCCCCAAAACTGCTGAGATTATTCCCTCTGCTGTTCAGAAGCTCAATCGTTCTTCCCTGAGGCGCGTTCATGGTAAATATCCAGACCCCCAGAGGTGGAAGGATTAGGAGCCAGGCCCTGGTCCAACCTACTGCCTCATAGTTCAGACTTTGGCTATAAAAGTCACCAGAAAAAATAAATTCCTCACTTCTCTGTGAACTTTTTTTCAGCATTAGGATTTTGCAAAATTGTTCTTAATTTAATCTTATTATTCTTAATTATATGCCTTGCACTGGGCTAACTGATTCTTTTCATACTGATTCAAGCTCATATAAAATGAGTTTTATGTTCAACTCTGAGCTCACTTTTCTTGATGTGCTGAGCCACCCATTCCCAGTCTCAGAAGTGATTTCTAATTATATGCCTTCCCACGTCCGCACATCCTGAGTCCTGATTTGAAATACCCTTTGTGAGATGCTGGGTAACCACTGGCCAATACATTTATGTCATTCAGAATTATTAGGTTCCAAATCACACTGAGGAAACAGCTGAGATTCAGTCTCTATAGCTGTCAGCTATGATTTTAGCTTACACTGTATCCTTAAAGTAATTATGTCTGCTAATGTTAAAAAAATTTTAAAACAGGCTGGGCATGGTGCCACATGCCTATAATCCCAGCAGTTAGGAGGCTGAGGTAGGAGGATTGCCATGAGTTTGAGGCCAGCTTGAGATCCTGTCTCAAAGTGCCAAAAATTAAACAAAACAAAAATGCTAATAGCACCAGTTTTTGAGAAGTAAATGAAATTAGCTTCTCTAACAGTTTAAACAAACCCAAAATTATTTCAATCTCAGCTTGTTCATTTTTATTTCTTCTCTAATAAGAAACCTAAAACTAGCCAAATGATTATAACTAAGCAATATTATTGTGGACAGAAATTCAATAATGCAAAAATTAAATACAAATAAATAGTCGTTATAAATTTTCAAACAAGTGTGACTGTTAGAATTGCTGTATAGAGCTATACATGCGTCCTAAGTTAAGTACAGTAAAAGCCTAGATTCCGAATCGTTCTGTGAGCGCTCTGCAGGATGAGCAAACATTTCTAATAAATTTTAACTTGATAAATGAGCGATGCCTTGCAATATGAGTAGTACATGAAGCCACACATCAAATGATCACAACTGAGCCAATGGTCTCAGTCTCTGTCTCTCTCGATGCCGGATCACAGGCGACTGAGGTCATGGAGGAGATCTCATTTGCAGAGGAGGAGGAGAAAAAGTCAGAGGAATTCCTCACTTCAAATGAGATGACGGAGATGTGTGAGAAACAGCACAGAATTTTGTAGAAAACACCACAGGATAAGGCTGTAGCAGCGCGAGTGATGAATCAGTTTAATGGTAATTCAATGTCATATTTCTGCAAAATCCTCAAAAGAAGGCAAAAGCAAGTGTCATTGGATATCTAGATTCCTTGCTAAAGTTGCATGAAAACAATAAGATTCTACTGACCCAATAGATAGCGGTTCTGTTAGTGACAGTGAAAGTCATCCTACACAATAACCCTCCTTTCCTGTCTCCCTAACACCAGCCAGGAAGGTTTTCAAAGGTAAGTGCAGGTTAATTTGCTTACTTTTCTTTATATTTTGTATTTTCTTTATTATTTTGTATTATATTACAGTATGGTAATCATTTTATATGAATATTTTTGGGTTTTGGAATGAATCATCTGAGTTTCCATTTTTTCTTATGGGGAAATTTGCTTTGATACACAAATGCTCTGGATTACAAGCAAATTTCTGGAATGAATTATGCTCACAAACCAAGGTTTTACTGTCATTGTCTTCAGACCTATTGAGGACTATTTTTCAATGTATATCTCATAGTCCTCAGCTCCTATTTGGGCAGAAACTGCTGGCTATTTCTGGGCCAAAGGTAAAGGCCGTTCCTCCAGGTCTAGTGGAATTAGGTGAGGCTCTGACGCCTACCCTCCAGCTCTGCCTCGACTTTCAACAGCAGCTGCCTAAAACAAACAACAACCATTTCTTGCCTTGACTCTTGGAAGACTTGTTTTATTGTTCTAATTATTTTAAGTTTAAACTAATTTACCACCTTGCCTGACCATTCGTGATAGCTTCATTTTCTTTCTTTCCTTGTTATTAGAGTTGTGTTCACTCTTTTTATCTTTCGTATGTCACTTGCCCAAAGGACATATGCTGTCAGAAGAGCATCATTAGGAAAGCTGCTTGTGGCTGTGCCAGGCTCCAAGGAAGCCTCTATTTGGAGTCATGGACAGACGGATAACAGGAACTCAGGTGTGAGCGATTGTACACTTCTGCCTATACATGCATTTGCACTTCCCACTGATTCACACCATTTATGCTTTGTGACTTATTCATTCATTTTGTTTGTGATATTTCTAAAAAATAGAAAAGTGAGGCCTGGGGTTTGGAATGGTCTTGCTAATGCTATAAATGATAAAAGGTCATCAAGTCGTAGGTCACATTCTTCTCCGAGTTTGTAAAAAGCAAACATTCAGTGTTTCAGGGAGCTTACCTTGTCGGACAGCGAGTGTGGTGGTGTAGACCAAGAAGAGAAGGATGTAACTGAGGAAGCTCTGGAAGACTGGTGTGTTGGCATGGAAATCTTCCGACAGGTACTTGCTGGTCAAGCCAATTCCGCAGATAAGGAGGGATAATACCTGGCCCAGAGCCACGGAGATTAACATCTCCCTGGGAAAGAAACAGGAAGTCCATTAAAACAATGGCAGTTAAGATATACTGGTTATTCCCAGGAGCCAGTAGGTCAGTGACAATGAACCTTTTAGAGATGAGCGCCCAAACTGTAACCCAAAACCCACTTATTTATTGCAAAGTGCCAACACTGCAATTAAACCTGAATACTGAGGTTTTAGTTTAAAACAAACAACTGTGTGAGGAGCGGCTGAGCTGGAGATCGAACACACATTCGGGGATAAAGCAAGGCCAGCCCGAGACCACAGAGCGCCAGAGGCAAGCCATGTGAAAGCTGTTGGGACTAGAGCAAGGCCAGTCCAGCAGGTGTCCGGCCTTGGCGCTCCTCCCTGTTAACTACAGCACAGACAACTCTGAGAATGTTTCGCTTTCAGTGTTCTCAGCAAAACACTGAGACCTTGCACTTTTCGCTCCATTGCGCACTTCCCCGCTTTTCACTGTATATAAATAAAAACGCAGACCGTGTTGAGATGTCGCTGCCTCTCCATCAGAGAGGTTGCGTCCCTCCCAGTCCCAGATTCCCTTTTATCATGTGTCTAGTTTTTTCTTAATCTCCCATCGCCCCCTCTCAGGACCCCGCTGGCTGCGTGGGTTGCAGCACAACTGTTATGTGACGCCGGGCTGCTGGGGCGACTTGGCTTGCATGCTGACAGAGGGCTCTGTGTTTACCAGCACTGCACTAAGTTAAGGGCAATAAGTAGTGTTTCTTTTAATCCATCCCAGTGATACTATATGGAAGGTTCATTACTGCTGAGGCTTTTACAGAAGTAGGAACCAAAGCTTAACATGGCTAAGGCACTCATCAGCTACAGAACTAGGAAGCAGCAAAACCTGGCTGGGCCCCGGTCTCAGCCTCCTCCGCAGACTCCCGGTACTCAAAAAGGAAGACCTTCCCTTGATAGACTGCAGTCCTGGGGCCAGAAATACTCAGGCAAAAGGGCCACACCACCCCTGAAAACCCAGAGCAGCCTCTCCTGTCCATTCTGACACCTGGACCACAGTTCGCTCTAGAAAGTTCTCCTAAGTACTGGTTGCCTGCTTTCTTTGCCTGAATGACAATTGACTGTGTTCTTCACACTCTGACTCCTGAAGACAGCTCTGCAGCATGGTGGTGGCCTAAGAACACCTTTCCAGTCATGCCAGTGTCTCCTGTGCCTTTCTGCAGGCACTGCCCCTGCAGACCACTTTAGTGGTGCCCAGAGGCCAGTGTCAGAGCGCCGTGAAATGGCCACAAATACACATGGTCACACATGCTCAGACACAGGGAAAATCCTGGCATAAAAAGCAGACTTCCGCCCTCCCTGAAGTTTCCTCTGACTTTCCTGGTTTATTTATGGGAATAGCAATACAAGGCAAGCCAGCAGCAGTATTTCTGAACAAAAAGCTTGAACAGAGGATGGTGGTGTTGCTTCCTCCCCCGTGGCAGACATGAATCTATTATTCTAGAAAGAGCAGAGCCCTGGGAACTCCTTTGGTGTGTTTTTGATTTAAAACTAAAAACACCAGTCACACATTGTTCATTCCATTTGCTTTCTCAAGGAGAAGAAATGCTATCAAGGCCTTCAGGCCCTTGGGGACAGTGCCCTGAGGTTAACCTGTGTCTAGGTTCTGGCCTGGACCTCTGAACTGAGTCTCTAGAAAGTGTCAAGGACACGTGTGTGACACATCAGCCTGCTGCTTGGAACCCTGTGCCCCTCCCCTGTGGATCTGAAGGTCTGTGGGGGGCAGTCAGCAAAGACCAGGCTGGCACTCCCTTTGGCCAGGGTGGCCGAGTGACCTTTGCTCAGGGAAGGGGAGGCCTGCCCTGGTGTCTGACTCGAGCCTCAAGCTCTGCAGCTTCTGTGGTTTGAAGAGGCCTGCGGTGGAAGCTGAACACTGAGACATGGGAGAGAAAAGCTGGCCAGCTCTGCTGCCACCCTGAGGGATAGCCGGGGTGGGAGGAGCTTGGCGCCTCCTGCTCTGTCAGCCGTGCTGCCCTCACCGCACACAGAGACAGCCGTCCTGAGGCTGTACCCACTGCAGAGAGCGGTGAGGAAAAGCTCAGTGCGGTCACACAGCTTAACCATGGCATACAGCAGCTGGTCAGTGAGGCAATGTCCTAGTGCCCTCCCTGACCACTCAGCTTCCCCTCTGCTCCCCACTGTGTCTCCCTCCACGGGCCAGCACCCCATGCCTTGTGAGCCACCTGCACCTCAGCAGGGGCCATGTGCTTCTGCACCTCTGCACATGCTGCTGCTTCCAGAATGTTCCCCACACCTCAACGGTCTGACCCCCAGCCTCTGCAAGAAGCCATCTCTTCTTTTCTTTTGCCTCTGACACCACCTCTGCTTTCTCCAGACCACGAAGGTCATGCGGTGTTCAGTGTGTCTGTAGCCAGAAGACCGCGCAGAGGAGGTAGAAAACAGGGGACGCACAGGCAGGCTGGAGGTGCATGCTGTGTGGAGTAGTTTGTAAGAATAGAAGGGTGACTTAAAAAAGATAGGTACAGATAAGAGAAGAATCAGAATTAACCATTTTTTTGAAAATCATGATAAGGAATTGGCTTTAGTGGCAAGACCACAGATAAGCTGCCAAATGATTCAACAGCATAAAATCAGAGCTGGAGAGAGGTCAGCCAGGAGGTAAATATGTGGAAGTTACATTTATAAAAGTGATGGTGAAAGTGCTGGAAAAGGACAATACACCAAAGAAGGAGAGGAAATAAGGAGACTTGGGAAAGACCCTTGAGAAGTGTCCAGGTTGGGGCTGGGAAGGGGTCAGTTTCTAGAGGACAGAGGACAAGGCAGAGGCCAGGACAGGGCCTGGTCCAAGAAGACCATGGGAAAGACGTTTGTGGAGGGGACTGCTGGCACACCGAGGGCTGCCTGCGGGTAGAGAGAATGAAGAACTGGCAAGAGATGATTTGTAGTAAATGCCAGCCTTTAAAAGATAAGTTCTGGCTGAATGGGGAGAACCAAATTAATCCTGGTGCCATGGAAACCAAAGAAATGGAGCATCTGATATGATGGGGGAGGTGGGAGAGAGTGGACCGGAAGCAGTGGGAGTTGGTGTTGACTGTGAAGAATTCAAAAAGTTCTCTAAGGAGTATGATCTAGTCACCACATGACAATATCAACGACAGTTAAAATAAATGACTAACATTTATAGCGGATTAATGACCACCCTATCTTCGGCCACTCTTGGTTATTTGCCTGATAACTCACATTCTTCAGTGAGAGAGAAGTGGGTTGAGTTCCAGCTGGTAAATCACAGAGCTGTTCCTGGCACTGAGGACGCCCACCTGAGGATGCTGGGGGTGGAATGTGTCCCCAGGGCAAGCAAAGACCACTGCTGTGACCTGGAGACTCCACCGCTCGTGGAATGACTGCCATGGTATTCAGAACCTTGGCAACATTCACGCCTTCTGAGCAAAATCAAGCCACACAAGACTACAGATCACTTATGTAAGACAGCAAAACTTCAGTCTTTCTTGGGCATATCTGCAGCATGGTGTAAACCCGCCTCCCATCTGCCACACACTACACAGAAAGGTGACAAGACAGCCCTGGTCACTGGGCAGCTATTAAACTCAAGCTGGGGACTGGGCTCCTAAACAACCTTGTATAAAATGGAACCAATTAAGGTGAAATAGCAACCATGGTTCATATTTAATGTTTTTATTATGTGCCAAGCCCTGGGCTTAAATTTATTCATACTATGACATTTAATCCCCAGAATACCCTTAGAAGGCAGGCAATATTGTTGTCCCATTTTGTAGATCATCACTGATGCTGAGAGAGGGTAAGCAGTCAGCGCAAGATCACACTGGGAAGCGTTTAGATGGAAACTAGATGACATCCTCCCAAATCCTGACTTCTTGATTACTGTGCTACACGACCATACACTGCCAAATATATTCTGCTCACCTAAGTGGCTGGTTTCCAGAAATACTTTGTAGATGGTAAAGACAGAGAAAGAACCCCTGGGCAGATGGTCTCTTTGATGAACACCACAAGATACCTGCATGTGTGACACTCGCTGAGAGGTCACCACAGCCTATTCCTGTTTCTTTAACCAAACAGAACAATAGATCTGTTGCTTTCAATTTCTGCGTTTCATGAGTGGCTGTGTCCTTCAGTTGCTGCTGGTGCAATTTGGTGGAGAATATAAATTACGGCGGATTGGCCATGCTGATGAACGCGATCCGTGGAACAGGAAGGAAAGGCAGGGGCCTCCAGCAGCTCAGTCGTGAGCCCTTTCCGGCTGCAGGAGGCTGTACCATAGAGCTGCTACTGGAGCCACCCTAACAAAACGAATGAGTGAATGAAAATGTAAATAATCCCACATGCCCGAATGTTGGTGTTGTTAACCGGCCCCTGCCCAATTTTCCTTTGTTCTGTTAGCAGAGGGACAAATCCGTGTTACCCAGAAACGTTGCCCTGCTCTCTGCCTAGGACCTCAGTGCGTTTACTGTCACCCTGTCCCTCCTAACTACTTCTTTCCTTTGGTAACCATTGCAGTTGATCTGTGGTCCCTTTGCCCACCTCCTCAGAGCCCAGGGAGCCCGCCCCTGTGGGTTGCGCCCTATGCCCCACAGCTGAGTCAAGCATCCTCATCCGAATGTCCCCGTCTCTACTTCACTTACAGTACTGGGAGCTCATGAGTGCCTGAAAAGACAGAAATGCGTTTTATTCATTTCTGTGTTCCTAGTGCCTTGAAAGCTGCTGGACAGAAAGGAAACAGATGTTCGATAAACACAGAATGAATGGACGACACACGCACAGGTATCTGTCTGTGAAAAGGGAACTCCTTAGACAATTTGAAAGATGGCTGCTGATCTTATCTTGAAAAACTACTAGCTCTGAACAACAAAAGCAGCCTTGCTCTCACTGTATCCCATCTGCCAGACACTGAGATTAATAAGCTATTTTCTGGAGCTTTTTTGAATAAGCCTGGTAGGTGCTATCTTGCAAAAATGATGCTAAATATGGTGCAGGGTGAAATTCTGCACAGCGAGCTGCTGGTTACTCACGTAGGGTGTGGAATGGCACAGCAGATGCAGCCTCACATAAGGCGCACAGGCCCTATAATTTTAGCGGCAGAAATGGAGAGGAGGTTGTGATACCCACGTGCATCGTCTTTGTATACTCATTTAAAGGGCATCTCGCCCACTTTAGATTCAGAAGGACCAGACAATGAAGGATGCGTGAGTCCCAGGAAAAGTGCTGCTGGGAGCCAAACACGTGTTTTAACAGAGCTCGATTCCCAAGACCAGCGCAGCCAGTTCCCCCGCACTTCGCTCTGCTTCAAAAACAGGCTGCGGCACTGACAGTAAGTCACGCCACAGACCAGATGCTCAAAATAAGACTAAAAATAAGCCACAAGTTGCATCCTGTTTTCTCATCTTAGTAGTAAGATACATTCTTTTAAAAGGAAGAATTTCAACACAGTGTCACGTAATCACTTTGCTCTGTAGTTCCCCGCCATGAGAGTGGGGTAGGTACGCTCTGATTTGAGTGAGAGCGTCGCCACATTTCGGAGGCGGGCTCTTCGTTCCAATGATGCTTCTCGGGCGGTCACGTCAGAGCCGAGTGAGACATGAATTCAGACGCATGTGCATAAAGAACGCCGTGAGTCCTGCCCGCTTTCACCTTGCCCAGGAATGTGGGAGACGCACCCCACTGTGTCCTCTGACAAGATTCCTGTTTGCAGAAGTCAGGCCATCGATGTCTAGAAGCTCTTCGCTAAAAGATTTCTTTTCTTTTTTTACGGCACCCAGCATTAATTAGACTTCTATGTAAGGAGATTATTAGGCAAGAAGCAAATCTATACCTCGAGGAATTTAACACGAACTGGGGCTTCTCTCCCTTAGGTTTTGTATTGATGGAACCAACTCTGTTCTTGACCGTGGCATCCAGGTTGCTTTGTTTTTCTCATCAGGTAGAAGGAGCCAAGATAGCCACCAGGAAGTCCTCCCAAACACACCAAAGACTGCCTGGGCTTTGGGTACCGTGGTCCCGACCGCAAGAGCGAGGTGCTCACACATGCTGCACGCTGTGTCCAGAGGAGACACCTCTGCGCCTCCCGCTAAGCGAGCCCTGTGTCCCGGATGGCTGGGCATGGGTTTCTTCGTGTAAATGTGATCTTCTGACTGGTGTGTGTGTGTGTGTGTGTGTGTGTGTGTGTGAGGCCTCTTACAGTCCCCTCCAGATCCTTTGGTCACACGGATCTCAAGGTCCCTGGCCACTTACTTTGATGACTGCCATCACTGGCTCTGCACAGACTGCACCCGACACCACAGGCCCAACCCAGGGCCCTGTGCCTCAGGCCAATGTGTGCCCCTTGTACCTTCCACCCGGGGGACCCCAGCTGATGCTGACCCTTGTGGGTGCCCACTCACAAGCAGCTAGAAGTACCAGGGAATTATCGCCCCCAGCCAGTCTGGAACTCAGGCAGACCATGGACATGTTTCCTTCTTCGGCCCAGGCAAGTGGTGCTGAGACATGGTTGTCTACACTGGCCCAGCCTCCCCAGCTTCTCGGAGGTGTACTCTACCCTTGTGCTGAGCCCGGAGCTCCTGCCCCGGAACTGCACCCCACAATGAGGTAGCAACATGCACAACTCTGATTTCCCGGGGAAAAGGGCCCTCAGCCTAAAAGAGAATGCACTTCCATTTCCTTCCACTCTCTATTTCAGACTTATGATGTTGGGGGCGAAGCTGTCTGTACCTCAGGTATCTAGGATAAGGCCACTGCCTCGAGTGAGTTTGGCAGGGCCCCCTGAGAAGTGTGCACAGCTCAGCTGATGCACACAGTGACTTGACCTTCATTTGAGATAACACAAACAGTTTTCCCTTGTTTCCGTAAAGCCACCAAGGCATGCTGTTCTGCTGACAGATTAGATATTCTTCCATCCCAGATCCTACCCTCCCCTTAAACTCTCCATAAAATATTCATAGGCTGACTGTATAAATAAACACACTGCAGGTGCTGGGCAGTTCACTTTCTCCCATCAGGAGAGAGGGCTCCACCTGACCTCAGCTTTTGTATATTGATTCCTGTCTTCTTCACCCCCACCATTCTCCCTCCAAAGTTTCAAGAGCTACACAAGACAGGACAGGCATTAGCCTCGGGTCCAGGATGAGAGAGAAGAGCGTGTGGCCTGTGTCCCAGGAGCCGAGAGGAGCAAGGACACAATGGCTCAAGTCCATCTCTGTCAGATGGCTGAAGTCATTGGGAAAAGCGTCATCCTAATGATTGAGCAAAGCAAATCTGGAAGGGCTTCCTGAGAGCTGGAGGATGGTCGACACATGTGACAGGTACGTTATAGTAGATGTGGGGTGCCTGTCACTGCAGGGAAGGGGAGCAATGTGGTCTCAGCATAGGGCCCCCTTGGATGGCGAGTGAGGAGTCATCATAACAGGATGCACGGGTATAGACAGGCCAGTGGCAGAGGGGCTCGCAGAGCAGGGAGGAGTTTTATTCACTAGGGGTGGTGCCTTGGCAGTTCTCACCCAGGAAAATGAAGTAGGCACAATGCCCCCAATTATTCCACCCACTCTATTAGAACCCAATCCAGATTGCATCATGGTGCAAAGACGGTTCAGTGAGAGGCCAAACTGAAAAGCCAGGTGTCTGTGCAAGTGAGGTCTCCTCAGGAGCTTTGTTAACGCCAGGGTCACCACCTGTGGCCATGACTTGCCGGAGTCTGTGCCTCCACCCAGGGCTGCAAAGCCTAACACCTGACGTGTCCTCCCCAAACCTGCAGCTCAGCTCCTGCATCCTCCACAGCTTTGAAGGAAGAGTGCGCTGTCATCTAGGGTCATCTTGCTTTTCACATGCAAGGTAGTGATAATATTTTCTTCCCCGACCCTAGGGGATCATCTATTCCCCCAGGGGCGTGTACTGTGGTGACAATTACCTCAAAACTTAACTGTTTACTCATTTTCTGGAGGTGCAGGTCTTTGCCCTCTTCTTTCAGAGAATCAGAGTGGTGTAGTAAAATGAGAATATGTTTGGAATGGAATAGACCTGGATTTAGATCCTGACTCTGCCACTAACTAACTGAGACTCATTTTCCCATTGTGAAATGGGGATAATCACATAGATCAGATGGTTGTCATGAGGACTGAATAAGGTGTCTTGCATAAGTTACCTCCCCCAATCCCTGGCCCACAGCAGACCCTCTGAATAACAGCTTTCATAACTGTTAGTCCCTTGGAAGCACCAATGATCTTACTGATTACTTAAATGTACTATAGTTACAAGACTGGGTCATAATACATTATAAGAAAACAAAAATACTGCTAACATCCCTCTCAGGTTTATTCTTCACTAACTAACAAATTTATTTCTAATCAGGAAAGTTTGCCATTCAGAAACTGAGGAGAGAAAACAAAAAAAGAAGTGAAGTGTTTCAGAGGAGTCCTATGTGACACCGTGGGAAACTAATGGAGCCTAGTTTTAAATAGGAACCGAGTCTGGTTCTCACACTCGCGAAGAGAGCAGGAAGAGGTGGCGACCTTTTGAGGATGGCTGTGTCCCTGGTTTTTTTTTTTTTTCTTTATGCATTTTTAAACGACTTTGACATTTTTGTTATGAAATGCTTTTAGCTTTGCACTTTGATTTATGTTAGTGAACCCCGAGGCCAAATGGCAAACATCTAACTTTGAAAGCTATTGAATAAATAAAACAAAGAGGGCCGGTGAGATGGCTCAGCGGCGTAAGCGCCTGCCTGGCAAGCGCGAGGGCCCGAGTTCGACTCCCGGAACCCACATACGAAAAAGGGGCCGGTGATATCGCTCAGCGGCACGGGCACCTGCTGGTGCGCGAGGTCCTGAGGTCGACCCCCGGTACCCACAAAAAAAATAAATAAATAAAAAAAATTAAAAATAAAACAAAGAAAGTATGCAAGTGGACTGATGACTCTTTAAAATAAAAGCTCATGTCAAATTCCATTATTTCATTACATATTTACCAAATTTTTATGCACGAAGTATAGTGCATTTGAAGTAGAGAAGATGGGCATAGTTCGATCCCACTAAGTGCTGAACTCCTCCACGCACAATTAAAACCTGTTACTCTGAAGAACATGCAGGGAACTTGGGCCAAATAATCAGGGAAGTCATGCCCGACCGCAGCAGACAAGTGAAGCTGGCTCCCCTGAAGCGGGAGCAGGGTCTTCTGAGTGCAGCTAGCACACAGCTTTTCCTTTTTTCTTTGCATCAGAAGCTAATTCCAAACGCCCTGCTCCTAGGGTGCGACAATAAGGGAGAAATTTTCTCTCACCACTTCTCAAGGGACCACTGAAAAATACCTTAAAAGTATATGAAAACCCAATTTTTGCAGTATGGATTAGGCAAAACTTATTCTAGAGGGAAAGGCCTCCTGTAAGAACAAAAATCAGATATTTACCATCATTAAATATTATAGCAACTGGGAAGAAATTCTATCAGCTAAATCAGAAAATCCTGTGATTAACAGAAGGCTAGACAGGTAGAAGAAAAGGGGCGTCCTGCTGGGAACCCCCAAAGTCTCAGCCGCCCGCCCTTCAGACTGCAGAGGACAGGGGATGGCGTAGGAGAAGGCTCTGGGCCGGGCTGTCTGTGGGCGATGCTTAAAGAACGGCTGGTGGCGGGGAGTGCGGAGAGAGAGAAAATGTGGACACTACACTGACCACACAGGGAAAAGACAGCACGGATGGTCCCTGTGGCAAACAGATTCTGCCTTTTTCAAAGCTACCAAGACCAAGCATTGTGGCAAAACATCAGGCAAGACAAAAACGCCGAGCAGATTTGAAGCCAAATGCAGCAGTGCTGCTTGTCCGGCCGGAGTGTTCTCTTGAGACACATGTTCTGAGTAGCAGAGAATAGCAGGACCCACAGCCAGGTCCCAGGGAAGCCGGGCTGGCCTTGGGCTGTGGGAACCGTGGACACTTCAGGAACAAAGGAGGGAAAAGCGATCTCCTTCCTGAACAGAAGTTGTACGCTCACTTTCCTCCTGCTTGAACTCATCATGAAATAACCTGCCAGCATAACGTGTGTTCTCTGATCTACCTGGCCGGGGAAATCCGTGTGGGAATGCAAAGGGACGAGGCCCTGCTCCTTCCCGACTTTCCGCAGGCAGTCTGGTCTGGCTCTTTAAGGTGGCCCTGCTCCAGTGCGGACTGGCGGGGAAGGCAAGTGCTGTTGCCCAACCGAAATGAGGTACAGACCACCTTGCCATGGACTGAAAGCTTACTCCCCTGCCCCAAATTCATGTGTTGAAATCCTACCCCTGCCCCAAGCAATGCTGCCTGGAAGTTGTACTTGAGAGGTGATTAGGTCAAGAAGGTGGTGCCCTCAGGAATGGGTCCCAGAGAGCTCCCTGCTCTTTCTGCCCTGCAGGACACAGTGACAGTCTGCAACCAGGAAGGAGGTCCCTTACCAGAGCTGCGCCACACAAGCACCTTGACCTTGACTCCCACAGGCAGAACTGTGAGAAATAAATTTCTGTTGCTTACACACCACCAGTCCACAGGACTCTGTCACAGCAGCCAGAGCTGTGCACACCTTGCTTCCTCTTCTCCTGTGTCAGTGTCAACCAGCCTCACTTCACAGCACTCAGGCAGTACTGGCCCTTCTGAGGCTGTGTCTACGAAGACCAGCTGCGTCCCAGGACAGCATGCACGCTGCTTCACAGAAAAGCAACTTCTAGAAAATTCAGAATGTGGAGCTACTGCCAAAGAGAAGCGTTGCAAATTCTATCTGTGGTTCCCTTGATGCCCTGAAGTATTCATCAGGACAGTGACAATGACTCAAATAGAAGGTGAACATCATTTCTTTCCCTATGGATCCATCCTTGTGTGCATCTGATGAGAAATGAGGCAGGGCCGACATGTCCCCCGGAGACGACAGTGCGCTGACAGGAAGCACCGCCTCCTGCGCACTCGCGGCCCACAAGATGAACTTCCCGAGTCCTCCTGACCGCGGCCAGTTCAGACGCGGTCTGCCCTTCCCGGCGCTCCTGAGACGACAGGTGGACTGTTAGGGACAGGCCGCGTGGCCAAATAACTCCACCGCACCTTCAGCACAAAACCAGCAAGTGAAATGAGCTAAGGCGCAACGCGTAAAGTGATGCATGCATTCTGCTCAGCTTAATTGAATTCTAATTAAATTACTTGGAGCAAGATAGATTATTTTCCAAGCACATTTCAGACAAACTTAATGAAGTTCTGTAAGTGCAAAGAGCAGAACGGGCCTTGTTTAGTGACTCGCTTGCTGACACATTCGTGTGGCGAGAAGACGAGGTCAGGCTACTTGTGTCGTTTGTTCCTTGAGCAGGACAGATACTACATTAACCTCAGAAAAGCTGGCTGAAAGAGGCCAGTTCATACTTCATGCTGATGGTGAAATCATTCATTTAGGCATTTAGTTATGTGTTTTTCACCTATATTTTTCCCTCTAAGATTGTGAGCTCCCGCCACAAGGATGGTTTTATCAAGAAGGAAACTGAGAGCCCTGAAACACCTGTTGCCTGAAGGCTTCTCGCTTCTGTGTCTGGAATCCCGGAGAGGGGATTCTGGCAGGGGCAGGGAAGGCTGCCCCAGAGAGAGGGGGGCACAGGAGTTCTGAGCGCAGAGAACCCCCAACACGAGACAGGTCTTACAGGTGACAGGTACCAGATGGTCAGGGGATGTCACAGACGTGTGGTATCAGGATGGCTTGTAGACCTTCAGAGGAGCTGTGTCCCAGAAGCCCACAAGGACTCCTGTGCCCCAGGGTGGCATCAGACCACAAAGCCTCTGGGTTCTTAGGCAGCGCAGGCCTGGGAAGCACGCAGCGGCAGCCCAGTGTGTCTGGGCATCTGTGTGGTCCTGGGAGGATGGGGAGCAGTTGGAAGGAGTGGGGAGGAGGAAGAGTGAGGGGAGCCTTCCCTTCCCCAAATGGCCAAGAGAATTTCCTCTGAATCCAGACCAAGAGACTTGGATGTAATTTGTTTTGTGAAAATTTATGTGACCAAAAGATTGCCATTTCTTCCACTCTTGGAAGTTTATTTCCATTTTTATAGCTAAGAATAAACCATCTCACTTCCCTACAATCTCCTCTCTTCTACTCCTTTGGAAAATGCTTGGCAGTTTGTGATGCACAAGGAATATAGTTCTTTCGACTGGGAGTAGGGGGAGTAAAGTCTGAAAGGGTGCAGAAAGGGCAGATAGGAAAGATTTAGAAAGCTGAGAGATACTTAGATGACGCAACACAGGGTGAATGAGAACAGGTAAGGGACTGCATGCAGTAGTATCTAGAAAGACAGCTATTCATAAATGATGATCATTTACCTTTCTAAAACAACATAAAAAAACCCACAAGAGAATGGGTTGAGAATCTGGGTAAGGTTCCTAGCCTGGAGTGAACCGACGTGGCCCAGTCTATACTCCAACCCCACAGTCCGTCCGAGGAGGGGAGAGTCTGGCCGTGGGCACTGTGGTGCATGTTTCCTGGGTGTTTCCTGATGGTCCTCCCTTCTATAGCGTCCAACACTGTTGAAGATAAATTAGTAAGAGAGATGAGAGATGCTGTTTTCTCACTGACTTGTCCTTTCATATTTGGCACAGGGCATTTTGCTTCAGCAGACAATCCCAGAACACATCGGCAATGCCTTCCCTTCTGACATTTATGGAAAAACTTATTAAAAGTGATGAAGTAGGGCAGGACTCAGACTGGTTTCAGAGTCTTAAGAACAAAAAAAGAATTTAGACACAGATGAGTTGTGTTAGTCAGCTTCCTGTTGCTATAACAAATACTTGAGAGAATCAACTTACAAAGAGGAAAGTTTTATTGGCTCATGGTTTCAGTGGTTTCAGTCCCTGGTCAATTGGCCCTGTTGCTTTGTACCTGTGGTGAGCAGAAGCTCCTGGAAGATCAAAACCACTCACCCATGGCCAGGAAGCAAAAGAGGGGAAGAGGGGCTGGAGTCCTCAATTCCCCTTTGACGGCACGACCCAGTGACCTAAATACTTCCTACCAGACCCTGCCTCGCAGAGGCTCTGCCACCTCTCATAGGAGGCCAGGGACCAAGCTCCACCATGGCCACAGGGGGACGTGGAAAATCTAAAAGAGCATGGTGAACGAGGGAGAAAAGGGATCCACCATCTACTACTGCAAAAGCGAATCCTTCAAGATATAGTCCTGTGACTTGACTCTAACAAAATTAGAAACTAAAAAAAATAAAAAGGCTTACTCCTACCAGGGCATGCATGTTAACACTGAGATTTAAAAATCCCAAATAGAGATGATTAAATACCTGAAGTTATTTGAAAATGAGCTATGTCAAATGTTTTAGCACTAGAGGGACAAATCTATGTCCAGATCTCACGAAGCTACAAGAGAAATCGACACGGCACAGTGTGCTGGATAAAGTTAGCAACTGCAGATTACACGGAGCTAAGTGCACAGAGCCAGCATCTCTGGCAGGGTGCGTGTCGGGCTCCCGGCCCCCAGGGAAGGCAGACAGAAGGCATCTCCCAGCCATGCGGCACAGGCAGCCACGCCGGGTACACTGCTCCCACAAGGAGTATCCTGAGGGGAACTGTGGGGAACATGCTGCAGACAAGGGAGCCGTGAGTGCCTGGTGTTTAGTACAGTGTGCATCAGAAGTCTCCCCAGGGTGATGCTCAGCTCAGCCTCTTTCGCTCCACACAGTGAGGCTGCCCAGCAGGTGTTTAACGTGCACACAAGGACACAGACACTGAGCAACCAGGCCTGGAGAAGGGTCCGCATCACGGGGTCCCACCGGCACCCAGCACATAGGGCCAGCACCCCATGTCTGAGCTCCCTGCAGCAGAAACCCCACCCAGCCTCACGCCCCGAGCTCAGGGCACCCCGCGTCCCTTCATTAAACAGCATAACCACGACCGGTGCAGAAGCGTGCTGTCGAGGGCTCTGCGCCCTGGGATGACACCTTAGGGGAGCACCCCGACCTGCAGCGTTTGCAACTCGGACAACGGGGCTGAAGCACAGGATGGTAATGAACCCTCGGTTCGTTAGCCTCTGAGCTGAGGGCAGGTGGGGAGCAGGACCTGTGTCCTGGGGCACCTGTGCCCTGACCATGCCTTTCATGGTGCCCAGCTCGGCATCACAGAGGGGAGGTTTGCTCACAGCCCATGGAGAGGCGACGTTTAGTTCCTGATCTCTGCCTAGTTGACATTTTCGGCCTGGTGATGTGACCTTCATGAACCCTTGTTAAGAAAAGAGCTTTCCACCTTGTCCCTCACTTTGACAGAACGGGAAGTAAACACTCAATTTTTTCCCAGCACTGGGGATTGAATCCAGGGTCTTCACACTGAGTTACATCCCTAGTCCTTTTCTAACTTCTTGTTTTGAGACAGGGTCTCAGTAAGTTGCTGCCCTGCCTCCTCTGGGCTCGAACTTGCCATCCTCATGCCTCAGCCTCCTGGAGTGCTGCGATTACAAGCATGCCTCACCTTGCCTCACTGCAATCACTCAAATTCTGTCCCAGATTCAACGACATGGAAGAGGACCTCTGAAGGAGGCTGGGGTGGGAGAAGCGGAGGAGCAGCAGGGGCCCTGGCAGTGCAAACCCGCTCCCCTGCTGCTCCGCTGAGGAAGAACCGCGTCTCCAGAGCTGCACAGGGCACTTCGGGCCTGGCAGATGTGCCACAGTGGGACAGCCTCGCGGACAGCCAGTCTCTCGGGGTGGGACGTGCAGTCTGGGTCTGCTCAGTCCAGGCAAGGCTGCCTCCCTCGTCACCTGCAGACAGCAGGGAACCGCAGAGCGGGAGTCCTGTGTGCTGCTGACCTCACAGAGCCGCCGGCCTGGGCCACCTTCAGGTTGGGTCTGCAAACTCAGCCATGAAAGCAGCTCATCTGTGCACTACGCACTGCTCCCGCCCGCTCCCCAGTGAGTTGCCAGTGAGAAAGCAATCGTGCCAGTTATGGGGGGGCACTCGCCATCCGTCTGAGGTGAGGATGATGGCTGCAACCACGCTGCTGTCTTGTCCTCACCTGCCACACAGGTGTCCCTCTCCCCGGACCCACGCCTGCCGGGCACCGTGCACTTCTGAGGTGGTGCCCAGGCCTGTCTTGCACAGGCAATTCTCCTTCTGGCGATGCTGTTTATACTCCAGGCCTGCGTGGCCTCTGAGACACTTAGGAAGGAGAGAAGCTGAGGCATAGGGAGGGGACGGATGTCACCAAGAAGGATGGATGGAGACGAGGCCGTGCTGCAGCAGGCAGGGCACTGGTCGCTCACACAGCAGCCCCCGGGCACCTGGAGCCACAGCCCATGGCAGGGACATGCGCGACAGGGACGTCACACAGCTGGCCTCACACTAGGAGTCAAGCTGACTACTTGTGCACTGATGAATTCGGTTCTAAAATGTGTTTTTAAAAGTCTGTAATCATCAGTAACAATAACAACCAGGACAAGCCAGAATCTGTATTTGTCTGCATTACAAGGAGGAAAAAAGAAAAAAATCAAAACTATCCCTACTTGAGAGGTGAAAAGCAGTTTTATGTAAATTTAACTCCAAAATGAAAATCAAGAGAAAATGTTCTTCCCTTTGGTAATTCTGCGCATTGAAATATTTCTTTGCAGTAAAATCTGGCCTATTTTATTCTATCAATATGATTAACCTTTCCATAAACTTGTCCTATGTGAAAATTCATTTTTTCTAGCCAGGAATATTTTATTTTATGCAACTAAAAACTGGTTTTACTGAAAAGATATGACTTTTTTTAGAAACTAAAAATAGCCCTGCCTCTAAATTTTGAAAAACCATCTTCTAAGTCAGGCACTGGTTTTCTGCTCACTCGCGACCCTGGGAAGGCATGCTTTTGCATAGGGTTTTGTCTTTATTCTTTTCTTTCCTTTCTCTCTTCTTTCTTTAGCATCAAGCAGGCTCAACCTGCAGAGCTCTGTGGCCCGGATGCTCCCAGGGCCCAGGGTCAGGCCACAGGTTACGATCCCAGAAAAACCTCCTGCCCCGTCACCCAAGGTCCTGTCGCCGTGATAAACAGCCTCGCTCCTGGATCCGCTCCCCCAGAGGTCGGATCCAGCCCAGGACGGCTCCATTCCCAGGCCGCAGCCAGAGAATTCTGTGTCTGCCCTCTCGTCCCACAGAAGAGACACCTTCCCGGCCCCCCTCGCCTTCCTGTGTCTGAGGCAACTCCATCAGCGCAAAGCGAAAGGGAACGCAGCGCCCTAGGCATGCACCGGACACTCAGTGGAGGACATCCTTCCCACACGGCTCTGGCAGAGGCCCTGGCCAGTGTCCGGAGGGCGTCTGAGAAGTGCCACAAAATGAAACGCCTCTGCATGTCGCTCCTCACTGAGAGAAAGAAGTCACTGTGCAGACGTCAGCTCTTACACGGTGGCAGTAACGATAATCATAAAACACACTCCAAGCACTTTCTACTGGCAGGCTCTCTGCCGGCTTTACCTGGATTAACCCTATAACAAACTCAGCGGCTAGGCGCTTTGATTGTCTCCACTTTCTAGGAGAGAAGACAGGCACAGAGCAAGTGAGGCGTTCGTGTGAGGTCACACAGCCACACACAGTGTGAGACACAGACGTGTGATCAGCACAGCCTGACTGCGGCTGAGTTCTCAGCTGGAAGTCGGTCACCATGCACAGCCGCAAACCCACGGCCACTCGGGAGCTCATGAGCATGTCTGACACGTGACACTTTTATTTTTCTTTATTTTTATGTTTTATTTTGCCCTCACTAATTCTTTCCTCTTCTGGTTTTCACGTCCCTCTGACCCGAAAGAAGGGCTACGGGATGGTGTGAATGGCAGGCCGAGGAGGGGAGGAGGTTTAATCTGCTCTGGATGGCCCTGTTCCATGTGCTCGGGATGCAGGAACTAACAGCTTGTGAGAGCAGCCCTGTTCTCTGAACTGTTCACAAACTCTGAGGCTCCATTTCTCAAGGTCCTTACAAAATAGCACACAAAGGATGCTTATGTACCTGACACTGTGGGGGGTCATGGGGTTTTTTTTACAGCAGTCTTAAAAATATTACATGGAATCACTTATTTTTAGAAAAACCTATTTAAGAAAAAGGAGGTCATTGATCTTAGCACAAAAATGAAATGATTAATCAATAGGGCCATATGTACTACTTTTTTCAGTACATATTTTATGTATTTATAAAAGAATGTAGTTGAGTAATTACAGTATGGAAGAGTACATTCCCCTGCCTCTGGACCCCAGCATGGAAATTTAGAGTCACTATATCAGCAGATGTGAACCTCCAACTACCTAACATCATGAGGTGGAAAGAGCGAGAGCGCTGAGCGTAAACGTGGGCAACATTTCCATCCTGCTGCAAGGCTGACAGCGGTGTGTATGAAGGACAACTGTGTGCTGTCCTCTCACTCCAGAATCTCCTTGTGAGAACACAAGAGAGTCACCCAAAAGATGGAGAAACTAGACTCGTGTCATGACAATTATTCGTAATAATACGGAATTGAAAATGAACTAAGTTTAAGTACATCACTCATACCAACATCACAGTGCATTGACCTGACTGAATAGTAGACAGCAATTTCCTATCAATGACAAAAGACTGTAGTGACATAAAAGTGCTTAGAATATAATGCTGAGTGAAAAACTCTATTACAGAAATTGTTTCTGTGCTTTGACTACAAGTGTATAAAATTAGTTTATGTACAATCACAGTTTTTTAAACTTTCTGTATATGTTACAATTTTGATGGATCCAAGTTTCTTACTTGTGAATCTGTTCTCTATTAAGATAACCATGGAGTAACTCGGAATTACAGGAACAACTATGATGGAAAGGAAACAACTGGTACGATGTGGGGCTGACCCATATGTGCACAGACCGTGCTCAGCTTGGACAATGGACACACAGTGACATTTCCCTGGCCTGGTGTGAGGGAAGCCCTTGCTACCATTACATGTCAGATATTTCATGATGATTAATCAGAAGTTTGGAAAGTATTCTCAAGTAATTGCATGAAAAATTCCTAGTTGTAAAAACCATAAAATATTTATAAAATCTGTACATATTTTTCCTTCTTCCTCTATTGGCTTTGGTTCTGTTACTTTTGTTTAAATGGTTTATGATCTTTGGGCCCTTTACTGTAATCCAGCTCAAATCCTTTCTGATTGTAGTCCAGTATAAATAGGTAAGAGATAACAATACTGCCTCATGCATACAAAGTAGTAGCAGGTCCCTGAATACAAAATTGAGGATAAAATCTAAAAAAGGATTACCTTCAGAGGTATGTGTCTCCACATGTTGAACATTTGACGTTGTATAGTGTGATAAGGCCGAGTGCTATGCATTTGGTAGGATGTACCCAAAAACTCTGGATACTTTCTTTCTTAAGTTACATCTTTCCAAGGAAGACAAAATATTCTAATGAAGCAATTCTTCCCACTGATTTCTGTGGGGGGGACTAGCACCATTTTTCAGACACACGAAATAAAGCATACATTTCCTAAGAAGCCTGTGTAGACTAACAATAATCGTAGTGAATAATAATAGTTAAAATGTATTGAAGTCATATGATGCAGCGGGCGTGTACATAGATCTTACAGTGACTGTCATTTAATCTACTCAACAGCCCTCTATAAGAGGCACTAGTATTAATTTCCAGATTACAGATTACAGCTAAAGAGAAGGTAAGACTTTGTTTCAAGCTAGGAAAACAAATATCCCAAAGCACCAACCACATGATGCTTTAAATTTTGGAATAATGCATTTTGTTAATAATGTAGTTCAGAAACCATAACCTACACTATGACTAGGGGATGGAGAGTTTGGAAGATTACAGGCGAGGCAACAGGCAACCGAGCAAAAACAAAAATATCTGAAAGTTACCTAATGTCTTCGTATTCAGTGAAGGAGTTCCTAAAATACCTTTCTTGAAATAGAGTCTTCCGCAAACCCAGTCCACAGCACAGCCGAATAGCCTTGGTGTAACTGCATTACGAATAAATGACTTCCTAAATAGGCACAGTTGTTCCTTTGCAGTAGAATATTGAGATAAGGCTCTCCACTTCATGTCCTTGCTCTCCCTTGCTCTCACGGCCCAGGTCCTGCTGATTCAGTTTCCAGCTTTGCTTGCAATTCTATGCCTCACCCTGCAGCCAACATTCTGGCTGCAGCCGCCAGCCTCCCCGGAGCTCTGGACACCTGCGATGGTGCCCACAAGCTGCCCCTGGGTCTGCTCGTCCCAGTGCAGCTGAAGGGAGCTTTCGGGAACACAGGTCACCTGACAGGTCCCGGCTGGGGGACCCTTGGACCCTGACCTCCTCCTTCATTCTGCACGGCCCATCACCCTGGCTCCTGCACCTCCCCCCGGAACTCTCCACCCCAGCTCCTTTCCACCTTTGGGTGTTGTCCCCCTCCCTGGCAACCCTTGGAGAAGCCACTTGTCCCATATTTACCCTGGGTCTGCCCAGCTGGACAAGCAGCTCTGTGAGGAACAGGGTGGACAACTCCTGTACATGGTGGCACCTTCCCAGTCTGTCACCTAGGACACAATTAATGACATTAAGAACAAAAGCTCCAGGAAATATCAGCAAGGGGCCAGCAAGGCTGCCGAGTAGTTACTTACTTATCTTATCGTAGTGGAATATCCAAAGTTGAAACACTGATATTCAAAGATAAAATTCAAAAAGTAGCCCAACGTAGCACTTGTTACTCAGCAGGTTACTTTCTAAATGTTTGATACACAACGCTTCATGTAATCCTAAGCGAAACCTCCAAGGAGAGCAGGATCGGTGTCTCCCCCGCTGAACTCCCTCCGTGCAGGGAGTGTGGGGCTGCTGCCTGAGGCTTCACCCCAACCCCTCTGCCTCCCAAGAGAAACCCGACTGTGTATGCGCTGAATTTATTTTTTCAAAATAAATGGCAATTTTTTTTTTTTTATTTTGGTACAGTAAATCTAACTCAGGACCTTGTGCTTGCCAGGCAGGCGCTGTGCCACTGAGCTATCTCCCTGGCCCCTCAAAGATGTTTTAATCCAGCATCATTCTGTTGAGTTTTTAAAATTTATTTTTATTATACACTGGCAAATTAGAGTTGTAAATATTCATGGGTACAGAGCGAGGTTATGATTTTTTAATGCAATGGGGAATCATTAAATCGAGCCGATGAGCATACCTACTATGTTTCTGGTGATGAGAATATCTGAAATTTACTCTCCACAGTGTTGAGCTGTGCAGCGCTTAGGCATCAGCTGTACTCTCCATGCTGTGCAGCTGATATCAAAAAGTAAAACTTATCTGCCTAATCCAGTGTCCCTTCTAATTCAGCGTGTCCACAGCCAAATGCCGCCAGAAATGTCCGCTGCCCTGGGAACTGAGCCAGATGGAAAGAATGGTGATCACCCTCAGGCAGGCAGGAGCCCGAGAGCCATCAGCCCGGCACCCACCGGGCTCCTCTGTGTGACCTGGCTGGTTGAGGGACGCAATGACACTTGCAAGGCCACATGGCAAATCTACCTCTGCTGCAGGACCCGGTCTGCTCACAGGTGGCTTCTGGCTGGGCTCCCTCAGTACTCAGACAGCAGGGAAGACAGAGCCCACTGGGGCCTGGCCTGGGGACTTTGCCTATTTCATGAACACTAAGAGAGGGGAGAAACTGAGGAACCAGGCCAGGAAGGATCCCTGGGCGGCCCAATAAGCCCAAAGACTCTCAGAATTTGCCTACAGATCAGCGGGGCCAGTCAGAGTCGAGTTCTTGAGTTCAGAGGCAAGCTCTTTCCAGAACTTTCTGAAGAGCACAATTTACTTGTTTTTGCTGGTCAGAATTCCAGTGAATAACGAATCACCCTAAATATTCTACGTTACCAGTGGCCGTAAAACCACAAAGGAGGACAGAAGTTCAAATCTGTGGACACAGGGTAACTGCCGGTGCCCCCGGGGACCTCCGCAGAGGAACGCCAGAGGCGGCGGTGCAGGGGAGCAGGGAAGGACTGTGCTGGCTGGCGGTGAGCGCCTCTGAGGCTCAGCCATCCGCGCGAGAGAGCGATTGGCCGGGCGCCACTGTGGGGGACAGCGGAACTGTGCTCGGAACGCAGCGCGACGCCACAGCTCTCAGGCCCGCGGAAAGTGCGCGGATGGCGGCAGGTGGATGAGACTGGTCTCCGCCAGAGAGTGCAGGCTACTGCTCACTGCCCCGCCAAAGGGCTGCTGCTGGCTTGCTGGGACAGATCTGCACGGAACAGGACTCTGTCACCACATGGGGCCTGTCTACAGCAGAGTCAAAACCTGGAAGTGAACTTTTTTTTTTTCCTCTCATTTGTTTTTTGTTCTGGTGAAGGTGCTTTCTTCGTGGTTTTTTTTGTCTTCGTTTTTGTTTTTGTTTGTCTGTTTGTTCTTTCCTTCATTGTTCTATCTGGTTTTTCTATGAGTGTAAACAGAGCCTCTAACCTCTTTGTGATTGTGGTTCTGATCTGTTCTTCCTTTTATCCCTTCCTTCTCTTTTTCCCACCAGTCTTCTGCACCAGTTTCCCAATGTTAGTGGGATCCCTCTTTGTCCTCCAGCCTCTAATTCCTTCCTCTTCTTTCAATTCTCTATTTCCTCCTTAACTCATTTTAAATTTAAACTCCTGAGGGCAAAATTTACATATTAAGGACTTGTATACTGCATATAATTTTCTGGTTCATTTTAGATTTTGTTATATAGCCACAAATCTAGTTTATACGGTTAAAAGTGGCAAATAACTGGTTAGCTCAGTCTGTCATTTTCTAGGCTGTGTTTGATACTTTTGGTACCACTATAGCCAAAAGTGACATAATTGTTCTAAACAGCTTTTCTTCCTGCTATTCCATGACTGAGATTGACCAAGGGTCACAGAAAATACTGTGGCACAGTACCAAAGAACCAAGGCCTGGGCCAAACAGGCAGCAACTTCTCATGTCCAACAAATTGAAGAGGTAGGATCTTGCAGCAGGCTCAAAATCCAAAAATAAGCTACACCTGGAAGATACCACAGAGAAGTAGTCATCTCCTAAGGATTTTAAATATTAGCAACAAAGCAACCCACCATAGGCAATTTACAAACATCACCCCAGGAATTAACCTAAAGAAAGAAAAGAAAATGAGACAACACATAAACAAGATGCAACCCCACACATCCAGTTCACCAAAGGCAAACCCATGGGGCAATGAGTGGGACAATCCAAAAGCCACCCACCTGGCATCTCTGAAGTGGTAACAACAAAGCAACTGAATGACGCTCTGGAAAAAGTTAAATCAGAAATAATTTCACAGATAACTGCAGAGATAATGTCCACACTGAAGACCATGCTTAAGACGCTAGAGCAGATACAGACAAAAAAATAGATGAGCTTAAGAAAATTATGGAAGCCTGGAATGCTCAGCATAGGAAAGAAATGGAATCCATAGGCAGATTCAAGCAGATATCCAGGAGAACAAAAATTCCATTGAAAGTATTTGTAGCAGATTAAGCCAATGTGAGGACAGGATCTCAGATATAGAAGACAGACTTGCGATTAGTGATCATGAAAAGAAAGAATTCTTAAAAATAGCAAGGGACAATGAAAAATCAATCCAGCAGCTGCTAATGATTCAAAGAAGAATAACTTAAGACTGATTGGAGTCAATGAAAAAGCAGGAGATAGCATAAATGACATCAGAACACTGTTCAAAGACATTATAACAGAAAATTTCCCTGGTAGAGAAAAAGAATTCAATGTTCAGATAAATGAGGCTAGCCAACGATAAAAAACTAGCCAACTAGCCATGATCAAAAAAAATCTTCAGCCAGACATATCATAGTCAAGATTCCAGAAATTCAACATAAGAGCAGAATCTTAAAAGCTGTTAGAGAAAAGAGACAAATCACCTATAAAGGAAAGCCCATTAGAATCATAGCTGACTTTTCAGCACAAACCCTCATGTCAAGAAGAGCGTGGAATGACGTATTTCAAGCTCTAAAGGAAAATAACTTTCAACCCAGATTGATGTACCCCACAAAACTATCTTTCAAAACTGATGGAGAAATAAAATACTTCCATGACAAAGAACATCTGAAAAAATTTATGATCACCAAACCAGTACTCCAAAATGTTTTGAAGGACATTCTAGAGAGAGATAACAAGGATTACAACTCCAGGAACCCCAGTAGAAGGAATCCACCAGACAGGGCAAACAATTAAACAGAGGGAGGGAAAAAAAGAGGAGGAGCCAACAACAGGAAAATAACATAACAAGTATAAGTCAATACATATCAGTTTTAACCATCAATGTTAATGGTCTCAATTCACCAATCAATAGGCACAGACTGGTAAAATGGATCAAGAAGCAAGATCCAACAATATGCTGCATACAAGAAAAACATTTTATTTAAAAAGAAATTCATAGACTGAAAGTCAAAGGATGGAAAACAATACTCCATGTGACAGGAACCCAGAAAAAGGCAGGGGTAGCTATTCTTTTTACAGACAAAGTGAATTTCAAGCTGAGAATGATTCAGAGAGATAAAGAAGGTCACTACATCCTTGTAAAGGGAACAATCCAAGAGGAAGAGATAATGATCATAAATATATATGCAACAAATACTAGTGCACCCAACTATATAAAACAAATATTGAAGGACATGAAAAATCAAATAAGCACTAATACAGTTGTATTGGGGGATCTTAATACTCCACTGTCTCAAAAAGATAGATCAACTAGAGAAAAAATCAACAATGAAATATTAGAACTGAACCAAACTTTGGAACAAATGGACTTAGTAGATGTCTACAGAGTGTTCCATCCCACAATATCTGAATACACATTCTTCTCAGCTGCACACGGGACATTCTCCAAAATAGACCACATACTAGTTCATAAAACCTGCTTAAGTAAATGCAAAGGAATTGAAATTACCCCATGTATATTATCAGACCATAGTGCAATGAAATTGGAAATCAATGGCAAAAGAAACCACAAGAACTTCCTAAACACATGGAAATTAAACAGCACCCTCCTGAACAACCGATGGATCACAGACAAAATTAAAGAAGAAATTAGACACTTTCTACAACTGAATGATAATGACAGTACAACATACCAGAACTTATAGGATATAATGAAAGCTGTCCTAAGAGGGAAATTTATATCATTAAATACCTATATCAGGAAAACAGAGCAACCACAAATAAACAACTTAATGATGAACCTCAAACTTCTAGAAAAAGAAGAGCAGGCTAAGCCAAAAGCTCGTACAAGGGAGGAAATTATAAAGATCAGAGCAGAAATTAACATATTGGAGACTAAAAAAAAATACAAAGAATCAAGGAATCAAAGAGTTGGTTCTTTGAAAGAATAAATAAAATTGACAAACCCTTATCCAACCTTATTAAAAAAAAGAAAAGACTCAAATCCATGCAATTAAGAATGAAAAGGGTGATATCACGACGGAACCTGCAGAAATTCAGATGATCATCTATACCTATTTTGAAAATTTGTATTCTAATAAGATGGAAAATGCAGAAGAAATGGACAGATTCCTGGATACATATGAATTACCAAAGCTGAATCAAGAAGATATAAAAATCCTAAATAAACCAATGTCAACCAATGAAATCGAAGATGTAATTAAAAACCTCCCAACAAAGAACAGCCCGGGCCCTGATAGATTCACCGCCGAATTCTACAAGAAATTTAGAGAAGACCTAACATCACTACTTCTCAAACTTTTTAATGAAATTGAAAGGGAAGCAATATTCCCAAATTCATTCCTCAAAGCAAGCATTACCCTAATACCAAAACCAGAAAAGGACCCAACTAAGAAAGAGAACTACAGGCCAATCTCCCTAATGAACATAGATGCAAAAATCCTCAATAAGATACTGGCAAATAAAATCCAGCAAATAATCAAGAAGATTATACACCATGACCAAGTTGGATTCATCCCAGGGATGCAGGGATGGTTCAATATACGTAAATCAATAAATGTAATACACCATATTAACAGAACCAAAGACAAAAATCATATGATCATCTCAACAGATGCAGAATAAGCTTTTGACAAAGTCTAGCACCTATTCATGATAAAAACCCTACAGAAAATTGGAATAGATGGTCTTTATCTCAATCGGATAAAAGCTGTCTATGACAAACCAACAGCCAATATCATACTAAATGGACAAAAACTGAAAGCTTTCTCTCTAAAATCAGGAACAAGACAAGGATGTCCACTGTCCCCACTTTTATTCAACATAGTCCTAGAAACTTTAGCCAGAGCAATTAGACAAGAGCAAGAAATAAAAGGAATAATGATTGGAAAGGAAGAAGTTAAATTATCATTATTTGCAGATGACATGATACTCTACGTAGAAGACCCCAAAAACTCCAATAAAAAGTTGCTAGATTTAATAAGCAAATTCAGTAGTGTAGCTGGATACAAAGTCAACACTCAAAAATCAATAGCCTTCCCGTACATGAATAACAAACTTACTGAAAGAGAAATTAGGGAAACAACACCTTTCACAATAGCATCCAAAAAAATGAAATACCTAGGAATCAATCTCACAAAGAATGTAAAAGATCTCTACACTGAAAGCTACATTACTCCAAAAAAGGAGATTGAAGAGGATATCAGAAAATGGAAAGATACCCCTTGCTCAAGGATAGGAAAAACCAATATAGTAAAAATGGCCATACTTCCAAAATTGTTATACAGATTTAATGCAATTCCAATCAAAATTCCAACAGCATATCTCACAGAATTAGAGAAAACAACCCTAAAATTCATTTGGAACCAGAAGAGACCTAGAATAGCAAAGGCAATTCTGGGCAACAAACACAAGACAGGGGGCATCACAATCCCTGATTTGAAATTATACTATAAAGCTACCATGATAAAAAAAACAGTGTGGTATTGGCAAAAAAGCAGACCTGAAGATCAATGGAACAGATTAGAAGATGCAGAAACAACTCCAGATGTACTAAGCCACCTTATCTTTGACAATGGTGCCAAACACGTTCACTGGAAGAAAGATAGCCTCTTTAATAAATGGTGCTGGAAAAACTGGCTCTGCACATTGCAAAGATTAAAACTAGACCCATATCTTTCACCGTGCACTAAATTAAATTCAAAATGGATCAAAGATCTAAATGTTAAAACAGAGACATTAAATCTGCTGGAAGATAGAATAGGTAAAACTCTTGAAGACATTGGTGTAGGCAAAGACTTTATGAATAAAACCCCAATGGCACAGGAACTATCACAAAGAGACAACAACTGGGATCTCATCTTATTAAAAAGCTTTTGCACAGCAAGAGAAACCACCAACAGAGTGAAGAGACAACCCACAACATGGGAAAAAATGTTTGCCAGCTGTTCCTCAGACAAAGAATTACTATCGAGAACATACAAAGAACTCAAAAAAGTCAGACCTCCCAAATTTAAAGACCCAATCCAAAACTGGGCATCTGAGATGAATACACACTTCTCAGATGAAGAAATACAAATGGCAAATAAATATATGAAAAAATGTTCAACATCACTGGTCATTCGAGAGATGCAAATTAAAACAACACTGAGATTCCACCTCACCCCAGAAAGAATGGCTATTATCAAGAAATCAACCAATAACAAATGCTGGAGGGGCTGTGGGGAAAAAGGAACCCCTCTCCACTGTTGGTGGGAGTGTCGACTGGTGCAGCCACTGTGGAAATTAGTGTGGAGATTCCTCAAAAAACTAGGGTTGGAGGTCCCATTTGACCCAGCTATTCCCCTTCTGGGCATCTTCCCAGAAGAATTAAAAACATCATACCACAGTGATATATGTGCACCCATGTTTATAGCAGCACAATTTGTAATAGCCAGATCTTGGATACAACCCAAGTGCCCATTAACTGAGGAATGGATAAAAAAGATGTGGTCTTTTTATACAATGGAGTACTATTCAGCCATAAAGAAGGATAAACTGGAGACTTTTACAGGTAAATGGATGCAACTTGAGAAAATACTCATAAGTGAAATTAACTGGATGCACATGTGTAAACATCGTATTGTCTCCCTAGTGTGAGAAACTGAAAGTAAATAAGATCCAAAATGTACAATAGATATGGTAAAACAGGAACAAACTGGTCAAAAGGAAAGAGAAACTGGGATGCGGGAATGCGGAAAAGAAAGAAGGGAAAAGAAAAAAAAAATATATATAAGATAGTTAAGATAGAAACACTACTAATTTTGCTTAGTTCATTGAGAAAAAAGGCTTGTGCTAATATTGTTTGGACAATTGAATGCTGATATCTTGTACCCTGAGTAACTAATTTAAAGATAACCATACATAATGTATTAACCATTGTTACCCTCCTATTATGTTGTATTGAAATTTTGTTCTATTTTTTTCTCTTTAAAAAAAAAAAAACATAAAGGAGGAGTGACAGAGGGCCCTCACTCTGTGCTGCTCTCTCCTCCCAAATCACTGTGAGGGTGGAGTGGCACCCGAGACGGTGACGCGTGCCTCAGGGACAGCAGATTTTCACAACAAGCTTTCAGTCATCAAGAAGCAAACCCTGAACACTCAACTCTGAAAACATCATTTTGTTCTTTTAGAAAAATAAGCAAACGGGTTCTTATTTTTTTCTCATAACACAGCACGGGCCTGCAAGCACTTCCTCCCATATCCACGCCCACGCGAGGTTCGGTAATGGTTTCTGGTACAGCCAGGATGCCGGGGTGGAATTGGGAGTAGACATTAGACGCCCTCGGCAGCCCTTGTCCCTGCTCCTGGTGACAGAGTTTCGTGTCATTATCATTCACTGCTCACGCATTGGCCACCGATCATTTTGCACATCATGGAGAATGATGAATTGTAGAAAAAGTAGGTCAGAAGCCACAGCAACACTTACAATTGTAACTGTTAATCGTTTTTACAGTTTAGGTTTGTAGCGACACCTTGAGAATCCATGGAATTTTCTGAAGTGATCTTGAGATAAAATTTGAATACCTGGGCTTAGTTTCTACCCCAGGTTTTCGAGGAGGAATTGAGGCTTTTCTCACATTCAGGCCCTTCCCACAGTCACGATGGGGACGTTGAGGGGTGACCTCAAGCAGGCCAGGAGCCTCTGCCTCTCAGTGTGGCAGTGTCACCTCAGTGTCACCCTCTCCTCTCCCAGGGGCCACCCAGTGCCACGCAGGGGATTCTAGGACCCTGAGCCTGCAGAGCACGTTCAGAGAAAGAGAATTATTACCCGGCACCTCCAGAGTGTATCTTTCACACCAAGTCAATCGGATTTTTAATTCTTTTTTCAATGGGTGCACATTGGTGACACAGAACAGAGGTTGGCCTTGTTACATCGCTCCACGCATGTAGCATGTTTTGATTAATTTCATCCCCGCTGCTTCCTCTCCTTTTGTCCTCCCCCACTGATCAACTTCCCCATCTCTAGAAGTCCACCGTCTAGTTTCCTGTCATCTCTCCTTTATTTATTTATTTAAAATTTATTTTTAGATTGTTTATAGAGCAGGAATCATGCAATATTTAACTTTCTGAGACTGGCTTATTTCGCTTAACATGGTGGTCTTCAGTTTCACTCATTTTTCTGAAGGTGACGCGATTTCATTCATCTTATTCCTGAATTATTGTAGTTAGACTTTTGTACTACTTTGAAACTCTTCAAATTTGTTGCTCAACAAATTCGGATGCGAAAATTGTGCCCAGTACACGCCCTTTGGTACTCGCGCTGCAAGCTAGAACTCGTCGGGGCTGACTGCCTCGTCACCTGCTACCTTCCCAGCCAGAACGGTTTGCTCAGTACTCCTTCTCTCTGCACTTGTCGCAGCTCCTGGAACTAATTAACAAGCATGGCACACATCACACTTTCTTTACCCGCTCATCTGTTGATGACATCCAGCCTTGGTGATTGTGAGCCGTGTGGATGTAAACACGGGTGCGCGTGTGTCACTACAGTATGCTGCTCTCAATTCGTTTGGGAGCCTGTCAGGGAGGGAATGGCTGGATCAAATGGTGTACTGGGTTCTAGTTTTTTGGGAGCGCCATATTGATCTCCACAGCGGTTGATCGGTTCACATTCCCACAGCGGTGCAGTGCCCAGTATCCTCTCCACCAGCCATTGTTGTTTGTGTTTCTGCTTGCATCTCCCTAATGGCTAAACATGCTGAACATTTTTCATATACTTATTGGCCATTTGTACTTCTTTCAAGTGTTGAATTCATTTGCCCACTTATATTTGGTCTATTTGGTTAATTTTGGTGCTAAGTTTTTTGAGCTCTTTATATATTCTAGATATTAAACCTCAATTGAATAAAAGCTAGCAAAGATTTCCTCCCATTCTGCAGGCCATCTCTTCACGCTGACGTTTCTTCTGCAGTGCAGAAGCTTTCTCATTTGATGCAGTCCCATCTGTTGACTCTTGGTACTATCTCCTCTGCTACTGGCACCCTGCTTAGGAAGTCTTTGCCTGTGCCTATGGCCTCAGGTGTTTCACCCATGGTTCATTCCAGTAGTTTCAGTTTCTGGTCTTACATTTAGGTTTTTGACCCATTTTATGTGATTTTACTACAGGAAGAGAGGTAAAGGTCTCGTTTCAATCTTCTCCATGTGGATATACAGTTTCCCCTGTCCGTTGGTTAGAGGCCATCTTTGCCCCAACTTATGCTTTTGTGCTTTGTCAAGAACATCTTGGCTGCAGCTGCACAGGATCATTTCTGTGTCTTCTGTTCCATTCCATCAATCTAATGTCTGTCTTTGTGCCAGTGCCATGTTGTTTTTGTTACTATGGCTCTGTTCTATACTTTGAATTGAGTGTTGTGAAGCTGCCAGCATTGGTATTTTTGCTCAGGATATTTGGGTATTCTGAGACTTTTGTGTTTCCATATGAATTTTAGGATAATTTTTTTTCTGGTTCTGTGAAAAATGTTACTGGTATTTTAATAGGGGTTGCTTTGAATCTGTACATCACTCTTGATAACATGGTCATTTAAAAATATTAGTTCTGCACATTCATGAACAAAGGAAGTCTTTCCATTTTCTAATCTCTTCTTCACTTTCTTCCTTCACTGTTCAAAAATTTTCACTGTAGAGATCTTTCACCTTCTTGGTTAGGTTGATTCCTAGGTATTTTAATTTTTGAAGCTATGATGAATAGAATTGTTTTCCTCATTTCCTTCTCAATGGCTTCATTATTGGTGTATAGGAAAGCTATTGATTTTGTGTGCTGATTTCGTATCCTGAAAGTCAATCGGATTTAGCAACCTTTGGCTTTGAGATCAAAGCATCATTATATGTAATTTAAAGCATGAAATTCTGAGAAATTGAGTGGCCTTAAGAATCACATAGTCCAACCTTTTCATCTTAGAGTTGAGAAAAATAAAATTTGAAGAGGCTATGCACATAATCCAAGGCTGCAGTTGGAGAGGGGAAAACCAGTGCTGGAGCCCATAAACCCCAATTCCTGATTCAGACCTCCTCTCCTGAATGTCTCCCAGAGTGCTTGGTGTGTGAGAAAACAGGAAATACCCTGGGGCCACAAATCCCCAAAGAGGCTAATTCTACTCCAGGATCTCTCTTGAAGTCTGTGGTCTGTATTTCTGCTCAGGATGCGCTTGCAAATGCCAACGTGCCAATGTGCACAGGAGGGACCAGTCATCTCCAAGGTCAGTGGCCAACAGCGTCCTCCCTGCACCGACCGCACGGGTCTCTGGAAGTCCTCTTACTAAGTTCCTTAGTCAGTGTAAAGGTAAATGCCTCTACTATTGCCACTTTGACCCCCAGATTCCAGAAACTCTCATCAAGGGGGCAAAAGTGGACAAGCAAGTTATTGCAGAGGATGAAGGGATGTTTTGACAAGAGAAGGAGGCTCAGCAGGGGCCACGGGTGTCAACTCAGAAGTGCTTTCCGTGTTAGGTCTGGGAGTCCATTGTTCTTATCAGGGAAGACCAAGGATGCAGAGAAGCTTTCTCCATAGCACCAGCATGCGCAGCGGCCTACGTCGAAGGCGGTCACGGCCTTGAAGTGCACAGAGGCAATTTCTTTCCTCTCATCTGCTAAATATGTCTGTGTAGAACCACTCTCCACAGTGCCTCTGTAAAAAATGTCTGTCATTTGGTATTGAATTTCTAAGACTGGTCTTTCAGCATCCACCAAACATATTACCTGTGGTAGCCAGTTCTACCCAAAAATAGGTAAGCACTGGAGTTGAAGGGAAATGTAACTTTGGGTGAAACTTGCCTATTCATTTAGGCAAAAGTGAGATTGTTTTCCTTTAAATTTTCTGGGTAACTCTTCACCCTCCACTCTAATTGAACCTGGAGACATAGCCAAAGAACTGTTTCTCCCAGCGTTTCATCTTTAGCCTATAGATAGGCATTTATTACACAACACAAATTGAACAAGCTAAAAAGGACCTTTCGAGAATAAATCCTGTTCAAACCACCAATTACCCATCATCTCTCTCCTGAAAGTGAAAGCTGATCTTTTTCCCAGTTATTAGATGACTTCGCGGCTGCCAGCTAGCTGTCTAATTTCCTCTCTCCTACTGGGGTCTCTGTTCCCATCTAACTTCCTGCTTCCAGACCACAGCCGTGGACTCCTACTAGTTGATAAATGTTCCAACACTGTCAATGGTCTTCCCTGCGCCCTATTCATCACAGAGCCCCTTTTAGGTGTTGGCTATGTTATTTTAAAGCCAGCCCCTAATTATCTGGATGCCAATTAGCCAGGGTCTGAAATGAACCCGGCTGCTTTTTCTCCTTTTCTTTCTTGCTGCCTGCCTTTTGGCCGTAACACAGCTTGTTAGTTTTCCATGTGGGGATGAGGGGCATCCGTGATGTAAGGACACAATAAGTCCATTTTGTTATTCGTTGGAAGCTCTGGTTGAAAGTTTGGCAAGGTAAGATATTAAAAGCACACAATAAAAGTAAACTTTCTTTATCATGCATATCTCATTATCCGAGCTCTCCCAGGTTCCCATTACTGGGATTCAATTGGAACTGCCAGCATTCACTTGGTACTTTAGACCATGTCAGGAAAAATAGTCTCTTTGACTTGGCAAAGTTCGTTTAATGAGCAGCTCTGCTTGCTACTGGGGGTTTTCATATAAGCAAGCAGAGGACATCAGTCACTGGAAACCAAGCCACCACTATGCCGGCACACACTTGCCACACCTGACGGCAAGGGTGCTTGGGAACAATGGAGCTTATTTGTCTGGTGCATTTCCACTTTTTTCTTGAGTAAACAAAACAAGTAAACAAAAAAAAAAAAAACCCAAAAAAAAAAAAAAAAAAAAGAAATAAGGCATTAAAGAGACTCATTGGAAAAGCAAAAATGCCACGATAAATTCTTCAATTACAATGTATTTGTGTATTACCTTGCATCAGTTGAGATACAAAAATAAAATATCACTGGGGCCCTACATTGCATTATAAACATTAAAATAGAGTTCATTTTTATTAGCATCTTGTTTTCTGAGGGTAATTTTGCCTTTTAAAGAAAATGGAATTCTGAAGAGGAAAATCTCTTCCTTGTAGGACTTGATGGTGAGATTGGGTTTGAGAGAGTAGGCCAATTGTTAAACACAGGGTGTGTGAGGAGCTCACTCCAAAACCCCCATTGTTCTATTGCTGAATCATGTAATAACCTGTATTATGTCGGTGTCTAAACACCTGAGAGCTGCGCTTTCCCTGATGTCTACTATCATATGAGCTGATGTGTCTGAGAGTTTACCCTTTGTGGTGGATTAACTAATGGTCAACTCATAACACCCAGCTGAACTGAGTCAGCGTGGTTCTGAGTGCAGAAGGCCCACCTGAGGATTGTTGCCAACAGCATAAAAGCAGAACTGGAGGGGAAGATGGTGTGCTGTTGAGTCTAGAGAAGCTTGTCACGCTGGGTTTCCTGATACAAACTCAGCTGTTCTCATCGTCATAGGAGCTGGGGTCCTCGCTGTCACTGGGGATGGCTGCGGTTCTCTTCAGGGGAGCTCTGGCTCCAGTGCAGATCCCTCAGGCTGCTGCCACAGATCCTTCACCCGCTGGCGCAGGCTTTCTAACTTCCACCACTGACCTTTGGGCCTTCCCAGTGCAGATCCTTCATGCAGACTTGCATGAGACATTGCCGTGGCTCCAGGCCTCCAGCTGGACTCATGGGGGACACTGCCACGGGCTCTAGGTCTTCAGCTGGACCCGTGGGGAACACTGCCATGGGATCCAGGCCCTCAGCGGGATTCTTTGGGTCTCTATTGTGTGGACCGATCTGCTGCACTCCTCTGTATTTGACTTTTTGGGTGAATATTATAAAATAATCTTATAAATTATGTGTCCTGTATTAAATCTACTCCCTTGCAAACCCTGACTACAATACCCTTCAACTGGGGAAAAAAATAAAAGAGAAAGATCATGGGAGATCGTAGAAAGGCTAAGTTTAGGAATAATAACAACTTTAATTTTTTTTTTTTTTTTTTTTTTTTTGTAGTACTAGGTATTGACACAGGGCCTTCACACTGAACTAACTACATCTGCATCCCTTTTTAATTTTTTTTTTAAATTTTGAGATAGGATCTTGCAAAGTCCCTAAATTGCCCAGGCTGGGCTCAAACTTGTGATCCTCTTGCCTCAGCCTTCCAGAATACTGGGATTACATAAGTGCCCAGCTAACTTTGATACTTTTCCGGGTGATGTTAAGCACCAAAACATATCTCTAAGAAAAAGGTAGGAAGGTCTTTAAAATAAAAATTTACATGAATAACTTAAATGATTCTTTGCTAGAGGTTGGCTGTCTGAGATGGTCCTTAAGGAGACTGACTGAGGACTTATTTGTACAGTGGAGAAAGACATGACCAGGAACATGGGGTTCAATGCTTGCTCTGCAATTTTGTGCCAGTGGAGGGACTGGCAATACACATAACCTCCCTGGTTTTACTGCTCAGCTGTGAATGACACAGAGGGTAACGCCCAATGGCTTTGTGAAGATTAGGTTAGGGCAGGGTTGAGAAGTCCGTAACATGCTGTGTACATTGTAACATGTTAATAATGTGTCATAATAGTTTCTTCATAAGGTTCCTTTCAACTTTCTAAAAAGTAGAGAAGAGTCACAGATTCTAACTTGAGCCTCTAAATAACTTTCCTGAGCATCTAGTAGGACACAAGAGAGAATATCTCCATGCCAATGTTTATCCTGGTAAACCAGAGGACAGATGCAATAAACAGGTACTAAATCTATCTTTCCTATTCCTTGGCATTTTGATTGTTCATAAGTCTAAACTTCTCATTGTTGTAAGATTTTATTTATTTTTAACAGTCTGCCTTCAAAAGAAGTTTTGAGATCACTTAAAGTAAGAAAAAGTGTATTTTTGACAAGACTGTTAAAAACTTCAGAGAGCTTACAGGACAGAGGAAAGGAGTGTTATCACAGCAGGAATGCGGAGAGTCATTCAGCTACCGCGGCTGAGGCTTGAGATTCAATGCTGAGAGTCTGAGAGTCGGGGGCTCTCTCCTTTCCTTACTGAATTCCGTAGGAATCTGATCGGTTACTCCTGCTGGTGTCCAGTGAGGACTCTTCCTCATCAGGGCTGCTCACTCACCTTGAGCCATCACAATTTCTCCACTCTTTTCACAAGCATGTATCAATTAAGTAAGAAAGAAAATCGAAAAAAAAATTCTCCATTCAGTATTTTGGATGAGTTTGGCAAGTTTGTGGATGGAGCTGGTGCTTGTATTTTGAATGATCTTGAGAAAAGGTGAGAATTCTACCTAAGCACAAAGCACAAAGCCCCCAGCCCAGGTTCACAAGGACAGAACCATGTGAGAAAAGGACTGGGTAAGCTGTGGGCTCTTAGACCAAATCTTCCCCTCTAACTGTACCTATGTCGATGTGAAGGGAATTCCCCACCTTCGTGGGTATTTTAAGCATTGGCACACGTGAGTCTGTATCTCCAAAGATGAGCCACGGTCTCTTCATGCTTTGAATGAGTTTGATGCGATTCTCGACTCTGCGGAGACAGCAGTTGGCAGGTGTGGCCCTATGTGCGTGGCGTGTGTTTACAAGCGGGTGGGCTTTCTGGAGTGATCCGCATAGCTCACACTGCTTTGCCTGGTTGCAACTCTGTTTGTAGAGTCACCACTTCTCACCAGACATAAAGGAGGAAAATTGCTTTGCTTTGAATAGAACTCTTTGGATTTCTAAGAATTTCCATGTAGTAACCAAATTGTGGGCACTGCCCACTCCGTGCCAGGCACCATGGGAAGGGATTGGTGTGTCTGCTATCAGGGTCAAATCTGCCCAGAAGAAACGAAGGGCTGCTCCTGAGCCAGGGGCTGTTCCGACCCAAGTAGAGCTACAGCGGCTCTGTGTGTGTGTTACGACTATAAACTGCATTTTATGCCATTTTTTTCTGGTTTCCATTTCAAGGATTATCCTTTTCAATATGTGACCTTATTATTTTCACAAAGACTTTCATTATGCTTGACTTCCCAATGCATTTTATCTCTAGTTTATCTGTTGAACACTCAATTTATTAAGCTGCAGTAGTACAAAATGTAAGCTATTTATGTCTTTTGAATTGAAAACCTACTAAAGAGAAGCCACAGTGGTCTGGATGTCCCTAAAAAAGTGTGTTTAGTTTTATCCTGTAAAAATGAGCACAATACCATATGTATCCTATGCACTTTAGGTGGAGTGATGGGATTGCTGAGATTATGTTGGTTAACTCCCATGGATACCACACAATATATCACTGATACTGAATAAATACTATGTTGTAATTACTTCTTGGTGCAAAATTATTGTGTGTTAGATAGCTTTATTGTACACTAGCCAATAATATGTAAATTTCTGTGTTCTCTATAATAAGAAAATATTGTTACTGCTCAATTATTTTACATCATGTTGTATATAAGCATCCTATTTTGAATTTTAAAAAGCAGAATACTTATGCTCCATTTCTTCCCCTCTAACATAAGAATTAATGGCCACCGGGTAATATTTACCTAATTTTACATCACTTCATGCTGGGAGATGTAAATCACACAGCTTCATTAACATCTCTAATTCCAAGGTAAGTCTGAAGGTCACCTTCTGCTATTTTGGGGAGCATACATTAAAAGACACAACAGTTTATTGTCTTTAGTTCAAGAAGAATCCAAGTCTGGACTCTGTAGCAAAAAACAAAACAAAAAGCAACAAACAAGAAGCATATATTTCCTTAGAAGTCACCATTTCCATCTCTGAGGGTTCGATTACAGCTTGTAATGGTGTCAGGAAGCCTGCGGTGTCCACTGCACAGTGGTGGGAAAGAGGCCCATGAGCTCCAGGCTTATCCCTTCTGGGTATGAATTCTGCTCTCTTTACCCTCTAGATTTGTTACTATTCCCATACATGAAAGTGTTCTAAGAGCTCAGACTCCTGGATTCTATGAACTGCCTATTTTGAAGGCAAATAACCCAATTTAAAAATGGACAAAAGACTGGAATAGATACCACACTGTGGGGGACTTGGCCCAGGGGTAATGGTTAAATGGGGCAAAAGCACGCAGGCTCTGTGAGGAGTGAGTAGTCAAACACCAAGAAGTTTAGCTGAGTGAGGTGTGTTGGTCTGGCCGTTGTCCTTCCCCTTTCCCCAGTAAACTGCCTAGCCGTGAGACAGATCCTCTGCCACAACTGCTTTTCTCCTGTTTTCCCTCTTACACTGATATTCTAAATAAAAGCCGGAGAGTTCGCAGCTTCAGTGCTAACCTTGGGAGTCTCCCTAATGCTGGGTGCCCTCGGCTGAGACAGCCCCTCTGGGCCTCTCGGGGTTCAGAACCAGTCTCACCTCTGAGTAATCTTTCCATCCTCCATGCCACCACAGTTGCACACTTCAACATCACACAACATAAGTAATTAGGCAAAAAGCATGGGAAGATGTTGCATATCACTAATTGCCAGAGAAAAGCAAATTAAAACCACAGTGACAGCAGAGCGTAGTGGTGCACTCCTGTAATCTCAGCACTTGGGAGGCTGAGGCAGGAGGACTGCTGCAAGTTAGAGGCCAGCCTGGGCTACAAAGTGAGGTCAAGGCCAGCCTGAACTCTACAGTGAAACCCTGTCTCAAAAAGACACACACACACACACACACACAACCACAATGAGGTACCCATCTACCCCACATAAATGGTTAAAGCTATTAAGACTGATGAGCCAGGGTTAACAGGGATTTGGAGGGAATCAAACTCTCATATATTGCAGGGGAAATGTAAAGTACTGTGGAAACTTTGGAAAGGCTTGCAGAGTTAGGCATACATCTCTCATGTGACCAGCAATTTCCACTCATAGGCCTTTTCCTTAGCAGGAATAAAAACACACCCACACAAAACGGTACACACGTAGCGACATTCCTATAGCCCAAAACTGGAAGCGACTTGGATCTCCCTCAGCTGATGAACGGATAAACAAATCATGATCTAGCCGCACCGTGGAACGACACCCAGAAACAGAGAGGCACGGAACACAACACAACGACAGCGTGGACGAACTGCTAACACTGGGCTAAGTGAGAGCGGTCAACAAAAAGGAGTGCGCGGTGGGACTGCACTGATGGGAGACTGCAGACAGGGGAATCCGCATCTGCCTCGGTGTGGGGCTCCGGAGAGCAGCTTCACTACGAGGGACACGAGGGATCTTTAGGCCAATGGAAACGTGCTGGGCGTGGATTTTGTGGCGGTGGATGACTGTGTATGAGCGCCTGGACTCGTCAAAAGTGAACGCGGTGGTGCCTCCTCATTACTGGGTTCTGGGAGGTGCAAATGAGAGCCCTACACGAGCATCAAACAAATTGCTCTGGCTGGAAGGGCCAGCAAGTCAGGAGGCCATCGACAGAGACACGTTCCAGCCTACACATGAGTGTCAAACAACGACCAGGTCTGGGACAAAATGTCCGCATCGAAACGCCAAATTCAACGAGTTTCAAAGCAGCCAAGTCCCAAGTATGCCTGTATTGAACACTGATCGATTAATCGTCTGTGAGTCATACTTTGATTAAAAATGTACTCTAAACCATTGTTTTGATTCATTCTACTTATTACAGACTAGTAAAGTGGACTCCAAATTTGGACCTTTGTTATTGAGAAAATAAACTCTGATAACCTCAGAAACCCTCTCACTGTGCGGTTGTTCCAATAAAACACCACTTCTTTCCCTTCTATTTGTTTGAAGAATGCAGTTGTAAATATCCACTTCTGTTACTCACTCTCTCTCCCCCCTCCCTCCCTCCCCCCCCTCCTCTCTCTCTCTCTCTCTCTCTCTCTCTCTCATCAAAAGCAGTAAATACTCTATTACTAGAGGAGTAAGGCGCTTTACAAAAAATATCTCTCCACTTAGGAATGGAGTCAGAATTCTTTACACGACCCTTGAAAATTTTTGTACTAATATCATTTAGAACCAAATATATGCAAATAGGGCTGCTGGTACACGAAGACATAAAGCTCTTACCTCTCTACCGTCTGCCAGGCCTGGGAGGGAGAATCTAATTCTGGTGAAGAAAACTGCTGTACAAGAGGCCTCTGGTAGAAGAATAGGGGTCGCTTGCTCAAACCACAGGGTTTGCATATGTACAAAGACAAATCTCAAATCTGCAGCTGTTGGAAATCAGAGTGGACTGCCTAGGGAATCTGTGGACTTCACTAGTGGCCATGAGCAGAGGTTGGGGGACAATGGTGCAAATGCCCAGATGCCATCTCACCCCAGCTGAGAGGGGGGATGACCTGAGACCAGAGGTCCCCTGGGCGCTGAGCCTGGATTACTCAATGAAGTCATGCACGGCCTCCTCACCTACTGCAAAGCCACAGGTCCATGTCCAGGCCACACAGGGAACAAGCTGGTCAGCGAGGGACCTACTTTCCAAAGCTGGAAGAAGGGGTTCGAGTGCCTTCGCCGTAAGGAAATGGTGGTGTGTCACTTATTTCAATGTTACACACTGTGCATGCGCAACTGGAAGCATCATACGGCTTCCCATCAATATGCATGGTTTTTATGTTTGATGTTTTCTTCTGTCAGTTTAAAAATAATTTTATTTAATGTAAAAAGAAAAAGAGAAAAAGAATGCAGCGGCGAGTGTGATGGGGTCTCACCAGGCTGGAAGGAAACCCTGCTCCATCTCTGTCTAAGAGCATGAGCTGGAAGACAACAGGAAGGACACACGCTGGAAAGGAAAAAGAGGTGACAAAGACAGGATGGCGGGCAAGGACATCATTGTCCCCATATAGGAAGCGGGACAGTGGGTGATCTCCACTGTTACTGTAAAATGGAGGAGAAGTCTTCTTGAGGAAAGGGAAAGGAAGGAGCTGAGGGTGGATAGCAGCAGGGGAAGAGCAGCGTCTGGGTGGATGCAGGTGACAATGTAGTAATAAGCACTGGAGGGGCTGAGTGCAAGTCCTGTGCTGTCCCGGGCAGCTCACACTGGGGAAGCAGCCAGCCAGGGTTCCTGGCAGATAGCGGGCTCACAGCGGTCTCTGCTGAGACAGAGAGGAGAGGAATTAGGATGGCATGAAAACAACAGACTTAGATAAGAAGCAGCAATGCCAGGAAGACTCAGATGCGGCTGAAGAGGATGCGACTCGGAGGTGGTGGTGAAGGAGGACAAGAGCAATTGCACAGTGACCGACACTGGACGGAGCATCACACGGGCTTCACGGATGCGACAGCTTCACAGCTGCACCCACGCGGTGAGGCGTCCTTCTGCCTAAGCCTCAGACGAGGAGATGGAGGCTTGGATGGAGTGACAGACTCATGGGTAGACTCAACTCGCCGGTTGCAAGACACTATGCAGCTGATGTGAACAGATGTTCTAAACCCAAACAACCCCATTCTCTGCCCTGTGACTCGACTGTCTTCACCTTGTGTAGTGGCCAGCATAAGGGACAACATGGAAGAGACAAGCAGCACACTTCTCAGGGGATGTCCAGAGACTGTCCTCTCCCTACGGGGTCTTTAGCATCCAGCAATGTCAGCAGGGAAATGGTTTTGGGAAACACCTTGAAAACCTGAAATACGGACTGAAATAACCTCCGCAAGCTGCCATTCCTTATAATACATCAACCACCACACCCAGGGCTTTAGACATTCTGCAATCTTTTTGTTGCACTTTTTAAATTGCACTGTTTGATCCAACTTAATTTTTTTTTCTATTTTTAAAAAATAGTCTCCAGAGATGGAAGTACAGCAAAGCCAGAGTTTAGAAGGAATTAATACACGACTATATTGATCCTTTGACTTTAGCTGGGGGCGGAAGCCAGTGTACTGAAAGCGTTGACTGTCAGGTCTCTTCAGCTATGTGATGCTTGTTCTATGCCTCTCAGCACCAAATGTGGCCGGCATGGCACAACAGTCACGGTCACTGAATTCAGCCAGTACACAGCTAATCTACCAAAGGAAGGGCTTTAGGTTTACAAATGTCCTCAAGGTTTTTATTAGTGTACAGTTTGGAAGTGTCGCCCACACTGGCCTTCCTTCTGTAAGCAGTGGTCTTGCAGCTGGGCTTTATCTACCCAGGGGGACTTTACAAAGGGTTACAAATGGGGTCGGCTAGAGGTAATCCACTTCCAGATCACCGCGAAAATAAACTCCGATAACCATCACGCCTGCCTTCCTAGACACCGCTGGTTGGGTAGCAACCTCTCGCCTCTTTGGCAATCCTGTTTCTACCTTATGAGAGCCAGGCTTCCTCTTACCCGTGCTGTCCTCTGGATGGCAGCCAGGGAGCCCTGAGAGTAAGGAGGCCGTGGGGTCACCATGCAGAAGCACAGTCTGAAACACTGTCAGAGCTCCAAGTCTGACTTGCAGTTGCATATGTGAGTTTTTTAAAGAAGGAAGTAAAAATATCCATATTTGATTCCAATATATTCGTATTAAATCTTCAAGTAAAATGAAATACATATTTGGGTAAGCTGATGTATTACATTTGTTACTCAGACTGGAATGAGAAATATTATATTAACATTTTAACATTAACACTTTTATGAAGTATAAAAGCCAAATGTTTATAGAGTATGATAAACCTTTGTTGATTTTTTCACTTCAGGGCAACTCTGTCGTTTTGTCAACAAATTTTCTGCCTATTTATGCATTCTTACTATTTGTAAGACTTCTATGAAGCTATTAGAGTTAGGTGGTATTTGGGGAAAATGTGAGGAGGAAATTTCAGAGATGAGATTAAGAGCTAACTGCACCCGTGGCATGGCACACGTTGGGTTCAAGGGACATGTGACACAGGAACAGGCTCGCAGTCTGCAGGCAGTGTCGGCACCGTGCGGTGCACCGTCCTGCTGAGGACCTGGGGCTGGCGACGTGTGAAGCCCTGATGTGTGAAGGAGCCCCCAATGGTGAGCGTGGTACAGACTATAAGATATTACGGATATAAACACTTGTACTCTGGATGAATAGAGCAGAATCGCGAAAAGCACCGTCCTATCCTTAATTCCCCCCTCTTCCATCTGCCGACCACTAAGAGAGGGCATCTGCGACACGGGCAGTGCACTCCCTCCTCTCCAGCAGCTGCAGGACCCTCCTCCTCTGCAAACGTCCCTGGAGACAGGCGACGGCTCCCTTGACCCTCCAAGCATGAATCCTTCCTCCTGGCGCTGTGACAAGCCGCTCATCAAGGAGTTATGGATGGGACTGCACAGAGACTCAGCCAGGCCAGCCACAGGGTTTGAGCCAAAGTTCACCTCTGAACATGACAGAGAATGACCTTGACAGTGATGCTTATGGTCAGGACCAGCCTCTTTCACCGCACACACACTGTCATCCAGCCTGGCAAAAGCAACAGCATCTTGGGCGCTGCTTCTCGGGAGAGCTGACCTGCCCTCTTGGGGGTGAACAATTTAACTCCTCGTGACAGTATCACAACGTGCCGAGTGTGCACAGGAGTACGCTTCGAGTCACACCCCCTCGTGGGTGCTGAGGAGGACATCGAGGCACACACAGAGAAAGGAGCCCACTGCAGACGCACTCGCCCCCGCACTGTAGCAGAACAGAGCTGTGCTGGCAGCAAATCGTTGATGGCTGCCAGTGCCATCCGAGGCCAGCGCGGACAGAGTTCCTGACGGGACTGCGGTGTGGAAGTCAGGCAGGAACTCGTCCATTCCACAGGAAGAGTCTGGAAACCAAGAGACAAGAACCCGAAGCACCTTCCCTCTGCGCCAGGTAGCTCCTCCGTCCTGAGTACTCGACCTGCACGGCTGTTAAAGGAAGCAAATTATCTTCTCTTAAACTACTTTACTTTTTAAAGATTTTCAATTATTTCCTTACATTTAATGGAAATACCAGATTCTTTAAATCAACTCTCCTCACAGTGTCCCTAGTTCCCGTTCAGTAACAAGATGGCCCTTTCTAAAGCTATGGCCCACGAGTTGTGGGATGAAAACAAAAGGGAAAGACTCGGCTGCCTAAGGTTGAAGAAGGACTGGGGTCCAGACCCCCAGAAGAAAATCAGGAGCCATGAGGCCTAGGGTGGGGCTGACAAATGGTACAGCTGATGCCAAATACAAAAGACTGGGGAAAATAAAAGCCCTAATTCACTTGGTAGCTACAATATGCCAGCAACCTGGGTCAGGTGCAGGAAGTGAAAATGTGATAGTCACGTCATCTTCATTAAGACAGGGGTGGTGGCAAAATGTTCGGGCTGTGGAGTCCAATTCAGCCCTCTCCAAGCCTAAACTCTACTACTTAAACTTCATGATCCGGGCTAAGGTCTGCGGCTTCTTCCGGGCTTACTTTCCCCGTTAGTACAATGGGCAGTGCTGGTCTCCATCTCTTACAAAAGTTAAAGGATGCCGGGCACAGAGAAGGGCTTGAGTTAAGTCAGCGTATACAGGATTTAGCTTCATTATCTGTAACATTACGTATTAGACTACGCTGAGTAGAAGACAAGACACTGAGCATTTCACATGTGTCACTTAACAGATGACAGTGGCACTGCAGATATATTATGGCCCAGGACAGAAGAGAGACAGTATGCTTTGTTTTGAGATGGGGTCTCACTGTGTCCCCAGGCTGTCCTTGAACTTGTTGGCTCAAGCAACCCTGCAGCATCAGCCTCTTGAGTAATTGGGACTTGGGTATGTACCACCATGCCCAGTGTGACAATATATTTTTGAATAAGTAAAATTACCAACATTATTAAATTTTAATAATGAAATTATTAAAAATGAAGATTGGGGAGGAAAGGCAGAAATATAGTTAACAGACATAAAAACACATCCTAAGGGCCGGTGAGATGGCTCAGCGGCTTAAGCGCCTGCCCGGCGGGCGCAAGGGCCCGAGTTCAACTCCCGGATCCCACATACGAAAAAAAAAAGGGGCCGGTGATATCGCTCAGCGGCACAGGCGCCTGCTGGCGCGCGAGGTTCTGAGGTCGACCCCCCGGTACCCACAAAAAAAAAAAAAAAACCCATCCTAAGAAGAAATGTTAAAGAAACTGAAATCACTGCTGGAAAAGATGACAGCAAGAGATTATGTTACTATAATTTTCCTTTCTTTGGAGTCAGCATGGCTCAACATTCATACAGCCACTCCGGCTTTCTTTTGATTAGCATAGCACGGTATATTTTTATCCCTTACTTTAAAAAAAAATTATTTTTAGAGCAGTTTTAGGTTCACAGTAAAACTGGGCAGAAGGCACTGAGTCTCCCCTATGTCCCACCCTACATATCCATGGCCTCCTTCACTTCTGTGTCCTCCACAGAGCAGCCACTGGTGAACCAACCGGGTACATCACAGTCACACCGAGTCCGTCACTTACTAAGGCTGCACTCGCTGCTGGACGTGGTGTAGTTTCCCTTTCCACAAACTATCCGTGCTGTTATATTAACATGAGTTTCATACAGACAATATAGAGAAAGGTCATATTTTTAATTCTCTGGCAGACCCTGTCTTTTAATTGATTTATTTAGCCCATTCACACTTAAAGTGATTATTGATTTAGTTAGATTAATAATGATCATTTGTAGCTTTCCTGTTTATTCACATTGTTCTTTGTTTCTTCTTTTGTCTTCCATTGTTTTTATGCCTTCTTTGGTTTTAACTGACCATTTTACATGATTCTATCTTCTCTCTTATCTTATTGATTACAGTTCTTTAAGACTTCTTTTACTTATTGCTGGAGCGTGCAATATGCACTTAGGACTAACTCGAGTCCACAGTCAAATAACATTTTACTGTTCACAGGTCTCGCAGAAGTTTAGTTTTTTACGCCTCAGAATTCTCACCTCCGTTCCTGTAACAGATACACACTGAACAGCCGCTGTGCGCGAGTTTGTGATGTTTTGCTCGTGAGGCTGCAGTGGGTCTTTTGATTCTGTGTGAGAAGGGGACTTAGAACAGCTCCTCTTTTTCACATACTCTGCCCCTACCAGCTGTTTAGCTCAACTTTACTCTTGTTTTTCCCCCCAGAGGTTTGTATGTTCTCTAAGATGTGATATTCTAAATGTTAGACATCAAAACCTTAATTAATACAAGCTTTATATCCAACTGAAGCTGGGTTGGGCACTGTCTACATAGAATATGGTACTTTTGCTTTAAGAAAGTGAGCAAAAAGTTTATGCCCGAGCCTTGACCGCCAACTGCTGTACTGCTGCACAGGGAAGAACAGAAGGGGTGGCACAGGGAGAACCTCATGGTTCGGGCTGTGCTTTTGGACTTCTGAGTGGTCGTTTCGCTCTGGGCCACGCCGACTGTGGCCAGTGACACGGTGTAACCTAAGCTTCAGAGAACTGAATTTCTCAGCATGCTCCACGCCTGCTTACCTCACCCATCTCAACTCTTAAATCCAGGTCTGTTCCAGAGTTGGGCCTTACTTTTCCTTACATTTTTCCTCTGAATCTCATCTTTCCTATACTGTGATTCCATAACAGTGAGGACACTGTTCACGGGTGTGAAGTTCCATTTTAGATCAAGCTGTTCCTGGAACATTGTTCTTCATTAACTTTCACTATGTGTTTTCATTTTTTTTTCTTGAAGTTGTTATAATTTATCCAGCAGAAATGCTTTCAAAGGAGCACAGGCGTAGAAGACTATAAAACCATTCAAAACATAAACCAACGAGTACTGCAATTTAATCTTACAGGTGAATTTTCCCAGTGTAAAAAAATATATACCCATAAAATGTCACTGTAACCTATGAAGTTAAGCCCATTTCTCCCTCCACAGTTTGATAAGGAAAAAAATTTAATGGGTAGTAGTTGATTGATAGCTTTCAGTATGGGGAAATCCTGATATAAGTGGGTTCCCAACAACTCACCCACCCACTCTCTAGTAATAACACAGTGTAATGACGGAGAAGGGATTTCAGGGAAACAAGCATGCTTGAGACAAACTTTCAGGTAATTCCTTTTATTTAATGATACACCCAATACATTTCTATTCATGTATCTTGAGGATATCTGCAAACAAAGACCTCCTAGTACTTGCGGTATTTTTGACTGCATGACAGTAAAAGACAAGGACAAGATAGGATGTTGAGGGCTCTGCCATGAGCCACTGGAAGGACTGCGATGCCGCTAGGAAAGCGAGACAGCACCGCGCTGGGGTGGGAAGAGGAGCCGAGAGCTCCATCGCAGCTGGAGAGTTCCTGTTGGGAGGAAGACAGCGGCCGTGTGTGGGAAAGGAGAATCGATGGTTTCCGGAGAAATAAGAGGGGACAGGACGCCATGCCTAGGTGTGGGGTCATTATTTGTTAGAAACAGGGTCTGTGCCATTCTAGCAGGAGGCAGGGAGGAGCGGACGGGGCCAATCGATCACAGGTGTTCAGTCTCAACATATTTGTATTAGTAACAGCCGTGGGCTTGATGCTGCATTCTGGTGGTTGCTGATTTGTGTGTCAAATACTGGGAGGTGCCGACTGTGGTGTGATTGGGATTTCAGTACACTGATGACAATTCACAGTATGTAGCTGTAAATGCTGGGAGGATGAGCTGATCAGACAGGAGCAGCCAAGTTGCCAGGTAGCAGCGAGGGTCTCTGAGGTTGGTAACTGTGGCTACATCGTCACAGGGTCCACCTCCAGCCGGCCACTGGTCAGGGACAGGCACAGATGAAGCTAAAACTGTGAATAAAAATTCCTGTTTTGTCTGGTTGATGTGACGAAAATACAGAGACCAGAGAGACTTGGGGGCATTGGCAGAGTCCTGATGGTATTAAAGGACGCTGGGGCCAGGGCTGAGGAGGGGAGAATGATGTGGGCGGACAGAGTTCCACAGAGGGTTGTGGTGCCCAAGGGGAGGAAGCAAAGTGAGCAGGCTTGGCAGCAGACAGCACACGGGATGCCTGAGTTGTCTACGTGGGAGGTGTGACAACAGGGTCTGGGGTAGATGTGCAGGGGTTTCTGACATGGAGTGGACAAGGTCAGGAAGAGGAGAGAAACAGGTGGAGGAAATAAAGCTCAGCATGTGCAACTCCCGGCAGATGCGGGGCCCTTGCGTCACAGGCTCCCTTGAGATGGAGCCCAACTTGGAAGGACGCTGTGGAAGGGCTGGAGGTCACCAGGTGACACTGGTCCCAAGCTTTGCAGCTCTACCTGCAGGAGCGATAGAGATTTCCAGAATGATACGGCCTCTGTATTTTCAGTTTTCTTTTTTTTTTTTAAAGTCATATCAGCAGCTATGTTGGTTCTGCCTTTCCACTGATTTGGTTATGATAGGACTTCAGTAGTGGCTGAACTGGAGAAATGAATCACAAACCACAAGAATAATGGTAGTGAAATCTGCCAAGTTCTCCCTAGTAAATAAAAACCATATCTAACATTAATGAGCATTGCTGTGCATCTGGGACCATACTTTATACGCCATTTGAGACTCACTTGTCTCCAAAGAGGTCGGCATTTTGAGTCCACGTCTCGGATGCCGCCACTCGGAAGAAGGGAGTCACACGGTTTGCCCAATTTCTCCGGGGCGACCCTCTTTCCCCCAAAATAAGACCTAGCTGGAAAATAATCAGCCTTTAAACCAGAGATCAAAACTGCCAGCCCCAATCAGCCTGTCCTTGCCTACCTGCCGTCACTATCCTCTTGCTCGGTGACTACTCTTAAGGCAGGCACAGCATGATGGCCAAGACTCAGCCCTGCTCAGTCTGTTGTAAAAGAGTGCGCTCCACAGCCTCAGAACCACGCTGGACACGCAGTGTCATCCCCAGACATCGTCACGGAATATTTAAAGTATTTAAAAACCGGAAGGAGGAAGGAGGGAGGAGGAAGGAAGGAAGAAAAGCTGAGTACTGGTGAACTGTAACGCATCGCATGGGGAGCGAGGAGAGGGGAGGGAGGTGAAGACTTGCGATGTGCGTGGGCGGCTCCCCTGGGAGTGGGGTCCCGGGTGCTGCCGCGTGGTAGTCATAGCTGGCTGCTGCACCTGAATATCTGCCACTCTTTCTTCTCTGTAGAACTAGACAAAGGAAGTGCCATTGGACACTGCTCTTGTCCCGGTTGTGGTCCAGCAGCGCTGCTGGGAGGGGAGCGTGGAGGCCCGCGGAGGAGACAATGCCGACATCAGGACCCGATGCAAGGCCAGGCCACGCCTCCCCTCCCCCTGCTCCTACAGGCTGGGGCCTCTGATTCAGTGCATCAGGTTGGGGCTTCGACTTCAGAGAGAAGAGCTGGAGCGCAGCGGGAAACGCGGGCTTCGAGGGAGTGAACACCACGGCCTGTGCGCACCTCCTTGCGGCCCTTTGCGACCAAGCGGCCGCGCGCAGTGTGCGGCGCTCACCGGCGCCTTCGCCCTCTCTGCTCTCGCACAGCAAGGACCGGACTAGGGCGCGGGCGGATTCCCACGCAGACTGCGCCCCGGGATCTGCCCCACCCCCAGCGCCCTCCTGCTTTCCTCCCCAAAGGCCCTGTTTGGCGACTCCCTTCGCACCCTCAGCTCCGAGACTGATTCTTCTCAGGGGCGGCCCGGTGAGCTGCAGTGTTTTCTCAGTCACGCGAGACCGACGCGCACCCACGCACTGACCGCGGGACGAAGGCAGGCTTCCGGCCAGAGCCCACGGCCCACCCTCCCTCCTCCGCCTCTGCAGGCCCCCTCCAGGGCCCCTTCCTGACCTAGCGCCCACCCACTGTGGACCTGTGGCTCTGGGCACCAGGGCTCAGGAGCAGCGTGGGGGTGACTCTGAGAAGTGCCCTTTCCCCCCTCAGGAGGCCACCTCGTCCTCAGGGGACAGAGGCTCCCATCTCACCCCCTCCCAGGTGTGGCAAGGTGACCCTTCCCAATTCCTATACTCAGGAAGCCGCTTCTGAGGTCACGCTCCCAAGCTCTGCCAGGTGTTCCTGGGCCTCACGGGGGCCTGGAGTTGTCTCGGGCCCTGGGTCAGGAGCCACTGTCTGCAGGAGGGTGGCCGGGACCCTCCATGCATTCTGGGTTATGACGGGCAGCCTGTGCCTTGCCTCTCACACGTGGCTGACTGGGGTTCGAAGCTCGGGGGCCACTCACCAAGGGGCAGCTCAGCCCGACCACAGGGTACACACGCCAGGCTGGCATCCTGGGTAAAGCGGGCCTTGGTGCTGGACCAGACAGCTGCACCCAAATGCTGCCCGCCGCTCACGGCTCGTGTGGCCTCAGGCAAGTTACCTAAACGCTTTAAGCCTTGGCTTCTTCATTTACAAGAAGATAATAACAACACCCTCTTACCTGCCAGCTGTGAGGATGAGTGTGTTCTGCACGCAAAGTACCCTGAAGGCTTCATCAGTATTGCCTGTCACACACAAACCAAGGTGACATGTTCTATTTAAAATGACCAGACACATGCTACCAATTTTTATCTCTTCTTCCCTGTAACATCAACCACAGCTTCTGGACGTCTATCCAAGGGCCGTTTCCATGGCTGCGTGTGGAGCACTGGGGAGGGGGGGCAAGGACGCACACCTATCCTGTGACACTTGCCTGTGTCACTGAAACCACAGCCCTACTAGGGCTGGCAGGCAGGAGGGGCTCACAGGGCACCCGGCTGCTGGGACACCTTCAGGCCAGGGCCACGGCCTTCATTCCCCTTGCTACACGGATTCCACTTAGATGAAAGTCTGAGGGACAGTGTCCATGGTCAGAGAGGACAGATGTGAGCCCTGAGTAAAGGGACTGGGGGGAGGAGGAGGAAGAGGGGGAAAGAGGAGGAAGAAGAGAAGGAGGAAGAGCAAGAAGAAGAGGAAGAGGAGGAGGAAGAGGAGGGTTGAGAGGGAGGAAGAAGAGGAGAAGGGAGGGGGGGAGGAGGAGAGGATGAGGAGAGGAGGAAAAGGGAGAGGAGAGAGGAGGAAGAGGAAGAGAGGAGGAAGAGGAGAAGGGGAGGAGGAGAGGAAGAAAAGGAAGAGGAGGAAGAGGAGGAGGAAGAGGAGAAGGGGGAGGATGGGAGGAAGAGGAAAAAGAAGAGGAGTAGGGGAAGGGAAGAGAAGGAGGAAGAGGAGGAAGAGGAAGAAGAGGAAGAGAAGAAGGGAAGAGAAGGAGGAAGAAGGGGAAGAAGAGGGGGAGGAGAAGGAGAGGTAGAAAGGGAGGACGTGACTAATGCCTGTCCTCTCCTGGTTACCCACCTTCCCTACGTGATGCCTTTGGTGTCTAAGTCAGTAGTTTTCAAAGCAAACGGTCTCAAGGCCAGAGCCAGGCTTATGGAGTCAGAAACTCTGGGTGAGCTGCCGCCTCATCTACCAGGCCTTCCATCAGGCGTTCTCGTGAATTCAGGAACCACTGTTGTAGAGGCCTGTGTCCTACTATTGGATGGGGAGTCCTGGTACCACCAGCCCAGCACCCTGCTGTAACACCGGTCTCCCGGAGCCCAGGGTGCAGGCAAGTCTGGGCAGGGTTTCCTCTGCCCTTGGGCAGGCCATCTTTCCCGAAACAATCCCGCCACACTAGCATTCACCATTCCCTGGTGGGCCCAGAGGCTGTGGGGGCAGGGCCTCCCAGGGTAAGCTAGGCCTGGGACGAGAAGATGAAGGGGAGCAGGAGGGACGTGCTGGACGGACAATGGGTCTCCCCTCCTTTCCCTGTTTCTGTGGGATTTTAGAAAAACAAAATATATAACTAAATGTTAGAAATCTCACTTCTTCCACATCAACAGTACCACTGGTGGCATGCGGTATAGCACTTCACTAGCGTGTGCGAGGCCCTGGGTTCCATCCCCAGCAACACAAAAATGGACAAACAGACACTGTCCACAAATAACAGACGTTGTTCAGACTGTTATCAGTGCAGTCCCACACCCAGTCCTGTTCCTTGAGGGCACCAATGAGAGGCTTTACAGTAGCCACCAAATAAATACGGCAGAACAAAGGTGGGCACAGGGCTTCCCTGGAAAGCCACTCGAGGACCTTATTTACACTGCACATGTTTCAGAGAAGAAAAGAGAGCCAGGAGAGGGACGAGGGAGAAGCCCGCAGAGGGACAGCGGCCTCCTCAGGGCCGAGCCCCAGCCCTCCTCACACAGGGCACAGGCAGGGGCTCCCCCCAGCCCTGGGTTCTGATATGTTCTATGAAGTCATCGGGACGTCCCAAACTCAGGTTTTCTTAATCGTGCGAACACAGATCCCTCTTGCCTGGTCTACTTCCTGCGGTTGCTGTGAACACCAAAGCAGCCATGCGGACCACAGTGCTCTGCCAGGCCTTCGGTTCCTGCTCATGGCCTCCTCACCACCCAGCTGCCTCCCATCACAGATCCCTGGGACCTGTCGCGGACAAGCCAGGGTGCTCTTGTTATCAGGAGTACTGGTGCTGTGCGGGTCTCCTATGTGTGCCCTGTCACAGCATGGCTCAGGGGCACACTCAGCCACGCTAGATCTGTTTTCAGAAAGGAAATGCATGCGGCACTTAGAAACAGCCCTGTGTGTAATCAGACTTGGGAAGATGGAGGCGCACCTGAGCCGCACCCACTCACGCAGGCTGCAGCCTGTGCTCCGCAGTCCTTAGGAGGCGACCAGCAACTGTGTCGGATGAGCACGATGGGTTTGGGCTCTCACTGCTATTTCAATGGAGCAGAATGCTTTGCCTCGTGGGGACAGGGAGCAAAGCTGCTGCTCTGGAATCTGAGTGTGCTCTTCTGTACTTGTGACCTCCCGGGAGGGAGCGTCCCACTGTGCCACAGCTCAGCTTGGCACTTGCTGCCCACTCCTGGCAGCGACCTTCAGATCGAGGGGGCTTTCATCTCGGTGCCCAACAGCAAGGAGAAAAGTCGGTGCACAGCCTCAAGACACAACTGACAGAAGCTCCTAAATAAAGCAGGGGGAGGCCTTGCCTGCTCTGGCAGGGGTACCTGGAAACGGGCAAGGTGTTCTCCAAGGAAGAGGGGGCTCTCCGGTCGCACCCCTTCCCTACGCAGCACTGGCAATGCTCGCTGTCTTCAGTATGGCTGCTGTATGCAGGTGGCCCAGGCGGGGTGAAGGGAGGTGGAGAGACTGAGGGGAAAGCAGGGGGACTCAAGCCTGAGCTGAGGGGTGGCAAACCAGCTTCAGGGTGTGGCCTGCTCCCTGGGATGGGAGCAGCTGCATGAGTTATAAAAAGGGGAGTGGCAGCTTTGGCTTTCAGAAAGATCACTTGGGCTGCAAAGAGGAAACACTGAACAAAGACTGCAGAGGAGGAAAGAGACCAGTCAAGAACAGGGAGAGACGCTTCCTGAGACCTGGGCTGAGGCAGGAAAGCTGCAGAAGAGGGCTCCACGCAGCAGATGCCAGAGAGGAGCAACGACGGGATTTCATGACCAGCGCTGTCTGGAATCAAGGGAGACTGTTTCCAGTGCTTGAGCCGAGGCAGGGAACTCTGACGTGGTGGGGAAAAAGCAGGTTTGCAGTGGGCTGAGGGAGACCCTGAATGACGAAGCAGCTTCCCGTCACGGCCCTGCCCTCTCCAGCAATGCTGACTCATGTCCACAGTGAGATGCTGACTGAACAAGCGGTCCGAGAGAGGCGGTGGTGTGTCAACCCTGAGCTCACTGAAGCCTCAGGAGGAAGGGAACAAGAGAGGTCCGAGCCCTGGCGGTTGGCTCTCAGGCTCTGAAATACCCCGAAAGCCCATCTCCTGTGCACTCGAAGGGGATGTGACAACCATACCCGTGACCAGGAGCTGCTCAGGGTGTAGCTGGCGACACCTGATCGCCCCACACCACACACTCAGCCAAGAGAGCTGAGTATTTATTTATAGCCTGGCTTTCTCCAGGAAGGCTCTGGGGTGGTTAAGAGAGGTCGTATTTCTACAAGGCTGTGCTTCACGAGCAGACTTACTCTTTACGACTCACGTCCTCTGCCGTCCACTCTGTCGTAACAGAAGGACACGTGGGTTCTGCTCTGGGGTACAGGTTGTAGCAAGGCTTGCCCGTGTCTTCCTCAAGTGTAGTAGTGTTTCCTTATCCTTATTCATTCAATATTTGTGAACTGAAATTCAACCTGAAGCAGCAGCTTGACTGATTGAAGGGAGCGGCTGAGACAGATGCAGAGAAGATTCAGAGAAGTGGTTCAGCAGCGATATCCCCATCTTTCAAGGACCCAGCGCCTTCCTCTTCCCCACATCTGAGAGGGCAGAACCATCCACAGCCATTCTCACACTGCTTTTCTGTCAAGGCCAACTTTGTAACCTGTGGCTGCAGGTCCAGGGCTCGGCAGTCTGTTGGTGACAGAAAAGGTGTGGCAAAGGGCACATATGGACCCCACAGGAACACTGACCCAGGGGTGACCTTCATCCTGCTGCCCCTTCCACCCTTCTACTCCCCTTCTGCCTCCACTTTCTCCATTCCCCACTGTAGCTTTCCAACTGCACCTCTATTTTCACACTTCAGGTCCACATCTTGAGTCTTGAGTGTCCGACTGGCTATGTCTGATTAGGTCAGGGACCTCAGTGTTCTGCCGCAGATGGCAAAGTCTCCAGGCTCACCAAGGGCCACATACACAACCTTCATGTTAGGGAATGAGCGCCTAATTCCTTTGGCAAACAGCCCTAGAAAATAACTGTTCCCAGGCTTTGGATAATACTGGTGACCCAAAGACTAACAGGCTGACTAGGACTGGGGCAAGTTTCTTAAAGAAAACCCAAACCAGCAAAACAATAATAACAAGAAAAAAATCTATCCAGTATGTTGTCTGATTTAATAAGCTGAGTCCAGATCTTACAGATAAAGAACAGGCAATGCACGCTGACTGTTCTGCAGCTCGCCTCTCTTCCCCCATCCAGCACCAGGCTCCTATTTGATGCTGACCTCTGTCGGAACCAAGAGCACAGATGCAGAGCGATGACAGCCCCGTGAGGACGCCCAGGGGTCCCAAGCCACACCTGGACAATTGCACTCCTCTCCCCTTGACCTTCCCACACCACTCCCTCTGCCTTCCACGTTCTCGCCCGCTTCACTTCCGCCTGGTAAATGAAAGCAATTTTGTGCCATCTACATCATTTGTTTATTGAAACCTTTGCAAATCCATTTCATCTGGTCCAGAGCTTTGAGGTGAGGCCCCTTCTTCTCCGTCCCTGTCGGCCCTCGTGTGCCCCGGACACCATCTTGCTCACTCGCTCAGGACTCTCCAGGGATCCCTGCCCCTTCCCGGGCATCTGGGTTATTCCCTGGTCTTTCTCGGCAGCATGGAATCACGCTGTAACTGCCCCCTAAAACAAAACTCACCCCTCCAATCCACCGCCTGGTGTCCCCGGTGCTCAAGAACCTCAGAGTCCTGCCTGTCTCCATGAGGCTGCTGTCCCTCCTCTCCAGGGACACCGCCGTTGACGGTGGAGCTGTGATCTCTGTCTGGCCAAAGGAAAGACCGACGACCGGTCTCTGTTCACCCCCTCCCCGAGCATCTTCCCTGCACCCCGGGACACCACCGTGCAGGTTTCCTCCTCTGCCGAGGGTGGAAGAGTCTCAGAGGCTCAGGGTTTCGTGTCCCGACTTCCGGTAGCTCAGGAGCTCTAATGACGCACTTGGTGTCACCAGGTAGCAGTCTCACAGGAGTCACTCTAAGACGTCCAGACCTGAATTCTGGGCGCCCTCAATCTCGTCCAGCCCTGTCCTTCATTGAAGATCAAGTTACCCCGTGTTTAAGGCCAGAATTTAAATGTCACCTGGCCATTTTTCTCTTTTCCTCATGCTTCAAATCCAGCCCACCATGCCCTCCTGCCAATCCCTCCTCCAAAGGCGCCCATCTTCGTGCACTTCCAGCCAGCGCCCCCTCAACCCTCGCCACGCCCACCGGCTTCTCTGCCTGGTTCGTCCTCCTTCACCCGTGTGCCCCACACAGTCCCTGTGAGGTTGTACTAAGAGTGTTAATTTGGTAATCCAAATTAAAAAAAAAAAAAAGCTCAAAGTGCTACCTAAAAGCCTCCCCCATTTCCCACACAACGAAACACGATTCCTTCTGGTCTGGAGGGCAGCACTTCATCTGGGCGCTGCCAACCTTCCTCATTCCCATCATTTTCCTCTCCACGTCCAGACCCCGCCTGCCTGTGCCCCGCCAGGCACAGCCCCGCGAGGTTCCTCTGCTGGCTCCGCCCGCTCACCGCGGACCTCTGTTCAGACGCCGCCTCTCGGAAGAGGCCTTTCTTAGTATTCTCATTTGAGTCCTGTCACCGCTTCCCGATTTCTGACATGGCTCTCATTGCTCTGTGCAGTTAGAGATGTTGTGTATTTTACTAGGTTATTTTCTGTTTCCTCGCATCACACACCGACTCAGTGAGGCAGGAATTCTGTCTCATTCAGAATTCTTCCTTATGTCAGACCCACGTCAGACCATGACACCCATTTTCTCTGTGTAAACAACAATACTGGGATATTTGACTTTGAGTATCTGGGCCAGTGAAATGGGCCACTGTGGGTCTCCATTTGCCACAAACCTTCCAAAGTCTACACTTGTCCGGGGGTGCTCAACAGCGGCAGTTGTCCTAGAGAAATGCAGTTCCTGACCAGGTTTTCACGATTGTCTTGACATCTTTGGGTTCTAAATATCCAGGCGTACTTTGCCTCACATCAGAATTAGTTCATATTTCTCAAAGGCATGTGGGATCCATGCAGATTTTAAGGCCTTCCAACCGATCAATCTGTTTCTAAGACATTACCAGCTGCTGTTTTAATCATTTATGGGGCCATTACAGCTTTTTGGCTTTGAGTTAAGAATGGAGGCACTGTTTTTTGCTTCATGAAATTGGCTTATGGGAAATGGACTTTCCTTCCAATTTTACAAAGCCAAATTGGAGGCCGGTGGTTGTCTGGGGAGCTGTTAATGGCAAACTGTGATCCACAGATGTCCCCAGGACTCACGTCCATGGTGGAAGAGCAGGATTTCACAGGCGAGACAGGCATGGAAATAGGCCCAAGAGCCTTCAAGTGTCTGTCTTTAGGCCATCACTATTGCAAAAATACGTTAGGCAGCAGCTGGAGGCCACTTTACATGTGTTGCTGATTTGGTTTTAGCTTGGAGAACCTGCATTAGTAAGTAATTGTCAGTCCCACCTCTCTTTCCAAGCTGTACATCCCACACAGAGAATATCACACAAATAAGCAACAGGGATCATAAATTAATAGCGCTGGTCTATGGCAGGAAAAGACTTCAGGACTAATGAATGCCCAGTTCCTTTGGCAAAGGGCCTGGCGATGCTGAGTGACTTGTCTCAACTCCCAGCCCAAGGACTTTTGTGTCTTTTGGCTCTGGAAACACAGAAGGGTGAGCTATGTCCTGGCTATTCTGTGGTGCTCCAGGTTGCATGAATTAGGAAAACCCAAGTAGCAGCCCCTACAGTGAGACTCCCTTAAAACGGAGCCCTTAAATCTCTCCCTCACCACTCTGCCTGCCATGGCCCTCCCCATCTCAATAGAAACATCTGTCATCAGGTTCAGGGCCACAGGTCCGGGGCTCCTCTCTCCCCTTGTTCCTACACCCACCCATCACAGCTCGCCTGGTGGATCTTCTCCGCCATGACCCTGTGCTAGGTGTGTTGTCTTCCTCCTGATTTCTGCAGTCACTCGTTAGATGCTCTCCCTGCTTCCAGTGCGGGCCCACTTGTGCAGTGTGGCAGGACACTCTCCTCCATCTCCATGCTGCTCTGGTCCCCGGTGAACCCTCTCTCCCATTGCAGAGCTGGGCCCTCTCGGCAGACACAGCCCTGGAACCCAGACTTGTGGTTCATGGTCAGCAGAATGGGTGCTACTTTCTCCCTGTCTCTGGCTGGGCTGGTCAGCTTTCCATCACTGTGACACAATGTCTGAGACACAACTCGGACAACTCTTATTCTGGCTCACAGCTTAGAAGGGTTCAGTCCATGGTTGGCTGGGGCCTGGAATGGGGCAGAACATAGGTGGGGGAAACAATGCTGCTCACCTGTGGCAGCCAAGGGAGCACAAAGAGAAGCAGGGCTGGGCTCCAACATTCCTTCTCACCACACTTCCTTCTTCTAGGCCCTACCCTGAAAGGTTCCCCCACTTCCAACAGTATCACCCTGAGGACCAAGTCTTCTGCTAGGGTACCTGGCCTCAAAAGGCTTGGTTAGGTTGATGTTGGTCCCATTATTTCTTTGGTGGAAGCCTTGTTCAGTGGACAACCTGCACAACCACCCACTTGCCTCCCTGTGCCCTGCACCTCCCACTGCAGTTTACTCCTCCAAGACCTCCCTTTCACATCCAAGGTAAGAGTCATCATACGTGGTGCTCACTACGTGCTCCCTTGTGGACGAGTGATGGGTGAGTGCTTGCTGCCCACTCTGAGTGAAGCACAAAGGTGGGAAAGCTGCGAGACAAACAGAAAACCTGCCCAGTTGCTGGACTTGACATTTCTTTCCAGCTATACACCACACAGCGTCTAGGGGAGACATTTAAGCTATAGTCTCAGCTCACAAAGACTACATTTTGAAATAAGGAACGAGGGCGGTGGATCAAAAGATCCTCCACCATAAATAATAAATGAGAAATTAGTGCTAGCAGTAGACAGTGCCTTTGGCAAGATCACCATGAAAAATGCATGCAAAGACGTACATTTTAATGAGGCCGAATACTTAGTAACCATTAAAAATGCTGGCTATAATAACCTGGCCATTATTATATTAACCGCATCACCATGGCACTTTCAAGAATATGTGTAACTATAAAATGCGAATTAAATGTCCATTGCTTGGATTGCTATTCTAAATCATGAAAAGACTTAGCCCGATTCAGTATTGTTGAGTGTGCAGCTTCGGGAGAACACAGATGAAGATGGCGACGCGATGTTCCAGCAATGCTCACTGTCTGGACAGGTGAGACGCACTGGGTAAACAGCATTAACACGAGGGAACACAGAGCTCGCCATGCACCCCAGACCCGGGAAACCACACTGGCCTTGGAGTTGAGCAGCTGGGTGGGCAGGAGGACTCTGAAGCTGTTGCCAGGTGCGTGTGGAGGGCACACTCTCGGAAGCGACCCAGACAGGCAAGGAGAGGAGCAGGAGGGATCCATCCAGAGGAAAGGCAGTGAGTGCCATCTGGGGCCTGGCCTGGGCCAGGAAGAGCAGATCAGCAGACGTGACCTTCACTGCTTACTGACACGTCACCTCCAAGAGGTAAAGAAGGGCCAAACAGCAACAAAATCCGCCTGCTAGGGGAACCCAGTGGTGACCTACTGGCACCAGCTGCTGACAGGGAAAGGGGCCATTCTGGGATGAACTGAGTCCTCCATTCCTAGGTTGAAGTCCTGGCCACCAGTACCTCTGAATGGAACAGTACTTGGAGACAGGGTCTGTAAAGAGGTGACAAAGTTAAAATGAGGTCAGGAGACCGTGATCCAGTGATGGTGAACCTTTTAGGGCTTTCAGTGGTAACAAACAGCCGGCTGTAACACGTGTGCCATAGGTTTGCCACCACTACTTTAATGCAATGTGGCAGCAGTCTTTGTAAGAGCAAGTTGGACAGGGTCAGTGACAGAGCCACCTACAGGTCATGGGCAGAGGCCATAGAAGACACCAACTCTGCAGCACCTCCATCTCCAACCCCAGCCTCTAGATCTGTGAGACTGTAAGCGTCCACTGGTTTAAGCCACCCAGGCTGTGCCTGGCACAAGAACACGGCCAAGCCCAAGCAGAGACCCTTGGGGTGGGGAAAGGGACCACACAGACATGTAGACCAAAATATAGAGCAGGCTGTGCAGATGGGCTCCGACAGGGTGCAGAAAGTGGGGAGTGAAGTCAGGCAGCCCACCCTTCCAAGACCGATTCTGAGTGAGCCCAGTATGGAAGAAAGGAAGAAGCTGCGGGGGCACAGGCGGGAGCCTGCAAGGAAGGCGACAACAGCCACACTGACAGCTTCCACCAGCTTCTGCTTTTGCCTTTGTCCCGGGGAGATCGCAATGAAGAGACAGCAGCAGCCGTGGCCAGAGAGCTGACTTTGGAGGGAAGAGGAGGGCTACAGAAAAGCATGCAGCCGCTAGGACTGAGTCCGAGGGGCCTGACCTCGTAGAGCCTTTCCAAGTAACTTTTCAAGTTACCAACTTTCCAAGTAACCAGAACTTGCACATGGGCAGCAGAGTGGCTGAACCAGACCTTCAAGAAAGCACAGAAAATGCAAGAGGCAGACAAGACAGGAGCAGACACAGGCTGGCTTGAGTGTCACCAAATGGAAGAAGGAGGATACACCAAACTACAAAACAGCAATCCCAGGGAAACCCTCAGACAGGACTCATGGGCTTGGAGGAAGGGGAACTTTGGTCATTAGAAGTCAGCATCGAGCACCATGAAGATCAGGGGTCAGAGAATTTTAGGTGTTTCAGCCCCCAAATCCATCAAATGCTTGGATGTGCATAAGTTCGTGGTCCCACTTATGTTCGAATGCCTCCAGTAGTGAGAAACGCCACCTTTAAGGCAGCTGGCTCACATGACCATTATTACTCATACTCGTGTTGATTCACCTGGCCAAGGCGCAGAGCCTGTGGATTCCCTCGAGCACAGATCTGGAGGATGAGACAGCTGTAGGCGGGCAGCTGCACATCCACTAAATGTGCAGCTCCTGCAGTTGACGAGGAGAAAGCACCCGCCCCCTCGGTCCCCAGTGCCCTGCCTGTCTCTGATTCCTGTGGTTAGACTGCCTCACTTAAGAACTTTAAGCTTTTTTTTTTAATTTCATAAAATTGTAGGTTAGAGAAAGAGAGGACAGGACCCGGGAATGAAGCATCAGGCTTTGAACCTAAACAGAGTCGGGCTGGGACAGTGGCGCGGGACGTACTGGCCATGTGACCCTGGGCAGGTTACTCAAGCTCACTCAGTCTCAATCTCATCATCATGGAAAGTGAAAAACTGATGGTTCTGACCCACCCAGATGCTGTGAATCAAACATGATGACGTGAAGGTTAGAACAATGTCTGCCACACTGCGGGGGCTCGCAGGAGGCCACCCTGTGTCAGGTGGGGGTGAGAGGGAGTGGCCAAGGCTCGAAATTCCATTCAAATAACCCAAGGGTCAACAGGGAAATCTTAGAAACAGCCAAGAGAGCTGCGCTAGTGGAGCTGAGAAAGATATCTTTCATAACGTGAAGTGGCAAGAATGATCCCCTCTAAACAATGCTAATTAGTGATAGCTAAATTGCAAGTCATTGTTCTTCTGTACCCAGAAGTCAGACGTTATTTGTAACACGTATTGCCAAATGCCCATGGTGATACACTGTGGAGCGTTTTTAAAGGGCACAGCATACAGCAGAGAATCCGGTACTAAATTATTTTTTACCTTGACTTTGTAACAGCAACACGAGTGTCCCTGGATTCTGTGAAAAGGATTCCTTTAATTATGTGCTTTTAACATCTGGGAAGGAAGTACTGCAGGGGTGATTTTAATGAATTTTGAATTACACGTCTTTTACCCTCACATCTCCTTATGACTTCTTTTCTTGTAAGCATCACTAAACAGGTTTTTGGGAAGCTGTGGGCGGCTCAAGTTCAAGGTCATCATCTCCGTACAGAAACACATTTCCACATAAATACAGAGGATAGCCTAATCTTGATCACTTTACCATGGAGTCGCCCCTTATCTTGGACAGTTTTATCAAATGTCCCTTGTCGTATCTGTCCACACATTTGTTGACTTCATCAACTCAGGCTGACAATATGAAATGGAGCAAAATCCAGCTTCCATTTCAGTCACACATCCTCCCCAGCAGATGGCTCAAGCCGGCCGGGTAGGAAACTTCTTGCCCTGAAGCGCCTCACGTGTGACTCCCCTGACCGCAGAGCAGGATGAACACTAGGGTTCGGGGAGACAGAGCAAATCATTCAATTTGCTCTCAGAGAACAGCTGCCGCTTTTTCCAGCCTGGCAGTTCTTTTCCTTCCCCTGTTTGGGGAACCAGTCTAGTCAGCCCTCCGCAGTCCTGGGATCCACGGTATCCTCGGCCGGGGGCCAGGCACCCACACTGTAAATATGGGTTTGGATCCGCACATCTCAGCGGGACTGGTGAGAACAAGGACCACCTGTTCAGCTCTTACAATCACCAGCGCCTGAACCCCAATCTCAACATGCGGTCAGTGCCGCTCGAAGGCAGAGGCTCCAGCGCGTGTTCTGAAAGCACGGTAAGTGCTCCCTGTACATACCGTGGCTCAGGAGTCACCTGTCTTGGACAGGCGCTTATTTAACCGTGGAGAGCCCCAACTTGGCTGACGACCAGAGTCATGGCACACTCTTTATGAACACATTATTGAGACAGAGGCACAGAGACTTTGATTTAATGGGTCTTCAAAAGTGCTCACGATTCCCCAGGTGGCACTCACGACCATCTACGTGTTAAGAGCTACTGAATTAAATGAAGGCCCAAGCCACCCGCTGTGACTCTCTGTTCCCAGCTGTTCTGCAGACTCAGGCAAAGAGGATTTGAGGAGAAACACAGGCTAAGAAGTCACGAAGTTTGGAAGGCACGGCACTAGCCAGGCCCGATTTTACACAATGACAAGCACTGAGCTTGGACAAGCCAGGTTGTGACAATGGGCTAGGCCACATCCTCCAACAGAAGGACAGATTGGCCCTTAAAGAGAATAGACACGAAGGGCAAAAGTGGAGGTTCCCAGCCACAGTCCCAGGCTCGCCATCCCGAGCTTCTCTCCGGGAGTCTGGGCATTGCTGGACACAAGGTCTGCCCTGGGTATGCAGTGCTCTTTAAGAGGAGAATTTTCTTACTCCCAGTGTGAATGTTAGGGTGTAGCCCCTGGTCCAAACAGGGTCTAGTGAGCGTCCTGAGGAACAGAAGATTGAAGAGAAGGCTATATCTGGAGCTCTGAGCCCCTGAGATGAGCTGTCAGGAAGAGAGAGCAGAGGACCCAGGCACACCAGCTTCCTCGGTGTAGACAGGGCTCTACTCTGAAGTAAACCAGTGCATATGAGGTGTGATCAAAGTATACGGTAAGTGGGCCAGTGAGATGGCTCAGCGGCTTAAGCGCCTGCCCGGCAAGCGCGAGGGCCCGAGTTCGACTCCCGGAACCCACATACGAAAAAGGGGCCGGTGATATCGTTCAGCGGCATGGGCGCCTGCTGGCGCGCGAGGTCCTGAGGTTGACCCCCCGGTACCCACAAAAAAAAAAAGGTATACGGTAAGTGTTCAAAAATTCTAAAAATAATATTGTATGGAGAAGGCACATAGCCATGAGTCCCCTCAAAATCCTCCCCCTGACTTCAGATGCATTTATCCCATTGTTCCTACCACTTTCTGAAGCAGCTCTGGAAGTCCTCTTTCCTGAAGGTCTTTACAAGGTGTGATCAAAAGTATGGTGACTGGTGCTGCCAAGTGCCATCCGGTAGAAAGGCAGGCTCGTAATAATGTGACGCTGTGTCCCCACCCACCTTACCCACTGGATCTGGCACAGTGCAACTCCTGGCTCCTCCCCAAAGTCAAAATGACCATGAAAGGTGAATGCTTTGAATCAATTCAGGACATCGAGGTATCCACGACAGCAAACTAAAGACCCTCAGGAAAGAGGACTCCAGGACTGTTGTAGAAAGTGGTGAGAATGATGGAATAAGTGTGTTCAAAGCTAGGGGAATTAGTGGCAATGTGCCCTGCACTGAAATAATTTTTAAAAATTTGAACATTGCCCTATTTTGTGATCACACCTCATGCCATGGGAATGGTTAGGAGTTCATGTTCCCAGGAAACACTGCACAGGGTGAGAAGGGCCCTGATGTATTGCTGGGGCCCTGCTGGGTTCTCATAGCGGTCCAGCTCTGCAGGGACTGTTGCCCGCTCTTCCCGCCCACTCTCCAGGCTGCAGCAGAGCGAACGGCCACCCTGCCAGGTGAGTGCAGCCACGCAGTGCCAAACACGGGCAAGGATTCCCACTGCCTCCCCAGAGACTGGTTCGATCAACACCAAAGGCTCCTGTATATGCTTCGAGCACTTGCGTTTTATTTTAAACCTCTCTTAGCTTCTAATAGCTCAACTAAGGTCACAGTAAAGCCATTAGAAATTAATAATCATAAAAACAGTCTGAACTACAGTTCTTTTTAACTGTGCAGCCAAGGTATCACCTTTACTTTCTGTACTGTTTAGAATGTGTATCAAATCGAAACCCACACTGTGCTTTGACCTGACATCACTTACTGGATCTGGACAGGCCCCTTGAGTTACGGTGACAGCAGGACTCTCAGGCCCCTCTCCAGTGCACACCCCTCCCGGTGCGATGCCCTGCCCTCCACAGCACTGCGCTTCCACCAAAGCCAGAGGGCAAGGGCAGGGACACAGGGCGAGAGCAAAGACAAGCTGACCAGGAACTGGCTGGGAAGCGATATTGCTAATGCACAAAGGAGGGCGGTTTTCATATACAGAGACATTGTTTCTTACCTGTAATCCCTCCTTTACTGAATTGATGACACTTATTCTGGAAGCTGCCCATTTAGGAAGAAAGAAGTTAAAGCTCAACTTGAGTCTCAAGCTAGATTTTTTTAATGTTCAGAGTAAGATAACATTTTTAAAATGCTGACTTTTTTTTTTGTGGGTACCAGGGGGGTCGACCTCAGGACCTCGCGCACCAACAGGCGCCCGTGCCGCTGAGCGATATCACCGGCCCCTTTTTCGTATGTGGGTTCCGGGAGTCGAACTCGGGACCTCGCGCTTGCCAGGCAGGCGCTTAAGCCGCTGAGCCATCTCACCAGCCCTGACATTTTTTAAAATAATAGGCATTGTTGAAAGTAATAGGAATTCTAAACTCTAAAAGTCCCTTTCCATAGCGAAAGCACAAAAACCAGGGTTCAATCCCTAGCACTTCCAAAAAGAAAAGGAAAAGAAAATCACGTTGGATTTTCCCTGCATCATGCTCTTTTGCCTTCTATGTCCAGGCTTGTCGAGCACCACGTTCATGGGCTGGGGTACAGCTTGGTGCAGATTTGGGCGTGATTTCCTCTTTCTGCCACTGAGCTACATCCCCATCCTCAACACACCAGGCAAGAAAGTCCAGTGTGAGGAAGATTCCCAGCACTTAGCAGGTGAGTAGGATGTGCCGTTACTGGCGGATGACACAAAGTGGGGAGAATGTGTCCAGATGAGCTGCGTCTTAGCTTCACTCTTCTTGGGGTGGGAACCTCCTACCACAGAGGCTGCAGGGAATTGTGGAAGGGGGAAGCTGTCCCTCTGTCCCCTCAGCAGTACCCACACACGGCAGGCACCAAGGGCACAGCAGGCAGAAGGAGGGAAACCACGTAACCAACAGACAGACGTAGGGCAGCCTCAAATTTGCTGCCCACCTCGCACCCTCAGGTAGGAGTGAGAGTTTCAAGTTCCTGGGCCACAGACGGATGCTGCACAAAGTGTGACGAGGTACAAAGGTCCTATCCAGCAGTTACCCGCCCACTCACATAGTCAGAAGAATTGAAACCAGGGACTTCCACAGATACGTGTGCATCAATATTCACAGTAGCCCAAGAGTGGAAACAGGCTCAAGGGATAAACAAAACTGTGTTATATACAAATGATAGAATAATATCAGATCATAAGGAGGAATGAAAATCAGATACATTCTATCTGATGAGTCTCAAAAAGACATCAAGCTAAGTAAAACAAACAGATGGAAAAGGAGAAAATTTTTTCAGTGCTGGGGATTGAACCAGCACTAACCACTGAGCTCTACCACTGAACTACATCCCCAGGCCAGGAGAAACAGTTTAAGATTCCTCTCATATGGCGTGCCTAGAGCAGTCAAATTCACAGGTTCAGAGAATGGGGTGCAGGTTAACAAGAGCGGGGAGGAAAGTCAGACATGGAGTAGTGATTTAATGGTGCAGAGTTTCTGTCTGGGATGATGAGAAAGTCTAGAAATAGACAGCGATAGCATTTGTGAATGTACTTACTGCTACTGACTCGAGCACCCAAATGTGAGATGGCAAACTGTATGGAATGCCCATTTTCCACGGGACCAAGAGGCTGCACAGTGCTCAGAGGCCAAGACTGGGGCGATGGAGGCCAGCAGCGGGTGCTCGCCAGACCCCGAGAAACCAGCCCCAAATGACAGGCTCAGGGCACCCGGCAGCCACAGGCTGAGGGGCACTCCACAGAGGCCACCAGAGTCGGGAGACAGAACCAGGGCCAGAGGGGCATAAGGTATCTACGACTGGGCTCTGCCCAGCAGAAAAGATAGACTTCCCTGCACCCCGATATCTGCTCGGGGTGGAGGAGTGGAGGGGACCCGATGCGAAGGAAATACAGTCCAGACAGAGACTCAACTCTGAATCGACTCCACCCAGGGGCAACGATTGAACTGGGATTGTAGAACAGTAAAATCAAATCGCGGTCCACTACTGTGGGAATACAGCTTCAAGGAGTAGGAAAATAGTTGTGCCGATGTTGTATGTTTTTATATGAGCCCCAGGTTCCTTCAAACCTGATGTGTAAGAAAGCTTTATGGGTCTCAGTGGGACATACTAGTAGAGTATATACTGCTATTTCCCCTTACTATTTCCAGTGCATGTATTCGTTTAAGGATTTTTCACAATGTTAAGCAACCAAAGTAAAATAGATGAATTTGCTCCCTTTCTAAGTTGCCAAGCCCCACCCACCTCCACCTTTGTTATTTTCTATGCATTCAACTTGAGGTACGCTTTTTGCCCTACATTCTTTCTCTAAACTTTAAATAGAAACAAAGAAAGAATGAACTTGAGTATGCTCTTATCCCTGAATGCAAAAGATAAGAAAAGCACTCCCCATCTGTCTCACCTGTGCGTGGACACCAGTGAGGTGTGAGGCCGCCGAGACAGTTTCCATTGCTTCAGTCTTCGAAGGACATCAGTTAAAGAGAGATGCTTGCCTCCTGACAGGATTTTTACTCTCAAGAGGCAGAACTTAAACTGACTACCAATGGCAAGCTTAATCCTCTACTAAGAAAAACTTAGTGAGCTAGAAAATTAAAACAGCCAGACCAGGTGACAAATGCTTTAAGTAACACATCTGTGGTGGGTGGGAAGGTCTCAGAGTGATTTCTTATCATTTCTGAGCTTTCTGGGAGTTCCTCTCTGTTACTAACTTGGCTTCATTTATTTCTCAGATCTGAAGACTGTGTGCATCATTGGAACCCTCCACATGCCACCCAAGCTTCTACATAAAACCATTTTCATCCTCGGTCTACTGTCCTGCACTTTTAGTTCCTATGTTGGTTTGCTGAAGGTGAACACTAGTTATTGCTTTCAAAGTTTACTATGAATAAACTCAGATCCCCAAAGTCTTATTATAAGATCAATTAGACAAAAATATGTCTTTGAAACAAAAACCTTGGTTAGAACTTTATCCATCTCATTTTAAGCCACTGAACCTACAGGTTCTTTCAATCTAGGTTCTCAAAGGGCATTTTCTTGTTCTCCTTATAAACTGGTCAAATGATTGTGCCCATTTTTATACTAGCTAAGGTGACACACCAGAAAACCATGACCCAACAACACAGCTCAGAAGTTCTGCATGGTTCCCCTACCACGTGTGTGACCCGTCCACCCCCAGCACGCGTCGCTTTCCAGAGATTTTCCCAGCAGCCCCTGCAGGGCTGAGCTTGCTGCTGTGCCCAAACGCACTGCGTCCTGCCCTGTGTGCGCTGAGTGTCTACCTTGTTGCTATCGTTTTCCACTTAAATGAAGAACATGCCATGCTTTATTCACAAATACTCAGAACTGGAAGATGTAAGTTCTCCAAAAATTAATCATTAAGATCTCAATTTTTAATTAAAAAAAAAACCTAGAATTTGGGGACAGTGGTATAGGTGGAAGCAGGGAAGGAGGCTTGAAAAGAAAGAAAGGTTTTCTAAAAAAAACCTATGACGCAGTTACACAAAAATAGGTAAGAGAGTTTTAAGGAAAAGAGAGATGGCCTTATATATAATAAATATGATAAAGCTTAGTAAAAGAATTTAGCAAAAGAATCAATGCTACCTATGAAAGGGTATATAATTGTATAATAATGTAGTACATAATAAAGAGTATTTCAAATTCATGGTGACAATATGAACTATTTAATAAATAATGCTGGAAATAATTGGCTAAATAAAGCTTCTCACCTCATATCTTAGATGAAAGGTAAATTCTTAATACATTAAACATTTAAATGTAAGCATTAAGCATGAAAATACCCAAATGAAATATAGAAAACAATTATAATCTAGGGGTGAGAAAAGTTTTCCACACATAACACAAAAGGCCAATATTCTACAGCAGAAATCATAAATTCAAGTAAGGACATAGGCCAGGCAGACCCCACATGTGAGCAATTATCAGACTAGATGCAAGAGGTGGCTTTTCCAGCAGGATGACAGCGAGCGTGGAGAATGGAGGCAGCCTGGGCCCCGCGTGGAGATGGCAGGGCAGGCGGGCATGGTCTCTCCACTGCAGGAGAAGCTGCCTGTGGAAACGGAGGCGTGGAGTGACCAGATTGTCCACGTTTCTAAAGAAGATCCAGTTTTAACTCTTGGCCTAAATTTTATAAAAACAATACTGCTTGAGACAAAGAAAAATATCTGACTGACTCCTTCTGCCATGAAGGAAAATGATAAATTTGCTAACACGATTTGCCCAAATATCATAAAGGCGGTGGCATGTGCACGAAGATCTATCTGCATTACCGAACCTCATCCATTAGGTACCACAATCAACTCCAAAGAGCAACCAGGTTGTTTCCACAAACAAAGCAGTAATAGACCAAAAATGACAGTTACAGAACCCGTAACTCCAGACTGATGCACAAAGATACAAATGCAGCTCTAAATCTAACACCGGTCAGGGGTTCCCTGCTGTCTACGTATCTAATTACAGTACTTGTCATGTTAATCCTTACACTGAGTTAACAGTTTTGAAATGTTTCTAGAAGAAAAAAGCGTGGTTGTGCAACCACAAACTCAGAATGGACTAGTTAGTAGTGCTAAGAAGATGCCAACATAAAATTAGTATCAGATTTTCTTTTGGGAAGAACACTGGTTCCTCTTTATCATGTAGCCTTAAGCTCTTATGTCATTGTTATTAATGCACTGTGGCGATTGGTGCAAAATCACTGAGGAAACTAAAATTCTTCCAAGTACCATTCCAAGCAAGAAAGGTCCTGGGCCGGTGAGATGGCTCAGCGGCGTAAGCGCCTGCCTTGCAAGCGCGAGGGCCCGAGTTCGACTCCCGGAACCCACATACGAAAAAGGGGCCAGTGATATCGCTCAGTGGCACGGGTGCCTGTTGGCGCACGAGGTCCTGAGGTTGTCCCCCTGGTACCCACAAAAAAAAAAAAAAAAAAAAAAAGGTCCTAAGCCTCACTTACTGTCTGACCCATGCGGTAAGTTCAGGAAGAGTTCAACCGCCTAATTTAACCAAACTCTGTAAAGATCCCGGATTCTCACTAAACAAGCACTGCGCTCTGAGCAGAACCTTACCGCATCTGGACCACGCGCATCCCAGCCGTGGGGACGCAGGACACGGCTGCGGAGCCCTGCCCTGGAAAGTCGGGCTTCGGCACTTGGGTAGCAAACCTGGAGCACACAAGCCCCAAATACCCACTCCTTCAGCCTGCGTGTCTCGAAGTACCTGGAAGTTACCAGATCACTTGACTTTGGGATCCACGTAATCACCGGAACCTCAGACGTAGCATTTTGACCCGAAGACCCTGAACCGAGACTAGGAGAGAATGGGCAGCTCCCGGCAGTGCAAGCCACAGCAGTCAGGTACGTCGCCCTTCTGTGCTTTCCAGGAGCTCACCACAGGCACGTGGGCGTCTGCAGAGGAGCCCTGGCAGTGGGCCGAACGAGGAAAATTCAGTCAACAGACCATGCGGGGGGCACAACGGCACCGCCCTCACAACCCGATTTCCCCGACCCCTTGTCCAGGGAGGAAGGCGCAGTTTTCTCCGCAACAGCTCGCGATGGTCGTAGGAGTCGCAAAGCAGCACCATCCTCACCGTATGCAAGGCTTTGCGCATTGCAGGGAACAGAAAGGACCCCCAGGAGTCTGCAAAAGAGGCGGGACTGGAACTCAAGTTTCCCGACTTTGGAGCACTGCTCCTTCCCCACCGGAGGGCCTAATCATATAAAGACATGCTACCAGAAATGGAAAAAGGTCTATGGGAAAGGCGAAAGCAACTGGATTTGTATAATCAGCAGGAAACACTTCCAGTCTTGACAAGCAGCTTTTGCCTCACTTTGCTGACACCAGAACAACAAAACACAGGCTCTTCTTTCCCTAGATCGTCCTATGATAAGTTACTTTGTGTCATGTATATTATAAATCAGTTTAAAATGTGTGGACCCGTTTAACAAGAGACTAATTTGTCTCGTTAGATAAATCGGTTAGGTAGTAATGCTATTCTTAAAATACAACCTGAGACTACACATAAAAATATATATCAATCATTATCTAAAAAATAATGACAGGGAATTCTTTTGAAACACTGATATTGAAAATATTAACATATATCCATTCAATTATGTTACATAAGGTTTCAATTATAAATTTCATCTTGACTTTAGGTTAACTAAATGCGAAGTTCTATAACTGGCTTGCTCATGTATTATTTTTATGTATCAGTATGGTATACGTGGGTAGGTGCAAACTTCCTTTTACGAGCCTTGTCTAGTTTCTGTGCTTAACCCCTATTCAAGAGTAGAATTCATTGTCATTGTTTAAAATAGATTTCAACTTCTTGATGCAAGATTTATGTTCTCACACCTGCTGTGCCGCAGAAGTAACATAAACACCAGCTGGAAAAAAAAAATTTGCTTGATAAGATTTAGTGCAGATTGCTGCTCCTCTGAAAGCGAGGTCTTCCCTCTGTCTGAAAGGAGAAGCAGTTTGCTTCTTTTTAAAATTCTATGTTATATTCCCAAAATCTTCACTGCATAATACATTATGCATCAATTAAGTTATCTTTAATTAAATTAAAATTCTTGCATAAATGATTTCATTTCTGTGTACTGGGAGTCTCTGTTCTTTCAGACACAAAAGAAATGGAGTTCATTTGAAGTGCTCAATGTGGAGTAACCTGTACTTTCTCAATCATTCAAAAATGGTAAATAATTATAATTATTCCTGCTGCAAAGAACAGTTTAATAGCTAGAGACTTGCTAGAAAAGCCAACAAGGAGGCTTGCTAATCATTGCTATGACAGTCTTCCTCTTTATTCTCTATGTGTCTCATAAAACTGTCGAAGTTGATCGGTAAGCTGAGGTTCAAGAAAATAACTCTACCTAGCCTAGGGGATTTTAGTAGAACCTCTCTTCTGTTTGGGCCTGATTCTAGACATATCCCAAGGGGAAGGAGCCAAGCAAAAGAGACACTGAACAAGATGTCTGATTTTTCTGGCTCTGTCTGATATCCAAGAGAATACTGGTTTTTAGGCAAAAAGCCAAAATTCTTCTGTGATGTCATTGGTGAGGCTCCAAGATGGACTTTGAAGACTATGTGAAGACTTTAGATTTGATCTGTCCTGCAATGAGAATTTCATGTTACCTTGACCCAATGGGAAAACCATCAAAAACAAAATAAGAGATCAAAGGAAGAGTTGTATATTATGCAAACGAGAAGTTTAAGTAATATCTACAAGCATTAAGTGATCTCAAGTAAATGTGATAAATGTTGACAGTATGCGTGTTTCATGCTGATAGTGTTTGAAATCACAACAATCTTGTTAAAGGAAAACAGTTTTGTATCATCTTTTCTATTTTAAGTATCTCAATGGACACTGGGAACAAAATTTGGTTCTTGAATATTTACTTTGGTCATTCCAATGTATCCATGGCTTCTGCTATATACTATATGTCTACTATTAATGGAATATTTTTGTTTTACTTGCTTTAGTTTTCAATTTAAATGCTGCCCTGAGGGCTTATTCTAAAAAAATGGATTTATTTTCTATTTAATGGTGTTTTTATCACTCTTTTGTAAACTGTCTTGTATACAATGGAAAAGTCATGTTTTCTATCAAGGCCAGCTTTACGCGATACTCGTAAGGTCTGCGTAAGACAGTACACGGACCATGCTGAACTCAGGACAGTGCCCGTGACTGCAGGCCATTGTCAGTGGCAAACATCCCCTGGATGAGGTTTCCCCAGCCCTCTGGAGAGGACAGTGGACAAAGTGTCCCTTGGGTACAGCCCTCTGCCCTACCTTCCCTTCTGCTAGGCAAAGCTTCCAGGGGCAAAGCCCCTCTTCCGGGCAAGCTGGGTGGTTAAGATGAAGTGCCATTCGCCTTCCGGCAGTGGGGCTCCTCCTCTTGGCTTCTCCTCTACTTGCCCAGAGACAAAGGGAAGGAACTAGCATCCTCATACCCATGTCTGCCCTTCAGAGAAGACTTTATTCTCTCTGCTCTCTCAGCTCAGCTGGATTAGGGATGTCCAGAGAGCAGCCTGCCTCAGGAGTCAGCAGCTCAGGGGGGAGGACTCGTCCTCAGCAGGGTGGGTGCTATCCAACTGGCAGGGCCCAGCATGGAAAGGCGAATTTGTGCTCTCTCTCTCTGTCACTGTCTCTGTCTGTCTCTGTCACTGTCTCTGACTCTGTCTTTGTCACTGTCTGTGTCTCTCTCTTTCTCTGTCTCTCTCAGCAGGGACAAAATTCTCCTGCCCTTGGACGTCAGAATTTCAGGTCCTGCAGCATTTGGACCTAGGCTTCACACCAGCAGCCCCTGGGTGCTGAGGCTCGATGGATAATTACACCAGGACAGAACCACACTGGCTGCTTCTCTGTGTGTCCAGCTTGCAGGCGCCATTCTAGGGCTTAGAAGTAAGCCCTGTCAAGGATGGGCCAATGTCCTAACACATCCTCTCTCAACACCCATTTACCTACCTGTACAGCCAGGGGTCCCGTCTCTCTGGAGAACCCTAACACCTTCCCTAATTCAAAAGTACAGAAGTTCCAGATCTGAAATTTAAAAAGCTAAGAAAATCCTAAAACTAAACATTGCCTCCATGCTTAATTTTTTTCAACTCTTCATTTTCATGCTTTCTCTTCCTCTCCTTCTACTTCTGAACTCTGGGATACTCCAGTCCTTGAACACAGCACTGGTTTCTGTGTGCCTAAAGTGCACGTGTGTGTATGAACATGCGTGTGCACGTCCTCCCTTGGTATGGGGGGAATGATAGGCTCCAGGATCGCTGTGGACCCCAAAATCCACACACGCTCAAGTCCCTGGCATAGGATGGTGCAGCTCTCTGTGCAGCCTGCTCGATCCTCTCATCACACTCATCTCGGGGTTCCTTAAACCTGATGTAATGGAAATGCTGTGTAAATAGTTGTTAGAAGGAATTGGTTAGGAAATAACAAGGAGAAAACTCTTTACGTGTTCAGTACAGATGCAATTTTCTTTTTTGAGTATTTTCGACCTACTGCACCGTTGGTTGAATCCACGGATGTGACGTGAGTGTGTGCGTGCTGTTTTATGACACGGGGGCTGATTTTGACTTTCTGGTGGTCAGCAGTGATGGATGGCATGGCCAGTCACACCCACGATCCACTTTCCCAGTCTCTCCTGTGGTACATTGTAGAACCTAAGTTTGCAGGGCCAAAGTTGGAGGCTGCTCTTCGTTGGGGGACAATCCAGAGGTTAGAACAGTAAGTGGAGACAGAGGCTGCTGCTGCCTTCCCAGCTTCCACTGCCCATTCCTGCTAAGAGACCTGACTCAGCCCACACACGGCAGCCACACGCTGTGAGGCTCCTCCCACACAACCATCTACCAGCACCAGCACCCCAGGAACTTGGGAGAAATGCAAATTACTGCTTCTCTGTCTGAATCAGACACTGAGTAGAGGCTGCAGAAATTGTGCCTTCGCAACCCTGAGAACCACTAGTAACCCAGCAAGTCTTGGGCCAGGCTGCACACTAGAGCCACCCGAACAACTTTGAAAATGCCAGTGCTAACGGGCGCCCCACAGCCTCTGATGTCATTTTCCTGAGGTGCTGTGTAAGCACTGCCGAGATAAGAATCACTGGTGCAATCAGGTAGAAGCTGACTCCACTCACCTGGCCAGGCGAGGGTCAGGCATGAATGTCAGGCATGACCCTGGTAAGAGAGGACGAGAGGTGGGCGTAGGGCAACAGGGATTCTTCATTCAAAGAGGATCATAAGACAGGAAATTCTCCTTCTGTTTCTGGATATTGTTGCTGAAGATAAAATGCTTGCAACCAAAGGCAAAGTCAAGTCTGGGCTCTAGGATCGTTGATCCACTGACTCCAAAACTGACTAGTTCGAGGCTTCTTTAGTGACAGAATAAAGGTCTTATTGATTACACCAATCTGGGCTGGATATACTTGTGGATAAAAACATCCTAAGAGATACACAACCGATCTAGACTTACTAAGGCACTGTATTTAATTTTTTGTTTCAAATGAATACAGAGGTGACCTTTGGTATTCCCAAGTTTCTAAAATGTAAGAGTTTTAAAGAAAATACATTGAAAACTTCCTCTTGTATTGGAAGGTATTCTAATAGCCGTGTCAATAATTATTTTCTTTAAGAATAAGATAAACTTGTATGCTTGCAACAAAGATCAGCATTGTTCGATAATTTTTAAGTAATCTAAAATTCTATATTTTCTATAATTACTCCATAATTCTAAAATGATCTTGGGGGAGAAAGAGACTTTTCAAATCTGATTAAAGTTAAGGACCCCAAGATGGAGCACGGACCCCGAGATGCAGCGCAGACCCCGGAGCCCCCAGATGGGCCCAAGATAATCCCATGAACCCTTAAACCAGAGGGCTGATCCCACTGAGGAAAGAGAGCACTGCAACATTGGAAGGGAGGCCAAAGGGATGAGAAGCACCACCAGGGGCAAGGCACTCAGGCATCTGGGAGCTGGGAAGGACAGGAAGCAGGGGTCCCCCCAAGGGAAACAGCTGACACTGTTGACTTCCGCCCACTAAGTCCTTCATTGGCCCACACCCTCCAGAGCTGCTCCCTAAGAAATGCAGGTTGTTTCTGTGGTTTGTTATGGCAGCAACAGAAAAAACAAACACAGCCGAAGGCTTGGTACAAATGAGCCTCTGGGGCTCCAATCCAGAGGTGCTGAATCGATCCTCCGGGGTGGGGTCCGGTAGGTGGTTCTGGGTGTGCTGGAGCTTGGGTAACACCTTCCTGCCTCTGCTTCCTCCCCATTGGTCACCCTGCTCTAATCTGAGTGAAGCCTCCACCTCGCACTCCTCCTGTTTCAACATCGAAAATGGAGATTTGCCTTTGAAGATCCCAGGAATGGGGTAACATTTTAACTGAGCCGCTAATACGTACTTCAGTGATTCAACTGTTAGAAATAAGCCAAACCTTAGTGCTACAAAAAAAGTATATTCCTAAGGTTAAACAAAAAAGATTATTTCCAGTGTCTGAGACACTTTGCGTAAAGATCTCAGAGGGTGCTTGTTAAAAATGCATATTCTGAAACTCCCACCCTAGATTTCTCACTTCGTAGATCTTCGTTTTTAACAAAAATTCCAGCTGAATCTAATTCAGATTCCCTAAGGATCGTGCTTTGGTAATCACTACAAGGTATAATGAAGTATTATATAAGGTATATAAGTTTGTTTTACTTTACATTGTAAACAAAATCTTTAAAAAGTTATAAAATTATATGTAAGAGAAAAAACCTTTCAATTATACTAGTGATAATTTATCTTCAAAATTATACAAAAATGAATCATCCAAATCAACAGCATAATTTTAGAAATCCAAGACATTCTATGATGATAGATCATTACCTAATTTTTATGAAATTAATCTACATTGTGACAATAAAGCTCTATTAATTTAGTTAGCTGAAAAATTTTCACCCAGTTTTACTTAAGTCTTCCTGTAAGGAACCAGTTCAACCTTTGTTCAACAGCAATATTTATTTTATTTTATTTTATTTTTAATTTTTAGATTGTGTGTATGTGGTGCTGGGGATTGAAACCAAGGAGTGGTCTACTACTGAGCTATAGCCCCAGCCTTTTTGATATATATATATATATATATATATATATATATATATATATGGAGGGTGGTAGAGACAGGGTCTTACTATGTAGTTCAGGCTGCTCCTGAACTCCCTATTTAGCCCGGGCTGGCCTTGAACTTGCAGCAATCCTCCTGCCTCCGCCTCCCAAGTGCTAGGATTACAGGCATGTGCCACCATGCCCAACCTACTTTATTATATTTCATTTTGTTTAGTTTTGAGATAGGGTCTAGCTAAGTGGTCCGGGTGGGACTCAAACTTTGATCCTCCTGCCTTGGGCTCCCTCACTACTGGAGCTGCAGGCACCAGACCCTGTGCCTGAAATATTTTCAGTTTTCTACTTCACGCTCAGAATGCCTTTTCTGATGTGGGTACTGGCTGACTTAGGCAACACAATGTAGTCGTTCATCAACCACCAATTATCAGTGGAGGAAAGTGTCTATAAAATCAAGTTAAAAATGATTTTTCAGCCTTCTCTCCACATCTCTAAGCTTTGCAGATAGCAGGTTGCAGAGTACTAAAATACGATTCATGTTCTTAACTTGGTATCCTGCACTAAAATATGCAAAGCAGGTTTCTTTTCTACTCTCCTTCCCCGGGAAGTTCCATGTTACCACATTTATGCATTCTGCACTAGCAAGAACCTTGGGGCAGAGGATTCTGGTCCCGTCTCTGTACCGCTTTACAAAGCCCTCGTAGAGACCATGAAATAATTTAGGATTCTTCCCCAGAGTGAAGCCAGCTAATTCAGGTATCTGTGGTCTAGATCACCTGTGTGACTGTCCCTTTTTATGCTAATTGGGAGCGTAACCCATGCTGGCTTCCTTGCTTCAGGTAAAGCAACACCTATGTGCAGTCACCAGCGAGAATGACATGCTGAGGACGGAAATGCACCCAAGACAGCAGCCTTAACAGTGAGAGCCGGACGGTGTGACCATGAAAGCCAACAGGCCTGGAGTCTGACGCAGAATGCAGTAAACCGCCATAGGCGTTACGACATTTAGGACACATGCTAGGAATTTGGGCTTTATTACTCATTCATAGAAAACCAGGTCTGAAATTTCCAGGCACCTTAGGTCTGTAGCAGAATCTAAGAAAAGCCAAGACTTGTCCAGGCAGCCAAAGTCCAGCTTGGCTCCTCCCACCCACTTCCAGCTGTCTTCTGTCACCTGCACAGTGCAGCTGTCCAGCAACCACACGCACGCATGGAGCCCTGGGCAGCTCTCAGGAGACTGCAACGTGATGCCGGGACTTTAAACTTAGGAGCTACTCTCTATGTCAGGCTCCACGTAAAAGTGATTCCAGTTCCTCGAGTGCCACTGAATTGACATGGTCCAAACCTATAAAGAGCCTGCGGGGTGGCGCACACCTATAATCTCAGCTACTTGGAAGGCTGAGGTAGGAGCACTACAAGTTTGAGGACAGCCTCGACAACTTAGCAGGACCTTGTCCAAAAACACGGGATGTAGCTCAGCGGTAGAGCACTTTCCTAGCACATTTAATGCCAAGGCACAGGTTCAATCTCTAATACCAAAAGAAAGAACATACAAAAATCTCAGAAGAGCTATGAGTGTGAATTCCCCCAGCAGGTAGACACTCTCTGGAGGTAACGAATCACGGGAGAATGCAGGCTGGTTGTGAGCACAGCCTTGATGGGAGGTGTGCTCTGACCCACTGAAAAGAAAAGTCTGACAGTAAGATACAGAGGAACATGCGTTCCTGTCACATACTTTCCTATAGATGCTTGTGGCCATCCGTCCAGTTCCTTAACCTTCGAACACCCCTAGAGATGAGTCTGGGGGCCCTGGCCCGGGCGGAGTGTGGAAGCATCAACAGCAAAGGAAGAAATGAAATGTTTTTACCAGGTAGGAATCTTTGTCCTCAAATCATTCTACGATGGAGTAATGGTTCCTACTCCAGTGCAACTCATAGTGAAAACAATTTAGAATATATCTGTGGGCAACTGGCAACAAATTAAACACAACAATTTATGGGAAGGTATAAATTAAGGAAGAAAATTTATGGAAAGTTTCACCCGAAGTAGGTAGTGTCCTCTTCCCTCGGGGGCAGACTCCACCTCTGCCGTTTGTCTGTCCAGGGACAGCAAAACCAGGCTGCTCTTTCCTAAGGTAAACGTGACACCCAGAAGAACCCCGCAGCACATATCCCACACCCTGCCTCAGGAGGCCCGGCAGGTGCCTTCACAAACAAACACTCCTCACCCGACAAGACAAATTACAACTCGCTGTAATTCTTATTTTATTTTTAACTAAGGAAAGTGTCAAATATTTATTTAGTACTAATTTAAGAGTTGGTGATTTTTCATTTTCACTTGTTATCCAATTATTTGAATATCACAAGCAATCAACTTCTTCCTTAATTAAAATTGGAATATCTTTTATATGATTTTTTAAAATAAGGCGAGGTCTTTTTTTTTTTTTTTTTTTTTTAATCCAGGGCATTGCACATACTAGGCAAGCTCTCTGCCACTGAGTTCCGTCACTGGAACTTTTTATTTTTTATTTTGAGACAGGGTCTCGCTAAGTTTCTTGGATCAGAGGAGGCTTTTATTTCAATGTCTTATACAATATTATCATGTAGAACTACTGTATTTCATTGAAAATCATATATTTTCATGTGCTCAAAATCTCATTTTGATTTCTTATTAGAAGAAAAAAAATCTTAAAAGTTCAAGAACTCTGTTACCATTATTTTTATTTTTATTTTTTTTTTGTGGGTACCAGGGGGACGACCTCAGGACCTCGCGCGCCAACAGGCACCCGTGCCACTGAGCGATATCACCGGCCCCTTTTTCGTATGTGGGTTCCGGGAGTCGAACTCGGGCCCTCGCGCTTGCAAGGCAGGTGCTTACGCCACTGAGCCATCTCACCGGCCCACCATTATTTTTATAAAGACACATTTTCTCACTGCAGTCTGGTTAGCATTTTATTAGTGAAATAACTTGAAACTGATGCAAGTAGAAGGCACCTTATAATGCCGTTTAAACTCATCTCTTTTAGATCTCTTTTTGAGTCTGTGTGGCCTTAGGTCATGACAGCAAACCTGCACTCTGTTAATATTTAAGACGGGTTTACTCACTTACAGCTTTAAAGGCCTTGTAGCCAAGGCTTAGGCCCCCTCCCAAAATGACAGATTCGGCATTGGTAGGAAGCTCAGTCATCGATCAACACCTTAAGTGTTGTATATATGGAGTCTTTACTTCCAGCCACTCTTTCTAAAAATGAAAAAAAGCATTTAGTAAAATATATTAAAATCATAGTTTAATGTGGAGTAAAGACCCAAGTCATACATACAGTTAAATAACGTACAAAAAGATATGAAATACATATATATATGTGTGTGTGTGCAATCTACATACACACATGCACGTATGTCCATGTAAATCATGTCTATGTCTATATCTAGTAGGTCTTATGAGAACTATTGTTTGTCCATTTTTTTATGTTAGCATTTGTCCGAAACTATCAAGTAATCAAGCTTTAGGAGTTCATTATTGTTTCTAATTCAGAACAAAAGCACAATTTATCAAGAAGAAGCAATTTTAGAGGGCTAGAAATTGGGGCCAGCCAGGTTGTACAATACATTTCCTCTAAAAATAACCAACAGAAGGGCTGGCAGCCTGGCATGGTCATCCGCCGCTTCCCTTCATTAAGTCTAATTGCTGTGCGGAGCCCTTTCACTTGAGGCATGGGAAACGCAGCTCCGAGGCCCTGCGGCGGCCCCGGCCTCTGGGGAGTGGATGTCTGTCCTGCTGCTGTCTTGTTCGCGGGCACAGGAGACAATAGAGACTACTGTACTAACGACGGTCCGCTCTGTGAGCGTCGCCCGGCCTGCACTCGTCAGTAAGTCCACACAGAGGACTCCCGATGCACGTGGAATTGTGAGACACAAGGATTGTACTCGAGAGAGAAAAAGCGAATGAATGAGCGTTAGGGTTACGCAGCCTGAGCCGGGCTTCAGCCTGCACGCGAGGCTCCGTCCTGGCTCTCGCTCTCCCTCTGTGCAGCCCGACAGGCCCCTCCCTGCCAAGCCGCAGTGTCCGCGTCCGTAGACAAGAGAAGAACTGCCGCATCCTGGGAGGACCAAGTGGTGAATGTGTGTCAGCACACGGTCCCTGTTTTACTAAAACATCCTCAGTGCAAATGGACAAATGTCACACCATCATGTTCTATTTCATGAAAATTCCCTTTCTTTATGATTCATTCATCCATGCATTCCACTTTTTCTGATTTTATACTCGTAATCTTCACTTGTTTATAAAAGAAACTATCTCTGACTGAGTTAGCTTTTGACGTAAGGTTTCTGAAGATTTTTTTTCATGTGGGTACCAGGAGTCGACCTCAGGACCTAGCGCTTGCCAGCAAGCGCTTGTGCCACTGAGCGATATCACCGGCCCTTTTTTTCCTTTATGTGGGTACCGGGAGTTGAACTCAGGACCTCACACTTGCCAGGCAGGCGCTTAGCTGCTGAGCCATCTCACCAGCCCAGGTTTCTGAAGATTTAAGGGCAACTCTGGACAATGACACCAGCCGGTGCGAAACGATAAACAGCATATCAAGAACGCGGGCATCCGCAGTGCAACACAGGGACCATTTTAAATGAGTTGAAAAGAAGTAGAGTGGTACCTCAGTTCACGAACTTCATTCTCTCCACGATTCTGGTCGCAAACTGAATTGGAGGAGAACCCAATCAACTTCAACAGTGAGGTTCAATGCTGACCTTCCAGGGAAATTTGATTGGGTTCTCACCCAGTTGAGTTTATTAGAATATTGTATTAGAATATTGCTGAAGTCCTCTCTCTATATATTTTTCCTTCTTTTTCTCTTTCCTTTCCTTCTCCCCCTCCCCTCACTCTCTCCCGCCCTTCTTCCTTCCTTCCTTTCTCTTTCGTTTGTAGTTCTAGGGTTGGAAGCCAGGGCCTTGGGCGCACTAGGCAACCACTGCCCTGCGAGCCGTCTGTCAACCCTCAAGTTTAGTGTGAAGCACACGATTGTCCTCTCTTGTTATCTGGCCTTGATATTTATTTGTTTTCCCTTTAACCATATATCATTACCTGGCCTCATGTAATTATATGCTTACCTCCCCCTTCAGAATGCATGCTACTCGAGGGTATAAGCCTGCATTTATTTCTAGCCTGCAGCCATAAGCACACTTTACAAGCATCACAGAAATGTTATAAATGCTAGTGTTCCTCTCCCACCTCTCTCAAAATGATGTCCTTAAACCAGGACATCTGTCTGTCAGTGGCCTCCGAGGTTGTCGGGAGGGCTTCTTCCATGGCTGGATGCAATTCTGAGTTTGTAGGGTTCTCTGCTGGCTTCAAATCTGCCACAGGGGAAGTTTCAGATGAGCACATGCCCCTGCCCCTTCCCCTGCCTCCAAAGTGGTGAAAGTGTGGGTGGAGACAGCACTTACCCACCTGGGCCTCCAACCACAATGCCAGCTTGCTGCGCACACAGGCAGCGAGCAGTATCACATGTGACCGGCACAAGCAGCTGAGACCATGGAGCTGCTTGTCACCACACCACAACCCGGCCTGACTGATGGCACCCTACAATCAATGCGCACTTATTTCAGGGTCCCACTGGAACACTGAAAGTCACGCCTTGGAAAGAATATAGCAAAAACTTTCCATACCATGTTCTGAATTCTGGGTCAGAATTCCTTTTCCCTCAGTCTCATCATTCCCCAATTAGTCCCTTTTGTGCCACTGGACATGCGGTCACTGAGGGTGGAAAGTCGTAGCTGTCACCACATACCTCTCCCGTGTGCACTCGTTATTCTAAACAATGACAGGATGCTTAGTTCTCCTGTAAGTGCCACCCAAGTACCAGCCCCAGTGTGGTGAATACGAAGTAATCAGGCCTGCAGCAGGCATCATTCCTGGACTTGGTGATTACATATCGCTGTGTATGCTTCTCCCATCCTGAATAACTAATTAAATTAGTCTTAGGATGATGAATTGTAACAAAATCAACCCACTGAGTTAACTTTGTGACACTTTTTATTATCAGAGAATATTTTTAAAGCCCACAAATAATTTTGGTGAGAAATGAAATATTTTATTATATCTTCAAAAGGTTATGATTTCTTCTTGCTATTGACAGCACATTTCACCAGACTCTATATTCTGAAGTTGGGACTTTCATTATATTTTTCACTGCAGTGAAACTAAATTAAAGCTGATCTTATTATAGAAAATGAATTGCATTCTATTTTATGAAATATTTTTGCAATTCCAACTTGTAATATCAGAGACCAATAGAAAAACAGCAAGCACAGATTTATTAGAAAGAAAAACATGATTCTCAAGGCAAATAGCACTGTTTAATAAGTTGACTATTTCAAGCTACTCTGGGATCCCACAATAGAAACAGCCACTTCCTGACTGTGATGTTGCCTGGAAACTCCTGAGAGCATGACGGACTTCCAACCTAAGCAGTTCCGATTTTACTCAGCTATTTCCTACCTGGTGCTATAAAAATCTCCAGGTGGCATGAATGGATGCTGACAGAGCGGTGAGACTCAGAAGATAAATGAGAAACCGCTACCTGGCGAGAAGATAAGGATGAGATTAATTCCTAAGTTAAAACAGTAACTGACGAGTTGCACTGGTCCTAGGTAACAAAACAGAACGGGTCCTGGGGCTCTGGTCATGCACACTCAGGGACCCAGGTGAAGAATTACAAACATGTTCTACCACCACAGTGTACTTGTGCACAACAATCAGACTTTTCTGTGTGTTATTTTTCCCAGAGTCTTTTGATAAATCAAGGTTTTTCTAGTATTTCACTTCACCCATAGCAAACTTCCAATTATCTTTCCAAAGCTCACTAACTGAAATATAGAAGCCAAAGAGTAAGACAGTAGCTTTTTGGCAGATTAATCTCTTAGCAAATTAGGAAGAGGATGTTTTCTTTTTTTTTTTTTTTTTTCTGGGTACCGGCGGTTGACCTCAGGGCCTTGCGCGCCAGCAGGCGCCCCCACCGCTGAGCGATATCACCGGCCCTTTTTTCATATGTGGGTTCCGGGAGTCGAACTGGGGCCCTCGCGCTTGTCAGGCAGGCGCTTAGGCGGCTGAGCCATCTCACCAGCCCGGATGTTTTCTTTTTACTTCGCTTTCTTAGGTGGTTCATTTTCACTGACCACATTAATCTTCGAGTTTCACCACACAGCTAATGCATCTGCAAGAGTCACTCAAGGCCTGATGTTCTCTCAGAACCTGCAGCATCGCTCTTCCTGCTGGGCCAAAGGGGTTGGGACAGGGCCCAGGGCAGGGCCTCACGCCCACCCAGCAGCACCGGGACCTGCACCACCGCCGGGACCTGCACCACAGCAGCTCACGGGAAGCATCCGAGAGGCGAGGCGGCAACACCTCCAGTATGGCGCTGGTCCAGCAGCATCATGATCACCAGGCAGCTGAGGCAGCGCTGTCTCCCAGCACCCTTGTGGGCAGCTGTGTTTGGAAGTCTGGCGTTCAGAGTTCCGAGGAGAGAAGGAATGGCTCTCAGGTGCGCTGCATGTATGTGGAGAAATGAACGGGGACCAGCATGCCTTGCACCTTACTGTCTTCCTAGCCTTGTCCGCTTGCTCCCATCAGCAGCTATTAGTGACAAGGTAAAAAGAAGGTATGTTTTCCTGCTCATCAGTGCTGCCAAACAAGATGGTCCAACAACCAAAACAAGGTCAAATCATTTCCACGTTTTTGTCTCCTTAGTTTTCCCAAATGCGAGGCAGGTACCGCACAAAGACCAAGTCCCTACTGCCCACCACGACAGTGAGGACCAGCCTCAGAGAAATCCACGCGGTCATTCCGCACGGACGAGCTGCCCTTCTCACACTGAGTGCACGCGCGGTCTCCGGCTCCCAGCCGAACGCAGGGTGTCAGCGTCACCACTGTTAAGCGGACGCGGCTGCGGTTATTCGTCGGCCTGAGCGTGCAGACAGATTCGCGATGCAGAACACGCTCGAGCCCCTAGCGAGCGACTCGGCGCCGGCTGTGTATTCCCGGGGCAAAGCAGGGTCCCCGTGTGGGAAAGGACCGCTTTCCCGCGGAACCGTCCAGCTGAACTGAAGCCCGAAATTCTGTTTCCTCCTCCACGTTCCCCTAATCTGGGACATTAACCAAGTGTCCTGGACCAGCACTGCAGCTGCGACACGCCTCAGTCTGCTCGTGCGGAGTCAGGGTTTATCTCTTAGAGGAACCCTGCCAATGTTTAATGAAAGGAGAGGATGTTACAGTTGAAATGATATAAAATAAAATTATTTTTAAGAATGAAGTAGAAATTAAACAATATTTGATATATTCAAACAACGTTCTAAGCAAGGAGATTTTAATAATATATGCTAGAGATAAAAGTTAAGAAAAAATGATTTCTGATTACACAGTATTTGAATCACCACACTTTAGAAACATTTTATAAATATTTAAAATAATCCACTATTTCAGTTTTTTTTTTTTTTTTTTTTTTTTTTGTGGGTACCGGGCGTCGACCTCAGGACCTCGTGCGCCAACAGGCGCCCGTGCCACTGAGCGATATCACCGGCCCCTTTTTCGTATGTGGGATCCGGGAGTCGAACTCGGGCCCTCGCGCTTGCAAGGCAGGCGCTTACGCAGCTGAGCCATCTCACCGGCCCCACTATTTCAGTTTTAACTTAACTATTTCTTGATAGAAATATTATCCAAAACAAGAATAACTCAGTTATTTTTAAATGGTGGACAGTAGACACAAGTAACCAACAACTATCTTTCTGAAATGCTAATGACAGGTCCCCCACCTTTTCTCCTTCAGTACTGGAGATTGAACCCAGGGCCTTCACACTGAGCTACATCCCCAGCCAGTTTTTAGTTCTCGAGACAGGGTCTCACTAAGTCACTAAGTTGCCCAGGCTGGTCTGGAACTTTCCATCTTCCTGCCTCGGCCTCCCAGAGTGCTGGGATTACAGCCGTGCAGCTGCTGTCCTTTCCTCAAAGCCCTCTTTGCCTTCCTACCAGCGAGGAGGCATTGCTGGTCTCTGTCGGTTCTCCAGTAAACATCTTCGGAGCTCACACATGTGAGTAAAGTTCTCTCTCCCGCCCACTCCTCCCCTTGTATCTAGATTCGAACCCAGCCTGGACCTCTCCCAGCTACAGAACACTCTGGAGTCAGCTCTGGCGTCTCCCTTTCTCCCAGCTCTCCCTCTTGGTGACTCTGTGGGGCTCTTGTCTGATTAATCCAGCGATGGCAGAGCCTGCAATTTGGGGTTGGACGTAGGAGAAGAGGGCTCCATTGGGCCTGAGTCACAAATTTCAGCCCATGACTAAGGAAACATCAAGGACATGGCCTTTGCCAGTTCTCGTGAGAATTGAAGCCATCCCAGGAGCATCCCCAGTGTTCTCAGCAGAGAGGTCACTACTCCTGATCCTGTCAGAAATGACAGGAAGAACTTCACGCCTGTTGCCCAGCCGTAGGCCAGCCCAGGCACCCTCCCAGACACACCCATGAGTCCGCACCTCAGGAGCGTCCCAATTCTGCCTGTCACTAGGTGTCCCTGTCTCTGCCACCATGCCGCTTTCCCCTTCCCGCCTGCTGGTGACACTGTGCTCCACCTGCCCTGCCATCAGTGGCTTTGCCTCTGGACAGGCATCCCGCTCCCAGTTCCCACTCAGAGGACCCTGGGAGGCAGGGGTGAGGCCCCGTTCCTGGTTCTTACCCACTGCTGTCCCGAAGCTCTTCCCGTGAGGAAAAGGACTTCAGCCAGGAATGACAAGGCCGTCAGCACATGACCCAGCCACAAAGGAGATTAGGATTCACCTTCCGATCTTTAATGCCAAGGATAATCCCAGGGACAGGGCTGCCAGGAGGAGCTGAGCCACCTGAGTCCCCTCGCTCTGGCCTTGACTCCTGGTTCTGCCTGTCACAGAAGCAGGGCAAGTGACTCCCACCTGGCCAGCCCCAGCCCTTCCGGCCCAGCCGCGATGCTCGTCAGTACCAAGAAGCAGCTTCCTCCAGAGGCTTGGCGTCCACACCCATTTTGGGCTCGGTCCCAGCCGTAACTCCTCTGCCCGTGGGTCTCTGTCAACCTGCAGCTCTGCCGCAGGGCACACGCACTGGTGCTCTACCCAGAATGATGCCAGCGCTTCCAGAGAGGACTTGGTGGGCTGAAGACATTTGCAAACCCTTTCACAAGATAACTGTTATCATGACTGAGGCTGTCACTGCCACAGTAAGGCGAGAAAACCACAGTAATCTGCCACCTTAAAAATCGGCCCTTCCTCCAATGAGAGCTTCCTCCTCTTTGAACACATGAGAGAGAGGCCAGCAGTACACAATGTTGAGGAAGCTGTTACTCCAAATGTTCGCTTAGATGGCCGTGACAGGTCCCCAGTCAAACCAGACTGAATTTAAAAAGAAGTAAAAAGCAATGCCTGTGCTGTAACATTTAATCAATGAAGCTGTTGATAAACCAACCAGCGTGGTGTTAAAATGCTTCCTGGTTTCTTGTCTGAATACAATGTCCGCAGGACCGCGTGCACCCATTCCAAATGGAAAGCAGAATCGATGGGCAAATCTTCCAACGCTGACGAAGTCGCCAACGAATGTTCTGAGCGTGATGTTAGAATCTGAGCACTCCATCGGCACTGGAACTTACTGATCGACACAAACGGGAAAAGAAACACAACCGACCCAGCCGCAGGCCTCCCTGGGGGTGGGGAACAGCGCTTCCAGACTGTGCAGTCTGCCACCTGCCCGTCGGTGCCATGGTAGGAGGGCCAGCAAGTGTCCGAGTGGAGAGGAGGTGACAGACAACACGAAACAAGCAGCAGGTGAGGAAACACTGCCCGCCAATCCATGTGACCTTTGCAGCCAAACGGCACACAGAGCCTGAGAAAATGATCTCTTTTCCCCAGCCCCAGGATGCAACTGTGCCAAGTGCAGGAGTTCTATTCCCAGATGGAACATAACTGTGGTACGCATCCCAAAGAAAGAAGTTTCCATTGTTCAGCCAGAACACACCCCTCCAGAACTGCAGTGTGATACACTGCTGGAGCCACGTCCTTTCACTTCTGGCCAGACGAGGGACAGGCGTTTACAGGAGAGCATTCTACGACGATGCACCTCAGCACAGCCAAAGCAATTCTGTTCCCAGGGCTCCTTGCTGTGAACACCTCATTGTTTAGAAAGCTCTTCTGCCCCAAACTTTGCTCATTGCTAACCAATTGCAAATTTATGATGACTGAAAGGGAGAAATCAGGACCCTAAATGATACAATTTCATGAAAGGGAGGTCAAATGTTCCAAAACCCTGGGGATGATCTTCAGCCTCACTAATCAACAGAGAAATGCACTTCACAACAGCAATACATCACTATTTAGCATGTATTAAACTGGAGAAATTCTCAGTGCGCTCAGTGCGGCATAACACCGAAATGCGCTGTTGGCAACAGTGTGCTAAGCAGATGCTGCCCCTTCGGAGCAGGACGTGGTCATGAGAGCTCAGAATCATAAACATGTCCCTCCCTTCGGCCCAGTCAGTACTGAATTCATCCTTAAAAACTCAAGCAAAAATAGTAAGTGCATGGAGGTGTTTATCACACAAATACCTGTGATACCGACAAAATACAAACCCTAAAAACAGGGGACTCTTTAGATCATGCCAGAGCATCCATCCCATAGGGCCCCAAGTGTGAGCACAAAAACACCACAGGGCGTGCTGCCTGGAAGGTGAATACGAATCACATGCGTCCCCTGTGGTCATAACTGGTGAACAAACATGAGACTACGGGCAGAGTCTGGAGAGAAAAGGGTTTCAAAATGCAACCAAGTTAGGGTGAGAGGGTCAGGGAAGGTTTATTTAATGACCTTGGACATTTTTATGATAATGTTTTCATAACTTAAAATAAGGCTTTCAGGGATAGGGAAGATTACTTTTCCTCCCCAGGCAGCTGGGTTCGGGTCCTAGACAGTGGGCAGTGCTTCATCCATCTCTGTGATGGTGTAAGCACCAGCCTAGCTCCCTGGAACATCACCACATGCCTCCATTTTTAGACAGAAATATAGATTGAAAGTCATCTTAAATCTAATCAGCCCCAAGCAGCAGAAAAGTAATGCACTCTCTCTTCGGAATGCCAGAGAGCAGGAAGATTTCACAACTGGATTGCTAGTTCCTAAAAAAAAATCTGAAATTAGCATGACTTCTGTTTGTTTCGAGTCCTTAATGAAACTTGTCTGGCTAAGTTTCTTTACCAGATGTATTTCCTTTGCAGATAAGGTCATTTCACAATATCAATGCCTGTCCTTTACATTGCCTGGCCGGTCCAGATGCTGTGTCAAAGTGAGTAACTGTTCTTGTGTATTGCAGATTTGGTCAAGGAGCTCTGAGATAAAGATAGCACTCTTGAATCATAACAGAGATATGACAGTTAACCATGACAGTCAACCCGATTGGCTTGAGAGGCACCTAGGAGATTAGTAAAACACACTGCTGAGTGTGTCTGGGTGGGTCATTTGGGACCTTGGGGAACCCTTCCATACTGGCTCTTCCCCATTTCCTGGCTGCCACCATGTGAGCAGCCTTCCTCAACCACACTCTTCCACCATGATGTTTCTGCCTTGGAGCCAGCTGACCATGGACTGAAACCTCCTAAACCATGAACCAAAATAAACCTCTCCTCCTTTAGTTGTCTATATTCAGCATTTTGTCCCAGCAACCAAAAAGTGACAAATACAAGAGACTTCATGGAAAGGACTATGCTATAGTAACTAAGAATAGTATTTATTTATACATCAGGAAATATATGTCCATCTCCTATTAGCATTTAGGGAACTCTGATTGATCATTTCAGTGGTTTAAGATTGTGTATGAACAATACCTGGGGAAATAAAAGTTGTTTTTTGTGTGATGGGTCATTACAGGTGATGTTTGTTACCAAACAGTTTTAGTCAAAGAGGGAGTTGGGGAGTGGTTGCCAAGTTGTTTTCTTAACTGTCATATGTAGAGTATGGTGGGCACACTCTGCAGGACAAAGGGCCTAAAAAGAAGTATGAGATAAACGGGATTTGTCACCTGCAGCCATGAAGTGAAGCAGTGACTAGAGACCAGCCTAGTTTGGTGGGGTCTTGAGAAGATGAGGGAACATCATGTTACCTGTGCAGGGAGTGTTTTAGAGCTTATCCTTTAAGAGAGTCCTGAGGCCATGAAGCTCCTGCCAACCCCACGCTGGTTGGAGTAAATATTACGTATTTTACTTTTTTGTAAGCCCCTTGCTCTGGTTTGGATACCGTGTGGCTCCCAAAGGTGCGTACATGAAAGTTTGGTCCCCAGAGGGCCCTGGAAGGCACGTGGACCTCCCAGAAGCGGGGTCTCGTGAAAGGTCCAAGCTCACTGGTCCCGTACCCTTGAAGGGACTGTGGGGCCTCCGTGTCCCACCTAAAATTAAACCAAAGTCTTGTGCTACCCAGAACTCTGGTTCTATAATCAAATGATTTCCAAAATAAAAGTTGAAATGCTGAAAACACTTTCTCTGATGAAATTGTTAGTTTCAGGGGATTTCATGCATGTGAAAGCAGCTGGGACCTGAGGGAAAGTCATTTGCTAAACCAAGTTGTAGACTAGAAAGTGTTTTCTTAAATACTTGCTGTCTAAATCCACAAAAAGGCATATTCTCAAGAGATTTCAATAATTTTTTTTTTGTGTGTGGGTACCGGGGTCGACCTCAGGACCTCGCGCGCCAGCAGGCGCCCATGTCGTTGAGCAATATCACCGACCCTTTATTCATATGTGGGTACCGGGAGTCCAACTCAGGCCCTCGCGCTTGCCAGGCAGGCGCTTATGCTGCTGAGCCATCTCACCGGCCCTTCAATAATTATTATACATATTTTTAAGTTGAACATAGGAAGACAAAAAGATTTTGGGGGAAGTGTTCTATTTTAATTAAGAAACTCTGCTGTCTTTTGCTACCCCCTCGTTTCAGACTGATGGTTCTTTTGTTGCCATGCTGAGGTGGGATGTGGCAATTCTTATTCTATTGTTCTTGTCTTTACAAACATTAGGTACGAAGAGTTTGTAACATCCTCTCCAAATTCAAAAGGGAATTATTTCATGTAGACCTGAAACCTAGTGTATTCATCTCTGAATGCACATATCTGGTATTTCCCATGCAGACTTTGAGCCCTTCAGGGTGTTTCTAGGGTAGTAGGTTTTATGTGAAGCATTTGAGCAATTTTTAGTCGATATGAACCTTTTGTAGTCAGCTTTATACCATCGTGTATAAAAAAATAAAGTTAGGCAAACTTCATAAAGCATTTCTTCAAAGACTGAGCTGTGTATCTTTGAAATCAGGTGTTGTTTTCCTGCTGGGTTTTATTTGCTGATACACGTGGTGATTTCAACCATAATATCCATCTTTACAACATGGGGCTTACTAATTTCAGCGTCCTTGTCTTCAAGCAAGTCCAATAACCCCAACTTACCACCAGCTCTGGAAATAATAGACAAGATGGTTCTCAAGGAACTCACTACCATACTTTGTAGGGGGAAAAGACCAAAATTTCTTTTAAAAAAATACAACTGAGAATTGTACCGCAGTGTAATGAGTACAATGACAAAGTCCAGAGACAAGAACCAAAAGATGGGCGGTAACCTTGATGGTGAGGAGAGGTGCGGGGCCAGAGAGGAGTCCTTCAAGAGATGGCCGCTGAGGAAGAACAGACATTATCTCGGCAAAGCAGGAGAGGAACCCAGAATTCCCTGTTGAACAGCTCTGGGGTGGGATGAGCAGAGCTGAAACAGAAGGAGTCCTGGCCAGGCCGGGTTTCTTTGCAGACCACGCTGAGGGAGCTGGGCTCCATCCAAGAGAATGAGAGACGTAAAAGCGGGGACGTCGCAGGCAGACATGGCCACCAGGGCTCCTCAGCCTCCACCTTGACTCAGACCTGGGCAAAGCACAGGGCATCTCTCCCCTGGGCAGAGATGCTGAGAGCTCTGTGAAATGGACGCCTGTGCCCAAGGTTTTAAAGGTGAGTATGTGGACAGCTGGAAGTCCTTTTCCTTCTGTCAATCAAGTATAGAAAATCGTACATTTCGTTAAAGGATGTAGGTGAAGAATTTGAATAGTTTAGACTAAAAATTTACTTCAAAGTCCATTTCCTAGTTATGGGCATTGTTGACTTTTAGCATTTATAAAACACTTGCTTTAAGAACTGTACCTATTCAATTATCGTTCTAAATCCACCTCTTGGAAACACGCTATGCAGTTTTCTAAGACGGATCCTAAACTATGCTTCTTGTATCCCTTTGATTCCCCCAGGTGCCCTCAAGACAGCTTTGCACTTGACAACTGTGCAGAACCTCGCAGAACAACTGAGTCATTTTCTAATTATACGTTGTAATGAGTATGATGCTTGCAGGTTACTTTTTTGAGAAGATAACTGAAAGAATTTTCCAAATGTTTTAGTCAGAGGGAATGTGAATTATTAATAAATAAAAACTTGCTACTGGACGACTGTACAGCTGTCACTGCAGTCTCGGGGGAGGGAGGTGTATTGGCCAGCATCACCTCACTGTGACAAAATACCGAATGCAGGTCCTGAGGGAGGGAGAGTTTATTAAGCTTCCAGCTTGGGGGGCTCAAAGCTGATGCTGTGGCCCCATGGCTGGCCTGCAGGAGGGCCGTCTGTCGTGGCGTGAAAAGCAAAGGATCAGGTCGTGGACCAGAGCAGAGGCGGACTGATGGCCCTGGGGTGACTGGTGGTAGGGTGTACACTTGTCTACCCAGATGCCAATACCATGGGTTCCTGTACACCCAGCATCGTGTCCCCTGCATCGTGGAAGGACAGGGCACTCCTCAGCCCATGCCTCCCTACCTCAAACACCCGGACACCCTCTCTGCAGGACCTGGATTCTGGGGCAGCGGTCAGCAGGCTTTGAGGCGGCCCTCAAGAGTGACCCAGCCCAAATCCCACATCCCGAGTGCATTCCCATTTCCTCCCAGGCACACCTCCCTGCCCCTCACCATGCTTCCCAGAACCACCTCTCAGATGACTCCTCTAAGGTGGCCCCGGTGGGAGGAAGGAGGGGACTCAGCCGGCCAGCGCCAGGGACAGGGTGGTGAGAGCCTGAGGAGAAGATGGGCAGGGAACTAGATCTCTTTGCAGAGAGATTAGAAGACAAAATCTAATCTTTTTAATCTCAAAAATCCGTCTGCAGTTGGAAAATATGGAGAAAACCAATCCTGACAGCTTGAAGTTGTAAAACTTGAGTCAGAGAACAGGTTGAAGTCCCAGTTCCGCTATCTCACTTGCTGGTGACCCTTAGCAAGCAGCTTCAACTTGCTTAGTCTTTGCTTGCTTAACTGAAAAATGGGCACAGCAATAATCCCTGCTTCATGTGTTTCTCTTGTTTCCAAGGTCAAATAAAATCGTGTCTAAAGTCTTTGCTTTGTGTGTAGCATGTACAATATCCCAGACACAATGCCTGGGCTTCGCGTACCCTCTCTCATTTCTCACAGCTTTGGGATTCAGTGGTATTAACCCAGGTGTTCAGATAAAGAAACTGTAGTCGGAGAGGCTTAGACATCACCCACCGCCACACCGAAGTGTCACACCCGAAATTCCAGCCCCACAACCGAGTCTCACACTTACGTCTGCAAAGGCACTGTGCAAGGAATACTGACGGCACGTGCTGCTCAGCTTCCTGTCACTGTAATCTCATCCCCGAGGGGAGTCCCTCCGGGGAGGAAAGGTTTCCATCTGCTCTCATCCCTGGTCACCCGGCTCCCTCGCTCCTGGGCTCCATTGTGACACAGAGCATCGTGGCCGAGAGGGAGGGGTCCAGCAGAGCTGCTCCTCACATGGCAGCCAAGAAACACACAGAGGAAGGGTCCCAATCACCTCTGAGGACTTCCTCCAACCAGGCTCCACCTCAGAAGTCCCCAACCTGTCCCAGTACTGGGGACGTCCCACTACCTGGGGACCATGCTGTCAACAAAGGGTCCTCTGGAGGACACTGCCAGCCCAACCACAGCAACCCTAAACCTCACACGTGTGGCATATCTAGCTCATTTCTTATTTCCATGGGGACAGGACAGACAGGCAGGACAGGAGCCACAGGTGCAGGGCTGACACTGGCTTCCCTGCACCCTGAGGTTTTGGCCACTGTCCCAGCCTCACTGACAATATGTCGCTACTGTTAGTTTTGAATAGGGTTAGATTTGAGACTTAAGTTAAATTTTACTTGGTAATGAGCAGAGTATAAAGCATTGTTAGTTTAGTCACGTTTTAAACATGCCAAACTTTGCTTACAAAGCCAACTCACTTTCCAAAGGACAAGTGTCCATGGATCCCTGAATTGTTTTAGAAAAGTGCTCACAGATTTCTTCAAATGCCTGTGCCTGTTAAGTATTTGGCTACAAGTACTGGAATGGTTTCTACTATAATAGATTTACAACCATCTGATTGAGTCACAGCTCCATGAAAAAGATATTCCACCTGCCACTCACTTTCCTCATAAATTAATTGGTCTCAGATTCAACTAAGATATCTGGGAAAACAAATAAATGATGACAATGTCAAAGAAAAAAGAAAAATTAGCAAGCCATGTAAGAATACTATAGCCTTCTGGAAGTCTCACTGTAATCCACCCATCCGCATTGCCCAGGAGCATGCATAAGGAGCGACTTATCAGTGCCTCTGGGGGAGACCTCTGCATGGTGTCTGTCCCCTTATCCTCCTCCCAGAAGGTCACAGTCACTCAGGAGCCCAGGTGGACACTCTCAGTAAATCCCGAAGACAGAGAATTGGTTGTGAGTCCTCCTCTGTGTGCGTGTTTGGGAAGAGAAGTGTTGAGATATGACAAGTATCTGTGGGAGATAAATATGCAGCTGTAAAGTTCTGGACTCCAGCGCTTCTGCATTGGCACAGTGCACGGACATCCATCAGGAAGGAAGCTGGGCTCTGGCGCGCCCTCGAGACTCCCTCTGCCCCAGGCAGCGTAAATCCCTTGCACTGACCGCAAACCTTCCTAGCTCAGGTGCTGCTGAGTTAGGAGCACAGCGAGCAGCCCAGGACCGCCTTAAACGCGCTTCCTTTCCGGTTGCAAGCACATCTGATTTCCCTCTCCTCTCCTCTCTCCTCCTCCTCTTCCTCTCTCGCTCTCCCTCTCCATCTCCCCCTCTCTGTCTCTCTTTCTCTCTCTCTTCTCCTCTTCTCTCTTTCTCTCTCTCTCTCTCTTTTGAGATGGGCTCTTGCTGTGCGACCTAGACTGGCCCTGAGCTCCAGCCTCAGCCTCCTGGGTAGCGGGGATGGCAGGTGCATCCAAATTTCCACATCTCTTAACTGTGGGCGATGAAGTCTGTGATGGAAGACACAATGCTGGCATGTGAAATTTCACCAATTCTGACACCGCAAGTTAAGTCATTTAAAAATAAATCTGTCAAATAGAGTTTGGCTTCCAGAAAGTTTGTATTTTGCCTTTGAAAATACCAGTATAACAAAATAAAATTCTTTCTTGAAAACATTCCTTCATAACTACCAGTGTATGAAGACTTAGTCTTGAAGCATTCATTGAAAATATATTTTGAATTTCAGTGTATAACATACACATATAGCACATTATGTATACAGTGCACGAGTATCGTGAAGAATGTTCACAATCTCCCATTCGCCCCCCCATAACTCCTAAGCCCCTCTCCCCTTTCCTAAAAAGAAGGATCCTATGTTGCGGAGAGAGCTGAACTCCAATCCACGACAAAGCACTGCAGAAGAGAATGGACAGGTTGCAGAGGAAAGCAGAGGGTCTGGGAGGAGAGCGGTCCGAACAGGATAAAGCAGGGCTTTACAAATGAGCTGAGAACAAGGTGCTCCTCCATCTCCAGACCCTTCATGGGGCCTGAGTATCCCTGGATTCCTTTGGTTCTGGTTGGTCATTTTCTGGTCTGTTCGGTTGTGCATCTGAGTCACTCTAAGGCTGAACTCTGTATTTGTCAGCTTTCCAGTTGCTGGACACAATATTCAATGTCCACATCTTAAAGGAGAAAAGGTTTAATTTGGCTCACATTTTAATTAAGGGGGTTCAGTCTGTGGTCGGCTGGCTCCCAGGCAGAAACATCACAGTGAAAAGATGTGGAAAAGCAAAGCTGCTCAGTTCATGGCAGTCAGGAAACAGAGCCAGAGATGACCCATGTATGGGACCCAAGGCTACATCTCCATGACCCATCCAGACACACCCAGAGCATGTTCTACTATTCTGCTTGGTGTTTCTCAATCCAGTGAAGTTGATATATTAGAATTAATGGTCACACCCATAAAGTCCAAACTCCTTGGCAAGGTGTGATAGCCCCTGCACCATCTCCTGTCACTTAATGCCCAAGTTTCTGGTGCTCATCTGAAGCCTTCCACAAATGCCTACTCATGTCGAGACATCTTTATACTCAGACCTAGGGTCTGAGATGGTCTTTTTCAGCCTCCCCATGTAGCAAACTCCTGCTCATCTTTTGAAACTACTCAAGCAGAAGTAGTTTTTCCTCCATAGTGCTGCCAATCAACATTCTTCATTTCTCACTGGTTTCAACATCCATCATGTTTATTCATAATGACCTGCTCATATGAATGAGTACCCAGGTAATGGTGCAGCTATCATTCTTTGTCACCAAACGATGGGATATTTAAGGGCAAAGACAATGCTTACCTTCATCTTTCCATGCTTAGCATAGGGCCTGCGACATAGAAAATTGTCATGAGTACTTGACTTTCAAAGAACGAATGGCTACAGATATAGAAAAGGGAAAAACACATTGGAGTGGTCATGAAAGATTCATGGACAATACTAGATTTGAGCTGCACTTTTAAAAATGGAGTAAGAGGGCCAGTGAGATGGCTCAGCGGCATAAGCGCCTGCCTGGCAAGCACGAGGTCCTGAGTTCGACTCCCGGAACCCATGTACGAAAAAAGGGCTGGTGATATCACTCAGTGGCACAGGCGCCTGCTGGTGCATGAGGTCCTGAGTTCGACCCCCAGTACCCACAAAAAAAAAAAAAATTGAGTAGGAGCTGGACAGGAAGAAATGAGGCAGAGCACGTCCCATTTGGGAACAATCATGTGAACAAGAGCATAAAAGTTTATGTGAAGAAGACATTTTTTCAAAAATAAGGTCAGTTTGGCTGTAGCAAATGACCATGAATAAATTCAGAATTCCTTGCTACAGTTTACAAGATCCCAATTACTCAAGTGTGACGATTTCTCTGAGCCCTGCCCTTCCTCATGCAGAGTTCCACCTGCTCTACCGTCCTTTTGCCTTCCTCACATATCAATCCTGTGGCCATTTCAGGGTCTTTTTCCATCACTGACCTCATTGCTTGGAAGATCCTTAAAGGGCGCTTAACATTAAGTTAGAATAAGAGCCGGTCAAACAAGCCTTTTCTCTATGCCTCTGTCGCAGAACATCCTACTTTCTTCCTTCAGACTGGACCTCACTCTTTGAATTTTTACTTATTTGTTTACTTGGCTTCTTGTTAACATCTCTTCCAACACCCACCCCATCACTACACCTGCAGTATCTAAATTATTGCCTGGCACACTGGTAAGCATTCAGGAAGTGTTATTTGAATGACTGAAGTGTTAGATGAGGTCAGTAATCAAGGCTGACAGATGGATAAGTGCCTGTCACTTTGTAATCAGGGAGAGCGTAGGTGTGCTGTTTATATTCTACATGGAAGCAACATTACCAAAGATACGTATATTTAAAAGATATTGTTAAATACAAATGCAAAATATTTTATAATGGGGAGATTCTAGCAAAGGGCTCAGAGATACTCCCAGATATTTGACCTTTTTATAAATCTCTTATATTTTAATTAACTTGCTAAAAAAGTATTTCAATAACCAATTTGATTACTTCCACCACTATAATCAGCATCAAGTCTTGCAAATTTTAGATTAATTATAATAATTTTTTTATTTAGTTAATATTCTTGTAAAAACAGAACATCTCAATTTAAATCCTTTTCATACTTCTCATAAAATCAGAAATAGCAACAATTAAATCTTAATTTATGTTCCTGGACCAAAATAAATGAAATTTAAATTAGACCTACCTGTTAAATTCAATGCAACAAATATCTACCCACAAACTTGCTTGGGTTCTCTCCTTGATAAAACGTTTTATTTTTAGGTTTGAGGTTGGGCAATGTAACAACATGGACCGTGCCCAGACTTCAGGACACGTGAGATGTACATAACATGTAACATGGTAAGGTTAAATTTATAACTTTTAATATCATCCAACATTCTATCCTGTGCAGATTCTAGAGTAATTTATTTGACTATATAAACATTATCTCTATGATAATGAAAGAGATATTTAAACACTTTCAGAATCATATTATTCCTGCTACCCTATCACTGTTTTGCTTTTCACTGATGCAACTTTCTCCTTTATTAATACAAGGGTTCTAGATAATTCCCATTTCTTCAATGGCAATGCAATTTCCTACATTTCCACCCCTCCCCACTGACTACCTACAACTTCTGGAAAAGCAACAGCAATGACGATTCTACCCGAGACCCTGAACAACAGCAAGAGCAGGAAGATGAGAAGCAGCCACAGCTGGAGACACATTCAGCACGATTCCTGGGCGCATTTTTTTCTTGCGCCTTTGCCCTGAGTGTGGGCTCCAGTCACAGAGCAGATGTGGGTGTCAGCCACTGAAATCATAGAAACTTTGCCCTCTTTCTGGCTGGAAGTACAGGGAAAGTAGAGACTGCAGCCAGAGAGGAGGGGAGAAAATCCCAAAGGGCAAAAGACAGAAGAAGAAAAACCCGGAGAAGCCACACAGGTCTCAGCCTGAGCAGCACACACCTGAGCAGACAGACCAAGCGGGGCAACGGAGCAGAGACTGAATGAGGTCGGTCACTGCTGCAGGAAGGCAGAACGACGTGTCAGGTTGGTCGTGTACTGACTGAAATGGGTTACCCACCTACGCAACCAAACGTTCTTCAGTGACACACAGCAGACACTAACGTCTACACAGTCTGTAACAGTCATAACTTGCAGTCAGCAGTCACTTGACACAAAGAAGCAGGAGTGCCTGAGGCAGTATGAAGGGAAGAGACCACCACTGGAAGCCGCCTAGAGAGGACGCTGGTGTCAAAATTATCAAGGACCTTACAGCAGCTACTACAATTCTCCACCAGAAGAAAAGAAAAACAAACTTGAATTTTAGAAAAAAAAAGTCAGCAGAGAAATATAAGCTATGAAAAACAATGCATTGGATCTTTTTACTTGAAAAAATACAGTACCTGAAATTTTAAAAAATTTCTAGATGGACACGAACTCTGTGGATATTTTCCTAAAGATTTTATTACACAGCAGAAAAACTACAGCCCGCAGGCCAAACCCAGTCAAGACTTTTCTGTACTGTCTGCAAAGGTTTTAAATCTGCAAAGTGCCTGGAAAAACAAAAACAAAGAAAAACGAGCAATAATGACCACATGTAGCTCACAAAGCCTAAAATATTTACTACTGGCCTCTGCACAAAATGTTTCTTGTCAGAGGAGCGAGTTAGTGACAAGAAGTCATTGGATTGCTCCACTGTCAGGAGGAGTGGGCCAGAAACTCAGATGCCACTGCCTGCCAGTCTTCATCCTCCCGTTCAGTGCCCTCCTGGTGGATCCGTGCATGTAACACCTCATAGGGAGCTCCAACTGCACACTGCTGTCCCACCGTGGCCGCAACAGAATGGTGAACAGGGAGCCAATGTAGGCTTCAGAAAGCCCACAGGCTCCTGCAGAGGTCTAAATGTTTACTCAGTGAATATGTCCACCATGCCAGGACAGTTCTGCAAGGGCCTGTGTTAGTGATGAGATGACCTGCATGACCACACATCGTCCTGCCCTGGACGCTGGGCTTCTCTGCCCATGAGATTTCTCCTAACACAGAGCCAACGACACACTTCAGGCCAAAAGTTGAGCAGCTCACAGTAAGGCAAGCAGAAGCAAATATATGACTGTGACCTTGCACCTTCCTCAGTTCACGATGTTTAGAATTGTTAAGCTTTTCACACTGACTTCTTAAAGCTCAAATTTAAAATAAAAACTAACACTATTGAACAGTAACAAAAGATAACGTCTAAGAGGTTTTAATGCATCCAAAAATAACACCCTATTTAAAGTTAATGCAAAAAATCTCCAAATCCAAAGGAGGATGTGTATCTTCATGTGTTAAAAGGATTAGCTACATTTACTTAGCCACTGACAATTATTTTGTTCTAAATCCAGCGAGTATGAGAAAGACTATAAAAAGAAGTCAAGGGCAGTGGGAATACCGGTAAAAAATAAATGTCATTCAACAAAAGGCAAATGATGATATTTTTCTGGACAAGTGTTTGGAATCAGTTACTTCATGGAACAGAAAACCTGGTGAAGCGAGGACTTGCCCAAGAGAAAGTGCGGTGCCTGTAGGGCCATGCTGTGGCCAGACGATCAGCAGAACCGGGACTTCAGGAAAGATGTCACCCAAAGTAAAGCAGACCAAGACTCATGCCTCACCTTCAGCTTCAGTTCCCAAGACAGGTGGACAAGTCTGAAGAAGGTGAGAACAACCCAAAGAAGACTGGCCAGAAAACTTGAGAATGTAATCAAAGGAAAAGACTTTAAACTGTCCAAGGTATAGATCTAAGGGATGCAGGACAAGAAAGTGGGTTCACTCATGAAGGAATTTAATACGTCCTTGAAAGCCGTAGCGTTTCTGTGCTATAGGAGAGCATGGCAAATTATGGCCTAAGGAAAAGGGTAACTGAGTGATAGCAAACACGTCAACAACAACCAGTGCCGTGCTCACAGTCATTTATTTTACTACCCAGGAATCACAGTAACCGTTACGTCAGGCTGGAAGGGAAGCGGCCCGCATCATACATAAACCGTTTCAGATTTGATTCCTATTATTACTTCTACCTCCAACAAGAGGGAGAAGAAAGAGAGACAAAGGGGAGGACATGGATCTGGGGGCGGATCTGAAGCCGACGCACCTGCGTCCACTCCACCTGCACAAGGGCAGATGCTGCTGTACCACTCTCGAGAGTCCGGTGCACATCAGACTGAGCAAAGTTTGCCAAACGAATACAGCGATTAAGTTCATCAAAAGTGGCCATATCCACTTTGTTTCATGTCCCTAGATCTGCAAACCCACCCTGTCCTCATCCTTTTCTTGTATCCTCTTCTATTTTCTCTGCTAAAGAAAATCAGTTATGGGCTGGGGGTGGGCTCAGTGGTAGGACACGTGCTAGGCTATATGAGGCCCTGGCACTGAAAAAAATCAATGATTCCAGACATCACACCTTATAGTATGAACAGAAAGCCATTATCTCAGATGGATTACAAAGATGCATAACCAATGCGAGAATACGCATCGGGGTCTACTGAGCTAGCCTAAGCATTGATTTCAATATAGCCTGACATATTTCACACAAAGACTTCCTGCTGAACAGCTACATGTATAAGAAATCCAACCGTGCTCCGAAAATATTTCCTGGGATGTTCAAGTCATGCAGATTCCAGCTGCTGGAATCATCCTCTACCCCAGCAGGCCCTCCTGCAGGTCCAGGTAAACAGGTGGGAACCCAGAACTCCCTTCTCCGCAGGGCTGTGCGAGGGCTCTGCTAAAATCAATCATCTGCAAATTAGCTAAGATCCATTAGCTCATCCCCGGCCTTGGGGTAATATTTCACACCAAGATAACTTTGCAGTTTCAGATATGTATTTACATAAAGATCACTACTAAGTTTTAGATGTAAGGGATAAAGAAACGAGGCTTTAGAAAGAAGTGCTAAAGTGAACGGGTACATTCTAATCAAACCTATCTCAAAAAGGTAGCTTTTCTCCTCTCATTCTATCTTATTAAAAAATAAAGTCCCACTCCCATCGTAGGAGCAGAGCACTCTGGCATGAGAAGCTGACATGAGCTACTGTCCCACATGGGGACAGAGGCCTGGGCAGCGTCTGCACTCTCCACTCTGTTCTGCTGGGAACCTAAAACTGTCCTAAAGTCGAAAATTTATTAATTAAATAATAAATCAGGGGCCGGTGAGATGGCTCCGCGGCATAAGCGCCTGCCTGGCAAGCGTGAGGTCCTGAGTTTGACTCCCGGAACCCACATACAAAAAAAGGGCCGGTGATATCGCTCAGCGGCACAGGTGCCTGCTGGTGCGCGAGGTCCTGAGGTCGACCCCCGGTACCCACAAAGAAAAAAAAAAAGAATGACCAAGGATGTGGAACAGCTCTCTGCCATTCAAGATAACAGAGTGCTTCTTAAAATACAGCTCTGAAGAAAGCTCCCAGAGAGAGCAGCTACACATCACCGCAGGTGCCGATTTTAAAATCCCAGTTGGGAGAATCCCATGCAGGAAGGTCTCCACCAAGTCCGTGTTTGAGTGTTTGGTGTGCAGCCTGCCAACGGGATGACTGGGTTTCCATCTCTGCCTGACCCAAGATCTGCACACCCTTCCGCTTAGCCCTCAGAGGGCTAGATGTGCCTCCACGGTGCTCTCCTGGTCTGGAGAGCCTCAGCCGATCTGTGCCGTGCTCTGCTTCTCCCCCATCACACAAAGCCATGCTCCGCTCTCCCAGGATGGGTCAGAGCAAAACCACGCTGCCTGGGGCCCCTCCCGTGGCAATGGGGCACCGGCCACATTCACCAGCTGGAGCAGCGAAGATGCTGGCTGCTGTTCCCAACATGACACAAAGCCAGCGCCCTCTCCCACCACCCCTGCACTGTCTCGGGGATGCCCGCTGTGAGAGCACCGCCCCAGCAGCCTCAGACACACGACTCTGCGCCATGCCCTGTGACCACCCCTGCAGCCTGCTGTCCTCGCCTACACACTGGGAGGCTGCTGTCACCTGCCCACTCTGACCTGGGAATGGGCCAGATCCCCTGGCGGGAAATGTGGTCTCCTTGCCCCTCTAGTCTTCGATCCATCATATTCCCCAGCACGCTTCCAGTGGGCTTTCCCAACACACTCCTCTCCTTGCTCTAAGACTTCTACTCCATGTCCATGATGCCCATCACATCACATACCGTGCAGGACAAACTACTGACTTAGGCGAGGGTCTGCCCTTCCTTGGGGACTGTCCCTCCAGGAAGACGCTCCAGAATAGGAAGAACGGAGATGCAAAGCCCAGGCAGTGAGAAATGCTGCATTTATAGCTCCTCTCTCTAGGGTTTAGTAATTCACACTAGCCTGGCAAAGGCAGCTGAGTAGTGAAGAAAAAAACCACTTAAAGCCATTTAGTAAAGAGACCCTTTTTAAAACTCTGTCACACTTTTCTAAACAGGATGTTTAATCTTGTAGCTGTTGGAACACACAGTGGAGACACACTGATAAGAGAGAGTATCTCTGCCTCCTTTCTCAGGCATTTGTCCTTTCTCTCACTGTCCTTCAAGGTCGCCAATGACACTTCTTCTAAGCAAAGAGTGTGTTGTTCTGGGTCCTTATCCTGCTGATCTCTGCTGTCCCCAGGACCACGGTCCTTCCAAAAGCCCCTCCACCTGTCTCCATGCTACCTCTTCTGTCCCCCATACCAGTTCTCTAGACACTCTTTCTTGGTTTCCTTCAGTTTCTTTCTTTCTTTCTTTCTTTTTTATTTTTTTTCTTTTTATGTGGGTACCGGGAACCAAACTCAGGACCTTGCGCTTGCCAGGCAGGCGCTTATGCTGCTGAGCTATCTCACTGGCCTTCAGTTTGTTTCTTATCTGCCCTTTTATTTCAAATTTTTTACTAGATGCATGTTATAGCTTGTATCTAGATGTCCCCCCAAAGCCTTATGCACTTGTAGGTGGGGCTTGTGGGAGCTGGCTGGATCGTGGGTGCGTGATGCTGGGATTAAGGATGTGTGGGACTGAATTAGTCCACTGACTGGTTTAGCATAGTTCTGGGTGTGGATAATGGGAAGGCCCACCTTGGGTGTGGGTGGCACCATCCAAAACGCTGGCAGCCTGGATGGGATAAAAGGGAAAGGGAGGCTTGCTTCACTGCTGCTGCCTCCTGTCTGCCATGCCATGGACTGTTTCTCCTCTGTGATGCCCCTCTGCCATGCCACTCTGCCTTGAAGCCAGCTGACTATGGATTGAAACCTCTGCAAACTGTAAGCTAAAGAAACCTTTCCTTCTTTAACTTTGAGAGTCGGGCATTTTGTTTCAGCAATGAGAAAAGCAACTAAGACAATGCACCTTCAAGAAATAAATCCTTCCTCCCTTTTCTTCTTTCATATTTTGGTACTTGAAGCAATTGCTCCTGTATTTTCAACTTCTACTTCTCTAACAATCTCCGTGATGAACTCAGACTCAGTACTGTATTTCCAGAGAGTAGTGGAGGGTCCACTGCTGTCTTCTGTAAAAGACCAGTGCTGTAGAAAACTCCATGGTCAGCGTCTCAGCAGGAGTCTCATCCCAGACTCTTCCATGTCCCCACTGAGTGTCACACTTTGCCAGCCCACAAGACCTGGAATGCGGGAATCACCTTCAATGCCTGGTGCTCCTTTCTGCTCCCTCCCATCTACACCACCTGGTGTCACTCCAGCCAGGTGAGCTTGTCTCTGGCGGCTTCTGCGCTCTCCGGCCCCTCCCAACTCCCCCTGGGCTATAACGGTCAGCACCTTCAGCAGCCCGCTCACTGCCCTAGCTCAGAACCAGCCCTGCATTCTCTCCTTGTCCTATGTATCCAGGCCAGATTTCATCCCTCACTTTCTGTGTGCTCCTCTTCGCTAATTGGTCATCTCGGAGTCCCCCAGTCTTCCCAGTGACCTCGCTGATCCCTCTGCACTCACTTTCGCTGATCCTGGGCTTTGGAGAAGGCTGAGAACAAAGCTGGGGGCAACATTCTAAAGGACGACACCATGACAAGGAGGAAGAGGGACAAAGGGGAGACAGAGCAACTCTGCCCTGAGGAGTTCGCCTCCACTGATGTGGTACAGCGAGCTCTACCCTATGTGTACAGCATGCAGCTGGCCAGGGTGCAAAAAAATAAAAAGCACAGATACATTTTGGATTCTGCAACTGAATATGAAGTATAGGAACTGAAAAAATTTGAAAATAAAAGAAGTGCTCCGTACTAAACAAAATTAATTAAAAATGGACCACAAGCTTACATGTAACTCTAAAACCTAAAAGTGTACAATTTCCTTGTACCAAATCACAAGAGTTCTGCTCCAGGGTCACATTAAAGCACATTTACTTGCTATGCAAAATGAATAATTGCTCAACTCTGTAACTACCTCAGACATACCTGATTTGTGACCATAAAATGGGCATAATCTCACTGAAGTGTTTTTTGGGTTTTGTTTTTATTTTTATTTGTTAGTGTTTTGAGTAAGGGCCTCACTACATGGTCCAGGCTGGCCTTGAACTCACTGTGATCCTCCTGCCTCAGCCTGCCAAGTGCTGGGATTACAGGTGTGCACCACCACACCTGGCTCCCTCACTGAGTTTTGCAAGGGAAGGGAAATTAATGATCATAAATATAGATGTCTAACAATATTAACTATGGTGAAAATTTTCTAATGCACCACTGTTGTAGACCTACAGACAATTTTATAAATTTACCCCAATTTTAAAAGATGTCATTTTTGTTCAAGGTAAATTTGTACAATAATTATAATAACGTATTTGTTATATTTCTAAAATTCCATTACCAATATCTGATTTTAGGAATATTTTCTTCTTTCAAGATATAACAAGCCAGGCATGGTAGGCCACGCCTGTAATCCTAGCACTTGGGAGGCTGAGGCAGGAGCATTGCTGCAAGTTTGAGCCCAGCCTAGGCTACATAGTGAGTTCAAGGTCAGTCTGAACTACATAATGAGACCTTGTTTCAAAAAACCAAACCAAAACAAAAGAAATAACAGAAATAAATTTTTGAGATTTTCAAAAGAAATGTACAACTTCTAGAAGAATGCAGAACATTATTATGATCACTTAAGTGAGGCAGAGAATTCTTAGATAGGATATAAAAAGTGTGAGCCATAAATAGACAACCTTTGCTCTTTAGAAAAACTATTGAGAGTACAAAAAAGACAAATCACAGACTGGGATGAAAAACACAACTGCAGAGCATGTATCTGGTAACGTGATTGCATCTGGAACATATGAAGAACTTCTAAAACCTGGTCAATAGGAAGATAAAGCAATTTTTTTAAAAAGTTGAGGGGATACAAGAGACTTGGTAGCACTTTGCCAGACAGAAAGATGCTCACTAAGAACATCATGGAGATGCAAGGTACGTATGCAATAAGACACCTCCACACACTGTTAAGAAGGATGAAATGGAAAAGAAAGCCTGGCCGTGCCCAGTGCGAGAGAGAACGTAGAGGAACTTAGCCATCACACACTCCTAGTGAAAGCGCCGAGAGTACCGGCACTGTGGACAGTAGTGTGACGATGTCTTATGCTAAGCCAGCATCTGCCATGGGCACAGCAGCCCCACCACTAGGTATTCACCAGCAAGGGAGGAAACCCTATGTCTACACGAGGGCTCACGCATGAGTGCTGCAGACAGCTACTTTCACACAAGTGTTCAAAGGTGGAAACAATCCATGCACAGACGGAGAACCAAAGCAAATTTCCCCATAAGGTCAACATTGAACCTAACCATTCAGTTCGATTCCGTTCTTGTCCAATTCGGTTTGTGACCAGAATCATGGAGAGAATTAAGTTCATGAGCTGAGATACCACTGGAGAAATAAAAACTTACACTGCAAATCTGCAACAACTCTGGGGTTGTTAGAGGATGTTAACAAAATGAGAAATTAAACAGAGCATCAAGAACAATATCACTATCTTATCAACACATTCGGGAGCCAAAAGACTTTGTTCTCATTAACTAAGCAGTCACAAACACAAATTCACTCCAGTCTGTAAAAGTGTAGCTACCTCCTTAAAGTAATCACGCTGCTTATAAATCCACACCAGAGGAAATGAGGGTTCCACTCTACATGCTTCCCTCGCCTGTGCCCACAGTGGTCTTTATTCCCCACCCCCTAGTCCTGCTCAGCGTGTCCCCTGACAGGCTGTGCCACCCTCCACCTCTCACAACCTCCAATACCTTTCTGTCCTTGAAGGTCTGGTTTATAAGTGGAAAAGTTCAGGATCCAGTGGAATATCCTTGGCATGAAAGTGAACACTGCCTTGCAGAACTCCCACAGCTTTGATCTCCATGGCCTGAGTCCTAATTTCTGTGCTACAGTGCTCGTACGTGGGTAATCTCCAGTCCCCCTGGACTGTAGGTAAAAGGAAAGTGGAGACCGTGAGAGTCTCTTAACTGCCAACTTGACTGGATTAAGAGACTCCCAGAAGGGTGGTTAGATCATGGATTGCTATACACATCAGTGGATTAATGTGCTGCTAGGAAGTGGGCCACTGGGGGTGTGCCTTGGAGGCCTCATCTCTCACTAGATCTGTCACCTGCTCTATTTCCCAGCCACCATGAAGTGAGCAGCTTTGTTCCAGCACACCCTGCTGCCATGATGCTCTTGCCTTGAAGCTGATGACCACAGACTGAACCCCCTGACACCATGAACCAAATAAAGGTCTCTTTTAAATGGTGAGTGTCATGTATTTTGTACCAGTGACAGGAGAGTAACTAATAAAACTCTGTAAGAAAAAAAGGGCAACAGGGAAAACTAAGAAAATCTGAATAAAATATGGAGTTTGATTAATAAAGAGGACTCATTATTGGTTCATTAATTGTAGCATATAATATAAACTCATATCATATGTTAATAATAAGGGAACCCAGATGGGGAATACAAAATACATGAAGTCTATACTATCTTTCCAACTGTCATACAAAGCTAAAACTATCTAAAATACAAATTATATTTAAGGAGAAAACCAATTTTAAACATTAAAACATCCCAAAGTGTTACATGTTGTCTTAAAAGTGTTACTTTTCTCTCCTTGCTGAGACAAAATACCCAACACCTAAAGTTAAGGAAGGAAAGGTTTATTTAGCTTACAGTTTGTAGAAGCTTTAGTCCATATCAGCTGGCTCTCAGGCAGGGTGGCACATGGCAGAGGGGCAACAGTTCATGCTGGTGGAAAATAACAAAAGCAACAAGAGCAAAAGGGAAGAGCATTTTTTTTATACTGTATGCAGACTACCCACCCTAGGGTAGGGTGTAGCACTCACATCACTAAACCCAGCAATAGACAATGAACCAATCAAAAACTCTAGATTCAGCCACCTCTGAAAAGCCCACCCTTCTTGACTGCATGAGGCTTTAGGGGGACATCCAGACACAAACCATAACACATGTTAAAACTTTTCTGGGTAAGAAAGATTTAAGTGATATCAAGACCCTCAATCTGTAAGGAAATATACCCCTGGACATGAATTCATCCAGGTTAGGAACTGAGGACGACATTTCTGAATACAAGTAAACTTAGTATTGTCAAAATTTGTTCTATAATTGTTGGTTTTAATGCATTTTTTTAACAATTGTTTCACCTTTGCATGTGATTTTCTTTACCTTAGGTTCACAGAGAAGTTACACATTTTACACTGAAAGCCATTGAAAAGCGTATGACTTTCACTTTGCGTGAAAGTGTATGAAATTCACTTTGTGAATTTTATCTAAAATAAAATACCTATGAAGACCTGAAGCGATGATGGATTCTCTTCTATACTTCCCCCTTCCAAATGAAGGGACACTACATTTTAGGGGAAAAAAAAGCTTTTATGTTCTTAATTTTCACAACAATCCTTCCAAAATAAATTAGAAAGTAATTTGACATTTTAAGATATTAGAGATTTTCTAGTGCTAAAATTAGAAGCTTTTCTTTTTATCTCAATGGACTTCTTTGCATAAATTATAAATACGTTGGAGGAAGTGTGGTAGAAAGAACTGGGAGAAGATACCTCCTTTGTTTAATGTGCTGTTTGGAGATGGGAGACGTCGAGCATGGCGGGGCGCTGAGAGAGTGGCTCCCTAAGTCTCACAGCTCCTTTCTGTTCAGCTAACTGATCCGCAATGAGAATCACAATCCTGGCCTCAGATTTCTTCTCCATGAAATGAAGAGACTGCATCAAAACCACTCATGCCAAACTGCACTGCGGCTACAAAAGCCAAAGTCTGCATAGGGTAGGTGCGGTGAGCCTCACTCCCAAGCATCCGCTCTGCGAGCCCTGACTCCGGAGCGACTTCAACAGGCGAGAGCGCAGCTTGCTTCCCTCCCCACAACGCAGAGAAGTCAGCAGCTAAGGAAAGAAAATGAAAAGGAAGAAGAAAGCGCCCACGCTTATAGGAAACAGTAGGCTTCTAGGAACCCTGTCCTTGCGACAAGAGCCTTCACGTGGGCAGGCGGGGACCCCGGGCTGTCCGCAGCAGACACCGCGGAGGCCAGGGCGCCCACGCTGTCACACACTCCAGTCCTGCAGAGGAAGGGCGCAGGCAGCCCCCGCCCCTCGCCCACCCAGCCCTTTTCATTACCTTGGTTATTTATATGTCGGACAGAGAGGAGAGCAGAGAAGCGGTGCTCACAGAGAAACACCTGAACTCTGAACTCGGTGGCTGCATTCTGCTCAGACCCCGGATGATCTTTCCACTGCAGGCCAGCTTCTCACAGGGGACCTCTGCAGTCCCCAGGGTCTCACACTCACAAGTCCCTCCTGGACGCCTTCATAATTAAAAACTTCTATTAGTATGTTTACGATCCATAAGAATTACGCTCACCTTGTGGACCTGGACGTATACACACTGCATCTTAATCATCCAACGTCCTTTCCCCTCCCCCAGCATCACCAGGTCCCTCCCAGCCTCACAAATGCTACCTCCCTCTTCCCTATCATCAGTCTTTTATCTTGCTCTTTAAATTATGTATATTTTGAGTTTCTCATATAAAATAAACTATGTAGTATTTAACTTTCTATGTCTGACTTATTTTACTTAAGGGGTATCCATTTTCAAATTTATCCTTTTTATGGCAGAGTAGTACTCTATTGTATATATATACATTTTCTTTATCCATTTACCTGTTGATAGGCATATAGGCCGCTCCAAGGTTTATCCATTATGAATTACGCTGCTATAAATATGAGTATGCGTGTATCACTGAAATACGATGCCTTTAACTCTTTCAGGAAGACATCAGAAAAGGAATAGCTGGCCAAATGGAATTTCTATTTATAATTTTTTGAGGATTCCTCATAGTGATTTCCATACCTTCCCACTGACAATGTAGAAGGGCTCCTTTACCCACACAGCCTGGCCAGCATTCGTTATTATTTGATTTCTTGATGATGGCCATTCTTTCTGGAGTAAGATGGAATCACAGTGTTGTTTTAATTTGCAGTTCTTTAATGGCCAGGGATGTTGAAATTTTTTTTTTAATGTATTTGATGGTCATTTGTACTACTTCTTCTGAGAAATATCTATTCATTTCAGTGGCCCATTTTCTGATTGGGTCTTTTACTTTGGGAGGTCTGATTTTTTTTTTTTTTTTTAGCTCTTTATATATTCTAGATATGAGTCCTCTGTCTGAGGAATAGCTGGCCAAAACTTTTCCCATTCTGTAGGTTTTCTCTTCACTCTGTTGGTGATTTCCTTTGCTGTGTGGAAGCTTTTAAATTTGATACAATCCTGTTTGTAGATTCTTGGTATTACTTCTTATGTAACTGGTGTTCTATTCAGAAAGTCTCTGTCTATGGCTATGTCTTTAAAAGTTTTACCTATTTTATCTAGTACTAGATTCAATGTTTCTGTTTTTAACATTTCGATCTTTGTTCCATTTCGATTTTAGTCTAGTAGTTGGTGAGAGACATGGCTCTAGATTTATTCTTGGGCATGTGGATAGCCAGTTTTCCCAGCAACATTTGCTAAAGAAGCTCTTCCCTTCAGTGAATGTTTTTGGCTCCTTTGTCAAAGACCAGATGGCAGAATGTGCCTGGGGTTCTTTCTGCTTCCTCTGTTACGTTACACTGATGCACATGTCTGCTTTTGTCCCAGTACCATGCTGTTTTTATCACTGTAGCTTTGTAATATAACTTTATATCTGTTATTTTAATGCCTCCAGCTTTGCTCTTATTGCTTAGAATTGCTTTGGCTTTCTGGATCTTTTCTGATACCATATCAATTTTAGGATTTTTTTTTTCTAGTTGTGTGAAGAATCCTGTTGGTATTTTGACTAGAATCGGATTCAAAGTATGTATCAGTTTTGCAAGTACAGACGTTTTGACTATGTTGGTTCTGCCTATCCAGGAGCAGATGTTTTTCCACTTTCTGATACATTAAGTAAAGCACCAAATAAAAGGTTTTACTCGCTCACCAATTACCATTTCAATGTTGTGTTTAGCACAGACCAGGAAGCTGAGCTGTTGTAGAGCCGTTGTTCCACTCGGCCTCCATGCTTAGTCCTTCTGAGACCCCTTCACTGCTGTGTCTGTGATTCGTCCTTCACCCCAATCTCCAGTGCTATTCTCCCCTTCTCCAAATCTAGGTCCCCAAATGAGGCACTGCAGCAATCTCTGGGCTCTTGCCTTGAGCCCAGGCCCTACTCTTGTGCTCCTCAAGCATTTTCAAGATAGCATTCAGATTAAACCTCTTAACAAACTTCCTTTTATTTCTCGTCACAAAAAAGTCTGCAGCAGTTTCTTATTCCCATTTCATCAAGTCACTATTTTGCATTTTCAAAGCTCCCCTCATAGGTCCTCTCCTCAAGCCTGTGCAAACTCATGAGATGCAATCAAAACATATGGCAAGAGTTTAAATCTAAAAGATCTATTACTATTGTAAAGTCACATTGCCATTAACCCCCATCCAAACTCCCCTAACTTTGAACACACTATCCCATTGTTCTTGTCACTTTCTGAAGCGATTCTGGAGTTCTCTTTCCTGAGCGTCATTACAACATATGACTAAAAACACTGTGAATGCTGCTGCTGAGTACTATCCAACGGAAAGGCAGGTTCATAATGACATTACCATGTGTCCTCATCCCCCGTATTTACCTAATCTGGCCCTGTGCGACTCTGGCTCTTCCCCAAAGTCAAAGTGACCATGAAAGGTCAATGTTTTGAATGATTCAGGACATTGAAGCAGCCACAACAGCACAACTAAAAACACTCAGGAAAGAGGACTCCAGAGCTGCTGCAGAAAGTGGCAGGAATGATGGGATATGAGTGTTCAAAGTTAGGGGAGTATTTCCCGGGGCATTTATGGCAGTGTGTCTTTTACCCTAAATTTTTATGTATTCACCGTATTTGTCGATCACATCTCGTACCTTCCGACGTGCTTTTGTGTACACAATCTTCACCACGCCAGTGCGATGTTCTCAGTAACACAGGAAGTGCTCAACTGTACCCTCCCACCCAACTAGTGCGGGGCTGAGTGGAGTAATGGGTCAGACTCACCCTCATCTACACTTTCCTCTCTCCTAATCCTCCCTCTGGAACTGATTCAGGTGCCACCCCCCTCCCCTCCCTGGACCTGAATTAGAGACAAAATGCTAATTCCCACTGCACCCTCAGTAGCTGTTTGAAGCCAGATAAGTGACTTCAGTTTCTTCACCTGCATTCTAAGGGCACTGAGCTTACCATAGCAATACTGGAAAATCTGCTAATTCTTTACATTCTCTAGTCCAGATCAAGCACTTTCTTCCGGGGCTGCAACCCTGTCACCCTAGTCAAGTGGTGGTGTTCATTTCCGTGTGACTGTTTTGCTTCACTTTCCAACCATCGGGCAGCTTTTGAGCAGGGACAACACGCCATGTCTTGCTTAGGTAACTTCTGATATTGGGTGCATAATTAGTAATCAGTCTAACAGGCAAGCTAGTTGGTCATACGCAAATATCACACAGCCTGTAGACGTCTTAGGAGGAGACTAGGTTTCAGGGCTAGTTCCACATGATGAGCACATTATACACATCCTAATGATGCCTCTGGGAAAGGGAGCAGAAAGGCACACATTGTATGGACTCACTATTGCTAGCATGTCTGTTCTCATTGAATCTGCAGATCTACCAAGGGCCAACCTCTGATACTATTTCAAAGTGGCGGTGTTTGTCTAACGCTGTTAAAAGCATTCGGGGGGGGGGGGGGGGGGCATTATGTGAATTAGTTCCGCTATGATAAAGGGTACAACACAAATGAGTGTTTTGTTAAAAATGACTCTTTAGTGAAGACAAATAGCAACTTAATTGAAGACTATCACCACAATCCAACTATTACATAAAAATAGACCTACAATTTTCCCACCGGCGTTGCCCAAGGCGTTCAACCTGAAATGAAGTTAAAATGGAAGAGGTTAAAGTCACTCTGGATGATTATCAGTCTGTGTACTACACAAGCTCAAACAGGACCATCACACACTGGGAATATACATATAAGGGTTACTCGTGCCTAAAAGCTAAAACAGTGTGGATTTTTAAAAATTTTCTCTCTCTTCCCTCTTCTCCAATCCTAAGGTATCCACAGGAATGTTTCATTATGTAGTGGGTGCTAGTTATCTTCTGACGATGCTAATGGAATCTGTCTCTGCAAAGTAAAGAGAAACAGCTGGACTTGCTTCAACCATCAATTTCTCTATGACTGTCTTGTCATTCTTTATTCACATTTACACAGAAGATGCATTCAAGTGGCCACACACAAACGTGTTTCATTTTGCTCTGAAAATATCAAGAGAAAATTTATTTACATGCTATGTAACATATGTGTAAATATATAGACAAAAAGATGAACTGAAAATACTAAACACTATTGATGATGTATAATAGCAAATATATGATATATTTTAACATATGTATTCTAATATCTAATCTATTATTTGTTCATATCCAGTGCTGAGAAGAACCAAAACTTTCTTGGTTTAACATTAAGGAAACTATGTGACAAACGTATACATGCACGAGTCTGAAACTATTATTTTTCATGGGAGAGAAAAGAGCGACTCCCCTGGTCTTGCTTGAACTGACCCATTCAACTTAAAATGCCAAATCTGCTTCACGGGATTATTTAACTGTCTGCTGCGACAGTCCTAGCAAGCACGATTCTCACAGAGCCCAGTGGACCTCTCCGTCAGGACATGTGACTCAGGGTGTCCTCAAAGCTCCCAAGTTGAGAGAGTCAATAAAGGCCGATCAATGCAGGATGCCAGGGAGTGGCCTAAAAACACAAACCTGGAACGCGTGGAGCTGCTGGCCCCCTTGGACAGGGATCCCAGCAAGCTCAGGGTCAGGCAGTGTGGAGCTGGGGATGAGACCACCCCACACAACGCGGTTTGTTGTGGTTTGATATTTAAGGGCTCTTATAAGGCCTTCCGTGTAGAACCCCCAAACAGAACCCTTGGCTTAAGTAGAAAGGTATGTTTAAATATCCCTATCTGAAGCAGTGTGGTGTTATTAACAACAAAAATAACAACGGCAGTGACAAAGACGGGGATAATGTGCTGATCTGCAAAGTGCTTTGGACCTACAGAAAGGAGTTGATCATTACACTCATCACAACGCTGGAGTTATGGGGTAGGAAGTATCATTAGGTAGGAATCACAATGGCCATTTTTAAATGATAAAAGAGATATTCAGAGAAATGGCAGGGATTCTGCAGCTACTAGAGCTACTAGCTAGAGAAAAACTCCGTCCTTCAGTTACACATCTAATCCTCCTTCCACTTAAGCCGGATTCCGATGATGACCACTTACGAAGCATCCTGTGAATGATTACAGAGCCACTCTGGGCTAATGCTGGAGGCCTTGGAAAGTGAAGTGTGAAGTAATGACAAGTCCCACTGACGTCTTCATGCATTTTTAATAATTTGATCTTACATCAGCTTGCCATTAACTGTGCCACAGAAAGGACTCGCTGTGGCACAGTCCCTCTCTTATCACGAGGATCTTAGAAAACAAAATTAAAAGGCAGCTTAACTGGGAGCACTTTGCTTAATGAGCAGAGCTTGCAGAAGTGTGCAGAAATAATACCCTGGAGCTATTTTATATGAGAGCCACAAAAGATCTACCGCGATGAATGACAGAAACATAATTAGCATGGCTCCTGCAGCCACCAAGCTGCTATTATTTAGAAGAGCGCTCTCTGCTTGAAGCTGAGCCCTTGCTACCCACTAACTGCCCATCAGGAGAAACTGAGGAATGGTGGCCTGAAAGCACGTGATCCCTCTGTGTATTCAGGGATTTTTATCAGGTGATAGCACAGCCAAAAGCAAACACTGTTCAGAAGCCCCCGATGCAAAGCCACATTCCGCCTCGGCTTCCTAGGACGCTGCAACGCGACAACACAGAGGCAAAGGAGTCTGCAGTTCTTTCCTGGGGCCTTCAACACCAAGGCTGAGGGCTGGGCCCAGGAAGGGTCTGCTCGCAGCTCTCTCCACAGCCCACCACAGGCCGGCAGTCTTGGGACCAACCTAGCAGGGAGGCAACTCAGAAGACCAGGTACCTGGGGCCTGAGTTTCCTCTCCTACGCTGGCTCTTGAAACACCTGCCTTTCCCAGATTTATTCCAGGGTAGAAGACAGATCCTGTCCCCAGGAGAACCTGTCTGGTAGCCATCTCCTCACTCTGTGAAAGGAAAACGGTCCTGCAATCGCACCCCAAGAAGAGGTGGGGGTCACGGGGATGTTTCTGTTGCTGATGTGGGGGGAGGGTGGAAATTTTCAGGAAGTATTATTGAAGGGGAGAAAAGATGGCTTGGAGTCTTTTCCTTTTGGAAATATTAATTAGAAGTCATGCCTTTTAATCTCAAAAGTGCTGCCACAAGCCTTAAAAAAAAAAAAAAAAAAAACTCTTGGGCCGGTGAGATGGCTCAGCGGCGTAAGTGCTTGCCTGGCAAGCGCGAGGGCCCGAGTTCGACTCCCGGAACCCACATACGGAAAAAAAAGGGCCGGTGATATCGCTCAGCTGCACGTCCTGAGGTCGACCCCGGTACCCACAAAAAAAAAACTCTTAGATGAGAAGAAGCCAGGGCAGCAGCAAGGAATCCAGAGCTGATGAATTCAAGCATTGAGCAAACATTGCTCAGACACGGGGCAGACACTGACCCACAGCCCCATCGTCACACCACAGCATCTTCTACAAAAGCACACACTCCTGGACAGACAGCATTTGCTGTTCAACCCTAAAATACTGATTTAAGAAATGGATTCTATTCAATTTACAAGGAACAGGACATAAATCATGATACTTTCCCTCCCAGCCTTGCTGATGAACTAGGTTCAAAAAAATAATGGTTTTAAGTATATAAAGTGCTTACAGAATTTCTTTAAGTTGGTATTTTTGTGGGAAACGGTGTTATATAGTGAATGATTTTTTTTTCTTGTATTCAGCATGAAACAGTAAATATTCCACATGCTGTTTATCCTTAGGATCAACACATACACACACACACACACACATAATGAGGGATGTCAGTGTTGTAAGAACAGTGGTTCAAGACACAGGACCTGGATGCCTATTTGGTGGATTCCTGAGGCTGACTAACAACATTCCACAGGAGGAAATATTTATTCCCAAGTTAAAGAAAAATTCTTATAAGGTGTGATCAAAATATACAGCAAATACTTAAATTTTTAAAATGTACTAGCATGAAAGACTCATTACAATTAATCAAAGTATTCCCCTCCATTCAAACACTCTTATCCCATTGTTCTTGCCACTTTCTGAAGCAGCTCTGGAAGTGCTCTTTCATGAGTGTCTGTGCAAGTGTAATCAAAACTATGGGGCCGGTGAGATGGCTCAGCGGCGTAAGCGCCTGCCTTGCAAGCGCGAGGGCCCGAGTTTGACTCCCGGATCCCACATATGAAAAAGGGGCCGGTGATATCGCTCAGCGGCACGGACGCCTGTTGGCGCGCGAGGTCCTGAGGTCGACCCCCCGGTACCCACAAAAAAAAAAAAAAAAAAACTATGGTGAATCCTGCTACTGAGTGCCATCCAACAGAAAGGCAGGCTCATATGAACATTGTGGTGCGCCTTCATCCACCTTATTCACCAGATCTAGTCCTGTGCAACTTCTGATTCTTCCCCAAGTCAAAATGACCATGAAAAGTAAGCATTTTGAATGGACTGAGGGCATGGAGGTAGCCATGACAGCATAACTACAGACACTCACAAAAGAAGACTTCCAGAACTGCTTCAGAAAGTGGCAAGAATGATGGGATAAGTGTGTTCAAAGTGTGGGGCAAGAGGTTCTGAGGAGGATTCATGGTATGTGTCTTTACTGTAATAAATTTTTATTGCTCATCATATTGTCCAATCATACCTCATTCAAAATGGAGCATACTGATCCAAACGTTGAGATATGGGAAGAAACCGGGGAGTTCTGAACTCTCTCAAAGCAAAACTCATTTGAGCAGGAAAGCTGGAGAAGTGGGGCATGTTTTGGAAATCAATATATCTCAAAAAGTCCATGTGCATATTCACACCCGATGGGTTTTTTTAATGATAAAATCGTCCCCAGGAAATTACATTAACTTTGTTAATTATCTTCTAGGTGGTACACGTAGACTCCTTAGCACGTGACTGGGCTTCTCAGCTGCTCAGCTTGTTCTGAGAAGTAACAAGGTCCAGGTGCGCTTCGTGGTCCTCGCCCTCGAGGGGACTGGGTCAAGTAAAGAGGGGCTTCTTAAAGGAATTTAGAGGTGTGGTGTGATCTTTCTGGTTGGAAAACAAAGACTTTTCATGTCAGTTGGTCCTTGCAGGTTGAGGTCAGACATAAAGAAAAGACTTGCACTTAGGAAACTGTTTAGAGAACAGTTATTCAGAATGAGTTAAAGGCCATGGGGAGCTCAGCTTGACCCCATGGAGAGCTCCTCCCAAACCACTGCAGCCTGCAGCAAGGACACCCGTCCCGGGGCCCCAGAGCCCTCATGCTCTGCCCCTTCCAGGTCTTGAGAAGAGCAGGTGACTCAGACTGAGCGGGTGACTTTTCAGGCATGACCGGCACCGTTATCCTGACCATGTCCATAAAGGAAGCACTGCTGCTATTCCCACTGCACCAGGAGGAAGACAGGACTCAGGCCACACAACATGGACACCACAGTGATGATGACAGCCCTGGTCGCGAACAGTGACCCACACCCATGCCTGGCTCCAGCGCTGTCTCCCCTTCATAGGCACCAGTGGACTCATCCTGCAACGCTCCCAAGTCTACACTGTGAATTCCTCGACCTCCACTCGAATGACATGTGGCACAGTGCGAGGCACATTGTGGGTGGATAATTCACTCTCCATGCACACAATCTACAGTGTGGCTGGAAATTCTCTAGTGAGTAGAGAAGTAAACTAAGGTCATTCAGTTTCACTTTGTCCACAAAGCTGGATGGGTTTTCCTCAGAGCCAACTAAGAAGCTACGACTGCAACACATAATGAAACAATCAAGTCAGTCACTTCCATGAATAACCAGCACTCAGAGTGGCTTTAAGACATCACAGATTAAAAGCTGATCCCATGCGGTTTTCCGTTCCCAGCAGCCACCCGGTCTGGTCTTCTGCTCCGTGTCCCCACGCTGTGGCAGGTACTGGCAAGAAGTGCACTCCTCATAGACACGGTCACCCGGGAAGTGATTCCACAAATATGCTTTCTTGGGGCTCTTCTCGGTCTGCCCAACTGGAAACACTGTTCCCTGTGCTCAGAATATGGAGACGCGTCTCCTCCACAGGAACCAGGCTAAGCAGATGCAATGAGCTCTCACCCCAGCTGACCTTGTCACTCTTGCACTGCAGATCCATGTCCAGAGGCTGTTGCCCAGGCCTGCAGTTCCCCCAGGAATGTCATACATGCAAAACGCTGGCACCTGGACCAGATTCAAAATCCCCACATGGGCACTGGGGTGAGCTCATCCCAGCAGGCTGAAAACCAGCCTTTGTTCTCATGTCACGTCCCGCCGAGGCAGGAGACGGCTTCCTACAATCACGTCCATTCATGAGGCCGGAGCACTGGGGTGCACGCTGAACAGCTCTTCATTGAGGTGCAGAAAGCAGGGAAATAGCTGCCGTGTTTCTGCAGTGATGCTATTAATATTTAAGGGCTGTTCTCTGGGGGTGTCGGACGAGCCCAGCTCAAAGAAGGCCCTGACCTATTTCCATGATTACTGCTGCAACAATGAACAAATTGCTCAAAGAGAAAGAAAAGATCACATCTATCCAAATTTCAAGTAACCACCAGAGAAGGCTGGTGTTGGCAAGAGATGGCGCTTGCGAAACTGCAGCGATTGCTGTTGGTGACAGAAAAGAGTCTCTACCCAAGCAGGGCGCTGACATCTGTCTTGGTGGCCCTATTTCCACGCTGACTGTTGAACAGTTATTAGTGGACGGAGGTGCTCGGTAATGACACCTGCAACAGCGACACAAGCCTCTCCCCTTCTCACAGAACTTCGAGGAGCAAATGGGGAGAAGCCACCCTCCCCGCGGGGAGGGGAGTGACTTAGGGTCAGCACACGGATAAGGGAGGAGGTGCGGGATGGCTCAGCACCCGGCCCACAGCCGTATCCCGGGGAGCAGGCTGCCCAGGCAGGGAGGGACAGGCAATGGGGACATCAGCCATTGACCCCACCTGCCACGCAGCATGGAGCCACAGGTCTTCTTTTCCATGTATGCAGTTTATTTTCTTTCTCCAGTTTATCATCCAATATACTATTATGGGATAGGTCCAGCTTCTCAAGGAAGAGCAGAACAACAATTGCTAAACTTACTAGAAGTTTAAAAACACACAGCTCCAGCTGAATAAACCAGTGACTCCACTTGTGGCTGTACTCACCTGCCTCCCACTGCTTGGTCACCAATGCTCCTGGTCACCAATGCTCTGAGCATAAGCTGGCACTTCACATGACTTCAGGCACATATCTTCCCTAATCCTTTCCTTCCAGGTTTCTTTTTCTTAAAGGTCCATGTGTGCCACTAACTCTGCTGTTAGAAACATTAAAAATATTAATATTGGTTTTTTAAAAATTGTGCAAGATATGTGAAGTGTTTCTTCTAAGGATTCAAAGCACTGTTCTTTCTTCTCCCAGTTGGCCTGTGAGTAGTAGAGGTAAATATATCCCATGTCCCTCATCCCTCGGCCAGTTTCTGACGCTGTGTCAGAGTTTTCAGCCATTACTCTGCTGACACTGTGGGCAGGACAAATCTGGGTCATGCCAGGCTGTCCTGTGCACTGTCCCTGACACCACCACAGATGCCAACGGCCATCCCTCCTCCTCCAGGTACGGCTGCAGGTGGCCCAGGAGCAAGACGCCCCCTGGGAGAGAAAGTGCCCAGCCCTCCCACAGGCAGTCTGTGGGCTGTGTGAGTCGGAAAGTGAAGAGGTTTTTGTTGTCACACACCTTGTTCCAGAGGTGGGTGGAGCTAGGGATTAGAGAGCTGAGAGGGGACTTCCTTTAATAATGTCTACCCGCTCCGCATCGGTCTCAAGAGAACTTCTGTGAAGAGCACAAGATTGGTTATAGGCTTTGAGTCTCCTGGAGGAAAAATACCACCCCTCGAATAATAAAAATAAAAGCATGGGAGAGTAGCGATTTTATAGAGCACAAATAGGCCTTATCTGTATTGGCTGCCTTTGCCACGTGTTGTCAAGCGATCAATTTCAGCATCACGTTGGCTGATGTGGTCTAATGAGGGCAGTAGTGCATTCTTGAAATATTATATCGACTTCTATTTCCTCTGACGTTTGTCTTAGCACAAGGATGTGCATTAGCTCTGGAAATACATTCCAGAGCTTTTCACTAACAATTAATCCTTACAGTATGTTAATATCAAAGGAATCACAGTCATCTCTTACTAAGAAGACTGATGTAAAATTAAGTGGCATTACTGTTCTGAAATAATACAAACTAATAAGAAGTTCTTCAATAGAGTGCTTGCATAAAACATCGGCAAAATTGGATTCACACTCAGGCCCAGGAGAGAGAACACTTCTTGAATCTTAAAGGAAGATTTCTTATCTCAAATTCCACAATTGGCACTCTGAACACTAAACTTCTTCTATGTGCTATCACAATGAAATTTACTTAAGAAGGATTGTGTAGTCAATTCACATCTACAAAAGTACACTTTAGTTTTAAAAGGAACGAACAACGTTAAACATCACATATACACATGGATTCTACCTGCAGGGTTCAACAGTAAGAGGCATAGTTTGCCTGTCATTCCTTCCTGGTATATGAAGTCCCTGTACACATACAGAACAACAGAACTCATCTAGAAGCCAGGTGCCAGGCACTTGGAAAATTTACTCTTAAGTAGGAAGAGGCAGAATAGAAGTCTAGGAGAAATATCTGAAAATATAGCTGAGCCAATTTGAACTCACAATCTTTTAAGCAAATGAGAATAAAATGTATATTACGGAACCAAGCTTGTCATTTTGAAAGTAGTTTTCCCGAGAGGATAGTGATAAATACACTAGAGGACAACAGCAATGGAGAAGAATGGAGGGCCGAAGCGTTTTATGGAGCAGAGTCAAAAGTCTTCTGGACCTGTGGACTCCACTCCCTGTCTTGCTCTCATCGCTCTGAGATTTCTTTTTTTTTTTTTTTTTTTTTTTTTGGTGGGTACCGGGGGTCGACCTCAGGACCTCGCGCGCCAGCAGGCGCCCGTGCCGCTGAGCGATATCACCGGCCCTTTTTTCGTATGTGGGTTCCGGGAGTCGAACTCGGGCCCTCGCGCTTGCCAGGCAGGCGCTTAAGCTGCTGAGCCATCTCACCGGCCCCACGCTCTGAGATTTCTAAACAAATTCCCCCAGTCACATTAGCATGGGACACAGAAAGCCAAGAGCAAGCAGTGGTGACTTCTACTTTCTTACACATATTGCAGTCTTTCAAAGTGTTTCCACTCAGATTTCTTCAGAATTAAGTGTGGGGAGATGGTGTGATGAGCGGGACCAGTGGGCACCCGGGGAACCATTACTAACGTGACTCTGCCTGCAGCCGGCCCCAGATATCCCTGATTCCGTAAGTTACCGCCCTCCTCCCATTGGCAGCACACCCTGAGGTCCAACATCAGACAATAAAGGGCTAGGACATCACATGATCTCCTGATCCGGTCCAACCCGTCCCTCTGCTCCTGTCCCCAAGGCAGACAGGGGTCTGTGCTCGCTGTCACGGCCATGGCAAAGCACAGCAGCTGGCACCAGACAGGCACTCAGTGGACATTCACAAAGTGAATTAATAATTCTCGACCCCAGAACCGACATGGTGCTCTCTTCCGTGTGATATTTGTGACCACACCCAGAGAAAATGGTCAAGCACACTCTGGCCGCGCATGTAGGGACAACGTACATGTCAAAGGCATCAGAAGTCTTGTCTCTCCGTGTCTGCCAATAATCGCAACAGTACCTTCTGAAAATCTTCACACAGTGCTTCAGTTTCTAACAACACAAAGGAAAACACGAGCAGAAGGGCCAGACCCCAAGGAAGAGCACAAGGCCACAACTCCAAGGGTGCTCAGGCATTAAAGACTGCCGCCCCATGCCACAGACACAGGCTGCCACCATCTGAAGTGGCCACTGACCATCTGCTCAGGTCCAGTCTGCTCTGTCACCAGCACCGAATGCAAGTTCAGATTCTGTTCCTCTAAGTAACTTCCAGAAAGGCTGCACTTACTCTTCAGAATCATGAGCTAAATCTGTATCCTGCAACTGTTTCAGCAAGGACATCGCACGGCCCCCAGCCCACTGCCCAAGTGACACTTGCCACAAACTCCACGGCAGGCTCATAGGGGCTGCCTCATGCTTCAGACTCTGCTTTGTTTTTAAATGTCAAACGTGCAAACAATTTAAATACTGGCCCCGAAATAGTGCTGCGCGTGGACATAATGTTACGGATGCAGGTGACGTGTCCCCAGAGACTCATGTATGGAGGGCCTGACCCCATCACCGCAGTGCTCAGAGAGAAGCCCAGAGAGGTGGCTGAGTCAGGAGGATGCCGACCTCACCCGCAGGTTAACCCACTGGTGAGTCCGCGGCAGGATGGGCTACGAGGGGACCGGGTCGGGGGAGGCAGATCGCTTGGGGCTGAAGGATGTGTCTTCTCCCATCTCTCTTTATACTCTGCTTCCTGGCTGCCATGAGGTGAGCAGCTTTCTTCCACCAGACCCTTCGGCCGTGATGTCCTCCCTCACCCCAGCCTCGGCAACAAACCAGCTAACCATGGGCTGAAACTACCACAGAACAAATCCTCCTGTAATCCACATCAAGGTTGTGTCCCATCCAGAGGAAGGTGACCAAAGCACAGGGACAAGTGCAATACTGAGGAAGAAGCGACCCCTATGGCGGAGGGCATGAAGAGGCTCCCTGGTGCGGCTGGGAGGACCGCTGGGTTGCTGGAAGCCAATCTGGCTAGACAAGAAGGCAGATGGAAGGGGGACCCAAGCTGGAGGAGTGGTTGATGCTGCAGGGATGCTGTGAGCTACAGAAGGCCGCTGAGGCTTCCGCAGCCAGTGTGGTCTTGTGAGGTTGGCTTAGCAGGGACAGAAGAATTGGCTGAGGAAAGAAAACAGGAGGTGGGTGGCAGGGAGATTCCAGGGACCAAGGAGTGGGGCCAGCACAGTGAAGATGAGCCCCAAATTGGGCGAAATAACAGGAGTAGGAATCATAGGGAATTCCGGATCTACTTTTAAAGGTGAATTACGTGACAGGCATCAAAAGGAACTCTTGGGGGCACTGAACAGTGCCCTGCCTGCTTCCATCCATGTGACCATTTTCTCCTGGGCATGCAGATCCAGACTGAAATACCTCGGCAGACATGCCACAGAGGGGAACAGGCACGGTGCTGTTCGGCGGCCTCACCATCTCCAGATCGACAGCCAAGCTCACGAGCTGTGCTGCAGGCTTCTGGGTGCTGGCTTCTGTCTCTGTCACCACAGCCTGCACACACATGAGCAGGAGCAGGCGTGTCAGGATCAGGTCACGGCGGCACCCAGAACATGCGAGGTGCCTGGGCCTCCTCTTCCGGCTCGCCGTCCTCTAATACGCGCCCCCTCATTTCGAGTCTTCTCCTCTGGAACCCTGCTCCGTGCACCCATCAAATGCGATGCTTCCCTGGTCGGATTCCAGTGCTGTGAGTCACCACCCTCATCCCAACCGCCAGGGTGCTGCACCCTGCTAGTCTGCTTCTCCAGCCAGGCTGTAGGGCCCGGAGGGGGGGCCCTGCCCTCACTTGACTTCCTCTGCTCGCAACGAGAGCTATCCCGCACATGACACACACAAAGACATCTCTGTCGAACGAGTTGAGAACTGAGTTTACTTGCCCGGGAGGAGAGAATCTAGCAGGATTAGAACTTGTTTTCCAAACCCACACTTAAGAGTATTTTACAAGGACTTAAGTTTCAGACAATGAGCAAAATAGCTGCGGTTTAACTTTGCGTTTTCCATTACTGCTAAACTCCGTGTGATAAACTCTGGGTGTCAAATGTAACCCGAGCTTTGGCTGACATGACTTCCACAAGTGTTTTGAGGGGTTACTTAATTTTGGGGCTTGAAATGAACAAAAATTAAAAGTTCAAAATGGTGTTCTCAAGATTCCTAAGTGAACCTGTGCAACACTGCTTTCCAGAAGAAACACACGCCCAGAGAACGAGTAACACACCGGAGGTGGCTGTTGCACATTTAGCCAGATCGCTCGTAATAGTTGCAAAACACAGCACCTGCACGTGAACCTGCAGGACATTAACAGTACCTGGCAATTCATATCTGAGTTATCTTCACATGCACGTGTCACCTGAGCAGCAGTGCCATATCCTTGTGAGGCCAAGGCATCGTTACCCCTATTTTATGAACAAGGATTCAGAGGCTAAACAAGGAATGTGCTGACACCCCCAGCCCCACTCTAGTTATGGGGATTGAACCCATGACCTTTGCACTGAGCTACATCCCCAGCCTTTTTTAATCTGAGGCAGGGTCTCGCTAAATCCTTAAGTTGTTCAGGCTGGGCCTGAACTTGTAATCTTCCTGCTTCAGCCTCCCAGAGGGCCAGGATTACAGGTATGTGCCACCTCCTCTTCCCTCATCTCCCTCCTGAAGTGGTGATTCTGCTTTTCTTTTTGGTTTTGCCTTTTTCATTTCTGTCTGCCAGGCAGGCAGGGAATTGAAGCTTTACACAATTTCAAGCTCCCTCTTAAAACAAAAGGCTGCAAACCATTCATATAAAGCTAAGTGTAAAATGTAACTCTAAGGCATTAAGTGGTGGTAATTTGCACCAACTTCTCAACCCGTCTTTGTAGCAGGTATTGGACTGTCCCCATTTGACACGTGATTGCGGTTTCGGCTTCCTCTTTCCTCGATTCTCTCTCAACATCCAGACAGTGTACGCTCAGGTTCTGTCCAGAACCATCCCTGAGGGGCACCCCAGTGCCCACCCCTAAACCTGGGCAGCACACCCATTGGCTGCTCCAGCCTCAAGGATGAGACCCACCCATGGACCACAGCCTGCAGGTTGCCATGACAGTGGGGCCCAGAGCACCCCAAACGCTCCCCTGAGCTATACATGCCTGACTCTGTGACATCTGACAGACCACTGCCTCTGCATGATCTTCAAAGCAGCCTTCTTGCACTGTCTGGGTTTGCTGCAAGCGTCCCACGCCTACACACACAGGGCCTCAGTTATGCCGCAGCAAGGGTGATTCAGAGGAGGCCAAATCTTGAGAGGTCACTCACCTAATGATTGAATACAGGGGATCCCACTGGCATTGTGCAATTAACCGTCTCCAGATATAATTTAAGATAATACCATCGTCAGTTCACCCATGATTATGTTTCCTGCTAAATAAATCCATATGGATATAGTGATGCCTCTGTTTATGAACTTAATTTGTTTTATGATTTTGGGGAAGATGGCTGCGTTGGGTTTGTGTGGGGAAGATGCCTGTGGTTGTGTCTGTCATTTGATGCAGAGTTTGTGTATGAAAGCAAAATTTTGCCAGACACTTTCGTTTGTAAACAGCAGTGTTCATGAACCGAGGCATTACTGCATCATATATATATATGATATAGATATATAGAGATACATAGATATATATGTAGAATTGGGACACTGTGTGCAGAAATAGAAGCATTGCAAAGACTCCTTCATAGCCACGGGGAAGTGTAAGGAGGTAAAGTAGCCCTTGCAAATGCATCCATAACTGGATGACAAAACTGATCTAATAATAGCACATTTGGAGTTGTGCAAGGGACTGCCAATGTTCTGAAGAGTGTCTGAAAAAATTCTTAAATTTCTTCCTTATGTTACTACATTTTTCATATCTCATGTCCTTTCTTCCAGACTGTTGAGAAGTTCTCATGTCATAAACAGGATAATTCTCTGCATGCGTGAGGGTGTCGTCTCTGGTAGCGGGAGTCGTCAGAGACAGAGTTTGAAATGACCTTGGAAAACCATTACTTGAATTAGAAAGAAAAAAGAGCTTTGTATTTAGCACAATTGCATAAGGTTATGTTACTGCACTAATCTAGTGCCCTTGAATCTTAAGTATTTGTACTAAAATCATTGCAGTATTTTAACATAGATGTGTTTTTGAGATTTTTAAGTTAACAAATATAAATATGGAGGTCTTAGAGTCTTCTCTTAACTGTTGGCATTTCAGAAAAGAATAATATTGAATAGAAAATCATTTATATCCTCTGATGCATGTAAATGAAAAATACAAATATGAAGAAATTAAATGTGCTTAATAGTCTTTGAAGTGTTTTCTCTGCCATGGAATATGCTTGTTTCTACAAACATGGGAAATGGCATTAATGAATCCTCCCCCTCCTCAATATTTTAATTCCTTTAGAATTTATTTCACGGTAACATTTTGCTCTTGCAAAAAAGAGAAAGTATGTACTTTCTTTTCTTGCTTACACACATTGAAGTAAAGAGTGCTATTATGATTTATGATAGAATACAATCCATCCAATCTATTAAAATGTCCAAATGAAATGTATTTGGCCGTTTCTACATCAGAATTTTGAATACTTCTCTTTGTGTAGGTGGAAAGTGGAAACCCATTCGTTGCTTCACTTCCCAGTAAGTATTTTTCACTTGCCCTATGTCAGGTCCTAGGTTCTGGGTGTGTGAGACAACATCCTGCCTTCACTGAACCTAAATTTGGGTGGAATTCTCTTTTTGCAGGAGAGGGGCCTGGGAATTACTGGGGATTGAAACCAGGGCCTTCACACTAAGCTACATCTCCAGCCTTTTTTACTAACTTTTTGAGACAGGGACTTGCCAAGTTGCTGAATTCCTCAGGTTGGGCTCAAACTTGCCATCCTTCTGCCTCAGCCTCCCAGAGTGCTGGGATTACAGGTGTGCATCACCATGCCTGCTAAGTGGAATTCTTAAAGGTCCTCAATGGTATTTAACAAAACACTTAGATATATTTGTCTAATTTACCTTTCAAATAGGAAATACGTTTAGAATTTATCCTCAGCTTTACAATAAATATCAGTGATAGAAAATGGGAGAAACAAAATACTTATTTAAGGAAAGACATCATGAATATGAAAGCTACTCGCTGGTTAAAATAACAATCTTTCAAGACCCTAATCTCCAGCACTCGAGCGGGACACTGTCGGGCAGTCTGAAATGCTGCAGGAGATTCCCGACTCAGATGAGAAAGAGGAGAGATGGTCCCTAAGATGCATCCTGATTCCAAGGATGCTGGTGTGATAAAATGTTAGAGACCAGAATAGTTACTAAGAGGCCAATACATGAATGATGAAGCATGTTATATGTTAAAACATTTTCAGTGGAATTAATTGGTTTGCCTAAAAATTGAAAGAAAATTGGGAATGTAAATTTCCAAAGCAGAACTCATTCAGGAAGTTGTATCTGTGCTCTCATTCTTCTTAGCTTTCTGTGAATCCCTAAGTATTCTGATAAAATGTACCTTTGACAAATTATGGAGTTTTGTCTGTAGACCAGAGTCTCATCAGCCAACAATATGTCACACTTCGGTCCACAGATGAGCCACAGGAGCCGTGGAGGCAGGCGAGCCTCAGTGCCAGGGCCCACACAGTGATGCAAAGCTGTGAGAGGTCTTGCCTCCTCCCCTGGGCAGTCAGGCTGCCAGGACAGGGTCACAGTGAGAGGGGAAGGGCGTGGACAGCACGATAGAGCTCTGCAGGGGAAGTCTGGACAGCTGTGAACAGCAAATGGATCCCCAGAGATGTCGATATCCTGATTCTGGGATGTTACACAGCCAAGGGACTGGACTAAGGCTGTGGACTGGACCTCCCGGTAACCCAGCACACATTTGTCACACCACCGTCCTGTAGGCCCCTAATCTGATAGGTTGGCTGCTTCCTCCACATGGATGTCCCAAGACGGGAACTTAGGCATCACCTGGCCCGAAGGCTCTCTGAGGCTCCTGGGGAGAGGCCACCTCCAAGCCCTTCAGGTGTGGGCAGAGTTTGGTTCCTTGTGGTTGTAGCACTGACGTCCTTGCTTCCATGCTGGTGGCCACCCAGGGGCCTCTCTGGGCTCCCCAGGGCCACCTGCATGCTTCACCACGCTGTTTCCTCCCTCTTCCCACTGGAAGCACTCTGCTGGGACCTCACTGTGCATCTCCTTGTCCTTCACCCCACACGTCTCTGACTCCCACCAGAGAAAATTCTCCCGCGAGTCACGTGGTCATCTGCCATGGTGATCGCAGGAAGTGGGCAGATTTCTCCAAGGCTTGTGTCAGGATGGACTCCCTGGCCTCCACGTGGCCGTGACAAGCGCAGACTGAGGGGGCTGCAGGAATGTGCATGGCCCCCTGGTGAAGAAAGCAGGCAGAAAGAGGACAGCAGTCCCAAATGAGAACATGCTGACCCCTAAATTTTCCTCAGCCTAGGATCTAAATTAAGCTATAATTATGAACAAATAAAAGCTAATTTGTTCATTGAGAAAATAATAAAGAAAAGTTCTCAAAGGATTGGGCCAAATTATCTTGCACTTGAATTATACAGAAGGGCATAAAACACCTTCTTCCTTACTCCTACCCCTAGCCTGGCACAGTAGCTGCTCACGAAAACCTACTAACTGAAAACGGCAAGAATTCTTGCCACAATGGGAAACAGAAAACAACTATGATGCTTTCCATGGTACCCTCTCTCTGGAGAACTGCTATAGTGTCAAAAACTTCAAGTTTGCTTGACACGGAACATGTGGTTGAGAGTGAACAGGGCCACAGGAGTCATATGTCTGAGCTGTGGTTTGGGAGTGAGGCTAAAGCAGGAAGATGTGTGCAGGCTGTGGAATTCAAGGCTTGCTGGCTGTGCCCAGCTCGGTGGCATCTGGAGGGCAGAAAGGGCATGTCCTGTGGATGGCTCACCAGGCTCAGGGCTGCTGGCATGCCTCACCCAGGGCAGCAGGACCTCTGAGGCCAGCTGAGCAGGAAGAGGGAGCCCGCAGACGCCTTGATAAGCAGGGTCCTCGGCTTTCTTGGCATGAAAGGCTGCATTGTGTGCAGATGTTCAGGGCACTGCCACAAGCTTTGTGGATGAATGTGTGGCATTGTCAGGGAGTGATCAGCCCAGAAATGAAGCATGGCCCGGCGCCATCTGCAAAGTCCCTGTCTAACGACCGGAGGGCCTGAAGCTAAAGGGGCTGAAACCCCCTCCCGAGATGCTGAGGACTCTGGGAAGACCATCAATCAGTCTCCAGATAAGAAAGCCAGTTCCTGTCTGCACCACTCTAGCTTTAAAACCTTTCACTTCTATCTCTTCACAGAGTTTAAGAAACAACCATCAGCCATTCCGTTAAAAATCTCTCTCATAGAAAGATAAATAGATAGAGTTGAAGAAATATTTTTAACTTCAGCAATTTCTCCTGCGGAAAGGCATATAAAGTGCAGAGTAATCAAATTTCCTAACTTGACTTCCCTGTGACCACGATTTTCACACTGGCCGAGCTGAGAAAACAAAGCCTGGGCTCTGTACTTCTTAAATAAGAATCGGAGGAAAAGGAGGAGTGCAGAGGGATGCAGACGCCAAGGAAGAGACAGGAAGAGGGGTCATTCATGAAGGAGCAGCCGGAAAGGTTCGCATATGGTCCCAGGCAGTGATGGTTTCAGGGTACCGAATGAGGACACAGAATGATGTCCTCCGGTGACTTTAGCATCCTCTTTAATGTCCCAAGTCCAAGAACTAAACAAATGTCAAGTACCTGGCAAATAAAAATAAATAACACCTGTGTAAAACAGAAAACATTAGTCTGAGGGTGTATAAGAAGTTAAAAAGAAGGGGAAAAAGAAAAGGAATTTTTAAATAAATCCTAGAGGAAAACCCTACCTTGAGTATCAGATCTAGGGATGGAGAAGGGCTTTCTAACTAACAAACAAATTCAAAAGGATCTATTGATAAATTTAGCTATGTCAAATATGACATAATTAAAATAAATAAAATAGAAACAAAATATTTCCCATAAATAAAAAGTTTGATATCATCAATATAGAGATATTTATAAAAATTTTGAGAGTATGAGAGATAAGTGTTCAATGAACACGAATAGTACTAAAAATTTGTCAGAAATACATAAAAAATTATTCCACTACTAACCAAATAAGTCAAAGTAAAACAAGATACTATTTTTGTATGAAATGAGAAAGATACTATTTTTGTTCCTTTCTAAAATAATACCATGTAGATTGTCAAAAGCACCAAGGGACAGCCTTGCTGGCGGGCAGATGCAGCAGGTCCAAGAGCCCAAGACAACATCAGGAAGGGCTAAAGCGCACAGCACACACGCAGGCTGCTCACAGGATGCTCCTGCAGCTCGTGAAAGCAGAGAGGCTCAGAGGCCGGTTACCACAACCACGGCTCAGACGCCAAAACGTCTTTGAAGATTTCTTAACAGCAAGAGAATACATTCATGATACGGTAAAAAATCAAGGTTTAAAAACGTCATGTTCATTATCCACATTTCATCATAAAAATTGTTTTTACCTCTACACAAAAACTCTAGCAGCATCTACGCCACGGCAAAGCGGTGACTGTCTCTGGGCCACGGAAGATGCCCATCAGGTGCCCAGGGCCCAGCACACCAAGGTGACAGAAAGGCATTACTTTCTGATGGAAGTGCATGACAAAAAACCAGAAGAGCAGTTAATCAGCCACATGTGCAAAACCAGAACATAGCTGTGGTTTTTTACATTGCGGTACAGTTAGCACTGTTTTCACTTTGAAATACAAACGTGGGCTGAAATGTACACAATGCTCTATCCTTTGCTTAATGCCTCTGTCTTACTCTAGCCCAGGTGACAAATGATTTTTTTTCTTTTCTCCATTTTCAGTAATTTCTGCAATCAGACTGTCCACTTAGTTTTCTAATCAGAAAAAAAGTTAAAAACCACAAAATCGCTCCCTTTATAAGTTCATACCTTATTTTTGATATGTAGGGGATGATACCATCAACCCCCAGACGCTGGCCAATAGCAAGTCTTGTCCTTGATGAAGACTCTGCAGCACCTGAGCGCACAGCTGGATGGGCTGGCGGAGACAGCAGCTGCCCCTATGCCCCAGGGCCTTCAGACAACCTCTCCTCTACCGTGACCCTGAGCCACACTTCACAGCAGGGCAGGAGCAGCCTCCAGGAGGACGAAGGTCTTCGTCTTGTGCATGCCCTCTGATGCCCAGCACAGGGCTGTGCAGGCAGTGTGTAATGGTTGATACATTGTGTCAACTTGAGAAGTCTAGAAGCCTAACTAAGTAACTCAGCAGTTCTACATCCTAGGGTGTAGAGGACATGCGCTTACTGCTCTAGGATGTTGTTCATTGTGTCAACTTGAGAAGTTTAACTAAGTGACTCAGCAGGAGCCCCGGTCCTCACTTTGTAAACACCCTGAGCCTGTGCAAGAGGAGGGCAGGGAGAAGGTGTGAGTGCTACACCCACCTGAGGGCGGGTAGCCTACATACAATATAAGAGAGGAAAAGAGGCTTGCTCCCCTGCCTTTTGCTCTTGTTGCTTTTGCTGTCTTCCACCGCCATGAACTGTTGCCTCTCTGCCATGCCACCCTGCTTTGGAGCCAGCTGATTATGGACTGAAACCTCCAGAAACTGTGAGCTAAATAAATCTTTCCTTCCTTAATTTTGGACCTTGGGTATTTTGTTTCAGCAACGAAAGAAAAATAACTAAGACAGAGTGCTTTGACCACAGGACAATCCCAAAATGAATGGGCTGGGTACAGTTGGCTGCTGGTTCATCTTCCCCTTCACCCAACCTTGGACTGACATGATCCGGGGACAGGAGCCCGACAGACTGATTTCTTATCATGGTTCCCTGAATCAGGTACCAACAGTGTAACAACTACGTGCAGAGTGTTTGCATTGTATTACGTACGATGATAACCCACAGATGGTTTAAAGTACCCAGAAGGTTAGCTACGAACACTGTCACCTTCCATAAGGTCCTCGAACAGCGCAGGATCAGGGTACCCTCGCGGTCCAGGAACCCACACTGCTCAGAGCCAAGGGACAACCCTACCTCACCCACTCAGTAAAATGCAAACAGAGAGGCGAATGTGAGCAGCAAGCATTTGTGAGTGTCTTGTGCTTATTTTGTACAACAAAATGTCCTATTTCTTCTGTGAATTTTGTGAATTCTGTGAATTTCTGTGAGATTACTAAAATAATACACTTCTCCAGTCATCCAGTAACTTCCGGGGAAATTTACCACTAGATAAACTGGACTTATTCCACTGTGGAGTGGGGACGGCAAAGCACATGGCACAAGCTCGGCCTCCATGTGAGTCCCAGCATCTCCCAGAACGAGACAGAAGCTCCTAGACGTCTAGTCATTTCCTGCAGAAAATAATGCCAACTCCAGCATGCAGGATTCAGAATTCTGCTGCTACTAAAAATCAGGAGATACACCCTGGGATAAATAGTCTTCAACTGATAGCTTTTTAATTTTTTAAAGAAAATGTTTAAATGATTCAGATGCCCTTGGGATGGGAACCATGCACTTAATCACTTTTAAACAAGGGAAATGAAAACTGTCAGACATCACTTTGAATCAGACATTCAGGAAGAAAGAAAATTCTGAATTTAGATGTTTCACTGTCACAAAGATATACTAAATTGGACTTAGCTACAAAAAAAAAAAAAAAAAACAGTATACCAAAACAGCTTGCAAAATGGAAAATCCATTGTCATTCGTCCAGCCAAATGAACTTGGTGTTTCCGTGAAAGTTTTGCTAAAAAAACAACTCAGAGGCTTTGCTTCAGTCTTCCTGTTTTCCCTTTTCTTAAGACATACTAAAGCTTTGTTAGTGTTCTTAACATTTATCACTTTAATTTATTCTACCTGTAAACCATACCTCTAAGTTTGTATCCATATTCATTGAAAAAATGAATTAAATCAACATCAAGCTTAATCATTGTTACCAGTTTATGAATACCGAAGATTAAACATTGCCCTTAGGACTTTAGGTTTTTAATTAATAAAAAAGCAAATCATTTGTAAATGCAGAAACTACATTCCATTTTTTTTTAACACCCCCACCCCATGCTGGTGAATCCAAAAGGCTTCAGCATGTTCCAAAATTAAATACCTAGGATTAATCTTCTCAAAATGAAAACTACATATGAAAATCAGACCGAAAGTTAAGAGTGGGAGGCCTTTTTTTCCCAGACATGCATGCTACTTTACATGCAGAGTCTTTCAGGAAGCGTGGCGTGCATGTTTGACAGCAGAGACAGCCTCCAATTTGGGGGCAGAGAAGAACATGCTGTGTTCCGCTAAAGATGGCACAAGGGCACTACTGGAGTAATGGAGACTGAGATCCGTTATTTACCCCCATGCAATGCTCAGGGTGCTGGGGCCTGGGCTGGTCAGGGTGTGGGGGTCACTCTCTGTAGTGGGCCTCACAGAGGTGACTCTGAGAGGTCACTGGCCACAAATTATCAGGGACTGGAGACCCGCTGGGCTCCCAGGATTCTACCAACTTCCTCTCTACCCACCTTGTTATAGAGATATAAGAACTGCTGCTTTGACATGATACCTCCCCACACTCCCAAAACAGGACCTCTTTTTTTCTGGTATTTTTATATCATAACATAAAACTTCCATTTTAACTACTGGTAAGTGTATAATTCAGTGGCATTGAATATATTCACATTGCACAACCATCACCACTGTCCAACGCCAGAACTTTCCCAAAAGTCCAGACTGGAACTCTATATCCATGAGCCAACAACCACCACTTGCCCTCCATCCAATCGAGACTTCAACAATCAACACTAGGAAACCAACTTTCCCCCTCCCCAGGAGGCCATGGTGTTCATCTCGTTCAAGGAATACCTTCCATGCTGGCAAATCCCTTAGTACAACTCATGGAAGCAGGTGATGGTCACCGCGGTCAGCGTAGTCCCAGGTGAATGTCTGCCATTCAAACAGCATGACTGCAGTGCTTCACACAGGCCTTCTCTACAAAGGCTCTGGGGTTAGAACTCTGTTCATCTCACTCCGCCTAAGCTCTGAGAGATCTGAGGGTTTGGCTGTATTTTAATAAGGACTTACTTCTATTTTTCTCTGAAGAGATGTCTTCTGGGGCTTAGAGGAACCTTTACATTTATATTGAACTAACTGAAATACGGAATAGACTTTGTCCCTCTATTTCTCCAGATGGTCTTGCTGCTATGGGATATAAGGGAAGCGACTGCGAGCAGATACTCCACCCTCTTGTCTCCCGCCCAAGGACAAAACAGCACCATGGCTCAGAGTGAGTCCAACACAAGACTCCCTGGTTCACCCCCACCTCTGCTTTGAGCAGTTGCAACCCTGCTCCAGCGCTGTAAGAACACCACTGTACCTCGCACATCACTGATGTCATGGGTCTCCTGAGGGGTAGCGTGTGCCCGCCCACTGCTCTTCGACGGTGCGGGTGACTGGGGGACAGAGGCTGGCAGGGAGCTGTCCTCTCTGCAGCTGGACATCCCTCCTGATGACTCTCCTCCCAACATCCCACACCTGGTGGGCTCTGACTCTACATTCCAACTTTAAAGCATCCTGAAAGAAAAGCTATGTCTTCAGTTTTAGAAAATGCACTGCTGGCAAAATTCAGAGATGAAAATTTTCAGTTATTTAAAAGACATAAAACAATGTGCTGTGGAGGAATTCCCTGGTGCAGGTGATGTGCGAGCTTAATCTTCATGTGCGTCTGGAGGAGGACAGCTGTGCTGCCCGGGGCTCGCGTCTGCAGGCGCAGTGACCACAGCGGCACAGTCTGTCTCTGCTCTGCCCTGGCTCACTCCCTCCTTCTCCCACCCGATTCCCAAGAGGCCACCACCGGGCCGTGTGAGGTACAGCCTAAGGGACAGAAAACAGAACAAGCTCAAATTCAAAGGCTCTGGTAAAACTCCACATCCATGCAGAGACCGGACTAGGAGGCCTAAGGAAGATGAACAGAGAGGGAGAGGACAGGAGGAGGAGGAAAGGAAGAGGGTGAAGAAATAGAGGGGGAAGAGGAAGAAGAAGGTAAAGAGGAGGATGAGGCAGGAGGAGAAGCAAGAGGAAGAGAGCTGGAAGGCTGATACTACTTGATATCAAACTTATAGAACTACAATTCTTAAGGCAGATAGAATCGCTGAAGCAGAGATGACAGGGCCCCAAAGGATCTGCACATAGACACTTGTCTGCTTTATGATGCAGGCGCTGCTATGGGACAGTGGGAACTGAAACTGAGCTGCAGGTAAGTGTGAGGCTCTTGCCACCCCAGAAGCGTGACTGTGAGAAGCGTCCCTCAGACCCTGCCCAGATGCCCCTCCTCTGTGTGCCTTAGTGCTCAGCATACTTCTACATCAGCCTGCGAATTTCGGAAATCACCTCTTTGTACATCTGTCCCCTCTGCAACTAAGAGGTTGCCTGTCACGTGCTGGCTGAGGAGTGAACTACACCAAAGAGCCCAAAACAGGCTGCTGGAAATCCGCTCCAATGGCAGGAACTGCCATGGCTGTGGAAAACAAAAGCTCTTTAGAGCTGCTGAAGAGAAGCAGCAGGCACCTCAGGAATAACTCTAAGTTTCTGTCAGCTAGAACAAGTGAAGTAAATACAGAGATTCTTCAACTTTCAAAATTCTCTAGGGTAAAGGGACAGACAGACAAATTCCTGCTAGTGAAAGTGAAGGGTTGGGTCAGCCATACAGTGGCAAATTGCCTCAGCAGCCCAGGGGCAACTGTGACTGCCAACAGACTTGGACACAGGCCAATTAGTGAGCTTCTCACACATTCAACTTCAACAGCCACGTTTCAGGTGGCTCTAGCACTTGTCAAAAATAAAGAGAACTTACAAAAACTCAAAAATAAAATCTTAGCAAGCTTTTCTGAATCAAGCAAAAAAAGTAAAGCTAACGCATAGGTAGTCTGTTCATTTTTGGTCTGACATGGGCAACTAGAAGAGTGTAGTAGACACATTCCTGAGACTCGGCTCAGCCTGCTACTCCTTTCTCCTCGTAGTTCCCCTCCACCCTAGCATAGGCTCTGACAGCTATGTTTAGCCTTTGGTACCCATGTTCCTGGCCACAGCTGATTGGCCCCAGAGTGGCCACCTGATCTGAGCTAAGCCAATCAGATTTTCTCTTCCTGGACTTGGGACTGGGCCATTGCTTGGTCTCTGGTGAGCAATATGTGGATGAAGAAGCAGAAAAGGTTTGCTCTGCACAGAGCCAGCTGGACACGGACATGACAAGGAATCTGCCACAAGAGACCATCTGGCCTGGGAGAGCCAAAGGAGATGAATTCAGGTTCGGGACATTTCCAGCCCTGCCCTGTCCCTTGTGAGGACATCCCATCAGCAGCCTATGGATTTCACCGGATCACATCTGTTTACAACACAGATTCCCCCTTTTCATTCAAGCTCCTGATATCTTCTGTTACTTGTAAATAAGGGAGGCTGAACTTTAAGACAGATACCCAACCTAAGGGAAGTTGTGTTTATCTCATTTTTCTACAAATTAAAGGTATATTAAGGGAAAATTGAACAGAGTTTATGAACTGTTTTCTTTCTTCACTAATTCAAAGACTTGCAAATCAAAAAGAACTGTGTCAGTGGGGAGAGGTATTGCCGAATTCAGTTTCTTGGAGACTTTTAACACATGGAGCACAAGGCTGAAGGTACGCACACATGCAGAGTCAGACCACCAACCGCAGGTGTACAGTGGCCCATGTGCTCCGCTACGCTGTTTGATGGACATCCCAGATGCTTTGAAATGTAGATGGAATATCTTCCTAAATGTTGCATTTTCTATGTAACAAGCAGCCCTGTATACAAGTTGAGTTATAAATCTGTATACTGTTTCTCAAGTACTTGCTCCCTCCATATGCCCATTACATATTTATAAATTTTACAAAGCATAAATTAACTAATATTTGTTTTTTACAAATTATCTGATGTTTGTTTTGGGCTGAGAATTGCCATTAAAAATGGAGAAACCCAAATGACTGCAATCACTGCTCGATTTTTAAAGTTCAGCTACAGGCACTAAATCCAAAGTGCTCACTGATTCACAGTATTGTTCTTCAAGTGACTCAACTCTTCAGTCCCCCCCAGCCCTGGTGCTTCCACTGGTCAGTTGCCACTATTTACTACAGGAGGTTGCTCGTTGAGGCACTGATGGAATAGGGAAAACAGGTTAAGTTTAACTGTCATACACTCATACAACTAAAGGCTCTGTCAACTGCATGGTTTGATAGATTCAGGTTCCAAAGGCTCAGGAACGGCATAGTTTGACAAATCACTTATTCAGTTAAGAAAGAGACTTATCGAATTGTGATCTCTCCTGTGCTCAGCTTTCCTGGGTAACAGTGAACATTCCTGGTTCTGCAACTGGATGGAGATGGAGAATTAGGCAGCAGCGCAGAACACAGCAACATGGCTACAGAAGTAGACTGATTTGTTAGCCAACAAGCGATGCTATTTTGGTGTGTGCCATGGGGGTAGCACTGCCAGGCCGTTCCAGCAATTCACAGCTTTCTAAGCCAGCACTTCCTCATGGGCAGGAAGAGAATAATCAGTGTGCACCCACACCTTATTGTGCTGAGGATCATGCGAGCTAAGGTGTGTAAAGCACATGTCAACGAGCAGGGGCTGGCACAGGGTACAGGCTCTTCCTGTACATGACCAGATAGTAAATATTTTAGGCTAAATATTTAGTGATGACTCAACCCCGAAGCACCATAGAATATGTAAACGAATGGGCATGGCTGCCATTCAATGGCACCAACTCCTGAATGCTAAAATCTGAATTTCGTAAATTTGCACATGTCATGAAATAGCATTCTTTTTATTTCATTTCAAGCAATTAAAAACACAAGAATGATTGTTAGGTGGCAAGTCGTACTACAACAAGCAGCAAGCCTTCCCCAGGGCAAACCCTGGAAAGTAGTGCTGGTGTTGCCATTAACAGTAATCACTGAAAACACGGAGGGACTGTGCTACTGTCGACACAGAAGGACATTTTAAAAACAAGTAAACGTATCTTTACTTATTTCCCACAGTATAAACTGCCATTTGAGGGCAGACTATAACAGGAATTTTGGGGTGGGTTCCCGTGACACGACGAAATATACCTACCACTCAAAAGCAGAAGTGAAGGCTCAGCGTGGATTTTAATTAAGCTGTAGAGAACATTTGTTTCAATTTCTCACCTAAAACACTAATTGGTTTTACCACTTTACCTTTAAAGATGTTTCTAGTTCACCAGTGAGGTCAAAATGGGGAAAGTTTTGTAGACAAGGGAAGAGTTCCTTACTTTTCGAAAAGCATGGCAGGGGTTTATAGCTACTAGTGTAAGGCAGGTGGACGAGTAGCTAGCTGGGACTTAAGGAAATCCACTGCTGGAAGAGCTTCCCCCTGCTCTTCTCACCTTTGCAACTAAAATCTAACAATATTTCATCCATCAAAGACAGCACATTAGCCACCCATCCACAGGACCTGCCCGGAGGACTTCCCAGGACTTGGATTCATCTGTAACTGTGCTGTTGGTGACTGCCCATCTAGCCCCAGGGACACAAGAGCACATCTGCTGACGGAACTGTGGTAGGAGACAAGTACATCTCTTTCTCCTACACCAAGTGCTCCAGTCCGGGACTCTCCAGTTCAGGGAGTGGAATCTGGCAGCTGTAGGAAAGCTGAGATGCCTGGCTCATTAAGGTTAGCAATCAGTGTGATGGTGGATAACAGAGGAGCCCTGCAGCTGGGAACCTGAAGGTGCAGAGGTCAATAAACACGTTTCTAGATAGAGTCTCCCAGGGATGCTGCCAAGTAAGACCAGTTGATTTTCTGATGTTTTTAAAGGAATGATGATGTATAGAAAACTTAGAGGGGAGAAGATGTGTGAGTTTTTCCTTCAGATCATGTCTGTGCTCCGTGGCTTTCAGTTTCCAACTCATATTCATCCTCTGCCCTAGAACACCTCAGCCCTGGGTGCTGTGTCTTTCTCACTTCCCCTTCTGAGTTCTCGTGGCAGCCTCATGATGAGGCCAATGGAGGTGTGTCCTGGTCCAAGGGGAACCGCGAAGTCTGAGCTCTTCCGAGCCCCCTCTGCCCAGGAGTGTCAGGGATGCTGTTCCGGGCAGATGTCAGCTCACCGCCCCGTGCTACTCACCACTACTGAGGTTTCCTGTGATGCAGGCTGCGGCTGTTTCTGCCTTTCTTATTTTCCTGGCATGTTATGTGTGGAGAAAGGGAGAAGAAAAGCCACAGACGAAGAACCTGTTGTTCTCTGAAATTGTAGGAGTTTTTACTTTTTGAAAATGAATGTTTCAGTGCTAATCCAAATCCTCATTAAGTGATGACTTCCTGGTCTCCTTCCCTACATTTTGCATTTCAGTACCTTTCTGGTTGTCGTCTTGCCATCTCAGAAGGGAAAGCTAACAGGAAAGGCATATGCTGACCCACCATCATAGTAAAGTTAAATTCTAAATTACTTCCTTTCCTGTAACTGAGTGTTTTTAGGAGGCAGAGCACATCAAAGTGAATCAGAAAAGCCTAAATCATTTAGAAAGAAAAGCAGAAACTTCAAATGAATAGATTTTACATATAAGTTTGAAAGAAACAGATTTGGGGTTGTAATCAAGCACAAATCAAACAAGAATCCAGTCCTCTGTTGTACCTTAAAAACAGCGTTGGGCACCTAAAGAGTGACGGTCACCTAAAGAGCCCAAAGAGCCAGTGTCCTCCACCCCCAGGCAGCCAGCCACCAGCGTCTACAAGGATTCCTGCCCGCCCTGAAATGATCTCTTACCCAAAAATACATAAACAAAATTTAAAATACAAAATAAAATCAATGCCGGTCATTGCTCTAAAGATTAGGGTTATCAGAGAATAGTATAGGTTATAATGTGAATATACAAAATGTATTCCACCACTGCTATATTTCTTATAGAATTAGCAACATTAAAGCTTAATGCAGGTCCAAAAATAAACCCTGACTGTTCACCACCATCAGCTGCATGCAGCTACTCTCCCTCCATCACTGCAAAGAGTGCCAGTCCCTCCCCGGCTCGGCTCCCTGCACACGGGAGAAGCTTCCGGTGCTGTGTGGAGGACAGGCTCTGATGCTGTGTGGCCAGGTGGTGTCCCTGGGGACTGCCCTCCCCAGCACCTCAGCACCAGGCAGGCACCCTGCAGCCAACCCCCCTGCATCCCCTTGCTCCTCTTGCTTCTCCCAGCTCGGGAGCTCCAGGGCTGCTCCTCTGGTTCGCATGCCTTGACCTCCCTGGTGGTCTCCTCCAGCCCCACACCTTCGTCACCACCAATGCCTAGGTGATGGCCAGAGTGACATATCTAGCCCCAGGTCTCTCCCACCCTCCACCTCGGGATTTCCGGGATCTCTAACCACACAATCCACCTCTAACCCAACATGACCAAAATGTCTCTAAAACTCCTTTTCATCCTCAACTTCCTGTCTCAGTAATGGCAACTCAAATACCCTCATTACCTGGGAATGGGCGCTCTGCTCCTCTTCCCCCACCCCACACTTTGTCAAATTTCCCTCCTCCTCTCCTCCCAGACTGCCTCACAGTTTCTTAGCACTGGTCCTAAGTGATCCTCCTACGTCCTGAGTTTTGCTTTGAAAATTCACTGTATTGCTCAAAGTCACCCAGGGATCTCTGCTGCCGCAAGATGCCTCTAAACATCTTGTAATCTGAGGAGAGCACTTTGCCTGTGTCTTTACCCTCATCCCCCACTACCCTAAATGCCCAGGGTCCACCTGATGAGCTACTGCACTGTTACCGAGGTTTGCTCAATGCCACCTACTCTGAAAAGCCAAGTTACCCCACGCAACTGGTTGTCTTCCACAAACTCCGCAGCTCTCTTATGACAGCTGCGCTCATTGCCAGCCAGTCTTTTCTGCAGTGTACTCTGGTTACTTCCTCTATGTGCATCTCTTTTTATGAACCTGATCTCTCTAAAACTACACACTTCATAAGTTCAATGACCAAAACAGTGCAGGCACAGGAGGCACTAACAGTATAACAATCGATAAATAAGTGAATGAAAACAGCAATTCCTTTCTGTTCCATCTTAGCTTTTTCCTGGGCCCCATTCCATTTCTAAAAATTCTAATATCTTCCACTGAAATGTGTAACTGTTGAATTAAGTATGCACTTCAACATACACAGCACTAGAGCCAGAAGCTCAACCCCATTCTGCCTCTATGAGGTCATCCGGGCTTTAGGAACTGGGAATCAGGAGGCTGCCTGGAGGGCGTCAAGGGTGTCTGCAGCCCCCCAGTCCCTGCTGCTTTCAAGACGTGTGATGTGCATCCAAAAACCTCAGCCTCCAGCAGGGGCCTCGGCAGTCATTGTGCCCATCTGACCCTTGTAGTTTAGTTATATGGGTTTCTTTCTTTCTTTCTTTTTTTTTTTTGTGGGTACCGGGGGTCAAACTCAGGACTTCGCAGGCCAGCAGGCGCCCGTGCCGCTGAGCGATATCACAGGCTCCTTTTTTCACATGTGGGTACCGGGAGTCAAACTCAGGACCTCGCGCTTGCCAGGCAGGCGCTTATGCCATTGAGCTATCTCACCGGCCCCGTTATATGGGTTTCTGAAGCTTCCCCTCACAAAATAACAACAAAAATATGTTACGAACGCATCATAAACAGAGCCTGCCATGGAGCTGCTACCTTCTATGTGAGCTTTGGACAGTGACACAGGCGACTGGCTCCTGGCTGCCACATATGTGCATGGCAGAAACCCACCTGCTGGCTGTGAGATGACAGCCCCGGTCCCTGCACACATGGAAGGGATTTCATGGCTGCAACTTGTCACCACAAAGAAGGGAAGACATTCTGGTGAGTAATTTTTGCTCAAAGAGCTAAGAGAAACACCAGTCAAATATTCCCACTGAGATACAAAAACTCCATCATCCCATGGTGCTGGGAAACAAAAGGCTCCAATATTGGAAACCACATTGGCTGGCTCCACTGAATACGAGACAAAGGACAATGACAGTAATGATCTCGCAGGACATCCCAGCCAAAAATGAGACTGGATTTTCTCTGCTTCTTTCTACCTCAGGCCCTCTTAGTGACCCTGGGCTGAGAGAAGAAAAGAAAGACATAATAATGGAATTTAATGCTTCTGTGATTTAAAGAGTGATTTAAGTAAGATTTTCTCTTTTGGATGTAAAGGCAGGCCACAGCGGGATTGGGAACACACCAGTGTGCTGATTTCTAGAGAACGAGCTGTGTTAGTGAAAGAAAAGGAGCTATTAATACTTTCTAGATGTGGGTAAGGTGAAATGAATGCATCTGAAATCTACTTCTGTTACAAAAAAGGAAAAATATTGTGAGGCAAAAGCCAATCCTTAGGAGCTGTGTCTGCTGGTATTTGCTTTATACACACAGTAAAGTCTTAACAGGTTTTCAAAGACCAGCAGCTAGCACCACCCCATAAGAAAATCTTCCAGCAGAGTAAGGAGGGCTGTGGCTTTTACAGGCTGTGCAACGAAAAGCTCAGCAACCTGAGATGTGGCTCCACCACCACTTTTGGAATTAGAATTAGTTGGTGCCCTTGGACACAGGAGATGATGCATTTGGGGGATGAGTAGGGTTTCTCCCCTTGGCTTCTCCCCAGCCATGATGACATCTACTTACATCTAAGGGAGTCAGACAATAGCACAGGGTAAGTTGAAAAAATGTGTTCACAGAGCATTTAAAGAACTTATGATGCCAGGCATGCAGGGAAGAGGTCAAGCCTAGGGGGGATGATGGAGAGGAGTTTGGGCAGGTGGCGTGACCAGGAGGACAGAGCGCCACAGGGGCCGGCAAGAGTTAGAGGAGCTGAGCAACGAACCACAGGATGAGGGCAGGGTTGCCAGGCAGAATGTAGGACATGCTGCTAGATCTGAATTTTGGATAGAGTAATTTTGGAATATAAGTAATATCCCAATGCTGCCTGACACATGCTTATACAAAAATACTATTCTTTATGGAGCTGAAATTTGAATTCAGTGGAAGCATCCTATGTTTTTATTTGCTAAATCTGGCAACCCTGGTTGAGGGATACGGGGCTCAGGATGGCCTGACAGGAGAGAAAGAGAACTGAACACCTGACTCAGACATCAGCTCAGGTGGGTCTCTCAGAGGAGAGAAAAGCATTGTCACGGGAGAAGAACCTGGCAAGACACACCCAAGGGCTCTGCCAAGGAAAGATGACCTAGGTCTAAAGCCAGCTGGAGCCAAAGGAAGGGGCCAGTGCTCAGCATGCCAAGAAGGAAAATGAGTAATACTGTTGTAAAGACAAGCAGAGGCTGTAGATAAACAGTATGGAGACTACACCGCTTGTGGCTCACTGTGACAGGGATGGAAAGATAAGTGGTACTGGCATCCCTAAGGAATGGGACACATAAGCCAGCACAGAGAAGAAACCCAGGTGCTGTGCTAAGGCCTCCCTGCACCGCATCAACATGGGGAGAAGCACAGCAGCCTGGTTCTTCATAGGAATACTCTTTGGAAGTGAAGCCAAAGAAGAAATCGGCCCTTATTCTGTTACCTAGGATTTCTGAAGCATGAAAACATGCAGCACCTCTTCACTGCTTTGTAGGGAAAAGAGGTTCCACATGATAAGGAATTCAGTCCACATGAGAATATCTGAGGAGATAAAACAGTGAATTTATTCTGAATGCAACTGTAATAAATGCATTTATTAGTCTACCAGAAGAGCTTAGGTGTGATATGAAACACACTCCTGAGGCTCACGTAAAATTTAAATCTGCTCCCAAATTAACATAAAAATATTTTTTTTCAACATTATTTTAACTGGTTTAACATAACAAAATATTTCAATAATGACCTGTATAGTCATGCATTTAAAAAAGATCAATGACCAAAATCACAAAGGGATTCAATAGATTTAAATGCAAAAAACCTTATTGGCCAAGTACAAAGTAGGAAACATCTCAAATATAATACTGTAGGTAAAGATATTAATCTTCACACTATGGAGAACTCATTTGAAAAGATAAAGACTGCCACACCATATAGAGAAAAGTCATGAAAACGTAATTCATAGAAAAGGAAACAACAATGACTTAGTAAACACAGAGAAGAGTTGTCTCTCCTAGCGATCAAGGACATCCTTCCTACATCAAACAGAAGCTAACATTTTCACCTGTCAAATTAGCTATTTTTTTTAAATTGAAATATTCAACACTAATGAGGATAGTTAATGAGTGTCAGGCACTCTTCTACTGTATAAATTGTTTTAAAAAACTGTCTAGCAAGTAATTTAGCAGTTTATGTCAAAAGCTTTAAAAATAATCATACTTTCCCATCTAGAAATTCCTCCTGGAATCTGTCCAAGCAAGTCATCAGCTGTGTCATCGAGAAGTTGTGGACAGAGATATCTGCCACAGAAGCGAGGAAACGCACATGGATGTTCTCTAACAGGAGAACAGAGCAAATGGAATACCGTACAGTGAAGAAAACTGCACTTAATGACCCAGGAAAATAATTGAAAAAACACTGTTTCAAAGTAGCACACAAAACTATATATATGTTTCTATATAGCATGGTCACATTTATATATAAAAATAGAAGAAAATATACCAAAATGTCAACTATGATTAAATGAGTTGTGACTGTGAAGTAATTATTTCTCTTTAAATATTTTTTCTTGAGATTTCTACAATACATGTATACTACCTTCGTAATTAGTGAAGAAAAACAGCAGAACCAACTTTAGCCATCAAGCTTTGCTTCATTATAAGAAGGAAAATGGAAACATGGGTTAATCTAAGAATATGCATGAAGCTTAGATCCGTATAGGATTTAAAATTAACCCTAGTGTTTATTTCAACATTTATATTTGAAAACCCTTCTATTGTTATCTCAACAATACAATAAAAATGAACAAGAATTAAACTGAATAAAGACAATAAATAAAATCTTTGTTCCCCAAATCAATTTTCCCCCTAAAACTGAGTCTGCCACATAATCCAACAACTACAGTATGTGATATGTTATTTGGTTTCTTTACAACCTGAAGTTTGTAAAATCTGCAATTATTCTTCTAAAAGGAAAGGAAACCACTAGCAATCTTCTTTTGGCCCAGGTTTCTCCATTTTGATCTTGAAGACATCAGAGTAGAGTATTTATTGTTGCCACTCTAGGCATGAATACAAATCAGTGCCCTTTTATGAGTGTGGTATAGAATTTTTAAATACTTAGAGCTGAAAGGGCCGGGGTGTACATCACCTGGGGGAAACACTGGACAGAAACTTGTGCTCACTGGACAGAGAACCCACATTGCTCAAGTCAAATCACCTGAAAACCACTGATTATTCATGTTTTGAGCATGCACAGTGTCTATGTGGGAAGGTGCTTGACATCCAGCTAGAGTTTTAATTTGTCTTAAAAATGTGAGAGGCACTGTGAGAAGCCCTGGAAACATCCTCTTGTCCTGTGCCACTTGGGTGGGGTCACATGCAGAGTGCAGATGTTTGATGTGGGAAATCACTTGCTACACTAAGGTCAGATTTCTATAAAGGAAGTCACTGTCCTTCTGAAATGACAGGAGAGGACTGCTTTGTTAATTAATGTTGGCCCACTTGGGGGGGGCCCAAGGAGATTTTCGTGGGTGAGGTCCCCAGGTTAAAGAACGCATGTGCACAAGACATAAGCAACAACAGCAGGCAGCACGGAGCAGAGCAGAGCACAAGAGTGCAAGAGCAGCCTGCGTCTTTATTGCATAATTCTTATACTGGTTGTCATCACATATTTACATTCTTATATAGTGCTGTAACCAGCACATGTGTGTTTACCTGTGCTAAGTCATGGTTACACAATTGTATCCCACTGTGCACCTGCACTAGACAGTGAGGTCACGTCCTCAGGTGTCCTTAGATGCTCCTGAGCTTTGAAGCAGTTTGAGTGGTTCCCCAGATTTAATATAAAGAGTCATGAATCATTACTTAAAATTAAAATAATAAAATAACTTGCTAGACCAGGAACAAAATCAAATTAGAAATCATTTAAGGTGGAAATTATGACACCTTTGGCACAGCACAGAGCACGCATAGGACAGAACAGATTCTCTGTTACATGGCTGGTAGATTCTCATCAGACAGAGAGAGAAAGGGGAAGACAGAGAGAGAGACAGAGACAGACAGAGAGACAGAGACAGAGAGACAGAGAGAGAGAATACACTTTTCCCATCACTGTATCTGGGCATCATTATTGCATATTCCTGCAGGAATGACACATCAACAGGAGGCTAAGATACACAGTGAATTCCAGCCATCAAAGTAGATCATATTCAAATGAAAGTAATTTCCCAAGTTCTATTTCTGTACTTCAACAATGCTCCTAGACCTTTACTGAGACACTGCCAGCCACTACCGTCGAAGTCCTCAGTTAGAAGACTTTAAATTGCAGCAGGCAGCACATTGTCTTTAGACATTTATAATGCAGTGAACTCTAACCAAAATCCACTCCTCCCTCCTTTCTACCCCTCTCTTCCTCCTTCCTTCCTTCCTTCCTTCCTTTCTTCCTTCCTTTCTCTTCCTTTCTTCCTTCCTCCCATCCTTCTTTCTGTCAAAGACATTCAGTGACATACTCCAGCCATGACTGGCATCACAACTGAAGCGTGGGTGACTGACTTTGGAAAAGCACTTTAGTCATCTTGTTTCTAAACATCAACGGAAAGATGTAAACACTTCTATCTGCTCATCTCATTAGTGCTAATAAATGAGAACTGCAAAGCTCTGGGGCTATGGTTCCTCACGGACTCAGATGAGGGCTCTCAATGTGCAGTTGGAGTGTACCCCAGGCCCTTCAGGTGGCCCTGACCACAAACGTCACTTCTGCCCCATACTAACGCACTATTTCTCTTTCACTCTCCATCTGCTAGCATTCAGTTTGAGCTTTCCAACAGATTGATGAAGAAGCAAGTGACTCTGTTTCCTATTAATCAGACATTAAGGAGATTCATAAAAATGTAAAGCAATGTCATTTCTCACTCAAAATTTGTATTTCAGAAAAAAATTATTTTTCATAAAAACATTATTTGTTAACCTATAATGGATTTACTTTTGTTGTTTTGGACAATACATAAACATTTTTAAATTTTCCTATGTTGATTTCTAATAGACTAAACATGGATTGATATAACCCACATAAACAAAAGCTTTTTGGGTCCTCAATAATTTTGAGGAGTGTAATAGGCCCTAGACCTAAATTCTCAAAAGAGTCATGACAGACCTCTACTTTGAGTCAGAATTAAAAACCTAAGCTAATGTTGAACCCAGAGACCCCAAAATATCTCCCTGGATTTTCACAAAGTGACCTTCTGCTCTCCTTCAGAGTTGAAAAGCATTTTTGTTTGATTTTATGCTATTCAGAATCCAAATTAAATTTCACTCCAGTGCAGAACAACCTAATAAGAATTTTCAAATATCAGTCATTCATCCATTCAATGCAAATGTACCCAGTACCTCTCATGCACAAATATAGCAAGGTTTGGTAAACTGCCACACTGAAGAAATAAATGGTGTCTTTTCAGCCTGGAAAACCATAAGCATCTGCCCATAAATAATAAGACGCACCATGTATTAAGTGTAGACTGTGTGCTAGATGCGGTCCTGACTGCTTCTGGCACAGCAAACCTATTCATAGGTAGGATCCTATGTACTATTGCTATGCCTGCCTGACTGACAAGGAGCTGGGCAGGTATGAAGCCATTTGTCCATGGGACCGGGCTCATAAGAGGCAGAGCCAGAGCTTGAGCCAGCAGAGTCACTGCCCCAACCCTGAATGTTCTACCTGGCACCACCCAGCAAGGGCTGGGATGGAACCCAGACTGGCTGCACACGATGCCGCCGCAACCCCAAGGCATCATCAAGACCCACTGGAGCATGAGCTGGAGGTATCATGACTGTGAGTTCATTGTTTATTCCTGGAACCTGCAGACTGGACTAAAAAATTAGGCAGACAGGAATTCTGAGCTATCCTTACCTTGCCCATATTATAAAAGTTGTGAGGAAAGAGCTCTATTACCAGTAATGGCAAAGCAGAGCATCTATAAAACAAGCCTTGACCTCGAAATACAGAGAGAGAGCCATCTCTCTCAGAAAGTGGACCATCGTCAAGCCAGTTCCCCAGGAATCGTCTGTTCACACTCAGGGACAGCTACTTTAAGATCAATGGGTGGATCCATCAGCCACTGGACACACTGTTCTCCCCTCCCAGATTCATATGTTAAAGCTGTAATCCCAAATTCACCTCGGAATGAGGCTATATCTGGAGACAGGGCATTTAAGGAGGTAAGTAAGGTGAAACAAGGGTGTATGAGTCAACCCCGATCTAATATAACTGAGGTACTCACAAGAGAGACACCCTGGGGACACACAGAAAAAGCCACGTGAAGACACAGGGACAAGGTGGCTGTCGGCAGGCCAAGGAGAGAGGCCACAGAAGACACCAAACCTCCCAGCTTCCAAGACTGTGAGAAAATCAATTCTGTTGTTTACAAACCAGCAGCCTGTGGTATTTTGTGATGGGACCTCGCAGACTAAAACCTTGGCCTCTCGCCCAGTCATATGTTTTAAAATTCCTAGTTTAACCCCCAACATTATCCTTGTCAGTGTATTAAATGGTGACATCCAGATACTTGCCTGAGATGAAAGATAGAAGTTTCCTGATTTCCACAGTAGCAGTCAAGGTAGGGCAGCTCGTAGGTGACATCAGCTAGCATTATGGATAGTGGTCAGCCTGCCCCATCCCCAAGAGCCGACAAGGAAAAGCTGGGGAGAAAGGGCCTAACCTACAAAGCAAGCCTGGAAGGTGTGTGTGGGACTCAAGGTTATGCATGCCTACTCTAGTCCAGAATGTTCCGAGGGGCTGGAGGCTGCAGCTTGGGAGCTTCCTGAGCTGTTGTGAAGGACAAAGAGACTATCGCCAGCAATGGCAGGGTGCCAGGGGAGCCCCTTCGAGAGAGAGTTAAAGGGGAGCCCTGCGGGTGAACCCTGTAACTTTGCACTCAACTCCAGATGCAGTCACCCCCGGACATGCTGAGCAACTCCCGCCTCCCACTCTGTGCACACGTGAGGAACCCAGCATCACATGGTACCGAGACACACACATCAGATGGGACTGCTGAACACGTTTGAGCTTGCGCAAGTGGACAGTGTTGTCCTTGCAAGTTCAAGACAAAAAAGGAGGCACCAGTTTGAATCTGTGATGCCCGATTATCCACACCACAGTTAGAACACCAGTTCACTCAATTTTCTGAGGAGCAACTTGGCAATGAGCCTGAAAACTCCTGAAAACTGTTTCTTTTTAAAATAGAAATTACATTTTCTGGAATTTATCCTAAAGTGATGCTATGACCAGGGATGCTTAAAGACTTACATATAAAAATATTAACAACAGCTAAATACATTTAAAAAAAAAGATAAAAGTTAATTTTTTTCTTTGAGGTATAAAATTATAGATGGCTTTTATTTATTTTTATACTTTTTGTTATTTCAAAAGTTCTACAATGTCAAATATTACAGTTGTGAGTCAGAAAATAAAAATAAATGAATGGTTCATCTTTTACAATATTGATTTATCCATGGAATGCTGACCACAAGCTGGATAAAATCTCTGAATACCTTCCCATCTCAGTCTGTCCTTTCAGAAAATATGGACACAAATGAAAAACATATTTTTGTTTAAACACACATGAAGTTGTTTCAGCTCCTAGGTGAAAATCTGAGAATTACTGGGAAATGTATTGTGAAAATATCAGTATGTTTTATAATAAAACTTATTTCTCACTTCAAAAAGAACCATCTCTCTCTGTTTCTGCTAGCTGACACATGTCCACCCGAGACTAAGAGACACTTGGGAGACAGACACTTGTACGGAAATTATGAAACCACTTTCTGCCAAAAAAAAAAAAAAAAACAAAAAACCCTCTGGCTTTGTAGGCCACCCATGTAAGAGCCGTCCCTAACTCTCTGGAGCAAATGGGATGTCGGTGAACTTACAGAGAATCAAAAGGAGCCTCCCAGGCCAGCGGGCCTCCGGGGACAGAGTTCAGAGTTCCTCACCCAGACAGCAGCTCTCCAGCCTCCCCTGTGGAGCCTGTGCGGTCACAGCTCCCAGACCTGCTGCCCGGAGGCAGAGCCCTCCGGGACCCAGGGACAGCAAGTCTAGCAGGTACGCGGGATGTGTCCAATGCAGTACACTGTGGGCTCTTGTTTTCAAACGTCTTCAAATACACGAAGGGTTGACGATTAGATTTCCCAAACTACTACTGGGCATATCGCCGCCAATCTAAATCTCACTAGAGTTATAAAAATAAACAATATGTTGCACTAGTTACTTTAATGAGCAATTTTTAAAAAAACATATTTGCCATGAGATATTGGTGGAGCTTCGGCACTCCTCGAGCCTCCCTCTAGCAGCTGTCTCTCTCTCTTGCATTTCCTTCCACCCCACACTGCCCAGCATCCAGCAGAGGCCTGAAGACGAACCTGCTCCTCTCCCCTCTCTCAGCCAGTGATTTCCAAGATGAAATGAAATGAGCATTCCAGGAAAATATTTAACAACATCCGCAGTCTTTACAATATTTTATTAGGCACATATGCATCCTTCTCTGGATTTCTCACCATCACTAAGAATTCAAAGAATTCAAACGAAGAGTCTAAACTGAGGATGAGTCCTTACTTCTCCCTCCAGCTCGCGGGGGAAAATGGCTCTCAGGAGCCACCGTGGGCTCTTTCTTCACGTGGCCCGATGGCAACTCACCTTCCGGTAGGAGCATCCACTGGAGCTGAGCAGAGCTGGTTTACTGAGCTAACTTTCCCTGACTCATTCATCACCTACCATTGCTTGACCAATCCATCTGTTCCTAATGGTTTGTTTATTTAAATGAACATTAATGGGTCCTAGTACTCTCCAAGTGCTGAAAAGCCAACAATTAGCTTTGGAGACCAGAGTAAACAGGGCCAGAGTGCCAATTTGTCAAGTTGAAGAAACACTATCTTCAGATGTCAAGAGACCCCTGAGAAGGCCAAAGCATTACTTAAATAAACCATAACACGGCGGAGGACAGACAAGGCAGGAGGAATAATCTACTAATTTCTGTGTTATTGGTAGGCAGTAACTATAACATTTTTGATTACTTAAATTCAAAAACAATTTTCCTTTCTTTTCTTTTTCCTCCCCCAGTCCCACTGGGGACTGAACCCAGGGAATGCTGAGCTACTCCCCAGCTTTTTTTAAATTTGGGGACAGAGTCTTGTTAAGTCACCCATACTGGACTTAAATTTTCAATTCTCCTGCCTTGGCCTCCCAAGTAGCCAGGATCACAGGTGTGCACCACTGTGCCCAGCATAAAACACTTTCTTCTGTGAAGTTTTTGATTGCAGAATTCCATTTGTTTGCTTTTTAAGGACAGAGTATGGGTTTTCTTCTTTGGTTTCAAAATAAACTTTTGGTATTTCCATTTTTTCCTGTATCTTCTACCCCTTCTCCAGCTATTCCTGTATTTCATAGTTAATTTTTCCTTTCATTTCTTTCAGCTCCTCCTGCCATGTGCTCTAAATTCCTATTTGTGCTTTTCCTACTTCTAACTATTTGGATGATGTACACGAAGCACAGGGCTCAAGAACATTCCACACCAACTTATTCTGTTTCAGTGAGTAGAATTTAAGTGGGCTTTTTACACTGCCTCAGAGTTGAGAGGGAAGGGCCAAGGCTGGAACAAGCCAAAGGTATCAAAGCAAAGGCATCTACCAAGGAGTTGCAGCTACAACACTGACGTTAAATCCTGGGACCTCAGTGTGATTATATTGGAGGCAAGGCTTTTAAAGACTTGATTACGATAAAATGAGGTTATTATTCTAAGCAATATGACCTCACAGGGAGAGGACATTTGGGTTCAAGGCACAGAAGGAAGACGGGGAAGACTCAGGGAGAACATGCCATCTGCAAGCCCAGGCGAGGGTCCTCAGGAGAAACCCACCCTGCTGACCCTCTGTCTCCAACACCTGGACTCCAAGAACTGCTTCCGAGCCACCCAGCCTGCAGGACTTTGTTGTGACAGCCCTAGGAAATGACGGCTCCTAAGCATATCTCCACGCCAGCCGGGCAGGAATGTGTGGGCCGCCCGTCTCCCGGGGACAGAGCTCCTGCTAGGAGATCGTGGGGGAGGCAGGCGCGCGTCTCCACTGCACAGGCGTAGGCTAGAGGGTCTGCAGGATATCCGTTCCGAGAGGCTGGGGCAAATGCAGGAGAGGGAGACCAGAACTTCATTCCCCAGCTGGACCTTCCCTGTCTGAGCCGGGTTGGTGACATCCAGAGCGAGAGGGCAAGACTGAGGAAGGCTCCCAGTAGCTTCATGTCTGTAGCGACCACCGGCGGGCAAGATGTGTGAGAGTGGTGTCCTGCTCGCCGGAAGCTCCTGCAGAGGCCGTGAAGTGAGCGGCGGTGGCTGGAGCCCCGAGAGGATGCGCTGGCCAGGACAGAGCCCAACCTCCACCTCCGGGGAATGCGGGGCTGTGCTGCCCTGGGAACCTGCAGGGCACCCTTGTGCTCTCCGGGAGAGCCAACCTCCAAATGCGCCTGCTTAGACAGCTCCAGGGACTGGGCACTACTGGCCAGGGAAAGGGCCCGGAAGAGAGCTGGGTCCTGTCACACGGTAAGACGGACCTTCCCCACCCCTTCCTGCAGTCAGTCCTGGAAGAGCTCACGGGCAAGGCTGGAGGACAGCAGAGCAGCTGCTGCCTGCAATCCCAGGTCGCGGGTGGAGGCTGCGCTGGAGGGGGAGGTTTAGAGTCGGACACAGAGTAAAATCCCAAGGCCAGACTGCTAGTACATCAGAGCGACCAGAGAGGTTAGAGGTGTCCCTGGGGGTCACGAACGCCGGGCAAAGGGACCTAAGCAAACGTCAGAACTCAGGTTACTCCAGACACAGTGATCGGCGTGATACAAAGAACGCGGGAGCGGTCACAAAAACTACAAAAGATATTCACGATTTGACAAATGATCTTCAAAAATTCAAAAGAAATAACTGTCTAGAAAGATGGAGATTTTACATGTGCAAATATCGCATTGTCGTACTAGTATGAGACGCCGAATGAGTAAATAAGATCCAAAATGTACAAATAGATATTGTGAAATGGGAAGAAACTGTTCAAAAGAAAAGAGAAACTGGGATGGGGAAAGGAGAAAGGAAAGAAGGGAAGAAAAGGGAAAAAAGTATAGGCAAGATCGTTAACATAGTTACACAGCTAGCTTCTCTTCATTGAACAGAAAGATTTGTGCTAATATTGTTTGGACAATATTTCAGGCCTATATCTTGTACTCTGAGTAACTACTATGAAGGTAACAATGTGCGATGTATTAATTATTGTTACTCTATTAACCTATTTTGAAACTGTTTTATTGTTATTTTTATTTTTTTCTCTTTAAAATAAAATAAAAAAAGAAACATTGAGATTTTAAAAAGCATTAGTTACTAGTTTCCTTGGAAAAGTACACATGTGCATTGTGAAATATCCCTTTCTTTCCTTTAAAATTGTCACCCAGTACACAATGATTATTCATAATTAGAAACTGCTCTTATCATTGGAATGTTTGTTTTAAATCTAACTTCTTTGTGACATGCTACCTTGAAACCAAAGTTACAATCACCAGGACAAAGACTCCTTAAAAGTGGTTATTTCCAAAACAAAGTTAATCATATTACAGCGATCCATGCATATCCATGTTTATAGCAGCACAATTCATAATAAATATAGGTTGGAAGCAGCCCATATGTCCATCAATGGACATGTGGATAAAGTGTGGTATTTACACACAGTGGAGCACTGCTCTGCCACAAAGAAGGATAAACTCAAGGCATTTGTAGGTAAATGGATGCATCTTGAAACCACAATGCTTAAGGAAATAAATCAGACACTCAAGCTTAAACATTGCATGGTTTCTCTTATATGAGAAACCCAAAACAGAAATAAAGAGCTAAATAAAAGACAGACAATAGGAAGTAGGGAGATAGATCTCTTGCAAATGGGAAGGAGACCAAAAGATGGAGGGAGGGGAGAGGGAGAAGGGAAAGTAAAAAGCATTAAGACGTGTTGTGTACACATACAAGTTCCCCATGGTGAGTATGATCACTGGTACTGCAAACATGTACTGATAAAAATAAAGGTTAAAAATGTAAAAAGCGTTATGCAGCCAAAAAACAATGAAAATAGTCACTCATCATCAAGTGTTTATGGTATGCTATAACTTTCCACATGCTGTCTCCGGAATCCTCATCACAACCAAGGAGCTAAGTTCTCTTACGCTCATTTATAGATCAGCAATGGCGAGCTTGTGCCATGATGAGCAATGATCAGCTAACAAGTGTGTTATTAAATATAGTTGAAGTTTGCAAGCCATAACTGTCGGGACCTGAAATCGCCTAGTGGAAATAGTTACACCATGGAACTGGCAAATGTTAGGAATCAGGGTTCCCAGCCCCCCTGGCCCCAGACACAGCATGAGAAAACGGGGCTCAGGGGTTAAAACGTGTGCGAAGCTCGCAGGGCCCCAGCACAGTGTCCTCTGCCCTCATTTGTCTGCAGGTCCCATAGTAGGAAAGTGGGTGGAACAGCTGTCACTATCAAAGCTGCCCGGTTCAGCCAGAGTCTCACGCTGTCTGCATTTTCCATGCTTCTTCTCCAGGACACTGTGCCCCCAGACACTCTCCTCTTTGATCCCTTGGGGGGACCCGTGTCCAGCAGCTGGCGGAGCTGCCAGGCCCTCAGAGAAGTCCAGCAGCTGTCAGAGCAGAGTTGTGGGGGCGGTGATAACAGCCTCCCTGCATGGTTGCCCTTCTCCAAGCTTTGTCTGCTAGGAAAGAGAGTAGCATCTGCTCTACGGGTGAGCAGATGATTATACCAGACCTGGGTCCCACATCACAGAAGAATGCATCTTAAAAGCCTTTGTGTGGCTGCAAGACTGACATTCAAGGACCTGCGTTTTGCAAAAACAAGGAGGAGGTCATTTCAAAATGTAAACATGCTGAAAGGCCTGCAGAAACAATGGGAATCTTAAGCAAGGGAGAAAATGAGTAATTCTCGTTGTCTTATAAAACATCACACCTTGAGTTTTGATTTTTTGCATTCAGATAATGGGGGATATTTTAGGCTCTATGCGGCATGCTCATCCTACAAACACAGACAGGGATGGGGCCCAGCTGGTCTCGCCTCTTGGATGGGCTTGTGACCCAGCTTTACAACAGACTGGTCCCAAATTCTAAAGAACTGTAGTACATGGAGGCTCCAGACCTCTCGATGGAAACTGAGTGACTCAGGCCATAGTAGAAGAGTTAGTGAACACCCTGATATGATGTGCATAGCCAAGCGTCCTGTGTGGTGTCCTCAGACAGAGGTCCTCACTCACATGTAACCTCCCCTACGCACATTCATCCTACCTGCAAATCACGTTCTGCCACCACTCACTGCCTTCTGATTCTGGCCAAGACCTTCCCCTTGTATTTTTATCTACAGTCTGTGAGAGTGGGCATTACAGGCTAGACATTCATATAAAGAAGGGCTATTGATCTAGTGGTTTCCAATTACAGTTTCAGAAAAATGAGATCTGTCCCACAATAATATGTTCAATATTGGAAAGAAATCTATCATTTATTAGTGGGTTACTGGGAGATTAAATTTGTATTGAGTGGGTGGATTGTATACCTCGCCAGAGACTTCAGAATGGATGAATATTTAGGTGTAAAAAACTGATAGCAGAATCAAAACAAATGGCAGGAGAGCCCCACAGGAAGTGCTACGTGCCTGGGCCTTAGGTCAGCAGAGCAGGGGACGGCTGAGAGGAAGAGGACTGAAGAAAGCACAGGCCAGGCCCAGGGCTGAGGGCCCTGGCGTTCACTTCCCTTCTAGACCCAAGAGCTTGAGGCTGAGCTCTCTTCCATCAATGGCTCCTTTGTCTGGACTGCCTGAGACTCACGGAGAAGGGAGGAATCCTGCTCTCCATTTGGTTTCACTAACTGTTCTCATCTTGTGGGGATAATCAGAAGTCTGGGGGTCCTGCCTGCAATCCTTCTGGCTTTCTGGATAGCTTTGGTGATAAAGCAGAATAAAATATTGTCAGAAAAATTGAATCTGTGAGATTCTTTAGTTACCTATTCACGGAGATACCAGGGTCTCATTTCCAAGCCTTTCATGGAGTTCTCTACAGAGGTTCCTATTATAAATGAGCAAATGCCGAGTACTGAGGTAGAAAAGGAAAACACACGAGATCTAAAGGAAATGTGTGATTCTCCTCAGAGAAACGGTGCATGTTCTCATTCTCCTTTGGGTTCCCTTTCCATTGTTTATTCTTCTTGCACGCAAAATACTGCAATGCTATGCTGAGTTCTGCCAGGTTAGTCTAAGATGAGCGGCGCTGAGCAGGCTGCTATGGGGCATAGGGCACATGTCTTTCTTCTCCTGAGCTCTTAAGATAAACAGAAGACCCACTCCTGGGTGCAAAGAGCTGGGTCAATGAAAGAATGCAGGTTCCCTATAAATAACCAGGTAGAAATAAACAAATAACACGATCTTCCCTAAAACAAGCTCTCAAACCTTCCCTCACACTCGTCCGCTTCCCCTTGTCCAGACATCTGACCTTGTCTCTCCCATGTCCGTCTGATAACGTGTCAGGTCACATGCGGTTTCTCTTCCTGTGTAGAGCTCCTCCTGTCTTTGGGATACACCAGCGAGACATGCTCCTGCTCTCCCTCCCCTTCCTCCTAAGCCCCAATATCCACAGGAACCTCACCAGCCTTCGTGGCATCGTGTTGGAAGAAAGCTGACATGATCAGAGGTCATATGAGATACACTACAACTTGCTAAGTGGTAATTCTCCTGAATCTTTAAAGAAACCAAGACAAGGATGAGCTCTAATATACAAAGTCTTTTCTGTAAGCTGCCATGTCAGTGGCCGTACTCAGTAGTGGGGGTGTGAAATGTGTGTGCTTTAACATGAGTGAAGACACTCATAATGCCACCCTCAGGGGCTCTAAGTGCTCATGCACTATCTGCACTGTGCTCAGGGCCATGGCAATGTTTGAACCACACCTCCAGGAATGCATGGGAAGAAAGACAGGGCTGTCAAAGATGTCACCATCTAGACCTCAGCCTCTCGATGCTCTGCTTCGCCTGTTATCCCCACACCCTCCTTTCTGCCTTGCACACAATAAAAGCTTTGTAGTTTTCCACTGCACTGAATTAAATTACCCTTGAAAGACAACAAGAGTATACTGGAAAGTACGTGGACTCAGAGTCAGAAATTCCTGGACTCGAATGCTATCTTATCAGTTGGTAGCTGTCTACAGCCTCAAACAAATCTCTCATAGCCAAAGTTTTACTCTATAAAAATTAACACAGGACATGGAACTCATCTACCTATGGAGGATACTAACCGAGGAAGCTTGTGAGCGTGCATATCACACAGTAGCAGATCAACATGGTTTCCATGTAAATGAGTTATTCCTGCAATCACATATGTCAGGTGCTGTCTTACTTTGGATGGCAGCTGTGCCCACCCTTACACCACCAGCCCAACAGTGTCTCCTTGAAACCCCTTGTTCTAGCAGACTATGATTCAACTGCACAAGTCGGGAATTTCAAATGCTACTGTGTCTGCTTTTCTTGCCTATGCATTATTTAGTCAAAAAGTTTTAGAGAGTTCTACATTCCTATCTGTGTATTTATGTACAAATTTATTGATTTTTCCTGCATCTCAGGTATAGCAAGGCATGTCTATTTCAGAATACTAGAATCGTTTTCCCCTCGGATATGACACGCTGGAACCAAGGAGACAGAAAACTCTTCATTGTAAAACAAACGTAAGCACTGGGGAGTTTTCTGTGGATGGAGACAGAGATTTAGTTGCTGAAATGTCCAAAGGCCCCTGTACATGAAGTGCCACACGTCCTGGATCAAAGAACAGCATTCAGTATGGGCTACTTCAGCAAGCCAAGCAGACCGTGCTGAGCACAGCCCTGACAGTGACCAGGAGCCGGCCTCAGTCTGCTGCACCTGCACCTCCCAGTCCTCCTCGCACAGTTGGCTGTGCCACCCTGGGGTTTCGGGTGTAAGAAACAACGAAAATACACAGTGTTCACACATGTCCTGTCCCCCCAAACACTATCCAGGTCACAGAGCCCAGGAACATCCCCATTACATGGCTGAAAAGTCGATGCACAGAGATGCTCCTGGTCCACCCAAGATTGCACAGCCAGCGAGTGAAGTTGGGATGGGAACCAAACAGTCTGCCTCTGAAGTCCCTGCTCCCATCTAAAAAGTTGACCGAGCCACTTCTCCAGGTAGGAATTCCATAGGGATGGGACAGCCAGGGAGTCAGGGATTCGGGAGTTCTGCAGACACAGACTTCTGCCATGTGAACACAGCTTCTCGCCATTGCCTCTCGCCGAGACCATCACGGCTAACGGCAGCTGTCCACAAAGGAGATGCGAGCCCACTGCTGCTCAGACCGCAGGCGGTTGTGTTTAACAGCCAGTCCCCGCCAAGTCACAACCTTCTATACAACCTTGTATTATCCTGCTATCTAAATATTCCCAATTTCTTAGTAAAAATGACAAAAGGATAATAGATTATACCTCAAAACCATTTTTCAGATATTTCTATCAAGCTCATATCTAAAATTCAAGCTCTTTTAGGTGCTTGGTCGCATCTATTTTGAAAACTTGAATGTGCAATAGATACCACTCCGGTGCTCACACTCTGATGCCTTCTGTCCACCTCTAGGGCTGCTTCTGTTCCCCGAGCACAGGCCCTGTGTTGCTCCAGGCCACTCACCTCTGAGAAATGAATGCTACAGAGGGGACAAAGAGCAGCCACAGAGAAGTGCGATTCAAGAAACACTAACGCGTTCACGCAGGTGACTGGAGCCATTCTTTTTTAGATAAAGTGCATTTTACCTAGAAATATGTCCAGAGGAGGCAGAAGGGGAAATGACAGTACACTGGGTGCTCAGGCGAGTCATGAATCAGCAAGTGCTGACAGGGAGCAGGGACACTTGCCCATCCAGCCGGAGAAGCTGCACTCCAGGGCAAGGGGCAGTGGCTCTGTGGCCAGGCAGGGACAGGACGCCCCTTCATCTTCTCTCCTCTCTCGGCTCACTTTGGCATCAGGGTTAGGACAAATGCTTGTCTTAGAAGGAGAGATCTGTGTGCATGAAGTCCTGCAACTCTGTGCATTCGGAAGGCTGAGGTCCCTGCCCTTCCTGGGACCACTGACCACTCCACCCCACGGCCTCTGCCAAAGGTGAGGCCCACCAGCAGGGCTCAGAGATGGGTGAGGCCCAAGGGTTTCGGCAGGAGATCAGGAGCTTCCCCCACTGGGTGTTTTTGCAGTGCCCCTGCAGGGCCTGGCTCCGGGCACAGCCCGGCAGTGGCCAGTAAAGGAGCCAGGTGCACTGCACAAAGAGCAATCGTGCTTTCAGCCCCGTGTGTCTCATGAGCTGAGCGGAGTCTGGGCCCCTTTCCAGGTTGCTAGGAAAGGGGCCTCCTTGGCGGTTTCATTGCAGCTTCGGGTCTACAGTGCAGGGCAGGAATCCACTCTGCATGAAGTCCCCAACAACACAACAAAGCACCCTGGCTCTGCACAGCCGTGTGTGTTCTGTCAGCTGAGCCTAGCAAAGGGACCAGGGCTGCTCGTCCCGGGAAAGCCTGAGGCCCACAGTGCTCGACACCCCACTGCGCAGAGGGCCAGTGCCCACTCCAGTCACTGCTGAGACAGACTTGCGGCATCCGCTCTCTTTGCCACCCCCAACCCCCCTACCCCATTGTGTCTAAGCACTGCCCTGGCCGTCCCATCCCACACGATGCAGGAGGGACTTGCAATGCGTGTTGAGCCTGCATGTGGACACTGCACATCCCAGAGGGAGCTTCTGGTGCTCCTGTGGGCTCAGACAGGAAACTTCTGGCTGGACAGGGCAACAAGGGCAGGAGCTAAGTCAGTACCGGCATCCATGAGACCAAGAGGCAAACATGGCCCAGAGCAAAAGTGCACAGAGCCAGAGGCTACATCCCTATAATCCCTCCTCCTCCTGAGCTCCTGACCACCCTCCCTCTCTCCTTCCCCTGGGGTCTCGAGGAAGTGGAGAGGGAAACTCAGGGAGGAGCCCTGGGACCTTGGAGTCTTGTCCACCACTGTGGACTGCAGAATGGAGAGCGTCCTCTTGGGACTCTCAGCAGTAACAGAGAACCTGGAGTCAGATACACCACGATCCTGCCTGGCACAAGCTCCATCAAGTGCATACTGAGGACCAAGTTAGTGGCTCTGGGTGTGGCCAGTGGCAGCAGAATCTGGGCAGCAGCTTCGATTCCAAACATGAGGCCACTTCTCAGGTCATCCGCCACCCTCACCCGCCGTGCTGCACCGTGGGCTTGGAGTTAGCTTTGGAGACAGGCTGAGGAATGGAACACTGCAGATGCAGCCCAAGTATTAATCCTTGCTGTTGATCCTCAGATGCTTCTTCTGGCAATGGCAATTTGAAAATCAGGAGTTACAAATCCTGGGATGCAAAACAGCAACCGGTTTCTGTAATACGGTAAGTGGTACAAACATCCTCACATATTCGTCAACTCAATACTACAAATATATGGGCTATAAGAAAGCATTTTCTCTTAAGTTTTCAAAGTAAAGTACTGTCTACCAGATAGTTGCAATAGTCCAGGAATGAGTTGTGACACTTAATTTAAGGCTAATGGGGAGTTTGAAAATTATGGATGCGTTCATATTTAAAATTTTCAGTCAGATACAATAAAATATGCTTAAATGCCACTGTTTGTTGTTCTTATTGAGACAGAGTCTTGCTTTGTAGTTCAGGCTGGCCTTGAACTCACTTTGTAATCTAGGCTGGCCTTGTGACAATCCTCCTGCCTCGCCCCCTGAGTGCTGGGATTACTGGCATGCACCACCACAGCCAGCCTCAAAAGACCAAATTTTATACTGAGCATGTTTTAATATTCAACAAGTAAGAAAACCTTGGTATCATCACTGCAGTTCTCGTGTATTCAACCATGTACATTGATGAGAAAACTGAGGAACAGAAAGTCCTCACCAAACATGTGGAATAAAATCTGCATCAAGAGCCATCATGTGTTAGTGGGTCTATGTGCTTCACCCACATGCACAGGGTCGTGCAGGAGAATGAATGCCCAGCTGAGGAGTGATTCCTGCCTCCACCCCCATCTCTGACCTTGAAAATCCTGCAGATGCGGCTTGAGCAGCCTTATCCGATGAGTCTGTCAGAATTCTGACCTCAGTCACCTTGACCACCTTGTTCACCACTGACAGTCGTTCAGCTGCCTCTCTCTGAATTGCTTTTATAATCTGTGGTCAAGCTGAAACCACTGCACCTACTAACATTGTTATGAAGCATCACACACCTTAAAAAATTCAGACAGCTTTTGTTTCCCGGAGTTACTAAGTTTTCTTCACAACTGCTTACCGAACTTAAGGATATTCTCTGAAAGCTACAGGGCTGAAGATCTTTGTCCAGAGAGCCGTAGGAGACATCAAGAACGCTGGGAGCCACACACCATGGTCGATACCTGCTGCTCCCACTCCCACGCACTGTCGAAATGATCCCAGTTTCAGCAGTAAATCACCTATCCCCGCCCACCCACCCAAGAACGGCAGGCCATCCCCTCAGCCGCCTTCCTGCAGGGCCTATACTCTGGGTCCGTGAGGACCCACCACTCATCTCTGAAACATTCGTTCCAAAACAGATGCAGACACCAACCCACACCTTGGTGGAAAGCGGCAAGAACTTCCACGTTTTCATATCTGCTGATAGTTCTCAACTGTAAAAGTAGATCTATAAAAATTATTTTTTAGAGCTTGGTAAGGAATTTCAGGGCTGCTCCATATTCCCGTGTACCACTGGGGACATGTGTCTCTTAGCATGAACCATGCAAATATGTATTTTATGTTTATGTATGTTTATAAAGAAATATGTAGACATGCACATATATAAATACAGATTAGAAGAAGAAAGTCAATAAAAGTTAAAGCCCAGTTCTTACAGTGATGAAGTTTCTAAAGGTACGATTATCACGGGACAATTAGGTAAGGAAAGTTCAGCATACAGCAGCTAACTGGTATTTTGCCTTTGCATTTTAGAAAGGCAGGGTTTTGAGTTCTCACTTGTTCCATCCTCTGCCAACTGTAGCCCAACCTGAGAGGACGAGATCCCAGTTAGGATATAAAATAGCATTTCTGCTAACAGTTAAAAGGCAGAGTAAAAATTAAAAGGAAATAGTAACTGTTTTTTACTGTGGTTCAGCGGCATCCCACCCCAAGGAACCCCTCAGCTTTGCAAACTGCCCACAGGACCCGGCAAGGTCAGCACAGGGGCAGCTCCTGTCCCGCCCGCCGCCTCTCTCCCCGCCACCCCAGCACCTGGAATTGCATCTGGCTCGGGAAGGAATGTTCTGGGCAATATTTCACTCAAAATGCCATTTTATTTTCCTCTCAAAAATCAGAAACTAGATTAACTTATCGAGTCTAACAACCAATCTTCAAAAGTCTCCCCCCAGATTAGCTTCTCCTCCCTCTGTCAGGTTAAAGACCCCACCACAGCACCCTTATCGACAGGCGAAAATGGGGTTTGTCTGTCTCTAAGGGTGATCACAGCAAAGACCCGATCGATCCTCTCCTCGTCAAGTTTTTGATTTGTCTTTTGTGTGCTTTTTCCTCTCCTTTGTAATCAGGAAGAGCCCGAGTCTGAGTCCGATGAACCCCACAGGGAGGATAGATTGCTGCTGCTGCTGCTGCAGGACACTCGCCGGCATCAAAGGGCCACAGCCAAAGAAAAGGAAAAAACCTCTTCAATTCAATTGGATATTCAGTTCCACAGGCCAAACTTCACCAATGCCGGCAGAAACACGGGGATCCATCCCTGGGGGAAGCAAGCTGTGGGCAGGGAACAACCAACACACACCAGGCTGGGGAAAAGAGCAGCCCAGCCTGCGGGTCTCATAGGAAAGACCCGGGCGTCCAGGAAAAGGAACTGAACACAGGAGGCTCCTCCGCGCCTCCATGGCCCAGCTGGAAGGAACCTGCCACCAGCCAGCGGCCAGTCTGAGGGCACAGCCCCTCCCTCCCTTCCTCCCTCCCCCCCTCCTCTGTCTCTCTCTGTCTCTCTCTCTCTCTCTCTCTCTCTCTCTCTCACACACACACACACACACACACACACACACACACACACTCAATCTAGCCATCGGAATGCAGGTCACGCCAGGGAAGCTATTGTTCTGAGCTCCATTCATGGAGGCGGCAGCAGATGGCCCAGGCAGGGGCGCAGCTGGAGGCCGCGCCCCGGGGCAACAGCTCCCGGAGGAGCTCCACGGGCTCCCTGGTTGCGGGGATCTCGGCGCAGCCCACCCTGCCACCACAATCCCACCGCCTCCACCTCCCCAGGGCACCACCACCATTCTCTGGCAAGGGTCGGATCCTGACGAAAAGAGCATTCATGTGGGGTCCCGAACCTGGGCCCAGGTCCGAACAAGAGTCTTCCCAGCCTCTTATCCAAACACATTCCTCGTCCCGCACAGCACAAAGAAGCAAGCTGGTGAAACACCGGTTCAAAGGGTCCGGAACATAAAAAGAAAGAAAAATTAGATCATGCCTTAAACTTGCAGAAGTATTTCCTTTCACTTTTTCTTTTGTTGTTTTTGTGTTTCCTTAGGAGTTGGTGTAAGGTAATACGATCCTCCTAATTTTCCTCACTAATTTTCCACGAATGAACTAGATTTCATCCAGTTTATTTTTCTTGGTAAAATAAAACCACACTGCTAAATTTCCAGTGAGTTTTTCTCCTATCTAGAAGAGCTGTATGTGCAGATCGTTACCATGACATAAAACTCTCAAACTTAAATCTGAAGGATAGCTCTCCTCCATTCCATATGACCTTCTTCTTGGTGGTGGTCTTTCTTTCTGAGATGGGGCGGATTAATCCCAGACTTTTATGGCACTGAATTTCATCCCTCAATCTCTTAGACTTTTCCATCTTGCTCCAAAGCCCAAGCTCCACTTCAGCCCATTACTGAATGATTCTGGGCCCTGTACAAACTATGAAACATATTTTTTCACAGATTCATGCTATTGGAGTAAATTTCTTATGAAGAGAAATAATCCCTTTTGAGTCTAAGAATGGAACATCTAAACAGCAGTGAAAAGTAAATTTATTCAGTTGCACATATCTGCAATTTTTATTTTAGTTTAGGCAAACTTAAAAATGTATTCTGTATAAGATGAAGAATTTTAAAAACTATTTCCATTTCTTAGGAAGATCTTAGACTACTTAAAATTTCCTTATTTATCAATAGTGATGCCTGAACACCTGCTTTCTTCTTCTCCTTAATTGTAACTTAAGGCATTGTAATTCCCACACTGCACAATTTTAAATTAAAGGTTTTAATTGTGTTTACTGTTAATGTTTCTTTTGTTTTGTTTTGTTTTTGTGGGTACCGGGGGGTCGACCTCAGGATCTCGCACGCCAGCAGGCGCCCATGCCGCTGAGCGATATCACCGGCCCTTTTTTCGTATGTGGGTTCCAGGAGTCAAACTCGGGACCTCGCGCTTGCCAGGCAGGTGCATACGCTGCTGAGCCATCTCACCGGCCCCTGTTAATGTTTAAAAATGACCTCAGATGAGTTCCCTTTGTCCACCACTGTAATCCTGTGGCGAAAACATTCTGTTTTACTTGAATCTATGGCGACCTGCACGGAGAACGTGTGAACTAAGTCCATACCATGGTTATGGGCATTGACCTTTGGGCCACTCCGTGGACAGTGAGGCTCCTTGAAAGCAGAGACCTCTGTACCCCAGGGTCTGACACAGTGTCCTGCACAGAGTAATCAATAAATGGTGCCCAATTAGCGCTTGTCAACAAAACCAGCACAGCACTAGTCCTTCATGTTAAGAAGCGGAGAGGCAGCAGACGCAGCGGGCAGAGCTCTGTGAGAGTCCATCTGTTAGGCGTCAGGCCTCGCTGTAGAAGCAGAGCCGTGCAACCGCACCCCTCCCGATGAGTGGCTCCTGATTACTGTGCTGCAGGTCTGAGTCAAAATTTTTGCTCAGGGTGATATGAAGAGTTGAAAACACTTCTTTGCCAGCTTACTGTGGAGAATGAAGAATCCCTGGGCAGAAGCAGCATCCCTGAGGGAAAGACTGAGGGGTTGTGTGGGAAAAGGAAATGGGTGGCACGGAGTCAAAGTGTCAGCAGGCTGGGGGGAGATTATACTCAGATGAGAACGCTGTGCCACCTGTTACTCCAGTAATGTGAGACTCCTGAAAGAGGCCTCTCAGACCTGCAGGTGAGGAGCATTTCACTCCGTACAGCTCAGGGGAGAGCACACGGCCAAGTACAAGAACCCCGCTATCCTCCAGAGACACAGGCCGCAGAGATGAGCAAACCAGGTCTCCTCGGCCAACAGCAGACACGGCGCCTCCTTGGTCCCTGCCACGCACCCCACCTCCTCCCACCCACAGCCCTCCTGCAGCCATGGGGGCACCCAGCACCTGGGGACCCAGGTGAACAGCAGCCTTGCTGCACCTAGTCCAACCTGGAGGTGATAATTATCTGTGGGAAAAGAGCTTCTAGGTGTGGACAGCAGGTTTCTCGGGCGGCTGGAAGCATGGAAGTGTTTTCTGAGCCCTGGCTCACAAGTAGCAGGTTATGGGCCCTTGAAGGGGTCTTCGCTGACCAAATAGACAGACTCTAAATTCAAATTTGCAGAAAGAGGAGAAAAACAGTCAGAAAAAATTAAAACCTCTGTCAAATCTGATATGAGGGAGGACAAAGGCTGTGAAGAATACACAATTACCCATGAAAGAGGAGGTTTCTAACAATTGCAAGACGTTCGGGTCAAGTATTGGGTTCACCAATCAACATTGTTCACATCAAATGCACACGACACAGTTCGACAGCTCACTGGCTGTGCGAATGAGGAACCACTTCCTCATCCTACGCCCCAGGACACACATCTGCAATGATGATGTTAGCGCTTCATCTCAGAGGCTGTCTGAGAACTGAGTGGATAAATACACAAGAAGCATTAAGAACAGTGCCCCTCATAGGGCACAGAACGGCCTCCACCCCCCAGCTCCTGCCAAACTTGCTGACTTTATCCCCAGTGTGCTTTCTAAACTCTGCCGTACTCCTTTCATGCTAATTCCCATACATACACTGCCTGCCTGCTGGGGACATCCTGAGCCCTCTAGTTCCCTACAAAAGTCTCACAGATGCTTCAGGACTAAGCCTGGGGACTGCTCTTGTGCAAAGCATTCTTCACCTCTGCCAGGAAACCACTGTTTTCTCAAGTCTTTTAAACAAATTCTTCCTCCATGTTCATTTCTGCTATAGCACACGTACTTCACACTACATGGCAATCAGTCATTCACACTGGAAAGAAAGTTAGCTTATTCAACTCTTGTGTCCCCAACATCAAGTACAAAGATTGATATGCAACAGATTCTGAAAAATATTTGCTAAATAAAAAATAAAGGCCATAGTGACAAATCCAGACCCTCCTTCAGAATCCAATGTTCCTACCCTTAAGAAGAAAGAATGTAACAAGGAATCAAGTCAAGGAGAAGACAACCAATTCTTCCCCCACATTATGAAAATAATTCAGAAAGCAGTGGACTCAAACTGCAGAGCCCAATAAGGAGCAAGGCACTGTTCATGCAGAATCCAGGACATTGGAGCTTATACCATTCTTCAATACCAAGTTGGAACTGGTAGATCTTCAGGAGAACTGGTTAGGGAACATGAAAATGTTATTGCTTCTTCATTTCTGGCCCCTATGTACTTAGCTCTGCTACTTAATACATTTAAGATGTGTCTAAGTTTAAAACCTGTCTTTTCTAGTTTTTCCCTACACCACTAGCTATTGTTTTGCAGATTCCTTTATTGTCACTTGTTTCATAATTAAAAGAAATATTGAAATATGAATTAACCTAACAATTCACAAAATGCGTACTTATCCTTCCTCACCAGTGGCTCTTAATCTCTTCTTGAGTCCTTCCTTCTTGAGCTTTTCATGTAGGAGTGACTCAGGGCTCAGTGCTGGGTTCTCTTCACTTTTCGTCTGTGGTGACTTCTCGGAAACTTCATCTAGCACCATCAGTTTAAATATCCACTGCAGCAAGTCACACACATACACCTGGCAAGTACTTTCTCCTGCTCCAGACTCAACTGCCCACTCAGCAACTCAACATGAATATGTAATGTGCATTAGGAATAGGACACCAAATTGCTGATACTTTCCCAGCCCTGTCCCATGGACCCACACCGTAACTGACCACAATTTATCCTTCAGTTCCACTGTTTCTTTCACACCCCACATCCAGCCAGTCTAGAAATCCTGATGCCTCTTACTCAAGATATATCCAGAATCCTACCACCTTCCATCACCTGTGCTACTGTCATCATCCCATCCTGGATTACTGATAGTCACCTTCTAAATAATCTCCCCAACTTGAATCTCACCTCCAACTGTCCCTTTATAGCAGCAAGGGTGATCTCTTAGAAATCAGATTACACCCTTCCTCTGTGAAAATCCCCAGGTGATTTTCATTCCATTGGGAGTAAAAGCCGAAGTCTCTACAACGGTCCACAGGGCTCCTCCCTTGGTCTGGAGACTCTCCTCACTGCCTTCCCAATCCTCAGGGGTCCTTGTGGTCTCCTGTGTACCTTGAAAACCTGCTGCAGCCTTTGCACTCAGTGTTCCCACTGTCTGGGCGCCCCATATCACCTGTCGAGGATCTGCACGTCTTGACTAAAGTCATCTTGTCAGTAAGGCTTCCTGACTACCTTCAAATTCATCATGCCTTCCGTACTTGAATCACCATTCTACTTCAAGGTTTGCTCCTTATTCATTACTATATCATGTATTTTATATATTTACCTTATTATTGTCTGTTGTCTTAGTCTGTTTTGTGCTGTTATAACAATACTGCAGATTGATGATTTAAAGAAAAAATATTTTTTACAGTTCTAGAGGCTGAGCGGCCCAAGGTCCAGGCGCTGGCATTTGGTGAGGACCTGTGCGCTCAGTCTTCCCGTGGCGAAGGCAAAGGGTGGAAGGGCAGGAGGCAGCAAGGGAGGATGAACTTGCTTTTACCAAGAAACCGCTCCTGTGATAACAGCATTCATCCTCACATGAGAGCAGGGCCAACAACCTAATCACTTCTTAGAGGTCCTACCTCTCTAGACTGTTGCATTGGGAACCACTTTCCAACACACGCGAGCCTGCAGATACATTCAGACATAGTGTCTGTCTGCTCTACATGGACACAGGCCCCACAGAGGCAGACTTGTGTCTACTTTGTCCACTGCTGTTTCCCTGAGATATAAAAACCTGCTCAGCACAAAGTAGGCACTCAAAGCCATCATTAAACAAATGAACCGGTTTTTTCTACATTCCAGATGTGCTTGCTTCCTGAAACACAAAATAAATGGTACTACCTATAACTGCTAAAAGGGTCTTTGATGGCTGAAATTCAGTATTAGGTGGCCTAAATAATCTTAGTGCCCCAAAAGGTCAATGGTTGTCTACAGACATTCATCCTACTTCTTCAGGAATGTTACAAAGTACAAAGTGTTCAATTAACAACTATGGTTTTCCTCTAGGTCAAACCACTTAAGAGTTACATGGAGATTGTTGCCTCAAATGAAGACATGTTACATGATCTTGCATACTTATGACAATTTAAATTCAGAAAGGTTTGGAGATGCTGGCTAGAAAAGCCCTTTAAGCAGAGCCTGATAGGTGATTCTGGCCCAAGCTCAGAGAACCAGAATACTGATAGGAATGTGGACAGTAAAAGCCAGACCCAAGAAGTTTCAGTTGGGAACAAGGAATCCCTTGGCAGTCAGAATAGAGGCCATGTGTGTTAAACTTTGCAAAAAATTTGTCTATATTTTGGCCAAGTCCTTAGACTTTAAAGGAGACTGAGATTAAGGACAGTAAACTAATTAATCTGGTAGAGGAAATTCAAAGACAGCCCAACATTCGGGTTGTGGCATGAGTACTGCTGGCTGTTTTCAGCTATATTTATAATGAGAATCAGGGCTGAAAAGCACAACAGAAAAATTTTCAAAACTTAAATTTATCCCAAAAGGAACCCTATTTAAAACTGGGGCCAAAGGAGAAGTGGCGGCTGAAGAAATTAGCACCATTAATATGGAGCCAAGTACTTTGTACAGGGACAAGAAGAAAGACACCTTGAGGGCATCTCAGGAATCAGCAAGACTTCACCCAATGAAGACTCAAGGGTGCAAAAGTATAAACTTTTCATTTGAGAATAGAACCCCTGAACCCCTACTCTAGAAGGGCTGCCTAGGAAATTTGTTCACAGGGTTTCATTTCACCATGCTCAGACATCCATGCACTCAAAAGGTGCTATGGCCATATTCCAAGGGGGCCTGGCTACTGCTCACACTGATGGCAGACATTGGTGTCATTCATGTGATACTGGCATGCAGAATGCAAGAGTTGTGGAGTTGGGGAGGCTTCCACCCATATTATAAAGGAAGGCCAGGCAAGGAACCACTGAGAAGGCAGTGCATGAAGCTTTGAGAATGAAGCTGAAGGTTCACTGGAGACCCCAAGAAGCCAGAGATGCCAAGAATGTGGAACATCTGCCAAAGAAAGCTAAAAGCTGTGAGCAGAGTCAGTCCAAGAGAGGGCAGGCTGCGTAGATTGCATCTAGCAAGCCCTTTGGAAGTCACACCTCACAACCGTGTGCCCCAGATGCCATATTTGTAGCTACAGGACTTACTGATTGCCTTGCTGGGTTTCAGTCTTAGTTTTGTCCAATTTTTTTTGTATCTCCCCTACTCTTCCCTTTTGGAATGGAAATGTATACCCTGTGGCATTTTACCTTGGAATTGTGTAATTCTTTTTTAACTTTATAGAGGTTCACAAGTACGAGCTTGCCTTTAAGTCTCATAGAAGACTTGGACTTTTGAAAAATGCTGGAACTGTGAGACTTCACAGCTATTCTTGGTTGCACACAATATAGCTATAACATGTTAGGGACTATTTCTTTCTTGGTTGCACACAAGATAGCTATAACATGTTAGGTGGAATTACTAACTTGTTATTGTGTTTATTTGGAGATTAAGTGTGGTTTAAGGAGATGTGTTTAGGTGTCAAGTTGGCAAGGGGTGGATTGTGGGGGTTAAGTGGCATTGTGCCAACTTGATTGGCCTTAGAGCCACCTAGAGAATTCATAGGACACTTGAGGGGTCATGAAGGCATGACCTTCAGTATAATATCTGCTCCCTAGATGCTTGATTCCTCTCTGATGCTGTTCCCCTACTCTGCTTTTGGGCTGTCATGGACTAAGCATCTTTGTTGTGCCACACTTTTCTACTACGATGCTCCTACCGTGGAGTTGGTGAGTATGGACTGAATCTCCTAAAACCATGAGACAAATTAAACCTCTCCTCCTTTAGGGTATGGGTGTCAGGTAATGTATCCCACCAATGGGAAAGCTGACTGATACAAAAAGGAAACTGAAAAAGGTGGGGCTGAATGTCATGGAGCCTGAGCGTCTAACCCAGTTCCGTTCCTTAGGAGCTCCAGTGGCAGCAATCTCTCAAAACCTCCACTGGCTCACATTTGAATTAAGAATTGCAAAACAAGCCACTCTGTCATCTTAGAGTTGTTTTGAGAATTATATATGAGTGGCAATTTGCAGACTGCTTTCACAACCACTTTATTCATATTTATGTCCTGGTTATTAATAGAATAATTTAAAAATCTATACATGTGGAGTATGCACAAAGGCATTTAGACTAATTCCTTCTCCCACTTGACCCTCAAATTTTTCCAGAAACACTCTCTGGAAATGGGTCAGGATTTGGAAATTAGGTGTAAGCAGAATGGATGTAAACAGGTATAACTGGGGAATCCACCCAGTTCATTTTCCTTTGAGTCTTGCACCAAAGTCTAGATAGAATAATACAGCACAAAGAAAACGTTTTTGTTTTTCAGTCCCAAGACATCAACATAAACTGAAATTCCTTTCAACTTTTATAGCTTGTTATGGTTTAGATTGCTGCCACTGGAGCTCCTAAGGAACGGAACTGGGTTAGACACTCAGGCTCCATGACATTTAGCCCCACCTTTTTCAGTTTCCTTTTTGTATCAGTCAGCTTTCCCATTGGTGGGATACATTACCTGAAATACCCAAAAGTCTCATGTGTTTAGAAAGTGATTGGATCATGGGGTACCATACTCATCCACAGATTCATCCATGGATGAGTTCATAGCTTAATGTGTCATTAGGAGGTGGGCCTGGTTGGAGGCTGCTCACTGGAATGTGACCAGCAAGGGTGTGCCCTTATCCCCAGTTCCTCCTTGCACTCTCTATGCTTCCTGACCACCATGTGAGCAACTGTCTTATGCCAGGGCATTGCATTGGAACTGGCTGAACATGGACTGAGCCTACTGAAACTGTAAACCAAAATAAACCTCCCTCCTTGAAGTTTTAGATGTCTGGCATTTTGTACCAGCAATGGGAAAGTAACTATACAGCTCATGGAAAATATTTATCATTTTAACACTATAATTTTCTCTTAGGACCCTGGTTTCTCCCCTTGTGATGTTTCTGTCAACAGCTCTTCTGAGATCCATCTCTCCATTATGGGGAACCACAACACTGAACAACTTATAATTTCCCCAAAATTAAAAATGTCCCTAAACACGAAAGGAAAAACATGTTCCTCTCCAGGACAGAAAAGCTTTGCATTACAATCCCACTGCAAATGTGAATGACAACTCAAATACGCAGGGTGAAGAGACAGTGGGGAGACTCAGGAAGCCCCCAATACTGGAAGCACGTCTTTACCTACAGGCTTAAAAACTGGAGAATAGGGGGCCAGTGAGATAGCTCAGTGGCATAAGCGCCTGCGTGGCAAGCGCGAGGTCCTGAGTTCGGCTCCCAGTACCCACAAACAAACAAACAAACAAAAAAAAGGGCCGGTGATATTGCTCAGCAGCATGGGCGCCTAGTGGCACATGAGGTCCTGAGTTCGACCCCCAGTACCCACAAAAAAAAAAAAAAAAAAGCTGGAGAATGGAGAAATGGATATTGCCTCTAACTTTTAAGAAGTGAGCATTTTAAACACATGCAACCCTCTCTAAAATAATCATCATGATCAATTAACTTTTACTTTTCAAAAACAAAAGCTATGAGATATATTACATATGAGTCATTTTCCCTAAATAGTAGTTTACTTATTTGTAAAACAGGGCAACGATACTGTAGGCTATGTTGAGGATTAAGCTGTATAATGTACAAGGCAAGTACTAAATAAATGGTAGTAGATTTGTAAGTATATATTTTAAAAGTCTTCAACACTATCTGCTCTATAGTAGATCTTTCTAAACAGGGATCATCCCCTCTATGACTGAAAGAGAGCTGGTGGATCACTGGACTGAGCCTGGGCAGCATGCGGAAGTGACAGCAATTGTTACTAGGCCATGGACAGGACCCTGCCTGGCCCTCAGAGCCCCACAGTTTGGCCCAGTACCCTGCTCCTCCAAGAGGATGGCCCTGGTCTGCCTCCAACCCCCAACCTGCTGTGCCTTGTCAGAGACAGATATAGCAACCTCATCACCAGAAACCAGATCATTTGGAACATGGTAAAAACATTCAAATTTCAGCAGAAATGGAAGTAAAGGTAAGAAAAGCTTCATGCTGAAATAAGCATCACATCTCGAAACTGCTTACAAATTACTCTTTAACATCTGAATCCTATAAAGTCTAGTCAAATGTCCCTTGTTTGTAAGCAGGCATTTTCTCTCTGGAACAGATGTACCCATAAAGATGGTACAAAAGTATGTTGAAACAAATCAACAAATACTTATCGTGTGTTTGCATTTAGAATATATCCTCTGCCTGTGTGTGTGGGTGTCTGTGTTGAGAGGGGGATCTCTAAAAGCAAAGCTATAAACTTTATTCAGAGAATGAAAACAAAAATAATAACTCACTGTGTTGGCCTTCTGTCACTACAGTAAGTATCTGAAGTAACTATAAAGAAAAGTTGTGTGTGGGCTCTGTTCAGGTTCTAGTCCATGGCGTGTTGGTCCTACCACTCTGGGGCCTGTGGCAAGGCAGGGCATCATGGCGGGAGGGTGTGGCCTATCAAAACTGCACAGCAGGAAGCAAAAGAGAACAGGCCAGATCCCACCACTCCCAGGGCACGTGCCCGGTACCCAAGACCTTCCCCAGGCTGTACCTCCTAAAGGCTCCAACACCTTCCAGTGAAACCTGCTGGGGACCAAGTCTAGGCGCACAGACCTGTGGGCATTTCCTGGCCCAAATTCTATTACTACCTTCTCAGTTATAATAAATTGACTCTATTTCCTCCACTACATTTCAAACTCTTCAGTTATTCAAAGCATTCTTCTATAACCACACAGTCCTGAGTTCAACAACAGAGTTTACACTAAAATTGTCAACACGGCAGGATACTTCGACCCCATAACCTTGATCTGAGAGATGATTCACTCCTTTTGTATACCAGATTCTTCATCTTTTCCTCCCTAATGGCCTTCAAGCCGCTGATGAGATGAGCAGCAGAGCACGAAAGTGCTGGCAGAGAACAGGACAAGTTCCACTGCAGACAGTGCTCCATAAGTCCTCGTGTTTTGTTTTTGAATAGCAATCAAAATATAAAACAAGAATACCAAATATAATTGCAGAAAATTATCTTATGATAGCCACTTCTCTGCTTTTCAAAATAAATCACAGTGAAAGCATGCATGTTGATGCATCTCCACATCTGTGGAGTGAGGCTGCACATCTCCGTGAAGAGACTGACCTGTGGACCTGGGAGGAAAGGGCTCACAAGTGGTTCCTGCCAGAGTCCGTGCTGCTATGCCAGAGGCTTACAAAGTTTCAGACACCATCTCTCACCCAGATTCATGTTCATCAAACCACACGAGAGTAGGGAAAAGGTCAATAACTGCAGGCAGATGTAATTTAAAAAGTGATATAAAGCTGAAAAAAACTCAAATTTTACAAAAACAGGTATCAAAACATTTCAAATCTACGAATATGAGAAGCTTACTTTTTTTGAGTCTGGCCAGTAGTATTTATCAATCAGATGAATAATCAAATGAAAAGATTTACCCTTCATAGAACACTTAAAATAGAACCAACTCATTTGACAAGAATTTGGGTAATTTCTTTTGCAAGATTATTTCAATTATTTCTGGTCTGCTACTTACATATGCTTAAAGCATAAACTTTACATAAAATTTCATACTGATATCAATGTCTGTGGTCTTAACAAATAACTCAATTTGTTCAATTTTCCCTAATATTAAACTTTTCAGTTTCTTGCAAATCAGTGAAAGTTGGACAGAAAATGTGAATAGCACATCCAATAACAATGTATCTTTTGCTCATGCAGAAGAGATTATTGTGTCACTTGCCTAAACTCCCACTTACAAACAATGGGTTCGCTGGAGTCTTGACATTGGAGCATATTTGAAAAACTACAGCTACATTTAAATGTGTTTCCAAATGTCCACTCCCAGCATGAAACATCACTTAGCAGGAATGATCTACCAAACAACCTGGCTAAAGATACCCTGATTGCATTCAAATGGAATTTGAAATAAAGTATTGTATATTTTAGAAATCCATTAACCGGATCTGGAAAATACAACCAAAATGGATCAATAATAAGATCAGTGCATTTGAGAAGAAACACTGTCTCAGAGGCACTTGATTATTGATTGTGTTAGAAATGGAAGAATTGGAAGGAAATGGAAGAGAAAATGGAAATTGGAGGAAATGGAAGAAATGGAAGGTTGGCAGTGCATACTGACAAGGATACATCGTGAACTAAGAGAAACCGATCATAATTGTTTTATAACTTGGCTAAGAAAAAAAAAACTATCCGCTCTTAGTTTTTCTAAATGAATGCATTACTTCAAGAATATGTAACATAAAATATAGTTCACAAGAACTGCAACTTCATATGCTATGTTGCTAAAAACAATGATAACCACACAACTGATCCTGAAATTAGTTGAAATGTGAAAATGTCCACAGAATAATTAAACCTTAACGTTTCAATGACAAAATACTTGATCAAGGCATTGTCAATCAAGTACCAATAGCCATCAAAAGACATGACACCTTCAAGTCATTGGATTAAAGTCAAGGATTAAACAATCATCTTGATAAAATACATGTGTTGTTGGCCTTTCTGTCACTTTATTCTCCACCTTGATGACAATGCTTATGAGCACAAGAAAGAGTTGTTCCTCGAACACTCTTCATATTGAAATATCATGTAACCATTACTCAAACGATGGCATGATGCAGAAGGAAATCTGTTTATTTAATTCCTGGGTGATCAACAAAATTATGGAGTTGTATTGATTTATCAATGGTGTCCAGGTTTGGATGAGAAATCCCAGATGGCTGAGAAAAGTCTTTTTTCATAAAGAAAAGCCTCAAGTAAACAAAAAGCATGATTAAATATATATAGTATATAAATATACATTCAAGGCTTCTGTGGCACATGAACAACTCACTCCATAGAACGAATTAGTTTCTTAACTGAAAATTAAACTGTTGCATTATCAGAAACATAATCACTAATTTTCAAAGGTGAATAGAATATTGTAGGAAAGAAAGGAATAAAAGTCACAAGTATAAAGGTCAGTAGCTATGTCCAAACCACGGGAGTGCCCTCGACATTGCTACGCTTCGTGGTTTACTTGCGGAGCCACAGCAGTAGTGACTGGTTTTGCTATTGGTATTGATTGGCTTTGACTTTCAAGTTTCAGGGATGTTACTGCTGCCCCATAAACCTGTCTACCTTGGTAATAGACACAGAAGAATAAAAACGAATGCAAAACAAAGTAGTAAGACCAATTTGTTTCTAAACATTTTAAAGAAGCAAAGAGCTTTCCAATGTGTTTCCTCACCTGAAGCATAAAAGCCTAAAAAATAATTGTTTCTAAGTATGAATTTTCTCAAGAGGTACTAGATCTTTCATTTTGTTTCAGGAAATACTTCCTTTAATATGGAATTTTCAAATCAGAGGATATATGTAGATTCTAAAACTGAACGTAAACAGCATAGCCAACACGTAGGTAGCAGGTCTCCCAACATCAAGCAGACAGAAACTGGGACCGGGCTCAGACTTCACGTCCTGCCTCAGGTCAGTGAGCACCATGCAGGTACATCACAGGCTGTCGTTTTTGTGTGTTTAAGAAAATTGAAGAAATGGTGTCATGAGCTGTGCCTCTCTGCATGCACAGTCCTTCCTCTCAGGACTGACCAAAAAGAAGGACTCTCCTAATGCAAAAGCAGAAGAGGAAAGCAATGTGAACACAACACCACCTTAGACACTCAATAAATCATCTCCTCCTTCTTCTCCTCTCTCACAAGCCGCCACAGTGGCTGCCTTTGTTATAGTTCCAGGTTTATATCCTTTGGGTCCATTTTAACCAGCTTTTCCCAAAACTACTGAGACAAAGGTATATTGGACTCCATTGGACTAAAATTTTTGGATAACTGTTAGAGAGGATCATAAAATCACAAAGATGAACTGATGGTTGTAGAAAACCGAGATCCAGAATGTCCACATAACCTTAGCGTCCCATAATGTGCTGCTCAAACATGAAGATTATCAGAGGAAGAGCACACACCAAGGATAAGAAGGAACAGGGAATGGTGTGCAGCGCTTGGCTGGGCTGAAGCGAGACTCAGGCACCGGGTGCAGATCTAAGTGACACTTGTTCTCACAAGTACCTAATGCACCTGCTGATTTGCATTAGAGCTGAAGGCCTTGGAGGGCAGGGAAAACACTTGAATCACATCTGATTTAGAGTCCAAGCACATACAAGCACATCTGGTAGAATTTTGGAAGTAAAAGGAATAGACACCAGCCTTCAGGAAGGATAGGGAAGACATCTGCAACAGAAAATCCATTCTCAGGATGGGAGCTGTCCAGTGCAGCAAGACGGCGGGCCAGAGGGTCAAGAGAGAGGTGCAACTGTGCATGCAGGATTTGGTCAGTTGATAACAAATCCATTCAAAGCCACCCTGTGATAGGCACACGTTGCAAGTGGGATAAGAACTGTGTAACAGGATAAAGCCCTCACGCTCAACTCTGCCCAGCTGGGACCCTCTTAGCTGAACATCACCAAGAAGGAGGACATGTGCTTCTTCTCCCCTGCCCAAGACAGGGCCACACTGGGGATCAGGCTGGAGGTCAGCAGGGATCTGACCCTCCAGCCAGGCAAATGCTGGAGAGCAGGACAAGCCAGGGGCAGAAGGCGCTGTGCAGACGGACAGGTGCTGTGCAGGGGTCCTGACAGGGCCAGGAGGCGTGGGAGGCAACTCTGGAAAGGCTGCCGGGATGGCCCAAAGCTTCTGTCAGAGCACAAGAGATAAAGAAGAACGAGATGGAGTTTTTAATGTCAACACAATGCTCTAGGGTAGTGTTGACCAAAATCATGAGAGCTGACATTTCTTTTCTCTGTTCCTGTGCAGTTTATCCAGCTTAATTTCAGTGAGATTTATTTCTACAACACATCTCCTAGTTGACTTAGACTAACAAATTAGCAAGTAGTGTTTGGTATAGATGACACTGTGTTTCAACAAATCATCACCTCATGATGCCACCAAAAAAAGGGGGGGAGGAAGGAAGGAAGGAAGGAAACAGGGAACTCACAGACACTTTGGTTTCTTTTCAGGCCTGTTCCCCAACACCTGACTTCCAGGGGCTCCTATTTAACTGTGATGTTATCTTGTGTCATAGATGACTGGACCAGTCCCTGAAGAGACCAGTGACCCCCATGGAGGGAATGGTGTCTCCAGAGGAGTGTGGACTGGAAATGCATGGAAGTGTGAGGTGTAACCTGTGGCAGGAGGTTGTGCTCAGCCTGAAACTTACAAGGAATTCCCCTCCAAGGCTGAGGTCATTCTGAGTTTGAACAGCTCAAAATGGGAAAATCAGAAATTGGGATCTTGCTGCATTTGCCTAATGTACTCATCATCTCTATGGACAAAAGCAGTTGTATTCGTTCCAACTTAAATCCAATTATTAAGTAATTCTTTTATGTTTTTACAACATGGATGTTGGGGGCATTTTTGAGCTGTTCTGAGTTAGAGGCCTGCTGTGTACGGTATTTCTTGATTTATTATCTGTTTATTCAAATGAAAAGCCCCAGGGAGACCAGAATTATTTTCCTTAAATAAATGTTTGATTACTATGCCTTAGATGAGAAAGGAATTTTTTAATGGTTGATAATGACACTAAATTCATCACTAATTTGTTTTGGAAAGATGAACTTTTAAACAGTTATTCATTCTAACATGAAGAAGAAAAGCTCAGTAAGAGACTACAGCATAGCACAGATGTCTAGCATACAGCCTGTGCGGTAGAGTTTATTTTCTCACAGCACACTGCATAGCTTCTTGCCTTTTACATGCATGAGCACACTCAAGGAAAGCCCGTGATTGGCACACTGGAGAACCACCAGCCCGTATCCGCAGAAGGGTAGAGAGCAGAAGGGTGGCAAGCTGGGGCTCCTGGATGGGTTAGAAGCAGTCACCCTTCCTCACCCGCAAGCTGAGAAGGACAGCCCCTTGGGACCTCCGGGAGGGGAAGTGACATAATGACCACACGGTGTCCAGTGCCCATTGGTATGACGGACATGGCAGGGGACAGGAGATGCTCTAATAAAAACATCTTGAGAAGGTATTTCTGAGTAATTATGAATGAGTCCATACAACAACAAATATAATAAAGACAATAATAATTGTCCACTAATATATTCCCATAGATGCCAACATAAGCCATCCATAAAGGATTTCACTTAGATCCTGCCTTAAAATCCAGCATGGGGATATTTCTATCTGGAACATTTAAAAAATATGAAGTATTTTAAAGAACTTATTTTTTCTAATTAAAATAATAAGAAATTCAATTATAATGACAGACTAAGCCTTTATGCCTATCTACTCCCACTTCAATTTCCTAAAAATATCAGAAAATCTGTTTGGGAAAAAAAAAAATCACAATAGTACTAGAAAATAGGAATTGGTGGAATAGATGGGCAGAAATTTTGAGGAGTTCCAGAAATAAAAAAGAGTGACAGAACCACATTGACAGGAAATTATGACCCAGATCACATGGGAAAGAATTCAGCTGCCAAGCAGAAGGCAGCTCCAGGAGGGGAGAGGCCACGCAGTGCTCAGGAGTCCGAGGCCAGTGTCCCAGCTGGGTGGCGAAAGGCCCAGCATTTCCCACACCAGCCTCCCCACCATCCTGGGTGCCCCCTCCAGCAAAGCAGAGGCAGGGCGGCCTCGCACCATCTGCAAGGACAGAAGATGAGAGAGGCTTGGACCCCAGTGCCCCAGGGGAACAGAAGGTGCCCAGCCCAGAGGAAGCAGACCCTCCCAACTCTCTCCACCATCACAGAAGGCAGAGCCCAGCACACAGGAACATCACAGACAGTCAGCAGGCAGCCTCAGGTGGGAGAGGCACACCGCAGACTGCAAATACCTCGAGGAAACCAGCCCCGTGAGCAAGGGCACAGATACTAAGGAAACAGACACAGACCAGTGACCTTCACGAAAGCACACGCTGGAGCCCCAGCATTGTGGACTCCACACTTGCAACCTGTTCACCATCTGACATCTATTTAACCCTGGAAATCACCCTGCCACTGCTGAGGTGGTTCCTAGGCAGGCAACGGAGCCCGTCACGCACACCAGCGGAGCGGTCACAACAGTATTCTGCTCCCATTTCAGGGCTCACACCATAAGCAAGTGTCCTCTTTGTGGTCTGTTTAGTACCATGGTTTTCACATTTTTAGACCTTTCTATCAGTGATTGCACTGTCCAAAATGACCCCCGAACATACAGTGAAGGGCTGTCTAGCTTCCTAAGTGCCAGGAGGCTGCAACGTGCTTTATGGAGAAAATAATGTACTATGTCCGCTTCACTCAAGCATGAGGTACAGTGTCTGTGACTCAACAACACATATGGAACAAGGAGTCTTCAACAGAAGCACACAGAGAAGGAGGGTACGTCTTGATCAGTGAGTGGGAATCTCGTGGAGAGGAGCTCACAGGGGCCTAACATGCACTTTCCCTAAGAGCAATGGTTCAGTATTTACTAATTCACTCATTGTGGCAACTTTATAGAGCATAACTCTGGTGAATAACAAAAATCAACTGCATGATTAATATCATCAGGTAGCTAAAAGCTATTGCAACCAAAAAAAGACCGAGCTTTGTGAAAAAATAGATTTTTTGGAATTAAATTTATGACTGCAGAAATTTTTAAATCAATAGATACACTGAATAACACAATGCACACTAGCAGTAGAATGAGTTAGCTGGCCAGATCAAGCCATAAGTGCTCCCAAAGGCACTGCCAAGGAACAAACAGGTACAAACTATGTGAGAGAGGATTAAGATTGGCGAGACGAGACAGACAGACATTTTAACATCTGCATAGTCTGAGTTTCAGAACCAAAGGAGAGAGCATTTCTCAAAATCGAGGAAAGACATGCCTTCAACTTGTCAGCGCCAACCATGCATTCAGCAGAACAAATTTTAGAGTCCACACATGGACTCACTATGATAAAATTCTAGGGTGCTGAGAGAAAAGAGGGAATCCTAAAGCTTCCAGGTGGAAAACTAGGTTTCTTGCAAAGGAATGTGACTCATTTTATCCTCACACTTCTCAGGAGTAACAGTGAAGAAAATGAAAATTGGAACAGTACCTTCCAAGTACTAGTGGAAAACAAATGTAAGCAAAAAACCTATACCCAGGGCCGGTGAGATGGCTCAGCGGCGTAAGTGCCTGTCTGGCAAGCGTGAGGGCCCGAGTTCGACTCCCAGAACCCACATACGAAAAAAGGGCCAGTGATATCGCTCAGCGGCACGGGCACCTGCTGGCGCACGAGGTCCTGAGGTCAACCCCCGGTACCCACAAAAAAAAAAGAAAAGAAACCCTATACCCAGCCAAATTAGCATTCACGGGGAAATAATTTTTTAAATGCAAGGACTTTGAAAGTTTTATCACTCATGTATCTACTCCAGAAGAATTACGTTTTGTTTTGTTTTGTTTTGTTTTGTTTTGTTTTGTTGAGACAGGGTCTTGATACGTAGTTCAGGCTGGCTTTGAACTTACTGCAATTCTTTTGCCTCAGCTTCCAGAGTGCTGGGATTACAGGTGTACACTACCATGCCTGGCTAAGAAGAATTCCTTATGCATTTGAACAAAATTTAAAATAAGATCATGAGGAAGACATGTGACACGAATTAACCATTACTGAATAAGTAAGACTATTCCAATAATTGTTTAGATATACAGCTACGTGTTATAGACTTCTTTGATTTCCACTCATATATGTTTAAATAACGACTGCAGAAGTATTATGGGTCCAATGGAGAAGTGAGGGGTACCTGGCAAACAGAAAAAAACTAAAGGAAAAACAATCATTATTGTTGGATCTCGCAGAGGGTATTTCATGGGACTCCACAGGCCACCCTGAGAAGTAGGCATTGATCATCCTCTCTGGGAAGAGAGTGCTTGGAAGTTCCCGGGCCTCACAGGTTCTAGAGAAGGCTAGAGATGTCAGTGGGGAGAGGAGCAAAGGCGGCACTGGAAGAGTTAAAGACAAACTTTCTTACCCCACGAGGCCGAAAGTCATAGTCCAAAGCATGACTTCAAAGGTCAGCACTGCACCTGGGACTCCCTCCTGGAATTCTGACTACTGGTGCTCTGTTCCACCTTCCTCATCCTCTACCTTAATGTTACTCACATTGAAACCGTTATGATCCTGTCCTGTAGAAACCTGATACAGCTCACCAAAGGTTGCGTGATGCACAATGGGTCAAACTGGGAAAAGGGACACAAAAACCAATGCCACCCACCAGAGGGGAGCCAATGTGAGAAGCTCAAATTCATGTGCTCCATGGAGCCTTCTGGCCGCAGCGTTGTGCATATTCAGGTGATGCAAACCATCATCATCACTCGGAATCAGTCAAAAGTTCTTCTTGAGGTGCATTAAGAACCCCACAACTTTCTAAGTCCCACGGTGACCTGCCTCACCTGGAAGCACCACCAGCAGTGGCTTCACACTGAGTGCCCCACGAGGCCGAGGCTCCAATGAGAGCTGCAGGGACCCCACCTACGCTGGTATGTTTCCATCCGTACTGAAGACGGCGGGTCTGAGGGGCTTGGTCCTTGCTAACAGATAGAATCTGTTTCTGATAAGATTCTTTAGAGGGCAAAGACAAGAATTCTGCTTTCTAAGACACTCGATAATTACTGGGCATGGAAGGAACATGGGCACTGCCATAAAAGGTCTGTGTTTGAATCCCAGCTACTGTGTGGTCCAGGTGAGCCTGCACAGCTTCTGTACTTCTCTGAACTCCAGGTTTCTCATCTGCTGAATGGAGCTGGTAAGGACAACCCATCTGGTGAGTGATCTGCATAAGGCTCATTTGCAGATTAGCTGAGATGGGTTGTACCTGGCTCTAGAGACGCTCAGAAGTGCTGGTTCCTGTGAGTTAGTCCTGCTCCACCCACTTGAGACAGGGCTGCTGGAAAACGCTGAGGAATGCGGAACTCACCATGACGCCCGGGCTAACCCTTCAGTAACACGTGCAGAGACTGTTGGGGAAACAGGCTGAGAGCGCAACTCCTTCCATTAAGAGACCAGGACTCAAACAGACAAAATAAACTCTAATTCTATTGGCTTTGATCTGAAACACATTACCGCTCCAATTATGTGCCTGTCATATCATATATCATGGTTAGAAGTTCTAAATTGACAAAAATACAGGAAAAATAAATTGTTTCCTCTATTTGTAACTGTTTGATTCAAGGGGTACTTACTGAAAGTAGGAAGGCATGGTATTTGCCAAAATCAATCCAAGGGAATCAAGAGGCAGGTTTTCCTGGTGGTGTATTTATGCATAAATGATTGAGTGGTTAAGTAATTAGTGTTCAGGCCAAGAGGGTTCTCTTGGGTTAACTTGTGACACTGAACTCAGTATTTTATCATTGAGTAAGATATGAAAAAGTTTCATATCTTGAAATTTGTCCTATTGTACAACAATATCAGAAAAGAGTCATTTGCATTTAAACGATACCCTTAAATATAATGGTTTGTTTTATGTATGTTTGATATTTATATCTTTACCAAATGTCCCCAAATAATAAATTATTAATTTCATAACTGAAAAGTAAACACTACCAAGAGCAGCCTTGCATCTATTAAGACGAAAATCCACTTTACACGTGACGTGAAAATACCTTCTACATGATGAGGTAAACCTGCACGTGAATTACTGAAGCTTTTCTTTAACATTATTAACTCTGTCTATTATTAACACCCTTACACAGTGTAAGTTGTCAGACATTCCCCTACTGAAATCTGTTCTCTGATGTGAGCCGCCATAGCTTCTTCACATGGTTCTCTGCACTTGTCCTCGCTGAAAGCACCTCCCGCCCATCCCCGCTGGGCGCTCCCCGAGAACCCGCTCCTCCAGGAGCTCTGTGTGCAGCCACCAGAGTGCCTGGGCTTCCAAAGGTCGCGGCTGCCCTCAGAGGGGCTGGAACCAGGCTGTGACTTACAAGATATACCCCAAACAGCAGCTGCTCAGTACAGCTTAAATAGTAAAGCCAACCTAGGCTGCCCACTCCTTCCTGTAGCTCCTGCCTTCCCTCTGCCGTGACCTGCAGACCGCTGCTCAACGACATCCTTTAGAGTAACCCCCACTCTGCGCTACCACTGAACCCACAGAGTGGCAAATCCGCTTCCACTGAAAGGGGACTGGGGTCAGGGCCAGGGGCATGTGCGCAGCCCTTGAATACAAGCAATCTCAAGGCCACGGGCCCACCATGCCCAAGTGCCCTGCGTCGTCATCATCACAAGGGCCTCTGTCTGCCGCGGTGACAGCCTGACTGCTGCTCAACCCCTGGACTCCCGTCCGGGCAAGGGAGAGGGCGGGCAGCTGGAGCACAAAGCTGCTTTCTCCGTCTCTCTTCCCACGAAAGAGGACAAGGGGAAAACATCCTCTTGGACTGAATTTTTTTATAAACCAAAGTGCCCAGGGGGTTCTGACTATGTTCTGGGTAATTTACATGGATTTATATTCTCCACTATTCTTTTTGGGAGGTGATTAATTACTATGGCAACAATACATCACAAGACATCCATGCTTACTCAGGAATCCTCTGAGAAAGTATACAGTACATTTTTTAAAAAAATAATGCAAGTAAATGGGAAAGCCAGGAGCAGTGGCACTTGCCTGTAATCCCAGCTACTCTGAGGCTAAAGTGGGAAGATCTCAAATTTGAGGCCAGCCTGGGCAACTTGGAGACCTCATCTCAGAAAATAAAGTAGAAGGGAGTCCCTTATGTGGATACTGTTCTGAAGATGACTCACTAGGCTTGCTTTTGTTGGAACAAAAACAGGAAAAGTTGTCTAAATATTGGATATGAGCTGGGCATGGTGGTGCATACCTATCATCCCAGCACTCTGGAAGGCTGAGGCAGGAGGACTGCAAGTTTGAGCACAGTCGTGCAACTCAGCAACTTACCAAACCTTGTCTCAAAATTAAAAAAAAAAAAAAAAAGTTTTAAAGGAGCTGGGGATGTAGCTCAGTACAAAGTTCCTGTGTTCAATCCCTAGTACAAAAAAGAAACTAAATATGGTATGCATCAATAAATTATTATTATTATTTTTTTTTTTTATGTGAGTACCGGGAGTCGACCTCAGAACCTCACACTTGCCAGGCAGGCGCTTATGCCGCTGAGCTATCTCACTGGCCTAATAAATTATTATTTTAAGATACAAATATATAAAATGTATACCACCTGATGATGTAAGCATGTCTAAGACATGTTACAAGTGAAAACTGAAAGTAATTAGTTATCACTAAGAAAAAAGGACTTCTCCGCACCTGCGACAGACTTCAGTCTATCGTATTCATTTCTTAAGCCTCAGTATGAGTCCCTGTGCAATGTTCCATTATAAGCACAAAAAGCAGAAGTCGGGCACGTTCTGGGCTTGTCCTCGGAGAGTCAGTCACATTAGCTAGGAAGTCCATTGTCCACTAGGCACGCCCAAGAAGTTGGCAAGGAGGCAGGGGGTGCCAAAGGAGGTGGAGTGGGCAGTGGCCAACGCTGGCTCACGCAGCCCTGAAATCCAACCACGGAGGGTTGTGTGTCTCAGATCCCAAGAGCTTTCTGAACATCACATTTGCCTACAGCCTGAGGGAAACTGCTGAATATCCAAGCTATCCGAGTTCTGGAAGTCTCGCATGGTTCTTTGGTTTCTTTTTTTTTTTTTTTTTTTTTTGTGGGTGCTGGGGGTCGACCTCAGGACCTCGCACGCCAGCAGGCGCCCATGCCGTTGAGCAATATCACCAGCCCTTTTTTCGTATGTGGGTTCTGGGAGTTGAACTCGGGCCCTCACGCTTGCCAGGCAGGCACTTACACCGCTGAGCCATCTCACCGGCCTGGTTCTTTGGTTTCTTGAAAGCGTCACAGCATCCTTGAGACACCCCTAAATTATATCAGAAAGCTAAGTTTTAGAAATGAAAGGTTTGAACATCTTGGTATTCCCAGACCTCCCTGCCTGAAATCTGGCTCATCTAGCAGTTCTCATTTTGGATTTGATTATAGAAATTAATTTATCTGGGTAGAGACTGCACAACCTTGGAAAGGTGTTCTTCATTGCCATCTTTGTATGTACAGTGCAATGATTTAAATTACAGACTCTAAAGCAAAACTGTGTGAACTCAAATCTCAGCTCTACAACTTATTTAACTTCACATATCTTCGTTTTCTTCCCTGTGAAATAAAGATAGTAATAGTTTTTTAAAATGAAATACATGTCTTCATCTGTCCCTGATGTTGTAACAGAATATCACGGATTGGGTAATTTGCAGAGACTTTTTTCTCACAGTTCTGAGAGCTGGGGAGCCCAAGATAAAGGCAGGGCAGAGTCGGAGCCAGCGAGGGTGCTCTCTGCTGCCGAGATGAGACGCATCTTCTTGCTGCATCCTCACATGGGGGAGGTAAAGGGGCCAGTGCTGTATCCACCCCAGCAGAAGGGATGAAGGGCCAGGCAGCCCTCTGTTTCCCAAGGACATTAGCTCCACAGAAGGGGGCAGGGCCCTCTCATTGCCTCCCTGCCACCCAGCTCCTAATCACCACTCCTAATCATGAGCTTTGGAGACACCAACATTCAAACCACAGCAATGCATGAGGCAGCAACAGTGAAAAACAGTGAGAGTATTTTCCTACCTTGGTCTGGAGGCACCTCATAACCTAGAGTTTCTCAAAACCCCGGGGCAGTAATGAAGCAGCTGCCTGAATGTGGCAGGTCCCCGGCACTGCAGGAAGCAAGGCTGGAGACCTCTGTGTGGGTGCTTCCTGTGCCCCTGCTGGCTCTAAATCTCCAGGGTGGATCCAGAGGAGCCTGGCCACATCCCTCCCACCCTCTCTCTCACACAGCCAATTACCAAAGTGAAACATCCCTGGGGTGATTTGAAGGCATTTAGAAGGTAAAGATTATCAACTTTTGTGCCAAGAAGTGACCAAACCATAGGAGAATGAACATGACAGCCACGAGTCTCCCTTGAGCTTAGCGAGAAACAGGCCAAGTTTGCAGTGAGAATCCACCAGGCAAATGGAAGAACACCTCTGGGGTTCACCGAGTTGCCCAGCTGTAGCTGTCTCATTGTGGACTTGGGGCCCTTAGAGAACCACCACCTGGACACAGGCGTCTGGGGCTTGCCTTTGTAACAGTTTTCTTCTTGGGGCACTTTTTACTTTTGCAAATGCAAGAAAGAATAGCCCTAAGTTCTGATACAGAGGCACAGTTATAAGCATAACTAAATCAGAGGCTTTCTGGTTTCACACAGGGCCTGGTAACCTTCTGCCATTAAAATCAACCCAACAATGACAATAACTATAATAGCTAATGTTTTCTGAATACGGACATTCCCCACTTGATCTGTAGTAGAGGGTGTACAGATTAAAAGGGCTAACAGTAAAGGACTCACTTTTGGGCAGTCTGGTCCCAAGCAGAACGACAGCCCTCACCCTCTCTGAGTAAGCCCCTTCTGGGAATTCAGAGACTCCCCTGGGAGAGCTCTCCACACTGCACACAATGGGTTATTTTACTCTTTAATGATTCAGATTCACTCACTTGGTCAAAACACTTCCCCAGTGCCCACTGTGACAGAAATCTGTGCCAGGAACTGCAGGGTGTTACCAAGGGAAAGAGATTGGGCCCTGCTGCCCCCGCCTTGGTAGCCCACAGTCTAGCATGAAGACTGAAATTCAAACAACCATATTTCACGGTAATCTGAGATCAGCAGTTAGAACTGATAAAGCGACATGAGCATCAGTCTGAACTATTACCTTCCCAGAGACAGCTTTTGCTGTTTAGGCACCTACTGGGAAACTAATTTAGCATTAAGGCTTAGCAAAGAAGCCTGCCTGGGTCTGGTGCTTTGAATCTGAGGAAAAACCTACAAGTCCTTATTTAAATTCTAAGTAGTTTAGGACTTTCCTTTCAACAGCCCAAGGCACTAGAAACAGTCTTCCCCCCAAGGCTGCAGGGTGCTGCTAGCCACTGGGAAGATCTGAAACTGTCTGCCCGTTCATCCCAGGAGGCCACCACTGGGGAGCCCCCTCCAAGGAGGTGTCCTGGGGAGCTGGTGGTGTGGGGGCTGTGTGGACCAGGCTCCCTCATGGCATCACATGCCCTGCACAGACCCCAAGCCTTCAGGACCAGCACATCGAGCCCCTGTGGTATCATTAGGGACCTAGGAATGAGACTGGCAATGGCCCACAGTGCCAGCAAAGCCAGGGACTCTTCTGGAAAGGTAGCAGGCATGGGAGGGCACAGCCCCTTCCCTATGCACTTGCTGAGTCCTACGGTGAGTCCTGCTTCCCACGGAGAGAGGCTGTTTGCAGAATCACACAGAGAGGAAATGAGCAGAGCCAAACAGAGTCCCTGCAGCAGCCAGATGGAATGAAAGGAGGAGGAGGAGGAAGTCAGCCTGCACTTGAAAAGCTCCTTGCTGCTTGAACCACCAGTGCGTCTTTTGCTGTAGCCATCACCGGAGGCCTCCAACTCTAGTTTCTTCATCCTCCCACACAGACTCATGCAGCAACTCTGCAGGGGCCCCAGCCTTCAGCCTCCCCTGGCACTGGACCCCACTGCTCTGTGGCTTCCAGCTTCCTGGACCAAGCAGACCCAGGGTTCTCTGGCTTTCTGGCACACAGATGGCCACTGTGGGCTCTCCTAGCTCCCATCTGGAAAGCCAAGCTAATCGATTCCCCTTCATGATGTTACATATCCTGATTCTGAGAACCTGACCACCACCTTAGGTTTCCTCCACAAGAGGAAACATAATGGCACAAACTCATATCTGCTCCAAGAATGCCACAGAGAGGGTAGGTTTGGAACCAAGTAGGTCAAGGCCTAGATTTATGTGACTTGGGACAACTTCACAGAACTCTCTGCCTGATGTCTTCATCTTTAATATAAAGGTTTGCAAGAATTATACGAGACAATACACATAAACCCTTGGCAGGGTAGCTGGCCGGTAAGTGGTGACATCAGAAATGAAGGAGCCAACATCACCACGACCATCAGCATCACTGTGACTGTTAATTCAGTGTTGGCTTCTCTGGTCAAACAGTAGTTGAGATGTTGCTACGAAGGTGTTTAATAGATATGTTAAACACTTGCAATTAGGCAGGCTACCTTCCTAATACAGGTGGGTGACATCCTCCAACCAGTGTGAGGTCTTAGGAGCCCAAATCGAAGCACTGAGGTTTCCCAAAGAATGAGGAATTCGGCCCAAGACTTGACAGTGGAACCCTGGCGGAGTGTCCAGCGTGCTGGGCTGCCCACCCATCTCGGACCCACCAACCACCACTATTTTGTGAGCCAATTCCTCGAGATAAACTCCCCCTCCGTCTCCCCATCGCTGTCTCTCTCTGCATTTGCGTGCATATATTATATATTGTGCTTAAAGAATACATGCTGTATAAAGCCTACGCAGATCAATCTTATTGGTCTGTTTCTCCAGAGAAGCCAGGCTGATGCCACCATGCTGACCGGCCAGCTGTCCTCAGCCCCTCCACACACTGGCCACAACACCAGCCACGAGTGCAGCCGCACAGAGCTCACTGAGGTCCTGGCTGTCTTCATCAAAACTTCACATCTGGCACTTCACAGTGGAACTACGAACATCGAGCAAACTAGCAACTATGCCTTTACTTTCTCAAGCTATGGCACAATCTAACCTCCGGTTAGAAGTGTACCATAGCACATGATCGCACTAGTCGTCCAGTCCACATTTCTGAACTGTTTGCCTGAAGATCCCTTTTTTCAAGGCATTAAGTTACTGTGTTTTCCCTAATTGGTTTGAAGGGGACTTGTTTGTTTTTAAGCAATGAACAAAGAAAACTGATTGGTCCTTGCCTAATAGGTACTGACAGCTAAAATTATAAGCCAGGCTCTGGGTATAGAAACTGATTTGGGTGGAGGAAGCTGAAAGCAACGCGTTATCCCCAGTGATGCAGAGCAATTTCCTGCATGTTCAGCAGGGAGTGGTGTCTACTGCCTTCCTCCTCCACCAGCATGCTGGGAATGGTATTTCTACATTCACTCTTATTTATTGCCTATTACTACGGGGCCAGGTTCTGTGCTAAGCACTTCACATAATTTCTCTTTGTTACTCTTTCCCACAATCCCCCTTTCTCCTCAGAAAACACTCACAAGGCAGCGTGTTTGTGGAATGGAAGTAACGGAAGTTACATATTTGGGATGAACTGGGAGTAGAAGGAAACCCTGCCAACTGCCTCTTAAAAGCTGCAATATCTGCTACCTAAAAATAGCTGCTCGCAGAGCCCAAGGAAAGAATCTGCTCTTCTCTTTCAACTCTGGCCTGAGAAATCTACTTCCATGAATCAGTTCATCAGCTATTGATTAGCTCTTCTCATTAGCCTCTCTAATGGCTACAGCAGACATACAAGCCTGCTTCACAGGCACCAGATGGAAGGACCCCTCCCCAGCAGATGTCTATGTCCCAGCAGAAATTCTGACCCCAGGACCTGAAGGCTGGTGGAAGCACATCTATCCCTTCATCGTCCATTCCTCCATTCCTTCAGCCAGTGTTTGTTGACTGCAAGCAATATCCACCATCTGGCAGGCACTGTTCTACATGATTAAAAGAAGAAAACAGGATGGACACTGGCACCCTAGGAGAATCGACACCTCCTTTCACCCAGGGCTTCCCGTGGCTCTGTGGAGGAGCACACTGCGGAGAAGGCAGCGCTTCGGCGGCCCCTCTAAGTGTCTCCCAGGGACACTGCTCCTTCCCCACCTGCCCGGCGAGGCAGCACTCTGCTCCTTAGCCAAAAGTAAGCCCACTTTCTGTCCCAATTTCTACTTCTGCTCCTTCCCAGAGCAAAGGTGATTAGAATACTTGTTGCCAACACAATAATCACAAGTCCTACTTCCAAAGAAAAACTGGTCACACAACAGCTCCACTGTCTCGCAGTCTTCACATGGATCTCAGCTTCCAGACCACAAAGGAATGCAGAAGCTCTTCCTCTGCCTTCCTTCTGGGCCTCTTCCTTCAACATTTATTATGCTGAACATTAATAATCATCATGGCTAACACATTCCAGGTATGGTGCCAAGAACCATAGTGTATTATCTCATTTAATCTTCCTCCATAGCCCTGGAAAGTGGGTGTTCTTACTCTCATTTCATGGGTGGTGAAACAAAAGCTCACAGTTTAGGTAACGACCCCAAAGTCATAAGGGTGGTATACTGAGACCAAACACTGACCGCCATCAAACCTGATTCATCTCTCTCTGGTGGAAATTACAGATCGAAATCCATAGTTTCTGGAAGGAGAGGTTAAATGAACACTATAACTCTCCGTTTCACCTGTGACTGTCTCCACTGGGTTCCATGCAAACCTAGCTATACTCAGGTTCACCACTGACACTGCAGGCAGCCAGGACTCAGGAACACGAAGCTCAGCCATGTGGCCTTCTGCGTGGAGGCACCATGGTTGCTCAGCACTCTGGGTACAAAGCACACAACCAACTTCCAAAGCTCTGCAGGACCTCGCCCTCCTGCTCCTCCAGCCTCTTATATAGTGTCCTCTCACACGTGGCAATAGCCAGCTGAACCTGTTTTATCTTGCTGAATGCACCATGCTTTCACCCTTTGCAAGTTTCTGACATTCGCTTCCTTTGCCTAAAACACTCTTCCCTATAGCCTTCATACACACACACAACACACACACACACCTTCCCCTTGGGCTGGCCACATCCTCCTCTTCCTCTCCATGTAAGTTTATCCAGCATGTGTTCTGATGCCTTTCCCAATCATGTTTATTTGTTGCCCCCATGATTTTCCATTCCGCTGAGTGAGACTTCTCATCTACCCACGCCTTGCATCAGCCTGACACAATGCAGGCTCAGAACAAAGCTTATCCCACAAGCTGATAAATGGACAAGGAGACAGGAAAAGCCTTGCCTCTAGCACTCCCATCACCTCCACATATTTGTCTGAATCTAGACCAGCACAAGATTATAAATGGGGCTACAGACTGGTGTGGATAACCAGCACTTCTTCCAGTCAAAGAGCCTGTTCTACTCCTCTGGGAACAACATCTGGAGCAAACCAGCCCTCCACATCCTACACCGCAGTAAACCTGCCCTCCTCTTCCTTAGTAGAGGTGTCCAGGCTGAGAAATGAATGGGTTGAGTAGTGTTCAAAGAAAGTCACCAGTCTCAGGGAACAGTAAAAGATGAGTATCAGCGAAGGTGCTCCTGACTACAAGTTAAATGAATCCATCTCGGCTTAATGAGGACATTAATAACCCACGTAATAAAGGCCCAGTGGTAGGGTAAGCTACAGGCATGTGGCACTTACCTCTGCACTGCTGTCCTCAGCATCACGACGTCCTAAGGTTGGTTCCTTTCACGGTCATAGGGTGGCTGCCTGTAGCAGCCAGCAGCAAAATGAAATCTAGGAGGGAAGAGACGCCTCTTCCTCACCATTGGAGGTAAGTCCTTCTCTTCAGTCTGATGAGGCCAACCTGAGACCCTGACCATCCCAAGGCCAACAACCATCTCCAGGTCCGCAGTCCAGAAGGAGGCCATGAGCTAACTGGTTTGTATTAACCAGCAGGGGAAAGTGGATGCCCTAGGTCAAAGAACCAATGAGAGACTGTGGGGATGAAATACCCAACCAATGACAGAAGGGAAGGAACACACTTATTTCCACCTGATACAATTATGTTTTTCTTCCTTGGAGCTGACCCTGAAAAGCCACATGTAAATACGCTATATCGCTTTTGAATGTGTGGTTGTATTTCTTCTTGCTGACGCTAGCTTCTCTTCAAGTTAATCATCGTCTTCTGCAGACACGCTTATGTGGAGTCAGCATCTCACATTTAGAGGCGTACTGCTTACAGTGGCTGTGGAAAGCACCTCACTCAGTCCTGCCCAGAGGAAATACAAATGACACCAAGAACGCAAGCCAAGTGACTTCATTACTCTCCTTCATGCAGGGAGATCTTTGATAATATTACTAAGCAAGCTCCTGGCACTCCGTACCAGATAAGGTACCTGCTTTAGGGGCACAACCAAGACTGGAGAGAGGAAAAGAAAGTTGTCACTGTCAGCAGCCCTCTGCCACTTCCCTGCTCCTCTAGGGGTCTCATTTGTGTTTCTGGAGCAGGAAACACAACTAAGCTAACTGGCACTTTTAGAAAAGTATGCATGCCAACTTCCATTCCACCCCAGCACAGAAAACCTGTCAAGTTAAACTGGCCCACCTCTCCCAGGTTTATCTGAATATGCTAAGGCACAAAATTGGCTGGAGCTCCAAAAAGGATCTTTAAGCTCTTTCCTTTGTCTCTCTCTCTCTCTCTTTTTTTTTTTTTTTTTTTTGTGGGTACCAGGGGTTCGACCTCAGGACCTCGCATGCCAGCAGGCGCCCAGGCCGCTGAGCAATATCACCAGCCCCTTTTTCGTATGTGGGATCCGGGAGTCGAACTCGGGCCCTCGCGCTTGCAAGGCAGGCGCTTACGCCGCTGAGCCATCTCACCGGCCCTCTCTCTCTCTTTTTAATTTCCAGTACTGGGGCTGGAGCCCAGGACCTTGCACACAGTGGGCAAGTGTTCTACCTCTGAGCTATCTCCCAGCCAGGACCTGAACTTCTGGACTCTTTCTGCAGGGCCTCCAGGACATAAACACATATAAATGGCTGGGCTGTGGGCCAGCACAGGAAAAAGATAGATTACTGCATGCTTTGGAAATAAACTTCATTTGATTTTTCAAAGGGTCTTTGGGCTACTGTCATGTATAGTCAGATACTAAGAAATGGAACTCAGAGACCATGTATTTGAGATAACATCAAATTCTCTGAGGTGTCACACAGAAACATCTTCAGATGTTTAATAACCAAAATACCTGTGAAAATCCAGAGAGATGATGCTTGATTGTGGTGGACCTGTTTCACATACAGCAGAGTTGATCTCAGGCATCCTCCCATGCATCTGTGTCCTCCCCTAATTCAAAATGCTTAGCGCTTTCTATGGGCACAACTCCCCCCATGGTAAACACACAGCCAGGCCTGCCCTTATGTCCAATGCCCCATGTTCCAAAAATGCCTTCAAGTAGTGCTCCCATCCTTCCCTGTGACTGACTTCAGCTCTTAAAGAAGAGTAATCTAATTGGTTAGGGAAGTACTGATTAGATTAAGATGTACTTGAGATCAGGAATCTAGCCTTCTATGCATTTGCATCTCCTAACCATGCTTTCCTTAGAGCAGATATGCAAAGGATATCCATCTAATTTTGCTTAATTTTCACAAAGTGATGCATATAAAGAAGAAATTTAACTCAAATCAACTTCTAAGTGCTAGAAATTGTTGAGGAAGGTCTTTGTGTACAGGAATAAGAAATGATTTTCCTCTTCCCGTTTCCTTTAACCAAGGCTTCTGAGTATCGAACGACCCTCTTAGCCTTCCTTCCTCAGCCACCATGAAAAGTACATCATTCATGTATCCAACAAGTGTCATCTCCCCCAATCCCTTTGTGGTAAAGTATTGTGCTGTGGAAATTTCTTTTAAAAATACATTTTAGATCATGTCCTTTTACTTGTCCATCTAATAGCAACTCAAAAAGAAGAAAATCCTCAGATTTCTAAATCCAATGAACTGTGACAAAGAAAAACAGTGGATGACAGTTTGGCTAAGAAATCTTTTGTTATTGTTATCATAATTACTAACCCACAGCCTAACAAAGTCACAAAGCCAGCACATGGGCTCCTTCCACCTGCATGCCAGTTCGTGTACATACATTGCATAACCACTACTTTCTCTGACAAACTGGTATCCCAGAGAGCAACCTGATACCCATTGCCATAAGTGCTTCAAGTGATGCTTTTCTTCTGCCATTCTAGAAGGCATTCTCTCGTCTGCAATTCAGTTTGGGTCACGAAGTAATAATCAGGGGTTCTTCGCACTGGACACACTGGATCTATCCATCAGCATCAGAGTTGCAAATGATCGACTTTCTCAAGCCAGTGCAAGCACCAACTCATCACTTGTACTTCTTTAGGCTTGAGGGGAGCAGTGTTCTCTAGGGAAGGTCAACCCCAAAACTATGTATCCCGTGGGGGCCGGAAATAAATGCTAAACAGCAAGAAACGCAGAAAAAAGAAGAATGTTGCCTTAAAATCACACTATGTGGTAGAGTAAGAAGAGGTAAAAGACAGTAAAACTTTAAAGACAAGTCACCACACTCAACGTCACCTGGAATTGAGACATTAGAATAAAACCATACCTGACTCTGGGAGTGGACTACACAGTGGCTGATTGTAGGTGTGTTTACACTTCCAGACACAGCTAGTGTGCAGGTAATTCCACGCTATATATTTTTATTTTCTTAGCTTATGCCAACGTACTGCAGTACCAAAACAGAAATAAAACACATGAAAAGTAAAGCATTCTTCTTGAACCACCTCTGAGCTTCTTCCCTACCCTCAGAAAAAAAAAGTAAGGAAATCTGGGAGCTATCAACAAATAAGGAAAACAAATTACCTCAAATGGAAGGCTATCTGCTGCCTGTCAGTCTGAGAAATAGAAAACATGTGTATGTGTGCATGTTTGTGTGACACGGAATGTAAGAGAGGAAGAGAGAGAGAAACAGAGCAACAGAAAGATAGACAGATGGATAGGCAATGATACACTACAAATAACACCTGTTATGGCTGTGTTTAGATGTCCCCCCAAAGCCTCATACTGTCATAGGTGGGGCTTTTCAGAGGTGGCTGAATCTAGAGGGTGTAATGATGGGATTAAGGATGTGGTGCTGGGATTCATTCAAGGTGCAATGCTAGGATTAAGGCTGCCCACCCTTAGGAATAGAATAAAAGGGACAGAAAGAGGGCTCTGTTGTCACTTGTTGCTTGCTGCTTCTTCGCTACTTCCCTGCTTTGCTGCCTTCTGCCCGTTACGAACTGTTTCTCTTCTGTGATGCCCCTCTGCCATGCCACCCTGCCTTGGACCAGCTATGGACTGAAACCTCTACAAACTGTGAGCTACAATAAACCTTTCTTCCTTTAACTTTGGGTGTCAAGATATTTTGTCTCAGCAATGAGAAAAGTAACTAAGACAACACCCATTATACATTTGGGAAATTATATAACATGTGGCATACATTATATTTATAAATCCCCGCAATGATTTTAAAAAGAAAGAGAAAAGACAAAGAAAAGTCAAGACATTGAACTGCTGTCAATTTGCGCATCTACCAGGAGCTGACTGCGCTGTCTCTCCACGGACAGATGGGGCCGGCGCAGTGAGCGAGAAATCCCTGTAAAGGCTGTGCTCCTGCCAAGAACACTTGACCTCAAGAGGTGCCCGAGGGGTCCCAGACCCCGCATCAGGAAATGCAGGCGGTCGCTGAATGAAGCCACAGCTTCAACTGCGTAGTTGGTTCTGCCATGTGTCAGACTCACCATGCAACTCACACAGCACTGATTCTACCTCCCGGGCGGACTGTCTTCTTCCAGGCTGGGTAGGGTGGGGGCTGCTCTCTCCCCACAGCTGACCCCCACACCCTGGGGGGCGTCCACGACCCCTCCCACCCAGCCCCCGTCCCCAGCCCTGTAAGGCAGGGTTCTGAGGGTGCAGTGTTCTGGGCCTGCAGCGGGGTCCAAGGGGACACAGCCCCCAGGCAGCTTCACAAAGGGGCCCACTGATTGCATCTGGGCCCTTCATTAGCACATTAAAGCTGCTCTGTGCTCCTCTGAGCCGCTCTGTCCACCTCTCAGCCTCTGTGCAGCCTTTCAGGGCCTCTGGAGAGCCACTAACCCTTTCCCGAAGCCGTCACCCTCCTCCTCAAACCCAAGCCCACCAAGACCTGCACTGCCAGGCTCAGCACACAGCAGGCCTGATGCCACGAGTCCTCCCAGGAGGGGCTGTCCTTAAAAACAAAATGAAATATCCAGGGAAAGAAAAGGAGAAAGGGGAGGAGGGAAGGAGATAAGACAGTGAGGGAAGCAGACATAGCCCCCCTCACAGGCAGGTTGGTTTCACCTGAGGCTTTGACAGGCTCACGAGACAGGGGACAGAGCAGTGACCAAGTGACCATACGGAAGCCCACCACATGCAAAGGACACAGAGCAGCAGGTACCACAGCCTCAACGACAGTGCAAAGCCACAAAAACGCAGCCTCTCCTTGTAATTTTGTGAACAGGATAACAACTGCATGATGCTTGGCTATGTTCCGAGTCTTCTCCCTAGTGTTATCTCAGTTAAAAATCCCAAACTTCCATGGGAAGCGAACTGGGGTGATGCTAACTGGCTTCCAAATGAGAACACTGAAGCCCCAAGTTGTCCCCACCTAAGAGAGACCATGTAGCTCTGTCCAGGGAACACCATCCTCCAGGCCACGCCCTCCACATGACTCCAAGTGAATCTCTTCATCCCCCCTCCCAGATAACTCGGACCCGAGGCCTCAGCTCCTTGCCCTGGACTGTCCCTTCCCCACTGAAGCCACTGCGGCCTGCCCAGCACTTCCCAAGGCTGAGTCTAAGTAGCAGGGGGTTCTTTCCACCCAACAGCCCCACCACAGCTGTCAGTGTACACACACTGCTCATGGGTGCATTTGCTTTCACTCTCTCAACACCCAGCACCGCCATTGGCCTCTCCAAACTCTTCTTCTCTTGGCTCTGAGCGCCCCACTCCTGGACCTGTGTCCCGCCCCAGACTCCTGCTCCCTGGCTGGGCCCTCCGCACCTGTGTGCTCTGCAGATGGCTCCAGGGACCCCTATGCCCCTCCACATTTGGCCTGCAGGCTCTCTCACCAAAACCCAAGACTCCCGACCCCAATTCCAAGCTCCGCACTCTCCCCAGAACACATGCCGCGACGTTTCCACCAGGGGCATTGACTAAACTTGCCGAAAGGAAGCTCTGGACTTTACCCACAAACTGTTCTTCTCCCGTTCTCTCTCTCTTAGGAAATGTCACATCACCCAGCCAACTGCTGGGGCCGAAAGCACTGGGAACGGTTTTCTACTCTTCCTCAGATCACCCAGCCACCCCAAGCTTCAGCTCCAGTGCAAATCACTCCAACTGCAGGTGCCTCCTTCCTTTGCCACTGCCACATCAGGGCCAGGCCAGCTCAGCCCCTCACCCTGGAGGCCCACACCTCCCTGCCAGCCACCCCCAACAGCAGTGGAGTGGAGCAGGCTTTTCCAAGCCTGAGCCCGACACCTACCTGGCCTCCACTCCTCTGTGTGTCTTCGTCCCACGAGGGTTGACTGCCTCCCTTTCGACCTTGGCCCCACAGTCTCCCTTCCTCCCACTCCATGAGGGTGTCCTGGACTGGAGAGCCCTTCTCCTATCCCTCAGGGCCAGTTTTTTCTGGTCATTCTGAGCATCACCTCTTCTGATCACCCAAATTAAAGTGCCACCAGCCCCTCTGTCACATTAGCCTAAGCTAATTCTCTGCATGGTACAGGATGTGTCGCCATCGGGAATCTTTCCCACATGTTGTTTATTGCCTCCTGTCCCTCCACACTCACAGTGCAGCGTCCACCAGCATGGGGCTCCTCCTGCCCTGCTCTCTGAAGTACCCACAACATGCAGTCTGCACCTCCCTCCCGACCCTGTGACTGTGGGTTGAGTGGCTGAGTGGCACCTGCTCCGTGCTCATCAGAACAGGAGTGAGTGGCATCATGTCACTGGTGCAGCCAGTGTCTGGCCCCACGCAGCCATGACCCACCTTCCTGTCATGCAGACCCAGGTCTGCTTTCCAGTGTGTGACTCCCAAAAGGTGGCTGTCCATGTACAGCATACCCTGGGCTGCCCTGTGCCCTCTCCTTCCAGATGGTCTCCCGCCTGGTATTGCATGGCCCCCAGGAAAGGGCGCAGCTGCACTCAGGGCCTTGACAGCATGGCAACTGCCCCATGTGCCAGCTGCTTTCCATCGAGGTCACAAAGCACCCAAGGAAATCAACTCAAAGAGGAAGAGGAGTTTGGCACATGGTTGCAGACCATAGTCACTTAGCTCTGTCGCCCCTGTGGCTGTGGTAAGGCCGTATGTTATGCAGGGAGTAAGACATCCTCCTCATTCAGTGGGGACACAGATGGGAAGAAAGACGCAGGGCTGGGACCCAGGATTCCATCCCAGAGCCCTGGGACCCAACTTCCTCTACAAAGCCACACCTTCTAAAGGTTCTCCCAACTCCATGTGGCACCACCAACTGGCAACCAGGCCTCTGCCTGTGGGCCTTAGAGGTACCTGGAAGCTCTACAACCCAACGTCCCACATACTGGACAGCTTGTGCCAGCATGCAAGGCCGTGACCAGCACAGCCTGACATCCCCATGCAGGAACCCGCCTGTGAGGAGATGCACCCCTAGAATCCACTTAATGCTGCCCCCGCTCACATGTCCAGCTGGGACCTGTGCTCCTGGAATGTTCCTGTGTAAACACTAGTTGTTTTCCCATTCATCCCAAACAATGCTTGTGTAAAATACAATAAAAATCAATTATAAGAAAAATGAAGTGGCAGAAAACAGAAGCCAAACACAAGACCCAGTTTTTAAACTGTAAAGAAAAAGACACAGTGCTCTGAGAAACGCTGCAGACATTCCTAAGCATGTAAAATGCGTTTCTGCTCTCTCCAGTGGGGTCACGTCGCCTTGGTCTGGCACGGGTCCCCAACACCCTCGGAATAGACGGAGCTGTCCTGCCACCCAGCACCGGCCTCCCGCCACACTGCACAGTCTTTCCCTATGGCATCTCAGAGCAACCTCAGGCGAAGATGCATCGAATGCCTGCTGTCTCCAGGCACTCTCCTCCCCTTCCCTCCCTTTCCTCTCCTCCCTGACGCTGGTCCAGATTCTGTTCAAATCACAGCACTTCCTCCCATCCACTGCTTCTGTCCTCTAGGCTCCCATCTCCTCCCCTAAATGACTGCAGCCACCTCCTCACCAGCCCCATGCCCAGGCTCTTTCCTCTCCTCTGACCTCAGAGTGGGCCCAGAACTCATGCTTGGGCCCATCTCTGATCACACTGTTTTTCTACCAATAACTGGCAGTGGTAACTGCGAGTAGGAAATCTACCACTAGGGCTTCCCGTCCTCTGGCCCCACCCCACAGTTCAACTGCCCTCCATTCACACCCACCATGCTGTCTGGCTGCACACAGAACCCTCCCTGCAATCTCTTCCTGCCTGCCTGCCTGCCTGCCTGCCTGCCTGCCTCATCCTTTCTCTCCCCCTGCTCCCAGTCCCGCCAGCCCTGACCTCCCATCCCATTTTGGCCTTGTACCTGCTTTCCCTCCCCTGTGGTCTCACAAAAGCACTGGGCTGGGGGAGCACATAAATTTGTTTCCCCATCTAGAACAGAATTGTAACACCCTTGGTTATTAGGAGAATAATATAATGTGGTGTTTTATAATATAAAATGTTTTATGTCAAATTCATAACTTGAGCTATGGTCTAACTGCTAATTTTAACTCAAATGCTCCCATTATGTTCTCCCAAGCCACATAACAATGTCTCCAATCCCCCAAGCACCCATCCTCGTGGTCTCTCCTGTCCGCACACACTAACCATGTGCCCAAGCCCCACAACGTTGCCTGAGTGCTGTCAGTGTGCGAATTCTTTCCGAAAACTGTCTTTCCTTGAGTGAGATGACAATGACCTATGAAGAGAAGGACAGGATTCAAATCTGTTCTCCTTTTTCTCCTAACAGTGAAGTTCGAGTTGTTTTTCTTTTCTTTCTAAGTCCTAAGTGAAAGAAGTTCAATTGTATTTAACAGGAAAGGTCAGCGCCCGTGGTTGTCTGGTCCATTAAATGTGCCCCAGTGGAGCCCAACAGATAGTGGGCCCAGGGCGAAGGCTGCTTGGGGGCTGAACGGGCAGAAGAGGGGAGGCGACCCGTCTTAGCTGGTAGGTCATAGTGCTCTGTGCTTTCTCAAGGTCAAGGACGATTATACCTTGTAGCACGGGCACTGTAAATCTGGATATAATTAGCATGATTTGCTTTTACAAATCTATCAAATGCTTATTCAGTTGTAGTAGGTCTGCCTAATTAATTTGTTTAAAATGGAGTGTAGTAGGAATTGATGGCTTGCAGTCTCAGAACTTGCAAGATGATGCTTACAGTGTTTTTCTCAATCATCACAAAATCACCTAAGTAAATATTCCTAGGAAAAGTTTAGGATTTAAATTCAATAGAAAACAATATTTTAAAAAATAGTGTATGGAAACAAATTACATCCCTATGTACACTGACTGAGATGTGACATTTTTCTAAGAAAACATTTTCTAAGGCATATTTATTTTTATTGTTTCCCTTGACATTTCCTGTGAAATTTTCTAACTCTTGCACATTCAAGCAGTCCCTATATAAGGCCAAAATGTCAGAACAAGAAATTTAATATGGATTGTATATTAAACAGCTTATTTACATGATTCCAGTGTGTAGACATTCGGAAGCATCCAGGTAGGCATTATGTAGAACAACCGAGATTATGGGTGACAACACTTGGCTCTAAACAGCAATGCACACCCTAGGTTGCCCAGTTAAATGCTGAGGTCATTTAGCCCAAGAATAATGTTTTGTCGCCGATGCCTTCTGCAAGCGAGCTTCAGAATAAATACCTACTTCTCTCCGCTACAGTTAAGAACTACACCAAATGTTTACGATGTTTCCCACATGTTTACTGAAGTTTGACTTCCTATCATAGTTTCTAGAGGTACAGTCTAGAAGTAAGGGGCTTGAGCAATGTACAATGAATGCTCATTGGCCTCCGCCCACATGAACAACAGCTCTAACCAAAACCCAGCAGGTGGTACTTTCACATTCTGCATTTCACTTTCCTGAGAAATAGCAACTAAGTAATAAATCAGCTGGCATTAAGTAACTTTAGAACCATATGGGCAGCCAGCTCAGTTTCCTGTATTGTCTACATCTACAGAAGTGCGCAGTAAAAATAGAACCAACTATGAAGGTGCTGAAGAATTTTGACAGAGAGGTCAAAGAAAAATTACATAAAACATGTCTATTTGACTATACATTAATTATTTGGAAACACATCACCTTTATCCAAGGTAATATTCTTTAACATGAACATTCATTTCTCCAAGCCCTGTGCACAAATACAAGTCCTAGATGATCTTTTATTTCACTTTTGTAATTTTATTCTTTTAGTAAAAAATAAATGTATCCTTCAGACATCCTTTATTTACTACTGATCCTAGAAATGTCTGTTTTTAGTCACACCACCCAGCTCCATGTGGAATATTTTGTATCAATTATCCTCATTACCAGATGATCTTCCTCTTTTCATTCTGACATCTGCCAGGAGGAGCAGCTTGAAGAGCAACCTCACTATCAACTTCTTCACAAACGCCTTCTCGCTTGCTAAGGACACCCAAACGAAGTAGGACTTCATCAGCTGATCTAATTCCTTGGGTAGGCATGCAGTCCACTGGCTCACAATGTTCTGCCCACCTTAGGGATGACTCAGGAAGGCTACATAGGCATATGATCTGTATTACATGGTAAATTTCCCACTGGGACATCGATTTTATGTAGGCTTGCTAGCCATCTCCTGTGCATCATCCTTAATGCTCCTTGATTTACAACTCAAAAAGTTCCAGAAATTAGAAAATTAATAAATCTAAATCTAAGTTGGAAATGCTTTACCAATCAAGTAAATGCATGACTGAGGGTCAGCAGTATTTCTGATATAACAATTAAACATCACTACTACAGGACTCAAAAGAATAAAAATTCCTTTATAATGGAAGACAACTCAATATGTGTCTCTTTGGGAAGAAACTAGAGCAATACTAGACATTCCTGGTTATTTTTGTGAAGAAATGAAAATGATATTCAAGTGGGAAAAGATAAAAAAGAACACCTATGCAAAGCACAAAATAAGGTAACATTCATTATTCAGAAACACTTTATTAACTAATTTGAGAGAAGAACGTTTCAGCATTTTACCATATAGCGCAGTGTCTACTCCTACATGTTTAAAGAAATGTACTTGATCAGCAGTTCCTATGCAAGGATCATCAACTGCGGTCCCTGAAGTATTTTCTTTTGTTGTATCCTGCTTGCCCATGGCAGGGTAATAAATACTATTCCACTCTAAAAAATGAGTGAAGAACAGTTTGCCAAATATTTTCCTTGTCTGAATCAATGCATTATTTCGCATCTTTGCAAATCATCCTCTTGCATTTCTTGCATTCCATTGCCAAAACAACTGGGAGTGAAACGGGAAAGAATATTATCACGCATCCTATTTCCTGGTTAGAAAAAGAATCATCTAGCACCTTCTCTTCCACCAAGCCTTGGATGCCAGTACATTCCAGTCTAACTGCCTTGCAGAAAGGGAGCAGACCATCAATGATACACCCCAGCTGTCAGGGCCACATGCAGCAGTCCAGCTCCGCAGGCTTTAAGGGATGAGGATATGGGGCTCAAGGAAATAGCTCAGTACAGGAGAAGGCAGGGTGATTTTATTAAGGTAACACTTGACTTTCACTTTAAGCTTTTAGACAGCAAGTATCTTGTACTGATTATCACTTGGTGTTTCTCTCTCTCACTGTCCACAGGTAGACAGGACATCGGTACTATATGTTTACCCTTCTGCCTCTGCGTTGACAGGTGGCTGCGACCAGCGGCAGGACAGCTCACCACCAGGCTTGCCTGCTCAGCCTAACACCCTGGTCCCGTGGTACCATCCTGACCCCAGTGCTGCCCCTTTGGCCCAAAAGGATGGCAAGAGCTGAGGGTAGAGCAGCACCCTGTCCACTGATGCAGAGACCACCTCTGAGCTCACAGCCCTGGAAGTCACCAGCTGGCTATGTGCATGCCAAACATCGGGCAGGTATTTTTATGTTGGTTCCTAGCTTCTGGACTTGGAACTACTTTCTTCCAGGAACCAAGGTGCTGCATGCCAGGGGTGGAAGATAAAAAGAAACTAAAGACCAGTGGATCGAGTGATATAAGGGAAAGAAGCACAAGTATTAAGGCAGAAAGAGGAGGAAAAAGAGGGGAAAAGAGGAAACAGTGCGAGCAGAGCTAGATGTTCTGGACAATGAACAAAGATGCTTACGTGAGACCCCAGAGGACCTGCCTTCGGCCACTGCTGTCCACGCCAGCACGCCATGGGGTTCATGCCACAGGTGAGCGCCTCCCCACACCCTTGACCTCTCCCACCCCGCTGACCCCACACCCTTGCTGAAGCTCACTCGCCTAGCAACCACCACTCATGCTGTCTCATGGCTGGCACCAAAACCAAGCTCACAGCAAGCTAAAGAAAGTATTCCAAAAAGTCTTTTTAAATGTATCCTGATTGTTCTGTCTTCTTAGTAAAGATCTTCTTCTCTCAAGAGATATAGTTTCTTCTATCTTTACAGATAATGAAAAGCCACTCACCCAACATAAAATAGGATTTTGAAAATTCTGAAGAACTTTGAAGGACATAAATGATACTTATTGTTAGTTTAAGTCTGAAGGATACAACCCAGGGTCCCTTTCCTGCACAGAGCCAGGAGGAAACGTCAGCGACCCAGTCTGAGTCTGTGTCCCTCCCCATACACCGGAAAGAGCACCACTGTGTCACAGATCACGAAGGCTGAGTCAAATGCACGTCCTGCCCAGGGTGTACCACCAGGCCACAACGACTTCGTGGTCCAACAAGGGTGAGGTGGATAAGTGAAAAGACGTAAAGCTTTCTATTTTTCAAGTGTTTCCTTCAGGATTATCCAATTCTCAAGACCAGAGTAGAGGAGATAAGGCAACTGTTACTAGACGTATTTCACAAATGAAATGATATACACCAAGGATATGTGGCTGTGCCGCAAGCCACATGGCTGCCTAGGGACAAAGAAGTGACGACCACCCAAGAACCCTGGAGCCCACCTCAGTGCTCTTGTCATCCTGGACTCTCATACTCATTAACATCATACATTATACATCAAGAAGTAACTGACTCAAGTCTATACTAACTGATAAATAAAGACCGACGAACTATTGCACTGGAGTTTTCCAGCCTGATGGGAAGATTAATAATTAAAAACATTCTGCTTAAAATTTTAAATTGCCATGCCCAGGCATTTGCAATTCAAAAAACTACAGGTGTGATAAAGAACAGGAAACCACATAACAAGTACTGATCCATCATCTTGATTTATCCTACTTAGTATCTTTTAGACGCAATCATTTTGGAATGTGTTATTCTAAGGTACAAATGACAAGGAAGACCGGCTTCCTACCCCACCTCACGCCTCACTTGCTGAATTCCTGTTCGGTAGCAGATGGAAGCATGCTGCAAGCATGCACAAGCGTCCATTCCTAAGTTATTATGCACGCTGAACCTGCACGGGGGTCTGCAATGCTCCAGGGTTGACACAATAAAGCTCTGCTCCCAAAATGAGGGTATTTCCCAAGCTCCCGTTGTCCGTGCTCCGCGCTCTCGGCACAGCTCACAGCCTCGCGGGCGGTGTGGCTTCTCGGGGGATCTCTGCCACCCACGGTGCCACTCGCGCACCGCGCGCGCACAGCCTCAAGGAAGCACGCACCCCCAGGGTTCCGAAGGTGTCCGTCGTCCCCGGGTCAAGCTGCCTACGTGGCCAGGGTCCCTCTCGCATCCCCAGCGAGGCGGTGGCGCAGGGCGGGACCCCGCTCCGGATCCCGGGGTCCCCACCCTCACCCCTCTACTCGCCGATGCACTGCGCAGACCCAGCTGTGGCGGCGCCGGTGACGCCCGGCCTGGGCAGCCCGGGGACCGCGCGGTGTCGCCGGCTCGGACCCCGGTGTCCCCGCGCCCCCGCGTCGGGCGCGCGTTCGCCCCGGCCCCAGCCCCCGCCCCACGGGCTGAGCGCTGAGCGGCAGGAGCGGTCCCCTCGCGTCCCCGGGGCCACCGCGGCCCGCGCCCCGCAGCCCCCGCCTCCCCCGCGCCGAGCGCAGAGCTGGTGCGAGGGGCGCGATGGTGCGGACCCTCCCGGAGTCGCCCGGCCGCATCCCGTCCCGGGCCCCGGCCCCGGCCCCGGCCACAGCCGCCCCGGCCCCGGCCCCGGCCCCGGCCCCCGCCCCGCCGCCCCGGCCCGCTCACCTGCTGAGCGCCCTGCGCAGCCGCTGGCGCACCCCGGCGCGCGGGGACGCGGACAGGCCGCTCTCGGCCGGCAGCGGCTCGATGGTGGTCACCACGGGGCCCGGCGCGGCGGGCGGCTCGGGCGGCGACATCGCGGCGCTCACTGCGCGGCCGGGCGCATGGTCGCCGCCGGGGTGGGGGCGGGGCGGCGCGGACCCGGCTCCGCGGTCCCTCGCTCCTCGCGCCGCTCCTCCTCGCGCTCCGGTCCCGGCCCGGCTGCGCCCGCGAGGCGGCGGCGGCGGCGGCGGCGGCGGGGGAGGAGCCCGGCCCCGCCTTCCTCGCCAGGCGCCGTCCGCGTCCCCGGAGCCGGGACCGGGAGCGAACCGAGCGGGCGGGGACCGGAGAGCGGGGTGTGCGCGGCTCCGCCGGGGGGCGCTGCGGGGCCGAGCCCAGCCCGGGAGGGGACGCAGAACTGGGACTGAGGGGACCCGAGCCTGACAGACGGGACCCGAGCCTGACAGAGGGGACCCCGAACCCGGACTGAGGGGACCCGAGCCTGACGGAGGGCGCCCCGAACCCGGACTGAGGGGACCCGAGCCTGACGGAGGGCGCCCCGAACCGGGACTGAGGGGACCCGAGCCTGACAGAGGGAGCCCCGAACCGGGACTGAGGGGACCCGAGCCTGACAGAGGGAGCCCCGAACCCGGACTGAGGGGACCCGAGCCTGACAGAGGGAGCCCCGAACCGGGACTGAGGGGACCCGAGCCTGACAGAGGGAGCCCCGAACCGGGACTGAGGGGACCCGAGCCTGACAGAGGGAGCCCCAAACCGGGACTGAGGGGACCCGAGCCTGACGGAGGGGGCGCCGAACCGGGACTGAGGGGACCCGAGCCTGACAGAGGGGGCCCGAGCCTGACAGAGGGGACCCCGAACCCGGACTGAGGGGACCCGAGCCTGACGGAGGGCGCCCCGAACCGGGACTGAGGGGACCCGAGCCTGACAGAGGGAGCCCCGAACCGGGACTGAGGGGACCCGAGCCTGACAGAGGGAGCCCCGAACCGGGACTGAGGGGACCCGAACCTGACAGAGGGAGCCCCGAACCGGGACTGAGGGGACCCGAGCCTGACAGAGGGAGCCCCGAACCGGGACTGAGGGGACCCGAGCCTGACAGAGGGAGCCCCGAACCGGGACTGAGGGGACCCGAGCCTGACAGAGGGAGCCCCAAACCGGGACTGAGGGGACCCGAGCCTGACAGAGGGGGCGCCGAACCGGGACTGAGGGGACCCGAGCCTGACAGAGGGGGCGCCGAACCGGGACTGAGGGGACCCGAGCCTGACAGAGGGGGCGCCGAACCGGGACTGAGGGGACCCGAGCCTGACGGAGGGCGCCCCGAACCCGGACTGAGGGGACCCGAGCCTGACAGAGGGAGCCCCGAACCGGGACTGAGGGGACCCGAGCCTGACAGAGGGGGCGCCGAACCGGGACTGAGGGGACCCGAGCCTGACAGAGGGAGCCCCGAACCGGGACTGAGGGGACCCGAGCCTGACAGAGGGAGCCCCGAACCGGGACTGAGGGGACCCGAGCCTGACAGAGGGAGCCCCAAACCGGGACTGAGGGGACCCGAGCCTGACAGAGGGGGCCCGAGCCTGACAGAGGGGACCCCGAACCCGGACTGAGGGGACCCGAGCCTGACGGAGGGCGCCCCGAACCCGGACTGAGGGGACCCGAGCCTGACGGAGGGCGCCCCGAACTCGGACTGAGGGGACCCGAGCCTGACAGAGGGAGCCCCGAACCGGGACTGAGGGGACCCGAGCCTGACAGAGGGAGCCCCAAACCGGGACTGAGGGGACCCGAGCCTGAGAGAGGGCGCCCCAAACCGGGACTGAGGGGACCCGAGCCTGACAGAGGGAGCCCCGAACCGGGACTGAGGGGACCCGAGCCTGACAGAGGGGGCGCCGAACCGGGACTGAGGGGACCCGAGCCTGACGGAGGGCGCCCCGAACCCGGACTGAGGGGACCCGAGCCTGACGGAGGGCGCCCCGAACCCGGACTGAGGGGACCCGAGCCTGACAGAGGGGGCGCCGAACCGGGACTGAGGGGACCCGAGCCTGACAGAGGGGGCCCCTAACCCGGACTGAGGGGACCCGAGCCTGACAGAGGGGGCGCCGAACCGGGACTGAGGGGACCCGAGCCTGACAGAGGGGGCGCCGAACCGGGACTGAGGGGACCCGAGCCTGACAGAGGGCGCCCCGAACCCGGACTGAGGGGACCCGAGCCTGACAGAGGGGGCGCCGAACCGGGACTGAGGGGACCCGAGCCTGACGGAGGGCGCCCCGAACCCGGACTGAGGGGACCCGAGCCTGACAGAGGGGGCGCCGAACCGGGACTGAGGGGACCCGAGCCTGACAGAGGGGGCGCCGAACCGGGACTGAGGGGACCCGAGCCTGACGGAGGGCGCCCCGAACCCGGACTGAGGGGACCCGAGCCTGACGGAGGGCGCCCCGAACCCGGACTGAGGGGACCCGAGCCTGACAGAGGGGGCGCCGAACCGGGACTGAGGGGACCCGAGCCTGACAGAGGGAGCCCCGAACCGGGACTGAGGGGACCCGAGCCTGACAGAGGGAGCCCCAAACCGGGACTGAGGGGACCCGAGCCTGACAGAGGGCGCCCCGAACCGGGACTGAGGGGACCCGAGCCTGACAGAGGGAGCCCCGAACCGGGACTGAGGGGACCCGAGCCTGACAGAGGGAGCCCCAAACCGGGACTGAGGGGACCCGAGCCTGACAGAGGGCGCCCCGAACCGGGACTGAGGGGACCCGAGCCTGACAGAGGGAGCCCCGAACCGGGACTGAGGGGACCCGAGCCTGACAGAGGGAGCCCCAAACCGGGACTGAGGGGACCCGAGCCTGACAGAGGGGGCGCCGAACCCGGACTGAGGGGACCCGAGCCTGACAGAGGGGGCGCCGAACCGGGACTGAGGGGACCCGAGCCTGACAGAGGGGGCGCCGAACCGGGACTGAGGGGACCCGAGCCTGACAGAGGGAGCCCCAAACCGGGACTGAGGGGACCCGAGCCTGACAGAGGGGGCGCCGAACCGGGACTGAGGGGACCCGAGCCTGACAGAGGGAGCCCCGAACCGGGACTGATGGGACCCGAGCCTGACAGAGGGAGCCCCAAACCGGGACTGAGGGGACCCGAGCCTGACAGAGGGCGCCCCGAACCGGGACTGAGGGGACCCGAGCCTGACAGAGGGAGCCCCGAACCGGGACTGAGGGGACCCGAGCCTGACAGAGGGGGCGCCGAACCGGGACTGAGGGGACCCGAGCCTGACGGAGGGCGCCCCGAACCCGGACTGAGGGGACCCGAGCCTGACGGAGGGCGCCCCGAACCCGGACTGAGGGGACCCGAGCCTGACAGAGGGGGCGCCGAACCGGGACTGAGGGGACCCGAGCCTGACAGAGGGGGCCCCGAACCCGGACTGAGGGGACCCGAGCCTGACAGAGGGGGCCCCTAACCCGGACTGAGGGGACCCGAGCCTGACAGAGGGGGCCCCGAACCCGGACTGAGGGGACCCGAGCCTGACAGAGGGGGCCCCGAACCCGGACTGAGGGGACCCGAGCCTGACAGAGGGGGCGCCGAACCGGGACTGAGGGGACCCGAGCCTGACAGAGGGGGCCCCGAACCCGGACTGAGGGGACCCGAGCCTGACAGAGGGGGCCCCTAACCCGGACTGAGGGGACCCGAGCCTGACAGAGGGGGCGCCGAACCGGGACTGAGGGGACCCGAGCCTGACAGAGGGGGCGCCGAACCGGGACTGAGGGGACCCGAGCCTGACAGAGGGCGCCCCGAACCCGGACTGAGGGGACCCGAGCCTGACAGAGGGGGCGCCGAACCGGGACTGAGGGGACCCGAGCCTGACAGAGGGAGCCCCGAACCCGGACTGAGGGGACCCGAGCCTGACGGAGGGCGCCCCGAACCCGGACTGAGGGGACCCGAGCCTGACAGAGGGAGCCCCGAACCCGGACTGAGGGGACCCGAGCCTGACAGAGGGGGCCCCGAACCCGGACTGAGGGGACCCGAGCCTGACAGAGGGGGCCCCTAACCCGGACTGAGGGGACCCGAGCCTGACAGAGGGGGCGCCGAACCGGGACTGAGGGGACCCGAGCCTGACAGAGGGGGCGCCGAACCGGGACTGAGGGGACCCGAGCCTGACAGAGGGCGCCCCGAACCCGGACTGAGGGGACCCGAGCCTGACAGAGGGGGCGCCGAACCGGGACTGAGGGGACCCGAGCCTGACAGAGGGAGCCCCGAACCCGGACTGAGGGGACCCGAGCCTGACGGAGGGCGCCCCGAACCCGGACTGAGGGGACCCGAGCCTGACAGAGGGAGCCCCGAACCGGGACTGAGGGGACCCGAGCCTGACAGAGGGGGCCCCTAACCCGGACTGAGGGGACCCGAGCCTGACAGAGGGGGCGCCGAACCGGGACTGAGGGGACCCGAGCCTGACAGAGGGGGCGCCGAACCGGGACTGAGGGGACCCGAGCCTGACAGAGGGGGCGCCGAACCGGGACTGAGGGGACCCGAGCCTGACAGAGGGAGCCCCGAACCCGGACTGAGGGGACCCGAGCCTGACAGAGGGAGCCCCGAACCGGGACTGAGGGGACCCGAGCCTGACAGAGGGCGCCCCGAACCCGGACTGAGGGGACCCGAGCCTGACGGAGGGCGCCCCGAACCCGGACTGAGGGGACCCGAGCGTGACAGAGGGAGCCCCGAACCGGGACTGAGGGGACCCGAGCCTGACAGAGGGCGCCCCGAACCCGGACTGAGGGGACCCGAGCCTGACAGAGGGAGCCCCGAACCCGGACTGAGGAGACCGGAGCCTGAGGGGACCGGAGCCTGAAAGAGGAGACCCGGAGCGAGGACCGGAATGAACGTGGGGAGCCGGCGGGGTCTGCGCACTGTCTGCCGGGGGGCGCTGCGAGGATCCCGCCCCGACCCGGGTTCTGACCCGCGTCCCCACCCGGGGCAGAGGGGACCCGGAGCGGCACCGCGGGCCCTGGAGTGGGCGGGGTCTGCGCTCCGCTCTGCCAGGGGGCGCTGCGGGGATCCCGGCCCGACCCTTCAGTCCTGTTCCACGTCCCGAACCCGACCAGGAACGAACCCCGACGGCGGGCGGGTGTGCGCTCTGGCTCCGCCGGGGGGCGCTGCGGGGATCCCGGCCCCAACCGCGGTCCGTCAGTGCTCCCCGCTGCGGTGACGGCGGCCGCTGGGCCCGGGGCTCGGATGCCGGGGTCACAGGCGGCCGAGGACGCACCCCGGCATGGCGGGGACCCTGGCTCCGGCCGGTGTCCCGAACACCACACCTGCACCACCACGACGGGCCGGGGACCGAGGAGGGGGAACCGCCGCTCGCCGAGGGGACCCGCAACCAAGCCACCCACTCTCCGTGGCGGGGACTCGCGCTGGGACAGGAGGGCGGTGACACTTCTCACAGGGACCCCACACGGCACCCTCAACCAACGCCGAGGTCGCGCCTCACTGGGAGGAAGACGCAGCACAGCATTGATGTTCAGAGCTGCAACTTAGATTTTGTGAGCAGAATTCAATAGGCAAAAACAGACCTAAGAGAAACAAAGAGCCCAAAAGCTCTGTGAAAGTTCCCCTCAGAGCAAATTCCTAAGCTGAATCTGTGCAATGCCAGACTCTGGGAAACCCTGCAAAGAAAGCTGCTAACAGGGATCTCAGAGGCGACTACGGGAGGGAGAGATGTTGGTATGTAGGTCCAGGCACTGCAGAGAATTGGGATGGACACCCAGACATTTGTCAAAGACTCCCAAAGAGGAGACATCTTAGATATAAGGAGGATGTCCTAGCAGTAAAGTCTACACCATAGGACTAAAGATGAAACAATAGACCCTCAGAATTTACAGCCAAACCTCAGCATGATAAAGGCGAGCACCGGCAACTTGATTACCTTCCAAATTCAAATGGAATGCTCTTGTAAGAAAGATATTTTATCCAGAATTTCTTTAACCTATGTCTATAACATCCAACAATCAATCAGAAATTGCTACAGAAGGAAAAAGAAAAAAATGCAATAATCTATAGCAGGGAGTAGCAAATGTTTTCTGAAAATACTAAGTAAATTTCTAGGCTTTGTAGGCCACACAGTACCTGTTACAACATCTCCACTGCTGTATATGAATATGGCCATAGACAGTAGTTAAATGAATGATCATGGCCATGTTTCAATAAAACTTTATTTATTTATGGACACTGAAATTTGATTTTCATATGCTTTTTTTTTTTTTGGTACTGAGAATCGAACTCAAGACCTTGCACTTGCCAGGCAGTCACTGTGCCACTGAGCAATATCACTGGCCCAATTCTTTTCATTTTAAACCACTCTTTTTTTAATCATTTAAAAATGTAGAATCCCTTCTATACTTGGAAGCTATACAAAAATAGATTAATAAATAATCGCAAATATTAGCAAACCAATTCCAACAACATTTTTAAAAGATTTTATATTGTGACCAAATAAATTTATCCTAGGAGTGCAAAGTTATTTTAACATCAGGAAATCAGTTAATGTAATATTTCACATGAATAGAATAAAGAAAAGAGTATTTGACAAAATTCAATATCCATAATGATAAGAATCTCTCAAAAAACTCATGAGAAAGGAGTTCCCTGAATCAGAAAGAGCATTTACAAAAACATTACTGTGAAAATTATAATTAATGTTGTAAGGTGAAATACCTCCCAAAGCCAAGAACAAGTTAAGAATATCATTGCTACTCAATACTGTTCTGGAGGAACTAGCCAGTTCAATCAAAAAGAAGGGAATCAGCGCAGGAAAATAACACAATGAAAGAAGCCAGTATCTTTCAGTAATAACTCTAAATGTAAATAGTCTCAATTCCCCAGTCAAAAAACACAGATTGGCAAAATGGATCAAAAAACAAAACCCAACACTATGCTGTATACACGAAACACATTTAATACAAAAAGACATTCATAGAATAACAATGAAAGGATGGAAAACAGTATTTTATGCAACAGGAACTCAAAAACAAGCAGGAGTAGCTATCCTATTTTCAGACAAAGTAGACTTCAAAACAAAATTAATCAAAAGAGGTAAAGAAAGTTACTGCATTTTGGTTGAGGGAACAATTCAACAGGAAGAGATAAGAATTATAAACATATATGCACCAAACACCAGTGCACTCCACTGCATAAAACAAACACTACTGGACCTGAAAGATCAGATAAATATCAATGTAAGTATAATGGGGGACCTCAATACCCACTGTTACAAACAACTCATCTAGACAAAAAGTCAATAAAGAAACACTAGAGTTGCACCAAACCTTCAAACAAATGAACTTAGTAGATATCTACATAATGTTCTACCCAACAACAGCAGAATACACATTCTTCTCAGCAGCACATGGAACTTTCTCCAAATTAGATCACATCCTAGTCCATAAAGCATGTTTAAGTAAATGCAAAAGAATTGAAATTATCCCATGCATATTATCAGATCATAGTACAGTGAAACTAGAAATCAATGGCAAAGAAACTAGGTCATAGTTCAATGATCATAGTCCAGTGAAACTAGAAAAGATGGTCCAATGTAATTAAAAATCAGTGGCAAAACAAATAACAGAAATAATCGAACACATGGAAATCAAATGATATGCTCTTGAATAATCAGTGGGTTGCAGAAGAAATCAAAGAAGAAAATAGTTCCATGAATTAAATGATAATGCCAGTAAAACGCATCAGAACTTATGGGACATGATGAAAGCAGTCCCAGGACAGAAGTTTATAGCTGTGAAGGCCCATAGCAGAAAAACAGAGTGAGTCCCCAAAAATAACCTAATTATGCACCTTGAGGTCCTAGAAAAACAAGAATAATCCAAATTCAAAGCTAGTACAGGGAAAGAAATTATAAGGATCAGAACAGAAATTAATGAAACTGTTATTAAAAATCAACACAAAGAATAAATGAATGGAAGAGTTGGTTCTTTGAAAGAATAAACAAAATAGACAAACCTTTAGCCAATTTTACCAAAACAAGGAAAGAAAAAATCTGAATCAATGCAATTAAATATGAAAAAGGCAAAATCAGCATGGACACTACTGAAATCGAGAAGATCATAAATAACTACATTGAAAACATACTCCAATAAATTGGAGAATCCAGAAGAAATTAATAGATTCCTAGGGACATATGAATTACCAAAACTGAACCACAAAGATGTAAATAATCCAATAACTGGCTATGAAATTGAAGAATAAAAAAAAAAAACCTACCAAATAAAAGCCCAGAACCCAGTGGATTCATTGCTGAATTCTACAAAAATTTCACAGAAGATCTAATACAAATACTCCTCAAATACTTTAATGAAATTGAAAGGGAAGGAGTACTCCCAAAGTCATTCCTGGAAGTTAGCATTACCCTGATTCCAACATCAGACTAGGACCAAACTACAGACCAATCTCTTTAATGTACATAGACACAAAAATTCCTCAAAAAATCTAGACCCACATGTCTCACGATGTACTAAATTAAAATGGATCAAAGATGTAAATGTTAAAACAGAAACACTTAATCTGCTGGAAGATAAAATAGGTAAAAGTCTTGAAGACAAAGACGTAGGCAAAGACTTTTCTGCACAGACCCCAATTGCACAAAAAATAATGTCAAGATTCAACAAATGGGATCATATCAAATTTAAAAGCCTCTGGACAGAAAAGAAAACAACCAACAGAAAGAAGAGACAGCCTACACAATGGGAAAAAAATTTTACCAGCTACTTTTCAGAGAACTAATATCTAGAACAGAACTCAAAAAAAATTAGACCCTCCCGCAAATAAAAGACCCAATAATAAATGTGCAACTGAAATGAATAGACACTGCTCAGAAGAAGAGGTACAAATGGCCAAAAAATACATTTAAAATGCTCAACATCTCCGGCCATTAGAGAAATGAAAATTAAAAGACCACGAGATTCCATCTTACTCCAGAAAGAATGGCTATCATCAAGAAATAAAAACAAATTCTGGCAAGACTGTAGGGGAAAAGGAGTACTTTTACATTGTTCATGGGAATGTAAATTAGTGCAACCACTATGGAAAACAGTATGGTGATTCCCCCAAAAAAAACTAAAAATAAAAATTTCATTTGATCCAGCTATTTCCCTTCTAGGTATCTTTCTGAGAGAATTCAAGACATCATATTACAGTGATATATGCATGCTCATGTTTACAGAAGCACAATTATAATAGCTAAATCTTGAAAGTGGCCTATATGTTCATCAACAGACATATGGATAAAGAACATGTGGTGTTTACTCAATAGAATACTACTCTGCCACTAAGAATAAACTTGAGTCATTTGTAGGAAAATGAATGAACCCTGAGTCCATAATGTTAAGTGAAGTAAATCAGATACACAAGCTTAAATATTGCATGGTTTATCTTTTATGAGAAACCCAAAATATAAATAAATTGTAGAGTAAATTAAAAAGATAATAGGAAACAGAGGATAGATATTTTGCAAAAAGGAAAGGGACCAAGAGATGCAAAGAGGGGAGAAGAAAGGGATAAAAAAAAAGAGGATTAAGTGTGTCCTGTGCATGTACCATCTCCCCATGATGAAGGTCACTTGTTATGTACTGCAAACATCCACACGGTCCTAGCTCTCATTTTAATGATTGCATTAACTCGAGTTCTCGGGAGTACTTTTCTCGAGGCTATCTCAGAGCACACTGGCTGGATGCTGGTGTGTGTAGCAAACCATTTACTTTCTTGAATAACCAGCTCTGTAATAGTTCTTTATGTTTCTAGCAGTCTGCGTAGTTATCTTCAGAGGAAGATTTTTCACATTTATAGAGTTTTCTTGTTTTTAGGGTAGTAAGATATTTCTTTTTCTTTTCCCCTACAGTCAGTGTATGGAGAGTGCGTGGGCAATGGAATGTTTTACCTAGCATGTTAGGAACAGTGGGTGGGGGGTGTTAGTATTTTTTATGAATATTGCTTAATACTGTCCATTAGGTCTCATTCCTGATCAATAAAAGTACCTGACTCGGTTGAGTCTTTTTATTTATTTTAAAGAAATTTAAATGCAGATTTGGGGGAAATTAGCAAAAAGGCACATTGCCTGATGTTAGGATGATTAAATTGAACCTCTAATTTTTATTATTTGTCCAAGGCAAACTAACAGAATCAGTGTGCACCCCTGAATGCCCTCCCTGGCTGCAGAAGCTGTGCTGCAAGCTGGTCTGTGTACCAACTGCCATGTGCTACCTTTTACACAGGCGCTGCTTCGGTAGTATGCATCCCATCCCATCATTTCGGTGGATATGTGGAGAAATAGATTTTCCTTCAAACATTCAGGCAAAAGTGGGTTTTTGTTTGTGTGGGGTATGTTTTTCCCCTCTTGGCTTTTGCTCTTAAATCCTAAATGTTAATAGTGCAGGACACAGGCATGACAGGCAGGTGAACAACGAAGGGAAAGTGTTCAAAACTCCTGTACTAGCTAACAGGCTTCTGAAGGTATCACTGTGGTCCACAGAGAAGGCTGGAAAGGGTAGCAGGGAGATGTTGTATCAGCTACACAGACTTAAAACAAAGTTGGCATCTCTTTGGACTTTAAAATTGTTCCTATGTAGTTTATTTTTTATTTATTTATTTATTTTTTTTGTGGGTACCGGGGGGTCGACCTCAGGACCTCGCGTGCCAACAGGCACCCGTGCCGCTGAGCGATATCACCGGCCCCTTTTTCCTATGTGGGTTCCGGGAGCTGAACTCGGGCCCTTGCGCTTGCAAGGCAGGTGCTTACACCGCTGAGCCATCTCACCGGACCTTTTATTTTTGTTTAATCAAGTAAACAAGAGGTTTCTTTTCCACAGGGGAAAAAAGTGAAAAAAATGGTAAGGAACAATTGGATATCTGCCTCCATGAACGTAGACATCTACCTCATACTATACACAAAAGTTAGCCAAAACTGGATCATACATTGAAATGTAAGATCTATAATAATAGAACTTTTTAAAGCACATATAAGAGAAAATCTGTGAGACCTTAATTAGGCAAAGCTTTCTTTGACATGATACCAAAAGCATGATCTACCAACAAACAAAAATTGATGAAGTAGACTGATTCAAAATTCAAAACTTTGGGCCAGGGATTTAGCTCGGTGGCGCAACGCCTGCCAGGCAAGCGTGAGGTCCTGAGTTCGATTCCTGGTATCCCTCCCCCCAAAAAATTCAAAACTTTTGTGCTTCAAAAGATACCATTAAGAAAACAGAAATGTAAGCCGTGGATCAGGAAGAAAATGTCTGCAAACTTATATGTGGTAAAGGACATGTGTCCAGAATATACACAAAACTCTTACAACCCAGTAAGAAAAAACATGCAACCCAATAAAAAATGGGTGAAATATTTAAATATATATTCACCAAAGATATATAAATTATCAAATAAGCAAATGAAAAGATGCTTAACATCATAAGTCATTAGGGAAATGTAAATAAAACCACTGTGAGATGTCATTTTTTTACACCCACTAGGAGCCTAAAATACAAACATAGACAACAATAAATGTTGGCAAGAGTGTACAAGAACACTTGTCTATCACTAGTAGAAATAGAAAATGGTGATGTCATTTTGAAAACAGATCAGTAGTTTCTTAAAAGTTAAACAGAAATTTACCACATAATCCAGAAATCCAAGAGAAATGAAAATATGTATGCACACAAAGACTTGCATACAAATGTTTGTAGAGTTCATAATTTATAATCAGCAAAAATCAGAAAAAAGCTAAAATCATTCAACTGGTGAATGGATAAAAATGTATATATGTACAATAGGATATTATTCACCAATTTTTATTGGAATAAACTATTGATATTTGTTATGTGATGGTTGGACATCAAACACATTATATTACATGAAACAAGACACAAAAGACCATATAATATTTGATTTTATTTATATATGTGCACAACAGCAAGTCTGTGGAGATAGAAAGTAGGTTTGTGGTTGCCTAGGGCAAGCACCAAAACAAAGATTAAAGAAAATAGTAAATAAGCAGTAAATAATTAAAACTGATTTATGATGATTATTGCACATTTTGATAAAGTCACTTTAAATTGTTGAGTTGTAGACTTTGTATAGGTAAATTTTATAATATACAAAATGTCCCTTAATAAACCTGAAAAATATTTATATTCTTAGGGAAAATTTTACAAACTTCAAACAAGAATATATAAGCACACATAGAAATGACATTCAGAGAACAAAATGAATTCATAGAAATTCAAACATTTGAAGGAAAAGTGAAGCACTCGATAGTTTGTAACATAAAATGATAAAATCTCTAAGAAAGCAAGAAAAAAATACTTACACATAGATGGGAAAACTATAAGAAAATCAGTAAAGTGAGCCCAACATTTGAAAACTAGGTGTTCCACATAAGAGAACACAGAAATGGAAGGGAGAAAACTTCAATCAAATAATTCAATAATTTCTCAGAACCAAAAGACATGGGCTGACAGTCTGATAGTGCCAAGAACAAGAGATTAACACAGACTATACTGAGTGCATTGTCATTAATGTCAGTAATTTGAGAACAAAAGAATATTTTTCAAGCTTCCTGAGAGGACAAAAAACAAAAGAAAGCACAATGATTGTATTTTTCTCAATAGCAACAAAGGAAATTAGAAGATAGTGAAGGAGTGTTCATAATTCTGAAGGAAAATTATTTTCATTTTAGGATTTTATATCCAGCCAAATTGTCAACCCACTGTGCAGGTAGGTAAATATATTTTCAGGCATGCAAGTTTGCAAAATATTTCCTTCCTATGCAGCATTTTTCAGGAAGTTATTGATGTGCTGGACCAGAACCAGACAGTACATGAAGAAAGAGAAATCCAACACAAGAAAGAAGCAAAGAGAATACTTGGGGTGATATTGGGAAATTTCAAGAGTACATGTATGCAGAAGTCATAGAGGATAAATAGTTCACCTTGGAAAATGTCAGAAGACTCTGGAAGAGTCTTCCTAAAGAAGATAACATTGATTTTTGAAATATACTCAACTTCTTGAAAGTAAATTTAGACAACTGGTAAAGAATTTTCAGTTAAATTTAATGACAAGTATAAAAGAAAATTTAAGAAAGTGGTCATTTTGATTCTAATAATACCTGAGAATTGTTCAAGCAGGATATGGAAAATAATCATAACTTATTAATCATCTAAGTGTTGAATAATGTTTGCTAAGCCATAGCAGTACAGACTACAGAATTTTTATCTAAATTTTTATTTGACAAGGGGCTAAAATGATGCATATGAATATTTGAGAAGAGGATAAAAAGAAAACAAAACCCACAGCTTCGATAGGGAAGAATCAATAGAAATATCAACTCACAGAAAGGGAAGGGTTTGCTTTTGGTGACAGAGAAAATAGTGGAAAGGGAGAAGAGTTTTGCTTAAGAACTCTTACAGAATTATCTGACCCTTTAAACCATATGCAGATATAACTTTGGCAAAATCAAAAAAAGTTTTTTTAAAGAGAGAAAAATACAGAATGTTAGTCCTGATATATTTCCCCTCTCCATTGAGTTCTTGGCTTTGTCCAGGAAACTTCCTAGTGATATTGTAGTTAAAGAAGAAAATGAGGAGTTGCTATCAGGAGCAGGGGCAGTTTCTTACTTAAGCTAATAAATAATTGTCACTGTAAATGTACAAGTGGAATTACTTACTTGGTAATTATTCTTCCATTCTCTAGAGATGATTACTTTTTCTTCATAGGTTAACCTTCAATTTCCAAATTTATGCATTCAGGTATATTTCAACAAGCTCTTTTCTTTTAAATTGACATAAAATGATAGACTGTTAAATAAAGCACTTGTCTAGTTAACATCCATCAGTAAAGTGGGGATGAGATTAAACATGGGGTTGTTTTCTGTCTGTTTACAAATGAAAAGTTCAAAATGGTCAAATTTACTCATCAGCTGGATATAGTAGACTTTCCTGGTACCTTTAGGCCTGTACAAGCCAACCATCTGTTTAAAGACTACTGGAATGAGTTATTGCATATTGGATATCTTTCAACATTGTAAAACTTTAAATAGGTGAATTGTCTGCTTCCTACCCAGTAGTAATTTCTCTTGTATTTCAAAACTCTTTCTTCTTTTAAAGCATTTCTACCTATTCCCTCAGTCAGTATACATAAAATGTCTGTGTTATTTTTGTTCACCTGGAAATGCCTAACTCCAATTTGTGATTTTGTGATTTAGTCTTAAGAAAGATCAACCATGCGTGCTCTCTACCTGGTGATAAACTCCACAGAGGCAAGAGGCTGTCCTGAAGGTCAGACTTTCCCATGGCGAGTTCAGCTAGGGCTGAGCTTTGGCAAGGTCAGAAGACCCTGGGAGCATTACTAGTAACTTATGTGCTGATCTGGTCCAAAACAATCTTGTGTTACCTGGCCTGAGGTTTTTCTTGGCTCCAAGAAATCTTCACGTCTTCTTCAAATCTTCCTTCACATCCATGGTCTTTATCATCACAAAACAATTAGTACTTTCTAACATACAGACATCAAAATATTCTCACTCTGACTACTAACTCTGATACTTTTATTCTAGCATTTAATTGACCTCATCAAAACTTCTTCTCAAATTCTTCATGCTGTCCTTACCAGATATGGACATCTTGAGCCACCATTAGAGTCATCTTCTTTGAAATTACCTTAACTCCTTCCATCTACCTGACAAGCCCCTGCCTGGCTGAATCCATGTGTCAGCCTACTCTGTGCACGTACCTTGTGGCTGAATTTCACTGAGAGAGAACACACACACCTGCTAAATAACCTCTTTCCATTTTCATGGCCCCCAAAACTCAAATAGGTGTGCCTTACTTTCCCAAAACCCTATTGTTTCTAATGTATTTGGTCTTTCTCTCTACACACCTTCTCCTCTCTGAAAAGCTTTTTCAGTGTCTCCTTACTGTCACCTTCAGCATCCGTTTTCATTCTTCATGGAGAAACAGAGCAGTCAGGCAGAAGCTGCAAGATCTTCCTCCCAGGGACACTATTTACATCTGCAGTCATGCTCCACACTTTTGCTCCTGCTACAGTGAGGGAAGAGTCCTCCTCTCAAAGGCGGGCTGCATTATCAGGGTTTCTCCAGAGAAACAGAACCAATAAAACTTGTACAGAAATTTACTTTAAGAAACTGGCTCATGTGACCCTGGAGGCTGGTGGGCACAACACCAGAGGGGTGGGCTGGAGGCTGAAGGCTGAGAAGAGCCAAGGTTCTAGTCCCAGGGAAAGCTCTGTGCTGCAGGGTCACCCCCTTCTCAAGGGAAGCTGGCCTTTTGTTCCACTCTTTCACCTAAGTGGATGAGGTCTTTATGGAGGGAAATTCTCTTGACTCAAAGTCTACCAATTTCAGTGTTAATTTCATTCAAAAACATGCTCACAGAAGCATCTGGAATAATCAGACCACATATCTAGGCACTGTGACCCAGCCAAGCTGACTGAAAAACCAACCACCATGCTGACCTTCCACATGTCCTCTGCAACTCTTCGCATTTACTAGGAGGCTGCTCTTATCCCAAATCTCTCCAACATCATCAAATTTCCCATCCCCTCTGAGTCATTCCTGTGGTCAAACAAGCCTACACTAGCACTTCTTATCTCAAAAAATAAGACTTCCTTAATCTCTGACTCATTTTCCCAAATCCCTGCAAATGTCACCCAATCTCTGCTCATGTAGTTACCTCTTTACCTCTCTGCTTAATGCATTTGACTGCTGCTTTGGTCTCCATTAATCCATCCAACATTCTTGCGAAGATCACCAATGACTTCTTTATTTCTTCTTTGATTAATCTTAATAATTAATCATCTGCCCTTAAGCAATTTGATTCATCAGTGCTTCCAAGACAGCAACTGTCCCTTTCTTGTTGAAATTCTTCCTTCTCTTGGTTTTAGGACATGACACTTCCCTGCTTTCCCCCACCTCAGTCTGCCCCCTTTTGAGTCTCGTTCCCAGTGTTACAGAGCTTTGGGGTTCTTTCCTGGGAGTTGTCTCTTGATAATGTTCATACACCTACTTGGCAGTCCCTCTAATCCCATTAACCTATGGATGCCAGTAACTCCCAAATTTGCACCTCTATCGCAACCTCCTGTCCTGACTTCTGGGCTCAGATACTTACCTACTACCTTCCCCCTGAATTTCTATTGTAAGTCTCAAATTCTACATATCTAAACTCATCTTGCCAATTTCAGAAAATGATACCAACAGCTATGCAGTTCTCAAATAAACAAAGCGATATAATTATCCCTAATCCTCATCCTAATATCCAACATAATCACAAGTGTTCTAGGTTCCTCTCTAAAACTTAACACCTTTCTATCTCCAGCACACAAAACACATCTTGTACATAGCCTTTGCTCAAAATGTTTGCTTTAACAAACTGAATGCATTACTCTCAAATTAATGTCTTCAGCCTAGTCTTTTTTTTCTGGGCTCTACACATGTACTTAAGTCTACTCAGAGTCTCTACAAGATGCTTTCAATGATGTCCCAGTTGAACAAGTCTAAAAGAAAACGTATAATCTATTCCCAGTCCAAAGCCACCCTCTCCAACCTCCCACTCAATTGGTAAACACAAACCTGAAATTGGACGGTATCTCCCCACACAGGTGAAGGTGGAGTGTCTTAGTTACTTCTCTCTTATTGCTGACACAAAATACCCAACGCCCAAAGTTAAAGGGGGAAAGGTTTACTTAGTTCACATTTTGTAGAGGTTTCAGTCCACAGTTGGCTGGCTCCAAGGTGGGGTGGCACGTGGCAGAGGAGAACAGTTCATGGTGGTGCAAGACAGCAAAAGCAACAAGGGAGAGTGAGGAAGACAAATCTTTTTCCGTCCCTTATATTGTATCCAGCCTACCGGGATTAGGGCAGTGCCAAACCAATCAGTGGACTGATCCAGCAATCATCCACCCTTAATCCCAGCACCCTAATCCCAGCACCCTAATCCCAGCATTGCACTATGAATCACTTACACACTCTAGATTCAGCCACCTCCAAAAAAGCCCCATCTAAAACTGCGTGAGGCTTTGGGGGGACATCTAGACACAACCATAACATGGAGCACCACTCTTTCTCCTCAGCCAGACACTAATCTATTCTGGAAACAACTCACAGACACACCCAGAAATAAGGGTTTGCCAGCTGCCTGGGCAGCCCTAGCTCAGTCAGTTTCATACATAAAATGAAACATCACACCAAATGCGCTCTTCTGTTCTTATTTTACCTGAACACTGCAATAGCGGACTCCATGGTCCTTCTTCTCCAGGGGTCTGATCTTTCAGCTTCTGGAAAAACATTTATCTTCTTTTCTCTCAGCCATGGTTTTCCATCTCACCTGCAGCCGTCCTCCTCCTCCTCCAGCTCCTCTTCAGCGTTGGTTTCCGCTGGCTCCGCTCTGCTCACCAGTGCGAGACCCCTGACAGATCTCACTAACGTAGCTCCAGGTGCCTCTTCTTGCTTCCACTGACTGAGATCCAGCTATGACTCCTCATTATCTGATCATCCCCATTTCTAACACTTGGTGTCCTAGAGACGCAACAGAAAACTGTACTCCACCTCTCTACCACCTCTACCACTGCGACTCCAGCCTTGGTGAACAGCTCTTCCCAGGTGCAACCCGGCAGATGCCCATGCGGGCCTTCCCCTCACACCACAGTGGCCTCAGAGGGGGCTCCCTGTCCCAGCTGGCCCTGCTGCAATGCGCTCTCCACTGGTCAAAGAGCGCTCAGGCAAAGTAGCAACCTGACCATCACTTCCTTGCTGCTAAACGGCTCCACAGCTTTCAGGGTGATGTCCCAGTCCCCAGCTTACTAGAAGGCTCTTTCATGCTCTGGCCACTCGCTTCACTGCCCCATTCCCAGTGTGACCCTCACGTGCACAGTGACACTGAGCGCCCAGCTCCCCCTGCAGAGCGCTGTTCATGCCTCAGGGCCTTGCATATGAGGCTCACTGTGAACACTCTTCGTCCTCTCCTGATCCAGCTGGCGCGTACTGGTCAAGAGCCACCTCGGGAGCCCTTCCTCAGGAAGTCTTCCCTGACTCTGTAGGTGGGTTAGATCCCTCATCAGAGCAGCCACAGCTTCAGCTTTCCCCTGCTGCTCTGCGAGCTCTCTTGTGCACGCGGCAAGCTCCATGAACTGAAGCATGCAGCTTCTGTCTTAGCGCGCAGAAGGCACTTGGCATGTGGCAAGCATAGAATTTGTCAAATAACCCACTGACCATGAACAAATAGATTTAGGAATTTGTCCTGTGCATTCTCAAAATTAGATAATGCTGAAAAAAAGAAAGGAAGAAAATTATAAAGATGGTACAGGCCCTGTCCATTAGGCTTCATTTAAGCATAGAAGGGAAAAGCTAACATGAAGGGAGATCTCTCCAGAACACACATTCCCATCCACGGGATTAGAAAACATTTTAAGAAAAGGCTGAAAGCGTTCTAGAAAGCAACACAGTTAAATTTGTATTTAAACAGAAATTGTTCCTATAAACCCTGGCTATTTTGCATATTTTTATTGTCCTAGACATAGTAAATGACTCATTCACATAAACAGACTTGTAGAAAGTTTATTATATTCAGATTCTTTATTTATATCTCATTATCCTACCTTACAAGAGCCAGCAATGTTCTGTTTCACCAAAGAAAATGAAAAGGAGAACTGAGGAATTACTTGGTGAGGGAATTGGTATAAAGTTTCATAATTCAAGCCAAAAAAGACTTTTTTTCCAAAAAAGCAGTATATATTAGCCTGCATTATCTGAATAAATCAAATCTTTAAAAAGTCTTTGAGGGCCGGGATATAGCTCAGTGGCACAGCACTTGCCTAGCATGTTTTTCAAACAAAATAAAACAAAAACTCTTTGACAGCAGAGTGTAAGTAATTCCAAAAAATTACTTTTTTTTAGTTTTGGAAAGCTTTGCAATATTTTCCTTACACATTTCATATTCTTGTTTCCTTTTGGCAAATACTGAATGTAACTTATTTCCTGAGTATTTTCTACTCTGGTGCGGCCGAAGGCTGTCTGCAAACGTAATGAGTACGGGGGAGGGAATACTTAAAAATTGGCTTCATATCATAGTTTAATTAAAACTTGAGTTCGTTCCTTGACAAACTCAAGTGTTTACTTCTTAAATACTTACTATATGCCACAGACCACGGTTAGCGTGTACGTGTGCATGCGTGTGTGTGTGTGACTGTGTGCTGTTGGGAATTAAGCCCAAGGGCTCTCTACCGCTGAGCCACATTCCCAGCCCTATTTATTTATTTGTTTCTTTATTTGTTTATTTATTTATTTAGAGACAGGGTCTCTCTAAGTCCTTCAGTCTGGCCTCAAACTTGCGATCCTTCTGCCTCAGTGCGATTAATTCTTAGACAAAAATGATTACGATAATGTCTCTGTTTTCAAAGAATTCTCAGTGTAGTGAGTGAAGCAGATCTTTACATAAAGAACCAAACCATCATGGTCAGTGCTAAGCTGAGAGAATGGAGATCATGCGGTGAGGATGAGGAGGCAGGTGCACCTCGCTGTACCTGCTGAGGGAGGCGAGGCAGGAGGGTTTCTCGGAGGACTTCCCCTCGTGAGGAGAGAGGGGCCAAGCGCAGGAGGGCTCCTGCAGAGGCAGCCGAGCCAGGGTGGAGACGTGTGCCCCGTAAGAGCACCTGCAATGAGGCTGATGCAAAAGTTTATTTAACAACTGCATTTCCCAGAGTGCCGCCCTTCTAAAAATAAGTTGCACCACTATTTACTATTGTTTTTAAATGATTCTCTAAAATGTAAATGCCCACTTCAGTTTCATGTGAAGCAATAATATCCATGAAATTACACATCTGAGGTGCTAATCACATGTTTCCAATACCCATTAAAATAAAAGTAAGTAATATAATTATGTAAATGCTTGGCACGTACCACTTAAAGTTGTCTCTCACGCCACTAGGGCCACATCCTCCACATTTTGGGAAATATTGCTTTGCATTAATAAATAACATGAAAAGAAATAGCTTCTATAATCCCTTATTTTAATTTTCCAAATATGGGGAAAGGTAGAGAAAGCGGTGTTCCAGTGAGAAGATGGTCCAATAAAGCAGCTTTGAAATTCCTGCTGGAGGGGAGAAGGTAGTGCTGAAAAGTGCTGAGAAACAAGTGGCGAGACAAAGGCGAGCGAGTGCAGTGGGCAGCACAGAGCAGAAGCCCCTATGGTGCCGCAAGGATCGGCCCGGAAGCGGCAGCTCCTGTTCCGGCTGGACACTAGAGCCTTGCCCCCTAAGGGAGCTGCCAGCCACAGGTGGCTACTTCCCGCGAGTCTAAGGCGATTGGAATGAAATGCGTCTCACCGTTCAACTCCTCAGCTGCACCTGCCCTTTTGAAGTACTCAAGAGCCAGGTGTCAGCAGTGGCTACTGAATTGGACAGAGCAAATACAGGACATACACATCACTGCAGAAAACTCCATTTTTCCCAGCTTTATTGACATATAATTGACAAAAACTGCATATATTTAAGATGTACAGTGTGACAAATATTTTCTGTATATTGTGAAATAAGGCCTACTTCAAGCTAATTAATATACCCATCATTTTACATAATTATTCTGTGTGTGCTGAGAACATGTGTGTTGGGGCTCATTAGAGGAACAGGTTTAATATAAATATAAATATGTATGTACGATATATAAAGCACTTAGTAGGGGGTGCCCACCTGCGGAATCAGAGTGGAGGAGGCGAAAGGGCCCTCTCCACTCTGCGAGGATCTAGGTGGAGGTGGAAGGCTTGGAGCTCACTGCAGAGTCTAGTGCAAGTCCCGTTGGGAAGCCGCGGGGTCCGGACTGGGAAGGCGCAGGGTCTGGAAGCTGAAGGAACTGGAGACAGAGGTCCAAAGTGATAGTGAAGAACGCAGCTCCTCCAAAGAAGCAAAGAGCAGACTTCCTTCTTTCCCTTTTTATTTCTTCCAGGCTACAAGACTATTGTTGGAGCCACCTACATCGGGGAGGAAGTCTTCCCTCCTCAGGTTGCAGCCTATGTGTCAGTCATCCACAGACACCCAGAACTGCGCTCCACTGATATGCCAGGTGGGTCTTAATCCACTCAAGTTGACATACCACAATTAACAATCACAGCATGTGAAATCTACTGGCTTAGCAAATTTTGAGTATATGATGTAGGATTGTTGCCTACAGTCACCATGCTGTACATGAGCGCCCCAGAAGTTACCCATTCTGCATCATTTAACTTTGCACCCTTGGTGGATTCCTCCCCTTGGACAGCATTGCACTGAACAGTCAGGATGCTAAGACTTAGCACTGCCAAACTCTAACACTTAAAGGAGAAGAATTAGACAAAAATACAGAGGTGTTTTCCTTGCAGGACAACTAGAGGACAATGCCTTGATCATCAGAGGAAAATGGCTTTCTCTAATGAGGAACGAGGTTGTGTTCTGATCAGAGCTTTTCCTGCCTATCTTCAGCACGATTAATAATGGAGAGACATACAAGTACTAATAGGAGAAACTCCAAATCCCCGGAGCTGTATTACTTGAATTCCCTGGTGCAGCTTCTTTAGAATGAACGTTTTTTAAAAAGAAAGAAAAATGTACCTCTAAGTTGAGGTTATGAAGTGCATGCTCTAGAGCTCCAGGTTTCTAGGGAGTGCCAGCTACATCCCTGGTGCAGGCCGTCACCCAGTGCACGGTGATCCCACCTTTTGTTATACTTTAGGGATTTCTCCTGTACACATCCATCCCTGACACTTCCTCTTCAGCTCCCAAAATGTAATTTTATGTAGTATCAGTTGCTGTTCTTTCTCTGTATTGTGACCATGTAATCATTTCTTCTGAGTTTGAATTTTTTGTACAATAATATTTGCATAGTAAAGACTAATTAAATGATACAGCACATAGATACTGCTTACTACAAACATACAAAATGCCAATAAACACATGCAATACATACAGTGCGTCTTTCTCCATTTACCCTATGGTTCCTACTGGTTTATAGGGCTGAAATTCATTATTCCAGTCTGTACCTCCCACTGGATACATGGCAATCTCAACCAAGGTCATCAGGTTCTCTATGCAGGACACCAGTGTCCATAAGTGGTCCACAGACTTCCAAAATACAGGGTATGATTCTAATATTCAGAGGACTCAAGCATGAGTGAAAATGAGCTATTTCAAAGGCAGTCATCAGTGAGAATAGCAGGGCTACTATCAAGGTTACCACCATTTCAGGAAACCATGGCCTGAGAGTGGACAGAGGTCTCAACTTACCACTGAGTATTACAAGTTATCACTCACCTCCTCAAAAGAATTGGAATGGGAAGGGAGACCAGAGTTTCAATATTGGCATTAGCAAGGGCTTAAAGCTCAAGGTTCTGTTCCCAAATTAGAGAACCACAAATTAAAATACAGAATGCATGAAAGCAAGTACTCACTTGAGTCATGCATGAGTGTATATTTCACTTTTGCCTAAAGACCCTTTAAAACTACCTAGAATATAACCTGTACAGAAATTATCACTAGGGTTTCAAAGTCCTGCTATAATCTTTCCAAGAATCCACTGAAGCATCTGTAAAGAACCAAAAAAGATGTACACGTTTCCAAGACTACAACCTAAGCATGGCACTCGGCTGATCTGCAGCCTTTGAGAGGAATTTCCTCTAACTGTACTGTAGAGAAAGCTAACTCCACAGAGAAACATTCCATGCTCACACGATAACAGGGAGTGGAACAACTTCACTACTCCCTACTGCTTAATCCCTGGGCCAAACAACAGAAAACTGGGCAAGCTGCCACCTGCCACGTGAGTGACACTTCTTTGGAACTGAGTCCTCCCTCGAAAGACTCCTCTCCTAAGAGGTATGATCAAAAAATAAAGTGTGTGTTTAAATTTCAAAACTTTATTAGAGTAAAAGACATGTTGCCATTCATCCCCATCAAAATACTTCTCCTCACTTCCAACCCTCTTACCCAGGGTCCTTGGCATTTTCTGAGGCAGCTCTGGAGTCCTCTTTCATGAGGGTCTTTAGTTGTGCTCTCATGGCTACTTCGATGTCCTGAATTGATTCAAAATGTTGGCTTTTCATGGTCATTTTGACTTTGGGGAAGAGTAATGCTCTGTGCTGATGGAGAAGTCACACGGTGCCAGATCTGGGGGATGAGGACACACTATAATGTTTTTAATGAGTTTGCCTTTGCATTGGATGACACTTGGCGGCAGCATTTCCTATAATTTTTTTCACACCTCTTAATGACACTCATGAAAGAAGACTTTCAGAGCTGCTTCAGAAAGTGGCAAGAACAATGGGAAAGGCATGTTTGAGGCAAGAGGGAGTATTTTGAGGTGTATTCGTGGCAATATGTCTTTTACTGTAACAACTGTCTTAATGTAAACATTCACCATATTTCTCAATCACACCTTGTACAGTTTTTAGGTGAGGATGGCAGGAAAAGTTCACGACAGCTTTGGGGACTGCAGCTCCTGTGTATGTCATTTTCTCAGTGTGTTAGGAACTCAGAACAGAGGGATGGGAGAGGATCTCTCTAAGAAGGAAATCTGCCAAACATCTGAAATGGGGCTGCACATTGGTATTATTCAACCATATTTCTGGGAAGGGCTTTAAACTGGTGTCTAAGGATGAAAGAATTTGAGCCAATTCTCTGACAATCTCTGATTGTCAGCAAATACTAAAGTTGGCTTAAATTCTCCTTAAAAGATAAGAATTTTTTTTTAAATTCAATTCAATATGTATCAGGATTTTTTTATTTCAAGCAACAGAAACCAAATTAACTATATTAAATCAAAAAAGAATTTACTGCAAAAAATAAAGGACAGCATTCCTATTCATTCAACAAGTCTGGATTAAACCCTCAGTATGTGCCCAACACTGAGCTGGGCATCAGGGATATAGCGGTGAATAAGAAGGCAAAGTGCCTGCCCTTGTAGAGTTTACTTTCCATGGTATATTTGCTGTAATACCAGTTACAGTGAGACCAATGGAGAGCAATCTGTCAAGAGCTAGGGAAAAGGAAAAGCTGCTACTTCCTGAAAATGCGTCTTTCAAGACCAGGAAGCTGGGCAGCTAGGCATGTGGATGTCGGGAAGAAGGGGACCCAGAGAGAGAACTAGTGCAAAAGGCTGGACCTGGAAATAGAGAGCAAATGGGCCAGCACTTGGAGACTACAGCACGAGCAGAGAACACAGAGCTGGATCATTCAGGGACTGCGGTCTTGGAAAGTGTAATGGTTGATACACTGTGTCAACTCGAGAAGTTCAGAAGTTTAACTAAGTGACTCAGCAGGGGGCCAGGTCCTCACTTTGTAAACACCCTGAGCCTGTGCAAGAGGAGGGCAGGGAGAAGGTGTGAGTGCTACGCCCACCTGAGGGCAGGTAGCCTGCTTACAGTGTAAGGGAGGAAAGAGGCTTTCTCTTTCTCCCTTTTTCTCTTGTTGCTTTTGCTGTCTTCTGCCACCATGAACTGTTGCCCCTCACCATGCCACCCTGCCTTGGAGCCAGCTGATTGTGGACTGAAACCTCTACAAACTGTGAACTAAATAAACATTTTCTCCCTTAATTTTGGGCATCAAGTATTTTGCTCAGCAACGAGAGAAAAGTAACTGAGATAGAAAGGAATGCAGAGTTTAATCTAGATGATACATGTGGTGTGGCAGTTATGGTGGAGTGTCAACTGGATTGGCTTTGGGATCTGCCCTGGGGATTGGTGGGGCACTCCTGTGTGTGTCTGGGTGGGTCACAGAGGCTGGCCGTGGAGTCTCTGTCTGGTCCCTCACCTGTTCCTCTGTGCCTGTCCCCCTGCTCTGCTTCCTGGCCTCCAGGAACTAAGCTGCGTTGTTCCTCCACACCCTTCCACCATGACGTTCCTGCCTTACAGCCTGCTGACCATGGACTGAATCTCCCCCCCTCCCCAAATTGTAAGCCAAATTGAACTTCTCCTCTTTTGAGCTATGGTGTTAGGTATTATGTTTCAATGACAAGAAGTCTAATACATATGGTCTCTGGAAAGTTTGCTTGACATGATTAAATTTATAATTTGAAAAAAGTAATGCTCTATGCTGATGGAGGGGCCATTTGTGTGTGTGTGTGTGTGTGTGTGTGTGTGTGTACATATATAAAATTCCAGATAGATTTATGCAGACTTTAGAAAATGCACTGCTGAGAATGGTGATGAGACTCGGGGAAAAATCACATGGTGTGTACTGAACAACATTCTGAAGACGACAGCCTCATAGGAAGAGAGTTAGGTTGGAGGATGTTTCAGCATCTCAGACTTAGGAACACGTTAGCAGAGTTAGACACTTCCGTGCTTTTTCTCTTGAATTAGGGAAGAAGTTGTGTTTAGTGTAGTTTTAACCATTTTCCTCTTTGCCATGTTACTTGTTAGGTTACGCCAAAATCTTGGTAGAATGAGAGAAAGACATAAAGGGTGGAACGTAGTGCAGAGACCTAGTGGAATTGGTCCCCGGATTGGTTTCTGTGGAGAGAGAGCCATATGCTCGGGAGAGGATTGTGCCCAGGAGCGTCTGACTGTGACAAGAAGCAAAGTAACTACCTGGCTTGCGCGGGAACTGGCAGCCACAGGCGCTGCGAATGAACCAGGAGCAACTGTCTGATGGGGAACTCAGGGAGAGCTGAAGACAACCTTCTTCCTCTCCAGATATATGCTGGGCCATGCCTTTTGCTGGGGCCACTTTTAGCATTTTGACGGTAGAATTCTTCTTCCATACATTTGTTTCATGCTCTGCAGGGTGAAGCATCTCTGTTGCTGCCCTTGAATTATTGCTGACTGAGGGTCAGTCTACTCCAGGTAGTGTACTCCAGCTGCCACTTACTTCACAGCAGCTGCCAAAGAGTGTGCTTTCTCCCCAGTAGGCTTTCATGGTATCAAAGAGCATGATCATCCTGTCAGGGTGTCAGTTGCCCTTCCCGTGGTGGCGCTGTCTAACACAGGTGAGCCCATGACTATTGCCTGACTGTGTGACAGTGGGGACCACCTAGGCTGGCAGGTTCAGGAACATGCAGGAAGCCAGAATTCCCACGCATCCCACTGCGGAGGGTCATCGCGATGGCTATTCGTCATCATGTTGAAAGCAATTGGGGTTCTTTTAACAGAAAAAGCCAAATCTTTCCAAAGAGTTTTTTCAAGAACTAAGTGCTTGTTAGTGATGAGATCAAAAAGCACCGTCAGTGGTTGCTCTGCTGCTGATGAGATTGCTGTGGGAAGGGTCTGGGAGAATTGGTCAGAACTAGCCAAAGTAGACAGGTTTGGTGAGCAGAGTGCAGAGAGGGAAAGGAAAGGAAAAGCGGGTTCTCTTTTCTCAGTGACCTGTTTCATCCTGTTTCATGTGACACACACACACGTACATGGATGTATGCACACACACACACCTTTTTATCCCCACTGCCATGTCAAAATGCTCTTTTAGAACTTCTAGAAAGAAACGAGTGCAAAAGACAGGTAGCCCTTCAATACTCCATAACTATGACTCTATTATGTTTTTTCTTCAAAATACTAATGAATTGTTAAGAGAAAAATGTTCCCAGCTATTCTCCTAGAAAGGCTTTTTGTCTAATCACACACAGTTGGGAATTGCAGGATGGATCAGGGTCAGCCAGTGAATGCTTTCTTTAGAGAAAACACATCTATGTGTGCAATGGCAAGAGGAAACGCCAAATACACCCAGGATTTGGAGGCAGATTTATTTAACATTGGATGGGCACTGACTAGGAATTGATTTTTCCTCAAAATGTCAGGCCGTGATCTCTGGTGGTCTAGGGCTTATATGAGATAAGCAAGCAGGAAGTACAGAGGCAGAATGGCTTGTCAATCGGGGATTGGTTCCTACAATGTGCATCACAGTGACCAGCTGTTTCTAAGAGACAGAAGCAACCGGAACTGTAAACGGAACTATTACCTGGGCAACTAACAAACTGAAGTACACTGGCCCTGGGGGTCATCTTCTCCTACATTTTCACCCCTCTTTTAATTTCCCTGGCAAATCTTTGCTGCATGTGTTACATGTGGTCTTTTGAGACAAGGCCCAAACAGAAGCAGTAACATTAGGGTTGTCGGTGATCCTAGGATCGGCCCTAGCCAAGGTTCCCAAGATTGTCTTATTACAGAGTTTTTTCCTAAGTTGCTTTTAGGAAGAGACATAATTTAAGCCTGTCTGTTCTGTAACATTACTCTGGCAAGGTAGTGAGGGAGTTAATCTGATCTAGGAGAGTGTCCAATGTGCCTTGGACGCTCATCAAATCTTGGTCAAGTGTTTGATTGATTGTTCTATTCTCTTGGGGCAACTGTCTATAGAGTTTAAGGCAAAAACCACAGCTAGCAGGTGGCCAGGTGTTGGAAACAGCTGAGCTGGAGATTGTTCACATGTGCAGGGCCAAAAGCACAGAGCACCCAAGGAATGCCCCAAGGGCACAGAGTGCCTAAGGAACACCCTGAGGGCATGGAACATCCAAGGCAAACAGGTGTTCCAGCCTGAGAACACGAGGCATGAGAGACAAGGTAGTTAAGCAAAGCAGTGTCACATGACAAATGTATAAATAAACATATTGCAGTGGTTGAGCAGTTCCTTTCCTCTCATCTGGAGAGAGGGCTCCACCTGACCTCAGCTTTCTGTATATTGTCTCTTATCTTTATTTCTCCATCCTCTCACCGTCCTTCCCCCCGGGAACTTTGAGAGCTGCACTTGATGTGGCAGTCAGGGAATCAAGGACTAGGGTAAGCAGCTTGAAAAGGCACAAAAATCAAGGGGAATAATGCATTGAGGTATGGAGCAATCCTGTGAACAGTGTCCTCAGGCTTCAGCCATGCATGGACTGGTCAGCATCCAGACTGACCAGAGCAGAGCTTTTAGTGCATTTTCTCTTCAGAGTGAGCCCTGGAGGAGCTGTCCAGGTAAGTTCTCCAGTGGATCTAAGGCTGGATTTCTGAAACTTGTAGGGTAGTTAATATGCACCTGGGCTATACGTGTGTGCAGGAATTTCTACAGGTATAGATGGTCTTTTAACTAGTTTTATTTCTGTGTAATCTATCTATATATCTTTAAATGGGGAAAGTCCACTACATTGCATGAGATCAGGGCCAGTGACACAGATGCTGAAGCCTGAGCTGGCTACAGGGGTACAGGTGCCAGTGCTGTGGCCCGAGCTTGCAGAACAGATGGTGGGGGCAGGTCTGGCTCTGATCTCCCAGGAGTACTGGGTAAAGTGTTTTGGCTGGGGTTGATGTTTCAGTCAATTGGATCCCTGGAGGGGGCTTAGGCCTCTGGACCAGATTATTTTGTATCGTTGGTGGCAGGTTTACAAATAGCAGCAGGAAGCAGTAGCAGGAGAGTTTTGGCCAAAATAGCTTTGTCCAAGGTCACCACAGCATATCTAGCCTGTTGGACTCCATTCCTAACAGAACTACTTCCATCTGTAAACAGGGTGTACTCAGCATCTGTCGGGGTTTATTTTTCAGTCATGATTTGGTGGCCCCAGCTTGGTGGGCAGGTACATGGCAGGACTGAGTGGTCCTCAGTTATTCAGGAGGTCCAGTACAGCATGTGGCACCTGGACAGTTAGGTCTCGGCCTAAGGTGAGCTTGTCAGCTTTCTTGATCAGAAGGACAGTGGCTATTATAGCACAAAGGCAAAGGGGGAAGGAAGCCCTTAGCGACTAGATCCAAGTATTTGCACAGGTAGGCCCCTGGGCACTCCCAGGTCCTGACAGTCTGAGTAAGCACTATTGTTGTTGTGAACTCAAGGATCCAGATTCTAAAGAAGCCAGCAGCTCCAAGAAATTTATGGAGTTTCTTTCTTGTAACCAGTTTCTGCCAGATATTGCAACAGAGCTTTTGTGCCTTTCCAGCAGGCAGTTAGGGTGTCATTAATCAGAAGTGCAGTGAAACTAGCAAGGTCAGCTGTGAGGGCTTCTCCGAAAAGAATAAACAAGTTTTTGAACCTCTGGGAGGTTGAGTCCTGGTCAATTGACTTTTGAGTCCAGAACTGGGGTCTTTTTGAAGAGGAGCTGGATGACTGGAGCCAACCGAAGGCAGAAGAAGGCATTCTTTAGGTCCAGACAGGTGTATCAGCAGGCTCTGGGTGGCAGAAGACTGAGGCAACATATACGGAGGGCAACCATGGGGGTACTGACAGCTCAGAGATCTTGAACTGGCTTTACAGGCAGGAGAGGTGTATTTTAGCAGTTTGAGTCTATAAACATTTTGCAGTTTTGAAGCCTCAGTTTTTTCTTTCTCAGTGGATCATAATGGAGCTGGAAGGGAGAGAGAAACAGGCTGTCCCAGAGAGAAGGTGATGGGAACTTGGCCAAATCTGTTGCTAGGGCTTCTTGGAAAGTAGTGGGAGAGTCCCCATACCCTGTGGCAATTGAGTAACAGTCCAGAAAGGGTGTATGGGTTGGGAACTGCAGAATGCAAGGTGATGGCTGCATTGTTGACGGCATGGAGATCTTGCCCAAGATGATTAAGAGTCTATCAGGCTGGTGTGTGGCTGGATGCCTGTTTGTGTTTATCGTGACATCTGACAGCAACAGAGGTCACAATTAGGCAGCACGGTTGATGGCCAGGCCTGGAAGCGAGTCTTTAGCCCATACCTCTTAGAGGAGAGTTTTCAGAACTTCAGGATTGCAGTTATCTGTCTCAGGCTGATGCAGGTGTCATCTTCCTCTCAGGGAACAGTTAGAGTTGAAAGTGCAGGGTTAAATGAGAGGGAGGCTGACTGGCTTGGTGCAAAGGAGACAGCACTTCTAACTTGAAGAGGAGGTTTCTTCCCAGAAGTCGTATGTGGACTGGCTTACACAGGAGATGTCCTCCCAGGCTGCAAGTTTGTGCCTGGCAGAAGGGGTGAGAGGCAAGAGTCCCAGTTGCCCTGGTGATGGTAATTTTTTGACAGAGGGAGCTTTTGAAGGCAGAGAGTTCTGTTCCATTGTCCACCAGGAAAGTCATAGGTTTACCCCCAACTTTTGCAATGACTGTGGGCTCTTGGGGGCCCACTTTGATAGAGCCCAGTCTATCCTATCCATCCAGGCCTGACAGGGCAAGGAGACATTCAGGTTGAGGTGGGCCTGGATAGTCAGGTTTCTCTGTGTCTCACAGATGGAGGGGGCATTTATTTTTTGCATCCACAGCCCTTGTAACTCATAGCCAGAGGGTGTGGTCGTCTATCAGACTGGATTTTCTTACTGACATCAGGTGCTTTTCTTTTATCCGGTTTCTGGGTAACAGTGGTAACTTTTGACATATTGAGAAGCACTTGCTAGGTGGGGTGATCTTTTGGAAAGGCCATGGCAACTTATTCATCAGGGATGACAGTCCAATTTTTCCTCAGTCAAAATGTAGAACTCAGAAGGAATTGCTGACAGTCATCTTGGGTGGGTGTTAGATGGCACCATCTGACCAGGATAGGCATAGCTGTGAAGCAGAAGTTTTGGGGGTAGGGCCTCTATGGCCAAATGCAGGCAATGGCTAGCTGGAACCAGTTCAATTGGCTGGAAGTAGATGAGTTGGGTGTGGGGAGTCAATAGGTGTTGGCAGAAACTACAGCAGCGAACATGGGTGTCAAAGTGGAATTCTTGGGGAAAATGGGCCTCTTTTTTTTTTTTTTCTGAGACACAGGGAGAGGTTTGGTTTCATTTCTAACTCCATAAAAGCCCTTTTTCCTGCAGTCAGGGACTGTGGGTTTTGACTAATTAGTTCCCATCTCTGACTTCCTACATGTGCACTGTGTATCCTTGAACAATGGTGCAACAGACAAAGGGTGGATACCCCTCAGGGAGAGACCATTCAGATGCCCACCTGGCCACACCCCCTGTGGGGACTTAGGCGTGACTTAGCTAAGGAGGGTATGAGGCCTCCATTATGCCATATGTTGATCACCCTGGAACCACAGGTGAGGGCTCAATCAGCCAGCATGACCAGTGCTTCCCAGTCATGGTGCACACAGCAGCCTATGGCTTACACTGTCCTTTCCACACACTCACACACTCATTTGACAGGCACTCAGAGGTTAAACATTCCAACCCCCTTCCCTTGAGGGTGGTCCTGAGGGTGGTCCTGACTAATGAAAGTTGATCAGATTCCCCTTCTGCTCAAGCTGAGCAGGACTGACAGACAGACTAACTGGGGTACCCTCAGGGGTCTTACCAGAATCAGGCAGGCAAGCAGACAGACAGATTGTGTCCTCCTCCCTTTGGGGTCAGATGTAAGCCGCTCAGTGGGGAGCCAGGGATCCTCCTCCAGACCTCCAAGGGAACTCGAAAAATCTCAGGGCGCACCTTCCCGTTGGGACCTGGAGAGGTTCTTACTCCATACGCGAGGGCCATGACTGGTGACAGAAGAGGTCAATATGGTCGGTCTTTCCTGGCCAATGCACCAGATAAAATGGCAAGCAGAAACACCGAAACGACACCCAGGATTTGGAGGCAGATTTATTTAATGTCAGACAGGCACTGACTAGGAATCGATTGTTCCTCAAAATGTCAGGCCCTGGGCCGGTGAGATGGCTCAGTGGTGTAAGTGCCTGCCTGGCAAGCATGAGGTCCTGAGTTCAACTCCCGGTACCCACATAAAGGAAAAAAAAGGCTGATGATATTGCTCAGCGGCACAAGCGCCTGCTGGCAAGCACGAGGTCCTGAGTTCGACTCCCGGTACCCACATTAAAAAAAAATGTCAGGCCCTGATCTCTTGTGGTCTAGGGCTTATATGGGATAAGCAAGCAGGAATTATAGAGGCAGAATGGCTTGTCAATTCGGGGTTGGTTCTTACAATATGCACCATAGTGACCAGCTATGCATCACAGTGACAAGACGTTTCTAAAACACAAAAGTTACAGGAACTATAACTGGAACTATTACCTGAGCAACTAACAAACTGAAGTATACTGGCTGGGGGGAGGGCATCTTCTGTTACATGTGGGAGAACTAAACAAGGATATAGGGCAAAAGTGAACAATAAAATACTTCACTCCTTTATTTTAAATAACACTGCAGTTTGCATTTTTGGTGTAACATTAGAGAAAGTTTGAGTGTAGATGTGCACACTCCACCCTTTGTGCCAAGATGTTCCTGACTCAGCCTCACATTTTATACCCATGTGGAACCATTGAGGGGCAGAACAGCTTTGGTAAGGGACCCACTCACAGTTGTGGCTGCTGTTTTCTAATAAACTGCTGTAAAACTTCTCTCTCTCTCAATCTCTCTTAGAAAATCAGATGGAAAAGTTCTCTCTCTCTCTCATTCTTCCTCTCTCTCTCAAAATCAGGTGGAAAAAATAGAACAGAGGGCGGGGGTACAGCATAAAGATTCACTCTTCCCAGTAAAGGTATGGACAGAAAGCACTGGCAAGATCACTGAGGCAGGAAAGTGGACTCCAAGGCTCATCCTCTTCAGGGTTAGGCCCAGGGCCCGCAGCCATCTCCTCAGTCACAAAGGAAGGGAAGGATCAGAACCTCTGAGATTCCCTGCCGCTCTGATGAGATCGAAGACATTAGTCATCAAACTCTCACAATCCTGAATTACGAGTTACTTCTCAGTATTATTGGATAAGCATCTTTGGAACAACAAACCTACATTAGCACTTCATTTGCTTTACATTTCTTTCTCTTTTCACAGAAAAGATAAAAAAGCTTGTAGTCAATGACAGCCAGTAACCTTGGGTTTGAGGTCACTCACCCATGACTAAGTTATTCATACAGTGAGGATAGTTATACCACACCCAATACATCACAGTGGTGACTTCTTTAGGATGAATTTTTGAAGGGGTCATTTCTACTACCTTTAAAGTTGTATGAGTAATGAAATATCAGTCATGTTTTATTTCTGATATCTACTTGGCCTCAGTGAAAAAAACTGGTTAGAGCACAAAGGAAGCTATTTTGTTTGCTTTGTCTTAGTTTATCAGCAAAAATTATGAGGGGTGTGTCTCAGAGTTGGAGCACATACTTAGCATGCACAAGGTCTTCAGTTCAGTCCCCAGAACACACAAAGAAAATATAGTTACACTTACAAGATTGACTGACTTACATTATACAATCCATCCTACCAATAAGTGTTTTATCATTTTTTTCCATTTTTTTTAGTAGTGCATATTTGCAGTATATAGTGATCACATTCCTCAGGGGGTAGTTGGTGCATGTACATCACACACCTTCATACTTTTCTCATCCTCTCTTTCCCCCTCTCCCATCTCTTGGTCCCCTTCCCTTTTGCAAAATATCTTTCTCCCTATTTCCTAGTATCTATCTTCTATTCTGCTCTTTATATTTTTGGATTTCTCATATAAGAGAAACCATGCAACATTTAAGTTGTGTGTCTAATTTATTTCATTTAACATTATGGTCTCAAGGTGCAACCATTTTCCTACAAATAATTCAAGTTTATCCTTCTCCGTGGTACAGTAGTACACCACTAGGTGTAAGTACCACACTTTCTTTATCCATTCATCTGTTGACAGACATATAGGCTGTTTCCAAGATTTAGCTATCATGAATTGTGCTGCTATAAACATGGGTGTGCATGGAGCACTATAATATGACATCCCTAACTCTTTTGGGAAGATTCCTACAAGGGGAATAGCTGAGTCAAATGGAATCTCTATTTTTAGTTTTTTGAAGAATCCCATACTGACTTCCATAGTGATAGCTCACATTCCCAGCGATGATATAGCAAGAGCTCCTTTTTTCCACAGGCTCTCCAGCATTTGTTATTATTTGATTTCTTGATGATGGCCATTCTTTCTGGACTAAGATGGAACATCAGCGCTGTTTTAATTTGCATTTCTCTAATGACCAGAGAGGTTGAACATTTGTTCATGTATTTATTGGCCATTTGTACTTTATTTTCTGCAAAGTATCTATTCATTTCAGTTGCCCATTTCAGATTGTCTTTTATTTTGGGGGTCTAATTTTTTAGTTCTTTATATATCCTAGATATTCTCTGTCCAAGAAATAGCTGGCAATTTTTTTCCTATTCTGTAGGTTGACTCTACACTCTCTTTTGATAGTTTCCATTGCTGTGCAGAAGCTTTTTAATTTCATATAATTCCATTGTTAATTCTTGATGTTATTTCTTGTGCAATTGGGAGTCTGTTCAGAAAGTCCTTGCCTAACCTGTGTCTTCAAGAGTTTTACCTATTTATCCTCCAGCAAATTGTTTCCGTTTTAACATTTAGATTGTTGATCCGTTTTGATTAAGGTGAGATATATGGGTCTCGACTCAATCTTCTGCATGCAGATGGCCAATTTTCCCAACACCATTTATTAAAGAGGTTATCTTTCCTACAGTGTATGTTTTAGCCCTTTTGTCAAAGGTCAGATAGCTGAATGTGCCTGGGATGTTTCTGCATCTTCTATTCTGTTCCACTGATCCACATGTCTGCTTTTGTGCCAGTACCATGCTGTTTTTATCACTGTGGATTTATAATACTTCAAATCAGGGATTCTGGGACCTACTGCTTTGCTCTTGTTGTCCAGGTGTGCTATTCTGGGTCACTTTTGATTCCATATGAATTTTAGGATTGTTTTCTCTAGTTCTGTGAGAAATGCTATAGGTATTTTGACTGGGATTGTGTTAAATCTGTATATCATTTTTTTTAAATAGGGCCATTTGACAATATTGGTTCTGCCTACCCAGGAACAGGGGATATCTTTCCATTTTCTGATGTCTTCTTCAATCTTCTTCAGAGTACTATAGTATTGGTTATATAGGTCTTTCACTTCCTTGGTTAGGTTAATTCCAAAGTAATTTTTGATGCTATCATGAATGGTATTGTTTTCCTAATTTCTTTCTCAGTGAGTTCTTTATTGCTGTACAGGAATGCTATTGCTTTTTGTGTGTTGATTTTATATCCTGCTACACTATGAATTTGCTTATTAATTCTATTAGTTTTTGCTGAAGTTTTTTGGGGTCTTATAAGTAAAGAACTATGTCATCTCCAAATAATTGTATTTTAACTTTGTCCTTCCCTATATGTATCCCTTTTATTTCTTTCTCTTGCCTGATTGCTCTGGCTAATGTTTTGAGAACTATATTGAATAGGAGTGATGAGAATATGCATTGTTTCTATTTCTGACTTTAGAGGGGAAGCTTTCAGTTTTTCCCCACTTTATATGATTTTGGCAGTAGGTTTGTTACAAATTATTTTTATCCAATTGAGATAAAGTCCTTCTATATCTATTTTCTTCATGGCTGTTATCATGAATGGATGTTGGATTTGTCGAAGACTTTTTCTGTATCTTTTGAGATGATCATGTGATTTTTGTCTTTGCTTTCGGTTTATGTGGTGTATTACATTTATTGATTAGCATATGTTGACCCATCCTTGCATCCCTGGGATGAAGATTACTTGGTCATGATGTATGATCTTTTTGATGACTTGTTGCATTCTGTTGGCCAATATCTTGTTGAGGAGTTTTACATCTATGTTCAGTAAAGAGATTGGCCTGTAGTTCTCTCTTTTCATTAGAGCCTAGTCTGGTTTTGGAATCAGGGTAATGCCCGCTTCCAGGAATTACTTTGGGAGTACTCCTTCCCTTTCAACTTCTTTAAAGTGTTTGAGGAGTATTGGCATTAGATCTTCCCTGAAACTCATGTAAAATTCAGCAGTGAATCCACTGAGTCCTGGGCTTTTCTTCATTGGTAAATCTTTTATTACTGCTTCAATTTCATTGCCTGCTATTGGATAATCCAGCATTTAGTTCAGTTCTGATATTTCTTTGTTGATTTTTTGTCCAGTTGATCTATTTGTGATGGGGGGGTATTAAGATCCCTTATTACAATTGTGCTAGTGCTTATTTTTCACGCCTGTTAATGTTTGTTTTATGTAGTTATATGCACTGGTATTTGGTGTATATATAGTTATGATTGTTATCTCTTCTTCTTATAGATTTCCCTTAACAAATACGTAGTGACCTTTGTTTCTTTTGATCAGTCTTGGCTTGAAGTTCACATTGTCTGCAAAAGAATAGCTACCCCTGCTTTTTTCTTGGCTCTTGTCACATGGAGTATTGTTTTCCATCCTTTGACTTTCAGTCTATGAATTTCTTTTTTAGTTAAATGTGTTTCTTGTATGCAGCATATTGTTGGATCTTGCTTCTTGATCCATTCTGCCTGTCTCTTTCTTTTGACTGGTGAATTGAGACCATTTACAATGATGGTTATAACTGATATGTATTGGCTTATCCTTTTCATATTCTTTTCCTGTTGTTGGTACCCTGTCTTTCCCCTCTGTTTAATTGCTCTCCCTGCCTGATGGCTTCTTTCTATTGGTGTTCTTTGAATTGTGGTCTTCCTTATCTCCTTCTAAAATATCCTTCAAAGCATTTTGGAAAACTGGTTTGGTGGTCATGAATTTCTTCAGTTGTTCTTTGTTATAGAACTATCTTATTTCTCCACTGATTTTGAAAGATAGTTTTGCAGAGTACATCTATCTGGGTTGGAGGTTGTTTTCTTTTAGGGCTTTAAATACTTCACTCCAAGCTCTCCTTGACTTGAGGGTTTGTGTTGAGAAGACTGCTATGATTCTAATGGGTTTTTCTTTATAGGTGATTGGTTTCTTTTCTGTAACCACTTTTAATATTCTGGTCTTGTGCTGAACTTCTGGAATCATTATTATTATATGATTTAGTATAGATTTATCATGGTCATGGCTAATTTGAGTTCTATATGCCTCTCTTATTTGCATGTCAAATTCTTTATCCATGTTTGAAGAGTTTTCTGCTGTCACTCCTGTGAAGAGGTTTTTTATGGCATTTGCACTATCTCCAGCTTTCTCATTGATTCCAATCAATCTTACGTGTTCTTCTTTGCTTCATTTTACAGTTTTGGGATTGATTTTCCATAGTCCCTTGCTATTTTTAAAATATCTTTCTTTTCATGGTCACTAACCACAATCCTATCTTCTAGATCTAATGTTCTATCTTTGCCTTCATTCAATCTGTTGCGTATACTTTCAAAGGAATTTTTGATCTCCTGGATATCTGTCTGGATCTGTTTCATGGCTTCCATTTCTTTCTTATGTTGAGCATTCATGGTTGCTGTCGTTTTCCTATGCTCCTCTATTTTTTTTATCTGTGTCTACTCTAGGTTTGTTGGGCATGTCTTTCATTTTGATCATCATTTTTTTACCTGATTAGTGTTTCTATAGCCACCTCCACTTGTTTTTTCACTTCTGCTGCTATCGTTTCAGAAAGTTCCAGTTTGTGGTTTCTGATTTCCTCTATCTCATTGTGCTCTGGACTTGTCCTGGTGGGCTGTAGGTTTGGGGTTGCATTTTGCTTCTGTGTCTTGTCATTTTCTATTTTCTATTTTTTATTCTGTTTTATTTTCTCTGTTGATGATTGTATGTTTCTTAGGGTAGACAGCTTTATCACTAATATCGAGGCTTCCCTAGGAAATGTCTATTCCTCATAGATGTCTTCTAGATGTAAGTGGTTCTTGGCCTTTTTGTCTATTCCAAGAACCTACCTTCCCAATTTATTATGAGAAGTTGTTATTAGGCTCAGCACCCTGTCTTTTGGTACTGAACTATGGTAATTGTTATGACCCCAGACAACAACATGTTGTCATATGAGGGAGAAAAACTGATTACAACATGTATGACATCCTGGCTAAAGTAGCCCAATTAGCAATAACGATAGCATCAAGCACAGTTACCAACTGACAAACTGTGGTAACTATTAATTTGGTACCTTTAATCACAGCAGCCAGCTCTACAGCTATATAACAAAAGCCAACATAAACCAGGAGCTTGTATGCAATGAGTTTCCCCTTGGTAGAGTGATTTTACCCTGGGCTGGGGGGATTTAAGAGGGATGAAGACAAACAGATAGATGAATGAAGAGAGACATAGTGGAAGCAAGGCTGTAAGGCAAAGGATGATCACCCAAGTTTTGGAAAACTGGAGAAGCGCACAGGAGAGAAAGAATGAAAGAGAAAGCAAAAGAATATTGAAGCAAGCCAGGAAGAGAAGAGATAATGTGCACTCACATGAAAGTATCAAAATCAAGAGAGAAAGTTGAGGGAAGAGAGAAAGAAGATGAATAGAACAAAACAAAAATAAAAATAAGAAACCTAAATAGTAAAAAAAACCACAAAAACCCAACCAGACTGAAAAAAGAAAGCCAATCAGAGAAAAAGAAAACTAATAAAATTCCTCTGGTGTTCACAGTTCTTTGGTTGTCCAAGTCAGATCCCAGAAATGTGCTGTGTAACCCTGTCAAGTCTGCAGTAGGATTTGTGCTGGGTATGGGGCTGATCTTGGCCTCTGGACATATGGGCTGGGACTGGTCTTCAGCTGACAACAGTTTGGGATGTCCACTTCTCCTTACTGTGATTATCTCTACGGAGCTCTCCCAGTTGCTGTAGCGCCCTCAGGAAGGGAAAGCCCGGGGTTGCTCTGAGACCAGTGTACAGTTGGCTCCTTCCAGGCCTTGTATAGCTTCCTCTGTTCACACCACTAGCTCCTCTTACCCTCTGGTTGTAGGGCAGGGGTAGTGCCATTGTCCTGCTGTAGGCCAAGGCTGCTTGCCTGGTTGCGTCACTGGGCCAAGGTTGCTCTGCTGGTTGTAGACCAGAGAGATGCTTCCAGCCCTTTGTGTTTAGGGCTAAGACCGGATTTTGGTGGCCACCAGTGCAGACTCTGCGTGGTCCCAGCTCCCACCTCTCAGTAGAATTCCCCCTAGTCTACTTCCCAACTACCAGTAGTTTACTGTGACTGGATGGCTCTTCCCTCCTTCCACTCTGGACTTTGGCACTGAAGTGACCTGGGACTGTCCTGCTGCTGGGGTTTGCCCCAATACCTTTGAAATAAAATGGTGGCCCTGCCCACCCACTTCTGTTCCGTGTGTCTGTGTGCTGAAACACAGTGCCGGTTCACCTCATTCACCAACCACTGGCTCTGCGGGGGCCCTCGGGAAACAGTGTCCCACCGTGCTGGGCCGCTCCACTGCACTGTGCTGCTCCACCCTCTATAGATATCTCTTAAGTCTATTTGTTTGAAAGTTTGGTTCAATTAATTTTTTAAAATTTTTGTCATTGATTTGTTTATTTTTGACAGTGGGGTATTGAGGTCCTCCACTATAATTGTTTTGATGTTTATCTGATATTTTATATTCAGTAGTGTTTATTTTATGAGGTTGGGTGTGCCATTCTTCACTGTGTATATGTTTACAATTGCTATTTCTTCCTTTTGAATTGTCCCCTTAACTAATATGTAGTGACCTTCTTTGTCTCTTCTGATCAGTTTTGGCTTTAAGTTCACTTTGATAATAAGATGGCTACTCCTACTTGGGTTTTGGCTCCTGTTGCATGAAGTATTGTTTTCCATCCTTTGATTTTTAGTCTATGAATTTCTTTTGGGGTTAAATGTGTTTCTTGTACACAGCATAACATTGTGTTTCATTTCTTCATCCAGTTTCCCAGTCCATATTTTTTGATTAGGGAATTGAGACCATTCATATTTAGAGTTATTATCGAAAGGTATTGATTAATTCTTGTCATTGTATTATTTTCCTGTTGTTGATTTCCTTTATTTCCCTTCTGTTTAACCACTCACTTTGCCTGGTGCATTCATTCTCTTATACTGTGTGGTGTTGTGAACTTCATTTTCTCTTTCTAGGATATCTTTGAGAGTTTTTGAAGTGCTGGTATGGTGGTCATAAATTCCTGAATGTGCTCTTTCTCATGAAAAGAACTTATTTCTCCATCAATTTTTGAAAGCTAGTTTTAGGTGGTCAATCAGTCTAGGTTGGAAGTTTTTTTTGGTTTTTTTTTTAGGGGGTGGTGAAACACTTCACTCCAACCTCTTCTGGCCTTTAAGGTTTGTGATAAGAAGTCTGCTTTAATTCTAACGGGTTTACCTTTATAAGTGATCTGTTGTTTTTCTCTTAAGATTCTGTTCTTGTATTGGGCTCCGAGATTTTTGACTATGACGCATCATGGAGATGTTCTTTTCTGATCACGGCTATTTGGGGTCCACTATGTCTCACTTACCTGCATATTAAATCCTTTCCACATATTTGGAAAGTTTTCTGCTATTATTTCTGTAAACAGGTTTTTCATGCCATTTTTTGTCTTCTGATTTTTCATTAATTTCATTTAATCTTATATTAGTCTTATTTGCATCATGCATCAGCTCTTGGATCCATTTTTCATGTTCTCTTCTTGTTTTTAAGATATTTCCCATTAACTGGTCACCAACGTTGACCCTGTTTTCTAGTTCTGACACTCTGCCTCACATTGGTCATTTTTGCTGCTCAATTCAATAGAATTTTTAATCTCCCACATTTCTGTTTTCGTACCTTTTCATGGCACCAAATTGACCGCTCATGTTTTGTATCATTTTGTTTAGCTCCGCCAGATTTTTATTAATGTTTCCTGTAAACTTGCTGATTGTTTTATTTGCTAAGCCATTATTTGTTCAGTTTGTTCAAGCTCACCTAGCACCTTATTGATCTATTGGTTTTTTTTAATCTCTGTTATCCTTTTGAATAATTTGGCTGTATGACTTTTGACTTCTTTCCCTTCAGTGTCCCATGGATCAGCTTTGGAGGAGTTGGGAGTTTTTGGAGGCATTTTGTTCTCTTGTCTTCTCATATTTCCATTGTTTTTTGTTGTTGTTGTTTTGTGCTGATGTTTGTGGGTTGATTATAGTGGAAGACTGTTGTTGCTAGACTATAGGCCTTTTTAGGCAGTGTCTGCTTTTCAGTGATGCACTGGGCATGGCTAACCATAGGCCTTTGCCTCAGACTCAAGACCCAATCACCTCTATTTATTTTGTGGGGGCTGCCTTGCATTTGGCTCAGGACCCAGTTCTCTAGGAATGGACCACTGTATTGTTAATGACACAAAAGCAATCTAGATATTGGCATAGAGAGAAAGCCAATCAGCAAAAACTATGCCACATTGGTGATAGCAATGAAGTGCTTTAATTTTGAGAGTATTTGATTATATAAAAATTCTCTCAGTAGTATATTTTAAATACAACAAGATAACTCTTACAAAGACTATGCAATACAGAAAAATAGATTAAGCCAAATAGAATGAAGTATCTTAATGATATTTTTTTACACCTCTGAGCCATGAAACAAATGTCGACCCTCATATTGATGTCTCTCATAGTAGCCTCTTCCTTAGCGAGAAAAAATCCAGAATTTGCCTGCATCTCTAAATCTAGATAAATACTCTTTAAATCAGAGGCTGGGCTATAAATATGGTCCATATAATTTCCAATAAATGTGTTTGCATCTGGCTAATATTTGAGTTCTGGATGAGTTCTGAAAGTTTAGCAGTATTTTGTTTGCCAAGCATTGTTCTGTTGCATTAGGACTGCAAATTAAACATGCTTCAAATTGTTCTCAAATGAAAGGGGCTCATCCTGAGTCCATCATGACTTCATCATGCTCACCCTTCTCAGATTCATGGCACCTCAGAGCTGACCACAGTGGGTAAAAGCTGAATTTGCTTTTGAAAAGGGAAGTCTCATAGGAAAATCTTAGGACCTCTTGGAACTATTACAGTTACCACAGGAACAAACTCAAAAGACCAGATATGAGAGTACAGACAGTTCTGGCATTAAATCGCTGTGTAGCCTTGGGTCATGACAATTTCTGGTGTTTAGTTCCTTAGTGGTAAACAGACAGATTTTCTATTCCACACAACAAATGACGCTAATGTGAACACCCACGCGCCCACTATGGAGATATATCCATATATAGATGATAGATATAGATAGATAGATAGATAGATAGATGATAGATAGATAAAACACAACATTAAATATTTCTTCTTATACCTTCGAGAGTTCTCAAGTAATAAAAAGATGGCCTTAGGTACTAGAAACTATGAAGAAGCTTAAAAGTAAAGTCATGACCAAAGCTACCTGGCCATGGTGTCAGAAGGGGACATAAGTTAAGGGTAGATCCCACTGAGGCTGCAAACCCTGTGCATTGTGGGATGCTGAAACTTAGCTGTCTGCCTGCAGAGAGGAGCCAGAGAGAAGCGCGGCGCATGACACTGAGAGAAAACTGCTCCCTGACCCAGGAACACATCAGGGAAAGCAGACAGGCAGCACCACGCAACGAACAGAAAGAGTCACCAACAAGAACCTGAAACTCCCAGCACTCAGGAGGCTGAGCCAGGAGGATCAGCGTGAGTTCAAGGCCAGCCTGGGCTACACAGTGAGCTCAAGGCCAGCCTGCACTACATAGCGAGACCCTGGCTCAAAAACAAAAAAGAATCTGAAACTCCAGCCAGGCCCGCATGATGGCTCAACATCTGGTCACCTGCATGAAGTTAGAACCAGCGAGTTAGAGAGTGATGGGCAGTGCGGACAAGGGTTACGGCCATGCACATGATGTACACACTTCCTCCCTCCGTTCACTGAGGGCCTAGAATGCCCAGCACAACAAGCACACTTAGCACTCTCTGCTTTCCGCACAGCATTCTCCGTAAAAAGAATCAGGTTCCTTAAAGAAACGGTTGCTGCTAGGGATGGAGCGGGGGAAGTATTGGTGAGCTTGGGGCATGAAAGTGAAAGTAAGGAAATGCTTGAAAACAAAAGGCTAGGGGCATGTCTGAGGGACACAGGGACCAACTGGAAAGAGTTCCCATGGACAAATCTGAAATAATTAGAACAAAAACATAAAGAATATAGTATTGGATTCTAACTCAAAGAGAACATGATTATATATAAGTCCATAGTGATTTAAATAAATTATTGAATAAATAAAGAAATGCAAAAGAAGAGATAAGGACTCTTTACAAAGGACTTTCCAATAATTGTGCAGCTGTTCCCTCCTCCAGGGGCAAAGCTAATCCCCCTCCCTTGCGGGCAGAGTGGACTCAGAGACGCCCATGGAGAACCAAGGATGGGAAGGAAAGCAGCACCTTCACACTGGCAAAACCCAGCAAACAAGACATTCAGCAGGGTCGACGCCAACTCTGCCAGTGACGAGTCATTTGATGCCGTGTGCTCGACATGATGTCATGAGAAATGGCACTTCACTTCTGTGACAGTCTCCCCAAAACCTCAGGGCCTCAATCTAATTATGAGCAAGACATCAGACAAACTCAAACTGGGCACATTTTATAAAAGAACTGGCCAGTGCTCTTTAAAAATCTCAAGGTCATGAAAGATAAGAGAAGAATGAGAAACTGTCACAGGCCAGAGGACACTAAGGAAGTGGGCACCGTGGCAAACACCTCACTGCGCAGTAGAGATGCCTTCCCAGCTCGAGACTCAAAACATCTGCATAGGAAATAGCTCCAGCTACAGATGAACTGTGTCTGAAATTCCAAAGTGTAGCGGGGGGGGTCCCTTAAAAGAGAGTCAGGGCATTAAAAAATGGGAGAGGGGGCCAGGCATGGTGGCACATACCTGTAATCCTAGTACTCGGGAGGCTGAGGCAGGAGGATCGCCATGAGTTCAAGGCCAGTCTAGGCTACATAGTGAGGACTACAAAGTAAGACTCTGTCTCAAAAAGCAAAAAGCAAAACAAAACAAAAGGCTTCTCTGTCCACTCAAAAATGGGAGAAAGAATTATTTATACCCAGGAATTTTTAGACAGTAGAATACTCCGAAAAGAAATTTAAAATAAGTGCAGCTAAAATATACAAAGAGAGGGCCAGGGATATAGCTCAGCAGCACAGCACCTGCCTGGCAAGCACGAGGTCCTGAGTTCAATTCCCGGTACCCACCCCCCCCCCAAAAAAAATATATATATACACACACAAAGAGATCAAGGAAAATATTTTTAAAGTAGAATTTAACAGAAACCATAGAAAAGTTCTCAAACTAAAAAATAAATAAAAGATAATAACAGACTAAGCATGGAAATGAACAAGAATTGGAAGGCATATTCCAGGTATTTAAAACATTGTACAAAGAGATATGAAGACTTAAAAAGGCAAAAGTTTTTAACGATATGGAGGATAAAATGAAAAGATCCAGCGCGTATCCACTGAGACCTCCAGAGCCAGGGAGAAGAGCACAGAGAATGGGGAGAGTAATGTTGAGTAAAGTCAGGAGGGAAATTTCCTCAAACTAAAGACGAGGACCTCTACACTGAAAACAAACGTGCATCAGAAGCAGTCAGAATACAGAAAAATAAACTGCCTCTTCTCACATGTTTGAGAAATTTCAGAACATGTAAACTATAGGAGAAAATCTTAAATAAAATTTAACATGGATTACTACAAAGAGATGGCAAGCACACTGACAGCAGACTTCTATTTCCAAAATAGAAGGAAACTGAAAGAGCTTCCTCAAATCAGAGGTAATTAATAACCAACTCAGAATTCTAAAGCCTAATAAATTTTTCTTTGATTGAAGATGAAATAAAAATATTTCAGATGTATAAGAATAAAAACCACTCATGGGCTATCACTTAGGGAACCAGTAAAGAATACATTTCAGCAAGCAAGAAAATCCAAAAGGAAGGATATAAGGACATGTGTTGTAGATTTAAGGTTACTCGGAGTGTGTGGCGGGGAGAGGGACTGAGATGACGAGGCTCTCAAAAGATAGGACTGAAATATAAGGCAACAGAAAAATGGCTCATGGGAAGAGAAGGCCTTCAGTATTCTAATTTGCCTTATTTTTGATAGAAGATGATGGCCCAAGAGGCGGTAGGCACCACAGCAAAGCGCCTCGGGCGTCACTTACTGTTTAACCACAGGCAAGTTACTTCCATGTCTCTGAGCCTCAGTTTCCTCATCTGTGACACGACTAGGTGTTTCTATCACTGGTTGTTGCAAGGATGAAAAACCGTAAGAACTAAGAGCAGTGGCTAAGAAAAGACGCAATAAATAAATCCTAGCTATTATCGGTAGGTAGAGGCAACAATGTCAAACCAGTAGAAAAAAATATGATTAATGCATTACCAGGCAAGAAAGAAGAAAATAATGAGAACATGAACAGGGCAAATAGAAAACGCAAAATAACACAGTAGAAATACATCAAAATGGCCAGTAATCACAGAAATGCAAAAGAGCTAAACAGAGCTTTTAAAAGATAGTGCCTATCATACAGGAATTTTTTAAAAATCTTATTATATATTACTTACAAAAGACAAGACACACCTACACATTTTTACCTAGAAATTAAAGTTATTTGCTACAACCACAAATTAAAAGAGAAAATATTTGTTAAGACTAATAGAAGTGGGCCGGTGAGATAGCTCAGCAGCATAAGCGCCTGCCCGGCAAGCGCGAGGGCCCGAGTTCGACTCCCGGAACCCACATATGAAAAAGGGGCCGGTGATATCGCTCAGCGGCACCGGCGCCTGCTGGAGCGTGAGGTCCTGAGGTCGACCCCTGGTACCCACAAAAAAAAAAAAAAAAACGACTAATAGAAGCAAAACTCAACATAGGAAAGACAGTCAATAGACCAGATGTAGGTGTGTCAACATGAAATTTTTAGCAGAAAATTCAGAATAACAGGAAATCTTAGATTTCACTTCTGGAAGAAAACATTTTAAAAATCTTTGGGCAACTGTAGGGAGGAATAATTTGATCAGGAAACAACTAAGGTCTGGAGACATGAAAATGATACCGAACAGCAGCAACAGCATCAGGACTCGACAGTACTGATGATCCATCAACCGGCAGGACCCGGGACCGGCCTGCTCTCTCCACAGCCGAACCTCCCAGCTCCCCGGCACTGCTCGCCACTGTCCACCCGGTGCCACCTTCCCGACTGTGTCCCCGCTCACCTGTCCCTCCCCTGGAGGAATCAAAACAACACCAGTCATGCTTGAAGGCCTAAACACAGGGACGCGCCCTGCCAAGGTTCACAAGGTCAAAGGAAAACATGTGCGGAGAGACTTTGGACTGCAGACTCCCGTGTTCTAGGATGCCCAGCAGATCTTTTCATAAGAAATGGAAACAGACACATTGAGGGGAAGCGAGGAGCTGTTCAGTGTCGACGACAGGCAGCCAGCAAGAGAAAATGATGGCGTGTGCCTGGTGTGGTTTCGCTATTTTTCTCACCACATTTTCTGTCCCTGGCTTTAAATTTACTTAAATTTCACCACCCAAAAATATTTAGTGTAAAACACCCAAAACTCATACCGTCTCAGGTTAACGATCCACGGCACTTATCTCAGTCTGAAATTAACCTGTTCTTTCTTTTTTAAATAGTTTTTTAAGTTTAAGTGATGATAACTGATTGCGTAGATGTGACAGTCCAGACAAGGGTTTTTGGATTGTGTTTCTGGCACACGTAACATGGATGTCACAGTGCTCACCACTGATGTTCCCGTCGCCTCCTCCTCTGCTGCGCTCCGGGGCCTCCCTGTCTCACTCGATTGCAGAAGGTGCAGCAAATACATCTTGGCTATGTTAATGAATCCTCTAGAACGGCTGTATTTTTAAAGAAGTAGTAAATGATTCTTACAGACAAAGACCCACGGTTAAACTGACAAATACTGAAGCTAACTCAAGTACAAGTGATGCTTAACTTAGCCAAAAATGTCTTTAACCCTTGTTATCTTAACTCCGAGACTCTGATCTAAATCTGTGGTCTCAATATCACCAAAAAGAAAGTTGTAATTATTTTATCCATTCTCTTTAAATTAAAACTCAGTAAAACTATTATTTTACCATGGATATGTAAATCCTTGAAACTATGCTTTTTGTTACCTCTCTCCACTAAACAGAGATGATAATACCTATTCCTTATTTTAACAGGAGATTTAATACCTGTCCCTTCTTTCCCAGAGATCTGAAAATTAATTTTTAGAAATCTATCATCTATCATCTATCTACCATCTATGACCTATCCTATCCACCATCTAGCATCTATGACCTATCCTATCCATCTATCATCTACCATCTATGTATCTATCATCTATCCTATCCATCCATCATCTATCATCTATCTATGTATCTGTTGTGTTGTGGCCCAAGAAGACTCCGACCAGCGGGGCCTCCCAGGGGCAGGAACACGAACCCGGGTGACGGTATGGGGATGAGAAAAAAGACACACACACACAGACCAGGGAAGTCGAGCGAGAGAGAGTTTATTGCGGAAGTGCCAGGGCTTATATCTCTTTGAGGGAAACGGTGGGAGGGTCTAATGGGTGACGTAGGATCAGGATGGGCAGGGGGGCGCATGCTCAGACGTGAAGCTGGGTCATTTATGGCTCCCCACATATGCTTCTTTTTCTCCAAATGAGAATATTGCCGACCATGAATGTTTGTATGACCCTGAATGTGGCCTGTCTTAGGTTGTGGAGGTTACTGCAAGTCTTTTTGTTTTTACGCATTTGATTTTTCAGGCCTTACCCGTCATTGAGCTAACCACTAGCATCGCCAGCGTCCCAGCGAAGAGTGGCGCTCTGTCTTAGGTGGTCCTGAGAGTGTTAGTGACTTGTGACTCCATCTTACCCGTCATTGGCCGACATTCTTATATGCTGGGGCCTGAATATCATCATATGGTTCGGCTTGTTTGTACTCATCAGCATCTGTTTTTACGGCGGCAATGAGTCTCTTGAATAGGCAGGGACCAAAGGTCAAGGCGAGGACCACAACTATAAGGGGGCCAAAAAGGGGGGCAAGGTAGGGGAAGTTAACTGAAAAGGCGGGCGCAACAAGGGGAGGTGGGGGGGCAGAGGGCAGCGGTATTTGTGGAGGTAAGGAGAAAGGCGGGGGGTCAGGAAGAGGGGGGTAAAGTGCAGGAGGCTGTGTGGGCTTAGGACATGATGACAGGCCATCGAACGGTGGAGACCAGGACAAGATGGCGGGCGGAGGTCTGTTTCATACGATGGCGGGTGACTATCGTTAAAGAAGGCGGAAGTGGGTACGGGGGAAGTAGGAGAGCAACGGCCATCTTTTTCTTCTGGCATCTGGAGAACTACAGAGGGTGGAGGGCTAGGGATAGGGGTATCAGTAATTGGGGGGGCAACCGGTTGACCCAGTGGCTGAGCCGGAGCCTGTGATGGTTGAAGGTTATTGGGCTGTGTCCATAATAGTTCTGAAATTAGGGTCCATTAAGCGAAGGCTGTGACGGGAACCTTTTCTGGCCCGAAAACCCGATAATAATCTTGGAGTGCGTCACCCACGCAGTCCCAGACCCTGATGTTAATGGTGCCCTCCAAGGGGAACCATGGACAAACCTTATTTATAAAGGAAAAGTAATCAGTCAATTGCCGTGGGGTGACTTTTATTCCCCTCGCTCTGAGCGCTTCAGAGACCCCTTTAGTAAAAAGTTCGTGCTCGGAGAGGTTTTGTCCCATTTTGCACCCTGTATGCTTACCGTGATTCAGACGCGAAGAAAGGAGTTGGCGTACGGATCACTGAGAAAGGAATCTCATGAAAATGAAACTAAAGACCGGTCAATCGTTGGCATTTATCGCCCTGCAGGGTGATCCCTCATAGGATCCATCTTTCCCGGGCCCCACGTTGGGCGTCAAATGTTGTGTTGTGGCCCAAGAAGACTCCGACCAGCGGGGCCTCCCAGGGGCAGGAACGCGAACCCGGGCGACGGTATGGGGATGAGAAAGAAGACACACACACACACACACAGATCAGGGAAGTCGAGCGAGAGCGTTTATTGCGGAAGTGCCAGGGCTTATATCTCTTTGGGGGAAACGGTGGGAGGGTCTAATGGGTGACGTAGGATCAGGATGGGCGAGGGGGGGGCGCATGCTCAGACATGAAGCTGGGTCATTTATGGCTCCCCACATGTATCTATCATCTATCCTATCCATCATCCATCTATCATCTATCACCTATCTATCAACCATGTATCCATCTACCATCATCTCCTTAAATTTCCTGATGTCACTACTAACCAAAGCCTAAGGTTCTGCTTAGACATCAAGTTTTATTTCTTTTACCTGTAATGCTGACAAGGGATGAATCATTCATCTTTAAAAGTAATGAATAATCCCTTAATTTTTGGAGTGATATATGGAAAACTTGAACAACAGACTGTGTTCAGTACCAAATTCATTGGTTGCTGTCTCTGGTAAATAGCAAAGGTTTGCTCAATTCATGAATAGATTTGGATCACAGTTTTACCAAATTGTAATTTGGGGAAGAAATGTATGGGACTTTTTCTTATGTTTAGGACTTTTGAGATGGCAAAGATGCGCTCCCTCTAAACTTTTCAATGCAGAGAGGGCTGACTACACACTGGTATCTAGAGCCGACCTTCAGCCCAGACACTGTCACAGTTACTTTCCAACCTGGTAGGGTTGAACACAGCTTCTTTTTGTTGGACTACGGTATTATTTAGGCTACTCAGAATCCTTTATGGAAAGATATTACAGTTGTCCTTCCTTGTTCAATTTTGATTCTTGCAGTTTCAATCACCTGTGGGCAACCATAGTCCAAAAATATGAAGTGAAAAATTTTAGAAATAAGTAATTCATACCTTGATGATTGCACGCTGTTCTGCGCAGCACGATGAAACCTCACCATCCTGCCTGTCCTGCTTGGAACACGGGCCATCGCTTTGTCCACAGCGTCCACCCTGCATACACGACCTGCCCGTCAGTCACGTCATTGCAGTCTTGGCTGCCAGATCATCTCAGCTCTCGGTGCTTGTACGGAGGGTCTGCTATGACAGGTGGTTTCAGTGACCATTGGAGGCACTGGGATGCTTCTCAGTCAGGTGAGGGAACTGCTGTGTTTATCTAAGCTCAAGAAGCTCCGAGGGTGGCGAAGTATTTAATCCAACCAGTTTACCCGCCCATTAAGCCTTGCATGTGCCCCAGGCACCGCACGCACTTGCTTCCTGATGCCTGTTCTTCCATAATGTGACATGGCACTGGTGCCCACCGAGGAGAAAAACAGGTACGATCAAATCCACAAGTAACAACTCTTCTTGAAATAGCCGCCAACTCGGTGGCACATACAGAGTGACTGTGTATTATATAGCCCAAACCAGACTCAGAAGTGAGAGCGAAAAAGAACTACAACAGGAAGGGTTGGGAGACACTAAGCGGAAACCAGTATGGTCCAAACGTCCCAGAGCGCCTGACATGTGATCCCCGGCGTGCACATACTGCTGCTGAAAATAATAACAATGTGCTTTTAGGAGAATGTACCTGATGCAGTTCTCCATTTGATATTTGTTAGTAATCCTGTGACAGTGGCATTATTATTTATACTCATCCTGTCTCATACTCCTTACATTTAGCTTTGGTTAATGAAAGTTTTCTGCCTGATATGAAATGCCATCCTCAATCACAGCCCAAAGGAACAGTTCCCGTTACTTATTTTCTGGTGAATGCTCTGTCACTTGGGCTCAATTTCATTTGCTAGAGCGACTTGTAAATATAACACCGTTTGCAAGTGTCAAGCCTTTTCTGTTTCTGTTTTCCGAGATGCATCTATTTCTAGAAATCTATCTGTAACTACCACCCTTCGGGTTTATTTTCTTACACTGGTGTGACGCAGAGCTCATGATGAAGTGGGGCTTTGTGTGAGCCCACAGTTGCACGCGAGGAGGCCAACTGACGTTTGCAAAGGCAAATCCAGTGTCTGCTGCGCCTTTCTGTCTTCCCACGGAAGCAGTGTCTGCAGTTCAATACTCCCGCTGGCTCTGTCAGAAACTTCTCTCAGCCCTTGCTGTTTAAAACAAACAAAACGTAACATCCGAGTTATATGCTTAAGCTACTATCTAACAGCACGGTGTTCACTTAGTATCTTACGTAATAATTTTGCATCTATTTCACCCCACTCTTTATACTTTAAAGAGTATAAAGTATACTCTTTATACAGTATAAAGTACTCTTTATACTGTAAATTCATGAAAATTTCCTCCGTAAGAATTTGCATTTCTGTTATGACTCTATTCTCGTGTCATCACGTGCTAAGTGAAACTTTAACCACATTTTTATTATCTATTTCAGTAAAGCACAGCACTGAGACAGTCATAGGAAGAGAAATCTGAGAAAGCCCATGGACTGAATTTTGACTTCCATATACATCATAGATCAAACCAAAATTCATTTCCTTTTACTTCCTGAAATTTCCAAAACTTTTGTCTGCATCTTCTTCTCTTATAGGTTAGAAGCTGTCTGATGATCAGTAACAAATACAAGGCTGAGGGAAACCTGAATGGCACAGCCCGAGCTTCACATTTCCGAGCGGATGACTGCTCACCCACTTTGCAATTCCCTTCGGTGTGGAACGCGCTGCGTGCACACTAAGTTGGCAGAGTTCCGGCCCCAACACACGGTCGGCTCACGAGGAGGAACAGCACCCAAATCCCACAGGCAGCGCCACTCCCACTTCCTGAGTGCCCGCCGTGGGCCCAGCACTCGGCTAAGCACTCTGCATACATCCTCTGCGATTAAGTCACGGCAATCTCGACAGGATGATTATTATGCCTATTTCAAAGATTAACAGATTGAGGCTCAGGGAGGCGAAGTAAATTGTTCAACGTTCCAGTGCCAAGGCCTCTCAAGAAGCAACCCAACCCTAGAGTCAGCAGGATCGCCCACTAGGCCCACAGGCTGCCTCCATACCGACTCCTACAGAAGGAGCAAAGAAGGCAGACTGACGCACGTTGAAGAAATGACAAGTAGCATGAGCGCACTGAGAAAAGACTAAGTAAAATTCAAGCCAAAAAGAGAAATGATCAAAGCAACATCAACTTTGGGAAAATAGGACTTTCTTTCATTTTAGGATATAGTGCCCTCTGGGTGCACCAACAGTGGACGGTTACTTGAAAAATTGGGCCGGTGATATGGCTCAGCAGCATAAGCGCCCACCTGGCAAGCAGGAGGACCTGAGTTCAACTCCCGATGCCCACATAAAGGAAAAAAAGGGCCCGTGATATCACTCAGCAGCACAAGTGCGGTCCTGAGTTCGACTCCCAGTACCCACATAAAAAAAATAGCTTATAACTCTTAAGAAAATGAGAATTTGCTTGGTTTTAGGATAGGGTGTAGAAAATGGCCCTATAGATTTTTGAAAAGTTAGGCTAGGAACCAGCATGTAGGAACAGATTTTCATTTATTCATTTATCAAATCAGCAAATATGCAGCATCTGCTATATGAGAAGAACAATTTTACACACTAAAGATAGGATGAAAAAAGTTCAAATTCTAAATAAAAAACAGATCATATGCAAGTATGCACATAAAAATATTTTCTCAGATATTAATAATCTGGACGTATGAATGGTGTGCGATTAGAGCCTGCATGCCTGCTACATCAGCCTGCCAGTCTCAGGGACACTGGCAAAGGATCCATGCAGGAGAGGAGACCAGAGAATCTTCCATCAGCGGGGCACGCACTCAGACTTTCGCAGGTGCATCCCTTGTAGTGCCCAGTACTCAGGGCAACTGAGGAACCCGAGCGGTATCTTTAGATTTTCCACGCCATTGTGCTTAGAAAGTCTGCCTACTCCCCTTCTAAGATCTGGTGTTGTAGTTTGGATCTAGGATGTACCCCAAAGGCTGACTCGGGCTTGGTTCCCAGCTTAGCCCCACTGGGACGAGGTGGAATCTTTGAGAGCAGGGCCTCAGGCCCTGAGGGGCTCCTGAAGAGGATGGTGGGACCCCACCTCTTCCTCATCCCTTCTCTCACTTCCGGCCATGAGGTATGTGGTTAATCTCCACCGTGCACTTCTGCCATGATGTGCTGTCCTGCCGAGAGCCAACAATAATGGGTCAACCAACCACAGACTAAAACCTCAAAAAACGTGAGCCAAAATAAGGATTTTTTTCTTTAAATTGATGATCTCATGGGGTTGTTTAGTGACAAAAGCTGACTCATACAAGTTTTGTTTTTTCCAGGGTTTTACTCCCTTGAGAAACGCAGGGAGGCTCTGGGCCGCCTCCCACAGAAGGTTAGAGAAGCACGCCTTCTCCAAATATTTCAGAGCATTCCTGGGCCACCCTGGATCTGTGCACTGGGCTCCTGACTGGGAAGCCTTGGCACTTTTTTCCATGAGTCCTAAATATTGAAATTTCATTCTAACCAAAAGATATAAATTTTGTCATGAATTTTATATTATGGTATGTTATAAAAAATTTATAGTTTTATATTAAAATAATACTTTTATATAACATTTTATATTATATAATTTTATTATAAATAATAACTTACGGCTGTATTTATTTATGGAATACAAGGTGATGTTAAAATTTATCAATATAGGGCCGGTGAGATGCCTCAGCAGCATAAGCGCCTGCCTGGCAAGCACGAGGTCCTGAGTTTGACTTCCGGTACCCACATAAAGGAAAAAAGGGGCCAGTGATATCTCTCAGCGGCACAAGAGCCTGCTGGCAAGCGCAAGATCCTGAGTTCGACTCCCAGTACCCACATTAAAAAAATTTTATCAATATAAAGTAGAATTACCTCAAGCCAATTATACGTGTCACATTTTTTGTGATGAAAACATTTGAAATCTGCTCTAAAGCAATTTTGACATGAACAATATGCTACTGTTGATTGTGTTAACAACATGCGCAAGTAGATCTAAAAACAGCCTCTCATTCATCCTAAGATTTGATACCTTGGCCATCATATTCCCCTTGCCCTCACCTCTCAGACTCTAATCATCATTCTACTCTCTGCTTCTTGGAGCTCCGTTTTTTAGATTCCACACCTAAGTGACATCACGTAGTATTTGTCTTTCTATGTGTGGCTCATTTCACCTAGTATAAAATGTTCTCCAGTTCCCTCCATGTTGTTGTAAAGGACAGAATTTCCTTCTTTTTAAAGGCTGAGTAGTATTCCATTGTGTGTGTGTTCTATGCATGGGTGTGTGTGCCATACTTTCTCCATTCATCTGTTGAAGATTATTTAGGTTGGTTGCATAACTTGGTTATTGTGAATAGTGCTACAATAACACTGGGGTATATCGACTCTTCAACAAACTGATTTCAAATCTTTTTGGGATTCAGAAGTGGGATTGCTGGACCATGAGGTAATTCTACTTTTTTAGGAACTTCTGTGGTGTTTTCCATTATGGGTTACAGACCCACCGACAGTCCACAGGTTCCTCTCTTCTCCACGTTCTTGCTGACAATTTATTTTTTAATAGCCTTTCTGACATATATGAGATTTTATCTCATTGTGGCTTCAATTTGTGTTTCTCTAGTGATTAGTGAATTCGAGCATCTTTCATATGTCTGTTGGCCATTTATATGACTTCTTTGGAAAAATATCTATCTAGGTCACTTGCCCACTTTTTATATTTGATTTTCTTGCTATTGAGTTGTTTGAATTCCTTGCGTATTTTAGATATTAGCCCTTTACCAGATGTATGACTTACAAATGTTTTCTCCCAGTCCACAGACTCTCTCTTCACACTGTAGTTTGAGGTAACCCCATTTGTCTATTTCTGTTTTTGTTGATTACACTTTGAGGATCAAATCCAAAAAGAATCACTGCCCAGATTAATGTTGTATAGTTTTTCTCCTACTTTTCTAGTAGTTTTACAGTTTCTTTTCTTACACTTAAGTCTTCAATCCACTTCAGTTTGATTTTTTATATGATGTAAAATAAGGATACAATTTCATTCTTCTGTGTGTGGGTATCCAGTTTTTCCAACATCATGTGTTGAAAGATCATCTCTTTCCCATTGTGTATTCTTGGTAATTTGTCAAAAAGCAATTGATCATATGCATGTGAGCTCATTTCTGGGCTCTCTATTCCATTGGTCAGTGTGTCTATTTTTTGTGTCAATATAATGCTATTTTAAAACCATAGCATTGTAGTACTTTGAAATCAGATAGTCTTGTAACTCCTATTCTGTGCATTCATGATTGTGTGTGTGTGTGGTTCCAAAAATGAATTTTAGGATTTTTTTCTACCAAAAAAAATGGCAATGTAATTTTAAATTGGGATTGCATGGAATCAATAGATTTGGGTAATATTGATATTTTAACAATATTAATTCTTCCAATCTATGTTCACAGGATATTTTTGTATTGATTTGTGTCTTCGTTCATCAACATTTTATAGTTCACAGTGTATAAGTCTTTTACCTCTATTATGGTTTTGATCTAAAGTGTCCCCCCAAAGTCTCATGTGTTCAGAGGTGGGGGCTTTGGGGAGATGATTGGATCATGGGGGTGCTCTTCTCATTGGTGGATCAATCCAATGGTGAGTTCACGGCTGAATGAATGTACTGTTAGGAGTTGAGGTCTGGCTGGACAAGGTGGGTCACTGGGGGCTGTAACCTGGAAAAGTGTATTCTTGTCCTTGGATCCTCCCTTCATTCTCTCTGCTTCCTGGCTGCCATGGGTTGAGCAGCTTTCCTCTGCCACTTCCTTCCACCATTCTGCCTTGAAGACAGCCAGCTATGGACTGAACCCTCTGAAACCATGAGCCAAAATAAACCTCTTCCTCCTTTAAGTTGTGGGTGTCAGATATTTTGTCCCAGCAAGGGAAAGTAACTAATACAATCTCATTGGTAAAATTTATTCCAAAAATATTTTTCTTTGGTAGCTGTTGCCAAAGGGAATATTTATCCTCTTAATTTTTTTTTCAGATTGTTCATTGTTAGTATACAGAAATGCTACTGTTAGTATACAGAAATGATATTCATGTGTCGATTTTATATTCTGCAACTTTACTATATTCTTTCATTAATTTTAACAGTTCTAGGGGTGGAACCTTTAAGGCCTTCCACATGTAAGAGCAGGTCACCAGCAAACCCTTACAATTTCACTTCTTCCTTTTCTATTTGGGGTCTTTTATTTCTTTCTCTTGTGTAATTGCTCTGGCAAGGATTTCCAGTACTGCACTGAGTAGGAATGGTGAGAGTAAGTGTCCTTGTCTTGTTCCAAGTCTTAGAAGAAAGACTTTCAGTTTGTCCTCACTGTGCATAATGTTAGATGTTCTAGAACAACCAGTCCTAATGTATGAGAATGGGCCTCAAGGTGCTGTAAGACTGAAGGAAAGAGGCCCATGGACCCAGGACTGCACAGAGTGCAACTTACTGGTGGACTCATTGACAGAAGCAGCAGGGCACCTCGATGTGGGTAGAAATGGAGCATACGTATTGATCAGGACAAAAGTGACTTCATCAAGCAGAATGTACCTAGTTTATCTTAAGCTAAATATCAAAGAGTCAGACACATTTATGGTCAGGGTCCAGTTGTAAAGCTCTACATACCCCTGTAGTGGTATTGTCCATGTACTTCCTGGGAGATTATGCAGGAAAAACAGCCCAGGGTTACGCTGGGACATCGTGGCTGTACGACTCAGGACGAGTGCAGTCATGGACAACTGAACCCAGGCTGCTAGATGTTCTCCTCTCATGTATGGCTTCTATTGTGTTGAGGTACATTTCTTCTATATTTAATTTCAAGAGTTTTCATCATAAAAGGGCTTTGAATTTTATTAGACATTTTTCTGTGTCATGTGGTTTCCATTCTTCCTTCTGTTAACATGATGCACCACATTTACTGATGTACGTATTTTCATAGAACCTTCCATCCCAGGGATAAATTTAATTTGATCATAGTAAATGATCCTTTTTTTTTTTTCTTTTTTTGGTACCAGGGCTCGAACTCACAACCTCACACTTACCAGGCAGGCGCTGCACCACTGAGCTATATCCCCAGCCCCAGTGATCCTTTCTAAAGTGCTGGTAAATTCAGTTTAATAATATTTACTTACAGACTGCTGCATCTGTGTTGGAGGACTTTGGGCTGTAATGTTCTTTTCTTGTAATGTCCTTATCTGAGTTTGGCATCAGGTTAATGCTGCACTTTTTTTTTTTTTTTTGTTTTAAAGAGAAGGAAAAAACAAAACAAATCAAAAGAAGAACAAATTTTCAAAACAACATAATAGGAGGGTAACAATGGTTAATACATTACGTATTACTATCTTTAAGTTAGTTATTCAGGACACCAGACATTAGCATTCAATTGTCCAAACATTATTGGCACAAACCTTACTCTTCAATGAACTAAGTAAAAATGGTAGTGTATCTATCTTAACCATCTTATATATATATATATATATATATATATATATATATATATATATACAATTTTTTTCCCTTTCCCTTCTTTCTTTTCCCTATTCCAGTCTCTCTTTCCTTTTGACCAGTGTCTTTTTGATTCACCATATCTATTGTACATTTTGGATCTTATTTACTCTTTCAGTTTCTCATACTAGAGAGATAATACGATGCTTACACATGTGCTTCTGGTTTATTTCACTTATGAGTATTTTCTCGAGTTGCATCCATTTACCTATAAAAGTCTCCAGTTTATCCTTCTTTATGGCTGAATAGTACTCCATTGTATAAAAATACCACATCTTTCTTATCCATTCCTCAGTTGATGGGCATTTGGGTTGTTTCCAAGATCTGGCTATTACAAATTGTGCTGCTATAAACATGGGTGCACATATATCGCTGTGGTACGATGTTTTTAATTCTTCTGGGAAGATGCCCAGAAGGGGAATAGCTGGGTCAAATGGGACCTCCAACCCTAGTTTTCTGAGGAATCTCCACACTGACTTCCACAGTGGCTGTACCAGTCGACACTCCCACCAACAGTGAAGAAGGGTTCCTTTTTCCCCACAGCCCCTCCAGCATTTGTTATTAGTTGATTTCTTAATAGTAGCCATTCTTTCTGGGGTGAGATGGTATCTCAGTGTTGTTTTAATTTGCATCTCTCGAATGACTAGTGATGTTGCACATTTTTTTGTATATTTGTTTGCCATTAGTATTTCTTCATCTGAGAAATGTGTATTCATCTCAGATGCCCATTTTTGGAGTGGGTCTTTAAATTTGGGAGGTCTGATTTTTTTGAGTTCTTTATATGTTCTCGATAGTAGTCCTTTGTCTGAGGAACAGCTGGCAAACATTTTTTCCCACATTGTGGGTTGTCTCTTCACTCTGTTGGTGGTTTCTCTTGCTGTGCAAAAGCTTTTTAATAAGATGAGATCCCAGTTATTGATTCTTTGGGATAGTTCCCGTGCGGTTGAGTTTTTATTCATAAAGTCTTTGCCTACACCAATGTCTCTAAGGGTTTTACCTATCCTACTTTCCAGCAGATTTAATGTTTCTGTTTTAATATTTAGATCTCTGATCCATTTTGAATTTAGTTTAGTGCATGGTGAAAGATATGGATCTAGTTTTAATCTTCGGCATGTGTAGAGCCAGTTTTTCCAGCACCATTTATTAAAGAGGCTATCTTTCTTCCAGCGAATGTGTTTGGCACCTTTGTCAAAGATAAGGTGGCTTAGTATGTCTGGGGTTGTTTCAGCATCTTCTAATCTGTTCCATTGATCTTCAGGTCTGTTTTTTTGCCAGTACCACACTGTTTTTATCACAGTAGCTTTATAGTATAATTTCAAGTCGGGGATTGTGATGCCCCCTGCCTTGCCTTTGTTGCCCAGAATTGCCTTTGCTATTCTAGGTCTCTTCTGATTCCAAATGAATTTTAGGATTGTTTTCTCTAATTCTGTGAGATATGCTGTTGGAATTTTGATTGGAATTGCATTAAATCTGTATAACAATTTTGGAAGTATGGCCATTTTCACTATATTGGTTCTTCCTATCCAGGAGCAAGGGATATCTTTCCATTTTCTGATATCCTCTTCAATCTCCTTTTTCATAGTACTGTAGTTTTCAGTATAGAGGTCTTTTACATCCATTGTGAGGTTGATTCCTAGGTATTTCATTTTTTTGGATGTTATTGTGAAAGGTATTGTTTCCCTAATTTCTCTTTCAGTAAGTTTGTTATTTGTATACAGGAAGGCTATTGACTTTTGAGTATTGACTTTGTATCCAGCTACACTACTGAATTTGCTTATTAAATCTAGCAGTTTTTTAGTGGAGTTTTGGGGATCTTCTGTGTAGAGTATCATGTCATCTGCAAATAATGATAATTTAACTTCTTCCTTTCCAATCATTATTCCTTTTATTTCTTTCTCTTGTCTAATCGCTCTGGCTAAAGTTTCCAGAACTATGTTGAATAAGAGTGGGGACAGTGGACATCCTTGTCTTGTTCCTGATTTTAGAGGGAAGGCTTTCAGTTTTTGGCCATTTAGTATAATATTGGCTGTTGGTTTGTCATAGATAGCTTTTACCAGATTGAGATAAAGACCCTCTATTCCAATTTTCTGTAGGGTTTTTATCATGAAAAGGTGCTGGACTTTGTCAAAAGCTTTTTCTGCATCTATTGAGATGATCATGTGATTTTTGTCTTTGGTTCTGTTAATATGCTGTATTACATTTATTGATTTACGTATGTTGAACCATCCCTGCATCCCTGGGATGAATCCAACTTGGTCATGGTGTATAATCTTCTTGATGATTTGTTGGATTCTGTTTGCCAGTATCTTATTAAGGATTTTTGCATCTATGTTCATTAGGGAGATTGGCCTGTAGTTCTTTTTCTTAGTTGGGTCCTTCTCTGGTTTTGGTATCAGGGTAATGCTTGCTTCCAGGAATGAATTTGGGAGTATTGCTTCCCTTTCAATTTCATTGAAAAGTTTGAGAAGTAGGGGCATTAGGTCTTCTCTAAATTTCTTGTAGAATTCGGCAGTGAATCCATCAGGGCCTGGACTTTTCTTTGTTGGGAGGTTTTTAATTACATCTTCAATTTCATTGGTTGATATTGGTTTATTTAGGATTTTTAAATCTTCTTGATTTAGCTTTGGTAATTCATACGAATCTAGGAATCTGTCCATTTCTTCTGCATTTTCCATCTTAGTAGAATATAAATTTTCAAAATAGGTATAGATGATCTTCTGGATTTCTGCAGGGTCCGTCGTGATATCACCCTTTTCATTTTCAATTGCATGGATTTGAGTCTTTTCTTTTCTTTTTTTAATAAGGTTGGATAAGGGTTTGTCAATCTTATTTATTCTTTCAAAGAACCAACTTTTTGCTTCATTGATTCTTTGTATTGTTTTTTTATTCTCCAATACGTTAATTTCTGCTCTGATCTTTATAATTTCCTCCCTTGTACGGGCTTTTGGCTTAACCTGCTCTTCTTTTTCTAGAAGCTCGAGGTTCACCCTTAAGTTGTTTATTTGCGCTTGCTCTATTTTCCTGATATAAGTATTTAATGCTATAAATTTCCCTCTTAGGACTGCTTTCATTGTATCCCATAAGTTCCGGTATGTTGTACTGTCATTGTCATTCAGTTGTAGAAAGTGACTAATTTCTTCTTTAATTTCATCTGTGACCCATTGGTTGTTCAGGAGGATGCTGTTTAATTTCCATGTGTTTAGGGAGTTTTTGTGGGATCTTTTGCCATTGATTTCCAATTTCATTGCACTATGGTCTGATAATATGCATGGGATAATTTCAATTCCTTTGCATTTACTTAAGCAGGTTTTATGAGCTAGTATGTGGTCTATTTTGGAGAACGTCCCATGTGCAGCTGAGAAAAATGTGTATTCTGATGTTGTGGGATGGAACACTCTGTAGACATCTACTAAGTCCATTTGTTCAAAAGTTTGGTTCAGTTCTACTATTTCATTATTGATTTTCTGTCCAGTTGATCTATCTTTTTGTGACAGTGGAGTATTGAGATCTCCCAATATAATTGTATTAGTGCTTATTTGATTTTTCATGTCCTTTAGTACTTGTTTTATATAGCTGGGTGCATTGGTATTTGACGCATATATATTTATGATCGTTATCTCTTCCTCTTGTAATGCTGCACTTTTAAAAGGAGTTTGAAAGTAATGCCTCCTTTTTAAATTTTTGGAAGAGTTTGAGAAGATTGGGTATTGGTTCTTCAGTGTTTGGCAGAATTCAGCAGTGAATCAAACCTTGTTGATTTTCTTGGTGAGTTGTGTATGTGTAGGCACTTACTCATTTCCTCTAGGTTACCCAGTTTGTGGGTGTAAAGGTGTTCACAGTAATCTTTCATGATGATTTGTATTTCTGTGGTATCAATAGTAATAGCACTTTCTCTGTTTATAATTATACTTACTTGAGTATACTCTTTTATTAGTCTAAGGGTTTGTCAACTTTGTTTAAAAAACAACTTGGCTTCATTGATCTTTTGTGTTGTTTTTCTAGTCTTATTTCTACTCTGATCTTTATTATTTTCTCTTTTTTGTTAAGTTTTTGCTCAGTTTGTTTTTTTTTCATATTCTAGAGTAACCTGAATATGGCTCTCTCTCGCTTATGCAGTTGAGTTTTGTGCTTTCATATGTCTCATGTTATTAATTAGTAGACTTTTGTTTAAGTCTGAAGAACTTCCCATAGCAATTCCCATGAGGCAGGTCTGGTGGTGGTCAACTCCTTAGCTTCTGTTGTCTGGAAATGTTTTTGTTTCCTCCTCATCTCAAAGACTAAGCAGTACATTCTTGTTTGGCAGGCTTTCTTCTTCAGCCCTTTGAATGCATCATCTTGCTTTCCTGGCCTGCAGGGTTCCTGCTGAAAAATCCACTGATAGTTGTATCAGCACTCCTTTGTCTGATGTGTTTCTGATCTCTTACTACTCTCAATTTTTCTCTTTGATTTTTGATAATTTGATTATTATGTGTCTTGGTGAACTACACTTTGGGTTGAATTTGATTGGACACGTGCTTCTGTGCCTGGATGTTGGGACTTATACCCAGATTAGAGAATTTTCAGCCATCATTTCTCTAAATCACTTTCTGACTCCTTTTCTTTCTTCTGCTTCTGTAACTATTATGCAAAGCTTTGGACTCTTGAAGTTGTCCTATAATTCTTGTAGCCTTTCTTTATTCTTTCTTCATCTTTTGCTTTTTTGTTTCTTTGGATAATTTCAAATGTTCTGTCTTGGAGCTCACTGATTTTCCTCTGTTTGGTTGAGTCTGTTTAATCTTCCTTTTGAGTTAAGTTCAGTTCTCTTGTATTTTTCATCTCTAGGATTTCTATTTGCTTTTTAAAAAAAATATTTGTAATTCTTTGTCAGACTTCCTGCTTTGTTTCTGGATTGCTTTCTGAATTTCATTTAATGTATCTCTATATTCTTGTAGTTCACTGAACTACTTTTAGAGGATTACCCTGAATTCATCTCAGTCACTTTTTAGATCTTCTTTTCTCTAGGATCCATTGTTGGAGCCTTATTTATTTCTTTTGGAGGTGTCATGACGCCCTGATTCTTTGTAATATTTGCATTTTTATCGGCAGACTTAAGGAATATTCCCCTCTTCTGTCCACTATAGGTGTTCTTTGATAAAGATAGGCCCTCCCTACCTGGCCTACCCTTCGGATAGAGCATCCCTACCCAGTCTACCCTATGGATAGACCACCTCTACCCGGTCGAGCCTATGATTCTGGCAGGACCAACTTGTGACCTTCAAGGCAGACAGCTTGCTCTGAGTTCTCTGGTTGACTGGGTACCTGCCTTTGCTCTGGCTTCAGGTGGGGCTGCTGGCTGCTTTCTGCTTTCTGCTGAGACCACTGCCTGAGTTCTACTATCAGGCAGAACTTCTGGCTGGGTACTGCTATGGCTTCTCTTCAGGCGAGTCCCAGAATACATTCTCTGGCTTAGGGAATACATTCTCTGCTACCAGGCTGCAGCTGGGCAGGATACAGGCCAGGTTCTCATGTTAGGTATAGTGGCTGCTGGGACAGCTGAGACCAGGGGCTACACATTATTAGAAATGTGTGAGCTAAGATTGCTTCCCTGGAAGGAAGAGCCATGGCATGAGGTTTCGGCTGAGTTGAGCTAGTGTTTGACTTCCTTGGTCAAGCAGGTCTGTCTCCTGTGGCTCCAAAATGGGCAGAGGTGGGATTCTCCCTGCCTAGATGGAGTTGTTGGAGTGGCCTTAGGTTACACATGGAGAGCAGATATGCAAGGGCTCAAGTTAAGGCGAACCTCCTCCATGCCTCTAAGTGTCACAGCTCAGCTTTGCAGGTGTGCTGGGGAATTGGCTGGTCCTTCTGCTTGGGTACACAGCTGGCAGGAGCATAGAGGTCCACGAAAATCCCTGCACTGGTCACTGCCACCTCTTTCTCTGTTTTCTAACTGACCTTGGGTGGTCTACCTGTGTTCCCTGTGAGGTAAAACCACCATGGGTTTTCTTGGAAGCACTTGGCTAAGGAAGCTGGGTGACTGCCCTTGTCCTCATTTTTCTCTGTAGAAACCATGACCCGAAGGAAATTCCATCTGGTGTTGCTGCTTGGGAAATGTGGAGAGGCAGCACCATGAAAATGAGACCATTATTCTTACCTTAGGATTTAATTCTGTGAATCACACAGTTGTTTCAGGCTTGTTTCTGCATACTGGGCTTTTCAGATAGGTGCTCTGGTCTGTGGATGCTGCTAGCTGAACTCTGTCAGGCAGTGCAGAGTCTGTGTGAGCTGGCATCTTGCCCATGTCCTCCCGAGTATAGAAAATGTTTGATGTGTTTGAAACAAATGTTTGTTGAGCCAAGAAATAAAAATATTTGACAGAGTATTTTAAAAGTAATTATTACTTCTGAGGCCTCAAAGCTGCTCCAACAACTCTGAAACAACCCAGCAAAGATTGCAGAGCACACAACAGCTGACAATGTAGCCCAAGGCCACCCCCACAGCTTCGAGTGGAACATGGGGAAAGAGTTGTTTTTCTTTTTAGCTTCTGGGAAAAGAAAAAAAAATATTTTTCATTCCACCCCCAGGACCAGATTCCAACTGCTAAGAGTGTCCTTGGGAATTTAAAACATAGGTTTAAAAATGAATTATAGGTAATTGTCACATGCTTGGCTTACCTTGTCTTTATGAAGGTGGCACCTTGCTTGCTTAGGTCTGAGATGATGAAAGCCAAACTGCGTATCATTAATGCAATGGTGGAAAAACGGAAAGAGGGACCTATTTCCTCCCAAGCCCTTGATATAATACCAAGGTCTACAACCCATGGTCCACATCTCATGCACTGTGTACTAAGAGGTAGCTCTTCAAGATCCTAAAAAATAGGGTTAAATGTCTGTCAGAAATTGTTTTCATGCTTTATGTGTCTGTGTAAGTTAACAGATCTCAATGAGATTGATCCTGCCTCAAAAGATCAATCTTTTTTTTGCCAGTGTCTTGAGATTTTTTTTTTTAATGTCATAACTTGGAAGATTTTGTGCCACTGGGGTCTAGTGTAGAGAGGCCAGTGATGCTATCAAATACTTCATAGTGCACAGGACGCACAGCAGAAACCTAGCCCAAAATGTCAGTAGTGCTGAGGTTGAGAAACCCAAATACAAGCTCATACCTGACAATTACATGCTCTCTGTGGGTTTATATCCATTTATTCCAAAATAACAAAAATATATGAGAAACAAGCCAGTTTTGTTTGTGTAAAAACTTTCATCTCTATGAAAAAGATCACTCAAAGTAAATGCATTGTTTCCAATATTTTCATATTTATCAGTGTTCTATGTGAGATAAATACCTGTTCAAGGATATAAGAATGGGCATATGGAAAAAAGGAACAAGACTTAACACAAAGTTTGATCTTTATGCCCTATAGCTATAAAAAAAGAACTAGTGTAAAACACATTTGAAATATTAATAATCTTATTTCTTGGTGCTTTAATCATATTTAACATTTTCTAGCCAAATATTTTAAAACAAACAAAAAGCAGGGATAAATTTTTATGAGTTCTATTTATGAAAATTTTTCATTTTTATCCTTAAGCAAAAATAAGTTTCGGCAATGTTTTAACTGGAGATCCCCAATGACAGCACTCTAGAAAGATATGGTGCTGATATAATCAACCAGATCTGTGGTTGTTTTGAAAAAAAATAAAAACGGCAGAGAACAGAATCCGCTGTGACTAGTCCATGAGAGAGACAGACACAGAAAGACAGAAAGGCTGCCGAGATGCCTGACGACTTTCTTAGCTGCAGTCCCTCCTGAAGCTGAACCAGCCAGCTCCCTCTGCCTTTCTCATCAGTCCCCCTCAAGGCTCAGCCTAAAGCACTTTACCCTCTTCACCCCCAGATCTATTTCCTAAATCTATTTATAGCTTATCTCTGTAGCAATTCGGTTTCCTAATCCTTTTTACATTCCCAGGATGTAGCAACAGCCTTATTACATGTTTAAAAAAGACTGAACGCAAGAACAGAGTAACGAGTGTGACTTGCTATGGCGCAGCCTGTGTGTGTTGTGGGTTGGAGGAAGGGCTGTCTGGCTTTGGCCTAGGGTTCATCACATTATAGCGCTGAGCAGAGTAGACTGGAAGGTGCATCTATGAAAACGTGACTCATATCATTCAAAATGAAGAAGAAAAGAAATGGTAGTGAAATTTTCCTTCTCCCTCTGATCCTAAGACCCTGATCACCAGCTGCAGCCTGAGACTGCAGTGCAGGACAAAGCGCCGAAACACCAGCCGGTGGCAAAGCCTCTTGGATTCACCACAACATGACGAAATCAACAGAAACAACAACAAACCCATCACATCATCTCCTTCATCAGAATCCGCACCCTGAGAAGCCAGTGTCCAGCAAGGATTCTGTGGTATGGTGGGCATTTATGTTTGGTGAATTTTTCTCTGTGTGTATCGTGAAAAAACATGAATGAATCTCCCTGGCTTCATATTATGGAAAAAGGAAAACTCACTCCTGTAGTGATGCAAGTGAAATTTACCATTTATAATTACATATATAGTAAAGCTCAAAGCGGAATTGGACACTAATAATAATTTCCTAATTTTTCACTCTGGCACTACTTTTACTCAAATGGCATCGCTGTGGGAAATAAAGTAACAGGTGATAATCATGTTGACACTGGGTTATAAGAACAATGCTGTGTTTCTCAGTCCTCCTCTAAAGTGGAGATGGCTAAAGGGAATTGTTACAATGAATACGTTCCATGGCCACAGCTGGGCTGTAAGTGAACTCAGTGATTGACACCTCTTTCTCCCCTGTGCAAATGGCTTTTTGATGCATTTGAGACATAACCCAAAAAAGTGGGGTTAGAACAGCACCATCGTTGTTCATTAAGCTGATGTGGAGAGTGCAGCTTCAACGTTCAGCAACCAGGTTTCTCATGTTGCCCCCGGAATCCAACCAGCTCGCCCACCCAAGCTCAGGGGGCTGAACCCACAGGACTTTCAGGGGTTCAGAGCCCCACAGGGCTGAGAACTTCGTTTCCCATCCACAGAGGTCCCACGGCGAAGGGGAATGGAAGGCTGGGGCTGCGGGTGCCCAGCCTCTCCTCCCATAGTCGCCACCAATCAGGGGGGACTGAGTGGGGAAGAGTAGAGACAGACACCAGCGACTCCCGGAGGAGGAATCCTAAGCCTGTGGTGCTGGGTGCATCACACTAACTCCTTTCTTTCCACTGGGATGGAAATGTGAGGAGCTGGGAGCTGTGTTCCTCCTCTCTCAAAGACTACTCCGTTCATCACTGGCCTCTGTCATCATTTGTCATCATTTTCAAACCCTCCATCTTCAAACTGTGTTGTAATAACTACTTTCTCAGCTGGACTATGAGCTCTGTGAGGGTAAAGAACATCTCTGTATTCTTCACCATAGAGGGCTGCTATGTGAGGGGTGATCTAAAAATATGGTGACTGTTTAAAAAACATTACAGTAAAGACACACTGCCAAGAATGATGGGATAAGTGTTTGAAGCAAGGGGCTGTATTTTGAGTATCTTGAGGACTGTGGCAATGTGTCTTTTACTGTAATTTTTTATTTAAATATTCTCTGTATTTTTGATCACCCCTTGTTGATCAAACACAGCAATTTCTGACAAATAAAAACATTGCAGCATGTCTTCATCCACCTTATTCAACAGATTTGGCACCAGGTGACTCCTGACTCTTGCTCAAAGTCTAAATGACTGTGAAAGGGGAACGTTTTACATGGATTCAGGACATGAAGGCAGCCACGACAGTGCAACTAAAGATACTCGCAAAAGAAGACTTCCAGAGCAGCTGCAGACACTGGAAGGAACGGGAATAAGTGTGTGCGAAGCAAGGTGGAAGATTTTGAGGGGGCTAATGGCAATGTGTCTTTTACTGTAGTCATTTTTTTAGAAGTTCAACATATGCTGTACTTTGTTCTCATACCTTTCAGAATAGATGCTTAAGGATTGTTCACTGAATCAATGAATAACTATGAATAGTATCTGATCCGATTCAGGAAAGCCACAGAAATGGTGCACTAGAGAGGTCACATTTTCATAAAACAGCTGATGTTGCTCCTTGTAAACACGGCTGTGGTGGATCTAATCATTGTCTGTCTGTCTGTCTGTCTCTCTCTCTCTCTCTCTCACACACACACACACACACACACACACACACACACACACATGCACACATTCTCCGCACAGGAATATTTGTCATGGAAGAACTGAGTCTCCTGTTGAATAAAGCCTGCCTCATGACTGGGTATCCAGAAGGTTCCAAGGCTGGAGAGCACAGGAGATTGGCTGAAGAATGGTGGGATTTGTCCAAGGTGAGAGCCTGTTATGCGGAAGATACACAGGATAACATAGACGGGGAGAGAAGCATTAGCCAAGCAAAAGTTTTCTCTATTTGCAAAAATATTGTTTTTCAAGTCATAGCAGTCTGTAATGCTTTGGGGACAGGGTAGGGGCTGGCTGCACTCATTCAGCATGAGAATGTCCACTGAGGCATCAAACGAGGGAGTACCAAATGCATTTGACAACTGACTTCGATTCTCATGATCTCAGCTATGATCTTGTACTAATTACATGGTCTTAGCTAAGTTACTGAATCTCTCAAAGCTCAGTTTTTCATTTGGAAAATGGGGAATATACTGGCTGCTTCACAGAGTTATTGTAAGGATTAAGCCAACAAAGTACACGTAATGTATGTAGGAAAGTAAGACACACAACAGCAAAGAAATAGGACCCACTGGGTTTTTTTAATCTTAAAACCCCTCATAAACTGTAAATCACTAAGTAAATGTAAGGAATTACTACCATTGCTACTTCACAACACGGCAAGCACCTGAGAGAGGGTGCTTTGTTCCGTGTGTACCACGCAAAAGCCATGCTCCGAGCTCCCATGGCCGTCTCGTTTCTGGGGGAGCGTGAGTCCGGGTATAACAGGAAAGGGCCCCTCCTCATTACACATAGAAGGTGTGCTGTGAAGCAGAAAGTCGCAAGTCAGTGGTACGCAGCTGTCTTCTATCACTTGTCATCTTGTCACATTTGTTAGGGCAAGAAATACATATAAGTTCGTAACGATTTAGATGTTGTAATTTTAAAATTGCTTTTTAAAAACTTTCTTTTAAAATTATATTTATTTGAAAGCTCTAGGGTTGAAGGTTTAATATGGGACACTGTCACTGCTGTGCACTTCGATACATAAGCACTGTAATTAAGATTTCAAGTGCCTGGTTCTGAAGTGAATTGCCTCTGATCTGCATAATGCACAATGTATTCATTGTTGTGGCTTACTTTGCATAAATCAATCTTATTAATATCTTATTCATCTTCTTGCTTTCTAGAGGCTTGAATCAAGTTAATTCTCTGAAGGAGGAAGTGTCAGGACTCAGGCAGCCTGGGAGAGCTGCATTATTCTACTCCATTGCTCAATAAAATCCGTTCCACAGAAGGTCACATGATTTATCAGCAGATTTTACCTCTGCTGCCTCTTTGTTTCTTTGGGCAGCAAGAGCATAGGTTTGTGTCTGCACAAAAATGTGCAGAGAATGGGAGGAGCTAATGGAAAGAAGTGGGCATCCAAAGCTGTGACAAGGAATCCCAATCATTTCTTTTAATGGATGCTATACCAGGAGTCCTGGTTTGAAAAGCAAAGCAGAAGCACTGTCCTTATTCAAACTAGCAGCCATAGACATTAGACATTCTCTTCTGCTGGCAGGATGCCACAGTGTCCCTGTGATATGGAAGCTGCAGTGCTACCACTGAGGACCAACCGAGGCGCTGACAGCCACCCTGGCTAGTGACCTGGAGTAGACTTGCAGGACACAGCAGGTGAAGGGCTCTCAGCTGGGCTTTATGAGGCACAACAAAGAAAAGTCCCTCAGAATACAAGGTGAAAAGTGCCAGGAAGGAGCGAAGGCTGGCCCCTGGTATAGAGCGTGCCTAATGGCATCCACAGCCAAACAAGATACAAGCGTCCTGGCGAGACATCCTTACTCCTTGCAGAAGGTTGTGTGTGTTTATTTATTCTGATCGCAACAACATGTTGGTTTCTTCCCAGCCAAGTCTACCATGGATGTTAGTTTTCTCTCTACATAGAATGTGACCCACACTCTGTCAGTGCCCCTCAATCTCCTGCACAGAATTTATCAACACAACTGTTCTGAAAATAGAGACATCTCTATTTTCAGGAAGCACAACACAACAGAAATAGAAAAAATAAAGGTACTGAATTAACACTTAATACCCTACTCTACTCCTGATTTTCTGTATTCTACATTTATAGTAGATCAATAACGGATTTTCCCTGAAATCTTAGAAATGTATCTGACAAACTTTGATTAAGTACTAATCAAAGCTGTGCTAGGCTTCATACTGAACACTAGGAACACAAAGTCAAATTCATGCATTTTTGCATAAAAATGTATTGAGTACTGGATTTCCACTTTGGGCAATAATGAGGTAAATAACATTAGACTTTCTCTTCCATGATGAACAACCACAAAACTGGAAAGTTACAAGAGAAAAAAATTTCAGGTATTGAATAACAGAGATCACTGACTTTAGCGATTGCTGGATTAAACAAATCGGCTACACGAGGACATTCGCGGCAGTCCACTTCCTGGGGGGCTTTTCTGACGCCAGGGGCCCTGAGGCACGAAGGAAACATGAACTGGGTGAGCTGAGAAGGCAGAGAACTGGCGGCAGGGGGCGCTGCCGAGCGGCTGCGAGTCCCACGTTAAGGCACAGCCGGCCGCAGAAATGTGTTAGCGTCTCCCTTGGGCGCTTGCCCGGGCACAACGCGTATCTTTCCTTGGCTTCGGGGAGGCTGTTTTCTCTCTGAGTCTTTTCACATCATCTCCTTTTTTAAAAAAGACACCAGTCATATCGAATGAAGGTACCTTAATGATTTCATTTTAAGTTGGTTACACTGAGATTAAAAATGACAGAGTAAAAGCCAATAGCAAAATAGAGCCTCTTCAGGACCGGTAATCAAGACACCTGGAAAACAATGGGCCAGAAAAGTAAGGCTCCAGGAATCCAGAAAGAGCAGGCAGGAAACCCAGAAACCACTGAGAAACTGAAGACCACGCAGACAAGCACAGGGCGGCTCCGGCAGGGCCTCGTCTCCAGCGACGCCGGGCGAGGGTCTGCAGCGCCGGCCCCAGGAAAAGCCGCGGTTCCCGCAAGCTGCGAGTACAGCAGGGGTCCGCTCTGGGAGGGACTCCTCCTGCATGGCAGACTAGGCCGGAGAGGGAATTCCCTGCGGCGTCCGGCGTGCCCGGGAGGGACGCGGGCAGAGGCCGGCTCGGGAAAGGGCTCGTCGTTTACGACCGAGCTCCGCGGGCGTCGGAAGGCACGCACACTGCACCGCCCGGCCCCGGGCCCTCCCGCACTGTGGCTGAGTAGGGCGCAGGCCCAGGAGGAAGCCACGGAGGCGGCGGGCGAGTCACGGAGCCCGGAGGGTCTAAGGAGCAGCGCGCTCGGTCGCGAAGGGCACGGCAGTCCCGTTTTCTGTGAAAAGCAGCCGGCCGGTCCCACGCGGCCCCCCGGGCCCGGTCCGCGGCGCTGCCGGTGCGGTGCGTTCAGCCTGGCTTCCCTCGCCGCCTGCTTCCCGCGCAGCGCTCGGAGGGCTGTTCGCCGCGGTGATGAGGGGTGCGACTCGGCCTGGACATCTACCGCGTCCTGGGGTGCGTGACAGAGGGGCCTCTGGAGCAAGGGGTGCCCCGTGAGCCCCAGGCCGTAACGCTAGTCGGGGAAAGCAGGGACTGGGGCACACAGAAGATCGCGCACGCCGAGAGCCGCGGCAGTGAATGCGGCCCTGACGGGCACAGTGACGGCCGGGCCGGGGAGGCGGGGCCGGGGGAGGCGGGGCCGGGGAGGCGGGGCCGGGGGGGGCGGGCGGGGCCGGGCGGCGGGCGGGGGCCGGGCGGCGGGCGGGGGCCGGGCGGCGGGCGGGGCCGGGGAGGAGGGCGGGGCCGGGCGGCGGGCGGGGCCGGGCGGCGGGCGGGGCCGGGCGGCGGGGCGGGGCCGGGCGGCGGGCGGGGCCGGGCGGCGGGGCGGGGCCGGGCGGCGGGCGGGGGCCGGGCGGCGGGGCGGGGGCCGGGCGGCGGGCGGGGGCCGGGCGGCGGGCGGGGCCGGGCGGCGGGCGGGGCCGGGCGGCGGGCGGGGCCGGGCGGCGGGGCGGGGCCGGGCGGCGGGGCGGGGCCGGGCGGCGGGCGGGGCCGGGCGGCGGGCGGGGCCGGGCGGCGGGCGGGGCCGGGCGGCGGGACGGAAGCGGCACCGGCCTGGGCAGTGAGCGGCGTCCCCATCGAATCGGCGGACTCCACACCGCAGGCTGGAAAGAGACCGCTCACCCAGATATAGGGAAGCAGTTTTTGGAGTCATTTCTCTTTTTCTTTGTTTTGGGGTTTGTTTTTATTTGTTTTTTCCCCCTATCTTTTGCTCTTTGTTTTCATTCTTTTTCATTACTTTTCTTTTTCTTGTTTGTCTTTTTCCATTACCTTACCTAACTCTATTAACTTTCTTTTATTCTTTAATTGGATTTTTATCTCTTTTCTCTCCCCCTTCTCATCTTTTATTTTTCAAATTTTACTTCTTTCATTTTTCCTTCCCCCACCTCCTCCACTTTTACTATTAAGCTCTATTAATTTTTAACTATTTAGTTGACTCTGTGGTATTATTGCTGGTCTCCACGGTTAATGGTGGAGTAGTTACTGCTTTTAGTAGATATTTACTGTATGTCAATATGTGGTTAGGCCTTGTGGTTACAGTGAGCTCATCCAGGTAGTCCAGGACAAGTTCCTTATTTTAAGGTCCTTTGATAAGTCATCTTAATTTTATCTGTAACCTCAAGAACCCTTGTCAGGTAATAACACATGCTGTGGATTAAGACATGGACATTTCTGGGATGCCACCATACTGCTTACCGCATTACACATACATCTATACATAGTTACATATGTCTTAATTTTTCTGTCTTTTCTACTAGAATCTAATCTTGAGTTCAGGGAGGTTTTTTGGGGGTTACTGTGAGTAGCATAGTACCTCGTGCATAGTAGAAGCTCAGTAAAGTTTACTGAATGAGTGAACAAGTTTTATTCATACCTGCTGATATGACTGATGGTATTTATTGCGTTGATTGTTGGCAGAGCTTTATGTAGACAAAAGCACAGAAATTAAGAACTTGCGAATTGCATTTTTAGAAGTCTGCTTTTCAACCACTGAACGTCAGTTTTATATCACTGCCATCATATAGGACATCCCACTCACAATGCCAGGACCGGGGCACAGAGCCGTCCCCTGAGGACCAGCCTGTGTGCTGCACAGTGGAAAGTCCCAGAAAGTAACCTGCCTCAGGAGATGCACTCAAGAGTGTATCTTCATTATTTATATTATTAATCCTTAAGAAGCTGAAATACATAATTTCAAAACTAAAACACATGATGTTAGAAACACCACTAAAGAGAATTTATTTTCCTCTTTTTTATTAAGTATTTTTCTAAAATTCAACACCAGAAAATGTTTTTCATCATTTCTTGCATTTTTAAACAACTGAAGCCTCTGTCTTATTCATGACTTCATGTCAAGCAAGAATACACAAAATCTTTGAAAAAAATAAAGGCATTGTATTTTACTATGCTTAGAGGAGAATAAAAGCATTGCTTCTTTCTGACTTCCCCTTCAGACATTTATATTCCCTTGGGAAATAAATGCAAAAACAATATGGAAATGCACCAGCAACTTCTGGCCTCTCTCTCAGTTTGTTTTGTGTTTTGAACATCACAGCTTCAATTCTGTGATTCTTTATAACTATCCATGAGGGAAAAAATAATTTATTCCATTGATTAGTAAGGACTACTCTGATTAAATCTGTACTGTACAGTGATCCTAACAGAATTAACATGCAGACACACACTACAATAATCTCTTTACTTCCGGAGATCTACTCATTGCGTATTTTATTTTTAAATTATTTCCTTTTTTAAGGTACATATGGTCTTCTCCAATATTAGTATTCATCATAATTAGACTGTTTTTCTTCAGAGACTTTTCTTTCTAAAAAAAAAGTGTATGTGTGTGTATTGTATGTGTGTGTATGTGCGTGTGCATGTGTGTATTTGTGTGTGTGTTCCTAATGTTTTCTGTGGAAAGAAGCAAGGCAAGCAAGAGCTTTGATATAATGGACATCACAGAGCTTTAAAGAAATAAGGATGGGGGCCGGTGAGATGGCTCAGCAGCATAAGCGCCTGCCTGGGAAGCGCGAGGGCCCGAGTTCGACTCCCGGAACCCACATACGAGAAAAAGGCTGGTGATATCGCTCAGCGGCACGGGCACCTGCTGGCACGTGAGGTCCTGAGGTCGACCCCCCGTTACCCACAAAAAGAAAAATAAATAAATAAATAAATGGGCCAAGGAACAAATTATTGTGACTTTAAGGTAAGTGTGGCAGAGTACTCTGGAAAAGAAAGAATCCTTTTAAAATGGAATGATGGCTAAAGAGAGAAAGAGAAAGAAGCAAATTCAAACTAGAAATCAAAGTGGAAACCAGAAATTATGCAACAAGCACAATAAAGAATCCAAGGACAACCTTGCAAATGAATCAAAATGCATTCAAAGAGAGGCAATCAGGTTCAAATTCTGAGAGAATATGTCTTAATCATAGGGCAAAAAGATCACTCCTCAGATTAAAAAGCAAAGAGCAGCATCGTTGGTTTTGTGTAGAACATTTAGCATGGTGCCTTAACACGAGGAGACTCGACGTCTACTTGGTGGCCTTTTTGGACGTGACTTTGGGAAAAGTTAAGAAGATTTCCACTTTCAAGTCACCTTGAAGCAGACAAATCAAAAATACTACATCAAATAACCATAACAAGTGCACTGATTGCAAACCAGTGGTGGCGAACCTATGGCATGTGTGCTGAAGCCGGCTGTTTATCATTGAAAGCTCTAAAAGGTTTGACATCACTGTTCTAGACAAAACCAAAAGATATTACAAGGTAAGGCAGAGATCTTTAAAAATCTATCCTAAACTAATGAAAAAACTTAGAAGTTTAATTGTAGAAGTGCATATTCTACAAGGCTGGGGTCTGATGCATTGTCCTCGAAGCCCATCCTCAGAAAAGACTGGAAAAAAGAAGACTCAGGTTCTCAAGGAGCCCGGTTCCTCACTGGCAAAGGAGGCCACTGGCCACACGAGCAGATGCCCAACACGAGGAGGGAACGTGGTTCCTCTTTGATGAATCCTGCTAGTTGATCGAGTGCATCAAAACACTGTAAGATATTATTTCTAACCATTGTGATCAAATAAAACCTTAGTAAGTTCCTAGTTGCACATACTGACATATTGAGCTCCATACATACGGTGACTTTTTTTTTTTTGGTACCGGGAATCTAATTCAGGACCTTGCACTTGCCAGGCAGGCACTGTGCTGCTGAGCTAAATCCCCAGCCCCATACAGTGACTTTTTAACAGACAAGAACCTTAGCCTCGCATACGCAAACACTCTAAATACACCAATTTCCACCAACTTGGCTCTTTATATTTCCCCAGGTGTTCCTTCTTTCACTCTTCACATTTCTGCTTCAAATTCCATAATCCAAATACATCATCCCTGAGTCCATAGTGCCAACAAAGTGTCCGCAGTAGACCTGAGAAACAAGTCACCCACAGGGGGAGGCTCCGTGCAGTGGGGACTTTCCTCCATCCGGGCTGGCAGCATGGCACACAAAGCAGGAGGCATCACAATTCCTGACTTCAAATTATACCACAAAGCTATAGTAACAAAAAGAGCATGAATAGAACCCTAACTGCACAAGAAATAACATTGAGAATCAACAACTGGGATTGTATCAAATGAAAAAGCTTTCCCATAGCAAAGGAAACAACCAACAAAGTAAAGAGATAACCTACTGAATGGGAAAACATTTTTGCCAGCTATTCTTCAGACAGAGGGCTAATGTCTAGGATATATAAAGAATTCAAAATATAGACCCCCAAAATAAAAGACCAAATCAAAAATGAGCAACTAAAATGAATAGACACATCTCAGAAGAAGTACAAATGTCCAATAAATACATAATATAATGTCAGCATCTCTGGCCATTAGAGAAATGCAAATTAAAACAACACTGAAAGTCCATCTTACAAAGAATGGTCACCATCAAGAAATCAAATCATAACAAATGCTGGTAAGGAACGCTTCTACATTATTTGTGGGAATGTAAAATAATACAACCACTATGGAAATCAGTATGGAGATTCCTCAAAACACTAAACATAGCCATTCCCTTTCTACCAGTAGGTATCGTCCCAAAAGAGTTAAACACATCACATAAGAGTGATACAGGCTCACCCGTGCCTATAGCAGCACAACTTATACGGGCTAAATCTTGGAAGCAGCCTATATGTCCATTAACCAATGAATGGATAAGGAAAACGCAGTGGTTATACCCAGTGGAGTACTACTCTGCCATAGAGAAGGACAAACTTGAATCATTTACAGGAAAAGGGTTGCTCTTTGAGACCATAGTGTTGTTAAACAAATGAGATGCAGAAGCTTAAATATTGCATGGTTTCTCTTATATGAGAAATCTATAGTATAAATAAAATAAAAAGCAAAATAAAAGACAATGGGAAACAGGGAGATAGATCTTTTACAAATGTGAAGAGGAATAAGAGACAGAGAAGGGGAGGAAGGAGAGGGGAAGGGGATGTAAAAATAGTTAAGATGTGTTATGTACATGCACCAACTCCCCGTGATGAATGCAGTCATTAAGTACTGTGAACGTGTACTAATAAAAATTTTTTAGAAGAAAACATATGAAAGGGCACTCATCAAAATGCTAGTAGTAATTATTTCTGGGTGATGGTGAAATTAGAGGCAATATTTATCTTCTTTTTTTCTGCCATATTTTCTGACTTTTCTCAAATAAACATTAAAATGTAGAGATAATTCTTGGGGGAAAAGGGCTATTGCATAAGAAGTTACCTTTGGAATATTAAACTTGCATTTGAAAGTCTGTCTTCACCTAGCATATTTTATCACCAGGAATGGACTGGAGCAACAGCTCCCCTGGCCACCTGTTAAATGGGAATGAAGGAAACACATTCCTCACACGGTTACTGTCAAAGCAACAGAGAGTATATTTTTAAAACCTGCATGGTGTGTACCATTTTCTTAGTGAGCTGTGACTTTTGTTATTATTAGTATATGCTAAGAACCTAAAAATAAACTCCCTTTAAAAAAGTTAGACCCCAAAGCTATAGTAACAAAAACAGCATGGCACTGGCACAAACACAGACATGTAGACCACAGGGATAGAGTGAAGACACAGAAGCAACCCCAAGCATCTTCAACCATCTGATTTTTGACAAAGCAGCCAAAAACAAATACGTTGGAGAAAAGAGAGGCTCTTTAACAAATAGAGCTCGAGAAACTGGTTACCCACATGCAGAAAAGTGAAATTAGACCCCTATCGCTCATCCTGTACTGAAATCTTGTTTAAATAGATCAAAGACCTGGAAATGAAACCCAAAACTCTGGAACTGCTCAGTGGTAACAAAGAGGAAACCCTGGAGGCCATAGGCACAGCAGGAACTTCCCAAACGGCACTCCAGTAACACAAGAAATCGCACCAAGAACCAACAAACAGGACAGCATCAAATTTAAAACTTCTGCCCAGCAAAGGAGACAATCAAGAGTGAAGAGATAACTTACAGAATGGGGAAAAAATTCACCAAGTACTCTTCTGATAGAGAGCTAACGTCTAGAATACACAAAGACTAAATATTCACTCCCCAGAAACAATAACCCATTTGAGAAATGGGCAAATGAACTGAATAGGCACTTCTCAAAAGAAGAACAAATGGTGAATAAGTACACGAAAAAAGTTCATCACCTTTAGCCATAAGGGAAATGAAAATCAAAACACATTCCATCTTAATCAGGTAAGAACAGCCATCCTCAAAAACACACAAACAACAAATGTACTGGTGAGGATGTGGGGAGAGGAATCCTTCGGCCTTGTAGGTGGGAATGAGAACTAGTACAACTGCAATAAAATCAGGATGGAGATTCCTCAAAGACCGAACTAGAGATTCCATCTGACCAAGCTATGCCTCTCCTGGGTATCTTCCGGAAAAGGTTAAAGATATCATACTACTGTGATACGTGCACACCCACACAGTAGCACAATTCACAGTAAAGAGCTAAGCTCTGGAAACAGCCCACAGCCGAAAGAGGACAAATTTGAGTCACTGTAGGGAAAAATGGATGGATCATAGGAACCATAATGTTAATCAAAATAAGTCAGACATAGAAAGTTAAATATTGAATGGTTTCTCTCATATCATAAACCTAATTACAAATAAAGTAAAATAAAGGCAATTTGGGGTGGGGGCAAGAGATCAGGGATGGGGAGAGGAAAAGGTAGAAGGGGAAAGGGGGATCAAAATCGATGATATGAAATACATATACATGCCAATTCTCCAAAATGATTGTAAATTTCACATCTGCAAACATATAAATAAAAAAAAGGAAAAAAATTCAAAGTGGTCACTGTCTTAAACCATAAACTTGTAAATAATACTTAAGGAATGACTAATGAATAAGAAAAATAAAAATAAATTGCAAATAATTAACTTGTTTCTGCAGGCACTGTGACGGGAACACACTAAAGAATGCCTTTCTGACTTGCGGACTGGAACATGAAAAACAGATGCAATTTTCAAGGCTATCCCTGGACAAATCTGAGCCACTACAAATTACACCATCAATGACTGTCCCCTTCCCTGTGCCCATCACGCAAGACGGCTTCCAACGCTCCACGCTTCTCTGTTGTGATCATCTTGTACCAACCCCGTGGTTCAGACTCAGAGGAACGAAGAGTAATCTCTTTGCATGAGGAAATGTCTTAGGATTGTGATCAAACGTCTCTACGTACGTCATTCATTAACATGTTTTCACATTATTTAAATGGTTTTAATTTTGAAGGAAAAATATAGTGCTCCTCCAACTTGAAAAGACAATGGAAGATCCAGGATGGAGCTATGTTCAGAACAGGGCCTTGTAAGGTTGACAGTGACAATTAGAGAACTGGGGACTACACAGTTCGCCGTTTCACACCTGGCTGCCAGACTGCACGCTAAATGAAAACACACCAGACTGCACTATACACACATGCAAACGTTTATTTACAAGCAGGTACAGAAACGGTCACACAACACATTCTGTGAGCCTGGAAACGTCTTCTCGCAGAGCACCCCCGCGACGAAGGCTTGTGATGGTTTCAAGAGGGGCCTTTGGGTCATAATTGGGCTTGGATTAGGTCACAAGGCTATAACACTCACTATGGGATTAGTGACTATCTGAGAAGGGAAGGAGACGCCAGATCTCTTCTTTTCCACTGTGTGAGGGCAGCAGGTCGAAGGCAACTGTCTTCGAAGCAGGAGGAGAGCCCTAACCAGAACCCGAAATGCCGCCTTCCAGAACTGCAAGAAATAAATGTCTGTTGTCTCGGCCACCTGCTGCGCGGTGTTCTGTTCCAGCAGCCCGAGCTGAGACCACTTCTGACTGTACAACGTGTCCTGTGGGAGACCGCGCAGCACGGCACAATGCTGTGAAGACAGGATCGATAAGCCCTGCATCCTGACAGCCAGAGACACAGGTCACTAGACGAGGCCCAGGACTAAGGCACCACTCCGGAGATGCTGCGCCATTGCGTTTGCAGGCTGTTATGGGGTCATTTTTTTCATAAAAGGATGAATATACCTGTACTGTCTTTGAAATCAACCATATATGCGGCTCCTCGACCTACCATGGAGTGCAACCTGGTAACTCCATTGTAAGTTGGAAATGTTTTTAATTTTTTGGAAATGTATTTAGTTTACCTAAACTATGAACATCACAGCTTACTCTAGCCTGCCTTAAATGCACTCAGGCTTATAGTCACCTGAAGTTGAGTAAAATCATCCAACACATGGGGCCGGTGACATAGCTCAGCGGCATAATGCCTGCCTGGCAAGCACGCGGTCCTGAGTTCAACTCCTGGTACCCACATACGGAAAAAAGGGCCGGTGATATCACTCAGAGGCACAGGTGCCTGCTGGCACGTGAGGTCCTGAGTTCAACCCCCGGTACCCACAAAAAAAAAATCATCCAACACAAAACCTGTTTTATAATAAAGCACTGGATAAATAGCTCATAAATTTATTGAATACCATAGTGAAAATGTAAAGCAGGATGGCTGGGTGGGTACACTTCCATACCATCCTAAAGTCAAAAATCAAAAGCCCTTATATGTCAGGGACCATCTCATTTTTCTAGTAAAGAATTATTTGTAACATCATTTTTGTAAATAGCAAACCTCTGGTGCAGATTTAGATAAAAAATATTTAAACAGCTACCATTGAAGAATGGACTACTAATTTGGTTTTGAAATGGTAATGAACAACTTTTGAGTACAATATCATAGAAATCAAAATATTTTCCTTTATTCAAGGATACCATTATATTAAACTGTGAGGTTATACACTGGCTGTACTTTTGGAATCCTTCATTAATAAAAATGTCTTTGATATAAAATATCTTATCACAGAACATTTATAGTCCACTGTGGTCAGTGTGGTCTGGGGATGGGACGTGAGTTGAAGAAGATGATATATGTTTTTCTTTTCCATGCTATTACTGTGATAGTTGGGTGGCCTGATTTAGGAATAGCTTCAAAATCTAAACCAGAAGCCCTTCATCTAAAATTTAGCAGACCTGGGCTAAATAGCATGTCCTGCGCCATTGCTCCAGCCCTAACTCAGGCTCAAATTCATCAAATCCCAATGGCTTTGACATTTCCCCGAGAGGTCACCTAGGTCACGGTCATTACGTTGTCAGCAATGTCATGCTGTGCCATATGTGAGGTCCCTTGCAGCACAGCTGTAGGCTCAGGCACCACCGTGGCCAGACGTGCTCTGTGTACACAATGACGTGGTCCTCTCTGTGTGATTCACACAGCTTACACTGACTGGAGCACTTCAGGGCACCTTCCAAAGAGCCAGCAAAGAAAAGACGAAACAGAAATAACACAGGTGAATTTTCAGTTATCCACTAAAGAGAATCCTTGTATCTAAATCTCCTTCTTCCCCATTGCTCCTGGTTTGGTCTTCCCGACCTCTGTGAAGTTTGCCAGACAATAATGGAAAAATAATACACCCTACTGCCCATAGCCGTAGGGCACCTCTGGCCTCCTGGGGTGGATAGTCTCCCTCAGACAGTGCCCCCTCAGCACCGCAGAGCAGGGTCCTGCCGGTCCCTCCCTGGTGAGGCCCCCGCTCCCAGGCCAGTGATACCCCCATCTGACTGCCCTCTCTTGGAGCAGGCGCCAGAATCCTCAGTGACGGACTCACCAATTGTCTCCATTCCATGCATGAGATTCAGACCTAGAAACAGAGAACTGTCGCCCAAAATGGGCTGAGTGTATTCTACTTTATCACGGGCAGACATACCACCAGGCTCACGTACAATAATGCAATGTTGGATTGCACAATAAAATGAGTGGTTGTTTCAGAACCCATAGGCTGCTTGGAGTCCCTGCCTACCTAGAATCCGCATGATGGGAAACACTTCTGCTGAGTATTTTAATACTGAATGTCCATGAGACACGTAGTTTTGGAAAATCCATTTCCTTTACATTTTAAAAAACACATATTCTCCTATTTTCCTTTGTGTGTGGTAATCAATTGTACCTCATGAAACTAATGGAGAGCCAGGGAATGCTAGGCCACTGTGACACGTCAGGTACTCTCCTGCCACCAAGAGAACTTGGAACAAGCTGAGCCTCCCCTTCGGTACTAATGAGAAAATGTGAAAGCAAAGCCCATGCTGAAGTGTGACTGCCAGCACAATCGTGTAAAGAGGCAAACCTAGAAGAAGTGAGCAGGCCACGAGGGGCCACCTCCTGGGTGGAATCGGTGCCCTTAGAACAGGGGGCACAGCAAGAGGCCTTGCCAGAGGCTGGGGCCTTGATACCGACGACGTCTCAGCCCAGAGAATCAGGAGCCAAGACCACCGTTCGCCCTGAGTTACCCACTTCCGGTACCCTGTTAGCACAGCACCGGGCTTAGGAAGGGGACTGAACAGTCATTATGGGAGGAAGTTGGCTCAAGAACTGTTTGAGACACAAACTTATCTAAGCAAGATCTCTTCCAGAGGGTTCCAGTCACATGACAGCAGTTTGGGGAAAAGAGAACTTACTAAAGTCAACGTGGATCTTTATTTCAAAGGCTAATAAGTAGGCAGCATGAACAAGACGTTAACTTCAGTTACATTTTTTAAAAGCTCAAAACTATATTATAGAGGTGAAAACACATACAGAAAAAAGCCCTGAACATTCGCCTTCAGTTGACGTGAGCGTGCGTTTGTGTGTTCCCCACCGGTGAGGTGGTGTCTGCTCTGTATTACCAATAATTTGATCATATCCATGTGTGAAAGTCATCATACTGGTATACTCATCTTCCTCGTAAAGGAAAAACATTTTAGATTATTTCTATGACAAGAGTAGTAAGTACAAAACAGAGACCAGCAAAGTGGCCACACAGAACTAAGCTATCAACCTCGACCTTCTTGTTCCTATGTGGCTATTTTTAACTCAGTTGCAAATGGTATAAAACGGATTATTAACTTTAAATACAGACCATAGGAAAACATGAATTACATGACTCATCGGTACAGCAAGTAAATGCCAAATTCTCTTTAAGTGTCTTGTTTTAAATTTTGTCCTGAATACTTGAAAGCCATCTGACAGATTTTAACGTCAATCATCTTGTTCTTTAAGGGACTGGGAAAATCAATCTTTGGATTTCCACTTCTCTTCCATTGCATAATACAGATTAAAGTGGTGGGCAAGGAATTGAAAAATGTTTTATTAGCTGACACCGGAAGTCACAAACTGAGTTAGGTAACTAAACAGACCAGACATCCATATCAAATGATGCTGAACCTGCACTTGGGCTCACAGCACCCTGATCACCGACTCACTCAGGAACAGCGCCCCCTGCTGACGAGCTTTGGAAATCCAACTTCAACCCTAAGCACTGGTGCAGCCCTCTGGGAAGACTGAAGTTTTTCCCCATTTAAAATTTAAAAAACATGTTCCAGTGCCTACAAGGAGTTATGCCAATGTCTACACAGCCAGACGTGCGTACACCACACCTGTGCTAGAAAGGAAAGCTGCATCGCTATGGGAAGGGTGCTAATAAGCTTGCATCTTCTGGGTTCCAGAGAGCCCATGACTTTCCCGGCACGGCAGAGGAGAGGCTCAGCTAGCAGTCCTGGATCACTGTCCACTTGGTTCCCTCAGCTTTGGTTCACTGTCCACTCTGGAAGGCTATCCTTGGAATCCTCCTATGCTGACAAAACAGGTGACAACAGAGCTAGACCCACGGCAGCCAATGTCTGTCAGAGCTCTTATGGTGTGCCTGGCACTGTCCTGGGTGTGTGATGTGTTAGCTAACTTAACCCCTATCCCAACCTCGGGGGTAGGGTCCTGTTATTGTTCCCATTTGACACAAGAGGAATTGGACACACAAGCAGCTAAGTAACTCGCCCAAGATCAAGGAGCTGTGAGTGTGGGATGGAGCTGGTGGCCTGGGTAACCACTGGTCAGCACTTCCAGCCCTGTACCAGGACTGCTGCAGCCAGTCCTTCTCCCCAGCGCTGCCTCTGCAGGTCTCCTGTCAGCGCCCCTCAGTGGACCCAACCTGTGCCCTGTCCCCCTCGTTGAGTAAGAGTCTGGGCAGGCTCCACAGCCTTCCTGCTTGAGAACAAAAGGCTTTTGGTGTTCTCTTTCCAGAGAATAAAACACTTCAAGGCATGGAAGCAGTTGCCCTCAAGTAAATAATGACAGGACACAGTGTGCTAGTAACTTTGCAGTGCTCCGGTCTGCGTGTCCCAGTGCATGGCACCTCCCACTCAGTGACTGTCCCATGCTGCACCCTGGGCAGGAGGCCCCGTTGGCCACTCCTGTCCAGTCCTGCTGGTCCTCCTGCTAACCCCATGGCTCTGGCTTCCTCCCTCAAGGGCAGCAGCTTGAAAGGGAAAGGAAAGTAGGGAATGGAGATCTCCACTCCTACATGGAGCCTCACGTACTCACCCTGGCCACACCAGGTTTAAAACTCACTTGTGTCTGGGGAGCCCCATGAGTGCTTGGAGAAGCCCAGGACTTGGTCACGCCCAGCAGTATCTCTGTAGGTCTTACCTTCTGACCCACCTGGCTCTAACTCTCAGCAACCGTCCCCACGGACAATCTTTCTTTCTGCTTGTCTGTGTACTCCAGGCAGCTGTCCTGGGCTGAGTCCTTTGGGGGCCCCAGTCAGTGCTCTCCAGGTCTTCATGGAATAAGGCACCCTCTGTCCCATCCCTGTGGGCTTATTTCCTCTGCAGCAGAAGGCGCAGGCTGATTCCAGCTTCCCCTTGGCTCTCTGCCCCCTACACTGCAGGAACCTGGCCCAGCCCAGCGGGAGGTCCCTGGAAGCCCTCGCACTGTACCTGAAGGTGGAGGAAGCCCCTCATGTCCTCATGTTGTCAGGTCAGTGTGATAACCATTCTCTCAATACAGCTCTTAGTTTCCGACTCAACCTCTTTGAAAGAATGGGACTTGAAGAACTCTAAGACCCCATCAGCTCCCCCATTCTTTGTTTTCAGTGTTGGTGGGATCCACAGTTCTGTGGCTCTGCCAGAAGCTGTGCCCCTTGACCCACCTGAGCCACCTGTCCCGAAAGCAGAGAAGTCATTGCTCTGCATGGCGTATGTGGTGAGTAGCAGAAATACTTGATTTATGTTCAAATTGAGTTGTCTAAAGCAGATGCTGAGGCAGAGTTTGGCACACAAGGAATCACCAAGGATCAATATTGGAAAGAGAAGTTTTGGGTGGAAGAAAGTGTCTGCCATGCAGGTATGACAAAGCCATGGCTGATCCCACCAGGAACGGGAGCAAACACTGCCCATCAGAGTTGGCACATGTTGGGTCAAAATGTGCAGGCCTTTATCTCCCCACCCTAACCAGTCAAGTCAAGCCCCTGAGTGAGTCCACTCTTGGCAGCTGAGGCCAACACTGAAGGAGCAGCTGGAAGCTCTTTGGACAGCTGGGTGGCAAGTCCTCCACTGGAGGGCATCTGGGAGACACATCTGGTGCCCAGCACACTCTACCTACTTAAGGTAGATGCATTCATGCTCTGCCTGTTCTGGTTGTATAGAAGACATCGAAAGTGCCCATTAACTCAAAGGGGTCAATAAGCTTTGTGAGATATGGAGAATATCCATGGTGAGATAGCCATTTCCAGAATCAAAAGAGGACAGAGAATCCACCCCAAGTGCCATAAAGCACTAAGCTATTTCCTGTCATGACGAATGGAAGAACCACCACAATTAGCACACGCCAGTCACATGCCTCTGCCTCTTCCCTCGTACTGGGGAGGAGCTCCCAGAGCTCATAGTCTGAATGGAAGTGAGCAAAGGATATGGCAAGCACAGGAAAAACAATAATAAAATGCAGCTATAGCCTACATTCGCAGAATAGATTTTGTTTGATTTCAGTTGTGTGTTTATAGAAACTGATTGAATGATAGAACCAAATTATTTCACACCTATGCTTAATTAAAAGAGAAATTGACAGAGGTGCTTAAATAAAGAGGCTAGGTAGTTCTGAAAGTACTGGTTTCTAAGGAGAACAAGGAAAAGAGTAAAAGATCTCACCAGGACAACATCAAAGCCAGCTAAAGCTCTAGCTTAATTACAAGGCCAGTGCCCAACCTGAGAGCCAGATGGGGCTCAAGGATATTGGCTCCCCACATCCCTGGTGCAGGAAGAGTCACAAAGCCCCCAAACTCTCTTTTCATATGCTCAGTGAGTCACCCAGCTGTGAGTTTGGAAACAAGTAAACTGTCAGCTCTTCATTCTAAGCTATTTGTGGAAAACCAAAGGAGTAGGTACCGCTGGGGGAGCAGGTGGATTTTAGTAAAATATTTTCCTGGCTGCTTAACCTATGCAAAATTTCAAACTAAAGAAAGCATCACGAATGCAAATTAAAGCTGTAGCTCAGGGTTTGTCAAAAGTGCTGGGTGTGATGAATGAGCCTTTCAAAGCCTCCCAAGCTCACAGAAGTTCTACCAGTCCACATGTACCATACTCAAAGGCTCTCTAATCAAAAAGCTATGCTGTGCCACTACAAGGTAAATCCTAAATTATTTTAAAATAATAACTATAATGATTACTATTTAACATTTAGTTTTAAAAACCAAAAATATTCTAGACACTTGCACAAAACCTACAAACGATGTGAAACCATTCCAGACTTTGTGAGCCACTGTTGGATAAAATCCTAGTAACCTCTGCTCCCATCTGGTGATTCTGTGAAATATGCAGTTGGTCTCCATTAAGGCATTTTTTGAAAGATCTAATCTAAGGTCCAAATATTAAGGTATCCAGGAAGAGTGAATTATTGAGGAGTTTCAGATCAAGATCAATAAAATGATGTAAAGTTACTTATTCTGGAGCTAAGATGCTCTGCTCCTTTTAGACCATGAGGCCAAGTTTGGGAGACATCACTAGCTGCTACCAGAAGAACGCCCTTCAGATGGGTGAGGCCAAGTGACTGGATGTAGCCAGCAAAACATGAGCCAGAATGACCAGTGTCATTTGTGTGCTGAAACGACAGAAAGCCTATTATTATACCTGTCAGTTACTTTTCCCATTTCTCACAGAGCAAATCTTAAATACTGGAGCATCAGGCCCAGCACCTTGGGCAAGATGCAGCAAACCGTGAGCCCCAAACAGCTTGAGTGGCCCTGCCACTATGGCATTGCTCTTGAGCAAGCTTTGTTTGCTGCCTGCAGCTTTCCTCAGCAGATGATCCATGTTTCTGTCATTTCCAACTTCCTGGGTTCTCCATTGTACCTTTGGCTTCACACCCACAGCTTCTGGCACAAATTTTCTGCCAGAACATGTGTATACATGGCCTCTAGCCGAACTGCCAATGGAGTCCCTGTTCCCAACTGAAACCTCCTGTGCCTGACCTTTACCATCTACATTTCTATCAGGATTCTGGTTTTTGGAGCTCCAACAAGTATCATCCATCAAGCTCAACTTACAGAATTCTAGGGCTTCTCAGAGGCATACTCCCTGGCCTCCCAGGGCTTTTTCTGAAATCTAGATGGAAGCTTCCCTGACCCCACAACTCTTATATTCTATATCCCTGTAAAAATGGGACCATGTGGATGATGCCAAAGTCTGCCACTAGTTCATGCAATAGCTGGGCCCCCATGGGCCATGGCTGCAGAGGCTTGTGAGTGCCTGGATGGCTGAAACTGTTAACTAAATCCTGGAAACAAATTCCCTAGGCACCCCTTCTCAAGCAGGGTGCCCTGGGGCTGTCTTCTCAAAGCAAAGTCTTTCACTTTTGCACCTTGAAGCCTGCAAAGGGTAGGGTCTTGCTAAATTGAACTGCCCTCAAGGTATCTTTCCTATTATCCTAATGCAAAGTGCTTAGCTTTCTTTTTAAATGTTAGTCTTTTCAGCAACTATGATCTCCCATGCCCCAGTTTTGCAGGTGCTTCCTTTCTGGTGAAACTGAAAATGTTTCAAATGAACTTTTTGTTCCTGTTTCTCACTATAAACCTGGCTGAAAGTCAACAGTAGTACCCATGCCACAGCCTGTATGTTGGGCTGCCTTGAAATTTCTTCCACCAGATTAATTAGTCTGTCCCCCTTAATCTCAGTCTCCCAAAAAGTCTTAAGTCATGAGCAAATTGTAGACAAGTTTTCTACCAAAGTATGTGTGCACATGGACTCTAGCAACTGTTTCCAGTTGAAACCTCCTGAGCCTGCCCTTTACCATCTACATTTCTATCAGGATTCTGGTCTTTGGAGCTCCAACCAATATCACCCACTCAGCTCACAGAATTCTAGGCCTTCTCCAGCCTGCATCTCCACACCTTTCCACACTCCTCCTGCAAACTAGTTTCAGAGGCTTCTTAACACATGGTCAGGTATATTCACAGCAACAACCATACTCCCCTGGTACCAAATCGTCACTTTCCTGTTACTGAGCACAATCCCCAATACCCACAACTTAAAGGAAAAGAGGTTTATTTGGGCTCACAGATTTTAGAGGTTTCAGTCCACAGCTGACTGGATCCAAGGCAGAAGTGGCATAGTGGAAGGGGCCACTAGAGGAAAGCTATCACATCACAGTGGCCATGAGGCAAAAGAGAAGAGAGGAGCCAGGGAGGGAGACAAGCCCTTCCAGATCACTCCCCCAGTGACCACCTCCAACCAGGCCCCACCTCCTAACAGCAAGTCAGCTGCAGCACCCCATGGTCCCACCACTTTCCAAAAGCCCCACCTCCGAACTCATGGCCTCTGGGGAACCTTCTTGCTCTAAATCCTAGCAGCACCTCTCTGGTCTGGCTTGTCTGCTGCTGCAGGGACAGTGTATTCTGTGCTGCACTGCAGCATAGCTGTTTCCACCAGCCTGGATCTCAGTCCTTCTCAGTCCCAGTGAGCCCCCGCTGCCTGCATGCAGCCATTATCTGGAAGTTGGTGAGATCCACATACCTGCTCTTATATTCCTTCCCATATTTTTATTTGTCCACAGACATATCACACTGTTTTGTGTATGCTTAAGCTTTAAATAAATGGAATCTCGCTGTGTATTTCAGTCTGCATCTTGCTTTGCAGTTACTAGAAAATCAACATGTTTTTACATGTAGCTCTTATAAGGTTGAATGAATATCCACACTATCTATTTTCCTGCTGGTGGCCATTTGAGTAGTTTTAATTTTTGCTGCAATAATCAACACTGCAATAAAAGTTCTTATATAGGCCGCTTAAGCACAAGTACAAGTGTATGGACCCTTTAGGCTGACAACATATTACCAAGTTTGAGGTTCATGGACAGCTTTAGGTTTACTAGATATTACCAAGAAAAATACCCAACACTTGTAGAGTTTACTCTGTGGGAAAGCACTCTTTAAAGCTTTTCCTTGAATCCACATACGAGCCCTGCGAAATACCTTAGAACAAGGCCTGCGTGGGTATTCAGTAAGCTCTACATGAGTTGTAGCTACTGCTACCATTCACATCTGACGGATGAGGAGGATGAACACGCATATCTGCAACAGCCTGATGAGTGTCATGCAGCTAGTGAGGCAGGAAGACTTATTCTGTACTCTGGGGTCTGTACTCTGATACTAAGCTTTCTTCCCACTGGGATCCGAAGGTCATTCAGGAGAGTTCCCATCTTTCCAAAAACTTCAAAACTTGCTATTACCAAACTTCTCCGTTTTTGTCAATCTCATATTACTTCACTGTTGTTCACTTTCACTTCCCTAATCAGAATCTCAGAAGTCGAGCTGTTTTTATACATTCATTGCCCACTTAGATGTGCTCCCCTTCCGTGACTGACTATGCATACACATCTCTTGCGCATTTTTATATGGGGGTTTCTCCTTTTTCTTATTGATCCATTCATGTATTATACATTCTACGCACTAATTCTCTATCCATTATGTTTATTGCCAATATATTATCAGTCTGTAGGTTATATTTGAGCCTTTCAAATGCCTTTCATAGTAAAAAGCCTTTTTAGTTTTTATATAATCACATTTATCAGTCTTGTTGTTTGTGCTTTTCATGTCGTTATGTTTAAGTAATTTTTCTTTATGCAGAGATTTTAAAGATATTTATCTATATTCTGTTACAAGAGTTTTAAATTTTCATCCTTCATATTTAATCTACCTGGACTTTATTAAAATCTATCGAATGAGGGCCATCCTTTCTATAATGATATATAATGGTATCTCTGTTGTGGACCTAGTGCTCATACATGTGTGGGCTTTTGCTGGGCTCTGTTAGTACCAATATCTCTTCTATTAATCTTTCTGCTTATCTCTGGAAGAAAAGCACCACTTTATGTTATCATAACTTTACATCTTCATATCTAAAGGCTAAGCCTCTCTTCCCTTGCCTTCTTCAAAATTGTTTTAGGTTCTTTCAGCCCTTTATGAGAGATGCTTCTTGATCTCCTTCACATGAATTTTGGGATCAATTTTTCATGTCCCATGTAAAACTCTGTGGAGATTTCATTGGAATGTTTTTGAGTTTCTGAGGTTTTTTTTCTATGGAGAAATAACATCACTCACAGTATTGATTCTCTTCATCTATTAACATAGTACATCCCTCTGTTTGTTCAGATCTCCTGAACGAGGGAGAAGCATGCCTAAAATCACCCAGCCAGATAATGAGATAATTTGACACTAAAGATCAAAATTGGGTCTCGTTGTCACTGTACAAATACTTTCATTTGAAGATTTTCCTCCTATGTCTTTTGCTAGAGTGTGAGGTCAGTTAGATGACCATATGGACTCTGTGATTCAGTCAGAAAGAAGGGTGTGGTCACCCAAACACTAACGTAGGCAAGCTGATAGTGAAGTAGTAAACTTAAGCCCATGCTTTTCCACTCATGTAGTCACACAAAACTTTCCTTACATGCTCTGAGTTACATTGCTTAGCAAGAGCTCTTCACAAATCTCAGTCATCAGCACTGAAAAGAGAATAAGCTGCAAACATAATCTGCCCAAGCTACCTAAATGTATACCCAGAAACAAATGAATAAATACCTGTTTCAGAACACAGACACCGTCCTTGCTATCTCAGCAAGTTTTGAGACCTGCGAGGCTAATTGTCTCAGCATCAGACATATTATTTTAATTCTCTCTGCTCACACACAGCACCACATATGCAGACAATGCCTCTAATATTTTGACCCTTAGTTCCAAAATTTGGGGGACAGACCACTTCTCATGAAGTGAGAGCAATCAAATAACCAGGAGCATGCAGACAGTCCTTCCCTTTCTGGGCATCATCTGCCATGTATAAGTGTTTATGTCCCCCTAAAATTTCTATCTCCAAGGATGTGAAAACGGGAGCCCCGCTGAATGGCATTAGAACCCTCATAAAGGGGGCCCCAAGAGGCTCCTTCTACGTCTGCCATGAGAGATCACAGTGAAGAGGGGCCATCAACGAGCCAGGAAGAGGCCTCACCAGATACCTGGACCATGGTTCACATGTTAGAAGTTTCAGTCCTTGCATGTTGGTTGGCTGCCTCCAGGCAGAAGTAACATGGTGGAAGGGTCTGGTGGAGGGAAGCTGCTCACCTCATGGCAACCAGGAATCAGGGCATAAAGGGAGGAGTTGGGCAGGGAGAGAAACCTTCTAGGCCATGCCCCAGTGACCCACCTCTTCTTAACAGCACCACCTAACACCATACTTCGCTATAAATTCATCTGCAAACAAATCCACCAATGAGTATAGCACCCCCATCATCCAATCACCTCCCAAAAGCCCACTTAGAGTGCACGGGGCTTCAGGGGAACATCTAGATATAAACCATAACAGATACGCTCAAGAAATCAACCAAGTATGAAGTACAAATGGTCAATAAGCCAATGAAAAGATCTTCAGCCTCAATAACCGTTAATTAAATGGAAAAAAATATCAGTAGTATTACTTTTATCTTCAAAGAGACAAACATTTAAGAGATTATTACTCAGCACAGAAAAGATATTGGGAAGGGTAGATCCTTTCATTCATTGTGCACAAGAATATAAATTGATGAAAACTTTCTACAGTAAATTGCTTTAAAGTAATTCGACTTCCCGGAGTTTATCTTTAGAAGGATAAGCAGGCAAGAATACAAGGATCTCAGCACATAGATATTCCCTGTGGAATTAAATTAAAGCAGTTTTAAATGTATTTTAGGGCCGGTGAGATGGCTCAGCGGTGTAAGCGCCTGCCTGGCAAGCGCGAGGGCCTGAGTTTGACTCCCGGAACCCACATACGAAAAAAGGGCCAGTGATATCGCTCAGCGGCACGGGCGCCTGCTGGTGTGATCCTGAGGTCGACCCCCGGTACCCACAAAAAAAAAAAAAAAAGTATTTTAAATTTTTGTTTTTGGTTCAGTAAGATATCAGCTGTCCATCGACTGTGCTACTATATGTCTGTCTTAAGAGATGAAGAATCCATGTCCGTGGGTTCTGTGTCTGTAGGTTCAACGAATTGTGGATGGAAACTACTGGGGGGAAATTGCACTGCTAATACACATATGCTGACATTTTTAGTCATTATCCTTTGACCCATGTCGTGTAGCAGCTATTTATATAACATTTACCTCCCATGAGTAATCCAGTGGTGATATAAAGTATTCAGGAGGGTGTGTGTAGGTCATATGCCAATAGAGCAATCATTTTATAGAAGGGACGTGGGCATCCAGAGTGATGATGGTATTGCCTGGGGCCTGTCACCAGCCCTCCAGATGTGAAAGGATGGCTGTGTATCCATATCCATCTGGAATGATGTTAAAGGCATACTTTTTTTTTTTTTTTTTTTGGTACTGGGAATCAAACTCACGACCTTGCACTTGCCAGGCAGGCTCTGTGCTGCTGAGCTATATCCCCGGCCCCAAGGCATACATTTTAAATGACAAAACCAGTTGATAAAACAGTTTGTGGAGAAAGATCACATTTACATAAGAACATTAAATATACATAAGAAACATAAGTCTGTGTGGCCATTAGAGGGACTTCCTATGAGAGCCGAGTTTCGGGGAACCAGAGCTCTGCACACTCACACATTTACATTTCTGTCATGGAACCCAAGTCACCTTTATAGCCACAAGAAAATCAGACACCTGTCCTAAAACTGAGAGGGCTCCTTTAGAGCTTTATAAGATGCTGCTGAAGTGATATTGTGAGAGCACTGTATGGACTACTACTGGCTTAGAAGAACGTTTTCTAAAACTCATTAAATGTGTACCCAGCCAGGTTATTTTAGTAAAATCTCCAGAAGTCTCAGTGCACATTGTTGCTCCTGAAGTGTGCCGGAGCCATGAACATATATAAAGCTCCTTGTGGCGATTGAATAGAGGTTGCTGGGGTCTTTCCACTGAAACCTGCCTCCTCTCCCCCCTGAAGATGTGGTTTAAGCTTCTGCATGGTTTTGTGTCATTCTATGGAAATTCTCCATTGAAGCATGACTCCACATGTGGGTGGTAATTTCCAAGCTTATGTTGTTAATCAGTGTGGAGTTGGGATTTCTTCCCTGCTTAGACTAATTAGCCACTAGGGCAAGAAAAACATATTTTTTTGTGTGCCGAACATTCAGCAGATTTCAACAAGTTAAAAAAAAAAAAACAGACTGGCAAAGAAACGCTTTTTGAAAAAAGCCTGTGTAGACTGAAGAAACACAACCATCAGGAAAACACCGCTCGTGTCTTTGTTTGTTTGTTGTGGATTGGCTTCTTGTGACCAGATAAACTGTGCAGGCTGCGACTCAGCTGCCCCAGCACGATGGCGTGAACCAGCGTGCTATCCAGACTCACCAGGGTGCCCACTCTGCAGCCTTCCTCAGCACCCACTGGACTCAGAGGTGGAGAAGGTTCCCCGTGGAGTCGGCCTCCTGCCATCTGTCACAGGGCACAGTCCAGGGCAGAGGCGGCATGAGAAGGACCTGCAAGCAACATGGAGGCAGACAGCTTCAGCTATATCTGCACAACACCATCTTACCAGACTCTTTTCTTTTTCTCTGTACTGGGGTTTGAACCCAGAACCTTCACAATGAGGTACACCCCAGCCCATTCATTGATTCATTCATTTAGAGACCAAGTCTTGCCAGGTCACTAGGTTGGCTAGGCTGGGCTTGAATTTAGTATTCTCCTGCCTCAGCCTCCCAGAGTACTGGGATTATAGGGGTATTCCACCATGCCAGGATCTTATCAAACTCTTGACCAGGTCATCAAACTGTACTTGGACTGAATTATAAAAGTCAAAAAAGCATGACAGAATAGCCCCTCGATTTTAATTTTAAGAAGTATGGAGGTAGGACGCTGGCCCCAGAGGGCAGTGGCTCAACGATGTGGATGGAACTCTAAGTGTGCATCTCTGTGACTTCCTGACCCTGCAGTTGCAGGGCGGCTAAGGCAGCTCTAAGCATCTGACCTCAGAGGAGAGGCCCAAAGCACAGAGGATGCGGTGGAACAAAAGGGGAACACTCTCCCTGCCTGAGATTCCTGGAGGAAGAGCTTTCCTGAAGCCCTCAGCAGACTCCTCTGGGCCTCTAAGCTGACCGTGGCCAAGGGGAACAGAACTGTTGGGATTAACTTAGTTCAGCCACGATTCACCCCTAGGCTGAGCAGGCTGCAGTTTAAACGAAATCAGATTCTATTAACAAGGATGAGGAGAAAGCAATCTTTGAGCGGGCTATTGGGAACATATTATTATAGACAGGCAAGTTAAGCAGGAGAGCAGGCAGCTAGAGAGGCACTGGGCCCATGACAGAATGAGGAGAACCAGGCCTTGGTCAGATAAGCAGGAGCTGAGGTCAGAGTTGACAAGAACCAGGGGGACAATTAAGTCCAGGGATGAAACAAGTGAGGTGACAACAAGGTGATGGATGGCCGCTATGAAAACCCCCGCTCCTACTTATCTGGAAAATATTTTTTCCTCTCACTTTGTTCTTTTTATGAACTACTGCAGGCATACACTTGCTACATGCGCTGACTCCTCATGGTCCCACTTCTAGTTTAAGTAAGCTTGTTTTAGTCCTATAGGTGGACCTTAGTTTGACTCAGAACAGTCTGAGCCCTGGTCATTTTTTGGTACAAAAATTCCTAGACAAAGAGTCCCCTTGGCAACCCACTTTCAGGTCCCCTCCTGATGCCTGGGATCTATTCGTGTCTTTGTAATGAATACTCCTCCCATCTACCTCCTTTATCCTTGAATTCATTCTTAAACTGTGAGACATGGACCCAGATTTCACTGGTATAACATAGGAGATTCTCCACCATCACATCCTTATTCATATAATAATAAACCGAATGAGGTTGTGAACAGACTTGTTGCTCCCATCTCCCAAATTAATTGGAATGTGACATTCAGCACTTGGTTTACCAGTTTCTGATTGATGTTACATTTGCTAGCAGAGCACAAGTTGACCAGTGTAGGAACTGTACACAGGAACAAAGCAGAAATTCCAAATGAAATGTTGCAATATCAAAACAGAGAATTGCATAGTACAATCTTTATATTTCAGAAAGATATAACATTGGCCTCATAAATGGCAAAGAAAAACAAACTGGTACTGCTGATGTCAACATTGCACCATGATAGTAATATTGATAGGGAAACCTCAACAAAGCCTGAGATGGAAACTTTCAACAACAAACCCAAAGGCAGAGTAGATGCTGTTGATGAGTTATGCAGCAGCTGTGATGTCACTTGAAACACAAAGTGTTACCCAATGGTTGTGTTGTACTCGATCCTAAACATGTGTGGCATAAATAGTTTGATAGTTTACAAAGAAAATAACAAGTGCAAAATACCACGGAGAAACTTTCTTAAGGGATTGGGACTGGAGCTCATAAGAGATCATTTACAGCAGAGGAAAAACAAAATGTTTCTGCCTAGGGAAATATGTAAAACAACTGTGGAGCACACTGGTGAGCTGACAGGTGAACAGGTGGGGGCAGCACCACAAAGACCTACTACGCCAACAGGGAAACAAAAAAGATGTCAACCGTGCCCTACAGGAAAGGACAGGAAAACAAAACATACGTGCTATCAGTGTAAGCGATACTCGTGTATGGAACACGCACTTTGCATGTGTGAAGACTGCCTTGCGTGTGACAATTGAAGCAAAGATTACTTTTGTCGTAGAGTTCTATTGGTATTTTCATTGTAGTTCACATAGGTTTTTATTTCTGATGTTACCTCTTAGGTTTTGTAAGAAAGTACAGCTGATGTGAAAATGTCGATGTCTATTCTAAGCACTCATTACACATTTAATATTTTACTGATATCTTATTTCCCTGCTAAGTGTACATTGTACAACATAGTAAGAAGCACCTGACAAAACGGGAAGAGAAAAGAGGTGACAAGAATGGCCTGCCACATAGGAAAGGAAAGATAAGCACATGTGCTGTCAGTGAAAGCAAGACATGTGAATGGAACATGCTGTTGTCATGTGTAAAGCCTGTGTTAGGTGTGATAATTGAAGTAAAGATTTTTTTTTGTAGAGTGCTATTGGTATTTTCAGTGTCGTTTATATGGGAATTTATTTTTGTCATTCATTTTTTAGACTTTGTACACAAAAAAGTTGATGAAAATTTTTGATATTTTTTATGAACACTCAATAAATATTAAAAATGCAATACTTTATTTTTGTGACTTTTTTCCTGTTAAGCACTCATTGTTTAATACAACAAAACTTAAAAAATTAAAATTAATAATTCATCAATAGAAATATTTTAAAGAATGAGCCTTTATGACAAAAAATGTGTTATGCTCCTTAAAGTACATTATCAACTTGATTGGCTTGGAAGCCACCTAGAGGATTTTCAACGCATACTTCTGGGTGTGTCTGGTGGGTCATAGAAGTGTGACTTCTGGGTCAGTATCTGGTTCCTTGCTCTTCCCTCTGTGGCACTATTTCCCTGATCTGCTTCCTGGCCACCACCACCAACCAAGCATCTTTGCTCCTCCACACCCTTCCACCAAGATATTTCTGCCTTGGATCCTGCTGACCGTGGGTTGAATCCTCCAAATTCATGAGCCAAATTAACCTTTCCTCTAAATTGTGAATGCTGGATATTGTGTTTCAGGGATAGAAAGCTGACTAATTTACCCTGATAATTAAAAAATTGTCTTTCAGGTAAATGTTTTCTTTTTTTTTAGGCAAATATCCGGTTTTCAGATTTTCTTCTCTCTCCATCACTTATCCTCTTCCTGGGTAACAAAACACCAGAGGTAGTGCACACATGTCATGGCAGTGGGCAGAGTTTCTTGGGCACCAAGGGCCTGATGATTTCTTCCCCGATGTCCCTCTTCTGAGTGGCTGCTGGCATCTACCCACTATTCTCTGACCCTTACCAGTTTTCCTGTGGTGTGGCTGAGCCGTTCTGGCATCAGGTGAACCAGGGAGTCCAACCAATTGCCCCATACCCAAGGTTTCCGTGCTCTGACCTTCCCCGTGCTAGCCAGAGGCCTCTTCTTGGCCACTCAGCTCTGAGCCCTTGGGCTGAGAGCTGAACGATCGCTGTGCACCAATCCACATTATGAGATGCTGTGAGGCCGTCACAGGCCCTGCCTAGCCATCCATGCCAGAACAAATTGTCACAGATTGGGTGGCTTAGAACAACAGCAGTGTATCCCCTCACAGCCCTGGAAGCTGGAAATGCGAAGTCAGGGGTTGTGGGTTGGTTCTTTCTGCAGCCTCTGGGGGAGAACCTACTCCACACCTCTCCCCAAGGCTCCCAGCTGCCAGGAGCCCCGAGAGCTCCTTGGCTTAGGACTGCATAGCTCTACTTTCTGCTTCTGCTCTCTGAAACTCCGCCTTCATATCCCAGAAGGACGCCTGTCCTTGGATTGAGGATCCTACCTAGCCTACCATAAACTCATCCAAGATCCTTACCTTAATTACTTCTGCAAAGACCCTTATTCCAAATAAGGTCACAGTCTAAAGCTCCAGACGGACCTATCTTTAGGGGGCCACAATTCAACCCACTTCCATTCCAAATTCAGAGCTTCCTGTGGTCTTCGCTAGGGTCAGGAGAGTGAAGCATGAGCCACCGACCCTGACTCTACCAGATCACTCCCGGAGCTTCTGCTCATCCATCGCTCAAGACAGAGTCCCAAGAGTGCGGCACAGGCATCTCCTGCCTTGCTAAGCACGAGTTCAAAGGCGAAGTAGGTTAAGAACAATCAAGTCCAAGCAGGCACTTGATAATCAGTCCCCATTATGACAATGGTAACAATTATTTTTATGACCATGACAGTTATCATATAAAATGAAAACCCCGTAATGAAATTATCTCACATAGTACACCAAAAATGACTGTCATGTCATTAACAAATGTAAAATCTCTAGACCATATAGAAATACTGTTGATTCTTGTTTGTGTTCATTATGACTAAAACCAAAATTATGAAGATGTAGTATGTAAAAATATAAAAGGTAAAATCTTATTTTTTTTCATAAAACCAAATACCACAATGGAAGCCTGCCACTGGTATCTGCTTTGTCTTCTGAGCTTGGCACCCTGAGTTCCGTGTGAAAGTAGAACTCTATCACAAAGGTGACAGTATTGTCATTGGTGATTTTTATTTTAAGACCAGTAGTTTATGTTGCCTCCCAGAAAGTTCATTCAAAAATCTTCGACATTTTTACTTTAGAAGAAAAGATCCAAATCTCTGTGGAAGGCTCTCCCAGCCTGGCTCTGTGCTTTTGCTGGTGTGAAGTCATTCCCTACAGCTGCTACTGACAAACAGGCATGGACCCGCTCTCTTGCTCACTCATTCACATGTTTACAAACAGTCATTAAATCCCCCTATGTGCTGGGCCCTGGGGACATCCTGGTGACCTGCACAGGCCCTGCTGTGGAGCAGGACAGACGGGCAAGCAGATGAAGAAAGTGAAAACAAATCTCGGTCCTCACATGCAGTGGTGAAAGACATATACACACCTTAACTTTCCCATACCTTAATCTACTCTTCGTTTCAGTCTCTGACCCTCCAGAACGGCAGAGACTGTCTTGGTGCATTAGAGGCCTTCCTTTTTCATGAGTAGGGTACTGTGCGTATTTGAGAGATGCATCTTACAAAGTGTTGAGGAGTTGGCAGGAAGGGATGAGGAAGGACACACTGTCCTCTAAGCCCCCTTGGCGCTTCCTGTCCACTCCTTATCTGCTGAGACACCTGCTGTTCCATAGATGCGTGACACCAACCTCTCAAGTCATCTCTGAGAAATGGCACCAACCCAGGGGACTTTCACATCAGCCCTTCTATGAACCATTTGTGCCCCTGCTTATTCTGCCACATGGGACTCTCAGCCCCAGATTCACTGCATGCCTCTTGGTAAAGTCTTCCACCAAGCCAGGAGGGCAAGGGGGTCGCAGCCACGGGAGTGTGGAGGGCTGGGGGATGGAGGGAGGCAGAGGCGGACAGCGAGCACACAACCACGCCCTGCAGTGCCTGGTTCTAAAAACATAGAGGTAACTGCTTGATATGATTTAGGATTAAGGTTTTACCAGAAAAATGCAGCAGGAAGACAGGGCCGCAAGGGTGGCTAAAGATGGATATAAATGGCATCCTGAGGTCTGTGCTTACTGGGAAATAAGAGGGACAGGACATGGGCCGGTGAGATGGCTCAGCGGCTTAAGCGCCTGCGCGGCAAGCGCGAGGGCCCGAGTTCGACTCCCGGAACCCACATACGAAAAAAGGGGCCGGTGATATCGCTCAGCGGCACGGGCGCGCAGGCACCCAAGGTCCTGAGGTCGACCCCCCGGTACCCACAAAAAAAAAAAAAAAAAAAAAAAAAAAAAAAAAAAGAGGGACAGGACAAGGAGGAACTGAAGATCAAGAAAAATTAAAGAGCAGGTATAATGTGACTAGAAATAAGAGGGCTAGAACAACAGGAAAAGGTGATGTGAAAAAACAGAGAGCGGTTTAGGGATCTGTGAAGGAGCACTTCAGACTGCTGCCACCCAGGCCGAGGGCAGCTGAGTTGGGGAAAGGCTGGCAGAGCTGAGGAGCCCGCAGCACCCCGAGCCAGGCTGGGCGTACCAGTCACATCACAGCAATCCGCCCGAGCAGGTTCTTGATCCTTTCCCTGAGCTGGCATCGCGCTGAGCAGCTCACACAGGCGTCCTCCAAAGCCCTTTCAAAGTGAGCACCACTGCTCCCCGCTGTGACTCTGCCACCGTCGCAGCACCAGCAGACGGCAGAGCTGTGTCCCACCGGAGCGCTCCAGCTCCAAAGCCCAGGCTTCTTTCAAGAATGATGTGGGGCTTCGAGGAAGAGGAAGCAGGGGACGAAGTGCGCAGTCCCTGCTGAGTACGGAAGACGTGGTCACGCGGCAGCCATGCGGTGGGCAGGGTCAGGCCTGAGCCTCCGGAGGAGGGCTCTGCAGGAGCGGTCCGCGAGCCGAGGTGGAGCCGCAGAGTTCTTCGGCCAGTCCTGAAGAGCTCGGGTGGAGGAGGCCTGTCCGTCCTGGACGGAGGAGTGTGGCTCAGCTCCGGAGGTCACTCTCCTCACCGCAGCTGCGGGAAGGCTCTGCTGACCGTCTCCGTCCCGGTCTCCTCCGGTCTCCGATCGTCCCTCTCCTAGCTGCAGATTACTCCGCTCTGCCCTGTGGGCTGCACGGCACCCTCAGCTCCCCAGAGGAAGGTCGTTCGTGCCTTGAGGGGTGTGGAGCTCGTGTGAGCACTCACCGGCATTTCTCTGACTCTGGAGGAAGTGATGAAAGCACCTTTTTTGTTTTTTTGTCATCTCTTAACATATCCATTTATAAGGCTCACGATGAGTCTTATTTCCCTTCTGAGAACACGAAGCCCTATAGGCAAGGTGTGCTCGGGATCCACAGCAGTCAAACATGGGGTCCACAGGACATGGGGTCCGCAGAGCGGGGACGCAGCGTAGTCTCAGCTCTGCCTCCCACACAGAGGCAGCTGGGAGGGCCCAACGGCCGGGCTGGGCCTGGAGACTTGCACAGGTGGCCTTTAGGCATGACCACAGGTGGGGAGAGGGTCAACAAAAAGAAGTCATTTGCTTTGCTCAAAACAGAAAATGCATTTCTGAAGAGGGTTGAGAATGACTGATAGCCATGCCTTCTCCACCCCTCTAACCACACCCAGTGTGATAGCATCTCGTTTGGTCAGGAGAGGGGACAGAGCCAACAGCAGCTTCCAGAGCTGGTGACAGGTGGGTCATCTGGACATCAGGATGAGCCTTCTCCTGAGGGCTAGTCAGCCAAGGAGGGAGACACGAGTAACAAATGTGCTCAAGTTCAGATGCACTGCCAGCCTGTAAAGACCATGACATCTGTGGCCTGCAGATATTACCACTAAGCATCACCCAGTACACATATGCCGAGTCTTCTCACTCTCACAAAGCCCACTGAACAGCCAGACAGGTCAGCAGCCCTCGCCGCAGAGTAAGGCAGAGTAAGGCAGAGTAAGGCAGAGAAAGGCAAAGTAAGGCAGAGCGGACGCTCATCTGCTCCCACACGAAGTCCTCAGCAACGGTCAAGCATTTGACAGATGACCTAGAATTGAGCACGAGGCAGAACCCAGAGTGACCCGGACGACAGCTAACAGGCAACTTATCTGTGGTCTTAAGACTCTCCTGCCTGTAGAAGGCGGGTCAGGACAGAGGTGGAGGCAGTGCTGCCGAGACCACCCTGGCTCTACCAGGAAAGCAGAGTGGGGTGAGGAGTGCAGACAGGCCTGAGGAAATGAGGGAGAACAGGAGGGGCACGGGAGATGTCGGCATTTTGTTCATTTTCCTAAGACTGCATCTCAAATTTGAAAGTTTAATATTTTCATTTCCCAAGCTCAAGAAACATCATATTCTGTTACTAAAAACAGCAAGTTAAGTGAGCAAAAACTCATTTGTTCTGGTCTTTTTATAGCATTTCATGTATTGGAAAATAATTGTGAAAAGAAATATTCAGTCTGTTGGAAGCATCAATCATTGTTCTGGAATGAATTCTGCCTAACATGATTTAACAGGCTTTACAAGATTCTACAAACAACCTATTTAAATTACACACACTGAGACTGAAACCCAGAAAATGATTATGCATTTAGTTTAAAACATTGGTGTTTGTCCCCTCTCAGTGACATAGCAGCACTTAAAGCAAATAGACATTGGTAAATAATCACCAGTGGCAATGACTGCGAATTTACACAAGTGTGTAGCTAACATCCACTTATTTTCCTTCAGTCCAGTTCAGATCGAGTGTGGGCCCTCACCCCACTCAACCCCAGGGCCATGCCGAGGCAGGGTGTCTGGCTGCCAACCTCCTTATTCCTGAAGACCTCTCGCAGCCCTCCCTCAGAAACATTCCTTCTGTTCTCTGCTGTCCAAAAATCACCTCAAGAAAGCAGAAGTATCAGAAGTTTTAAAAACAAAAGCCAGAAATGAAACTATGCTAAAGGTGACCTCAGCTTTGGCTTCCAGCACTAGGGTTTCCTGAGGGCCTAGAAACATCTGCCTAGCAAAAAGAACATCGCGAAGAGATGGCTGCTGTCTCTCAGTCCCTCCCGCTCCCCGTCTCTCCCTGCTCGCTGGGCTTCTCTGACAGGAACCCGCTGTGCTGTGTGGAGACCCAGTGACCCCTGGGACCCACAGCCGCCACATGCATGAGCTCAGCAGCTCCATCCCGAGATAAAACCAGACCCCGGTCAGCAAGGACTGCAGCCTGTGAGGGACCATGGAACTAAACGCCCCAAAAGCTGTGTCAAGGAGACAAACCCGCCATTTCTGCTGCGTTTCCTCATCCAAACTCCGGGAAGGGCCCGGAACAAACAATGCTGAAGAGAAGTTTCCTCAGGTGCAGAAAAGTGATGGGAAGGGAAGATGCGTTTTAGGCCAAATCATTCCTGCCCTGCAGAAACGCGACTTGAGCCCACGCCTTCGCTGTGCATTGCTGATGCTGGGACAGTATGTGCCGTCCGTGGCAGCTAATAGCCCAGCCAATGAAGTAGCCAGATTTAGCTAATAAAAATACACATGTCCACTTGAATTTTAACCTGCCTATGGACAATGGATACTTTCAGCATTTGTATGCCTCAAGGATATTCTGTACTTATCTGAAATGCAACTGTGGACTAAATTTTGTCCATGTTGAATTCCTCATCCTTGTTGTGACTCCTTTTGAAGACAGGGCTTTAGGTGGTCATGAAAGTGAAGTGAGGTTGGAAGGGTGGGGTCCTGCTCAGAGGCCTTATGAGAAGGGGAAAGAGACAGTGCCCCTTGTCCACATGCACGGACCAGGAAAGTACACGCAAAAGGTGGCCACGCAGAGCCAGGAAACAACCTCAGTAGGAGCAGTCGCCCAGCACCTGGACCTTGGACTTGTGCCTCCAGAACATGAAGAAAACCATTTTCTGAGGTGCAGCCAGCGAGTCCACGGTATTTTGTACGGCAGCCTGAACTAAGGCGACCCGCATCCTGTGTCTTACCTGTAAGCCTCATGGGAAGCCAGGTGTGCGTGAAGAAGGAAGAAGAGAGGGATCCATCCTGACCCCTGCAGCGTCCAAAGGTCCCTCTTCAGAACCGGCCGCCCCCCGCGGCTGTGCTCTTGGAGGTTCTTGGTGCTTATCTTGATTTCCTGAGTGTGTGTGTCTGTGTGTGTGTGGTCTATATGTCTGCGTGTCTGTGTGACCGTGTGTCTATGTCTACGTGCTCTGTCTGTGTGTGTGTCTGCTTGTGTCTGTGTGTCTGTGTCTGTGTGTGCCTGTGTGTGACTATGTGTGTCCATGTGGCTGTGTCCGTGTGTGTCCGTGTAACTGTGTGTGTCTGTGTGTGTGTGGTCTATATGTCTGCGTGTCTGTGTGACCGTGTGTCTATGTCTACGTGCTCTGTCTGTGTGTGTGTCTGCTTGTGTCTGTGTGTCTGTGTCTGTGTGTGCCTGTGTGTGACTATGTGTGTCCATGTGGCTGTGTCCGTGTGTGTCCGTGTAACTGTGTGTGTGGTCTATATGTCTGCGTGTCTGTGTGACCGTGTGTCTATGTCTACGTGCTCTGTCTGTGTGTGTGTCTGCTTGTGTCTGTGTGTCTGTGTCTGTGTGTGCCTGTGTGTGACTATGTGTGTCCATGTGGCTGTGTCCGTGTGTGTCCGTGTAACTGTGTGTGTGGTCTATATGTCTGTGTGTCTGTGTGACCATGTGTCTATGTCTACGTGCTCTGTCTGTGTGTGTGTCTGCTTGTGTCTGTGTGTCTGTGTCTGTGTGTGCCTGTGTGTGACTATGTGTGTCCATGTGGCTGTGTCCGTGTGTGTCCGTGTAACTGTGTGTGTGGTCTATATGTCTGCGTGTCTGTGTGACCGTGTGTCTATGTCTACGTGCTCTGTCTGTGTGTGTGTCTGCTTGTGTCTGTGTGTCTGTGTCTGTGTGTGCCTGTGTGTGACTATGTGTGTCCATGTGGCTGTGTCCGTGTGTGTCCGTGTAACTGTGTGTGTCTGTGTGTGTGTGGTCTATATGTCTGCGTGTCTGTGTGACCGTGTGTCTATGTCTACGTGCTCTGTGTGTGTGTCTGCTTGTGTCTGTGTGTCTGTGTCTGTGTGTGCCTGTGTGTGACTATGTGTGTCCATGTGGCTGTGTCCGTGTGTGTCCGTGTAACTGTGTGTGTGGTCTATATGTCTGCGTGTCTGTGTGACCGTGTGTCTATGTCTACGTGCTCTGTCTGTGTGTGTGTCTGCTTGTGTCTGTGTGTCTGTGTCTGTGTGTGCCTGTGTGTGACTATGTGTGTCCATGTGGCTGTGTCCGTGTGTGTCCGTGTAACTGTGTGTGTGGTCTATATGTCTGCGTGTCTGTGTGACCGTGTGTCTATGTCTACGTGCTCTGTCTGTGTGTGTGTCTGCTTGTGTCTGTGTGTCTGTGTCTGTGTGTGCCTGTGTGTGACTATGTGTGTCCATGTGGCCGTATGTGTCCGTGTGTGTCTGTGTAACTGTGTGTGTGTGTGTCTGTGTAGCTAGAAGACCCCGGGCCGTGAGGTCCCGCCAGTCTTCCGCCCACAGGAAGCACCTCGCTTCTGCTCCAGAGCTGAGCGCAGCCCGTGTGCTGGTGACCACTGCCCCACGCCTGAGGCGGAAGCTGCCTGGTCCGCGCTGCCTTAGTCACCGCGTGCTGTGTGCAGCTGAGCTGCCAACTGCAGGGCGCTCGGCCACTCCCGGCCTGGCTGCTGTCCCCTCCCGGGACCTCGGATGTTTCCGCACAGCACCCCTGTGACAGACAGACGCGGGCCCCGGCTGAGAGCCCTGACTCCATCGCACCCAGACACAGCGCTCACTCCAGGGCTTCTTCTCAGTGGCCGCACCTGCGTTGTGTGGCAGGCAAACCGGAGCTGGGCGATCAGGAGGAAAAGTGTGTTCTCGAGGAAGCAAGCGTGGAAGGAAAGGAGCCTTTACCATAACAACACTGAGGTCTTCTGTGTGCAGAAAGTGGCCCGACAGGAGAAATTCAGTCCTCAGTGGGAACGCACAGCGTTGTCTCCAGGAGACAGCTGATCTTCGTGGCGACGTGTGCGCCACAGCCACAGAGCTGCTTGTCACCCATACCTTGTCACCTGCTCGTCACCCGTATGGTATGGTATGGTGACAGCTAGAACAGAGGTGTCCACAGCCACCTCCGTCCTCCATCCAACCCCCACACTCATAAAAACAGAACTCAACTCACAAAGTCAGTCGTTCTTAGGAAAAGAAAAACAAACATGGACATTTCCCTCCTGCTGGGTCTGAGGTCAAAACTTACCAACTCTAAGCTCCCCGCACAGGGGACGTCTGCGAGGGAGGACAGGCGAGGACGACAGAGAGCATGGGAGAGAGCGCGGAGGAGGCGTGGCCCACAGGTGACGCTGAAGGCCGGCGAGGTCCGTGCTCCCTGTGGGCGCGGGAGAGCTAGTTCATCACGGAAAGTGAACGTCCCTGCGTCGCCGGCTAGCTTGGCTTCGGGCGCTGGTGTCCACACGATGAGTGGCACCGTTCACGTTGGAGGCCTCATGACCAGCTGACCACGCCGTCCAGTAGACGGGAAGATGTGTCTGAAGACGGCAGATACGATTCGGGCATCTAAAGGGAAGCTGAGTTTAAGTCTGTTGAAAACCTGATTGGAAGACCACCTCCCAGCCCGCCCCAGGACGAGGAGACAGGAAAGGATCTACTCGGAGACTGCCGAGAACTCAAGCCATCTGCACCCCAGGCCCCTGGCAGGGGCGGGGAGAGGCTGGACAGGCCTGGAAAGAAAAGAGCCAAACCTGTGCGGTGCCGTCTCCTTACGGTACACAGACGGTGCTCGGGCCCACAGCCCTGGCTTTGGTTGGAGGTCACTCCGGAGCCCACAGGCGTGCAACGGACCCGCGAGGCAAGGAGAGCGGCATCTGCATTCACTAAGTACCTGGGTGCAAAACCCTATGCCAGAAGCGGGGTGACCGAGGCTGAAACAGGTCTCCTGAGCTGCAGGCACTGAGCTCAGTGCCTTCCAGGCGTTATTTCATCACACTCCACGCCCTCGAGATGGGCTCAGCACCATTGCTATTGATACCTTACACCCTGGTTAACAACGCACGGAGCTTCCGCAGCACAAGCTGCCAATTTACCTCAGATGAATCTCACCATGACCTTCACCCCTGGCCTCAAGAACTCCAGGGTCCAATGGCAAAAACACTGGTTACTGAAAAAAGCCAAACAAAATAAATAAAAGGCGCCAGGAGTAGTGGCACACACCTGTAATCCCAGCAATCAGGAGGCTGAGGCAGGAGGCTCGCCGCAAGTTCGAGGCCAACCTGAGCTATATAGTGAGACCTTGGCTCGAAAAAATATAAAGAAATACATAAATATGTGGCTACTACTAAATGCTGGGGTAAACGTGGAAAGTTGTAAAAGAAGACTGGTGGAGAAAGCCCAAAACACAGGAGAGAGAGGCACAGGCAGCGACGAGGACGCTGTGGAGTAGAGAGTGGACTGGCCACCTTGTGTTCGCACCAGCCGAGATCCAGGCAGCTCTTGTCCTCAGCCCCATGCACATCCGCACCCTGGACTGCCGCTCTGTCATTTAAACAGAATTCTGGGCAGTGGGACGCCAACGTCGGTGTCTAAGTCCTCCTAGAGCGATTCTTTCATGCAGTACAGAGGGAACGAGCGTATTTCTTCTGAGCAGGAAAGTCTCATTTATTTTATTGCTCATAACTCTGCCCTACACATAATCCAACATTCAACTGAAGAAACTTAAATAGCTAATGAAGACAATTCCTGAATAGGAAAATATAAAACCGCATTTTGGTTACATAACTCAGAAGGACTCATGGGAGAGCAGTCGTTTTATCAGGGAACACTCTTCCTTTGACTCTGTGAAGGGTGCAGGACCCCGGCGCTCCTCCCCATGAATCACCAGCACCCGGTGCTTCCCCAGAAACAGCGCGCGTTCACGAGTCAGAAATTCACGGAGCTCTTTCCGTCGGCATCCCTCCAGTAGCCAGTGTGTCAGAGGTGAGGAACCCGCAGGAGAGGACCCTGGGCTGGGCTTCCCGCAGGGCTCGGCCAGCAGAAAGCCCGGGGTGGGCTCGCAGTTCGGGCTGGAGAGAAGTGGGCCAGAGAGAAGGAAAACAGAGCCGAGCCCTCCATTCCCAGGGGTGGGGAGGACACGCTGCGAGCGGGTCTGAGTCAAAGTAAAGGAACGGTAATGAAGCAGCGCGGTTTGCGATGCTAGAACATTCGTTTTCCTGCATTGGTTGGAACAGCAGAGGTGGGGAGTGGGGAAAACTCTTGGTCAGGTGCCCCAGAAGGGCGCGAGGGCCGGGGAGGGAACACCGGCCTGTGCAGGAGGGCGGATGTGCAGAGCCCAGGACCTGCTAGCCTCGGTCACTCCACCAGAGAGAGCATGGGCTGCAGCTTCTGCAGTCGGGGTGAAACTCCCACCAGAGCCCCCGAGTCCGCAGTCACACAGGCAGAGGGAAGTCTATGTCTTCAGGCTGCTTTTCAAAAGTTAAAAGAGTGCATGAGAAAACTGAGTTGAAGAATAAGACTAAAAACGAATAGGGAAGAGCTGGTAGTGATGCTCGTAGAAGAGGAAAACCTACTTGGTTCTGAGCTTCCCGGCGCCAGCACAGAGGGAGAAGCGGACTCGTCGCGTGAGGATGTGGGGTGTCACAGCAGAAGCACTGCCCAGGCACTGAGACGCGAGGTGGACACTGGGCCTTTCCGCCAGCTCCGCGCTGTGTGACTGAGCGTAAAAGTCGTGTCTCTAAGCGTGCAACATGATGTTCTGCTAAGTGCACACTATGAAACCATCCACACCGACCAAGCTACCTGGTCCACCCACTGCTTCGAGTAGCTGCCGGTTGGCGGCTGGGCTGCTCTTGGCAGAGCTAGGAATGCTGTGTTCCCTTCGCCAGGGTCTGTCTGGTGCGACGCGCCGCCCTCTGCGTGTCTGAGAGACCCGTCCTCGGCGGAAGCTCTCCCAGGAAAAGCAACGCGCCGGGCGGTTTGCTCTTCTTGCAACACTTTGAATACATTGGCCCAGGCTCTCCTGGCCGGTGCACTTGCTGCGAGAAACCCACTAGGCCTCCTGGAAGTTTCCTTGGATGGGAAAGGTTTCTTTGCTCTTGTTGCTTTCAAAATCCTCTTTTTGCCTCCATCTTTGGCAGGTGACTGCAGGGCGTACTCAGGAAGTCCTCTGTGAGGACTTTGGAGCTTTTTCTGGATGTCTGTCTGTCTCCCCCAGACGAGGAAATCATCGACCTCTTCCTCAGATGAGGCGAGCTCTCTCCCTTCTGTTCTGTCTTCTGAAGATCCCTAATGCAAGGCCCGTAGGCCCTGCGGTGTTCTTCACTCCTTTTCATTGCTTTTCCTTTTTCTCTGCTGCTGGATAACTCCAAAGCACCTGTCTTCCAGGTCACTGATTCCTTCTTTTGTTTGCTGTCTGTAACTGAAATTCTGCTGCATTCTTTAGTCAGGAACCACATTCTTCAGCTCCAACATTTCTGTCCGTATGGTTTTTTAAAAAATTTACTTGTTGAACATCTCCTTTTGCTCTTATATTGCCTTTCTCTCTCTGTGTTAAATGGATTATCTGTGTCCTTATAGCTCAATGAGTTTTTTAGAACAACTATTTTGAATTCTTTACCTGGCATTTGTGAAACTCCTTTCTCTGGGGTTGGTGACCCGAAGTCGGCTGTGTCGCTCTGGCGGTGTCACGTTTCTCTGATCCCTGTGATGGTTGTAGACTTGCGGGGGCGTTTGCACACTTGAGGAATCTTCCAGACCCCGTGGCTTTGGTGAGACTTTCATCGTGGGGTGAGAGCGCCGTGTACAGAAGGCTCGGCTTTAAGGGGCACAGCATCGCATCAGCTCAGGATGCTGGGTCCCCGGGGCCAGGAACCGCGGGGTCCGCGCGGGCACGGCAGCGGCTGAGGCCGGCAGAGTCTCTGGGCCCAGCGGGCACGCGGGCTGCGGGGCGGCCGCGGACGAGCGGGTGGGCGGGGCGCAGCAGGCGCGGCTGCCGTCCCGTCCCAGGGTCCAGGGGTTGCGCGGGGCGCGCTCGTGCGAGGCCGTGGCGCGGGCCTAGGCCCCGCCTGTGGGTGGCGCTGCGGAAGCGCGGGCGTGGGCAGGGCGCCAGTGTGCGCGCACCGTGGCCGCGCCGGGGCGCCCCGGGGATCCCGCCCGGGCCCGCTGGGAAGCTGGGGCGGGACGGGAGCGGTGGCGGCGAAGGCGCCCGGAGAGCACAGTGCGCGCCGCTGGGGGGGCGGGGTCCCCGGCTCCCGCAGTGAGAAACTGCGCGACGGCCCGGCGACGCCAGCGGGGGCGCGGGGACCCAGCCGCGGACGTCACGGCCCCCCCCGCTCGGGGCGCTGAGCACCGCGCTGTCCGCGGTCGAAGCCGCCCGGCCCGTGAGGACCGAGGCTGAGAACCCAGCCGCCCGCCTGCTCTCCCGAGCTCCTCCTGCTCGCTCCGTGCACACACGCGGGCCTTGCTCTCGCGCGTGCACAGCCTCGGGTCTTGCTTTCGCGTGTGCACGCCGGCGGGCTTTTCGTCCCTACTGCGTCCGGCTTCGTGCACGGACCCGCAGTGCCGGGTGAGACCCCTCTCTGCAGGCGGCTGCGCTGCGGTTTTCCTCGGATGGGCCAGGCCTCCTGCCTGCCTTCCTGCCGAGCCCTCGCCGCAGCGACAGAGCAGCTGCAGCCGGGAGTAAAGGCCGGGGCCTTCGCGGAGCAGCCTGAGAAACAGCGCCTGGGGCCTCGGCTCCGTGGGAGTCGCCGGAGGAAGGAGAGAGGAGCCAGGAAACCGCAGGTTTTGTTGCAGTTCACGGATTGGTATTTTGATTCAGTATCACTGGGAAAAATAAAGAAAGCAGTAATATTCTCTGCAAATACTGACATATTTAAGGCTTGCTTTTCCAGTCAATAAAGATCATTAGGAAACGCTTCTGCCTTTAGAGCTAAATGTGCCTCCTAACTGCTGCAGCGAAATCTGCGAAGGCTGCGAGTCTGTGAGCAATGGGTTTACATCCAGGCCGTGTTCGGTGCACTACTGGCCCAGGCGGTCCACTTTGTGCTCTCAGACTCTTCTGGGGTCACTACCTTCTCGCCTCTGCCCTGGGCGAAGACCCAGCGCTTCCTTATTCTCCAACTCTGTTCCTCTGCAGGGCTCTGGGATTTACTTTACTCTTGGGAGAAATCTCAGAAATAACCCATCCACCAGTTAAGCTGGCACCTGAGCAAACCTGCCGCTGTCCCCTAGGGTGCCTCTGCCTTATCTCAGTGTCTAGGCCCACCCCCCCCACACCAGTCCGACTGATGTCTCTCCACCTGCTCAGCTAGCCCGCTCTTTTCTCCAGGACTTGTCCTTATGCCTCCCAGCCTTGTCAGAAGTCCTCTAGAAGGCAGCAGACCTTTTCTGTTCTGACAGTGAGTATTTTCGGCTTTGCCAGCCCTGTAGGCTGCGGAGACCACTCACCTGCAACACTAGAGCAGAAGCCGCCAGAGCTGAAACGTCAGCTTTCCGCTGCTGTGACCAAACCCTGAGAAAAAGAATTTAAAGGAGAAAGTGCTTGCCGTGGCTTATGGTTTCAGAGGTCTCAGTCACTGGACAGCTGACTCCCTTGCTTTAGGCTGGGCAGGGCAGAAGCATCATAGCGGATGGATGTGGCAGAGGAAGGCTGCTCAATTCATGGCAGCCAGGAAGAAGAATGAGGGAAGTAAGGACCCAGAGAGAGAGGAAGGGGCTGGGTAGTCCCCTGACCCACTCCCTTAGCTAGGCCCCACCTCCTATTTCCGTCTCCTCCCAATAATGCCATCAATTTATGATCTTTAATCCACTGATGAGCTTGGGGCCCTCATGATCCAGTCATTTGGCAAAAACCCTTCAGCACAGTGGGCCATTTTATGGGACTATTGGATCCCAACTGTAACAGATGGTATGTAGACAAATGCATGTGGCTGTGTTCTAGGACAATTTTATGGACAAAGGCAAACAGCAGATGGATTAGACTGGAAGGCTGTCACTTGCAACCTTCATCTAAGTATTGTGCTGGTCAGCTTTCCATCACTGTGGCAAGACACCTGACATCAGCAACTTGAAAGAGGAAAGACTGACTTTGGCTCATGGCTTCAGGGGTTTCAGTTATGGTTGGCTGGCTCCATTGCTTTTGGCCTGTGGCAGGGCAGAAGCATCATGGCAGAAGGGTGTGGCAGAGGAAAGTTGCTCACCTCATGGCCTCCATGAAGAAGAGACAGGACAGGAAAGAGCCAGAGAGAAAGGAAGGGCCAGGCACCAGATTCAGTCCCTCAGCTCAGGCCCAATTAACCACTCCCTTCAGAGGCCTCACCTTGTTTCCATACCTCCCAATAATGCCATCAGATCATGGTCTCATCAGTGGATTAGCCCACAAAGGAAGTCAGAGCCCTCATGAGCTGAAGGTCAACACAGAACCTTTGGGGAGGACATTGGATCCCAACCATAATAATGGTTATCAGATTACTCTGTGGACTCCCAGGGGCTGCTTCAATCAGAGAGATTTAATCAGAGAAGTTCCTCTTTTCTCATTTCATAGTTAGGACTCCTATTGCATTTGCACTGCTACAACGAAATACCATAAGCAGCAGGGCTTAAACTCCATGAATTTATTTCTTACGGATCTGGAGGCTGGGAAGTCCGAGATCATGGTGACCAGTGGGGCCCACTTCTCCGTTCATAGATGCCATCTTCCTGCTGGGTCCTCACACGGGAGGGAAGCCCCATGGTCTCTCGGGTCTTGTACGGCACTAACGCCTCCATGGGGCTCCACCCTCATGACCAGGCCACCTCCAAGCCTCTGCCTCAGCACTGCCACGCTCGGGTTAGGTTTCAACATGAATCTCGAGCGGGTACAAACATTCAGACCATGGCAGACTCCATCTAAGATGCCTGCTGGAAAGGAGCCTCTTCTGCTGTAAAATAAAAGGCTGGAAAACTACTGATCTAGGTCAGTTCTGGTGAGTGAGCATAGCCGGGTCTAAAATGTTAGATAATTGACCTCCAGTTGCAGACCTGGGGCCGGGAAGTGTCCTGGACTGTGCTCCGACGCCCTTCCTCACCGCTGCTGAATGGCCACAGCAGGGCCCAGAGTAGAAGACACGAGCGGCTCCCGGACCGCTGCCCAGGCTCTGCGGAGCAGCTCCCCGGGACGCCTTCACAGCGTGAGGTGTGCGCGGTTGTACAGGGCCCTCCGCTTTAAAGCCCCACATTTGGTTTCATGCTCTGCTGTCAACATCTTGAAATTTGTAACAATATTTTAGTATGGGATCCTGAATTTTCATTTTACAGTGCGTCCTCAAAATTCTGTAGCTGGTGCTGATCTTCACTCGCACATACACACCCCGGCCCTCTGTGCAGTGAGTGAGACGCTTTAAACGTCCAGAGGAGCGAGTCCCTCCTGACTTATTTCAAGAACAGCTTGTAGTCCTGACCCTCAGCTCATAGCTGTGCTTCAAGTGCCAGAGCTGCTGGTTTATTTATGAGCCGCACGAACATCTGAGCGCGGCGGTCCGCAGCAGATCTGCAGCCAGCCATGCGGGCCTTTGAAGTTCGCTCTCCTGCCTCTGGGATCAGCTTCAGGCCCTGTCTCTGCCTGGGGTTCACCGTCCTGCGCTCTCTGCCCTATTTTCCTGCCACGTGACTCTCAAATCTCTCTCATTTCGGCAGCTCCCATTCTGTCCCAGACTTTCTCTGCTTTCCACGGTCACAGGAAGTGAACTCGTTTGTGACATGGGGCTTAGCAAACGTTTTCCGCCAACATCTGTTCCTAACAATGGTACCTTGACTTGGTTCCGATGTCCACCGCTTCCACGTGGTCATAGATTCAGTGGAGCGGGCTCATGCTGAGCCCAAGCTGGGCTCCAACTGGCCTGAGCCAGTCACGAGGCACCCTCCTTCCGGGACTGCTTTGGGCACATGTGTGAAACAGTCCAAACCAAAGGCTATGAGTGGGGTGTAGGGGAGACCTCGGAGACGGTGCCCTGCCCTTAGGGATGTAAGGAAAGGTGGTGTCTTTTTCCTCAATGTGGGCGAAATACACCCAGATCATAATTTTATTATGAAAAAATTTACTTTTTCGTTATGTTAGCCAGCTGTGCATCACAGTAGCTGCGTGGGAGGAATGCAGGACGTGATCTTTGTGTTCGCCCACTTGTGTGACAAACGGCAAGGTGTGTACACGAGTGACAAATTATCAACGGGTGAGTTTCTCCCACCTTATGCTGTGTTACATTTTTGTGCATTCATAATTTATTAAATGTTTTGTTTTGATTTTTCTTGTAGAATTAGTCCAATTCAGTGCAATGTTGCACAACAATCTGCTTTTACATCTCTGGGAGGAGCGCGAAAGTGAGTTATCAGGTGGTTCAGCTACCGATGATGACTTGGATCACGTGAGCCAAAGAAGTTGCGACAGCGAGATGGAGCGAGATATGACAGATAAAGAAGTAGAGAGTGAAGACCTTGATTCAGATGAGAGCAAAAACAACCATGTAAATAAATATTTGACTAGTCGACACATTACAAAATGGTCACTTACACCTACAACACAACATTCAAGCTAGGTGGAAAATGTTATTACGTTCCTCCCAGGGGTGAAACGTGTTGGATGGAAGCCAGCACTGCAGTTCAGTGTTGGAAACTGCAACGGACAATAGGGTACAGGATGTTGTGAAACACACTAATAATGAAATACAGGTAAAATATTCTGTACGCATCAAGAGTAATACTCAAAAATGTATTTATCATTACATCTCACTACCTGAACTAAAAGCCTTCATAGGTCTGTTAAATATAGTAGGACTTTTCATTCAAATTGTCAGAACCTAAAGGATTTATGGAGAAGTGATGGATGTGGCATTGAGATTTTTAGAACAACAATGACAACACTTGAGAGATTTGTTTTCTTCAAAATTGCCTATGTTTTGACTACAAAAACACCCGCCAAGAAAGAAAAAATCTGACAGTTTGGCTGCTATTCCCTTATTTTTGAAAACTTTTTTTTGAACTGTCAAGCAGTTTATTGTAATTGAAGTAAAGATTATTTTTGTTGTAGAGTTTTATTATTTATTTATTTTAATGTGGGTACCGTGAGTCGAACTCAGGACCTCACGCTTGCCAGCAGGCGCTTGTGCTACTGAGCGATATCACTGGCCCCTTTTTTTCCTTTATGGGGTTCCAGGAGTCGAACTCAGGACCTTGTGCTTGCTGGGCACGTGCTTACGCCACTGAGCCATCTCACCAGCCCTGTAGAGTTTTATTTTATTTTTATCTTTTTTTTTTTTTTTTGTGGGTATTGGGGGTCGACCTCAGGACCTCGCGTGCTAGCAGGCGCCTGTGCTGCTGAGCGATATCACCGGCCCTTTTTTCGTATGTGGGTTCCGGGAGTCGAACTAGGGCCCTCGTGTTTGCCAGGCAGGCACTTACACTGCTGAGCCATCTCACCGGCCCTTTATTTTTATCTGAGTTCATATATAAATTAACAATTAAATTAAAAATAATTTTTGTTATTTTTTAGATTTTATAAACCAAAAAAAGATGTTGAAAATGTTGATGTTTCTTAAAATCACTACATAAATATTAATAATTTGATACTTTATTTTATAGATGTTTTATTTTCCCAGTAGTTAAGAATGCTTAGAAGGTTCTTTTTTGGCACTTTTGGTAGAGGAAAATGTAGAGAAGTCATGGTAAGACCAAGAGGAAAGGCCAATCATAGAGGAGGTGGCCCTGAGATGGGGGGAGGCAGAGAGGGGAGAGGACTGTAAAGGCTGTTCACAGCTTTTGAGAAGTGGAATTACAATTCCTTCTGCACAGTTCTTCCAGCAGATATAATGTGGGCCACTATTAAAGTCATCTTTGTCTGCTAATGATTTTAACAAGATTTTAATGTTCCTGGCCTTAATTACAATTGATTAATACATTAAAATAAATAAATTTGGACTTTCAATTGGCAATCTCTGTTGTGGTCTCCATGACCTCCTTTCTGAAAGCTCACTACAATTTAGAGATGAAAATGTGTAATATCCTTGAAAACCAACACTGATCAACATGTTGTCAGGCTGTAAGAGTTAACTAAACACAATAAAGTTTACAAAATTAAAATGATTAATAGAACTACTCTTAAAAATAAATATGGGTGTTAGACACCCACCTTACACTCACTCCTTTTCAGGAAACTTGACCTTACTCAGGGGTCTGCAAACCCAAATACGTCACAATCCCTAATTTGCACATAGGGTGCAAATGAAGGGCATTTTCATGGTTTTTTAAATGACTACCTAATAAAACTTTCTGAGAAGAAAAATTCAGCAATTTTTCAGAACTGTAAGGACTGTGTTTACGAACTCCACAGATTTCTTCAAACTTTAAAAATAATCTTTCCAGACTCACAGGTATACTTTAAAACTCCATTAATCCATAAAATTTCACCTCGTGTTAGAACACTGTTTCCAAGTTAATATCAAATAATCGATGATTAATTACAGTCATATTCAAAGTTGACTAACCAGCGTTGATCACTTTAAAATAGGTAAAAATAGGAACTGCCTGCCAAATGTGCATTGAAGAGTCTCGCCTGTCAAGAAAGTGCCACAGCCCACTGGAGGAGACGGACTTCGGGCAAATCACCACATAAAATACAAGTAAACTGCGTTAGTGCCGTGATGAAAAGGGATACGAGAAGTAACGGAAGAAACTGATGGAGCCTGAGAGGTAAAGGAAGACGAACGTGGGAGGTAACATTCGAGGGGATTTAATGAAAGTTTAATAAACTGCGAGGCTCCGCATGAAGAACTGGAGCGATGAGAGAAGCCGGGGGGCAGCAGCCCCGGGGGGCAGCAGGAGCCCCGGCGAAGGGGCTTTGTAAAGCGGAGGCCCGGTTCCGGGGACGCGGAGGGAGCGCGGTAAGGAGCGGGCGGCCCCACAGCGGCGCCCAGGGGCAGCAGGACCTTCGCGGAGCGGCCGCCCCAGGGCTCCGCTTTCCTGAAGGCCACAGGGGCGACGGAGTGGGCCGGGCCTGTCCCCACCCGACGCGCTCATTCTCCCGTGTCGCCACGCAGCACGAGGCCCTCTGCAGACGCGGCCTCCGGTCTCGAGTTTCCCAGTCTCCCGAAACGTGAGCAGAAATAAACCCCTTTTCTTCGCAAATGACGGGGCGCCAGGCATCGCGCGACAAAACGGAACGGGGCGGCACACGGACGAGAGGGTCTGGAGGGGAAGGTGGGGTCCACACCACGCGCCCTCAGGCCACGCTAAGGATCTGTGTCCCGGGGTGCGAAGCCTCCGGGCGCTGTCTCAGCAGAGGTGGGACGGGACCAGTGGGCGCTTCTGAAATGTCACTGGGCTGCTCGCGGAGAGGGACGGAGAAGGGGCTGCGTGAAGGACCGAGGCCACCCGGATGAAGACGAACCTTGGTGACCACCTCCTGCCAACCACGTGACGGATCCGATTGCGAAAGAATCCCCACTCTTCTGGGTTAGTAAGCTATAGAACTAAGGTGTCGCCAAGGAATTAAAACCTAAAATGAATAAAGATATAAAAATGAGGAAATTAATGATTGTCATGCTAGAATGGATGTAATAGTTAAAGCTACTAAGAGGGAAATGTGCTTACTAAACAAAATATGTGCTTACTAAACAAAGATGATGGTGACGAGGAAGAGAGATTCTCGGTAGTATTTTATTACTGAAGTCTTCCTACTGCATCGATTACCTGACATAGCAGGCCAAAGCATTTTATTCTAGACAGGTGTCCTGAGAGGATTCATTGACAGTGGACACCTAGTAGATCTCTACCCCTCAGTACACGAGAAACTTGCTGCTTAGAATAAAAACAGGTAAGATCCGAAGCGACAGGGTTTGTTAGATCCACAACATAGCTAATGGTGCAAGGAAACCCATGGGAAGCAGGCTCAGAAGGTGACAAGGTCTTTCTCAGAGGTACTGGAGACCCTCTCCATGGTGCCAGTTATCGGACATGCCTGCAGGGAGCCCCCAATCTCGCCCAGGAAAGAAAAGAAAGAGCAAGAGACAAAGTAGAGGTGCCTAGCAAGGATCTGGGATAATCGCTGCTCTCGGGGAACAAAAGGCCAGGAGGCAGCCGGACTCTTGGTGATTCACTACCTCTGCGTCAAGGACAGTGGGCGAAGGGCGGTGGGTGTTTCTGGGAACAGTAATGGAGGCTACAGTGAGTGAGGAAGAGGAACACGGACAAGGACGAGACGGGGGGCAGTGAGGCAACTGTAGCTCCCCAGGTGCCTCTCCTCGTTAGCAGGTCTTACCTTGCCCTGTGAGCTCCGCAGCAGTCATTAGCCCTAGGGCTTCCAGCTGTGACCAGAAAAGAGCGGGGAATTTCCGTGTTCCAATCTGGCTCAAGGGCAGGACAAGAACAGACGTGGACATCCCCTGGACTCAATTTATAATTCACAGTCCCCAGCAAGAGGGAAGGGACCAGTGGCTACTTCATTTACCCAGAAAGAGGTGGGTCTTCCCGGGACGGCAGTAGGACAGTCACCACGTCATAGGTGTCTGGGTACGGCACCCACTCCTTCCAGGGGTCTTCCCCAGTGCGGTCAGGAGAGCGGGAAGGGCTCTACCCTGGACACAGTGCCCACACTGGTCACGTGGCAGTCACTGGCTGCAGGATGGACACATGTGTGAGAGAAAAGCAGCGCCATTCCCCTACTACACATCAGACTGCAGAGCGGGGTCAGCCTGGAGGGGAGCTGGAGAAACTCCCTGGAATCCAGGAAAGGCGAGGGCTGCAAAACGGAGAAAGCTCTTTCAGGGTTCAGCAAGAACCCGGGTACTGGAGGACACAGAGCGTTCAGTCGCTGTGTTGTGGACTACCAGGGGCTGATCAGTCCCCCAATCACCTGGGCGAGGATATAGCAAAGGATAGAAGAGAAAGAGACAATAATTAAAATGCCAGGGGGTTCGGAGGGTCAGAGTCTTACCAGGCTAAGAGCAGGAATCTCTGAAAATCTCTGAACTCATCTCTCTTTAATGAACACACAGGAGGGAGACCCTGGGAACAGCGGAGTGGAGGGCATGTACGTGAGCAAGGTTGAGTAAGACACGAAGCGTTCTTGTATGAATACGTCACTGATTAATGGGAAACTTATTTTTCCCTTGGGTTAATATTTACTTCTATAGAATTTTGTGTGAGAATCACAGAGTCCCCAGCTGAAATGCTGTCTTGCCCTCTGAGATGTCACAGCGTCACAGGCCATTGAGACCTCCACTGTGGCCAGTGGCATAGGGAGTCCTGTTTCCGCATGTCAACTGCTGGCTCATCAGGCGAGGCACGTAGGCCTGGGACAGACTCAGACCTTTAATATAGAAAGCCAATGTATGGATTTGTAGCTCACTCAGGGTAGTCTCCATCAGTGGACTAGTGTCCCACACAGGCCCATGTATTGAGGGCCTTGTCCCCAGCCCAGGAATTCTTGGGAGAAGGGGAGTAGGGTCATGAGAGAAGGTTAGGTCATTGGGGGTGTGCCCTATGGGAGACTCAGGACCCCTCCTGCTTCAGCCTCCTGAGTAGCTAAGTGACAGGAATGTGCGGCCATGCCTAGAATGCCTTATAATTCTTTTTGTTGAATGCTGAACACTGTGGTCAAAGAATGGTAGCAACTTCAAAAATAATGTATGAATCTACCTTTAGTCAGGTGTGTTTATTGCACCCTCAATTAGATTCTGCTCTGCACTGACTTCACATATTCAAGGGAAGGGGAAGGACTTTGCTGTTAGCAAAGGTTCAGGCCTGAAAGCCAGTGAGACTCTGGTGTCTTACTAGTTTTTAGAGCTTATGTGCTGCTTTCCCTACTAGGAGAAATCTCGGTGCTTTACAGTTTGGTTTCCAGCTTTCTAGATTTGCCTCATGGTCAGCCTTCCATTTCTGTAACAGGATACCTGAGACAATCAATTTAAAAAGAAAAGTTTGTTTTGGCTTACGGTTTCAGATTGCAGTCCATGGTCGGTAGACCCCATTGCTTTTGGGCCTGTGGTAAGGCATGTGGCAGAGCAGATCTGTTCACCTTGTGATGACCAGGAAGGAGGGAGGGAGAGAGAGAGAGAGACAGAGACAGAGAAATACAAACCCAGTCTTTGTGGCCCGATACACTGTGCCACCTTAGGACTGCCAGGATGAAGGCCACCACCAGAAGAGGCCCTGAGATCTTGCGTCTCCAGAACCATGAGCCAAAATAAGAACTCTTTTATTTATAAGGTTACCCAGCCTCGGATCTTCCCTGCGATGAAAAATGAACTGAAAGGGTTACCTGGGAACTCGCTCTCCTTTGTGCTCGATTTTTTTCTATAAACCAAAAACTACTGTAAAAAAGTAAAGTCTGTTTAAAAGAAAATAAATTTTAGTTTCCTTCCCAAAAAATGAGTTTAATACAAAATAAACATGGAAAAAATAAAAATAAAAAAGCATGGCAGGAATGGATAGCAATGAATCAAAAAAGAAACCACAAAAAGATACATTTTTTGAAAAAGTAGCAAGATAGTAGCATTAAACTTAACTTTGGGGCCGGTGAGATGGCTCAGCGGCGTAAGCGCCTGCCTTGCAAGCGCGAGGGCCAGAGTTCGACTCCCGGATCCCACATACGGAAAAGGGGCCGGTGATATCGCTCAGCGGCACGGGCGCCTGTTGGCGCGCGAGGTCCTGAGGTCGACCCCCCGGTACCCACAAAAACAAAAACAAACAAAAAAAAAACTTTGTTCTGAGCTTACTTTTATTTTGAAGACAAAATTCATTGCTCTCTAAATTCTGCATTGGTCTCTTAACAAGTTATTCCAGATCTGACCTAAGCCGTGGATGCAGTGGGCAGCTTGGTGGCCGCGGTAAGCACCGTGCGTAGGAGCCCGGAAGGAAGATCCACACCCAAGGAAGGGGCTGGGGAAGCGCTCGTCACGTGTCCGGCGTGTGTGTGCGCAGTGCCTGCGTGCACACCGTGACTAGGGTTTCTGTCTAGATGTCCTTCAGAGCTTCACCCGCGCAGTGAGGCTTGGGGTGTGACTGGACCTGGTCGTGACCCTCAGCAGGGGATCAGTCCCGCGGAAGAGCACAGCCCGGTGTGATGCTGGAGGCGGCGCCCGTGGGAGGAGGCAGCCCCCGGGCGCGTGGCCTGGAAGGCGCATCTCCCTCCCTTCTCCCGGGATCGCGCCGCTTCCTGCTGTCTCTTCTCTACGATAACCCTCAGCACGCCGCTGGGCCTCGGAGCCAGCTGCCTGTGGACTGAAACCTCTACAAACTGTGAGCCAAAATAAACCACCCTTCTTTAAGTTGTAAAGGTCAGGTATTGTGTCCCAGCAAGGAGAAAATAAGAGCCCAGCCATGTGGGGCCCGGTTCCTGGTGAGTCCCTGTGTCACCTCCTCCCGTGGGTCTGACCTGGCCCAGTGGCTGCCCTGACCAACACAAGGAGACAGTGTCTGCTCCCGTGAGCGGAAAGGGTTTCTTCCCCCTGGAGACACGAGGGGACACTGTGTGGAGGAGAGCCGAGGACGCTGGCCAGGGGGGAGAACGGAGCCCTAACCTGGGGCCCCACGGACGCTCGAGCCAGCCCGCCGTGACGCTCCTCAGCGGAGCAGCTACACAGAGCTGAGGAGGCCCCGACCTCCTGGCCCAGGCAGGAGCGATGTGGCGCAGAGATGAACCGTGCTGTCTGCTCCCTGTCCAGATCCTTGACCCACGGAATCGTGGAAAACAATAAAACAGCCGCTGTGCCGAGCCACACACGTCGGACCCGGCATCACGCAGCGCCCCAGGGCTGTGAGCACCTCAGGAGTTCAGCCCCACAGCAAAGTCGGGCAGGAAGAGAGGGGTGTTTGTGTTTAGGGGCCAAATTTTTGAGTCCTTCATGTATTCTCCACATGATTCCCCAATCAGCAGAGGAGCTGGCGCAGGAGTGACCTTCCTGCTAAGTATCTGAAGTCTTGCGCTGCTGGAGCTTGTGCTCGTTCAGGAAGTGCCTGCGTCTTCGTTTTATCTTCTGGCCACCGCAGTCTGTGTTTTCCATCCAGGTCTTGATCCATTTTGACTTTAGTGTGTGGTGAGAGACATGGCTCGAGTTTCGTTCTGCTGCATGTGGACCACCAGGCTTCCCATTACCATGTGTTAAAGAGGCTGTCTGTCCTCCAGCGTGTTTTTAGCCCCTTTGCAAAGGTACACGCGGTTGTTTCTGTCTTCTATTCCACTGCTCTGTTTTTGTGCCAGTACCAAAACGTACATGAAAAAAAAATGTTCAACATAACTGGCCTTCAGGGAAATGCAAATCCGAACAACTCTGAGAGTCCATCTCACTCCGGTCAGAATGCTATCACGAAGAAAACAAAAACAACAAAGGAGAGGCCGTGGGGGAAAAGGAGCCCTCCTACATTGTTGGCAGGAGTGTAAACTAGCACAACCGCCGTGGAAGTCAGTATGGTGGGTCGTCAAAGACCTAAACCAAAAGTTCCATTTGATCCGGCTGTACCTCTCCTGGGTACCTTCCCCAAAGAGTTAAAGACCGCATACTAGGAAGTGATACACGCTTCCCTAGGCCGATATCAGCACACTCATAGCAGCCAGACGAGGAAGCAGCCTAGACGCCACAAACAGACAAACAGATGAGGAAATGTTGTATATTTACACAATGGACTATCATTGAGCCATTGAGGACAAACTCGTAGGAAAATGGATGGATTTTGAGACCATAATATTAAGTGAAACAAGTCAGATGCATAAGGTTAATTATCACTTGGTTTCTCTTATATGCAAGACCCAAAATACAAATAAATGGTTCTGCAAATGCATACTAACAAAAATAAATATAAATAACTTCCTCCAAATAAGGAGAGGTGGTAGGAGCTGAGACAGACTCCGGAATCTGCAGCACTGTCTATGGTCCTGAAAAGCAGGTGGCTGCCAGGGTAGCCCGAGCTTCAGCGTGCACTTCCTTTACACCACACCTGCATCTCTCCACACAGAGGTCAAAGTATGGCGTGAAGGCAGAATAGCCTAAAAAGAGGTGTATTTCTGCCAACTTGATCATGAAACCCAAGACATACTAACAAATTTATTCTACACTTGGGCATTGAGATTCCCTTTATGATTCCAGTTGAGCTACAGAATAGAGATTGCTTTAGGTCATCCCAAATGATTTTGCAGATGAGGGAGGTGTTCCTTACAAAGTAGCACGGTAAGGATGCACCGCACTGTTGCTTACGCCCAAGCTGAACCGCAGCGCCACTGTGGGCTGCACACGGCTCCTCTGGATGCCACGCGGCTGCGAGACCCACGCGCGACCTGGGGAAGCTGCGCGCTGGGAGCGGGGCCTGGCTGCGCCTGGGAGCCCGACGTTTCCAGGCCTGGCTTGGGAGTAACGGCGCGGCTCGCGGCGCTGGGTCTTAGCAATAAAACTATCACCTGCTCCATTTCCGCTCTACACAACGGAAACGTTAACGGTGCCGTCCTCGTAAGGTTACAGCATTAGGCTCGATCGAGATAAATGTGAGTGCCTAAAACAATCACCAGCATGATAAAAGCTCTCCGTTTATACAACTTTCTATATGCACCATACAGCCCATCCATTCACTTAACAAAATACCTTATTTTATTTTATATTAAGTACTAACCAGAATTCTACTCAGCTTGGGTGATACCTTACAAAAACCAGCCGTGTTTCAGAATCTTACGCTGTCCGTATGGCTCAGAAGAGAAAGTCGGTAGGTTTAGGTGCAGACAATGTCTCAGTCTCCAAATGACAAGTCCTGTTGGATTAACGAGGCCCGGACTGCTAAGAAGACGCGAAGAACTAAAACGGATACTAAGACGCCGGAAGAACCACCACGCCTTTTAGAAATCCTTAAATGGAAAGAAATAGAAACCGATTCTGGTGCTTTCAAATAACAAGAGAATTTACTGGAGGGACACGGACTGGCGACTGGCGTGACCCCCATAACTAACTGAACAAAAAGAAGTTTCACAGATGGTTGCCAGTTCAACAGAATAAGAAGGCAACCCTACCTGACCTGTCTCAGAAATCCAAATTCACACTGCATCAGCCTGAAGTGGATGCTGCCTCTTAAGAAATTAGCTTCAAAAACTAAGTAGACAACCAAGTTTGAACCAGTTCAGAAATTGTACAGACAAATAGCAGCAGGTTGTATGAAGATTTTAATTAATTACACAGGAAGATGGTTGTTGGGAAATTTACTTCACACACATAGGCTATTTTCTACTACAATAGCATCATAGTGATCTGTTCGGTTTTCCTGTATTTTCTGTCTGGATTAGCTCGGTGTGGTGCTGTAATAACTTTTCACAATTTGGTGACCAGAGCCGCAGCAGCTGCCCTCACAGCTCCGGAGCCCGGCCTCGGCCTCTCACTCCGGATGCGCTCCGCTCTCCGGCAGCGCAGGGGACCTCGAGCTCCTCGCTCCCCAGCTGCCGGCTCTAGGTCCCCCAGCTTCTGTCCTCGAAGGACGTTTGTGACGGCATTCAGGGCCCACCCACCGCGTGGTTTCCTTCGAGTCTCGGGTGTATACCGAAGACGAAAGCATCCAGCGAAGAAAGGTCTGGCTTAAGGGGAATTGGGGCTCAAGGAAACGATGCACGTGGTGTTTCAAATTATGATAAAAACAAAACGGTGGCCAGGCGCCTTCGAGCTTTCCAGAGAAACAGAACCAATGGGGGGCTGGGAGAGAGAGAGACAGAGACAGACAGAGACAGACAGAGACAGAGACAGAGAGACAGAGACAGAGAGACAGAGACAGAGAGAGACAGACAGAGAGAGACAGACAGAGAGAGACAAAGAGATAGAGACAGAGACAGAGATAGACAGAGACAGAGACAGAGACAGAGAGACAGAGACAGAGAGAGACAGACAGAGAGAGACAAAGAGACAGAGACAGAGATAGACAGAGACAGAGATAGAGAGACAGAGAGAGACAGACAGAGAGAGACAAAGAGATAGAGACAGAGACAGACAGAGACAGAGACAGAGAGACAGAGACAGAGAGACAGAGACAGAGATAGACAAAGAGATAGAGACAGAGACAGAGATAGACAGAGACAGAGAGACAGAGATAGAGAGACAGAGAGACAGACAGAGAGAGACAAAGAGATAGAGACAGAGACAGACAGAGACAGAGAGACAGAGATAGAGAGACAGAGAGAGACAGACAGAGAGAAAGAGATAGAGACAGAGACAGACAGAGACAGAGATAGAGACAGAGACAGAGAGACAGAGATAGAGAGACAGAGAGATAGAGAGAGAGACAGACAGAGACAGAGATAGACAGAGACAGACAGAGACAGAGAGACAGAGACAGAGAGAGACAGACAGAGACAAAGAGACAGAGACAGAGACAGAGACAGAGAGACAGACAGAGATAGAGAGACAGAGAGACAGAGAGAGAGACAGAGATAGACAGAGACAGACAGAGACAGAGAGACAGAGAGACAAAGAGACAGACAAGAGACAGAGAGACGGAGAGACAGAGATAGACAGAGAGACAGACAACACGACAGACAGCGAGAGAGAGACAGAGACAGAGAGACAGACAGACAAGAGACAGAGAGATGGAGAGACAGAGATAGACAGACAGAGACAACAAGACAGAGACAGCGAGAGACAGAGAGACAGAGAGAGACAAAGAGACAGACAAGAGACAGAGAGACAGAGAGATGGAGAGACAGAGAGAGACAGAGAGACAGAGACAACACGACAGAGACAGTGAGAGACAGAGAGAGACAGAGAGAGAGACAGAGAGACAGAGATAGACAGAGAGACAGAGACAACACGACAGAGACAGTGAGAGACAGAGAGACAGAGAGAGACAGAGAGAGACAGAGAGAGACAGAGAGACAACAAGACAGAGACAGCGAGAGAGAGACAGAGAGACAGAGACAGACAGAGATAGAGAGACAGAGACAACAAGACAGAGATAGCGAGAGACAGAGAGACAGACAGAGACAGACATACAGAGACACAGAGAGACACAGAGACAGAGACAGAGAGACAGACAGAGACAAAGAGATAGAGAGACAGAGAGACAGAGGCAGAGACAGAGAGAGAGACAGAGAGCTATTGGTTCATGGAATCACGGGGGCTAAGTCTCTGGCTCTGCTAGGGACTCACGAGCGCCCACGGTACAAACTGCCGTCTGAAGGTCAGCAACCTCAAGACCCAGGAAGATCCATTCTCTCAATCTGAGTCCAAAAGATGGGAGGGGGACCAGTGTCCCAGCTCAGAGTCTTCGGACAGGATGGGTTTCCTCTTCCTTGACAGAGTCAGACTTGCTGCGTTACGGAGGATTTCAACGGATGAGATGAGGCCACCAGCGTTAGAACTGTCGCTGCTTACTCAGCCTACCAACGCTAATGTTAATGTCTTCCAGAAACATCTTCAACACACCCAGAGGAACATTTGACCAAATATTTGGGCACAGCATGGCCCAGTAAAGTTGATACATAAAATTAATCATACAAAAATGTGATTCCAACAGACATTCATGCAGAGATTAAATCTTCCTGAGGTCGTGTCCAGTCACTTATTTACCTACGTTCATCAAGAACTCACCGCAAGCTTGTCATTGCCATGGGGTCAAAGATGGCGTAACAAGAAGGGAAGAAAGAGATGTCAAGGCAAATACAAACACATTTCATGTTTTTCACTATCAAAGGAAAAAGTTCATATATTTCTTAAATTTAAAAATTAACATAAATATTATGTAAGTAAAATAAAATATATATTACATTATGAAATAGAGAAGCCTGGCTTTTTAAATGTAGTTTACTACATAGATATTCCTTCATTTAAAAACATATAGCTTACTGAAAATTTAGGAAGTGTGAAACACAAGAAATAGAGTTGTTTCATTTGTTATTCATATTTTACTTTCAGGAAAGGAGCTAAATCTCCATCTAAACTCCAAGCAAAGTTCCTTTCTCTCAACTTTCCTACCTCGAGTCAGGTCATCACTTAGTGGTCTGTTAAAAGTGCTCCCCCACCACTGCCCTTTGTTAGCAAAACCAACTGGTGTGTGGTAAAAGTAGACGTTACAAGTCGGCACACCCATGCAGTGTTTTCAACGTTATTTGCACTGATGTTTCTTCTCACAGAAAGCAATTTCATATCCAAGGCACTTAACTTCCTTTAAAAGAAAATTGTCTTTTTTCCCAAGAGAAAGATCTCATAGTAACAACATCCAAATATAAATGACACAATTAAAAGTTGGCCAGATGCAAATCATATGTAACTTATTAATGGAAACTATTGCAAATATTTAAGGGACTTTATACAAACATACACTGCTTATAAGATAAATAATAATCACTAACATAATGATCTTTCTATAATGGAAATTAAAGGTTAATTACTAATTTGCCTTTGGCTAGTTTTTCAGAAAGATGGAACTTGCAAAACTCCACAAAAACTGGCTATACCTGGTTTCTTGAAAATCACTAAAACAACTTTTAAGTACTCTCACCACAAAAAATTAATTGTGAGGTAATGTACATATTACCCCCATTTAGCCATTCCACAATATATACATATGAAGTGTGATCAAGGGCTTAAACTTAAAAAAAAAAAAAATTAAATAAAAGACGCACTGCATTAATCCCCTTCAAAATACAGCCCCTTGCTTCAAACACACGTATTACATCATTCTTGCCACTTTCTGAAGCAGTTCTGGAAGTCCTCTTTCATGAGTGTTTTTCGTTGTGCTGTCATGGCTGCCTTGATGTCCTGACTTGATTTAAAATACTTACCTTTCATGGTTATTTTGACTTTGGGAAAGAACCAGAATTTATATGGTGTCACAGCCAGTGAATATAGTAGATGAGGACACACTGTTGTGTTTTTATAGGCTTTTTGGTTAGATGGCAGGTAGCAGCAGGATTCACCATATTTTTGGTCACACCTCATGAAGACATGAGAGAGGACCTCTATAACTGCTTCAGAAACCAATAAGAACACTAGATAACTGTGTTTGAGGCAAGAGGGAATACTTTGAATTTTTAAATAGTCACTATTTTTCAATTACCCCTTGTACATAAAATCATGTTGTACATAATATATACAAGTTTCACTTGTCAATTAAATTAACTTTTTAAAAACTCCTGCCCTGAATGAGCTCACATTTTACTGGCAGGCAGGCTGTAAAAAATAAGCTTGATAATTATGTAGATCACAGAGTACGTTTTAAGCTGTTGTGTGATATAGGAGCAAGGTAAGAGAGGAAGAATACAGACACAGGTAGTAAAAGCTTTCAGGATATTTAACAGTGAAGGAAAAAGGAAAGAAGCACTAGCTCAAGGAATAATGAAGATTGAAAATCTCAACCCATTTGCAGCTGAGGGGAAGAGACTGAAAATAGGAAGGAGAAAAACTGCTGAAAAAATTGGCTGGATCAGAGACAATCCCCACACAGGGAAAGGGATTTAAATCAGGAAAAGGAAAAGAGCCAGGCTAACTGCTAAGGACAAAGTTCATGTTTTCGGACAACGCATTATATATTTTAAAAATACAGAGCAGAATGCTGAGACATAAATGCCAGTTCAGCAAGCAGGTAGTAGTAGTACTTTATGCGGAATACTTCTAAAAGTGGACTAAAAACCCACTGTCCTGAGTTCGATTCCCGGTACGGGAAAAAAAAAAAAAAACACCCCCATTTGAAAGCATGCACACTCTTTCTGCTAACTTTGCTTTTCTCTTCCAGGCTCAGATGAGAAGGCCGTGCGGAAGCTGTATTTCAGTTAAAAGCATCGGGAGCTGATATACCATGAACGCTGGGGGTGCTCTTAACATCTGATAGGCTCGGTTCCACAAGCAATTTGACACTTTGCATATTTATGTGGAGATGATTTTCAGCTTCTAAGTGACACAAATTAATGAAACCGTCTGCCTGGAGATGCTCTGTGCACACACGTTATCTGAGTTCACGTTTGATGCTGTGTTGCAGTTACTCCCAGGTCAAGAGAGTCCTCAGAACTATTTCTCCATGCATCTCCATCCCAGCTGCACCCCAGAACAAGCAGGTCAGTCTCCCTGCGTCCTCCAGAAATGCCATCTTCCTCCAGGACAACCACCATGCCTGCCTTTACAGGGCACACTTTACTAGCTTGAACTGCAATTACTAATACTTGCTGAAATCATCAAGTTGAACATCCTCAATCAATGCTACTTTCAGAAGGCTAAAAATGGTCACTAGATGAATTATTTTAAAAGAAAAAATGAACAATGACGTTGTAAATGTCGCAGTTTGGAGTGTCCCTCAGAGTTCCCTGTGCTAGTGGCCTGGTCACCAGCCTGTAGTGCTGGTAGGGGGCAGTAGGCTGCTAGCCAGGGGCCTGCGGGAGGAGGTGACACTGGCCCAGCAGCCCTCCTCTGCTCTGCAGCTGCCATGGACGCAGCTGTGCCCGCCCTGCCCTACCGCTGGCCCCAGGTCCTAACGTACAGCGCTGGCTGCCCCAGACTGAAACCTGAGACCCGAAGCAGGAACAAACCTTTCTCCTACTGAGCTGATTTCTCCTAGGTACTCTGTCCCAGCACAGAAAGGGAAGTCATCATTGGAGATGTGACTTCAAAAATGGTAAAGTATGTTAAAACTAGTATTCTAAAGATTATTTTTTTTTTTTTTTTTGGTGGGTACCGGGGGGACGACCTCAGGACCTCGCGCACCAACAGGCACCCGTGCCGCTGAGCGATATCACCGGCCCCTTTTTCGTATGTGGGTTCCGGGAGTCGAACTCGGGCCTTCGCGCTTGCAAGGCAGGCGCTTACGCCGCTGAGCCATCTCACCGGCCCTCTAAAGATTATTTTTAAGAACAATGTAAGTGGTTATTAAATTGTGAAATCACAATTACCTGCGAGATGAAACAAATTTAATGTTTATAGAATGGAGGATTTGAAGCATGACATTTCTTATATTTATGCATGTGGAAAACATTACTATCTTTCAAGAAAACATTTTCTTTTAAATAAACTTAAGCTGACAGGCTTTGGAAAACTGGTAGAATGCAAAATGTTAAGGCTAAGTGTGTGAATATAATGCATAAAACTCAGTTGAAAAGTTATTTCATATAAGGCATATGAAATTTTTCTTTCTCTAGGTTAAAATCTAAATGAACTTGATTTTTTAAAATACCATATAGCCTACTTCAGGCAGAATTCAGCAGCATCACTCCCTGTACTAGCCCTCCAGTTGCTGGGACCAAATACCAGGCCCATGACTTTACAGAAAGGTTTAATTTGGTTCATGGATTAGTGGATTCAGTCCATGGTGAGTTGGCCGCAAAGCAGGAAGATCATGGCAGGAGGGCCTCACAGAACAAAGCTGCTTAGTTCACGGAGACTGGGAAGCAGAGCAGAGGGACAAGCCCGAGGAAGACCCAGGGCCGACACGGACCCCAGGAGCACACCTCCATGACCCACCCAGAAATGTGCTTTCCTCCTCCCCCAGCAGCTCCCGACCTGATCAAGTTGACATATCAAACTGTCCAGTCAAGTTGACAAGTCGCGATTCACACACTCCTCAAAAACTGACAAAAACTACAGAAACCACACTAGACCAAAGCCTCTGAAGCGCAGCACTCCCAGCACTCAGGCTGGGTAGTTCTTGTGGTAAGGGCTGCCCTGCAGAAGTGTGTAGTAGGTCCTTGTTCTTCCTGATGCCACTGGTCTTCATCAGGCATCCCCAGGGCAGGAGAGGAGCCCCGTACGACAGTGTTAAGCAGAGTCCTTATTCTCCATGTCCCACTTTCTCCAGTTAACTGAAATCTGCTATAGGCAATGGTCACTATTGCTTTTACCCACCTATTTCTCCATGAAATGTAGAAGAAAAATACAGTTGCTATGTACAGCTGTTACTGAAGCCTAATTGCAAAATACACATTTTTTAAAATAAAGGGCTCTATGAATTAAACCCATAAAAGACACAACTACTGAAATAAATCTCTACTGGGATGGAACAGTAGGTACACAAGTACAGAACCATGCTGATGGCACTTAACCCGAGTTCTGATGTTCACTTTGCTCATGCCTCCCTTCTCCATGCCCAGGAATTTTTCTTGTCCTAACAGTAACTGAAATCACTAGTATTAATGAAAAGAAGAATTAACATGACCCACAGCAGACATCCAAATAGTTCGACTTGGGAGTCTTATTTTTTGCGATGCTCTGGAAATGAGTGATGCTAAAATCAATCTGTAGTCCTTGAATCATTACAGGATGGCAATAAATGAATACAGAATTATTTGAAGAATGTGCAATGAAACTGAATGTGGACTATACTTTTTCCAAACATTTTCATGGGCCGATATAACTGTTTATATTCAGACACAGAAACCAAACATAAAACACAAAACTCTCATATTCTCTTAGTTTTAAAAGAATTTTATTAAAACTGATACAGTAGGATACATTCTTTAAAAGTACAAAAAAATTCTGGAAGGATTGTCAACAAAAATGTAATTGGTGAGGTTATTTTTCTTTATGCTTCTCTGAATCCTCTAATGTTTTTGTATAATTTTTTAAAACCTTATGCAAATTATTTTTGCATTCCTCTTTTCCATCCATTTTATCAGTACACAGCCAGCTATCTAGGGTCTTGGGCAATTGCTGACAATAATCTTATTTCCTGGGTTTTATTTCAAACTATCCTTAAAGTTCTAAGTAATTTTTGTTAAAGACATTTCCCAGAGTTAAAATGTGACCTTTGACAAACTTGATTTTAGATGAAAACCATGCACGAAAAGCCAACTGTCTTACAACCAGGTCTTCAAGTCAGTGAATGTGCAGCGTAAGAGAAACTACAGCTCTTACCTTTCAATTTCCTGCTTTAAGAAAGGAGTTTGATAGTTCTTATCGAAGTGTACACATACATCTTTTCAATTGGCAATTCCATAGTCAGTGAAAATAAATCAGATTTTTAGTTACTGTGGAATTTTGAAAATTCTAGCAACTGTGAAGCTGAATTTTACTATTATCTAACAAAAAGCAAATAACATCGTAAGATTTCAAATGTTTAACCTGTTAAAAATGGGAATACATTTCAATCAAGAGCATACTATCTTAAAAAAATAGTACTGCTATCTAGCCATAGGAGTTCCTCATCACATTTTTGTAGTCCCTAAATGTTCAGAATAAATGTAACATTCACATACTATAATCCATGAAGAGTATATTCTCTTATTGGTTTTTACACATTTTAAGTTTCAACTTTCAATAAAATTCAATAGATTCCTTAATCATAAAAATTTGCTATACACATTATTTACATGTTGCCGAAGTCTACAGCCATACAAAGCATCACAAGGATCTGAGTCTAGGCATGTTTCCATCACACGGGAGGAGGGAGTCGATTCACATTCCAAGATGCAGTGCAGTTGGAACCGTTCATTAACAGTAAACATCTGCTCAGACAGGCACTCTTCTGCCAGAACGTGCTACTCACATGACACGCCGCCTTCAACTCCACCAGTTACCCATTAGCTAAAAAGAAGCAAAGCACAACTGGAACTCGGAATGGAATTCCAAGCCTCTTCTTGCTCTGCCCCACACTGCCATCCATGCGGTGGGCTCCACAGTGGGGAGTATCAGAAGAAACAATTTAAAGACAACGCCTTCGATGTACATAAAGACATACACTTTTCACTTTTAAAACGATCGGTTCTGAAGAGTGCAAAGGGAGACCTGACGATGGAGAAATCGTGAGGATCTTGCCAGAATTCCAGAACGAGCAATGCTGTTCGTATCGCAGATTGCACCACAGGAAAGGTTCTGGAAAGGCTCTACGTGAACTTGTCTGAAGGGGCTCTTCTCAGCCTAAACAGACTGAGAACGCGGACTACCGCTTTATTTTGACACACATACACTACTGTGAAAGAGGAGAAAAGTAAAAAGCTCATATACTAAATCTTGTAGATTTGGGCTACATCCCAGTAAGTAATTTATTTTAACAAACTTCATTTTAACAAACATTAAATCCGTACTTCAATTGGGCCCATTAAATTAAAGCTGTACATACTGCAAAAGTTTTACAAATGACATTTCTATTATCTACCATGTTTATAAAAGGCTTAAATTAAGTAAAATACTCAATAGGACATGAATCATAGCACAAGGTAACAGGGACAGGAAATTTCTAATAGTTTAGAGATGCTATAGCATCACACAAAACTTGGAAATAAATTAAGACTTAAAAAAATACAAAGAACTATGAAGTAATGTCACTGGACCAAAATTTAGTTTAAACATTTTTATTTCAAGTGTATTTTTAAAATCATAAATGGGGTTTTTTAATCCAAAGTCAAAACATTTATTCTTCACCACTTTAGAATCTGAGGAGCAATTCCAAACCATGCTTTCCAAATCCAGTCTTCTCTGCTACTTTTCAGACTTCTGAGACCTAGTGCGTGAGCTACTCCGCTCTAGTGCAGTTTCAGATGACTGCTAGAGACCTGGGGCAAGACAGTACCCCAAACAGTCCTCAAGTACGAAGCATGTTCCTGTCCCAGTCAGCAGTGAGGGAGAATATACTGAACACCTGAACAAGTGGTTCACTCATTTTTAAAGTAACAGAACCAGCGCTGTTCTGTGTCACAAAAGAGAACATGCAAAATTAAATTATTTCTGTAGATTTGGCTAATATTTTATTTCCCACACAGGCCTCAATCCTCTGTAATCTTTCATGCAAAGTCACCAGTCGGGCTTGATGAATAAACCCCAGGTGTTGTTGCAAAGAGGAACAAGTTACTTTTGGGGGAAAGTGGTGTTCTGACTTCTTTTAAATGCTCAGAACAGTTAATGGAAATATTTTACTAACTTTGGACGTTTTATAGCATACAACTCACCCAACAAAGAAATCAAAGCTTTCCTTTTTTAAGGAAAATTTTCACCTTTACTTTTAGGATTACAACTTATTCTTTTTTGTTTTTGACTGCCTAATTCAGTATTTAAATTTTTACACCTCTGCATTTCAGTACAGTAAGAGCTCTTTTTCAAATGTTCTTCACAACACAAAGACTCCAGAGAGATATTCCAAGTTACGCTGTTTGACTACAGTGAAGTCCGAAATGAACGTGGACGGATGTGTGAACCTAGGCATTCCCAACTCCACTTCTCGGAAACTCCCTCAAATCAGAAGACTCCCATTTACTAAGTCCATATACTATGCTTAAAAAACTAAAGTTCGGTCACTAGGAAAGACTGAACAAAGTTGTTCCCTTCCCCCAACAACAACCGAAACAGTTCTGACCCATCCCTCTCCTCCCCACAAAAACAGGAAAGTGGCAGGGCCTGGAGACTTCACATCTGAAACTCAGCTGCTAGAAGCCGGCTGCTATTCGCTCCAAGTTGTAGGGTTATGTACTCTGTTCTCCAATACTTCCCCCATTTATAAGTTTACACACACACACACACACACACACACACACACACACACACTCTCTCTCTCACTCATCTCAAGTAAGACACTTTTTTGTGTTTGCTGATAAATTATGAGGAATATGAAACAGGTGTATAGAGGGTTTCCCAGGTGTTTGTAAACATCAGAGTCCCCCAGGTCCTCTTCTCCCCAAGCCCGAAGTAGCATCCAGGGATCACTACTTCCCCATGCGCTGCTCACAGGCTGCATACTGGCGGAGGGCAGAGAAAAAGTCCTCGTAACTGATGTTTATGTGGGAAGGCAAAGAGCTGAAAAGGAAGCACAGGGGAAAACCCATTAGAGGTTCACTGTGATGTGAAGGGGAAACCAGAGGACAATGACCGAGAAGGGGTGAAGGACAGAAGGTGGCAAAGTATAATCAGAATATCCAAACCATCTCCACCAAAAGACCATTAACCCCACTGTGGAACAGTTTATGTGAAAACGAATCTGCCCTTCTTTCCCTAAGCAGACAGAAGCAAGTCCAGCAAAGCCCAGACTGACTCAAGCTGGAGATCTGTGCAGAAAGATCTCCCTCAAATCACTCCAGACCCTCCGAGGCCCGTGTGTGAAAGCGCTGCCCAGCGTGGGGCAGGGCTGCAGGGCATCCCCGGGCTGTGTGGGCTGAGGGAGGGAAACTTCGCCTTCACAGGTCCCCGCCCCTGGGCTCACGGGGCAATGACAGGTAAGGACAGGACGAACACACGACCAGAGGGCTCCCTGTTAGGTTAATACTTGAACTAATTTCTACAGCCTTACAATAAGGCTTGGAAACTCCAAATGGTACCAGAGTCAAACCAAAGCCAGGTTACAAGCCACATTCAGCATTCCTGCTCACGGGCACTATGCCCCCATCAGGAAAGACCTGCTGGACTCTGGGGGCTCTCGCTAGCTGTGCCTTTTTGTCACCCTCCTGACTGCCAGAAATTCTGAAACAAGTCACCACTTCTAATTCCTAATCAAAATCTCTGAACGACATCAAGTAACATCTCAGTAATCTCCACCACCACTCTTACATCTCAGTCTTCTACTCCAGCAATACCCTCCAAAGACACCGAAGTACGCTCCTGCCAGCCTGGCTTCACGCGTCCTCCTCAAGCCCCTCATCCTCCTTGGTCTCGCACCTCTGACACTCTCCACCACTGCCTCATCTCCTATCGCTCAAGATCCACCCAGTGCACCACCACTCGGCACCTTGGGTGCACAACACCCTCCCGCCCGTCACGGGGCTCCGTCTAGTGGGGAGAAGACAAAGCGTCCGCCTCGACGTCACAGGAGAGAGCCACGGCAGCTGTGTGGACACGGACCTGCGGGGGGGCCTGTTACGCGGCGGCTATCTGCTGTCCACTGCTGTCCGATCCTCAGCTCACAGTAAAATGCCAACTTTACAGAGAGGAGCTTCCTTTCCAAAGTCACATTGCTGAGCTGCATGCCAAGATCAAACCAAGATCTATTTGCTCTAAAACATACTTTTCTTTACAAACCACTCTCAAATTACCATGCCAAGTTATCACTACTGCCATTTCTGGAGCCCATGTGAAAGGCAACTGCAACAGCCTGGAAAACCCTGGGCAAAACCCAGCAGCAGATACCCTGGGTGGGTGCCCACCCAGGGACACCCACAGGCTAGAGACCTGGGCTCTGGTATCACTTTGTACCAAACACGAATAATCTTCCCTCTCCGTTCTCCTTGATTGTACAAGGAGGTGGGACTGACTTTACAATCCTTTCTTCCTCTGACACACACTATGTGCTTTCCTGTGCCTCTTCGCTTAATACTTTTTCTTCCCACTGCCCCCAAAACTGCTTTTCTTTTTTTCTTTTTTTTTTTTTTTTTTTTTGTGGGTACCGGGGGGTCGACCTCAGGACCTCGCGTGCCAGCAGGCGCCCGTGCCGCTGAGCGATATCACCGGCCCCTTTTTCGTATGTGGGTTCCGGGAGTCGAACTCGGGCCCTCGCGCTTGCCAGGCAGGCGCTTAAGCCGCTGAGCCATCTCACCGGCCCAAAACTGCTTTTCTTAAAGGACCCCCTTGCACACTCCGGAGAAATCCTCTATTCTTGTAGGTTCAACTACTTCCTGAGTACTGATGAGCCAATAGACATCATGACCTTGACTTCTCAATCACCGATTTTACATCTCCATCTGCCCTACTAAGCGATCCTACCTACACTGCCGCAGCCTCAGAATCACCCACATCTTCCCTTCAAAAATGAGTGTCCCTTCACTTTCCAGCTCCCTCTCAATAATACTACCGCTTACCCCATGACTCAGGCTTAAACCTCCTCCCCGTCTACCATGACACACATTCCTCACGTTGGCACTGAAAGTCTCCCGACTTCTGACACCCTCATCATACGCTGCCTAGCACTCTGCTCTGGCCAAGCCAGATTCCTATTTCTTTAAAATGCGCCCCAGCTTTTCCTTTCTTTCCTTTCCTACCTCCTCCACTCTCCACCTTTATTCTAAATACAATCATTCTACACCGGGGCCAGGGATTTAGCTCAGTGGTGCAGCGCCTGCCTGGCAAGTGTGAAGTCCTGAGTTCAATTCCCAGTACCCCCTACCAAAAAAACGATTCTGTATGTATTACATACCCTGGCTACACCCTAGCTTTTCTGCAGAATCAACCACTCTGGCTCATTCCTGATCACCTCAGATGTAAGTGCCAATATCAAACACCTGCACAACCAGCACTCTCGTGTCTAGCTCTATGTGCGTCTTTATTTTGCCGTTGATACTGTGAAGTGCCGAAGTGAAGATCTGGCATCTCACTCTTTGGGAATTCCCACCAGATCTAGTGCAGTGCTAGGCCCAGCGCTTGCTGAGTGGAGAGAGTCGCTCTGCTTTGTACTTACACAATTTCAGTCAGTCTGATCTGCCAGGGGAGGAAGCCCAATGTGCTGTCCACAGGGCCAAACTTCAGTATTAAATCCGGGTCAGGGAAACTATCAGAACCTTGGAAATGAAGACATACACAGGAAATTAATACACACTGCTCACACACACACACATACACACACAATTATCACGGGCAAAACCTGCTGCATGGGGGACCCTCTCTTCACAAGCTTTACCTATTTCCACGCCTCCTCGCACTCCTCGACATGTACTTTAGTGGCTACGTCCACTCCAAATGTGGAGACTTACTCAAAAGTCCATGTAACTGGAATGAAACCTGCTAAGGAAGATGAGCCAGTCTCACCCTAACTCCAGCATCCCCTCCGACTCCCTCCGTTCTCAGCATGGGTGTTCTCCTGGCGTCCTGGAGAGGCACTGCTCAGGGTACAACTGTATGGGTCACATCACCAACCTCGGAGAGGACAGGGCCTGAGAAAGTGTCTCCTCCCCTTCCTGCCTCAGGCCCCGCTTCCCAGCTATGGAGTAAAATGTTTTCCAGTCTTCCTAGAGCCCAAGCAACTTCAAAGGGGGACAGAAGGCTGTACCCCAGACTCAACAAGTACCCACATTTAATGTATGTGTTATGAACAGGTTTCCATATAAGATCCAGCTGCGGGGGGGGCACACATTTCAACTGCTTAAAAATAATGTAGGAAGATTAACTGGGATAACAGATGTGATACCATAATCCAAGGAATCTGACTTCTAGCGGTTCTGCCCCCAACTTGTTTGTCACACAGTTTTTCCCAGGGCTCAGCTCCTTGTCAAGGAGGAGACGGGTTAGGCAGGCCTGTCCTGCAGTAATACGGAGGAATTATTTCCATAAAAGGTCCCTTCATAGTCCAGGTTGATAAATGCATGATCCATAAAAGAAAGAAAAAGATAAAATGCAGTTCATAAAAATCAAAATGCTAAAAGAAATTACTAAGAAAATGAGAAAGTTACGGACTAGGAGAAGGTATTTGTAAATTGTACCTTACTACTGATGAAAGACATGTATCCAGAATATATAAATACCTCTTGAAATTCAGTAGTGAAACAACCTATTAAATAAAAATAGGCAAAAGATCTTCACCCAGGAAGACACAGATGACAAATTAACACATGAAAAATGTTCTCTAGTCATTAGGAAAATGTGAATTAAAATGTCGAGAAAATACTACCACACACACTAGAATGGCCAAAGTACATTAAAAAAGGGAAAAACTAGGTAACAGTACCAAAGAGGGATATAAAAAATACATTCTGTTTGGAAAGCAGTTAGGACAGTGTTTAAAAAATTAAACACCAGCAATTCCCTCTTAGGTATGTACCCCAAAGAAAGGAAAACAAAAACTTGTATCCACATTATCCAAAAACTGGAAATAAACCAAAAGTACATCAACTGATGAATGGATAAACAAAATGCCGCCTATCCATAAACGAGAATACTCAACGATAAAAAGTAATGAACACTATTGCATTCAACACAGATGACCAAACAACGGAAGGCATAAAAGATTACATACAATCTGACTGCTTTTACATAAAAGTTCTAAAGAACACACAAAATGAGTCAGAAAGTGAACCAGCGGTTGCGTGGCTCGGGAGGCAGGGGTGGGCCGTGAACGCAGGGGGAGCCCCTGGGAGTGACAGCGCAGGGCTGCTGGCTCTGTCAGATCCAGGAGCTGGTGTAATGACTGTGTGCATCTGACTGCAGGATAGATCTACAATCCCGGGCAAAATACCTGGGCTCAACACTTCAGCACTTTCCCGCAGGCTACCTGAAGACCATCCGAGTGCCCCAACTTAGGATGTCTTCATAAACCCTGCTCCGGTGGGCCTCGGAGTGCAGAAATAGTCCCTGTCCCAGCGACCTCTGAGCAACACAGTCCCACAGTGGCAGGAAACACAAAAGTGAGGATCAGTGCAAGCAGGAGTCAGAGAGACCACGAGGCCCGAGAGGGACGGTCTTCCACGACACCGTCAAAGGAGAAGGTGCAGAGACTGAAGAGCCAAGTACACAGCTGAGATGGGAAATGCCAAGTAGTAAATGGCAAATGGCCACTATGCATGAATGAGAGGTAAGTGAATGTTTTGGCACCACATGGCCATGGGAGCTCTTCATGGATGTAAGTTTGTTAGAAAGACTGCCTTTCTTCAAAAGGATGGAGAGTAACGCTAGTATGCCCATGACGGCACTTCCATTCCCACTGTCAGACAGGGAGTGATCGAGCAGGGGACAAAGAGAAAGCTCACGTTCATTCTAAGCAGAAAAGCAGGAAAAAAAGACAAACACCCCAATGACCCAAGAGAAGTAAACCCCAGAAGGGAACCAAGAATTCCTTCCTTCCCTGGTGAGTATTTCCATTATTCTGTTACAGTTTAATAGGCAGTCCATATTACTTTTACTAAGTAGTGCACCATAAAGCTTTTGTTATATATTAAACGTGAACTGAAAGGAATGTAAAAACATATGTATTAATCATAATACAGATAAATAATGACGTAATAGATGAAAAAATCTTATTCAGATGAATCACATTCATTTTAATTACCCACCTACTGTCACATGGTAGAATAGTTTGTCTGAATGTGTGAATAACTTGACTTGTGTTAATCTTTTTACATATTTAATAAATAGTATATGTTAAAATGTGGAAAAAAAAAAAAGAAGAGAGAAAAGAATAATGCTAGTAAGAAGAACCATAAAGTAAAGATGAAAAGTTCCTAGAGGAACTCTAGAGAGAAGGCTATAATAAATGGTGTCAAAAATACATATGCATAAAGTTGTATTTTGGTATGACAAATGTAGTGGTTTATTGACATAGCATAACGGAATACTAAAAAAGGAGTACATAGGCCAGGCATGGTGCTGTACACCTGTAATCCCAGCATGCAGGAGGCTGAGGCAGGAGGATTGCCAGGAGTTTGAGGCCAGCCTGGACTACATAGTGAACTCAAAGCCAGCCTGAACAACGCAGTGAGACCCTGTCTCAAAAGAAAGGGTTCAATCCCCAGTACCACCAAAGGAAACAAAAAAAAAAAAAAAAGAGAAAGAAGATGATTATATTCTTAGAATTGCTAAAAATGCTATTCTGTTCACACTGAACAGAAAGTTCAAACTAAAAAGAAAGCACGGGGCTGGGGGAAGAAGAAGAAGGCTGACGAGCAGAAGTCCTATTTCCAAGAATATAAGAATATTCACACTGCAAAAAAAAAAAAAAAACACCTCACAATCCTTTCCTTGGGCGGGGGACACAGCTTAGTGATAGAGCATGTGCCTAGCACACCTAAGGTCCTGGTTTGATCCCTGGAACTGGGAAGACACATACATAAACACACACACACACACACACACACACACACACACACACACACACACACAGATCCTTTCTCTTGCCATTAAGTCCTCATATAAGTGAGTTTACTACAAATTTCACTACCTCAAAATCATTTTCATATGTGGGTCTTTAAACTTCAGTACTATTAAGAGTGTAACAACTACAAAAACTAGGTTTTAGATTATGAAAGGAACCGAAGCACTCATACTTCCTCTCATACTGTGTCCTCGACAGACCAGACACGTATCCATGACTCACTAATCAAACTGTCCAACATATCCACGTTCAGGTCCTCAGGCCTCCGCTGCTGCCCGGCCACCAGCCGGCAGAAGTCCTGAGCAGCTCGCACGATGTCAGCTTTCCCATCCTCCGGGGACAGCACCTTCACTGCAGAGTGGCTATTTAAAACTGGAGCAAGAGGTAAACGAGACACTGTCAAAACACTCTTCCACATTGATTTGAAAATCAGTTTTACCAAATAGTAAGTTCAGACCAAAGTAAGAGTTCCTAGAATCAACAAGAATCGCAGCCTTCAGTTTCATTACTGAAACACACTTAGCTGTTCTCCTCTGAAAGGACCAATAACCCAGACCACACTTACATGCACATTTATATACTGCTGCCTTTTTCAAGGGCTCAGAATGACTTGTATCGTGAACAAATCCTCCAGGAAATAGGAATTTTAATTATAAGCCAGCTACCAATTTTTACTCATCTGAAATTCTATGTACCATCATAGTATAATTAACAAAAAAAGTGAAGACTTAGAAAAAAAAACTATTTGATTTCACTATAACAATTTCACAACTGGTGATTCTAGGTAACTGATATCGATGCAAGATTTTTATCCATAATCTTTCCTAAATCAGTTTTGCTTCTATGTACATATTCATTTCCTGATCTATAAATATGTCTGTTCTTCAGATTCTCTATTGAATCAGTTATAAAATCTGCCTGGTGAACTAAAATCTTTAACGTGTTCACTTTTATTTATTTATTTTTTTGGGGGGGGTACCGGGGGTCGACCTCAGGACCTCGCGAGCCACCAGGTACCCGTGCCTGTGAGCCATATCACCGGCCCTTTTTCCCTATGTGGGTTCCGGGAGTCGAACTCAGGCCCTCGCGCTTATGCCACTGAGCCATCTCACCGGCCCACGTGTTCACTTTTAATATCAATACAAATTAATTTTTTTCTGAAAATTATCTTTTAACAAGATGAAAAGAAAAAAGTTGATATCTGACGATAAATCATGACAAAAAAGACTAACAGAGTAAAATGAAAGGGGAACACTGGAAGAACACGCCCTGAGCACACGATGCAAGTCTTCAGCCGTTACCTGCACGTTCACTTCCCACGCGCGCTTACCTTGATCATCTCTGTCTTTACTATTTGCAAATTCCCGTGAGTATCTGGAATAATCTAGGCCCAGAAGTTCCTGCTGTTGTTTTAGAATTTCATCCATCAGTCTGGAATTATTTCTTTTGAAAATACCTTTAAAAATGAACAGAAAACAAGTAAATCATAATTGGGTTAATTTATCTCCTCGAATTATTAATGGATGCTTGATGCGTAAAGATCACTAGATCCAGAACAGAACAAATCCTAAATAAAGCAGTTAACGACTAATCCTACACTAGGATGTAAAAGGCAAACAGGACAACAAAATCTGCTAATAGAAGAGGCTGACAAGGGTTAACTACTTAGTGGTGATGGGAAAATAACAGAAATTTAGACCTAGAAAGGAATTTTAAGAGCTCATTTACTAGAAATTTTTATTTACAGATTAAGATAAAAATGCCCTTAGGGAGCTTTCCTAACAATTTATCTGCTCCTGACTCCCAGTCTAACAATATTTTCTCCGCAGATTTACTATGTACATCAATACTAATCGCCTCATTTTGATTTTTAATGAAAAACTAACGTGAATTATATAAAAAGTAGAAACAAAACCAAAATTGAGTAAATTCAAAGAGAAATAAAATAAAACTAGTTTCTAATCTTCCAACCATGCAGAGAAAAGTTAACACTTCACCATTATTCACTGAGAACCATGAAACTATGTGACATACATTTAAGAGAAATCTGAAAGAGCTCTAACTAGTTTTACTTATTTTTAAAGAGACAGCTTTCTAGTGACCGCCCCTTTTTTCATCTTTATCAAGTGTTTGTACCGCGTGCTCTCAGGCCCGACTTTCGTTCAGACACTGGGAGAAAGAACTCGGTGGGGCGTGTGCGCGTATTTCAGAGGCGAGAGTCCGCCACGTGCAAACATCAGGCAGTTGTGCGTGTCAACAGCAGTTTACAAAAGTAGGCTCCTTGGGTGGAAGGAGGTTTTGTAAAAGAAGCAAGAGCTGAGTGGAGCTGAACTGAGGAAGTTAAAAGAAAATGGAGCGACAGTACGTAGGGAAAATGCTTCAGAAAAAGCGGAGCACAACACTCAGAAGACAGAGGCTGCTGATGCGAAGCGTCTGAGAAGTGGGGAGGGGAGGCTCGAAGTTTCTAGATCGCCTACCAAACAGGCAACCCACAACCTGTGAGCGCGTGGAGTGCGTGGAGCGCGTGGACTGTGGATCTGGAGGAGACTCAGCCGGCGTGAGTGCAGGGACGCCCAGCAGCAGGCTGCATGCTGCGCGTGTCGAGGGAGTGAAAACCGGGCTTCCCTGCGGAGGAAGAGCCGCGCGCCGACCCGTGTCTCGCTCAGGGTGAGGTCGGAACGCACAGAATACCACCTTTCTTAAGTGGGGAAATTCTAGGAAAAGGACTGGTTTAAGGGAAAAGATAAGCTCAGTTTGGACAGCTGACGACAGCACAGGTAGGCGGGTGCTCCCAGGTGACTGAGGACCACCAGGAAAAATAACCACCCAGTGTAGTGGCACATGCCTGTAATGCCAGCACTCAGGAGGCTGAGGCAGGAGGATCACTTTTAGTTTGTGGCCAGCCTGGGCTACATAGCCAGCCTGAACTACCTAGCAAGATCTTGTCTCAAAATAATAATAGTAATAGTGGGAAAATATTACCGAGGCACAATTACAAAGTATCTTTTATAAAGATTTTCATAGGTATTTTAAACAGAACCTTTGCCTTTGCTGATGTGGATGAAGAGCTGAAATGTATACAATACAGTTTTGGGGGCTGCGGCCCAGCTGGGCAGCAGAGTGCCTGCCAGGTGAGGGCTGGTTTGACCCCCAGCAGCCTGTTTCTGCTGAGGGCTTAGATGAACAGATCAGGACCAAAATGCTCCTAACGCCTCCTGGCCCGACCTCGCGGAGATCTGACTACCCCTGGTACTGATCCACTCACCACCACCTTCTGGGTTCAAGGTCCACACAAATTCCGAACACACACACACACACACACACACACACAACAGAAACACAACAACATAGTATAAGGTGACTTTGAAACAGGAAATGTAGTAACAGCAGGACGTGTAGATTGTTTTTCTCATATCATAATTCATACCACTTGCCTTCTAGAACCTAAAGGCAAAATGATGGAATAAAAGTAATTTTCACAGAAGTCACTTTATGTGAAAGGAAGTTGAAAGCACATTCATTCAGAAATAATAGACCTAAGGAAAAACATTTGAAGATATTTATATAGTACTGAGCTTCAGAAATGTTTTATTTTATCCTTTTACAGATTCAGAAGCAGATCCAGAAAGGTCAAGAAATTGTCCTTAAAGATCTAAGTATATGACCTAAAAGCCAGATCCCCTGGCTTTACTGTTCAATTCAGTAACCACTTTAAACTCTGATAAAGCAACAACGCTAAACCCACTATACTATTAAATGCTGAACTTTCCTCTTACAAAAATGAACTGTATTAAATAAAACTCATCTTTTTACAAGAGTCTCTTAAAAAAAAAAAAACACTTAGGAGTACAGTATTATTTATTTATTTTTCCTTGCTAAAGCCTGTGAAGGCATTTGAGGAGGTTTCAGAGGGGAATAGGTATTTTGTGAATGACCTGGGAATCTACAAGAAGCTTTTGTGGAAACAGTTTCAGGAATTTCACATTATATTTCCTTGCTCTGCCACCACATCTGGTGAAGCCCAATTTCCCAAAGGTAAACAGTATGAAATATCTACAGAAAAGATACACAGTGTTATTCTAGGAAAGCTGCACCTCAAAACCACTGCTTTTGGTATTTTTTCAAAAAAATTTTGGGGGTCAAATGCAGGGTTTTTTACATTCTCAGAAACATTACTGATGGTAACTCAAACTTGGGTAGTTGCAATGGAGACCACAACAAGTGGCAGGTTTGGGATGTATTTTAAAAATGAGGCCACAGAGGCCAGTTTATTGATAGAACAAGTGCAGTGGAGTGGAAGAGAAGACACAATATCTACATTCCTAGCTTGAGCAACTGGATGAAAGGTAGTAATGTTTTATGATATGGGAAAAAATAAGAGGGTATAGGTTTGGGCGGAAAATTCAAGAGTGATAGTTGGGACATGTTAGGTATTTGAGATTCCAATAACAGATAAATGGAGATTTCAGGAGAGGAACTGCAAACAGAAGTCTGGAAATACAAAGAGATCAGGGCTGGAGATGCAAACTGCGTCAGCACACAGCTGCTTCCGAGAATCCGGGGGCAGAGAGCTCCTCTGGGACAGGGTCAGCAGGCTGCCCTCCAGGGACACAGCCACACCTGTTCATTCATGCTCCTTTCAGCCTACACGGGCATGTAGATGCACAGCTCAAACCTCGAGGACACTCGGGAGTGAGACAGGAAGGAAAGACAGGCAGTGGGACAGAAAAAATCCACATACGCATGGTGTCACATCACAGAAGCCAAGGCCAGCAAAGATGTCAGAGAGACCGGCATGAACTGTGCCCAGTCCACCACTAGATCATGTACTGCCTTCAGGCCCTCAGTGGGGTTTCTAGAATTCCACCAAGAGGTAAAACGACATTGGGAATGAGTTCCAGGTCTCAGCGCTTAGTCTAACCTCACACCCAACCAACCAAGAGGATGGGATTCTAAGGAAACAAGTACACAGCCAGCAAATCTTGTCTGCATTCCTTAGTCCTTCTTTAAAATTTATGTCAAATATATAATCAAGCCTATAAAATAGACACTTCTAAAATATACATTGATATCTTCTTTTAAATCTAGAATTAGAACTTTTACTGTGGTTGTTCATGCCCTTCCATAGAAAGAAGCATCTCACCAGCTACTGAATTAAAGCAATAATTACTTATAAATAAACATCCATTTTTCCAATTGGCCTGCCTTTTTAAAAAACCTAAATAAGCTACCTAATGGTTACAGAATAAACCTAACTATCAAACAATTTATTCCAATAGAGCCCCTGGGGCTACCTCACAGAACGAGGACGACACTGGCCTGGGTGAGCCACGGCCTGGAAAAGGCAGGGAAGGTGGCGCAGTGTGAGGGAGCTGCGCCGGGCTGAGGGCCTCTGCAGCGGTTGCTGGGATGGGTCCTGCGCTCCACCCCGAGCTACACGCCCAGCTCAGGATGCTATTTTAAAAGTGACTCTGCCCCTCTGAGAAAGTAACAGTTCAACACAGAGGAGGTGTTCCAGAAAGTTAAACTGAGCTCATTAAAAGGTATGTCCTCGGGATGAACATTTATACTGGTGATAGATATGAAGGCAACTCTTGTCTTTAACTTCTTTTATAAATAACTCCTATCACCTGTAGGTAAGCACCCTTTTCCAGGGCTTTCAGTTGACCCGGCATAAGCAGTAATGGTGCTGGAGTGACTGCCGTGGCATCTCTTCACAGCAGAGGCCGACACAGAAGCTAAGTGCAAAGCCTCTGAGTGAAATCTGGTCTATATGCTAGACCTGCTCCTTACGCGGTCTGGATCTTGGCTTTTTCATTCTCAGTCTCTTGTTCTGTGGAACCAATAAAGATTTAATACGCTTTTTTCAGTAGCTGGTATAAAGTAAGAGCTCATCAAAACCATAACTACATATTACTATTAAGATTATTTTAACGCAGATATTTGGTACTACAGTGAAAGAGAAGGGCACTCTGAGAACAAAATCATTTCAGAAATTTAAAGAAGACTGATGAGGGAACTCGGAAGCCTGCACAGACTCATCAAGAGTCAGCGGTAACTGTCGGCTGAGAGCCAGCCCCCAGACAGAGAAGGACCGGAGTACATTTCAGCCTGCTGAGACTGAGAAGCGCAGGACACCAAGGCGACAGGCAAGAAAGAACAGAGGCTGCCTCTTCTGTACTTCTGCGGGAGGGAAGGAAGGCACTCGGGTTGTGCTTTGTGTCACATCCAATACAATCGCATTTCCACCTGGGCTTCCAACACTTCCAGCCCTCTATTTCAGCATAAGGAGAAAAATCGTACTTGCCCACACGGTCTGTGTCAGTGTGCAAGTGTAAACTAGTAACTCCACTGGTGTAAGCACCGGGAAACAGAAACTGCTTACGTGCAGGAGACGCAGCGCTGTGCGAACGCCAGGACACTGCCCACCCAGCACAAGCCCAACACCACGCCACACACTAGCAGACGCACAAGTAAGAGAGTGCATCTGAGGCACTGTCACTGAAGAAGACCTCAGACACACACACACACCCAACCAGGGAACAGAAGTGCCTTCAGACACACTGTCCTGAGGAGATTTCAGGGCAGGGCAAGACAGGAATGGGCGGTCAAGAGAGGCTAAGGTGAGGAACAGGAGACACAGGGGTTGCTGACCACTGTCCCGCTGGTAGGCAGCCATCTGTCAGAAAACAGATGACATTCCAGGAGGGGGTGACAGAGTTACCTAAACACAAATGCAATAAAAGCTACACACAGTAGGAAGAGAGAAGTTGGGAAGGCTGGGAGCACACTGGAAAGCATAACCTTGTAGGACTTCTGGTCACCCCAAGAAAGCTCTGGCCACCTTGTAGGAAGTCTGGTCACCACCAGAAAGCTCCAGCCACCGTGTAGGATGTCTAATCACCCCAAGAAACCTCACACCAGCCATGTGCAGCGACCGTGCAAATGAAGGCAGACAGCAGCCAGCTTTCCTCTCCTCCAGCTGCACTAAACCAGATGGCAGACACTAGACAAAAAACCTTCATGTCCTTGTCAGCTTTGTCTGCAACCTTGAGTGACCTCAAGGAAAAATGCTCAACTCAACTGAATCAACATACAAATTGTTTTATTTTTTAATTTTTGTGGGTACCGGGGTCAACCTCAGGACCTCACGCTTGCCAGGCAGGCACCCGTGCCGCTGAGCGATATCACCGGCCCCTTTTCTGTATGTGGGTTCCGGGAGTCGAACTCAGGCCCTCGCGCTTGCCAGGCAGGCGCTTATGCCGCTGAGCCATCTCACCGGCCCCTACAAACTGTTTTAAAATATTATACCGTGGGGTAGAATTTTACAAAACAGATAAACAGAAGAGCTGCCCAAGACCTCGTCATGCCTCATTCTCCAACTTTTCACTGCGCTTTCCTATGCTGTTTGCCACTTCCCATACCCCTTAGCCACCCGTGCTCAGCAGTCTGCTGGGAACAAGGCCTCTGGACAACCCCATCCTGCAGCCCAGATGCGACCTCCGCTGCGAAGTCCCGCTCGACGGCACTCCCCTTTCTTCCGAGGAAGATGCCCCGGCCAGCTCAGGCTCTCCAGCACGGGGAGGTCTATCCTGTGTTCTCTCCTGCGTACCAGTGCCCAGAAAAGGACCTGGTACTGACCAGATAACCACCCTGTCACCTACAAATTACTGCGTCCATCAATCAAAACCAAGGAAAGGTAAATTAAAGGTCTTTTACACAAGCAATTAAACTGTCCCTTATCTCTTTTTAAAAAACTGCTTTCGTGAAAGGACACAAATCCCAAGTCCACCTGCTGAAAAAACTTACCCCTTTCCTCAGCGCTCAGAGCTCGGTTTAACCTGACTTCCTCCTGTTCGTTACCATTTTTCTTTCAGTGAATATGACACAGGATTTGTCTGAGTCACATCACAAAGTCAGGGACAGGAACTGCCAGAACAAGGAAGTGTGACAACATCACAATCCGCGCTAGAAAGCAGTCACCAAGTCAAGCGATTAAATTATAAATTTTCCTTCCTACTGGAAGATAAAATAATGTACTTGATTTAAAAGAATCACCACAATCCACCACACTGCTTCCTGTGTTTAATCTCCACTTCTGGCTCACTTATTTTACTCCCCAGACAGGAGTGGCTGCATCGGGCCAGGACTGTGTCACCTCTGACAGACTCATGATTTCTGCTGGTTTGTGGGGTTCACGCTCCATGATGTCAGCTGCTTAATACATCAAACTTTACTTACAGGGCACTCATCATTTGACCACAGGTTCCTCCTCAGTCAGACTCCCCGCTGCCTCAAGGAAGATAAGGCACCGGAGATTACTACTTATCTGGACAACCCTGCACTCAAGTCTGGCTGTATGACAAAGATTTAAAGATAAAAACCAAGCTGTAGCTTCTGAAGTTATTGAACAGAGAAAACATTTTCTTTCCTTCATATCAGTATTACTAAGGCACTCTTGTCACATCATCAGGGAAATGCCAATGCATTCAGGATTTGACTGAAAGCCAGAGCTGACATGCAGAGCCTTCCTCACCTTTCTCTCCTCTGTATTCTCCATTGTCCTGCTGGGTGGAATCGCAGCTCCTTTGCGTGAACTCTCCATCCCTCCATTCAGAAGCTCTCCTCCCTTCTCGTCCTGGTTACTTCACTCCCAAACTCCCCTGTCACCTACGACCACGAACAGCACCGACCAGAGACACTGGGGTGACCCGGGAGTGTGACGTGAACAGCACTGACTAGAGACACGGGCTGGAGTGACCTGGGGTGACCCCGGAGTGAGACTGTGACCAGCAATGACTAGAAACGCTGGGGTGACCCAGGGGTGAAGCCCTGAACAGCACCGACTAGAGACACCGGGGTGACCAAGAGTGCGACCGCGGCACCAACTGGCTGAGGTCCCAGCTTGCCCATCCCTGCCTCTGTACCGCAGAACAAATCGGCTAAGGATCTCGGACTTCGGCTTTTTCTTGGGACACAAAGGTCCGCGGACACCGTCCCCTTCCTGGAGAGCTGTGAAGAATGAGAGACGTGGCCAAGTGTTCGAGCCCACTGAGTCCGTGCTGGGCTCGGTGGGCGTCACGGAGCCGGGCCGCAGAGCGCGACGCCCGCGGGACACGGCGGGGCACACCTGAGGCCACCGGGCACACTAGGGCCGCCAGACCGCCGGCCCCGAGCTCACGTCGGTGGTCGCACACGCGGACGGACGGGACGCCCCGCCACGGGCCAAGCCCCCAGCGCCTCAGCCCGGCCCCGGCTCACCTTGGTGGTCGTACACGCTGATGTACGAGATGCCCACCGCCATGGCCCACACCACCAGGCTCGCCACGTCGGGCAGGCTGCGCTCGTCCTCGGCCAGCACCAGCCCCACGTGCACCGGCAGCTTCCGCAGCGCGCGGCCGTCCGAGCGCCAGCGCAGCCGGGCCAGGCCAGCGCGGGCCCGGACGGGCTGGCGCCGGGGCCTGCCGGGCGCAGGGGGCTCGCGCGCCACGAAGCCGAGCGGCGCTAGGACCACGGCGGCGGCGGCGCGGCAGCAGCGCCTCCAGGCCAAGGTCCAGGCGCCGAAGCGGGCGCGCAGCCGGGCAGACAGCGCGCGGTGCAGGCAGAGCAGCGCGTGCAGCAGCCGCCACGCCAGCTCGTGCAGGCCCGTCATGCTCGCTCCACGCCGGGCGCCCGCTACCCGCGGCCGCCGCGGCGGGCCATCTTTCCTCCGCGTCCGCACGCGCAGGCCCTGCCGCCGCCAACGCCTCACCGCGCCCCCGCCGCCATCTTCCCGCCCGGCGCCCCGCCCCGCGGTACCTGGACGTTGCTCGTTGGCTGGCGCGGCTGTGACCCGCGCGGGAGGGCGGGCGCGCGCAGCGAACGGGGCGGGCCGTGCGCACAGCGCCCCCGGCGGCGCGGAGGACCAGCGGCGGGCGCCGTCGCGTTTCCGGCGGGACGCGGGAAAGGACACGTGGCGTGGGCCGGGCGGTGGCTCCGGGAGCCCCGCGTCCAGTGTCCAAGGAGCACAGGTGATCTAAGTCGCTTGGAAATTACAAACGCCAGAAAGAACCTAAGGGTAGAAACTTCACGCTGCGGAGCAACGAGCCCCCACGAGGAAGTGTCCCTTAGAGAGCTAAGCCCCGCCCGCGAGGCTGCCCGTGCCCGCCGAGAACGCGGCCTCGGAGATGCTCCTGCAGCACCGGGACGCCCCTCACGGGCGCCCGCGGGGCCGTCCGGTCACAGCGGCGTTTCATTCATTCATTCACTCACACACTCTTTCGGGAATCACGGCCCACCAGCTCTGAGCCAGGGTAGCAGTGGCAGGAAGAGGCACCCGAGCGGGACTCGGTCGCCACTCCGTCTGCCGTGACCTCAGCCTGCCTGTGCACGCCGCGCTCGGCCTGCCGCACTTCGCAACGGCCCCCGGTCCGTCCTGTCCTCCCAGTTCGGGCCCTTGGCTCAAGCTGTTCCCGGCCGAATTCGTTTCCCAACCAGGCGTTGGCCCAACCCCAGCCCGTGCTCCAGGCGTGTCCACCCCAAGCCCGCAGTCATCCCGGCTCGTGTGCCCGTGTATGCTGCACACTGCTGTCACCACGCGCGTGCAGACACCCCCACGCGCACGTGTGCCGCCGTGCCATACCCACCTCGTCTCTGCTCTCCAAAGCCCCCTTTCCCGCTGGGAAACATGTTAATTTACCGGCCGCGTGCTTTTTAGTGTTTTGGTCACTGTCCTTTTCTTCGGCCAGACTCATTTGCGTTTCTGAGACTCACTTCGCTTTATTTTCAAACTTGAATCTTGCGCCCATCTCCCGCCGCCCTGACGCGAGAACCAGGCGCTGGCGCCGGCCGGAAGCTCGGGCCGGACGGCCCCGCGGGGCGCCCGTCTCCAGGGCCGCGAGGGGCCGGAGCCTGTGGAGCGGGGCAGGCGGCGCCCGCTGCGCCGAGCCGCGAGCCCCGGGCGGCTCTCCGGGCTGCCGCGCGGCGTCCCTGGGCCCCCGGATCCGCGGGGCTCCGCAGACGCCCGCCCACACAGCGGACACCCACGCTTCTCCCGCAGGAGCTGCTCCCGCACCGCACCCCAGCGCTGGCGTGTCTGACGGGGTCGGGCTCAGCTCCCTTTCAGCTGAGGGGCACACGCCGGCTGCCTGTTTTTGTACTTTTTTGAATTAAGAACATAAGCACGAGGATTCTGGCCACAGCCCCATCTGCCAGTGCCCTTTAACAGGCAGCCCCTGGACCGCTCCCCGGGGGTTTGTTCTCCTGGAGCAGGCAGAGCCAGGTTAAGGGCTCTCCTAGCTCAGGGATCTTTGGCCTCTTAAGGGTGGGTGATGGGGTGCTTCCCTTCTTCGACACCTTGCAGTAGGCCAGGAATGAGCTGGGGAAGTAGCTCAGCCATACAGTCCTTTGCCTGCATGACCAAGCCCTGAGTTCAGTGCCCGGCACAAGAGTAAATAAATAAATAAGCAAACAACAGCAGGGTAGGGGTGGACGTGTCCTGAGCAGGACAGTCTGTGACCTTGCACTGACACAGCCCCCCTCCCATGGTTTTCAAGGGAAACTGTCGAGTACGGCCTGGCTCCGTTCTAGTCCCACCTGGAGACAGGACGGGTCCACACTTGGCCCAGCGAATCAACCAACCTCTTTTGGGGGCCCTTCAGCTGCAGTGGGAGGGAGACAAATACAGGTGGCCCCACCCTCACTGGCAGCTTTCTGGGTTCTTGGGGCCCAGACTCACCGTGGGTCCTGACTGTCTGTAATATGCACACTGTGCGGAGCCTGTGTGTGCGAGGGTTCTGCCTCACCAGACAAGCTGGGTGGACGTGGTAACCAACGCAAGGCAGACGCGCTTTGCATTTGTAGTCGTTGCCAATGACCTGCCCTTCCTGCACTTCCAAGGAGGTAGAGTCAGTGTCCGCTGCTCTTACCCACGATCCGGAACGCCAGGAGAACTACGTGCCAAAGAACTACGTGCCTTGTGGTGTAGACACATTCAATCCAATGTTCATGGTTTCCAAAGAGTTCCTTATGTTGTCACTCCCAAGAGGACTAAATGTGGCCCTTTAGGAATGTGAGGAGTTCAGATTATGCACATATATATGTATAGTGTATTCTTTATATATAAAAGATGGACTGATTTGACTACCTAAGTGATAAATTTTCTACAAGGCAAAAGACATCATACCTCAAAAAGGAAAATGATACTTTGGGATAAAATACTAATAATATACCTCACAAAATACAGATATATCTCTTATCATGCAAATGAAAACCTTACAAATTCATTTTTAGAAAAGACAGTGAACTCAGTTTTCTTAAATGGGTAAAGTGCAAAGCTGTTAATCAACAGAAGAGGAGATGCAAAAGCTGACAAATATATAAAACTTGTTCAACCTCACTAGCAGGAAGGTGAAAATCAAATTGAAGAGGTAGCATTTTCCCACCCATCAGATGGGCCAGGAGCAAAGTTGGAGGCCAAACACTGAGGATGGTGAAGAAGCAGGAACAGCACACTGATAGAGCATCCATCGATGCAACATTTAGGGCAAGTAATCTCTATAAAACTATTTTGGAATCTTTGATCAAGTAAAATTAACAATACATAGAGCCTTCAACACAGGTACCCTTTGGGGGATTTATTACACTTTCAGGTGAACCATCATCATGGGCCACTTTTCATACAACACTTAGAAATTTATTGTCCATTCAAAGAATTTTCAGGGGCATTTGTGATTATTTTTAAAACTGGCCAATAAGTCCTAAATAAAAGGCCTGAAAAACAGCTGGAATAAATCCAGGGCTGGGGAGATTGTCAGAGATTGTGTGTGGGAAAAAGAACAGCCGGGTCTGTATTTTTCTACATCCAAGACAGATCAGGTTGAAAGTACCCCCATTCTACAGGCAATCGTCAGTGACGATTTTGAAAGCCAAATCACAGCCTGTTATGGCTTGTGTCTAGATGCCCCCCTAAAGCCTCATGTAGTCATAAGTGAGGTTTTTCAGAGGTGGCTGGACCCAGAATGTGTGATGCTGGGATTGATTCATGGTGCAATGCTAGGATTAAGGGTGCTGGGATTAAGGGTTTGAGTGCTACCTGCTCTAAGTAACCTGGATAAGATATAAGGGACAGAAAGAGGCTTGTCACTTGTTGCTTCTTCACTACTTTATTACTTGCTGCCTTCTGCCTGCCATGAACTGTTTCTCCTCTGCAATGCCCCGCTACCAAGCCACCCTGCCTTGGAGCCAGCTGATTATGGACTGAACCCCTACAAACTGTAAGCCAAAATAAAACTCTCCTTCTTTCACTTTGGGTGTCAGGTATTTTGTCTCAGCAATGAAAATAATAACTACCCACAGCCATTGAATCAAACCCTCTATATTGGATTCCTTAGAATAGTGTCTTGTGGAAGCCCGTCAAGTATATTAAAGCAATATCTTGCCTCAGAGAGAAAAATGGCAGAGAAAGTCATCATACCAGTACTCCCCTGTCAAAAATAGATACTGTCTACAGGTGCTGCTTGTGCTCAGAGATAGTGTGAGTGCCGGAATCAAGCTGCTGAGATAATCCATGATCAGCACCAGATGACGGCAGGCCCATCAAGCTTCTTCTCCCAAAACTGTGCTTTGAGGAAACTTTTAGCGTTCCCCAGGATTTGGGGCTGGTAATCTGCCAAGAATCAAAATTTTAACATTGAACACACAATTATGTGTGGGATGGAAAACACTGGGTTTCTGGGTGACTTTTAAAGATAGTGACTATTTCACTTGTATACATAGATAATTAAGCAAATCTAGCTGAGCAAAATATCTAATTAACTAAATGATGCATGACAAATGAACCATGACCTCTGACAAAATAGAGCTTTAAAATATGTATAAATTCAGTTTCTCAGTGCTGGTGACATGCATATAATCTGTATGTGAAAGGCATGAAAGAGTCCCCAGGCCCCCTCCCACACCAATGTCTGTTTTATGAGGAAGAGACCAGGATCATGGGCCAACGCTTGAACCTCAAGGTGCTCTGTGATGAGGGGACCCGAGGAACAGGCAGAGAGAAAAAGAAACTGTGAGAAAGGTGAGTTTTTCTGGGGATCGACTTGAAGATAACTTTCTCTTCCAAAAGCCAGGACATTGGAGGGCTTCCTCCCCCTGAGGTAAGAATGGAGACTCACAGGTCCAGTAAGCCGATTTGGAGACTGGCAAACCCCTTGCAAAGGTGTTACAGAAAACCCACAACAGATGGAGGCTGGTGTAGGCATTTTCTGCTGTTGTGTTTGTTGTGGAACAGAAATGTGTAACCCCGTGAGGAAACCTTCCAGAACTTGTAAATTTTGAGCAATTCTGAGTAAAAGCTAAGACTGACCTCTCATGACAATCCCAGTTGAGATGACAGCAGTACTTTCCCTGGAAACTGGCGAGTGTGCCCAAGAGGAACACAGCACCTTCCTTTCAGATTCATTTCATTTATTCCCATGGGGTTCCAAACAGGGATGACATCCCTAAGACTAAGAGGGAGACTAGTCCTGCACCAGAGAAGGATCAGGTCCTCACAACTGCCAATGTAAAAGTTTCAACAAGGGTTTGATTTGCCAAAAGGCAGCAGGAGTGGTAGGACCAAGCTTAGTTCTGACTCCCGTGGGTCAAGGCAGGTGTGATTTGCAATGTGAGGGGTTCCCAGAAGGAAGAGAGGGGACTTCAGTAAGGATAGCCCCAGGGCTCATTTACATCTGGGACCAGGAGCTCCACGTGGAAAGGGGCGGATTCACACATCGTGGGGTGTTAGGGAAAGGTTTTCCTTCCATATAGGTTTAATTGTAGCACTACTGTCATCATTGTACAGATTAGGAAACACACACAGAGGTAACACAGGAAAAACACATCTTGGGAAGTGGCTCTCCCGTTTTTAAACATCTGTTCCCAAGCAATCCTTTTTCTCAGGCACCAAATAAAGCCTGGTGCCAAGGGCTTCTTTTCCCTCCAATTCCACGGACCCTCAACCCATACCCACCTTCGAGGGCCCGAGGAAACATCTGTACTTCAACCTTCCTTCCAACTGTCACCTGCCCTACATGCCAATCCTGACCCCCTGCTGCTTTCCAAGGTTAATAGGTAATTATCTGATTTTTTTTTAAATAAGATTTGTACACAAGTAGAAATGTATAACTGAGCTTTAAAATTTTCTTTTCTATTTTGTTGTCTTCCCTTTTCTTTTCTTTTCTTCTCTTCTCTGTTTTTGTAAACTAAGCAAAAAGCTTAAACAAGAACCAGAAATTTAGATGAACAGATAGGTGCATAGATGCTGTTGTGGACTCAAGGGTGTTCCCCCAAATTCATATGTTGAAGGCCCAGCCCTGGATGTGATGTGTCTGGAGACAGGACCTCAGTGAAGTGTTATGGTTAAAGTCTAAACTATCCTCTAGAAGTCTCATTATTCCAAAGCGAGGCTTTTCAAAAGTGATTGGATAATGGGGTGCTATGCTTATTAGTTGATTAATCCACTGGTAAGTTCATAGTTGAATGCTCTCTTAGGAGGTGGAGCCTGGTTGGAGGACACAAGTCACTGGGGTGTGACCTGGAAGGGTGATTCTCCTCCCCAGCTCCTTCCTTCTCTCTCTGCTTCCTGGCTGCCCTTGGGTGGGCAGCTGTCCTCTGCCAGACCCTTCCACCATGCTGTTTCTGCCTTGGGGCCAGCCAACCATGGACTGAATCCACTGAAACTGGGAGCCAGAATAAACTTCTCTTCCTTTGTGTTGTGAGCATCAGATATTTTGTTCTACTGACAGGAAGCTAATATAGGAGGTAATTAAGCTTATATAAGGTGTTATAGCTTGTATCTAGGTTTCCCCCCAAAGTCTCACAGTCATAAGTGGGGATTTTCAGAGGGGGCTGGATCTAGAGTGTGTGATGCTAGGATTAAGTATGTGATACTGGGATCAAGGGTGTGTAATTACTAAATTAGTCCACTGATTGGTTTGGCATAGTTCTGGGTGTGGACGGGAAGGCCCACCCGAGTTGTGAGTGCTACCTGCCTTAAGGGTGGGTAGCCTGGATAAGATATAAGGGACAGAAAGAGGTCTGCTGTTGTCACTTGCCGCTTCATTGCTACTTTGTTGCTTTGCTGCCTTCTGCCTGCCATGAGCTGTTTCTCCTCTGCTGTGTCCCTCTACCAGGCCACCCTGCCTTGGAGCCAGCCAATTATGAACTGAAACCTCTACACACTGTGAGCTAAATAAACCTTTCCCCCTTTAACTATGGGTGCTGGTTATTTTGTCTCAGCAATGAGAAAAGTAACTAAGACAGAAGGTCATAAGGGTGGGTCTCTAATCAGACTATATCCTTATGAGAAGAGGAAGAGACCCACAGATCTCTTTCTGTTTGGACACAGAGAAGGGGCCCCTGAGGGCGCAGTGAGGAGGCAGAGTCTATGAGCCGGAAGACAGCCCTCACAGGAAGCAGCACTGGGGCTTTTGCTCTTCGACTTCGCTTATGCAAACCTGTAAGAAAATGACTTTCTGTCACCTAAGCTCCCTGCCTGTGGCATTTTATTACGTTTTTCCCAGCAGATGAATGTGGATGCTTTACTGGAATGCTACTTGTCTTAGTTACTTTTCCTCGTTGCTAGGGACCGGTTATGTAGCTCAGTGGTACAGCGCCTGCCTGGCAAGCGTGAGGTCCTGAGTTCGATTCCCAGTAAACCCTCAAATTTATATATATATATATCTCATCTCATTGTTGAAGCAAAATATCTGACACCCAGCGCCAGAAACACACACACAAACAAACAACTAAAAACAAAACAAAAACCCGGGTGCAATCAAGTTCTAGTTCTGCAACTTCCTGAATGTGTAGTCTGACAATCATTTCACCTTACAAGATTGAGCTCCTTCAAGGGACGCAGTGTAACCCCAGCAGTCTGGGAGCCTGAGGCAGGAGGGTCATAAGTTCAAGCCTAGGCTGGGCAACTTAGTGACTTAGCAAGATTCCATCTCCAAAAAAAAGACAAGACTGAACTTCATTTGTAAATGACTGGCTTCTTTCTCAAGAACCTCACAGCGAGGGAATTCTGATTATAAATAAATGTTCAGGTAATATCAGTGGCTATAAATTATTATACATCACCCATCAGTAGCCTTTTTTAGAGAGAACTATAGATCTAACACATTGAAAGGAGCTGAAACCCCACACAAAGTCATCTAAGAGTTCCTTATCTCTGTACTTCTGTGCATTTGTGAGTAGTGTCAGTGTGCCAGGGAGCAGGAGAACCACGGTACAGTCAGGCTCTTCTCCAGGCAGTGTCAATTTCAAAGGAAGAAAATACAGACAGAAAGCAAGAAATGCAAAGTCTGCACGAAATGTTAAGTTAAAACATGACACTCTGGGGAAAGTTCTATCTCCTGGGGCCATCTTGGCTCATCCACTCACTCTGTCTACTTTCTCTGCCATTAGGGATATTTTGATGGAAAACTATTAAGTACTGCAGTAGATAAATCTTACTAATGAGATCAGAAACTAGTTTTGGATAGGATTTTGAAAGTATTGACACGGGGGATGGATAGAAACTTACTATGCCACAGCCACAACTCCCTCCACAGACAGGCCATGCCGGCCACTCTCAGCTGATGGAGAGGAAGGTGTGGCGGAGAAGGCAACTCAGAGAAGTAGACGTAACTCAAAGCGCAGCTCTGCAGGAAGGCCCTGTGACATCTGGTGTTTGAGGTGCCACTCACATTTCCCTTTCCAGTGTCCCTCTGGCTTTAGTAAGACTGTCACGTAAGACCTTCGGTCCCCTAACCAAGAGGCCAATCTGTGAGTCGGGCTACGCCAGTTGGCCTCTCTGAGGACAGAGTGGTGACCAGTGGCCGGTGACCAGAGGGAGAAAGCTAGGAGGTGCCTCACTCTGCAGAGTGAACCCGAGAAAGCGTTCATTCCCTCTGCAACAGCATGGGCTTGCAGTGTCCTCAGAGGCCACCTGTTAAGGCTTGGTCCCCATTCCGGGGTGCTAAGGGGAGGTGGCGGGAGAGCTGGGGCGCAGGGGGAGGAAGTTAGGTGCCCTGACGGGCAACTGGGACCTTGGTGTGCCCCCTCTTTCCCTGGTGCGAGGTGAGCGCCCTGCTGTGCTCTGACAGCGAGGCCCAAAGCAACAGGGCCGGTGACTATGGACGGAAGCCTCTGGGCCACTGGACCAAAGTAACCCTGTCCTTGGTCATAACCTCGGATATTGTCACGGGGGTGGGACAGCCCCTCAGCTCGCCCTGGACTCTGTGTCCCCTCTGAGCCCCGAGCTCTCCACGCTGAGGTCACGGCCCAGAGCCCAGGCATGCACAAACGCTTCTCATTGGCGAAACACAGGACGGTTCGCAGGAAATGGGCCACACAGTGATTGCATTTGACATTTTTGTTTGCCTAGGCGTCAGGATACACAAATACCTTTAGAATGGGAAACATCTCACGTGGGACCACTCTTTCTAGTTTTCTTCTCTAAGCGACCACCAACCCCACTTACAGTGGAGTCCCGGCGTCCAAACGCGCAGCTTGGAGCACGCCTTGTCACTCGACCTCGTAGTCCTCGTCCTCCTCCTCCGCTGGCCCCGCCGCGTCCTCGTCCCCATCCTCCCTCGCGCTTGGCCCCACGTCGCCCAGGCGCAGCAGCGGCTGGCAGTGCCGCACGATCGCGCGCGACCACATCCAGCTCTCGCCCCTGCGCTCCGCGGGCGCCGCGCACCGCCCGCCACGCACGTCCGTGCCCTTGGCGCGCAGCACCTCGCGCGCCCGCAGCAGCCCACAGGTGCAGTTCCAGGGGTTCCCGTCCAGGTAGAGGTGCCGGAGCCGCGGCAGCCCCTCCAGGGCCCGGAGGTCCAGGGCCGAGATCCTGTTGTTGCGCAGGTTGAGCACCTGGAGCTGCTTGAGACCCCGGAGCTTCCGTTCGGCCATGTCCTGGATGGCGTTGCCCTTCAGGTCCAGCCTGGCCAGGGTCTCGGGGAGCCTGCGGAGAGGGAACAGGGTGAGCGAGGAGCCGGCCGGTCCGCACCACCTGGCGATGAGCAGGGCTCGACCCTGCTCACGCAGGGACCCGGCTCATGGTAGAAAATCAGAGACCCGCAAGCCTGACTTACCCTGCGCACGAGTGTGACTGAACAGTATGGGCTGTTTAAGTTTTTAAACATGATTTACAGTAAAGGACCCATTGCCTTGAGTCTGCCTCAAAATACCCCCTTTTTTGAACACACTTTTCCCTTCTCTCTTGTCAATTTCTGCAGCAGCTCTGGAGTCCTCTTTCCTGAGTATCTTTAGTTGGTCTGTTGTGGCTGCCTCGATGTCCTGAATCATTCAAAATGTTGACCTTTCCTGGTCATTTTGACTTTGGGGAAGAGCAATTTTTTTTTTTTTTTTTGGTGGGTGCCAGGGGTCGACCTCAGGACCTCGCGCACCAGCAGGCGCCCGTGCCGCTGAGCGATATCACCGGCCCCTTTTTCGTATGTGGGATCCGGGAGTCGAACTCGGGCCCTCGCGCTTGCCAGGCAGGCGCTTACGCCGCTGAGCCATCTCACCGGCCCTCGAACACTTTTAAGAAATGTAAACATTCACCGTATTTCCCACCACACCTTGTATATACAATGGAATATTATCCAACACTGCGAAGGAGAGAAGTTCCGAAATGCGCTACAGCGCAGACGCATCTTGAGGACATTATACTGTGCTACACCAGAGAAGCCAGAAAGAAAAAGATGAGTCCATATAATTCCACTTCTGCGAACTCCCCAGTGTGGCTTAATTCACAGAAACAGAAAGTCACACGGCCCAGTGGTAGCTGCCAGGGTAGGAGGCAGAGGAAATGGGGAGTGGCATAGTGTGTTCATTTTATAAAATGAAAGCGTTCTGGAGATTGGCTGTACAAGGTGAATACACTAAGCTGAAGCCTTAAAGTGATTCATATGGGAACTCTGTGTTAGGTGTATTTTACCACAATTCTAAAAACTAATGAAGGCCTGTATGGTGAACACAGGGGTACACTTGGAGAGATCCCCACTGTGAAATCTGGGACAATGAGAACACCACAGGAGACAAACAATCATAAATGATTTTAACACACTGGATAATTTAAAATCCATGGGTTCATAGTAGCACTTGGGAAAATAAAAAAGAGAAAAAAGGAAAGAAATAAATATAACGTTACATGGAAGAAACAATACCTACTTGTCCGACTTCAACTACATAAAAGCAAGTTATACGCTTACATCTACACATGGGCTCTAGTTGAACAATGAGAAATAATGTCTATTTTCAGCATGCTGTGTTTCAACCTTGAACAGCTATTGCTTTATAACAAAGGGGAAAAGGTTTTTTAATACTATGAATATCAATTTGAAAAATGTTATGCTATGCCTGTTGATAAAAATACAAAAGAATCAGTGTAGTGAACCTGAAAATCTTTCTGTTACAGATAAAAACTTTGTAGTAAGGGCTCTTCTTACTATGAGCCATGAGACCTGGAAACTTTTATAGGAAAAAAAAAAAAAAAGGCCCTCCCTGATGAAGCGGCATCCGAACGTCTTCTCCACAGTCCCTGCATTTTAGGACTCATTGCTGGAGTGATGAGAGAAAACAAACAAGCTTAGCCACATTTTATGAAAATATTACTTTTTATTTATTATTATGTTATTCTGACATGAATTTCATTTGAAAATGCTAGTGTTTTAGGTTACTGGCACTTTGCCTAAATTTTTTAAATTAAACCATCCACTTTATATGTGTTTCCATATACTAAAGTACACTAAACACGCATAAATATTTATGCTTTTTGAGTGATCATGCATTGCTCAGTGACGGTGGAAATTCTGGAAAATGCGTCATCAGGCGATTTTGGCCACCATGTGCACAACACAGCAGGTGCTTACACAAAACAAGCAGGCATAGTATCGCCAGATTTGATCTCATAGCACCATGCTCTTCATGGGGTCGGCCCTTGCTGTACACATGGTCACTTGGCACCTGGCTGCATTGTAAAGCTCCATTATTTAAAGTGTCTTCTCTTTAGATGGAATAAAATTCACCTAACGGAGTAGGTTCATTTGCTGAGGAAACCCACTTCATACACCTTAACTGCTTGAACATTCAATTCAGCTTGAAGTTAATCTTTAAGAGAACATAACTTTGTGCACAAGCAGCTTATATCAGGTGAATTTCCAAGAAGCTTACAGAAAATCTCTTTCCTGTAGCTTTGCTTTGTTTCTTCCCCGAGGAAGGACTAGGAGCGGACTCTAGTTACAATGGTGAGCAGCATGCACCCGCCTGCGGAGGACGGCAGAGCGAAGCTGGGGACACACGTGGCGAGCCGGGGAGTCCCAGTCCCTGCTCACTAAGCCCAGCAGCCTAACCTTTGCCACCGCGCCTGCTAGTGTGCGGCTTGGCGTAAGTTTCTTTTCTTAAAGCTTCGGATTTTCCACCTTAGAGGTGAAAGTGCTCAGGACAGAAGTCACACAACAACTGTTAGGTGATGAAAATGAATACACCAAGTTTTCTTTTAAGCAATTACTCAGTTCTGTGCTGTGTAGCCAAAAATCGTGCCTATTCTTAAGCATATCTTTCTCTTTCTTTCTTGTTTCTATGGAACTTAAAACCAAAATGACATTGGGAGAGATATCAATTTTCCTGATTTGTACCTCTTTGTCACTTATTGCTTTAATAAAACATATCTATATTAGAAAGATATACTGGTTTGAGGGCAAACATACTTCTAGAAATGCTGTCACAGGATCTTTGGGTTTGGCCAGCAGATGGCCCCCTGCCTAAAGATAAAACGCTGAGTGTGTGGGGCTGAGGAGAGCTGGTCTGGATTTGAGCCACCCAGAGAGCGGGCAGAGGAGAGATGGTGGAACTCGTATCTGCCCACAAGCTGCAGACTGGTGAACGTGGAGAGAGGACGCCTCACTCTTGGCACCCTCAGCAGCAGCTTGTCTTGTGGACGGCAGTGTAAACCCCAGAGGCGGCTAAAACTCCCGGCTCCAAAAACTACTGTGTTTAAGTCCTGACTCACCATTTACTGAAAACATAGTTTTGACCAACTTTCTTATTTTCTCTAAGCCTTAAGGTCCCAATCGATAAAATAATAGATAAGGCCACGCACCTACTTTCACAGGACTCTCGCGTGTGGTAAGAAGGAAAAATGAACATACCGAAGCTTGGTTCTGGGGTTAGCAAGAGCTTGAGAAACGCAGTGAGCATGGGAGGCATTAGTGTGTGCTGGGGTACACGTGTACCGGGAGCCACGGACGACTGTCCTGCTCTCTTGGTGACAGGTGGAATGTTGGAAGACAGGCCAGGGAAGAAATCTGTAGAATTCCCTTTAGTGATAGGAGCAGGTTGCTTGTGTTTACAGTTTATTTATGGAAAGCTGAATTTCATAGTATAGATCGTTCTGTATGAATAAGAAGCATGCAAATTTAAAAAAGATGTACCGTCGCAATCTCTCAAATAAAAGTTTTAAAACTGAAAGATATCGGATGGATATTATTGTGTCTTTATTCTTTGCGGGAGGAAAACCACAGAGAAACTTTCCAGAGTCATTCTTGGTTTCCAAGACAAAGAAAAGCTGTGGAGTGGGGGTGCTGGTGATGGGTACTCTAAAATTCTTCCAACTTTGCTGTCATCATTGGCCACGACCTTTGGTGAACCACAATCAAACTGTGTGCTTGATTTGAGCTCATGGAAAAGCCCGCCTAACCTCGTGTCACATGGCTCACTGTCCCTGCCTAGTGGTTCCCAGCCCTGGCTGCACATTTAAATTCCTATGATGAGCATTTTAAAAATGCTGATGTTTGGGCCCCACCCTGGGGCATCTGGTCTAAGTGGCTTGAGGTCAAGCCCTGCCAGTCTGCTTTTGTATGCTTCTCCAGGTGGTTCCAACATGAAGCCTGACTTGAAAACTATGGCTGCTGGGCTTGCAATTCCTCACCACGCCACTGGGTAAAGGCTGCTGCTTCTGCGGTCACTTATAGAAACACAGGACTCTGCTGGGGTGAATGATTAAGCTATTTGTCGCTGGTTAAATTTAGCAGGCTTCCGTAGCCTAACGCTCCCTGAAGGTGCCTGAGTAGAAAAGCCGCTGTCTGCAGTTTCGCCCTGGCCATCGTGGTCTGCTGTTGGGCCCCTCTGTGACGGATCACTCCCTTTCCTGCCTGATGGGTTTATTTTACACACTATTGTTTTCCTTGGAGTAGGTACATTTAGTAATAGAAAATAAGGGGCTGGTGAGATGGTTCAGTGGCATAAGCGCCTGCCCGGCAAGCGCGACGGCCCAAGTTCGACTCCCGGAACCCACATACGAAAAAGGGGCCGGTGATATCGCTCAGCGGCACAGGCGCCTCCTGGCGCGTGAGGTCCTGAGGTCGACCCCCCGGTACCCACAAAAAAAAAAAAAATAAATAAGGCTCGAAACATATGTGGAGGGCCGGTGAGATGGCTCAGTGGCGTAAGTGACTGCCTGGCAAGCGCGAGGGCCCGAGTTCGACTCCCGGATCCCACATACGAAAAAGGGGCCGGTGATATCGCTCAGCGGCACGGGCGCCTGCTGGCGCGCGAGGTCCTGAGGTCAACCCCGGAACCCACCAAAAAAAAAAAAAAAAAAAAAAAAGAAACATATGTGGTAAAAATAATTTTAAAAACAAGCATTAGATCTTGAAATGGGGCAGGGTGGTCTTGTGCTGGGGCCTTTGTGCTGGTCGTTCCGTTCAGAGCCCCTCCTCTCCTGGAGGTCTGTGCCCAAAGGGTCCCTTTTGTGAGGGTCACTCTCTTAGTGTGTGTAAAATCAGGCCTCGTCACCCCCTTTAGCACTACTGAGCCTGGGGTCCCCATCCTTCAACATCTGACATAGTCTAAGTGGTGTGGACTTTACCTACCCATTTATCCTGTATTGTCAGTCTTGCCTTGAGAGCATCAAGCTGTGCAAAAAGGGCAGTTTTGTCTCTTACTACATTTATGTATCCCAAGTACCTCGTAAAGTGCTTGACATGTGGTAAGAGTTCAAAGCGTTATTTGTTGAATTAAATTAATAATCGTAATGTACATGCTTATGCATTAAAATAAATTGATTACTTTCAAACCACCTTCAGTATGTATTTTTAAATACTGATTTCAGTTGGGGAAAATAAATTTTTGATGATTTGCACTAGGTACAGATACCATACTGTAGAATAAAAAATTATTTTTTAATTAGAAAAAATGAACATCCATATATATGAAGGGTAATTTTTCCCTTTGTCATAAAATAATTATAGTATTATAACTAACAATGAAACTAGATAAATTGAATGCCATAGATGTCTACAGAAGAGTTAGTACATAACTTATAAGAAATTTGATAATGCTAATAGGGCAAGAAGGCTTTTTGTTTTTTAACAGAGTGCTGAAAGGATAAAGAATTCTCTAACAATACAATAAACAATATACCTGCAGTGTCTTTTAGAAGACAATAACAGTGCCTTATTCCTTTATTGATTTTTATTTATCTATTTTTAAATGTAGGCTATAAGCAGGGTGTGGTGGTGCACGCCTATAATCACTGCACTCAGGAGGCTGAAGCAGGAGAACTGCTGAGTTCAAGGCCAGCCTGAACTATGTAGTGAGACCCTGTCTCAAAAAGCTGAAGTAAATAAATGAATAAAATGTAGGATATTTAATAAAGTTTCAATAAACAGGATCAATTAATTCAAACATGTACAATAGTTCTAGGTTATGAGTAGTCAAATTAGTGCAGGATTCAGCTGAGGGTTGGAGATGCCATGGCTCTGTTGCAAACGTCTACCTATAAACCCTTGTTATGTTTGCTAACCACCTTCCTCGAGTGTGCAGCGTGTGGCGGGCCCCGCTCTGGAACATGCGTATAGCAGCTGCAGACAGGCGCGCTCGCTTACCTCAGCGGGATGGACCCCAGCAGGTTCTGCTCCAGGGCCAGGTTGGACAGCTGCAAGCATGGCTGCAGGGCACCAGCTTCGAACAGGCTGACGTTGTTGTCGTCCAGGAACAGGTGCTTCAGGTCTCGCAGGTCCTGGAAGTCCTGTGTGGTCACTCTGCCAATCAGGTTGCTGCTGCAGTCGAGTTTCTGCAGTCTTGCTGGCAGTCTGAGGGGCAGTGCTTGGAGCTGATTTTGGGACACCTCTAGAGTGGTTAAACTGGCAAGGAGCTGCACCCCGTCGATGGAGGAGATGAAGTTCTCCGACAGGTACAGATGAGAAAGGTTCTCCAAGTGTTTCATGTCACGAAAACTTACCACTTGGAGCCAATTTCTCTCCATCTTTAAAGATAGCAAGGATTTTGGTAGATTAACAGGAATTTTAGTCAGAAAGTTACCGCTGAAACTGAGGGACTGCAAAGACTGCAGAGCGGTGAAGAAGCTGCCCGGGATAAGATGCAGCCTGTTATTCTCCATGCTCATGTGCTTCAGGCGAGAGAGCAGCAGGGACCCAGCTATGGACTCTATGTGGTTACCGTCCAAGGCCAAGCTCTCCAAGCTGATGAGTGGGGACAGCGTGCGGGGAGACAGGGAGGAGAGCAGGTTGTTCTGAAGCTCAAGCACTCTCAGTTTCTTCAGTCCCTCAAAGTCTGACCCATGCAGGGCACCAATCGCATTGTCGTTTAGTCTCAACACTTCGAGACTGGCTGGGAGAGCTCTGGGGACTTGTCTTAACTTATTTTTCCAAAGCTCTAAGGTCTTTAAAGTACTCAGAGTTTTGAAGGTGTCGCTTTCTACAGACTCTGTTCCACTGGCCAGCAGAATGAAATCTTCCAGAGCCAACATTCCCGTGACGTTAGATAGCTACAGAAAAAAGTAGGGTACGGGAAGGGGAAGAAACAGTTAAGATTGTTTCAAACTAATGCCATATGTGTTATTATTACAAGGCCAATGATACTTCAGACTAGTTTCTATTTACAATTATCTCGTGGAAAAGGGTTGAAACTCAGGTCCTATTTCTAATTTATGATTGCTGACATTAGTATAAGATATTAAAAATAATGTAAGCACTTTGATATACTATTGTTAGACATACAATATTAGCCAATTCTTGCTACACAGTCTATGGCTCAATAATTTACTTTTAGGCAAAATTGCTTACAAACTGCACTGTACTGATTCATGTACTAGAATGTTCTTTTCTTGCATTATCTTATACTATCCAGAAATTGAACAATCTACAAATCTTTTACATCTATTTATCATTTCTAATTCAGGGTGGTGGTGGTAACATTAGTAGGAATTTTTGCATTGTTTGCATTTTTTAAATTACAAATTACATTTTTTAAATGTTGGTATTTTTAAAAATTAAAAGTAAAAAATTTAAACATCCTAGATTCTACTACCACTAGGACATACTCATCTGAGAAACATGTTTAACTGTTGTATACTTAGGAAAATGCGGCTATCTGTTTCCTATCTCCGATTTGCAATTCCCCAATGCAAAGAACCATAAACAAAGGTATTCTCGGGTCCTTCTCCATTCTGCACGGTAAACCGTTCCTCTGTGTGTTCCGGACCTGACATGGCTCTTCTGTTAGAATCACCAAGTCTGATGTTCTTCCTCATCCTCACAAATCGCCCTGTCTCTACTCATGCCTGCCACCTCTTTGCTTCATAGTCATCTCTTCACTTTGATGATATAATCATCTGCATTTGATTCTAGGACTGAGGTTATCTTTGGGCAGGAAGAACTGTTCCAGATTTTCTTCAGGTTGGTAAATCTGCACAAAATTTTCAGCCTGCTGTAGAATAGAATTAAGGTAGAATTTTCGGTGTACAATTTTATATATCACATTATCTACAGTTTCTAAATATTTAATTATACAATTAATACCAATTTATAATACCAAAAAAGTATGAATAACACCTTCCAAATGAGTTAATTTGCTGCTGAAATTTTACTAAAGGTATTTATATTCTGGAAGGACCTACGTGAATTATGGCACATTTTAGAGCATCCTCTAATATGGTACTCTGTTGGAAGAATCTGAAGTTAAAATTTTCATAAATGGATGTTTTTAATCATAATAGTTTTGGCAGCTTCCCTAGGTTATATATTGCTGCTAATATTGAATATTTTCTTAATTATTAATCAGTTGTATTAATTACTACTAGTCCCAATAATGTTAACAATTTTATTTGTCCATGTTGAGTAACTACAACTGCCAAGTGCTTTTTTATATGTCGTTGTCAACCTAATAATACCAGTTTGCCATTAACAACAATGGCTCTAGATAAGGAAACTAAGAACGAGGAACTGAAAGGGCCTAGAATTTCAACAAAGTCTACGGGACTCCAAAATTCTTTCTTCCTTGGCTACATTTTCTATTGGATTTGGCCTACAATTAATACTTCTCAAAAAAGATTCACAATCTGGACACAAATAAGAGTTTTTAAAAACAAAGATTTTAGAAATTATACAGTTCAAATCTCCCTGAAGTTTCAGTGCATTCGAGGCCAACACAGTTGAATGACCTGCCTACAACTCAGACCCTGAGCCCATGTCGCATGCTGAGATGCGCTTCTCAAGGCTCACTCTGCATTCAAGGTGGAAGGGATGGCAGCCACGGAGCCCCTTCCGCCAAGCTCCAGGAGGACCTGGTGCTACTCAGACTCCCACTTCCACCAAGTGGCCATATGCCCTGAGCATCGCTGAGTGTCTTGGACAAGACAAGGATCTGAACGGACAATTCACCTCAGGACTAGACAAAGCACATGCCAAAATTTCTATTTGTTTTCACTCTGATTTATAAAGCACAGACTGGCCTAAATCACAAAGAAACCCAGTCTTCACTGAATCTAGTAGCTGGCTGTTTTCCTTCATTAAGCATGGAACACGTTTCTGTGTCTTTGTCAGTCAATACAGATCAGTTTCTATTACTAATTAAAATGTCTGGCACTAAATATTTACTGTGTTTAATCTTTACAAAATCTCATACATAAGCATGATTATTGCCTTTTTAGAAAGGAAACAAAGGCTTAAGAAAGTGAAGTCACCTGTCCAACATATTCTGCTGCCAGGTGGAAAAGTTGGGGTACCCCTAGGTTTATCTTACCTAGTGTACATCTGCTTAGCCTTGCTGTTGTAACATCCAATTAGCTGAAGAATACGGAGCTCTGGTGCTGCCAACAGTGAGGAAGACACCACTGATTTTCAGGTGGGTTTGCAGAGCTGGCAATGGGAAAAAACCTGCCAGATCTGTTTCTTCATTTCCACAGCCTCTGCGGGCTGTGCTCAAGAAGGTGAGAAGGGATGCTTTTGCTCTCAAGTTAACCTTGGAGCTGCTGGCAGCTTACCTGACTTTGCTTAAAACACAGGACAAGTAAGGTAAAGTGGAGCACAGGGTGACTCCCTGCTGCTTTCCATGAAAGGCTTTGTTTCTGGCTTCAATTAGGGGAAGGCCCTGCTCCAAGCAGCAGGGGCCATATACCGCTTGCGGCTCTCAGAGGTCCAGCATGTGACAAAACTGACAGACCCACAGAGACGCCTCTGCCCCATGTGAACCATGGCAGCAAGGAGTTTGGAAGACCGTGCTGGATTTTGCCCAATCATCCAAGTGGTGTTTGGTTTCCATAAAATCTTAAAATTATAGAAAGAGAATAGAAATAATCCATAATCTCGCTGCTCAGTGTAAACCCTGTTTATATATTTCTTACCCAGGAAAATTGAATATAGCTTCTTCTCTTCCATAAATGATGTCAAGGAGAATTATTTTAATTGATTACCACAGTAACCACATTTGTATTTGTCTGCCGCCTTTGAGGAGAATGGACCACTTTGACTTGGAGCAGTTTGAATGACGATACTGAAGTGAATTTAGTTACAGTTTGTGTTTGTGAAAAGTCTGCCTCAAACGAGGGGTGACTTGGGTCACCCGGCAGAGTGTCTGCTGGTATCACATGGAATGAGTTGCTCCTCAGATCTTCCATTCAACATGATCACAGTCAAGCATGACTTGAGAGCCCAGTGTAAGTGAGCAAACAGAAATAGAAAAGGACAGAGGTTTCCGAAGAATGAGGTTGGACTTTAATTGCGCCACATGAAAAATAACTCATAATGGATCCTGGGCCTAAATGTAAAACCTAAAAGTATAAAACTCTTAGGAGAAAATATAGGCATAAATTTTCACACCCTTGAATTAAGTAAAGCTATCTTATACATGACATCAATGATACAAGTGACACACTCACAAAGAAAGAAAAGACATTGAAATGAATCAAAATTAAAAACTTTTAAGTATGAAAAGACACCATCAAGAAAATGAAAGACAACCCACAGGATGGGAGAAACTCTTTGCAAATAATACCTCTAATAAGAGACTTGTATCTAGAATGTCTAAAGAATGCTTACAACTCGATACTAAAAAGACAACCCAGTTACAAAGAGGGCAAAGGATTTGCACATGCATTTCTCCACAGAAGTTATACAACTGGTCAATAAGCAGGAAATGATGTTAAACATCATTAGCAAATGGGAAAATTCAAATCAAACCTGCAGTGAGATACCACCTGGCACCCACTAGAACGGCTATGACCAGAAGGAAAAAATAAAGATAAGAAGTGTTATGAGCTTGCGGAAAAACTGAACTATCACATGGGGGTGTAGGGGCAAATGGCGTGGCCACTCTGGGAAACAGTTTGACAGTTCCTCAAAATATTTTCAGAGTCAACGTATGACCCAGAAATTCCACTGCAGGGTATAAACCCAAGACAAAAGAAAACCTAGTCCACATAAAAAACTTGTATTGGGCATGGTGGTGAAGACCTGTGATCCCAGCACTCAGGAGACTGAGGCAGGAGGATTGCTGTGAATCTGAGGCCAGCCTGGGCTACATAGTGAGTTCAAAGCCAGCATGCACTACAAAGTGAGACCCTGTTTCAAAAAAACAATAACAAAAAAACCCCAAAAAACTTATATTTGAAACATGAATATCTATAACCATGTCATTCACAATAGCCCAAAAGAAGAAACAATCCAAACATCTATCAGCTGATGCATGAACACACAACATGTGGTATACATGTTTCCCCGAAAATAAGACCTATCTGGAAAATAAACTTCAGTTGTAATCAATAGCTGGTTGTTACCATGGTGATGGCCAGTGTCATGCAGCAGATTATACCTCACTGTTCCCTTGCTTGGTGGCTCCTCTGTAATGGTAGGGAAGGCAAGGACAGGCGGACGGGGGCTGGCATGTTTGATCTCTAGTTAGGTCTTATTTTCGGGGAGACACAGTGGTATGGGGGGGTCCATTCAGCCTTTTTTGTGTGTGTGTGGGTACTGGGGGTCGAACTCAGGACCTCGCGCTTGCCAGGCAGGCGCTTATGCTGCTGAGCCATCTCACCGGCCCCCATTCAGCCTTTAAAAGGAAGGAAGGAAGTTCAGATCCCTGCTATGAATTGGAACACATCATTTTGAGAGCCTTCTTACGTATCTACGTGAAGAATTCCAGTGGGCAGCTGAGTGAATCTGAAATGGGGGAAAGGTCCGCACTAGAGAACCTGCTGTGGGAGCCACACTCACGTGGGGCCGCCTAAGGAGGGCGTGGGGTGGGGACTGAGATGCCCGGGGGACACTCCAAAAGGGAAGGAAGCCCACAAGCATGAGAGCAAAGGTAGAGGAGGAGGCAGGAGGTAGAGGACACAAAAGCACAGGCTCACAGAAGGTGGGAGTAAAGATTTCTAGAAAATAAAAGTGAGCAATTGTGCCTTGGAACCATTTTAACTGTGCATAAGTGGAAACCAGACAGCAGTGAATTAAAGAACATAGGTGATGGGCCGAGGAGGCATGGAGTTCTGGAAATAGAAGATGCAGAATTGGGGTTTCATTCCTACTGTCATGTGAGGAGCGAGTGCCCACCTAAAACAAGGCGCAGGAGGAGAGGGAAGGACAGCAGGGTCTGGAGAGAAGGGAGAAGGATGCGACCAGGCCAGGCTGGTGCTTCAACCAGGAGGCACGGTCATCTGCTCCCCCTGGAGGACGTGGATGGGGATGAGTCAGTACGCAGTGAGTGGAAACTGAGCAAGACCTCGGCCTGCCAGCAGAACGGGAGACGTTGAGGGAGCGCAGGAGAAGCTGACTGAGAAGACAAAGGACAGCCTGGGGACCCTGGGGCCCAGAGGAGGCTGGAGACCTTGGGCTCCAGGCCACCCAGCTATATCCTCCCCGGCAGCAGCCACCGCCCAGGTGTAGGAGAAGCAAAAGGAGAATTCCACCTCAGTTTAACAGTGAGGACTTGCTGCAGGGGTGTTGAGACGGTTAACTGTGAGATACAGCAGGGGACGGGTAGGAACAGAAGGGAGATAAGAAATAAACTCTCTACTGGGAGAACAGGAAGTCGAGGGTTAGGAGTCTGTAAAATAGGAGTCAAGGGTGCCAGTGAACAGAAAGGAGACGGTGTCCAGGAATTTGTGATTTTCTCAAATTTGAAAAGTTCCAGGTAATGATGAGGAGCATGAGAACGACTATGATATAACCAAGACGGCAGAGGAGAAGTGGAAACGCAGATAGGGACATTTTTTATGAGTTCAAGGAAGTGCGAGACTAGGATTTTGGAGCAGCCGTTCACGCGGAAGATGGGAGGGAGAAGAGCCTGAGCTCCAGGGAAGGACGGAGGCGCGGCGCACCACAGACGGGGGCGAGGAAAGACCCACAGGGCCGACAGACGGACTCCAGCAACAGGAAGTTTTACAGATGAATGGATAAATAAAATCCACCTTTTCCTGAGGGCAGAAACCGTTAATTTTCAACTTTTTATGTTTAGCTTCAAATATTCATGTTCCCAAACACAGCTGAATTATAGGAGCACGTAAAATAAGCATTTAAAATTGCGATATATGTATATTAATATGTATTTGATTAAACAATATGTACAATTATTACAGTACCTTTAATCTGAGGATTCGTTTAAGATGTTTTTCTTTAAATATAGGCACCTGATTCTGTAAGTTCAAGCCAGGAAACCTGAATATACTTAATATTTGATGCATACAAGTAACATACGATATATAAAACCTGGCCTTTTTAGGAGTACTGCTGCCCAGAGCTCTGAACACCCTTGACAGAGCAACCCTCTCCTCAGCAGTCTCTCTGATGTGAACTGTCCGCCCAAGGGACAGTTAACTGGGTTAAAGTCCGGGAAGTGGCAAAATTCCTGTTAAATAAATGGACTCCTTCGGTAACTGCACTGGGTGTGAGGTTAATTTCATCTTGCTAGCTACAAAGCACAGCAGGATCATTACCAGCTTAGTAGGCAGCTCAAGTCTCAGAACAAATACGTAGGCATCTCCCCCGTGGCCTGCTGTCATCTCCCCCATAGCCTGGTGTCCTCTCCCCCGTAGCCAGGTGTCCTGCCAGACAGCTCAGAGCACACAGGGTCAGACCCGCTCTCTGGCACGAGGCACTCCTGGATGAGCAGGGCAAAGTCAACAGAGGGAGCCCAGACACTGTGCTCCCTGATCCTGGTATAATACCAGCCACGTGTGTCAACACCTACAGGAAAATTTCTTTTCTCTTTTTCTTTTTTTGGTTCCGGGGATTGAACTCATGACCTCGCGCTTGCCAGGCAGGCGCTGTGCCATTGAGCTATATACCTGGCAGGAAAATTTCTTAACCTGATGAAATGGGGCAGGTGTCTCTGTTGAAGGGAAAGCACCCTCACCTGCTGCCTCGCTGAGCCCGGCTGCCCTGGGATCCCTTATCTTAGCACTTGGATCTGTGAGGGAGACGCAGCCAACAGGAAGGGAAAACCGGAGAGCCACAGGACTTTCTGCTAGGAGAGGCCTGCAGTGCTTATCCAGGGTGGTCTTCTCACACCACAGGGTAGAAAATGAGGCCCGGTTAAGGTTTTCTAACAGCCTGTTTAAGATGGTCACATCGCTAGTTAGTGAGAAATCTTAGGATGAGAACCTTAGTCCCTGGATACCCTTCAAAAAAGCAAAGATCAGATGTAAGTTTCTTGATGCTGTAAAACTCAGAAAAATCTACTGCACTCTTTCCACAGTCCTCAGGATAGGTGAGCATAAAATAAAAGTCAGAATTGAAAGCACATAAAGTGAGAATTGCCAGTAATCAGGCACAACAACAACAACAACAAAAATCCATGCATTTCTTCTGTGTAGGTTTCCACAAAGACAGACATACCTGGCTAGATGTGTGTTTGTGTGAAAAAAGTAGGTTCATCATGATGGTCTTACGATGCTTTATCATCTGCCAATAAGGCATAAAACAGTTTTTCCCTTGAAAGAACTTATTAATACTGGGGACATAAAATGGCAATGTGGCTTTTTTTGTTGTTTGTTTTTGTTGTTAAGGAAGAGACCTTTCTTTACTTTGCATCAACAGCTTTAAAAACAGAGTTGAGATAAAAGTCATTCATGGTAGACTCTGACCCGGGGTGCTCCCCTCAGAGGGAACCTCAGGAGGCGTGTGCCGTCTCAGGAGCTCCCAGCAAGCGGGTGGCCCGACTGCCCTACTGCTGACCAGCCCTGTAAGTTCTGAGTACTTAAGTCATGCCCAGCGGCTCCCCACTTGCCCACACCTGCCTCGCAACACAAGACTGCAGGGCTGGAGTAGAGAAGGCCCCATACCTGGAGGTGCTGGATCCTGCTGTGGCTGATGTAGAGCCTCGTGGTGGTGGACGGGATCCCTGGTGGCACCTCGGTGAGTCTGTAGCATTGCACCAAGTGCGGGGACTCACAGCTACATCTTCCAGGACAGTCGGCCCTGAACCCGGCACCCAGAGGGAGCAGAACCAGGAAGGCGTGGAGCAGCTGCATCTTCCAAAGCAAGAGCTCCCGAGAGCAGGCAGGTATGGAGGCGATGCCTCGCTCTTTATGCCATGAGATCTGATAACGGGACCTTATGAATGTGTACTCTGTCAATGAAAGAAGACAGAAAAGGAAAAAAATCCTCAATTTGCCTGGGTTAAAATGTTAGCAACCCTTACAAAGAGGAAGGGGCTTAAACATTGACAAGCTGCCTTAATATTTGTAGGTGAGCAAAACCCCATGTTATTTATGGCTTGGAGGCCAATCTGCAAACACCTCTATTGTCTGTGGTTTCCTTGTTTTGTTAAATGTGACGCTAGGGAATTAGTGGGAAAGACAGAAGGCTGTTTTATAGTGGGCCATAAAACCTTTGAATGTTCTGTGACCTTATATTAAAACCATTTTTGTAGGGCTGAACTTGGCAGGTGTTTTCTTCTCACATTAACCAATAAGGTAACATAGCAGGTTTTCTATTTGGTACTGTCGTTTCAGTGACATTTTATTGCTAGATGAAACAATAAGGCAGGATGGAGAGATATTTAGAGCCACAGATAAATTGCTTCATTCATCTATCATTTAATCTACCCAACTATCATTTTGGAAAAAATATTGTTGACTTCATTAAGAACAAAACATCACGGACGGATCTTTTGTCTTTGGCTGCTGGGAATTGTGGTGGAAAGGGCTTGGGGTTCTGTGTTGTGGCAAAGCCCCTTGGGCTTTGTGATTACACTGTGAATTACTTTACTTATTTTCTATGGTAGCTCTATAGCTTCACTGCAATTTTGGCAGTATTTCTAATATCTTACACTGAAAATAGCTTCATCAGGTTGTAAATATACTCATATTTAACTTCTTACTCTTTTTGCTATTATAGTTCTTATATTACTTCACAGTCTCTATAAACTTAAATGTCTGAATAATTTTCCATGAAGATTATTGTTCATAACTTTGCCACTTTCTAAGCACTGACTGGGTTTTTTAGGTTGCCCGCCAATTTTACCATTACAAGTAACTATGATCATAAAAGTTTGAGAGTGTGTTAAAGGATAAGAGATCTACACCTATTTATTCAGGTTAAGCTAAGAAGTCAACCTTTTTTTCCAGGTAGAAGAAAGGTCTTGTGGATACTATAGACTGTGAAGGAAGGATGAAAGGTACAGCCTCAGTTCTCGGAGGACTGGCTGGTTTTGCTGCACCTGCCTGGAAGGTGATGAGCTCCTGGGGGTATTTGCTGTGTCAGGAGCAGGCCTGGGAGCTGCCGCCGTTGCTCCACTTCTAGCTGGCTTCTGCCGCCTGCGAGTTCTCACATGTGGACTAAAGGCCGGGGTGTAAAGTCTAGCTCTTGACTTCGTGGGTCCTTGAGACTAAGTTAGAGGCGTGCAGTTTTTCTCCGAAGGATTTAACAACACCTTATCTGAGTATTTTTACTTGGGTTCTTCAGGTAAGAATCCACGTAGAGGAACATGGATGTCTTTCTCGAGTATGGGAACTCAGTGACTTAATCAGCAACTCTTCAACATCTAACTCAGAGCCTACGTTTAGTCTTTCAGCATGGGAAAGAGAAGGTTCAATAAATATGCTCTGAATTTGGATTTGGATTGGATTAGATTCTTGGTTCAGATTCTCAAGCCAGGATTACCCCTGCTTTATTTTCCCTATTCTTCCTTTTTAATTGTCATAACAGCGAGAGAGAAGGGAGCCAGGGATGCTGCAGAGCACCCTGCAGTGCAGGAGTCCGCCCCGCAGTAAGATGCTCTGCCGTTTACCATGTCAGCAGTGTCATTGTGAAGAAACCCAGAAATAAACAGGGATGCAAACCTCTGTGCAATGAATTTATTAAAAGACAAGGGCAAGAAATAATTGCCCTAAAACCCCGAAATTACCTAGTATCTTGTGAATAGTATTTTAAGAGCCATTACCACAAAAGGCATTTTATACCAGGATAAAGAAATCTGCAGAAATCTCTTTTTAAGGAGAATTCTTGTTGTGGATTTGGCATATTCCATAGGATGTCAGTACTGCAAGGAAATTTAAAGACAATCTAATCCGCACTCTCTCTCCCACTGCAGGTAGGAAACTGAACTTCAGAAAGGAAACTAACTCAAATCCCCCGACCTGGGGCTAGAAACTTGTCAGTGCAGGATTCAGACTGTAAAACTGAGCAACGGGAAGCCTTTGTTTAAAGATGAAAATCTCTGTATCTTAGATAAAGAAATTTTAAAGAATAAAAAGTTATGTACATGATTCTTTTTAAGGTATCTTCTTGTTCTGGAGCATGTCTCAGACAGTGTTAGGTTGAAAGTAAAACAGGAAAGTAATTTCTACTGTTTAACCTCACCAAGCCTCATTTTTTTCTTCTGTAAAATGAAGATAAAAATGAGGGAAATAATATCCATTTTACAGAAAGGAACAGCTTGTCACATCTGTGGGCAAAAAGTAAGGTCTCAGCTGGGGGATGGTGCATGCCTATTGTTTTAGCTTTCTGGGAGGCTGAGGCAGGAGGACCACATGTTCCAGTCCGGGCTAAGCAATTTAGCTTCTTAGACCATTTTAATATTAAGGGGTGTGTGTGTGCTGGGGACTTAGTAAGGTCTTAACAAAGGATAGTTAATGATAGCTGTATCAGTTTGGGTTGTTAATTGCAATAAAATCAAGTTCTGTCTGGTTAAAGCAGCAAAGGCAATGTGGAAAAAAGCTGGGGAGCATCCGGGACAGTAGGGAAGTCTGGAGACCCAGACTGGGACACGGGAAAGAAGGAAGGCGAGGCAGCCAGCGTCACAGGCAAGATTGCACCTCGCCCAGGGTACGCTGGCCCGCCGGCCTCCGCCGTGGTGGACGGAACCGGGTCCCGCCGCCCTCTCCTCGGAAAGCCCGAGGCCCAGGGAGTGCACCAGGCCTGGACGCGCCGCTCCAGGGGAGACCCGACCCACCAGAGCCGAGGCAGGCGTCTCCAGCGATCTCGGACGCGGCTGTCCGGGGATCCGCGCGTTTCCGGCTTGTCCAGGTGGAGGGCTGGAGCAGGTAAAGCAAAGTACTCTTCTATCAAAGCTCAAAACGCTGCGGAGTCTGGATGCGCGCCTGGCCCTGCGGAGAGAATCCAGAAGTAACGGAGAGGCGATGAGAGCAGTCGCACCGTGAAGCCTGACAGTGACCGACAGCGCCAGCAAACTGCGCGGCTCCACTGTGACAAACGGGGCTGAGGGCACCCACAGCCCGGCCGGACCGGGCGGACTCAGCCTTCCGCGCTGCAGAGGGCTGCAAACGCAAAAGTGGCTCAGATGGCTCTCATAGGGCTCCTTTCAGGTTTGCTTCTGCCCTGTTTCGGTTTTAGAAAGGATTCTTGGAAGAGGAGTGTCTGTTTTGTCTTCTCACACCACTGAAATCTCCAAGTTTGGAAAACAAGACAGCAAACAGCTGTCCCATTTATGAGGTGTGATCAAAAATACGGTGAATGCTTCAATTTTTAAAAATTATTACAGTAAACACACATTGCCACTTCCCGCCCCACACGCGCCCTTGCTCTGAACACACTTACCCCATCGTTCTTGCCGCTGTCTGCAGCAGCTCTGGAGTCCTCTTTCTCCAGAGCCTTCAGCTGCACTGTCGTGGCTGCCTCAGTGTCCCGAATCCATTCAAACCTTTCCCTTTCACGGTCATTTTGGGAAAGAGCTAGGAGTCTCAAGCCATCAGATCCAGTGAATTCCACACCAGACACACCGTAATGTTCACACCACAATGTTTTCACGAGCCTGCCTCTCTGTGGATGGCACCAGGCCGCAGCATTTGCTGTATTTTTGATCACACCTCCTAAAGACACGAAAGAGGACTTCCAGAACTGCTTCAGAAAGTGGCAAGAATGATGGCATAAACGTGTTCCAAGTGAGGCAGAGTATTTTGAGAGGGAATTAATTTTATTGTAGTAAACTTTTAAATGTTGAACATACCCCTTGTTATATTAAAAGAAACAACCAGAAGGAGAATAAAGCAATAAAGCACTGTGGAAAGTCCAAGCTTACTTCTTTAGTATGACTATCTGAAAATTTCAAATTATTAGCAAATAGGAGTAATAAATATAGTAAATATAAACAATGCGTATGAGTATAATATTCCAAGATTTTCTCACACTGCTCAAGTAAAATGGCAGTGGATTTTCCCTGACTATTCACTCATCATGCATCTGTTTCTAACCACAAGTAGCACTTATTTAATTTCTTCCTTCTCCTGGTGGGGTTACTAGAAACTAACTTAAACAAGTGAAACTTAGTGCAGAGCCTGGAACACAGCAGAGTTCAGTAAGTGAGTTTCCCTCTCCCGCCCAGGGTGGTCTTTTATGTCCTTCACAGTCTCTCTGCAATCAGGGGTGCTCGGTAAGCACCTGGTCTACACACTCACCCCACGACTCACCATCAGCAGCACCTCCTCTCGTCCCCAGTTGCCTCAGTCTACCTTATTTTTTTCTTAGAGGCAAAAAAAAAAAAAAAACCGGTGGGGGCAAAATAAACCTTTTTTTTTTTTTTTTTAAAGAGAGTGTCTCATTACTCACTATGTGGCCCAGCCTGGCCTCAAATCCATGATCCTCCTGCCTCGGCCTCCCAAGTGCCAGGACTGCTGATGTATACCACCACACCTGGCAGGGCTTCGTAGTTATACCGGATTGTTTTAAATCACATAAGCATGATTTGTGAAGCAGCCACTGGAAGTTTCCACCAATGTTACTGCGGACAGAAGCATCACGACCTTGTTCGCATCTGCGGGAAAACAATCCCACAAGTACACTGCGTGCAATCCCCAACTCGAGCGAGCGTAGTACAGCGCTCCGACAGCAGATGGCGCACGTCACCACCGAGCGGCTTTGCGGCCCCGCTGCGCGCCACGTGGAACCCACAGGGTTCAGGGCAGCTGGAGGAGGCAAGCGCGCGGGGCTGTAGCACTACTCGGTGCGGTAAAGGGAGGCGACAACTGCACAGGAAACTGCCGGGACAGGAGGGTGTGACTTGTGGACCGTAAACGTCTCACAGGAGCGCGGCTGGCCTCTGCCATCCCGAGCCGCGGGCCGAGCCCCACCTCACGGCCCCGGACACCGCGCGGAAGACGAGCGCCGCGGCATCGCGGAAGGCGAATGGCACTTTTGAAAAAAGAATGCAATTTATAGCCAAGCGTGGGCCAGAGAAAGCAGAGTTCAGTGTTACTTTCTGGTTAATATTTTGTATATGTTAACAGCTTTGCATATGGCTTCTCACTGGGAGGAACTTCTAACCTTCGGCAGTGACTCCAGCACTTCCTATACTGGTAACTTAGCCAAGAACAAACGCATTCCCCCTTCTTCCCTCCTTCACAGCAAGTGGTTAACAGCAGAGACTGAGAAAACTACACCTGGATATTTTTGTTCATTTGTTTTGAGACAGGGTCTGTGTAGCCCAGGCTGGCCTTCACCTCTCCGTGATCCTCCTGCCTCAGTTTCCCTAGTGCTGGGATGACAGATTTGCGCCACCACACCCAGCCAGGCACCTAAATTGAAATCCTTCCTCAGTAGCTTTCTACTTACAGAGATACTTATGCTCTCTCCGATTCATCCATAAAAAGGGACTATGCTTACCTCCGCAGGGCTTCGTGAGGACCAAAGAGGTTGACCAAATAATTGTTAACTTCATTTTGTGTAGAGGAAGTAGCCAGGAGTTTGGTAGCTGTACCAATGATGTCGCAGAAAATAAAGTTAGTCTTATAATGCTAAATCTGCACATTAATTTTATATTATTTGCTGTGTGCTAAAACCTGTGGAAGCTGCCATCAAGCTCAGCGCGAGGATCTCAGGGTTACCTTTGCTTAGCCGCCTGCCGAGGGTGAAGGACTGAATCACTGCACTGCTTGACGCTAACCAAGAAGTGCGGAAAGCTGTCTCTCTTGCTTCTAGTTGGTGTTGTGTTGGCACCGGGTGGATTAATTCGAAGGGTCCGTCCCAAGACGACAGTGAAGCAGATTCTGCAGAGCCCCCAATTACTCCCCCAGGCGACCCAGGAGAGATAATCCCTACAACCTGCACTGCACTGGTCCCCTCCTCCCACCACTCACTACTCATGGACTGGAAGGGGCTGGAGAGAGGGCAGGTGGAAGGTAAAGAGAGCAGTTACAGAATGGCTTCCAAATGTCTGCACAAGTCAAATTCAAGTTGCAGCTGTGAGAGTTTCCTTCCCGGGGCCTAGGAGCTCAGCTGGAGTGTCAGGCCTCACCGGGATCTGCATTCAGTGTTTACAAACATATAAATCGCCATAATTTTTTTTTCCCGAAATGTCACATTTGGGGACATTACTAGTTTTTGAAATAACTGCACTATTTAAAGTAATTGCCTTAAGCCAGGAGTGACGGCGCACAACCTGTAATCTTAGCACTCTGGGAGGCCGAGGCAGGAGGATCACAAGTTTAAGCTCAACTTGGTCAATTTAGCGAGACCTGCCCCCCGCCCGGAAGGCTGGGGATGTAATTCAGAAATAAATAATGGCTGGGGATGTAGTTCAGCGTGAAGTCCCCAGGTTCAATCCCCACTATCGCTAAATAAATAAATAAATAGCCGCTTTAACGTGCGCAAAATAGCAACGCCAAGCATTCTATCTTATCGGGGAGTGAAGTCTATTTTGGAAATAGACTTCGGCCTGTCTGGCTCTAAGCACAAAGGGCTCTTACTAACTCCAGGAAAACTGTCAGTCGCCTCCGGGGCAGCCTCCGGAGGCGCCTAAGTGGAAGCCCGAGTCCACCCTCCCCACCCAGCGCGGGAACCCGACCCGGAAGGCGAGACGTGGCGACTGCGCGTGCTCACACTGTCCGCCCACCTTGAGCGGGAACTGGAGGAAAAACGGGGCGACTGCGCATGCTCACATAGCCCCCCCATCTCCCAACCGCGGCCCTGGACGCCACTGCAGCAACTTTCCCGAAGTCCATCTGGCATAAGCCATTCCTTTCTGCGACGTGGACACTCTGCCTCCTCCGGGCCTGTCCCGTTTGGAAGCCGACACAGGCGCCTCTGTTTCTGAGGGTGCCGGCTCAGGCTTGCCAGTAGTCAAGATGGCCACCAGAGGGTGGGCCCGAACGGAGCCCTTCCATTGGTCCAGGTCTCATCGTCCCCACCCACCTAGTCCTGCGTGCGCCGTCATACCCCTCGCGACGCATGCGCGGCGGCGGGGCTGGGAGGCGGGGCAGTCGGGGTTTCCGTGCGCTGCCAAGGCTTTCTCAGTCCGGCTCCCGGCGCGGTAAGGCAGCCTCGCGGCGTGAGCGCCGAGGAAGGAGGGTCCGACTGGCGCGCGGGGGCCTGCAGGCCTGCAGCAGTCCCGCGCGAGCGGGCGGCGGCAGGGGTCGGCGCCGTCCGGGAGGCCGAGGCGGCGCCATGTCGGCGGGCGGCCCATGCCCGGCTGCCGCCGGAGGAGATCCGGGGGGCGCCGCTTGCGCCGCGGGGGTCTCCCCGGGTGGGGTCTCCATGTTCCGGTGGCTGGAGGTGCTGGAGAAGGAGTTTGACAAGGCCTTCGTGGACGTGGACCTGCTGCTGGGCGAGATCGACCCGGACCAGGCGGACATCACCTACGAGGGGCGGCAGAAAATGACGAGCCTGAGCTCCTGCTTCGCGCAGCTGTGCCACAAAGCGCAGACCGTGTCGCAGATCAACCACAAGCTGGAGGTGGGCCGGGGGGCGGGCAGCCTGGAGGGGTGCTGGGCTGGGGGGGTGGTGCCGAGCCGGCGTGGGCCTCGGGCGTTAGAGCCCTGTAACGCATGGCGAGGCGACCCGGGAGCTACCAAGGGCATCCGGGCTTCGAGTGTGCTGGGGAGCGTTAGCGTTAGAGTGCGGGAGCAGTGGGCGCGGGTGGGAGGCTGTTAGACCGCCCGTCTGCGCGTCTCCTGGGGTCCTGTCGCCCACCTTCCTACTCTGCCACTGAGGAGGGCCGCGAGCAGTTCCAGCTGCCTCCCGGCCAGAGTTGCTGAATCCCAGGAAGGTGGGCTGTCAGGAAAATGCCCTAGCCCACCTCTTGGCGTCGGAGTTGTGCAGATCTGCTTTTGCATTGATAAATCAGACGGGCGTGTTTTCAGACGGTCACAGCCTTGATTCTTTTAAATATTACAGATTAGTGTCTAGTTGCGTAAAGGGACATGCACGAGCTGTTTAGGGAAATCTGATGAAAGCTCTTAGGAAAATTTAATGGAATGTATACGGCGGTGTCGTTATCTTTCTTGGTTTACATTTACAGTTGTCCTTCAATTACAGGCAGATGTCTTCAGAGCTCCCCGTAATTATTCAAGTACCTGCTAACATTAAAGTTTATGTGTTTGTACTTTGCTGTATTTCCGAAAGTCTGGATTTGTTTTCGAGAGTAGGTAAAAATGATATTTGTTTTAGTCTGTGGTCCTGCTTGTGGGTGTGGGGAGTGCTGGCGATTCCAAAACAAACAAAATAAAAAGCTTACTACATTGTGCAGAAAATCAGAAATCATGAGAGATGAACATTATTGCATACACTACAGTTTCTAACTAGGCAATTAGAGAATGGGTTTTTCATTTAGATAAAAATGGGGTAATCAGTGATGTGCAGAGCTCTGAGCACTTGCTACTAGTTGTAAGAATTGAGACTGACCATAGCATCAAAATTAATGTCTGTCAGATAAGCATTCCCTCCTCTCCTTAGTGGTCAGCATTTCCTGTTTCCTATCAGTTAGCTGTGGAAAACGTGGTATAACTAACTCTTGATTAACGTAGATTTGCGTACCCAGTTTTGTGACTCCTCTACTTAAGACTGTTAACCTCTTTCTGAAAATGTTGGCGGAAATGTGCTGATGTTAAGGTGAGAGGGCTTATTGTAGGTAAATGAAAATGTCTCTTTTTTAGTGACACTCCTAGAAGTGTCACTGGTAGTGAAATTGCATTTGATGACTTTTTTTTTTTTTTTTTTTTTTTGTGAGTACCGGGGGCTACCTCAGGACCTCGTGCACCAGCAGGCGCCCGTGCCGCTGAGCATTATCACTGGCCCTTTTTTCGTATGTGGGTTCCGGGAGTCGAACTCGGGCCCTGGCACTTGCCAGACAGGAGCTTATGCCTCTGAGCCATCTCACCGGCCCCCATAAATAGCTTTTTAAAAATGAAACCATCTCTTATTTTAAAAAATGATCTACAGAAATGAGACAGTGATTTTTTGGTATGAAATATAAAGTATAATTTTGAGGAAGTTATATTGTGTGAGTAAGAGATGGTGTTAAATTCTTATCTAAATATTTTGTATATGTATTGAATTGTAATAAACTATGCATGGTCTGTTTTTCAGAAATTATAATCACATATTCTGATTCCATGGCCTGGTTTAGGAGGTAGCATTTTTTTCTGAAAATAATAAATGCTAGCATGTGACAGTGTGAGCATGTTTTTTTAACACATGTGAAACCCTTGATTCAGAAACTTAGAAAATGGTAAAGAAGAGACACAATTTGATGTTTCTTGTTTGTTTATGTGTATTTTCAGTTACAGTTAACTCATCTGTTTTTGGCATTAATCTTTACACGTGTAGCATCTGTGGTTGTCGTGGAGTCCATCGTGTACTGCTGTGGAAAGGCTTATTGTCAGCAGTGCCTTTGACAGTGGGCCTGCTGATACACAAGCTGCACAATTTCAGTTAACCTTTTGAGATCTTGGAATAATAACTGATTTCTGTACTTTCTCACTCTATTTTATTCCTTAGTAAGCAGATGAGTTAGTTCTACTGTTATAATTGTATGGACCCTAAGACAATACTTGAGGCTGCTTATGGTTTCTGTAACAAATGAATGCTAAAGTTTAGTGATTTTAGAGATTAGTACTTTTAAACCATATTGTCATGGTAAAGTATTTTATATTATCAAGGCACAGATATCTCCAGGTAATTTGTATATGTAGGTGATTTATAATATATTTAAATTGTTTGAGTAATCTTCCAGATTGATATTTCTATTCAGTCCTTACAGTTTTAGGTAACACTGCAGGTCATATTAATCTGTTTGTTAGGAAAACACTTTCGCTGAAAGCTTACATCACTTTTTAAAATTAAATATAAATGATGCCAATGTGACTGCTTCATGCCAGAAGTTAGATTTAGTAAGCAACATGTCTGTGGAGGTAGGGGAAGGCAGAGAATATCAGGACATTTTGAGAGAGTACCATTACAAATTCTTCCTGTTTTGTTTTGTTTGAGGCAGAATCTCACCTTACAGTTCAGGCCTGCCTCAAATTTGCGGTGAGCCTCCGGCTTCAGCCTTCCAAGTGCTGGGATTACAGGTGTGCCCGGCACCTCTCTCTTTTTTTTTTTGTGGGTACCTGGGGTCGAACTCAGGACCTTGTGCGCCAGCAGGCGCCCGTGCCGCTGAGCGATATTACCAGCCCTTTTTTCATATGTGGGTACTGGGAGTTGAACTCAGGACCTCGCGCTTGCCGGGCAGGCTCTTAACACTGCTGAGCCATCTCACCGGCCCTCTCTTTCTTAAACTTCCAATTTGCTTAAGAATTTTTGCTGTGGTGAGCCACTTTCTGAGCACTGATTGGGAAAGTAGTAGTAGTTCCTGCTAGTTTTACTACTAGTAATACTAGTGGTAGTATTAGTACTGGTAATACTAGTAGTAGTATTAATACTAATGATGCTGTTATTGCTAGTAGTAGTACTAGTAGTAATAACAATAGTAGCTGATAGAAGGTGTGTTGGGATAGAACAAAGGTTATGAACCAATATTTTAGAAAAACTCATCTCTCTGTCTTGAAATACAGTGTCCTGCAGTGTCCTGCTTGTTTGTACTTTTAAAATAACAGCAAAACATGTTGCTTCTATCACATCCTCCTTTCCCTGGGCAGTGCTGAATTAGTATGTGAAGTGATTCCCTGCTCAACACCATCTGTAGAGAAACACTGATAATGAGCTGGTGATACACTTGTCCCGTGCTGTGAAATCTGTCCTGTTTTTAATTAGGCTATTGTGCAACCTTGAAGTTGAATATTGATGCACTATATATTAAGTGGGCACTAATAATGTGCCAGATGTTGTATTGGGCAATTAAAATAAAATAGCAAAAAAGGACATAGTTATTGCCATTATGAAGCTTGGATACCATTGGGGGAATTTGTTTGGGGACTAATGGCATAAGTGAGAAACGGTGGCTTTGATGAGTGCTGTGAAAGGGACACAGATTGATGAGAGCCTGTTTGGGAGGGTCAGCGAAGGCTCCCTGAGGAAGTTAGAGTTGAGCGACGGTAGAAGGGATGAGTGGGAATTAATGAGGCTGAGAGAATTAAGAGTGCTGTCCACACTGCAGTAAACTGACCAACAGGTGGAAATGGTCCAGAGCGTGGTGCATCTGAGGAACTGAAAGTAGCCCTTAACGTGTTCTGAGGGAAGGTAGGACAAAGGGTAAGTCTGCGCAGGGAGGGACCGGACGCCTGGTTTCATAGGCTGCGGGTCACTGCGGGCTGTACAGTTTTCAACCCCATGGTGACCTCAGGTGTGAGCTTAGAGTAGGTCTAGAGTAGGTCTGGCTGTGGTGGGGAGGAAGTTGGCAAGAAGGACAAGAGGAATACGGGTAATCATCTGGGAGGTTTTGTTGTCCATGGGAGAGGATCGTGTGGATTAGATAATGGAGACAGGAAAGTAGTCAGAAAGCCTGAGGATAAGTAAAGAGCAAAATAGAAGATAGACAATAGGAAGTGGGGACATAGATCTTTCTCAGATGGGAAGGGGGTCAATAGATGGAGGTGAGAGGAAGGAAAGAGGATGAAAAAGAATCAAGATAAACTGGGTGTGGTGGTGCATGCCCTTGGTCCCAGCACTTGGGAGGCTGAGGCAGAAGAATAGAGGAATGGCCAGGAGTTCAAAGCCAGCCTTGAGCCCTGTCTCAGAAACAAAACAAAACAAAACAAAACAAAGAATTAAGTGTTACAAGCATGTACCAATTCCACACAAGGGATGTAAACATTATATACTGCAAACATGCACTAATAAAAATAAATCAATAAACTTAAAAAAGACTTGGGCCGGTGAGATGGCTCAGCGGCATAAGCGCCTGCCTGGCAAGTGCGAGGTCCTGAGGTCGACTCCTGGTACCCACAAGAAAAAAAAAAAAGGAGACTTGAGGTAAAAATCAACAGACTCTAGGAGTGGATTAGAGCGAGGGAGGGGTTCGGGATGACACAGTGATGTTGGTCTGGGGCTGTGGGCTGCCTGGACAGGTAGGTAGGGATGGCAGTAACCAGCAAGAATGCTCTTTGCATACCTTGTTGGTCAGTGACTGTGGCTTGGGTCTGTCCTGAGTCTTTACTTACACCGATTCGCCTCATTCCCAGCAGTCCCACCAGATAGGGTTATTGGTGTGATTACTGCCATTTTACTAAAGGGTCTGAGGGCTACAGAGCTAGACACCAGTCTCTGTACAAACACATTTGTGTTTGGTGCAGTTAGGGGAGGTAGAGAAAAAGGCAGAGTGAGTGTGGCTTGATAGAGAATGCGCAGTTCAAGGGAGCTATCGGTGTTGTTTCATTTTGGTTTAATCAAAAAAATGAACATACATCAGTGAGAAGCATCTAGTTGAGGGAAGAGCTGAATATTATAGAAAAAGGAGCTGGGTGTGGTGGTGCACGCCTGTAATCCCAGCACTTGGGAGGCTGAGGCAGGAGGATCACCATGAGTTTGAGGCCAGCTCGAACTACATAGCGAGAGTGTATCTCAAAAAACCGGATAAAAATAAAAAAGGAGAGTGGAGTTACATTAGTAAGATTCTGAGTGAAAATGAGATACAAAGTTCAAGGAGAGAGCATGGCCTTATATTGAGAGGACAGCTGTTAAATTTAGTGGGCAGGAGAGAGAATGAGGACAGATGAGTCTGTGCTGACAGTGGCCATCCTCCTCCTCCTCCTCCCCCCTCCCCCTTCTCCCCTCCTCCCTTTCCCCACCCCCTTCGCCCCCTCCTCCTCCTCTTATAAAGTGGGAGCCTGGGTCAGTTGCTGAAAGCCACACTTGACAGAGTGGGAAAGGTTTGAAGTAAGGAGTGGGAAAGTGGTAGGCCAGAGGGATAGAGGGACGACCTAGTAATGTTGGGGGCCTCCTTGGCATTGTCATCATGAATCTGCCCTGTGGCTTTCTCCAGCAAGCCTCACCTACCATATCTTGAGTACAGGCAAATAATGGGTATAACACTAGGGTTTGTCAGGTATTGTAGCAAAGGAGTTTTTATGTAGACAAGAATGTTCCTGAAATGAAATGGTAGTGAAGATGAAGAAAGGGGATAGTTTGACAAGGAAGCAGAAATGATAGGAGTCGATCATCATGTTGATGCAAAGGATAGGAGAGAGAAGTAGATAAAGAGGATATCACATTTTTGTTATGATGCCACATTTCTGTTTGGCGAAACATTTTTGCCTTGATATCTATAATGTTTTGAATAGTGTACCGCCAAAATTTGTGCCCGCCGGAACCTCAGAATATGATCTTATTTAGAAATAAGCTCTTTATACATATAAATAAGAGTAGAGATAAGATCATTGTAGATTAGAGTGGACCCTAAATCCATTGAGATTGTATTAATAAGAGACAGGGAAGGACACACAGAAACTAGAAGGCGGCTGGTGAAAGTGGGGACAGGGACTGATGTGTCTACACGCCACGGAACACCAGGGGCTGCCAGGAACAGAGACCTGGACCAGTTCCTTCTGGGTCTCCAGGAGGAACCAGCTCTCCAGCACCTTTATTTTAGACGTCTCACACCCACAGCTGTGAGAAAATGCACTTAATATTTTAAGCCGCCAAACTTGCAGTAAGTTGTTCTGACAGCTGTAGGAAATGAATACAGCACTGTTCACTGAAGCAAGGAATCCAGGAGAAGGAGCAGTACTGGTGGGAAAGATAAGTTTAGGATATTGCACATGATTAAGGTCTTCGTTCTCTTTTGCACATCTCTAGCGTAGTCTCCTAATTCTTTTTTTTTTGTGGGTACTGGGGGTCGATCTCAGGACCTCGTGTGCCAGCAGGCACCCGTGCCGCTGAGTGGTATCACCGGCCCTTTTTTCGTATGTGGGTTCCGGGAGTCGAACTCAGGACCTCGCGCTTGCCAGGCAGGCGCTTATGCCACTGAGCCATCTCACCAGCCCTCCTAATTGTTTCTTAGTCCCACTTGAGAAAACACTTTTTGTTGCCCAGTAATTCTACAATGATTCATTTATTGGTTCTTGTAAAATACCTGGCTTACACAACTTATAGGAGAAAAGGTGTACTGTGGCTCGTGGATTCAAGGCAGAAATGGCACGGAGGAGGAAGGCTGCTCAGTTCATGGCAGCCGGAAGCAGAGTGAGCAAGAAACAGCAAGAAACGTGCCTTCCAGTGCCAGCCCCCACACCCGGGAGGGGAGGCCTCCTCCAGCTGTGCCCCTCCTGCCAGTCCATGCAGCTGTTAACTCATCAGTGAGCAGCCGGTGCCCTTGAGTCCTGGTTCCTTGGGAAAGCTCCGCCTCTGACCACCTGAGACTCTGGGGGACATTTCATATCTGAGCTGTAACAGAATTTAAAAAGACAAATCTGATTCTGTCCCTCTTCTTTCTATACCTCCCTGTTACCCATTGGCCCCGAGCTCAGACTCTCCAGCATGCCGGGCAGAGCTGAGCTGTCCGTCTGCTTGTCTGTCTCCCGGTAGCTGCTTTGGCCTCAGTAGAGCCAGTCTAACTGTCTCGTAGCTCTCCGAACAGCCTTGCTCTTTCATGACCCCACTGCTCTGGCATATGCCTTTGTGTAGAATGCCTTTTCTCTTTGCTGTCTGCAGTGTCAAACACCCATTCATCTTCCTGCCACCGCTCTGCGAAGGCTTCGTCACCCCACCCTCCCTGCTTTCTGCCCCAGCACCTCGCGCTCAGTGTTCCCTTAGGTGTGTGCTGGTGAGCACCGTGTCTGCCTCTGGGATGGCAGCTGCTTGAGCGTGAGGACCCTGTCTTAGGTAAAAAACCTCAGCTTTTAAATGCTTTGTGAAGGCTGGTTTAGGGGTCGTGTTGTCTCTGTGAATCATTTTGATTTTTAGGAGGTTTTGTTCTTTGCAGTGCTTCACTCGGTATTAAGTCCTTTGAGTATAGAGATCACATTGACTTACAGGATTACGGAACTGGTCTTTGGCCCCTTTTTAAAATTGAAAGTCTGGAACTCACGTTAAACACCAGCCTTTCTGACCTTCATATATCCTCGTCTCACCTGTCAAGGGTTTTCATTTCTCAGACCCTTTTCTTCTTTGTTCGTGTATCAGCAAATCTTCAACATCGTCCTCTTTCTGATTGCCTCCACTTACCTTTTTTTTAATTGGGCACCTCTCAGGTGACTGACAAGCACTGCCTGATCTGACCTCTGGATGTCCTGCCAATAACCTGTCTTTTTTTTTTTTGGTACAGGGGATTGAGCCAGCTCCTTCACACTGAGCTACATCTTACTCCCCCCTACCCCTTTTTTTTTTTTAATTGAAAAAGGGTCGCCCTAAGTTACTAAGTTGCCTAGGCTGAGCTGGAACTTGCACTCCTCCTGCCTTGGCCTGCCAGGGGGCTTGGATTTCAGGCTTGCTTCACCACCCATTGGTGTACATGTAGTGGGCTTAGTGTTATTTTTTAATGATGTAATAAATACTTAAAGTTTTCTTTATTTTAATTTCGAATACTGCAATTATGAGTACATATAACTCAAAAAAAAAAAAAAAAAAAGGCTCTTTGGGGCCTCAGAATTAGTCCTGAAACCAAAAGTTTGAGAATCTTAAGGTATTGGGAAGTTGTAAAGCCTTGATGATGGATTCAAGTTTCCTAGCATTCTAATTATCATTCAAAAGCTCTAATTTTTATCTTCATTAACAAATACTGTTTTCTTGAATAACAAATTTATTTGTTCTCAAGAACACATCTGCCAGATATTTTAATCTGAATTTCTTTCAAGTAAAAATGCTATTCATTTAAAAAGAGAAGTTAAGTTTGCTACTTAAGCGGTTCCCTAAGTGCCCTTTTGAGACAGTGTAGTTTGGTAGATAGAAATGCTGTATGCAAACTTCCCGTTTCATCACTTACCTATTAAAGAGACAATCGAAGATTGAGGTTTTTAAAAATTAATAATGTGACTACTTTATGAAGGACATCAAATGAACTGACTTCTTGGACAGTGGACTAGTATTTGAGTGCTGGTGTTTAGCTTTTACATCTTCAGTACAAAGGTCAGCGGGGTGAAGAAGACAGCGTTGTTAATGCAGCTTTGACTCCTGGACTCTCAGAAGTGCGCAAGTTCAAGGCCAGCCTGGGTAACTTCGTGAGACCTTGACTCAAAATTTGTGGTTGTTTTGAGACAAAGTCTCACTCTCTAGTTCAGGCTGACCTTGAACTCACTACATAACCCAGGCTGGCCTCAAACTCACAGTGATCCTCCTGTCTCTCAAGTGCTGGGATTACAGGCATGTGCCACCATGCCTGGCTTCTCAAAATAAAAAGGTGAAAAGGTTTGGGGATGTAGCTCTGTCCTAGTTACTCTTCTCATTGCTGAGACAAAATACTGACAGCCAAAGTTAAAGGGGAAAAGGTTTATTTAGCTGCTGACAGTTTGTAGAGATTTCAGTCCATAATCAGCTGGCTCCACGGCAGGGTGGCACATGGCAGAGGGCAACAGTTCATGGTGGTGGAAGACAGCAAAAGCAACAAGGGAGAGTGACCAAAACAAACCTTTTTCTGTCTCTTATATTGTATCCAGCCTACCTGTGTTAGAGCAGTGCCGATCCAGTCAGTGGACATGAGAATGTGTTCTTTTTTTTTTTTTTTTTTGTGGGTACCGGGGGGTCGACCTCAGGACCTCGCGCGCCAGCAGGCACCCGTGCCTCTGAGCGATATCACCGGCCCTTTTTTCGTATGTGGGATCCGGGAGTTGAACTCGGGCCCTCGCGCTTGCCGGGCAGGCGCTTAAGCCGCTGAGCCATCTCACCGGCCCGAGAATGTGTTCTTGAGAACGAATAAATTTGTTAACTTCAAGAAAACAGTATTTGTTAATGAAGATAAAAATTGAAGCTTTTGAATGAAAATTAGAATGTTGGGAAACTTGAATCCAGTATCAAAGCTTGATAGCACCCTTAATCCCAGCATTGCACTACGAATCAATCACACACTCTAGATTCAGCCACCTTTGAAGAAAAAGTCCCTATGACCGCATGGCTTTGAGGGACATCTAGACATAAACCATAACAAGCTTAATGGTAGGATGCTTACTTAGCATGTATGAGACCCTGGGTTCAATCACTAGTACCACAAAAAAAAAAAAATAAACAAACACTACTTCCTTTAATGAGAGGAGGATTGTGTAATATGTAAAGATTTTCTTATTAATTGGAAGCTCAGTATTTGATACTCGATAAATTGTAGATATTTTTATAGTGATAGCCTACCATCTCTCTGATTTTTTACTTTTTTTTTTTTTTTTTTTTTGTGGGTACCAGGGGGTCGACCTCAGGACCTCGTGCGCCAGCAGGAGCCCGTGCCGCTGAGCGATATCACCGGCCCCTTTTTCGTATGTGGGTTCCGGGAGTCGAACTCGGGCCCTCGCGCTTGCCGGGCAGGCGCTTATGCCGCTGAGCCATCTCACCGGCCCTGATTTTTTACTTTTACACTTGTTTTATTGACTATCTGAACTTTAAAGTGTTTTGGAAAGTACAATAGGTGAGTATGGATGATAGATTTTAGACTATGGTTTAAATGGTAAATTGCCAGAGATTCAAATTCTAGTTTGTACCTTCCATCCTAAATTGCATTTTCAGACATAACCAGCATACAGACTTTTAAAAGCATGACTGTTTCTTCTAGTAGATAGCATTTTATACACACACTTCAAAAGATGCAGAAACACTTATTGGTAGACTTGATAACATGTATGTCTTTATGAGCATCTTTGTGTGCTATAGTTCCTTACAGTTAAATTGCTGTTTGGAGTCAGCTGTTCTCTTTATAATTCCTAAATGACATGGGGAACGTGTGTGAATGTCTGCCTGTTTGCATGCCTGTGTGTGTGCACAAGTTCCTGTGCTTGCCAGTGTGCACGCAGGTATAGGGTGTGGGCTGGGAGTGCAGAGTCTCTAGCTGAGAGGCTCTGGCTCTGAGACTGGGGAGGGCTTGCAGGTGGAGCTAGACACAGCTTCCTCGGAGCTTTCCCATTATTGCCAGAGTGACAAGGTTGTCAGGGTTCTGAGTTTTACTCCCATGCACTTTGTAATTTGGGGCAACACATATAGCAGTGTCTTTGGCCTGCATTTCCACACGTGCAAAATAAAGATGTTATATTGCATTGTTTTTTAGGTTCCTTGGCCATTTAACATTTAATCAAAAGTTTATGCTTGTATGCTGTATGGAAACTAATGGGTAAGCTGCATCCAGATTCCCTGATGTGCAACTAGATGTTCACTAATTTCTTGTTTTAGTTTCTTTTCCCAATTTGAGGCTTTTAGAGGGAGGTTTAAGGTAAAGTAATTAACATTTTTATCCATAAGACAGTTTAGAAATACTGTGAAGTCTAATTTATATTTGGAAAGAAAAAGTGCACTGTTATGTTAAAACATAACCACTGTTATGTTTAGAAGATTATATGGGCAGAGGATTTAGGTCTAGACATAGTAGAATAATGGAAAATTCTGAATAAAACAATTAGTTTGATTTTGGTGTTAGAAAATAACAGTAGATAAGAATTATATTAGAAAGGAATTATCTGGCTAGAAAAGTTTGGATGTTTTAAAAGAGAATACGTTGTGAGAAATAGAATGAAAATGATTTCATTAAATGCAAAAGAATGGCGATGATAGTCCTATAAATGTTATTTGGTTAAAATCCTCCGTCCTTCTTGCCATTTCTGGTAATACCTCATTTCAGCTTTGTGGAGTATACTTTGAAATTTAAAATTTAGTTTATGATTGACATGTAATACTTACGCATATTTAATGGGGCACACCATGATATTTCCATAGATGTATACATACTGTATGACTAAATCAGGGTAATTAACGTGTTCATCACCTTAAACATTTATTATTTATTAAGAGGACAACATTTAAAAACCACTCCTCTAGCTATTTTGAAATATAAATCATTGTCATTCTACTATGCAGTAGAACACTGGGATTTATTCCTTCTCCCTAACTGTAACTTCTTTTTTTTTTTTTTTATCATTTTTTTTGTTTTTTTTTTTTTTGTGGGTACCGGGGGTCGACCTCAGGACCTCGCGCGCCAGCAGGCGCCCGTGCCGCTGAGCGATATCACCGGCCCTTTTTTCGTATGTGGGTTCCGGGAGTCGAACTCGGGCCCTCGCGCTTGCTGGGCAGGCGCTTAAGCCGCTGAGCCATCTCACCAGCCCCCTAACTGTAACTTGTGCCCATTAAATACCCTCTCCCTGTCTACACTGCCTTAACCCTCCCTCACCTCTGGTAACCACTGTTGTGCTGTCTCCTCCTGTGAGAATGACTTTTTTACGTGAGGGAGCTCATGCAGTATTGCTTTTCTGTGCCTGGTATCCCACTTAAACATGGTGTCTTCCAGGTCCAGCCACGTTGCTGCAAGTGACATGGCTGAATAGCGTTCCATTGTGTCTGTACACCACGTTTCTTTATCCATCCACCCGTCGGTGGGCACTAAGTAGTGCCATGTCTTGGCTGTTGTAAGTACTGCTGCAGATGGCTTCAACCTGCCGATTTCATTCCCTTTGGGTATGGTACATACGCAGGTGTAGGATGGCTGGATCATGTGGTAGTTCAGTTGTTAGTGTTTTGAGGAAACATCACACTGTCTTCTATAATGGCTATATGAATTGGAACCTTTTTTCTGGTAAACACTGATAAATTGAAGAGGATACACACACACAATAGAGAAAGACTCCGTGTTCATGGTTTGGAAGAATTAATGTTGTTAAAATGCCCACACTGCTCAAACTGTTCTTCAGATTCAATATAGTCCCCATCAAAATGCCAGTGGCTTCACTCACAAAAATAGAGATAATAACTCTAGCTTGGAGTGGTGCCACAAAAGACTGAATAGCTGGAGCAGTCTTAAGAGCAGAAGAACAAAGCTGGAGGCATCTCAGTACCTGTTCCAAAGTAGACATAGTGGTACAGTAATGGAAAGAGCAGGATGGCAGTATAAAGGAGACGCCTAGGTCAGTGGGACAGAGTAGGGACTCCAGGCATGAAGCCACTCGTCTGCAGCGGGGAAGGGGTGCTGGGAAGCCTGGGTGGTTCCAGCAGAACTGTGAAATGAGAGCCTTCCTGTTTACCATACACAAAAATCAAGCAGGGGCGGATCAGAGACTTACGTGTGAGACCTGACCCTGTGAAACTACTCAAGGTTAGTAAGCGTAGGGGGAGAGCTTCGCCAGGCCGCTCGGGGTGAGTGAGCGCCAGGGGAGAGCCTCCCGAGACTACTGGAGGTGAGTGAGCGTAAGGAGAAAGCTTTGCGACTTCGTCATCGATCTTTCTTCTGTCTCCCAACTCCATTCCAGCGGATACTGTGGTTCACGAACCACATTTTGAGAATCTGCCTTAGGAAATACCTGCGGTTGATGTAATGAATTGGGTGGAGCAAAGGCCAGGATTTCAAGGCCCAGAGATCTGCCTGGAATGAGGTTGGGTCATTCTTATTTTCTCTGTAAATGTACCTTCATGATCAGATGCAAATAAAATCTGTAGGTAATGTAATCTTCAACTGTTTGTTTTTTTTGTAAAAGGCTTTTTGAGTATTGCTCAGCGTCGAAGGGTGAAGGGTGAAGTCAGCTGTGTCTCTGCATCTTACCTCTCCCCAGCTGAGGCGCGGGGCAAGTAAGACAGGTGGAAGATGCCCAGGCGCTTTTTATGGCCAGACCAGTTTCAGGCTTTTTGTTTACTAGCTGTGTGATCCTGAGCAAATTGTTCAAAGCCTGAAGCTTCCAGTTTCCTTAACTGTTAAAAAAAAAAAGAAAAGTTGAGTGTGATAAGAATCGGAGAGTGTGTGGAGGTCTGCCTGCCATATGCTGGGTGGAAGCTTGCTTTGTGCGGTGTGAACATTGTCGGTAATCAAACAGAGGCACCGTAGCTGTAGAATGGGATTTGTCCTGAGGCCACCTGCTCGACCCTTCCCGCCTGCCTGGGAAGGCAGGAAAGTTGGGTCAAGTGCTGTTTTGCTCCTGACCAGCTAGATAGTGGTTGAAAATATGTGGGCCTCAATGGGCCTTGGTTTTGTTATCTAAATAGTAATTGTAGGGGGCCGGTGAGATGGCTCAGCGGCGTAAGCGCCTGCCTGGCAAGCGCGAGGGCCCGAGTTCGACTCCCAGAACCCACATACGAGAAGAAGGGCCGGTGATATCGCTCAGTGGAACGGGTGTCTGCTGGCGCGTGAGGTCCTGAGGTCGACCCCCGGTACCCACAAAAAAAAAAAAACAATAAATAGTAATTGTAATGTTAGTCTTTATGTTCTGCGGTCCTTTTCATTCTAAAATTCTATGACATTAGAAGGATTTCTGTTAAATATCTAGAAATTTCTTTTTTCTTTTTTTTTTAGAAATTTCTGATCTTGACAAAATTTATCAGTAATTTTTCTTAGTGAAAATGCTTACATCTTAGGTGAGAAAATTTACTTAAATATTATCAAATTTAGAGTAAGTTTGAAATAACCCTAAAAATTTGTACTTTCAACTTTGATGTCTCTATCTTTTTAAAGAATTGTTTACTTTCTGAGTTGAGCTCTTCAGGAGCCGTTACTTCATTTAATCGAGTTCACAAATGGCCACTTTCAGAAGACCTTTATGCTATTTCCATTTTCTCTGTCTTTTTAGAATATAATTATGTGTGGTTGACATTTTGCTTTTGCAACTAAAACATTTAAATATGAGAAAAATAAAGGTTGATTTGCATTTTGGTCTACCCATTAAATACTACTCCTGCCTCTTTTTTTCTTTGAGATGGGGTCTCACTCTGTAATTTAGGCTGGCCTTGAACTCATGTGTAACCCAGGCTGGCCTCAAACTCACGGCAGTCCTCCTGCCTCAGCCTCCTGAGTGCCGGGATGACAGGTTTGCATCACCATGCCTGGCTCTGCCCCTTTAACTCCAGAAGATTTTACTCACTTATGAATAAATCATGCTGTTTGTAGTTTAAAGGGAAGAACACTAGGGCAACTAGACAGTGTGTGCCTCTTGATATAGCACAGCGTGCCTACATCCTTAGGAGGAAGGGTACGTGAATCTAATAAAAATACTTAGATTTAACTTGCATTTTACAAGAAACATAAGGAGTAAAGGAGCATGTTAGACAATAATACAAAGAAGACAAATGCAGAATGATAGTGCAATAGAAAAAGAGGCAAGAATTGGTACAGTTTAAATGGCTGGGTATGTCTTTCTGGATCTGTCAACTTCAGTATAAGCTGCATATTGTTCAAAGTACACACACAGTATTACGCAAATACTTGTTTTCTCTTGGTAAGTCTTTTGTTTTAGAGACCCTACTATCGCCTAGGTCATTTTGTTGTTCTTTTCCTGAGCAGGACTTTCTGGCCAGGCTTCCTTGTACTTTTGTTCCAGGATGCGCCACACACTGTTGGGAGAGGCGGTTCTTTGTGTGTTAATGAATGCCAGTCTGGGAGACATTTTTATGACGGGGAAGTTTTTCCAGGCAGGAGATTTGTGGTGGTTGTTGCTGATCCTGTTCTTCAGGGCTGGGACGCGGCTCTGCCGACGGGCAGCCCTGGGTGTGTGTGATTCCCGGCGTTGCGAAGACAAGAGCAGAGCTGGATACTTCCTTACCCTTGTGGGAGACGGTGGAGGTGGAGTTCCGCCTTACCGAGTATCTCGTGTCTGTCTGTCCTGTGTCGTGATTCCGTCCTAGTGTCAGTTCTCTTAGCACCTAAATCTCAGTAGAACATATTCCTGCTTGGGAATTCTAATAAAGGGATGGCCTGGCACTGTCCAGGACAGTAGTCGCTGGCCTGGTGTGACTGTTGGGTGTCCTTGGAGTCTGACTGGTCCTGTCCAGATGAGCTGCGTAGTGGACTCAGAAGTCAGTAACTGTTACATTGATTGTCTCTAAATGTGCGGAGTTAGTAGATATACTGTGGGTGTCTATTTCACCTATTTTCTCTTTTTAAAATGGGGCTCCAGGAACGTTTTAAATTATGTAGATACCTGGTATCAAATTCTGTTGCATGGCTTTTCCTATTACAGTGGAAATGGGCATTAAGGACTTCTCTGAGGAAGGTCACGATAAGGCAATTTGATAAACCTTTAACTTTTAAAAATATCTTGTGTAAAGACAAACACTAGAATCACAAAAACACAAAACAAAAACAGACAAACAAGCAGTGACAGGCTGGTGGCAAGACTAGATATAGAGGTGTCCTTGCAAACCTGAAATGGGAGGTTGAGTAGCAGCACCAGCAGCCCTCCTGTGGAGGAGGGGTGGCTGCATGCAGAGGAATGGAGGGGGTCCGGAAACAGAGGCACCAGCACATCCCCGGGGAGAGAGCAGGACAGTGGGACAGTGGCGGAACTGCCTCTAGGTCAGACCGGAGTGGAGACAGATTGGGCGTCAGTCACATGGAGGGGCTGCGAGAAGACTGAAACTGACTAGGATAGATGTGGAGAGTTTGAGAAGTTCCTCACAAAAGCTGCTTTCGAAAAGAGTTTACTCAGTTCTGAAGGAGCACGGGTGAGTAGAATCCCAGTTCATCCAGGCAGAAATAAGTTTGAAGGGAAGAGAAAGTTTCCATTCAAGTCAGGATGCATACTGAAGGAGGTAAATTGCAGAACCACAGGGCTGGCCACGCAGAGAGCCCTGGTTTGTAGGTAACCAGTCTGCCTTCAGGCCAGAAGAGGGGGCGTCCACCAAGTCTGTCGTGGGTAGACCATGATAACTAAGTGTTGGTCAGATGAAGGGGTAAAGATTGATACTCAGCCATAAAAAGAAGTGAAGCAGTGATGCGTGCTATCGCATGGAGGAACCTGAAAACATGCTAAATGAAAGAAGCCAGGCTTACAGCAACTTCTACATGGCCACCTTCTCCCAAGTGTGAGCAAAAACCGGTTAAACACAAGTAACAGAAACGCATTCCACTTGAATCCTGTAAAAAAGTACTATAGCCAAAAAAATAAAAATTGGTAGACTAATATAACAACGAACAGTAGAGGCATATCATAGAAAGATGACTGACTACAAAGAAGATGAAAATTGTAAACATAAAAAGTCATTGCAGAATAAAAATTAAATTAGGAAAATAAAAATAGACACGGTAAGGACTTAAGAGAATATTATAAATATGAAAAATAGGAAAGGAATGATTAATATTAGTATAATTGGAGTCCTTGAGGAAACATGAAAATGCTTAAGACTACTGTCAATAAATCATATCACTGGTGGGCAAGTGGAATGATTCAGCTGTGGGAAATAGTAGACAGTTTCTTAACAAGTTGAGCATAGAATTACCATACAACCCAGCAGTGTAACTCCTAGGTATACCTAAGAGAATTGAAAACAAGTACGTGCTTGTGTATCTTCATAGGAGCGTTCGTGATACTCAAATGTCTGTCAGTGGTTGGGCCTTGATAGCTAAATGTTTGTCAGATGAATGGGTAAAGAGATCACAGTGTATACACACAGTGGACTGATTGATGCTCAGCCTTAAAAAGAAGTGAATCAGTGATGAATGCTATCACATGGATGAACCTTGAAAACGTGCTAAATGAAAGAAGCCAGACACAAAAGAGCACGTAAATACTTCCATTTATACGAAGTATCTGGAATTTGTAAATCAGTGGAGGCCAAATGCAAATTGGCGATTACCAGAAGCCAGTGAGAGAGATGGGAAAACGGGGAGCGCCTGCTCCACAAGCATAGATCGGTTTCTTTTGGGTGGTTGCAAACATTGTCAGTGTGTTAAATGCCGCTGAATTACTCACACTGAGATAGTTCATTCAATGTTGTATGAATTTCACTTTAAAAATAACCAACTTTTTACAAAAACAAAAAACTATAAACAGAACATCGTGGAAGAACTCAAGATTGAATCTGCAGTAGACCTAGAACGATTAACCCCAAGATATATTTTAGTAAAATCCTGAGCTCTAGAAATGAAGCAAAAAGAACTTTGGGAATCCAGACAAAAGACCAAGTCACTTGTAAGAGGGAAAAAAAGATCAGGACTAGATTTCTCAATAGCAGTGTTTCATATCAGAAGCCAGCGGGGTAATGCATTTAAAGTACTCAATGAACAAAAGTGTGAGCCTGAGGTCTCTTATCTAGCTGAATTAATTTTAAGTATAAGGACTAAAGAAACATGCCAGGTCTCGGGGTGTAGTGCTGTGAAAGCTTTCTGGGTTGAACATAGCACCACCGCTTGGCGCCCTCACATACTGTTAATGTGAGTGGCTACCTTGACGCACACTTGTCTGTACCGTACAGGATGATGGCCTGAACTGGACGTGTATGCTCACGTTCTGAAGATAAAGCTGAAACACTGAAAAGGCTTCTTAAAGTAAAATGGAAACAACATTTTGTCTTAAAAATACTGTTCCTTGTGGAATTTTTCTGCCACCTAGATATCTTACTTGTACTATTTATTTCCTGTCAGTTTAGATGGATGTCTCAGTGAATAATTTCGTGTCCGTAGATTCATGTCAAAGACTGCCATTCTTGAATACTAACTATTAGAGTAAAATAAAGAAGATTAAGCATACTTAATGTTTTCACTTGTTCTCTAAGGCACAGTTAGTGGACCTGAGATCTGAACTGACAGAGACCCAGGCAGAGAAAGTTGTGCTGGAGAAAGAGGTCCACGACCAGCTCTTACAGTTGCACTCCATCCAGCTGCAGCTTCACGCGAAAACTGGGCCCAGTGTTGACTCTGGTACCATCAAGGCGAAATTGGTGAGTAGCTGAAAGAGTGGTGTGTGTTCTGTATCTAGAGGGTGAGGCCATGTGAGTATAAAATGTTCATGTATTCATCGTGGGAAATTTAGATACAGGAAGTGCAAAGTTTGTAATCACCATGCACATCCACAACTTCATCACTAAGAGATAATGAGTGATATCAGTAACCAGCTGATAGAACTTTTTCTACTTAAAAACCTGTGCATAAATAAGTTTAAGAGGTAATCACCATGCACATCCACAACTTCATCACTAAGAGATAATGAGTGATATCAGTAACCAGCTGATAGAACTTTTTCTACTTAAAAACCTGTGCATAAATAAGTTTAAGAGGTATTTGTAATTAAGACATATGAACAGTTTTTTGTTGTTGTACTGTACCAGTTAGGATTAAATTCAGCTGCGTATAACAAATTGGGGTTATTCTGTCTTTTATTATATTTTTATTTGTTTTTTATTTATGTATTTGTTTTTGTAGTGGGGCCTTCCTCATGTTAGCCAGGTGCTCCACCATTGGTGTTTTTTTTTTTTTTTTTTTTTTTTTTTTTTGAGACAGGTCTCACTAAGTTGCTCTCTTTCATCCTCCTGAGAGTAGCTTGGATTATAGGCATGTCCGGTGGTCTGATTCTAGAATAGTAGATACTTTTCTCTTACCAAAACCCTGAGGCAGGCAGCACAAGTTGGATATACCAGCCCCAGAAGCCCTAAGGACACAGGTCCCTTTGTTGTGTGGTGCCAACTTAGCTCGTGTCTGCATTTCAGGATTTCTTCATGTCTGCATTCTAGGCAGGAAGCATAGGAATCTAAGGAAAGGACACACATGTGTCTCAGCATGCTCACTTTCTCCAAGGAACTTTTCGCAACATTCTCAGCGATTTCTGCCAGCATCTCATTGGCTGTGCCTGGCTGTGTGTAAGCCTTTTAGTTGGTCACATGGTCAACGGTAGTAAAATCAGAGCTCTGTAACAAGGAAGGTGGGGAAAACAGAACTGGATGCCAGCCAATAGCACGTTCTTTTATACTGTAAGCATTTTCTGCTGAACGCTTTGTAATGCCTGCGTATTAGTGTTTATGAATTTATCATAATTAACCAGTGTCCTCTTAATTAACATGGGTTGCTTAAATAGAAAAAAGTGTTAGTCTCATTTCAGTTTACCCTCTTACGTATTGAGTGTATACCATTGGCAAGGCATCTTGTTAATCATGTGGAGACACAGCGGTAAGGAGCACAGGCAGAGCTTGGGAGGCAGGACGTGAAGGGATGATGTGATGAGTGATGCATTTGTACATTTTACTAATCTTCAGTTAATTTTGTTTGATTGGTTTCTAATATGACAGGATGGAATTTATTTAAATGAATATTTATATTCTTGTAAAGTCCTTTTAAATCCTGAAATTGTATGATTCTACATTAGTAGTGTTTTATTTAACTGAAATAAAAATCAGATCATAACTGCTTCTCTCAAATATTTGATATTAACACTGAGAAGCAGTCTGCAATTTCATTAGAAAAAGAATTTACCTTAACATTAGACTTGAAACACCGAGTACTGTAGAAAAGAGTACTGAACCAGTTATGTTGACTAATTTTAGTAAAATAGATTATAGACTCATACTATGCAGTTAACTATTGTTTGTGGATTTGCAAATGTATTTATTCTAATGAACTTTACCAAAATGATATTCAACATATAGAAATTTTCTTTGTAATGACTGTACCACTAGATAAATTCATTTTTTGGATGGTTTTCTAATTATAAAACTTCTTTCTTGTACCTTAAGTCTGTCCCCTCTGTGGAGGAGCTGGTAAGTACATAAGTTATGTTTGGCTTTAATATGTTGTGCTGAAGTGTTTCACATGTTTATTTGCATATTACATGTTGTCATTCTTGTATATTTGAAAATGTTAATGATGGCAGTTTTTTAAAGTTCAAACGCCAGAAAAGTTCAGTGGGTGGTCCATTTCTTGCTGCATGGGGTTAAAGATTTTTCTTTTGTTTGTGATTTATAGCCATTACTGTATTTGCAGAGCTATCCGTTTTTGACAACTTTTGAGCTTTGTGACTTGCTTCCAGCCTCTCCTTCAGAAGACCTAGTGGTTTGCCCACATGAGAGTACAGATGCAGATTAAGCAGCCTGCTTCTCACTCCCTTCCGTTTGTTTGAATTTGTTCCTGGGAAAAGAGTGTGCATGTCGGTTTCTTCTTCATCCACTCCTTGTGTTAGAACTTTCATCAGTCTTGAGAATAATTGTGTGACCATTAAAACCACTGGATCTTAAACATTCTTTACCAGAAATTATTTTAGAAATAACAGTATATAAATTCTTAGTATCATTCCCATTACCCCAACCTAGGTCTCAGTTTGTTTTATGCCTTCATTTCTCTTAACGATATATACTTGGCATACCTAAATAGAAAATAATGCTGGGTACATGGCTCAGGGGTAAAGCACTTGCCTATTATGCACAAGGTCCTGGTTCAATCCCTAGCCCTGCAAGTGAAATAAATAAATAACTCTTGTTTGTGACTAACGAACTGGTTAACCTAAAAAAACAAAAAAATTATCTTTAAATCTAAAAGTAATTATCTTTCATTTCCTTAATCCTATGTTTGCTTTTTTCATTTCAGACGTAAGAGTATTAGATTTATTAGGGGTTTAAATCATTAAAACAAAGTGGTATCTTAGTATGTTTCTCAGATTCCACTGCCACGGTATAAGGAAAGTAATTGGAAGTAGATGATTCTCACCATCAAGTTTACTTAGTCCATAGGCCGAAGAAATCTTGGTCTTTTAGGAACACGTTTTCTAAAAATGGTACCAATAAATGTCATAAAAAGGTTTTTGAACATTATTGGGACTGTTTTTGAGGGGGGTCAGGGGAGCAAATGATGGCTGCTCTTTTAGGAAATACATTCTGAAATAAATTGATGTTACTACTTCCAGAATTGCTGTAAAAGAAAAATTCTGGCTTGTAGTTTTTCTTTCTCTCTCTCTCTCATTTTCTTTTTTATTTGTTTGTTTTTTTGAGACAGAGTCTTGCTTTGCAGTTTAGACTGGCCCTGGACTCTCTATATAGCCCAGGCTGGCCTCGAACTCACGGCGATCCTCCTGCCTCAGCCTCCTGAGTGCTGGAATTACAGGCATGTACCACCATGCCTGGCTTAGTAGTTGTTCAGATCCTTTAGTAATCTAGAAACTGTTTAAGGGTTATATTTTTCTTTGTAGAAGTTAAAAAAGCCACTAATCTTACTTCTGTTTGTCACATATAAAACAAATATTTTAATCAAAGAAAATATATACAGCATTTCATAGTTCTTTATTAGGGTTTTTTGTTTGTTTGTTTTTAATATGTGGGTACCGGCAGTCGAACTCAGGACCTGGCACTTGCCAGGCAGCAGTTGAACTCAGGACCTGGCGCTTGCCAGGCAGGCGCTTATGCTGCTGGCTCCCTGGTTTTGGTTTTTTGAGACAGGATCTAGCTATGTAGTTCAGGCTGGCCTTGAACTCACTGTGTAGCCCAGAATGGCCTTGAACCTGTGGTGATCCTTGTGTTATGCCTTCTGAGTGCTGAGATTATAGGTATGTGCCACCATGCCTGGCTCAGTTTTTATTAGTTTTAACTTCTGTGTACATACATGTACATATTTTTAAAAATATCTATAGTTTTGAAGATTATGGAATGCATTGCATTATATTTGAATATATCATATTTTGATGTTGGTCAAAACATGAGACCAAAGCAATTTGTTTTGTAGTTTCTTGATATCTAGAAGCAAAAGGGAAATACTTAATAAGTGCCCATAGAATAGAAACAATACCACTTGCCATTTCCTCAGAAGGCATGGTGTTTTCCAGGTGCTAAGGTAGATTTTTGTTTAAGTCCTCAGGAAGGGGCATGTGTTGCAGTGAGCCGTGCTTTCCACACTTCAGGAACAGATAGAACCATGCTCTGGCAGGACTTGTGGATTCTGTAAATACTTGAGTTGGGAAAGGCAGCTGTATTCAGCAGGAGGGCAAGTTTGAAGTCTTGGGGATCACATGTGATTCTTAGGGAGCATCTCTCTGGCCACACACTGTGTTCATACTGGTTTTGAATTAATCTGCCATTGGGCCGGACTCTTCCATCTTGTGTCGAAGCTGCTTGTCTGTTTTGTGCTTGGATCCTGAAGGCATTTCCATTTGTAACCTTCAGTTTGTAGGAATATACAGATCGTGCTTTGTATCTTATGGTAAATTGAACATTATTTCTCACCTGTGAATTTGTCGTTATAACTTGGGCCTTGGGATGATGTTCTCTGGCTAACACCTGTAGAGTCACATAGATGGCCTGTCTGACAGGCAGGCATAGGATGATGTCCCTCTGTGAGAGCCTGAAATGGTTGAACATTTACTGAGAGCCGGAGCAAGGCCAGGGTTTTCCTTAGAAAACAGTGCTGCACTCACTTTAACGTGTGGACAAAGATGAGCCAGCCACATCCCCGAGTTTAGTCATAATATACACCATAGACATATTTCTCTTTAGACATTTCTTAATGTTTTAATGCACTTGTCACCAGCAAGTTTCTTAAGTCATGTTTAGAAAGTAAGCGGCAGATTCAGTTATCTACCGTACTTGGAGAAAACCACTTCTCTCACTGTCCTCACTGTCAGGCTGCCTCATGGCATGTACCTAGTGAGTGCTCCTAGGATGTTACAGTACTAATTTAAAAACTCTTGTGTTCCATTTCGTAGAAACGAAGTGGCCATTTTTATCATATGCTTTCATTGCTGGTATTACAGACAATTTTAAGGAACATGGTTTACTGCTAAAATTCATAAAGAAATGTACATTAAATTATATTTTTTGGAAAATTACAATAGGAAAGAGAGCTTGAAGCAAACAAAAAAGAAAAAGTGAAAGAAGCCCAGCTTGAAGCTGAAGTGAAGTTGCTGCGAAGAGAGAACGAGGCCCTGCGCAGACACATAGCTGTTCTCCAGGCCGAGGTGTACGGGGCCAGGCTGGCCGCCAAGTACCTGGACAAGGAGCTGGCTGGCAGGTGCGTGGCAAGGGCGTGCTGCGTGCTCAGGCGACAGAGTGTCCTGCGGTTGAGTGCTTTGTGAATGAAGCACTGACGTTGACTCTCAAAATTACTGTACAGTGGGTTATAGCTTACTTTTCTTAAATTAATATCAACAGCATTATGTATCGCAGTTTACCCACACGAGGTAAGTGGGTTTCCGCAGACACATGCGGCACTGGGAGCAACTTAGGTGAAGTGCTGCCCGCCTGCAGGGCGCTCTGTAGCCGTTTCCCGCCTCAGCACCGGAGTAGGTAGGGATCACGGCCAGTAGAGCTTCTGCAAGGAGTCCTTCCTGTCATCTGGAGACCTGAGCTTTCTTGCCCTTACAAAAATTAAAAAAAAAAAAAAAAAAAAATAGAGGGAGATTAAGTTAACAACTGATTTTTGTCATAAAAAAGTGAGGTCTGTTGGCATTCATTTTGCTGAGTGTTCACAAACTTTGATGATTATTAGTACTAAGTCATTTTATGCATATTGTCTGAATGTTACATTAAGGACTGATGTGAAGCAAAGGTATTTATATCATCTTGAAGTAAAAATTTTCTGTTAACTTTACCACATTTAAAAAAGAATCATTTTATGAAAAGAAACTCAGTAGAAGAAAAGCTTTTGTTTTGTCAGTGTCATCTAAAAGCTAATATTTAACACTATTGTATCTGAGTTAGATATTATTACCTTTATTGTATGCAAGAAGATATAAACACGTGTCAGTTGACATTGATCTCATAAATTGTTTTTTAAGGTATATTTGAAATAAGTACAGTATATGACTAAAAGTTGTCATTTGTTTCCTTTAAAAAAATTTTTCTTTATTGATTTTCCCTAGATTCCTGTCCTTATTAGAGTTTTCATATTTTTATAAATGCGAGAAACATGGAGAGCCTCTTGAATATTTTTATTACTGATTGAGATTTATGCAGAAGGTACTTACGTTTAGTAATTCTTCTGAATTCTCTAGTAAGTATAATGAAAAACTAACTGAACTCATTTCTCAACATGAAGGGTCCAGCAAATACAGTTACTAGGACGAGACATGAAGGGCCCCGCTCATGACAAGCTTTGGAACCAGTTAGAAGCTGAAATCCATTTGCACCGGCACAAGACTGTCATCAGAGCCTGCAGGGGACGGAACGACTTGAAACGACCCATGCAGGCACCGCCGGGCCACGTATGTGCTTTGCTGCTGCTTTCTGGCCATATTCTTGCTTTAATACCCAGTCCTTCTGTTCTGTCTTCTGGTGCTGTTTGGAACCTTTATTTAGAGTGCAAACAGGATTCAACTTGCTTAAAATGGATACATTTTTAAGCTTGGTTAACGCAGATGAGTTTTGGTAGGTCTGCACCAACTTACTGATGTCTTGCAGCGGTGATTTTGAGGACGCTGAGCCACCGCTGGTAGACACATTGCTGGTACTCTGGATTGATTCCACAATGGTCCTGGACTACGACTGGGCTATTTATGTAGGTTTGTTTAGGGTTAGGTGTGGTCATTTTGATGAATTGACAAAATATTTGAGGAAAGTTCTTTAAGGAGATTTTTGGTAACCCAAGTCCCAATATAGATTCTGAATAACATTTATACCTGCTTGGTCTGCGTTAGCTAGGACTTGAGATCTGTGTCCTGGGACCTCTTGCCAAAGCCACCATTGGACAGGAGCGTGCTCTGTGACACACCTTTGCTGCCCTTCATGATGATCCAGACCTTGGTGTATGAAGCCATGTCTAGCCTTGGCCTCGTGGCTTGCATGTTTTAGTGTTGTTGCCTATGCAGAAGTTACTGTAAGAAAAATTGAGATGTGCATAGAGTTGTTGGAAGAGCAGTGGGAAGTACATCACCATTTACACCATTGTCTCCTCTAAGGCGTCAGCGGCCCCGTTCACATCTAGGTCCAGAAGATTGGGAAAATAGGAGAGGTGCAGAGGACACAGTAGTTGGTGTCGTGATGTCTGAATGATAAAAGTCGCTAAGTAAGAGACCGAGATTCTAGGTAGTGACCAGATGACAAAAGTTGTTTTATACTAACAAGGCAGTGTTGACTTTTCTGGTAGTCATGGGGCTTTTAAGTAAAACGGCGTAACACTGTTGCAGTGTGCCCAGTCAGAAAGATATCATGGTAATCCACGGATAAAGTGATGAAGGCAGGGGACGTGGCATTTCAGAAGAAGGGCTTTGAGAGAATTAGAACCAGGAGGACAGGAGTGCCTACATCTTTGGCTGCTGTTGGTTAAGTAGCTGAGTGAGAAAGAAGCGTCTAGAGTTTTGTTTTGGCTGAGTGTGATCTGACTTCCACTGATCAAGGGAATAGAGAAAAAGGACGCTTAGAAGGGAAAGAAGAGACCGAATGTTGACATGGATGCCTGAGCTGCCAGTGGGACTTCGAGAGGTCTGTCCAGGTGCTTCTGTGGCCAGGACTCAGGAGGGAAGTCTTGAATTGCAGTGTTAGGGAATGCATTCCTCTCTTACAACCGAGACCGGGGGATTGACCCAGTCATCAGGGCAAGTGCGAGTAGAGCAGACGAGTGGGAGGCTGGGGTAGAAACCCACACAGGCGCAGGACGCCTGAGGAGGAGCTGTCGGGCACGCACATGCCGCCAGAGGAGGGGTGTGGGACCAGGGAGAGCAGCGGGTCCCGGGAGAAGCAGCAGGCAGGATCCGCTTCCTGCAGGCTCGTGTAGGGCGGTACTGAAAGGTGCCCTTGGGATGTCACACTGTTGGTCACCAGTGACCAGAGGAAAAACGCAGCTGCACAGGGTAGGCACCAAACCTTAATGACAGTGACCACGGCGCTGACTGGGAGGCTTGAGTGTCAGCGTGGTGCCTTTGCTGGGGGTCAGGAAAGGAGCGGCGAAGGACAGCGGAGGATGGGAGGATTCTGTCGCATGTGGCCATTGTTTGGGAACTGGAAGGTGCTTAGTATTTGCCTACTAAGTAGGAAAGGAGCTGAGAGAGAGAGAGAGAGAGTGAAGGTGCCAGAGAGAAAGAATTACTAATGGAACCAAGGTCCCTTTAGAGAGGTGCCAGAGCCGGGGAGTGAAAAGTAGAAATGAAACCAGTTGAAACTGATGTAAGTCTTTTAAGATATTTTCCAGTAAACATACAAAGTTACCCACTTCTACTCCTAGAAGGTACTTGCTTATTGATTAATTCCTGTGGTAATTGCTTTTGTAATGTCCTACTATATAAAGACAGGTATCAGTATTTCAGTATTTTTTAAAAACTGCTCATGAGAGAAAATAATCTATAAATGTCAGCATATTAACAAAATTTTCATTTTTCCACTTTATGTATTACTTTCTTTCTTTTTTTTTTTTTTTTTTGTGGGTACTGGGGGTTGAACTCAGGAGCTCGCATGCCAGCAGGCGCCCGTGCCGCTGAGCAGTATCACCGGCCCTTTTTTCGTATGTGGGTTCCGGGAGTCGAACTCAGGACCTCGCGCTTGCCAGGCAGGCGCTTACGCCGCTGAGCCATCTCACCGGCCCCATGTATTACTTTCTTAATGCTGTACTCTGTGTCTATATCAGGAAAGTAATAGATTTCTAAAAGCGAGTAATATAGCATGAGAGTACTCACTTTTGTTTGGTACGTGATTTAACTGATACTAATTTTTTTCCCTTCAATAAGGATCAAGATTCTTTAAAGAAAAGCCAAGGAGTTGGTCCCATTAGAAAAGTTCTTCTCCTTAAGGAAGACCACGAAGGCCTTGGCATTTCAATTACAGTAAGAAGTAGTGCTTCAGTTTCCTCTGTACAGTTATCTGATGCAGTCCTGCTCCTTTGGAGGACATAGTATTCTGGATACACATTCTAATAAGTCAGTTATCCAACATTTGGGTGCCAACACTTTTGTGTACTTTTTTGGTATGTGAATCTTCCTGACAACTGTTAAATGTTCCTTTGTAGCATGGATTAGCATTTTCATTATGACCCAAGTCATAGTCTTGTATCAGATACTATAATGCTTGTGGACCAGATAATGGCTGTTTTCTTCCATGATTAATGCTGTAGGTGGTATGGGTTTTTTTCTCGAAAGGTATTTTCTCTTGTTTCACATTTAACTGTCAAGTATCATTGGCTCTGGGTCTAAGCATTACGTCTTCTTTTGTTAATTTGATGCCTTTTCAAACAGCTGTTAACTTAGGCAGCATTCTTTAGAGCAACCTGCTATATATTAGGATCCGTTCTATTTTAGTCTCATTAGTCACATTTTAACATTCAGAAATTTCATCTTAAAATCTTGTAACTTTTTCATACGTCAAATAATTGTTCTTACCATACATAGCATTTCAGATTTGATAATATAATGCTGTGTGGTCTTAATCCATAAGTATTTTTATTCATGTTTAAGAGTTAGGACCATTGGTTTTTTTATTTTTGACATACTGGTGTTTTTGACTCTGGAATGTGTTTGAAAAAAGCATACATTACTAATCCTTTTAAGTGGAGGTAATTCTTTGATACTCATCAGATTTATTTACCATGACCTATGTAGCAAAATGTTTTATGTCTGGAATAATTTGTGACTGTAGTTGAAGTGTGTAAACTGATTTACTGCCTTCTCTTGCCGGTAGGGTGGGAAAGAACATGGTGTACCAATCCTCATCTCTGAGATCCACCCCGGGCAGCCTGCTGACAGATGTGGAGGCCTGCATGTTGGGGACGCCATTCTGGCAGTCAATGGAGTTAACCTAAGGGACACAAAGCATAAAGAAGCTGTAACCATACTTTCCCAGCAGGTAAGATGCCTTTATGTCATTTTGAACCGTTTCTGCATTCCAGTGAAGTTTCTCGAGTAGTAAAATGTTTATAGGTGGACACTTGTTTCCTTTGATTTGGAAACTTCATAATGATGTCAGTCAGATTTTACTGAAAAAGGACCGTTTTGTTTGCTCTTTTGTGTGAGCACATAATGGAAAAGTCACGTACGTCTTCTGTGCTGCAGTCTGCTCGTCTGTGTGGTGGGGATGGACGTAGAGCTGGAAGGAGAGTGTTGGAGCCCAGAACAGGGTGCGGTAATTGGAGAGCCATGTCATTAATAACAGAAACACTGCAGATGCAGCGGGATGCAAAAAAGACAATGCCAGAAGTGGGTGGGTTTTACTCACAGGATATCAAACTGAAAGGATCCTTAGAAATCATCTAGCCTAACTCTCTTACTTGAAGATGAGTAAACTCAGGTTGTTAGAGATTAAGGATTTATTCGAGGTTGCAGAGCAACTAAAGAATGAGATTTCATACCCCAGAGTTACCCAGGATGTTTAAAGTTATTTGTTTGTTGTCTTACTTACTTTTCTCATTGCTGAGACAAAATAATCCAACACCCAAAGTTAAAGGAAAATAGGTTTATTTAGCTCACAGTTCATAGAGGTTTCACTTCATAGTTGGCAGGCTCCAAGGTGGGGTGGCATGGCAGAGGGGCATCGCAGAGCAGGCAGGCGGAAGGCAGCAAGTGGCAGATTCTTTCTGTCCCTTTGTATCCAGGCCTCCTCCCTTTAGGGCAGGTAGCACTCACACCCAGGGTGGGGCACCCTTAATTCTAGCCAGAACTATGCCAAACCAATCAGTGGACCAATTTAGTAGATACATACCCTTAGTCCCAGCATCACACGCTGTAGATCCTGCCACCTCTGAAAAGCCCAACCTGTGACTGCGTGAGCCTTCGAGGGGACATGCACGTACAAGCCATGACATTTGTCTTTCATGCCTGTGAGAATACGGTTGAGAGAATGAGGTGTTAGTACCTGGAGACATTTCTGGGATCACCAGTGGAGTGTTCCAGCGTAGAATTGAATGACTTTGAAACTGAACACTTCTTCCAGAATTCTATGAAGAGTTAAGCATCTTTTTTAATTTTTAGATCTATTAGCAAAAAATAATGTGACCTGTAGAACCGCTAGTGGTGAGAGGAGATGACGCGGAGCGGACTCACGGGGTCGGTCTGGGTGGCGCGGTCTCTCCCCAGCTGCCCCGGGAGTCCAGTTTCTCCTGTGGTCTGGAAAGGAGCAACACTGAGGTCTCCCCACTGCCGAGCCTGCCCCCGAGGGTTTCTAAGGTCCCTTTGCTCACGATGATAGTAACGGCTTCCTCCTTTCGTCCCCTCCTCTAGAGGGGGGAGATTGAATTTGAAGTGGTGTACGTGGCTCCCGAAGTGGATTCTGATGACGAGAATGTGGAGTATGAGGACGAGAGCGGCCATCGTTACCGTCTGTATCTGGATGAATTGGAGGGCGGCGGCAACCCTGGCGCTAGTTGCAAAGACGCCAGTGGGGAAGTCAAAGTGTTCCCAGGTAGAAATCACTGAAAGTTACTGTGGATATGTTCATTGTTCGTACATTTTCAAGAGGTAAAGCTTCAGATGTTCTGTAGTAACACTGTGTTAAGGAGGAGGAAACCAACAAATGAATAGTTTTTTCCTACTCATGGTTTTGTTGTACACCAGTAGGTACGCTCAAATTTTGTCTACCTACATTTTCTCTAGAACCGTGTTAGACTACTAAGGTCCTTAAAAGATAAAGAAACTTTCAACCGTCTAGATGGAAACAAGAGTCCCCTGGCTTTTAGAGTAGATCTGTCTTAATGTGGTTGATTCTGCCTTTACAGTACAGTGAGTCACAGGCTGGGTATGAAGAAGCTGTTGGGCTGGCAGGGCTGTCGTTTCAATCAGGACGTGTGAGGCTGAGGGTCCCTGGTTTAGTTCCATTGCTGTTGCTCACACAGTCGAAGGGAAATCGTAGCACTTTGTTTTACACAGAGTGGTGGTTGGAAAATTACAATTCGGGGGTCTTGGGAGTCATAATAATGCTAAGACTTCACTTACCTTTTGGAATTTGCACCTGTGGTAGAAAAGCAGTTGGGTCAGAACTGCTGGTCCTTTAGCACAGTCAAGGGAGTGGCACCCAGGGTAGCAGCAGGCGTGGCTTTCTTCTTCATCACCCATATGAACGAAAAAGAAAACGGTAGTTGATTGCAAGATATCCTTGAGGAAACAGTAGGAACTTCTTTTCTTCTTCAGTAAAATGGCATCATGCGATCAAAGTGTGAAACTGTTCATGTCGTGGGCACCGTCAAGTGCGTGCCTTTTACTGTTCTGTGTGGTGGGACGCAAGGAGGCACGCAGCCCCCATCCTGCACCGCAGGAGGTGCTGGTCTCGGGGCACCTGACTGACTGACTCTCAGAACTTGCTGTTCTCTCATAGCAGATCCATTCTTACTGGAAAGAATGATGCACATTATGATTATCCAGACTGTTTGGTGGCCATTTTCTTAAAAGCGAACCAAGGTTGTCTGTCACTTCTGGAAAGACAGCTGATGGTGTTTACTGCCAGTAATAAAATGTGAGCTCTCATGGGAAACTCAGAATTTTATAAAATATGCATCAGTCACTGTGCACGTGATAGCCCGAGTGCCTCGGAACTAACTTGTCTCACGAGTTTGGTGGTGATGCTGATGAATGTGTGTTTTCATACAGTAAAGTGAAACGTGTCCGCTTTTAGAACTGCCGCACACTCCGTGAACAACTGGTATATGACACTGCAGAATTGCTTGTGGGTGAAAGATCCATTCAGATTTTGAATATATGTGTAGTTGACTACATTTTACCATTATATGTGAAAAAATTCTCTTGTCAGAAATTACTGATGGTTAATTTATTATTTTGCTTTTCCTGCTACTGATTACAGTGAGCATTCCTTTGGCTTTTGCTCTGTAAAACTATAAAAAAGTATATTTTTAGACCAGAAATTACCCGCTCTTTTCCTTTGCCTATCTTGCAGGGTATAATAAGAAGACAGTGACTGATGCCCAGGAGAATGGAGACCTGGGAACTTCAAGTGACACTCTGCTAGATGATGCTGCTTCAAAATCAGATGACCGGCACAGTGGTCTGTATCATAAAAAGTCCTTCTGAGCGTCTGCATCTCCAGGCAGGATTGCTCGTCAGACTGTTTTGAATTGGGGGCACTAGAGCGGATGGTGACAAAGACCATCCCAGGTTAAGAGAGGCTGTTTTGTTGCCTAGAGAAAGGCAGGTACCTCAGGGCTTCATGCAAACAGTTCTAAATGCACAACCCCTTTTCAGTGGTACACCACGATTAGCTATTGCATGTGAAGCAGTTTTGGTTTACCTGAAGTTGTAAGCACCAAAGCATGTGTTTCCCAAAGGAATATTGTATTACTAGGCTCTTAAGTACCAAATGAAGCACTACTATTTTATTGGATTTTTTTTCTTATTTAGTAGTAGGACAGTGCCAACTGGAATTTTATTAAAAATAGCCATTAAATTCAAGAGAGTAAGGGAGTTCACATTATATATTTCAGAATGTTCACTGTGGTGTTTCGAAGGACAGAACTGACTCAATGAGTTGACACAGCACAACGCTGAGAGAAATGTAGGCTTAATTTTTTTATTTAACTGCAAGAATGGTTTTAGGTTTTTAAAAAAATTTATTGTGCATCCTGATACCTAAATTCTTTATGGTCATTTACTGTAATGGGTTTGCCTTCCAGCTTCATTCCATGCAGTACAAAATAGTTTTCTTCAAGCAATCCTTTGTAAATCAATGGTGCACTAGAAGTGGTTTCTGAAAAGTTACTGTAAATTTTACCTTTGGGTTTTAAAGGAAATGGAGATGAGTGTAAAATACCTGTTCTCAATTATGTTGATCTGTATGCATGGTATTGGAGCATTACATTATTAATGTTTAGTCTCAAGTGTTTATTTTCTAGGGACCGTGAAAAAGTTTTATGTTTTGAGTTGTTCATAAAGTTTGTCTTGTGATAGTCCTGGCACGTGGAGATAAATTATCTGGCAGGAAAGGCTCACATTTGTCCTGTGTCATGAAATACACTGAGCTTAAACAGCAGTTTTCTCTAAGCACCTGGTTTGCCAGTCACCTGCATAGCTGGAGGCTGAGGCAGGCAAGGGGAGGGACAGCCGTTGCTTGGTTTGACCCTCGGGTTAGTGTGTGTGTGACTGCAGGGGGTGCACATGCACACCTCTGTCTACTCCTTCTCTTATCCCAAGAGCAAGCACGGAGTCTGTCCTCTGTCTGCTGTTCCACATCACATCGAAGAGGTGGTAGTTTCTGCTCCTGTCACTGTTTCAAAGGATTAAACATTTAAGGGCATATTAAAGGGGAGAAACCTGTAAAGCTTTTAGAATATTGTCAGTGTCTCATTTCTAGTATTCGGATGTTATGTTGATAAAACATTTTCTTGTCTTTCCCAGATGCACTATATATTTGTTCAAAGTTAAATCTATAAACTGTATATACTTTATTTCATGATTTTGCTATTTATAAATTTGTTTTAACTATAGCTCATTTAGGTTTTGTTTGGGTGGCTTTATTCATCTATCACCATGTTAATTTGTAACTAGAAATGCACTTCATAGTGTATATTGTTACTGATATTAAAATACTTTGTAGTATAATATTGCCTCTAAGCAAGAGTTAGTATTTAATGAATAAGCAAGTTATATATTGTTCTTTGCTTCTGATGGGGGTGGGGGTTAGGCTTCCTAAAAGGAAAAGCTTGTTTTTTCTTCATGCATCCCCCATGCCAGACACAGCCCACACATGTCATGAGATCTGCATACTGGATTTTAGCCAGTGTACTTGTCTAGTAAAGCAAAGTGCCACTGAAGCAGGTCTGAACACACGAAACCATGCTGTTGTTATCTTAAAACATAGCGGGGTGGACTGAGCATGGCATTTCTTCAGGGAAGATCCTTTATCCACTAGGACTGAGCCCTTCGCAAATGCAAGCTGCACTCCTTTGATATTCAGGAAATACATAAAAGTCTACAAAGAGGTTTTTTAGGACCTTGAGTTAGCATTTTTGTGAGTTTGCTGTGTAAGTCGAAGGGTTGTACGAGATGGTTATGAAGGAAATTCTTCTCAAGGCTGACAGCAGATGGAGAGGTTGGTACGCAGTCACTCCCTTTTCATTCCCGCCTCACGTGTTTGCACGCGCGCTGAGAGCTCTGTCGCTCAGAGGCCACCATGCGCTCCTGGTGGTGTCAGAACCACCTTGTTGCACACTTGTGTTACAGTACACTTGACACCCTTGGGGATGAACTGGTAGTTACGGAGTTTTCCCAAAGGCCCAAGGGAGAACCAGTTCTGGTTCTTCCACATCTCCAGGAGGAAAACCCGTATAATACTGAGGCTTCTAGGAAAAAGCCAAACAGAGAAGGAGCAGTGGAGGAGTGAGAGGAAAAATGCACAGAAAAGCAATAGTTGAGAGTGTGTCCAATAGAAATATGTGTGTGTATATATATTTACTATTAACCTCAAATTCTCCTCTCCAGTATTTCTGATAGGAGTATGATGGAAATACAATATTGCTAAAACACATGTAAGAAATGAAAATTTTGAGAGTGTTGGCAATTGTAATTGAAGTTACCAAAAGCACAACTTGGTGCTGGTTGTTTTCCCCACCACAGTGGACTTACTTTTTCATATTTAGAAACAAAAATACAGTGATTCCGTGCAAGTTGCCCATTACTTGACGTTCTTTGTAATGTGCTGTTTCACCTACCCAGCCTTCCTCTTAGGGGTGGCTTCAGATCTGTAAGATTTATGACAAATGTATTATATCTAGTTGAGTTTAATATTTTTTTATTAGCCTGTAAATAAAGATGGCATCTCCTACATTAAAATGGTATTGATCTCATTTTAAAAAATAAACATTTTTTTTGTTTCTTTCACATGAAATATATTTTGGTTTATTATTTATTCCAAGTCGTACCAACCCAATAAAGTCTGTGCAAAGGCTTGACCTGCTTACTATGCTAGGGCAGTATTTTGGGAAGGGTAGGAATTAATTGTTTAATATGCATTAGTTGAAAACATTTGTTGAAAGAACGTCCAGAGCAACTGTTGGGGCTAGTTTTCTCTAGAAACTTCGCAGACGGCAAAAAACCCTGATTTGCTTGACTTAGTTTTATATTAGAAACCTGACAGTGAATTTGATGGTAACATTGATAAAAACCAGAAACCAGTTCTATTACTATTTAAGAGGATATTCTTCCATTTTAATATCTAAGTATACATAACTTAGAAGTTTCCAAATTATATATAAAATATTTTCTAGAAAACATTAATAATTTAATACATTATTTTAGAAAATGAATTCTGAACATTGAGAAATACTTGGTTTTTGTCATTGTATAAACCTGATCTTGTTGCTTTTTGTATGTTGGCTTAAGCTCCCAATTCACCAGATTATTTGGGAAAAAAAACCTTTTTTTTCAGGATAATTTGTTGACCTTATGAAATTTAAAAGATGACTTGGTTTTCATTGTCAGTCAGTATTGTTTTAGGGATCTTATAACTAACTTTTTTAAAAAAGAGCTTTCAAATAGTTGCAGATGTGCTCTTGGTAATAAGAAATCTTTTCCACTGTGTATCATTATCTTCAAAGTCAGAGTAGTTACTCAGTACAAGACATAAACTGAAAAGATTCTTCCAAAAAAAAATAGATAACAACAAACTTGCTTCTCAGTGAACTAAGGTAAACTATTAATATAAATGAAACAAATTAGCATATAGAAATATTTTTAAAACAAAGCAATACGTAATTTGGGGAAATAATTGAACTTTTCCCTACTTTCTGTTTATCTCCTGTTTTGCTCTTTATTTGAGATATATGTAGAAAGCAGTCTTTTTAAGAGCCGCGATGGTCATGGAGCAGGAGGCGCACAGGTGTCTGAGGCCCGGCTGCCTCACCCTGGCGTCATCTCATGTTCGGGCTGAGGCTATCCCTCTTCATGCTGCCTCCAGCTGGTAACTGACCATGACCCAGTACCATAGCTCCTGCGCTTGTCCTGCCAGACGCCCTGAGTGTCACGTTGTGCAGCTGCTGTCTCAGCTGCTGTCTCAGCTGCTTTCACATGGTCTTCCGCCTCCCATCCACCTGGGGTCCTGCCTGCCCTGTGGTGGGGTTGTCTCCAAGCTCACCACTCCTCCCCCGACCCATCACTCCTGACAGTGCTCTTGCGCAGTGGATCGCCTTTTGATGTTAGTGTCTGCTTCTAGGAGGACCCAGGCTTGCACAGGTGGAGCAGGAAGCAGGCAGTAAGTTGGGGCTTGGGAGCTGGCTTATCTGCTCAAAGGGAAAGAGGATGACATCTTGCCCAGTAAGTACAGCACCTATATGTAGTCTTGGCACGGGGTCATGCTTGGCTGCTAAGTAGTTCATGGGTGGTGTACAGAAAAGAGTGCACGTGGTGACAGAGCCTGTTGTCTCTGGTTGTACAGTCCTTGGCTGTACCCAGTATCGTGGATTTCTGGAGTGGTCCCAGCAGGCCCTAATGGGTATGGCTGATTTCATGTGCTAAATAGTTTACATTGAACACTTGCTTTCTTTCTGGGAGTGTGCAGCTTCGGGGCCGCTGGGCAGCGGGTGCTTGTGTGACTGACCCTCCTGAGATCAGCCAGCCACGCTTCCCTGGTGACCGCTGCTGGGTCTCATTAGCATCAGTGCTGTTGGACCCCACTGGAACAAGACTCTGGGAGAAAGCACCTGGTTTCCTGTGGAGAAGGTGCTTTTTCCCCTTACAGTTTTACCCGGTGTTCTCCTCGGTAATAAATTGTAGTTATAAGCTTGATCTTGTGTTTAGACTTGTGGCCCTTCTAGCAAATCACTCAATGTGAGGGTGATCTTGGAGACCCCGGACACAGTGACTTGGGGAAATGTCCCCACAGAGGGCAGCTCTCCAGGAAGCTCCATGATGCTGGCCTTTGAAAAGTGGGGAGCAGTGTTTATAAGAATAGCAGCATCAGCTGGTTACTGCTGGGTCAGTGATGGTGAACCTGTTAGAGCTTTCAGTGATAGCGAACAGCTGGCTGTGGCATGCGTGCCATAGGTTCGCCACCCCTGTACCGGGTTACCTTGTGATGTGATCCACAAGAAGACAGCGCTGTTAACGTGGGACTCCTCAGTGAGGAGGGGATCTGGAGGAGGCCTGGCCTTCAGTGTGAGGACTGAAGCAGCTGAGCCACAGGCTCGACGGGGAACTGTTAAAGCCGCAGAGGTCCCGAGGCTTGGGTGTTTTGTCAAGGCCTTTCTAAACAAACTGACTATCACATGAAAAGGGAATTAGACACGCACATAAAGCCGATACAGCACTAGAACTTGGATTCTAGGCTTTGGAAAGGTAGAACTTGCAGTTTGGAAAAATGCCAGCAAAGGGCAGTAGACTCAAAATGTGACATTAAACCCAGGGGAGCAGGGAGACTGTCCGAAGATCATTACACACATTACTCTTTCTGAGGGCAAATATGGTGAACGCTGGGGAAGTCAGGTAGTTTGTCCAGAATCACACGTAAGTGTAAGAGTCAGAACTTAATTCTACTTTAATAGGCCACAAAGAGGGAAAGGGAATATAGATGAAATTGCAGGACTTTCAGTCTTTCTCTCCCAGTAATTACAATTTTTTTAAATGGCACAAAGTACTTATGGAAAAAAGCCTGTACATGCTGTGGGCACATAGTTCTGTATTCTTTAGAGGGTATTAGTGGTGTTTAGGGAGTTGATATTCTTAAAATGTGTTCCCTGCATCATTGGTTAAGGACATTCTTAGCTCTGTTTAGGGTTATAAGTGGCTTGCAGCTTCTGAAAGCAGTAGAGCTAATTTTAAAATTTTTCAGAGGAAAGAGACAAAAGAGGATGATGGCTAGTTATAAAAAAGAATAAATGCAAATATACCAAATAACAACAGAAATAGTCATAAAAGTGAGGGAAAATAAGACTTTGTTCGATTTTCTAGGAAAATTGACTGCAGAGATACTTTAAAATCTAAAATTGATTTTTGTAAGACAAAAATAGCAAAAAATTGTCAAGGTGCTACACTCCAAATTACCAGATTATGTGGTTTCATACAACAAAGCTACTAAACCTTTAAAGAGCAGGTAATTCCAATGCCTCGCAAGAGAAGAACTGAAGATTTTGTCAAGCCAATAAAATCTGATCAATAACTACCACAGAGAAAACAAAAGGCCTACCTCGAAAAAGAGTATTACTGCAAAACTTGTTAACAGTATGAATTTGGCAGCATTCATACATGGAAACCCTTGTTTAATGTTAGGATATCTGATGCTGTACCAGGGGTGGTCATAATATATGAGGAATGTTTAAATTTTTAAAATCTGTAGTAAAAGACATTGCCATTCTCAAAACACCCTTTGAACACACCCATTGTTCTTGCCCTTTTCTGAAGCAGTTCTCAAGTCCTCTTTTGTGAGTGTCTTTATAAGGTGTGATTAAAAACCAGAGTGAATGGTGCTGCTCAGTGCCGTCCAGTGGAAAGGCGGCTTGCAAACGTTACGCCATGCCCTCCCCACACTGCCGGGTCGGGCGCCATGCAACTCGCGGCTCTTCCTCAGAGTCGGAGTGACCGTGAAAGGTGAATGTTTTGAATGGATTCAGGACATCAAGGGAGCCACGACGGGGCAACTAAAGATATGAAACAAGCCATTTGTAATTAACTACATGATGGTCTAGGGAAGGGTCTGTGGGGGGAAATAATTTGCTTCTAATTCCATAGATGCTGCAAAGATACTGGTCAGAATTCACATTCTAGAAAGGGTAAATGGATGCTTTCTTAATATAATAACATGCTTCAACATTAAAACCTATACTCAAAAGCCGGCATCATAAGTAAGAAGCTATGATACTGGAAGTCTTGCCGATAGACTGAGTTAGCATAACTATTACATAACTATTGGTATAACTCTTGTAAGGAGATGGCACTAACACTAAATTGCAGGCATTTTCATATTGCAGAAGAGCCGTAAGGGAATTGTCTAAACCTATTAGAAACAGTTACCTTTTGTAAAGCTAAAACATGCAAAGTTTTGTACAGAAACCAAACGGACCATGCATCATAGCACGCGGTACTCCTATGGGTCAGGCACTGTTCTGAGGTTCTGTGTAGATGGCCTGGTAATCATCACCACAGTCCTGTGTGTATCCACATCTTTATCTCCCTCTCCAAGCCGGGAAGTCATGGGGAGGTGGAATAACTCCTTGGCGGTCACAGCTGGAACGCAGTTCTGCCCCAGGTCCGTGTTTTCACCACAGGCCATATCGGCTCTTGCCACAGCTGTTCAGCCAACAGGTCCGAGCCCTCAGGATCCAGTCACTCTGGGCCCACTTGTGAGCACTGCTGTGCTGGGGGTTAAGCCCTCAGTGGTCGAGTCTGTGGGGGCCACTTTGTGTTTAGTCTGTAATGGTCTTTATAACCATTTCTACTTGGGAGATGAAGAAGTAGATTTAGAAACCATCCTTAAAGTGTTTGAAATCACATGGTTACAAGGATGAAATCTAGGTCAAACTCAGTTCTCTATGGATCTAAAGCCTGTATTATTTGCATTAAATAACCTATCTTCTGCCTGCTGGGAAGACATTGTCCGAGCACGATAGCACACTAGAGAATAAGAAAATCTGTAAATTCGTCAGGATATCAGGCAATATCTAGTCCCAAGATAAAGGCCCAACTAGTCTCAAATAAAGAGCCAAGTGTTAGAACCACAGAAGACACAGAACCGGTTCCCAGTGCTCAGCCCTGATGCTCTGGCTATCCTGGGGCAGAGAAGCTTCTCAGACACTGGGCATTAACCTTCAGGAGGGGATGGGAGGCAGCCTGCACTGAGCCAGCAGGGAGTGGGAACAGTGAAAGGGTGAACCTAGGGAAAAAATTACCCAGTGAGACAGATGAAATACTGCGTGGGCGTACCTATATAAACTCATTAGTTACCTGACATTCAGGTTTAACTGGGTGTCCTGCATTTTGTCTGGCAACCCTACCTGGTGTATCTACCTACCTGGTGTACAAAAGGACTGTAAAATTTTCACAAGAAGGAAAAAGCCCTGCTATGGAAGGTTCATCAAAAAATTCAAAATACTGTATAGAATAAAACCATCATGAGCAAGAACCAGTGGAAATAAATGACAGAGCCTTCAGAACTGAACGTTCCTATAACAAAAGTGCACAGAACACTGTTCTAAATACTGAAATATGCAGAGAATAGCACAGACCAATCCTTTCCCATGGAGGATGTACTGCTGGGAGAGAGGTAATAAGCAGAATAGGGGCCGGTGAGATGGCTCAGTGGCATAAGCGCCTGCCCGGCAAGTGCGAGGGCCCGAGTTCGACTCCCGGAACCCACATACGAAAAAAGGGCCGGTGATATCGCTCAGTGGCACGGGCGCCTGCTGGCGCGCGAGGTCCTGAGGTCGACCCCCGGTACCCACAAAAAAAAAAGCAGAATAAATAAATGAATGAAAATGTATGCAGTTAGGTGGTGATAAGTGTTAAAGAGAACACTAAGCAGGAAGGGAAGCAGAGTATGTGTAATGGAAGGAGGTTACAGTTTTTAGGAAAACAAGGATAAAACTCTTGGAATGACATTTAAAGGAACTTGAAGGAGGCCAAAGAATGACTCAAGCCACTGTCGGGGAAGTGAGAATAGCAAGCACAAAGGTTCAAGATGGTGGCAGCGTCCCGGGCAGGTTCACCATGGTTGGAGTGGGTGAGCCAGGGGATGTGGCAGCGGCAGGCCCCACACCTGTCCTCCAGTGGCCATGAGCCACATGTAGCTACTTATGTTTAAAGAAATTAAAGTAGAATAAGAAATGTCTTCCTCAGTCACTGCTGCCACATTGCAAGTGCTTAATAGCTACACATGGCTGGCGGCTGCCATGCTGGGCATCTCAGAGGATACCGCCGTTGTCGCCACAGTGAGGCCATGCCAAGGAAGAGCCGTTTCAGGCACTGTCCTCCCCATCATGTCATGATTTGCTCACAGGAATGGGAAGGAAGTGTGATGAACACAGTTGTATAGTAAAGAAGAGCTGCAGGGCCAACTCCATTCTTAAGGACAGATACTTCAGGGTTAAAATTCTATAAAAAGCCCATTGAAGCCCAGATGAAAATAGAGCCCATTATGGAACACACACTTTGATAAATGTTGTTTTAATTGATTCTTACTGTAATCTTTGGAAGAAAAAGGCATGTGAACACAAGATAGAAAATGTTTTTTAAAATAGCCAGAAAGAAGACAAGGAAAATCATATTTTTAAAAATAAAAACTTGATGGCTGTGGTGGTGCATGCCTGTGATCACGGCACTTGGGAGGCTGAGGCAGGAGGATCACCACAAGTTAAAGACCAGCCTGGGCTACATAGTGAGTTCAAGGCTAGCCTGAACTGCATAGCGAGACCCTGTCTCAAAAATAATAAAACTAAAAACAAGCTTCAGGACAAGCCCAGTTTAAACTATTTTTCCCTCTCTTCAAGGCTGGGTAATTCACCTGCAAATGGGTTTTTGCAGGTCCTTTTTCCACCTGTGAATAGACCACCTCTCCTCACCTGCAAAATAGGCTTTCCCCCATGAAGAGACCATTGTTTCTCTTGGGTGGGCCATCCTCCCCCACCCACCATATCAAGACCTAGACTATAGATTGGCGAATTCCACAGATTTCGATCACTAAAAACATACATATTCCCAGTTCCAAGCTGTAGCACGTCTCATCTCTGAATACCCCCACTCTACTCTTGGGCATGCATTTAAATTTCTGCCTAATAAACCCTTCCCGTGCCTCTACTGATGCGTCCTGGAAATCCTTTTTCCACGATGGAAGTCAGCGAGCCTATGGGCCTGTTCTGTGTTGGGGTGAGTTAGGTCCTTAATTCAGCTTCAGGACTCTCCTTGGGTCTTCTCTGGTACCATTTTCTCTTGGTGAGCCAGCCAGGAGGTGAAAAAGCTGTGGGGACCACGACTGTAGGTGTTCTCTTTTTTTTCTTCCCGACTTTCCAGTCATGCCCCCCGAAGCATGGCTTACCCCCACCTTTATTGTCTCCTTTGCTTCAAGCTTTGCAGCCTTTAGAGCGGCTGGAGGCTCCCGAGTCCCTACAGAAGCGAGTGCTTACATGTGAAAGCACCAAAGACGAGGCTCCTGCTGTCTAAGCAGAAATGGGAGGAGGAGTGGCGAGGTATCCTCCACGACAGGTAATGGCCTCACTGGGTACTCCCTCGGGTCAGCATGCCCTGTTCCTAGGTCAGATGGAACTAAAATTGGCTCACCAGGGAGACATAAGTCAGGATAGACCCATCTAGTATCTCGAACAAAGTTTCATACAACTGGCACGGGGAACCTCGTCTCGAGACAGCCTTTGAGGTGTTACCAGAGGATGTGAACTACTTAAAATCATGCGTATCTTTGGGTCCTGAACACTTTATATAAAAGGAGATTCTCTAAACTTCACTGTTAATCCTTCCTTGGCGTGGCCTCACTGCTGTGACAATATCCTCTGAAATGCCCAGCATGGCAGCTGCCAGCCACATGTAGCTATTAAACACTTGCAATGTGGCGGCAGTGACTGAGGAAGACATTTTCATTAAGGAGGAGGAAAAATGGGCAGAAGTCACATGCGTACAGGCTTTTATGCCCCTATACCAAGACCCAAAACTATGTGGGTCTTGCACGATCTGCCATGCCCATGTGCAATAGGACCTGGCAGAATGGAGGCTGACCTTCTAGAGTTGAATTATTGAGTGTCCCAAGTGGGGCACCCTAGAAGCCTGTGGCACCAGCGACAGAGCCAGTAGAGGCTCCAAAGGCCCCTGAGCAAGGCCCGGAACCTACTTTAGCTGCTTCCTCTACTCCGTCCTTTCCCAGGACCACTTCCCCATCCCACCTCCTTATCAACCTATCCATCCCCATTACCAAAGGAATCCAGCCCTGCTGGCGTAACAGCACTTCTTGCTGTCCCTCTGATTGGAAACCTCCTAGTACGTAACCACTCTGAGAAGCTTCAGAGGGGAAACGGGCTGGTGAGAGAGTACGTGTGCCCATCTCCAAGAATGATCTGGCCCACAGTAAACAAAACTTAGGATGATTTTCAGGGGATCCTGATAGATGCATAGATGAGTTCCAAATTTTTACTATAACTGGTGGTCTAAGTGTTGTTTTCTACCTGCTGCACCCCTGAAGAAAAAGCCCATGTATGGGCAGCAGCACAAGCTCAGGCTGATGAAGTACATGCCTGAGAGCACCAGAAATGTGGGTACAGATGTGGTACCCAGAAGGGCTTCTGATTGGCAATATCAGACTGGAAATTAGGGTCATGGGAAGTGTGATGATAGATTACTTATCTGAGGGAATGGGGAAATGCATGAATAAGTCAGTTATGAGAAAATTAGAGACACCACCCAAGAGAAGAAAATCCTGCCTTGTTCCCAGGACATTTAATTGAAACTTTGTAGATACACTAGCTCAGATGCAGGACAAGTTTTATTGGGAACATATTTTATTAGCCAGTCTCCCCAGAGATGGGTGGACAGCTTCAGAAGTAAGTTGTAGGTCCCCAGACCCCTATCAATGAACTTTTTTTTTTGGTACAGGGGATCAAACTCACAACCTCACGCTTGCCAGGCAGGCACTGTGCCACTGAGCTATATCCTTGGCCCTCAATGAACTTTTAAACTGGAAAGGCCTAGGAAGAACAATGACAGGCACAAGAACAGCCTGATGAATTGCTTGGGCTTTAGAAAATAAACCCCTGCCTTCTTTGAGAAGCTCCAGGACTCCACATGCAAAGAGGGAGAATATGAGACCAGATGACTGCTACCACACAAAGAGCCTGAACACTGAATAAAAGACTGCAGGAAGCTGGATGTGCCCCTCTGCGGAGGGAAAACACTGGAAGTGAGGTTGCCCTAACCTCCAGAGGGAGGGGAGGCCACTTGCTTCCATGTTGATGGTTCTGGAAGCTGGAAGGTGCCCAAGGTTTCCCAAAGCCCTTCAACAATGTGGACATCACCCTGAAGAGCCTTGGGTAACTCTTGATGTGGCAAACAGTAATATCAATTTTCTTTTGGACACCGGGGCATCATTCTCTGCCTTGCTTGAATCCTCTGGACCCCCTCTTAATAAGACCTGGGTTGTGATTGGTGCTGATGGTATCCCTAAGGGCCAACCACTTTACAGTAACCTTAACCTACAGATTTGGTGAACTTTGATTTTCACTCAAGCTTTCCTAATTTTTCCAGAATGCTCTACCCAATTATTGGAGAATTTGTGCCTCTTTAGGAGCAACTTTTTTTTTTTTTAAAGGAGTAACTCTATTTGTCACCAAAACATTTATTTCCCTTTTTTGGGAGCATTAGGATCAGACCTATTAGACAATACAGAGATAACTATGGAAATTTTATCACAGCTATCCACTAAAACTCCAGGAAAGGAAGTTCATATTCAGTCTGCTGTCATTTCCTTAAGAGACCCAAATACCCATCCTTATAAATGACAATAGCCTATGAAAGTAGAGGGACAGTCTGGACTTCAGGCTCTAATTTCTAAATTTCTCAAACATGGTTTTTTGATCTATTGACAGTACCTATGCAACACTTCCATCCTTCCATGCTAAAAAATGGAGAATATCAGCTAGCCTAAGGTTTGTGGGATAGTAAGGAAGCTGTAATTCCACTCTATCCTATAGGTCCTAACCTGTATACTATCTTAACCCAAATACTGAGTAGAACTACATGGTTTACTGTCTTAGATCTTAAGGATGCTGCCTTCTGCATCCCATTGCACCCTGACTCATGGTATCTGTTTGCTTTTGAATGGACTGATCCTGATACTATGGAAACTGCTTGGACAGTTCTGCCACAGGGGTTCGGAGACAGCCCCCACTCATTTGGAAATGCTCTGGCAAAAGAATTAAGGTCTCTAACTTTAAAAACTGGAGCACTACTCCAGTATGTAAATGCTCTTCTCTGTAGCTCCATAACCTGGACTCTGATGAAAATTCTGTTAAGAGTTTTAAATTCCTAGGGGATGCAAGATACTGAGTGTTCCTGCAAAAAAGGCTCATATAGCTCAGTGAAAAGTTACATATTTAGGACATAGTTTAGCCACAAGGGAATGAACTCTTAACCCTGAAAGAACGGAGGCTCTTTTAAAACTAGGACCACCTCAGCTTAGGCCTTTCCTAGCGATGGTCAGATTTTGTGGGATATGGATTTCTAGTTTTGGACTCATAGCATCTCTGTCAGACCACACATGGGCCTGACTAGAATAGACTGGAAGACAGCAAGAGGATTTTCAAAAGCTCAAAGATCTATTGTTGTCTTATCCAGTTTTAAGAATTTCTGATTTAGACAAGCTATTCACCCTATATATAGCCAAAAGACAGAGCATAGCACTGGGCGTCCTTATTCAAAGGCTGAGACATTTCTCCCCTTGTGGCTGACTTTTCTAAACAGACTTTGTCATGTGGATGGCCTGGATGCCTATGGGTTGTGGACACCAGTGCACTCCTGGTTGATGAAGCTGCTAAATTAATTCTAGGATACCCATTGCAGGTCTAACCCCCCCATCAGGTCCTAAGTGTTCTTGAACTTAAAGGACACCAGTGGCAAACTGGGCGATGGCTATTTAAATATCAAGATCTGTTAGAATCTCAAGAGTTCACTCCCAGAGTGAGCCAGACTTCAAATCCAGCAGCTTTGCTTCCTACCCCAGGAGGAGACAGCCTGCTTCACTCCTGTGTGGAAACCATAGAACAGTTTTACTCTAGCAGGCCTGCTCTTAAAGACCAGCCCTCAGGCAGCCCTGAAGCAGACGGGTTCACTTGTGAAAGCTGTTACTTGAGCAGTGGGACTCAGAGGGTAGATTATGCAGTCATTAGCCTCCAAAAGGGGACTGAGACAAAGCCACCTCCTTCAAACACCTCAACCCAGCTAAATTATCACCCTTTTCCAGGCCTTACAATTGGGAAAAGCAAGCAAGTCAACATCTATACTGACTCCAGATATGTTTTCTTAGTCCTTCCTGCTCATGTGACCCATGGAGAGAGGGGATGCTTGACAGAAAAATTCCCCAATTAAGCACGGGCCTGAGATTCTTTCCCTCCTAGAAGCAGTGTGGCTGCTGACCCAGGTAGCAGTGATACACTGCAGAAGACATCAGAAGGGTAATTCTCTCTGATCCAGGGAAATGCTTCGGCAGAGCACAATGCCAAACAAGCAGCACTAAAAGATGCATTGCAGCTGGTTTTACTACCCCGTGCCCAAAGCTGAGCACAAGCCCTTCCTACTCTGAGCTCTGAAGGAAATGGGCAAGGCAGCGAGGATATAAACCAGCAAAGGCTGGCTAGTGGATTAAAGAGGAAAATCACAGAGTTTTGTAACCCCAGGCTGATCAATGGAAAATTATTAAAGGAATGTGTGATTTATGTTTTCAGGGAGGGCACATTGACCTTGGTTAGTCATGCTTGGGGTGGGGGTGGGCTTCAAATCCACGATTCAGGAAGTCACAAGGGCTTGCTCCCTTTGCCTCTGCAACAATCCAGGAGAAAAAGTTCAGCCTCCACCTCTGTGTAACCCAATGCAAAGGCGAGGTACCCTCGCTGGAGAAAAGTGGCAACTAGCATTCACCCAGAAGCCCCCATGCGAGGGATACAAATACCTCTTTTGCAAGCTTTTGGTGGACTTGTGGATACTATTCAAGAGGAGTAGGAAGACTGATTCAGGATAAATTAGATAAGTTTATTCTGCTTAACTGTCTCCTCTCACAACTGTACTATGTCTGCTAAAATCAAAGTTGGACAATTTATTTTTTTCCTTAACCCTTATACCATTCTCCAATGCAAGAACTAATGTTTTCCTTGACTGGGCCCAGTAATATGCCAGGAATATTAACAAAGATGCATGCTGGGTTCAAGGACAATTGTTGACTTCTAGTGCGTCTGAGCTATCATTATGGCTATCTCCTCTACAGGGAGATGACTGAATAATTTCAAAATTTTATAAAACAGTTACAAAGTACAACGGCGAGTTTGAAACTTGCTACCAGATCTGTCTCTCAATGGCCAATAAATGAGGCTTTTCATCAAAAAGGCCATGGGAAGAATTTTTCTTTAGCTGTAATTAATACATAGATATGGCAATACAGAAATTCTGATCTACCCAGACACCTTCAATTCCCGTGATGAAAGATAACCTATTACTTGAAATCAACATTTTCAGGTGTGTACAGTATCTGACGGACATCTACTGTGGGACAGCTCAGCCAGCTAGCATCCCTGTGTTGGGAACAGAAAAAGCATACTTACGATACATGGAGCAGTGCCACCCAAAATATGGAGTGGGTTCCTACACAAAGCTCTAATCACACTGTTGTGTTAAGAGAAGCTGATTGTTTCTGACTGGAAAGCAAGAACTGGGATAAGATGGCCAGCCCATAATGGTACAGCATTCTGTGGAACAAACCTATAGCCTTGATTTCCTTCAAGGCGGATAGAAAGATATGTATTAGGTTCTCCACAAGGTGCTGGGTTAAAACCACAGATCAGCCAGCCAACTGCCCAGTCTTGTGGCACTGGTGGACCAGACTAGTTTTTCACTGGTATGATCATTTATTCTCCATTTTATTCATCAAACAAGACCTGAAGGCATAATATGGCATACTCAACCTCTTACTATACATGAAAGGGCCTGAATGATACTGCAGACCTTATTTTGTTACTAAAGTTTTAAGTAAAAATGGTGAGAAAAGCCATTCTGTAGAACCGAATGGCCCTACATATTGTAACAGCAGCACAAGGTGGAACCTATGCTCTTATCAGGTCAGACTGTGTATTCTGGACAACTCCGCAAATGTGTCTTCTGCATTTACCGTCAGTTCGATGTTAGACTCTGCCTTACACTTCAATGACTGACTGGTATTCTGTCTCTCTGGAACAACTCTGGTAGGAAAAAGTTCTTATTTTTCTGGCTATGATACTATGCATAGGAATTCTTTTATGCTACCTGATCCATTGTCATGGTGGGCTGATGTCTCATATGCCCTTGCCCTCTTTTTCGCACTATTGAAAGGTGATGGTTCTGTGGACAACAGAACCAGATATTTCTATGTCTCCTTTAGACGAGTCAGGATGAGACTTTCAGACCCTGGCTGGCCAGGATCAATGCCCCTCCTTGGCTTGAAGCAGCTACAAAAAGACAGACCACTGAAACTTCTGCATCCCTAAAGGGATTGAAATCTCAGGGAGGAAGTGAGGTAGGACAGACAAAAGAAGTTTTAAAATAGGCAGAAAAAAGACAAGGAAAATCATAATTTTAAAAATAAAAACTGCAGCTTTGGGACCTGAGCCCAGTTCAAAAATTTTTTCCTCTCATCCAAACCTGGGCAATTCCCTTTCACCTGCAAATGGGTTGGACCGTTTTTTTCCCCCTCAAATGTCCTTTTTCACTTCTCACCTGTGAAATAGGATTTCTCCTATGAGCAGACCATTATCTTTCTGTGGATGGGCCACCCCCCAACCAAGACCTAGAGTGACAAATTTCACAGATTTCTATCACCAAAACACATACAGTCCCAGTTCCAAACTGTAGTATGTCTCCTTTATCTGAACTGTGGTCTGCTGTTGCGCGTGTACTTATTTCTACCTAATAAACCCCATGCCTCTACTGATGCATGGAAATCCTTTTTCCACGACGGAAGTCAGCGAGCCTGCCGGCCTGTTCTCTGGCGGGGTGAGTTAGGTCCTTGGCTCAGCTTCGGGAGCCTCCTTGGGCCATGCTCGGTGACGAGCAACATTTTCCATCACGAGGAAAGGGCTCAGGCTTAGGTAACAGGCAGAACGTCTCGCCTACTGTGTGGCACATCAGGGTCTGGAACCCATACACGTGTCCGCACCCAAGCTCTTTCCACGGTGCCACCTGCTTTCTGTTGATCACTGCCCAACCGGGTCTCTTCACCTGCAGGCGGTACGCTGATCCGTGAGATGATGAGTTTTGGAAAATAGCTGAATTCACGAAATGGCCAAGCATGACGACCGGGCTCAGATCCACCTCCCCAGGACGGTTCTGGTGTTTACGGGATGCAAAGCGCTGGGTGTGCCGGGGAGGGAAGCTAAGGAATGGGCCTGTCGCGGCTCTTCTTGGGCGCGCCTTCTGAAGTGGCGTGCCACATGATCTGAGGGAGAAGTTTCGGGTCCTCTTGGTACCAGATGGAGGGTCCCGTGGGGCTTCTCTCCAGGTCCTTGGTGTCCCCAACAAAGAATTGGACAAGACGGAAAAGGCAACGAAAGTGTACATTTATTGAAGGCAGAAAAGAACACTCCGCAGAATGAGAGCCCGCAGGTGGAAAGCTCACAACAGCGCTGAGGATAAGGGAAAGAGATCTTCGGTATCCAAAATCCCCATAAATAAAATATTAGGGAGTCGCCCTAGTCACTCACCTGGCGTCACACCCTGTGAACTGTCCCACCAAGAAGCTCACTTGGCTTCCTCTTACGTGTAAATAAAAGATCAGGAGCAGTGCTCTTTGATTGGTTGTGCTCACATGCAAATGAGGGACTGAAAATAGCGTTTCTATTGGTTCAAAATAGCACTTTTCTGATTGGCTCTGTGTGGAGTGAGGGCGGCCCCACTGCCTGGGAGTGTCTTTCCGCGGTTGCCCTGTCTTACTGGGACATCAGAAGCTCCCCATTGGGCACTTGGGGAGGCCCGAGTGAGGGGCCCCAGCTTCAACCAAGCAAGGCTTCCTCCCAGTCCCTAGAAGGGGGAGGGAATGAAAATAATCGTTTCCAAGCCGACCAAGCACCAGAGGCGTTATTTAAGGCTAGCAGGGGTCTTGCCAGGTCTCCGGAGTGAGCTTCAAAACGAAGAAAGAATGTGCTTTGACTTAAAATTTTAAGTAGGAAAGGAGAATGGCTCAACGCTCTTAGAAAACACCGTTAATCTCACGGGGACGTGGTCACAGGATGAGCGGCGCTGTGCGTTAGGGTCCACGCCGCCGACCCGCGCCCGCGCTGACGGACAGAACCGCACCGCAGACCGCGGCGTCCGTAAAGAGCACTTTTTTAGAGAAAGGCCTTTTGGGTCCACATTTTCTATTATAAAACAAAAGACGCAAGTTCCTCTTTGGTAAAAGAGGTAACTCTCACAGTTACTGACGGAGCAACTGATACCGCGAGGTCCAGCCGGGTCACTGGGCCCGGGTGATTCCAGATCCGAGACCCCGGGGGCCGCGTTTCTCCAGAACCAGCCCAGTTTCCCGGCAGCCTCGGCGGAAAAGCTCGGTTAGGCTCAGCCAGGGTCTCTTTTTTCGGAGCACATCCCAGGCGACGTTTGCTCCTCCGCGGACACAGAACCCAGCGGTGCCGGCCCGCGGGCTCGCGTGTCCGTGCCAGGCCGCGTGGCCGGGCGGGCCGAGGTCCACGTCGCGATGGCCCAGCCCCCGCGCGCCTCCCGGGCTTCCAGGGACTTGGAGCCAGGAGCCCAGGACAGGACACGCCCTGGGGCAGGCAGTGCTCGCGCGCGTGCCAGCCGCGTCCCCGCGGCACCCTGCAAGGCCTAAGTCCCACAGTGCGAGCTCCAGCCGCTTCCACGCCCGAGACAGAAACACGGCTCCGGACAGATCGCAGTGCACCCGCGGCAGCTCGGTGTCACGCGTGCAGTGGACACGCCGTCGGAGGTGTCGCTCGTCAAGCCCTGGGGTCGGTGGTCTGGCTCAGGGCAGCCGACACCCCACGCGCGCCCCCGTCCGCGCTCCCCGCCCGCGGCCGGTCATAGCCCGTGCCCCCGGGGGACGCAGGCGCAGGCGCGGGCACGCGGTAGCCGGGGCCGGGGGCGGGGCCGCCCGCGGGGGACGGGGCGATGGGCGTGGCGTATTCGGGCCGGGCGCGCGCCAGCGGCAGCGCGTACTCGTGCGCGTCCGTGGGCCGGAAGGTGGAGCCCGCCCTGGCGGCCGAGTCCGCGCCGAGGGCGTCCAGGGGCGTCTGGTAACCTGCAAGCAAGGGGCGTCACGGGGAGCCCCGGGGAGACTGCGGCCCTGAGTCCGGCTCCGGGCCCCCACCCGACGGAAGAGGGCACGGAGGGGCGGGACAGGGCGCAGCGTCCGGCCCTGGGCGGGCAGGAGGAAAAGCGAGGCGAAGCCACGCGGGAGCTCCCCTTCCACCCCGCCGGGCCGCGGCCTGCGGGGGCGCCGTGGCCGTCACCCGCGGGTGCAGGCCCGGCTGCCCCTGCCGGGGAGCCGGCACGGGGTGAACGCAGCACCGCCTCACCCGGCCCCGGTCCTGCTGCCCCCTCCCGGAGGGCGCACTTACACTCCAAGGCGCTGGCGAGGAGGTCGCGCTTCTGGGCCTCCTCGTCCTCGTCGTCGTTGCCATAGCTGATGGTGAACTCAGCGGACGGGTGTCTGGCCATCGGGCGCTTGACCTTCTTCCAGCAGCCTGGGATTAGCAGAGCACAAGCGCGTTAGCACCCAGGGGCCCTCCCCGCCGCGACCCCGCGTCACAGCCGGGCTGTGGCGGGCCAGTGAGTGTGACGGCTCTCCGCAGGGTGACAGCAGCTCGGTGCCCGCGTGCCTGGCCGTGGGCTGAGCTTTGTGGACCCGCCAGGCCCTGGGTCACCCGTGGGAAGCGCTCACAAGGCACAGTGACGCAGCGTTCGTGACCGAGGGACTGCGCGCTGCCTCGAGCCCGAGTCCTGGGAGGCGCTGGGCACAGTCGCCCGGTCTGGTTGAGGCCTGACGATGCCCACGGAGGCAGGACAGCTTCTCCTCGGTGACCCGCGCGCGGGGACCTCAGCGCCAGCGGCAAAACCCGCTGACCAAGGCGGGGTTGATGCTGAACACGCGCGACCACGGCCTTCTGAGTACAGTGCAGGCGGGAGCAGCAGCTTGCTCCGAGGACGCTGTTCACAGACTGCAGCGCTTATGTTTTAAAAAACCACGCCGCACAAAAGCGCCCGCCTGGCAAGCGCGAGGTCCTGAGTTCAACCCCCGGTACCCACAAAAAAAGAAAAAAAGGGGAAAAAAAAAAAAAAAAACCACGCTGCAGTCTCACCTCCTCTGCAGGTTCATTTTCCAAAAAGCAAATGACCCTGGTCAACCACAGTCTAAACGCATCAAGTGGAAAATCCCGAACAGATGATTCATGTCAGGAGAAGCCAGGGATGAGGCTCATCCTCTCGCGGGGTCTTCACTTCCGCGTGGTCCCACGCACCCTGGTGGGCAGATCTGGGGCTGCGCAGTGCCACGGGCCGGGCCACCCCGTTTTACTCACTGGTGGCCCCAAAACCCAGGAGTAGCGACGCTGGCAGCTGTACCTCAGCATGTTGCTTTAGTTCTATTTTGTTATCACGGCTGCTACTCTGCTTTGCTTAGTATGTAAATCACACTTCATCCCAGGTGTCGCCTGTAGGGAGCGGCGCGGCTCAGAGGGCCGGCACCGCCCGGTGCCAGGCGTCCCCAGGTCGCGGGCGCATCAGGGTGCGGATGGCCTCCTCCGAGCTCTACCCCTACCTCAAAGACAGGATGAAGCTGCAGGTGATGCCCTAACCAACCTGTTGTCCGAGGTTCCGGCGATGCGTACAGATTTTCTGCCTTCTTCCTGTCAAGACAGAAGTTCTCCTGAGTGCCGAGCCAGCTGGGCTGCCCCCAGCCGATGACACACGTGACACGCATGACATGGGGATCGCGGCAGTGCCCACCCTGCAGGGCTGCTGCCGGAGCGAAACGAGATGGTGCAGCCCTGGTCTTGGGAAGCTGTACGAGCGCGTGTGCTGACCTCGCTCATGACGAAAGCCGCAGCGTGTTCTCTAGCAGGGTGATGCTGCCTACTATCAGAAAGCACAGCTGTGCCATCCCACTGCCTCCCTAGCTCACGCCCGTGCGCCCTGACTGCATCTCCGCCATCTACACTCAAGCCAAAGCTCGGAGTGCTCAGAGGACACATCAAGCTAAAGTACTCATGCTTTCATCCGGAAGGGCTGCCTGAACCTTAAGAACCGGAGACTTCATCCCCTCGCCCACTTAAGTCAGAAACTCGGCCTAAGCTGCCCCCTCTGGGAGGGAAGGGCTGCAAGGTATTGTTGGCTCCTGGGGGCTGCGCTCTTTGGTTGAGCCTGTGCTGGTTTCTAAGTGGTAAGAGTTGCTTCTAAAGTAATAGTGGGCAGTTTCTACTCTACCTCACTTGTTTTTAAAATATATACCAGTGTTTTTCTTGAAAGACATGCTCCTGTTTTTACACAAGTATCTGAAAAGTAAGCTTTTTGGGTTTATGATTGCTCATGTAATCAGAGAGGAAATTTAACAGCTGAAGTCACATACCTTCTGAAGGCTGCAAAGACCCCCAATGCAGCCAGCAGGAGGACCCCGAGGAGGACCAGCAGGATGGCCACCGTGGTCACACTCAGTCCTGGAAGGGTGGAAAGCCGCTGCGTTACAACCTAAGTCACTGGCAAGAGGAGTGTGTGACTCAAAACAACATGGATTTGGGACATCTTCAGCTGTTTAAAATACAGGGGCAACAAATAAATGCTGAGCACTTTCTGATCCTGGAAGGTCAAAGAAGAGGGTTCAAAATCCTGGGTAACCTTTGGGAAAATCTGTTCCCCTTCCCAAGGCAGTTTTAGTTCTCAGGCTAACATTTACTCTGAGATTGTTGCTTGGTCCGTTTCAAAGTCCCCACCTTAGAGTCGATGCTTTAAAGAAGGACGTCATCTCAATGGCACTGAAGCAGCGGAGTGCGGAAGCCACGCAAGGGAGGAAAACAAAGGCTGATTGGGGTGGAAATGCATAGTTCATGAAGAGGACGGGGGCTTGGACGGGAGCCACCTTCATGTAAGGGACGGTGGGATCATTTGTGAGGGTGAAGATGAGGGGGTCTAACCCTTAACACACCCAACTGAGTGATGGTACAAGGACATGACAGATGCCAAAAAGATATCAGTAACTGTCCTTTTCAACTATGTAATCAGATTATAAAGTGCTCGTGATGCACTGTTAAATGAGAAGTCTACGCCACAGAGCACAATGCCGGTTACGCTACCAAACAGGCGACTGGACGCAGTGGGATATGGTGATCATCTATCGATGCTGACAGATGGCTGATGTTTATTTTCTTATTTATATTTTTATCTTTCAACTTTTTCTAAAATTCTCATTTTATATTCTCAAAAATGAACTTTTAATGTTCATTCCTTGAATAGATTTTACATTTACATGTTGAAAATTCCAAATATAACAAGGCATGGAATGGAATAGCTCCCTCCTACCTCTCCAGTTCTCTACAAGAACCCGAATTCTACTTCTCGATGTCTTTAAAGATCCTAGAGCGGGTGTGTTCACCCTTCATCCCCCCTTACACAAACGGCTATCTAGAGTGGTCTACGCTTTCCCATTTAAGTTGCCAGTACATCTCTGAACACCTCCTGCATCACTAAGACCCTTGCTTACGTCTGTGGAGTATTTCATTATGTGGCTGTGCCATTTCACTTTTCCACAGAAGACCTCCGCAGTCTTTGAAGGACACGTAAGTTTGTTTCTGGTCTTTGTCTCCTTGCGGTGTTACCCTGAGCAGCGTGGGCAGGCGTCATGTCACACACAAGCAGACACCTCCAGACCAACTCTCCAGCATTTACATGACCGTCTGCTCTGACGCGACTGTGACAGCTGGGAGGGCACCAGTCACACCCCTGGGAAGCCAAGACACAGCACCTGCTCCAGCTGGGGGTCCTTCCTCCTCGGGGACCGGGTTGGGCTTAGTGGGTGGCTCTTCTCTCTCAGTTGAAAGTCCGGTGTCTGGACTTGCTTCTGGCCATTCTGTTGACTCATCTGAGAGGGAAGAGAGATTGGAACAACCAGATCACGTAATGCTGTCCCTGGAGGGGTGGGGACCGAGGGCTCCTCCACTGCGGGGCCCCACCTTGCATGACGTGGCAGCCCAGGAGCTCCACCTTCAGCGCAGCCCGCTGGTGCCAGGCCCGGGGCAGGACCCGCACATATCTGGCCACGAGGGGTGGGATGAAGTTGTTACGCACTGGGTCCCGGCAGTTGGCGTTGCCCTGGAACACCTGCGGACGGATGGAGGCGACCTCTCTGAGGCTGTGCCCACGGGAAACCAGCCAGGACTCTGGGCAGCACGCTCTTGTGGACCCTTCAGGTTAGTTTGGGGTGCTGCTGTTCTGCTCTATCTCATTTTGGATGGAGGAGCTACGGTCACCCTGCTGTGTTATTGGCGGTGACCTTTCTATATTAACTTGCTGCTGCTGATGACCAGCAGCCTCAGGAGCACAGGTCAGCGGCACCAGCTGCCCCAGCCGCAGCTCCCAACACAACGTCCAACCCCACAACCGCCACTTGGGGTGCAGGGAGGCCACCCTGGGAATCATCCACTTCCACTGCCCAAGGAATCACAGGTGTCTCACAAAGATCTCTGAAGTTTTGTTTTTTGTTTTTGTTTTTTGGTGTGTGGTACTGGGGTTAGATCCAGGGCTTTGACATGAGTCCTTTTTAAAATTTTTTTACTCTGAGACAGGGTCTCGCTAAGTGTCTTAAGTTGCCCGGGCTGGGCTCAATCTTGCCATCCTCCTGCCTCAGCTTCCTAGAGTGCTGGGATCACAGGTGTAAGCCACATGCCCAGCTCTTAAGGATTTATTGACACATTTCATGTTCTGGTGTGCACAAGGAAGTGCGCCGGCCTCTCTAACTAATGCAGTGCACTGTGAGCACAGGCATGGGGACCTGAGGACCCAGCAAGCTGCTCGGTGTCTTTCTCCGGAGCTGCTCCTACCTTCTCTTTGTTGTTGACGATTCCTTTATAGGTCCTCCACTGAGAGCTGTTTTTGAAGTTCACCACAAAGCTCTTAACATAGAAGTTGAAATTTGGCTGTGTGGATCCTGTGGTCCTAATTCCTTGTGAGAAAACATCGTTTATTGGTTAGTTCTGAAAGTAATTACACATAATGTGAATTAGAACTTTGGGTTTCTTCTCCTGTTTTCCTCCTGTGAAGCCTTGGAGCGCCTGACAGCTGCCTGGCTGCATGTAGAGACCCCTCCCCGCTGAGGATTGGCCCTGGCTGCGCCGAGAGAGGATGGCTCGCGCACCTGTGCTTCAGCCTGGACCGAGGCCCTCTGCACGGCGACGAGCCAAAACTCTGCGACATCTTTGAAAGATGTTAAAGACTTGGGACAGATGGGCTGATGCCAGTGAGCTGCCAGTCACCTTGCGCTCATGAGAGCTCTGGCCCTCGTCAAATACCTGTTATTTTCTTTTCTTCCCCCAAGTCTATCTCCAGCCACTGTTGTTGCTCGTGGCCGCCACTGTCGCCCACAGCCCACGATGGGCCTCCGTCCTGCAGTCGGGCTTGGCCAGGAGACCAGGGAGCGGGCTGTCCAGTATCGCTGACCCCCTGCCAGGAGGAAGACGCCCGGAACTGCACACGGGGGTCCAAGCTCAGGGCTCTGCCGCAGTCTAGAACAAAGGGCAGGAAAACGGGCTGGACGCAGACACAGCTGAGCCGGCAGAGCTCAGTCTCTCGTGGAAGGATCGGCTGACTGACCGCGTCCCGATTCAAAGCCATTGCTTAATGACCAGTTGTGAAGCACTACACGGGCACCAGACTCTTCTGCACTGTAGTGTTGGAAACTGGCCGTGTTTTGCCATAATAGATACCAAAACTCTATCCCGTCTCTGGCATCTCTGTCTCCACTACAGATTTTCTTTGCTAACTTCCTAAATTGACTCTGATTTCAACACAGCACAGTTGTTCTTGAAGGATCACAATGATTCTTACTTTAAGAAGAGTCAGAGGGGGCGCTTACCGTCTGTGCCCTTGAAAAGCAGGCATGACCAGGCTGAAAATGAGGAGACTGAGTCAGGCGTGGTGGCACACACCTAGAATCCCAGCACTCTGGGAGGCTGAAGCAGGGGGATCATAAATACTGTCTCAAAATTAATAATAATAAAAATGATGATGATGAGATGATAAGGTGGGGATTTAGCTCAGTGCAAAGGTTTTGGACTCAATCCTCAATGCGGTGAGGAGAGCGAGCGTATGAAGACACTGAGTTGACATCACCTCAGGACCCTAACTTGGCCAATGTCCCGGGCAATGTGGGACTAGTAAATAAAGACCACACCTATCTCGCTGGGCAAAGAAGACATACTTATATTGTTTCCCTTAAAATACTTTACTTTATGCTAAGGGAAAATATTACCACAGACTATATCTCATGATGGAAAAACTAGAAGCCTTTATTTTTACCAAACATTTTATGGGGCCTTTATTGACCTCATTCAGTTGTCTTATTCAAGATAACCACGAACCAAATGGTAATACCTAAAAAGCTTCTCTTCAATTTGAACATGAGAACTTTATCCTAAATGTTCCTTCCTTTTTCATTCTTTTTTGGCACAAGTTTGAGAGGGGACACAATCATATGAGGTGTGATTGAAAAATACGATGAATATTTAAATTTTAAAAAAATTTTTAGGGCCGGTGAGACGGCTCAGCGGCTTAAGCGCCTGCCTTGCAAGCGCGAAGGCCCGAGTTCGACTCCCGGAACCCACATACGAAAAAGGGGCCGGTGATATCGCTCAGTGGCACGGGCGCCTGCTGGCGCGCGAGGTCCTGAGGTCGTCCCCCCGGTACCCACAAAAAAAAAAAAAAAAAAAAAAAAAAAAAAAATTTTTATAGTAAGAGACACATTCCCATAAACCCCCTGTAAATCCTCTGCTTGGCTTTCAGCACACTTGTCCCATCGTTCTGGCCACTTTCTGCAGCAGCTCTGGAGTCTTCTTTCCTCAGTGTTTAGTTCCACTGGTGTGGCTGCCTTGATGTCCTGAATGGATTCAAAACGTTTTCCTCTCACGGTCGCTTTGACTTTGGAGAAGAGCTAGCAGTCACACAGTGTAAGATCCAGTGAGTAAGGTGGATAAGGACACAGCGTCATGTTTTCACGAGCTGCCTTTTCACTGGATGGCGCTCGGCAGCGGCATTCAAGGTACTGTCTCATATCTCATAGAGACACTCTGGAAGAGGACTCCAGACTGCTTCAGAAAGTGGCAAGGATGAGGGGAGAGGTGTGTTTGAAGCCCCAGACAGTTCTGAGAGGGATTCAAGGCAACGCATCTTTGCTGTGATACATTGAGGGGCAGGGTTGAGACAGAGTAGCCCATGCTGGCCTCGAACTCTCAACGATCTTCCTGCCTCAGCCTCGTGAGTGCTGGGATCACGGGCATGGGTCACTAAGCCCGGCTTACATTTTTTGAATTTAAATTTAAACAGACACCGTATTTTTCTATCACCCTTTGTACAGAAAGACATTTTCTGCTCAATGCTACTGAGGCTTATTGTCTTGTATATTTTTAAGTCACAGAAGATTTGGTGCCTCGTCACCTGAGGAAAGCATAAGATCTAATAATACATAATAATGCTTGGAGTTTGCAGAAAGAGTTACCACTGAAGTCTTCAAGGACCACACCCGTAGGAAAGCAGGCTCCTTACCGTCGGAGGTGAACAGGAGCCGCTTTCCGGACAGGGAGCCGCTGCAACGACAAAGCGGGAGGTGAGCGCTCGGCGGTGAGAGCCCGAGCCGGACCGCGAGACCGGCCGGTGAGCCCCGCCCGCCTCCTGTTCCCTTTCATCCGCCACGCTGGGCGGGCGGCGCTGGAGACGCGGCCGAGGAGCGAACCGCAGAGATTCGGTCCCAGGAGCAAACGGAAACCCCGGTGCCTCCCACTCCCACTCAAGAGCAAGGGCCGCGGCAGAGGCGGCGCAGCCTCCAGGCCGCCCCCGCAGCCCTCCCCTCGCCCGCCCGTCCCCACGCGCCGTGACCACTGCGCCACCGCGCGCGGAGAGCCAGCGCCGGCCGCTCCGCGGCTCCCCCCGTGAGAGCGGGGCCCGGCCGGCGTCTCCCCCGTGAGAGCGGGGCCCGGCCGGCGTCTCCCCCGTGAGAGCGGGGCCCGGCCGGCGTCTCCCCCGTGAGAGCGGGGCCCGGCCGGCGTCTCCCCCCGTGAGAGCGGGGCCCGGCCGGCGTCTCCCCCCGTGAGAGCGGGGCCCGGCCGGCGTCTCCCCCCGTGAGAGCGGGGCCCGGCCGGCGTCTCCCCCCGTGAGAGCGGGGCCCGGCCGGCGTCTCCCCCGTGAGAGCGGGGCCCGGCCGGCGGCTCCCCCCGTGAGAGCGGGGCCCGGCCGGCGTCTCCCCCGTGAGAGCGGGGCCCGGCCGGCGTCTCCCCCGTGAGAGCGGGGCCCGGCCGGCGTCTCCCCCGTGAGAGCGGGGCCCGGCCGACGTCTCCCCCGTGAGAGCGGGGCCCGGCCGGCGGCTCCCCCCGTGAGAGCGGGGCCCGGCCGGCGTCTCCCCCGTGAGAGCGGGGCCCGGCCGGCGTCTCCCCCGTGAGAGCGGGGCCCGGCCGGCGTCTCCCCCGTGAGAGCGGGGCCCGGCCGGCGTCTCCCTCCGTGAGCGCGGGGCCCGGCCGGCGGCTCCGCCCGCGGCAGGGGAGAAGCATGGAGAAGCCGTGCCGACTCGGAGCCCCGGGTGCCGACTCGGAGCCCCGGGTGCCAACTGCGCAGCGCTCGGCGCGCCGGACACGGGGGAGACGCGGAAGGGCGGAGTCGGAGTCCTGCGTTCCGTCCTGTTTGACTCCGAATTGTGCGCTGTTTGGGAACAGTGGAGAGACAGAGCCGGAGACGGAGACGGAGACAGACGAGACAGATCATTCGCAAACACAAAAGCCGTAAGGAACCCCAAGAATCTGCTCAGGCCCTCGGGCACCTTCCTGGCGGCGCTCTGGGGACGCTTTCCCTCCCGCTCCGCGTCTACTCAGGCAGAGACTGCACAGCCTTGGTGTTCAAGGGAGGTCCCGGAAGCGCGGCACCGAGCAGAACGCGCGCGCCGCCCTCGTCACCTGAGAACCCGGCCCTGGCCTGCCGGGGAGCCGGCCCCGACGCCACGAGGCGCCGCGTGAACGAACCCGGCCCTGGCCTGCCGGGGAGCCGGCCCCGACGCCACGAGGCGCCGCGTGAACGAACCCGGCCCTGGCCTGCCGGGGAGCCGGCCCCGACGCCACGAGGCGCCGCGTGAACGAACCCGGCCCTGGCCTGCCGGGGAGCCGGCCCCGACGCCACGAGGCGCCGCGTGAAGGAACCCGGCCTGACTCGCAGCGGCTCCGCGCCTGGCTACCCAGGATCTGAGCTCCTGGCCTCAGATTCCCTCCCGCCGTGTCACCCACGTCCCCGCTGAGACGGTGGGAGCCTATGTCCCCCACTGCCGTGGGAGAGCGGGGGCTCCACTTCTGGCTTTCGCAGCTGACCCAGGAGAGCAAGTGTGGGGAGAAGGCGACGCAGGAGTCCGCAGGGGAGAGGCCAGCAGGCTCGCTCAGCACCCGCTGCAGATGTCCTGCTCCTTCCGCGCTCTGGACAACAGCGCCCCGTGAAGGAGACCCTGGGAGGGCGGGCTCTAAGCTGCCACACGGAGAGCAGAAAGCTGGGGACACAGACTGCTGTCCCTCCCTGTTCCCGTCCCGCCCCGCTCTGCGCTGACCCTTGCACCCCGGGGACCCTGGTGTTCACTGCGGGACCTGTGTGCTTTCCCTGTGTGGGACACAGGTTCAGCCACCGCGGACAGCAGGTGAAACCAGCGCTCCCTGCGCCCGGGCACCCTGCCGTGTGGGCGAGACCCTGAGAATCTACTGAGGAGCGCGGGGCACAGAGCCGGGCAGGAGGCCCAGGGGAAACTCTCTGCTTTCTATCCACGCTCACCAGAAAACCCAGACAAGTAGTGCAGATAACTTTGTGCCACAGAGAGCAAATCTTTCTCCAATTCATTCATGGTTTAAATTTATATACTTCGCGGCTTGGAAATTCAATTTCCAATTACATGTAAGTCTAGTTGATACAGAAGTAACGGAGAAAATTGTCTACTTTTATTCTATCGTTTTAATAATTTTTCTCCAAACATAAAACCAGGCAGTACAGTCAGACTTACGACCTTATTTTCTTGCACAAGAAGCACTCGGATGTACACAGGGGAGGTAAGGGATTCAAAGTCAAAGCTGCCTGGAGACAGCAGCACCGCCAGTGTGGTCCAGAGCCTGGCCTTGCCTGAGGCCACACCGGGCAGCAATAGGAGAAACCACCAGGAACTGCACAGAATCAGAGCCTCAGGGGCAGGGCCCAGGCACGTTCAGGGCTTACAGTGCATGAGGGACCACTTTTATCATAAACCCAGATGAAAATGTTAATGTTCCACAGAGCTGGAGACAAATACATATGTGAAAAGGGGTGTGTGTGTGTGTGTGTAATTTTATTCATTTGGGATTTTAGTTTCTGAAGACATCCTGTTACTAAGCTGTTAAATCTTCAACTCTGGCACTAATTTAAAGATTAACTTATGTTTGAGTGCTCAGGTAATATGTAAGGAGCATGGGCAGGGCAGGGTGGCACACTTCTGTAATCCCAGCTACTGGGAGGCCGAGAGGAAAGGATCACAAGTTCAAAATCAGCCTGGTAACTTAGAAAGACCCTGTCTCCAAATTAAAAAGGCTTGAGGAGGTAGTCAAGTGGTAGAGTGTTTGCCATGAGTTCAATCCCCTCTAGTAAAAACAGAAAGAAAGAAAGAAAAGAAAAAAGAAAGAGGGTGTGGTAGCACATGCCTGTAATTCTAGCACTCAGAAGGCTGAGGCAGGAGGATCACTGTGAGTTTGAGGCCAGCCTGAACTACACAGTGAGACAGTGTCTCAAAAAACCAAAACCAAAACCAAAACCAAATCAAACCAAACCAAACACCACTTTGTGTCCTCTCACAGCTAAGAATCCTACCCAGAAGAGAACAGCAAACAGGTAGTGGCAGTAGGCAGTGTGTGTGTGTGTGACTGAGTGTGTGTGTGTCCAATGTGCAGCACGTGCCTGTCCCTCGTGGACGAGTCCCTGCAGCTTGCACTCAGCACCCTTGCCTCACCATGAAGCATGCAAATGAAGCGCCTTCTCCATTACCCACCTCAGGGACCACACTGCCTAGCGGAGCTCTGCCCTTTCTGTTCTGCCACCCCTGATCCTCTCCATTACCCTCCTCACACCTTGATGCCTCCAGGACCCCCTCAGCCATCATTCCTACCCTATCTCCTTCACGATGGCCCAGGCTGCTCCTCCCTGGCTCCAGTCTCGGCTTCCCAACCCCTGTCCTGTGCATCTGGGCCAACAGCCCCAATCCTGAAATGAGGCTTTGGAAATTCCTATAAAAATAACACCATAACTAGCGTCAGGATCCCTGCTTGACCTGTGATGCTGCTAAACTATAATGCAAAATTTAAGCAAAAGAGTAGAAGAGGGAAGAGAAGAATTATTCCATAACTTTCTCAAAAGGACACTGCACCACTGTATCTGTGCTAACTCGGCATATTAGTCAGCTTTCCTGTTGCTGGACAAAATACCTGACATCCTCAACTTAGAGGAGAGGTTTTTATTCTGCTCACAGTTTCGGAGGGATCAGTCCATGGTGGATTGGCTCAAGCAGGAACATCATGGTAGATGGGCTTGTGGAGCAGAGCTGCTCAACTCATGGGGGCAGGAAGCAGAGCAGGGTGGAGCACCAGCATGGAGGACACTCCAAGGCACCCAGTAACCACGTCCCAACCACACACTTGGCTGTGAACACAAGTGGATTAACCCATAATTTGTGTAATACCCCCATGATCCAACCACCTCTTCAGGAGTCTTTGAATCCAGTCCAGCTGACAAGTGAGGTTTTCCCACTTTTGGATCCCAAAATGCTTGTGGTTTCCCTCCCTCCCTCCAACTCTCTCTCTCTCTCTCTCTCTCTCTCTCTCTCTCTCTCTCTCTCCCTCTCTCTCCCTCTCTCTCCCTCTCTCCCTCTCTCCCTCTCTCTTGCCTTACCCTTGGGACCAGAACCATGTGGAAATCTGGCCAAAAACAGAGTTACAATCCAGGAAGACATTTCCAGGGTCACAGAGTACAGCAGAGACCAAGGAGCTGAGCAGCTTTGCTGCCTCCCTGGCTGTCCTGGGGACTTCCATCCCAGCCGTTCACACACGTGCATGGGCGTCTACACCCCGTGGCCTGCACCCTGTCCTACACGGCTTGAGCTTTCTACCTTCCACACTTTGGGAATCTGGATGCACAGGAAGCCTGGGCTGAGATATTTACAGCACCCAATCTGCTTTCTTTTTGTGAAGCAAAATGACAAGATGACACCAAACCAAGAAGCTAACGACATTAGCAAAACCATCTTTTTCAGTATCTTAGGTAAAATGGGAGATTGCCAGGACTTTACTGAAATTATGAAACCAAAAAGAAATAAGCCTCTATTCTCCACCACCAAAGCCCCTGCGAGCAGATATGCTCACTCTTTGCCCTAAGGCTCCAGGTGGGTGCCCGTGGCAAGCCAGGGCTTCTCCATTGCTGTGTGTGCCTTTTGTGCGAGACCCCAGTGCTGGCCAGCACTCAAGTCTCTAGGCTGACAGCAGCTTGGCACCCAGCCCTGCTGTCTTTTCAGAGCGGTGAGCTTGTTTGTGAGGGCCTCGGGGCTAAGGCTAGTGCAGTACTCACTCCCTAGACAGCACCCCGTTGGCCAGGCCTCCTTCATAGCGGCTCAGCCCTCGATGTTGCAGCACATGGATGCGGCCGCCCAGCTCATCTGCGATCACTCCTGCATGGACAGCGGCTTTGCAGAGCAGAGAGGTCTGGAACACAGAGCGGCACTGTTCAGAACTCACCTGAGAGTGCGTCCAGGACAGAGCTGGCACTTCCCACCTTCATTTCTGTGGCAATGCAGCCATTTCCGATGGCCCCAGGGTAATACTTCTGGATGTCCCCACCCTGTGCATTTCCCTCCCACAAGGACCCTGAGGCTTACTTTTCTCTGCGGCAGGCAGTAATGTGGCCCTCCAACTACAACACAGGGCAGTTGCCTCCCCAGCCGCCCTTGCCCACCACAGGTCCAACACGCACATGCACGCCTGCAAGGAGCAGGTGGTCTCACTCAGCAGAAAAGATCCTGGATCCGGGTCCTCTGAGTTGGTTTGCCAGTGGCACCTACTAGGTACTGTTGCAAAGCCGAGCTCCCAGACACAGCTGAACTGGGTAATGTGGAGGTTTCTCGAGCACCCAAACCACATGGTACCAGCAGCCCCGGGACACTGAGAGGCACAGCAGATTCAGCAGAGGCCTTAGAGGGTGATGCGATTGCACCCCACGGCTTCCTCCACTTGTGCGATCCAGGGCCCAGCAGCCGGGCCTTCTCCAGGGGCGCCTGCTCAGTGTCCCTGGCTCAGCTGGCTCTGGTTGTGGGGGACACAGGCCAGCCATGGTGACTCGCAGTCTAGGGGTTGGAGCCGGCTCTGTGGGATGCCGAGGGCTCCAGGTCCCCAAGAGAGAGTGTGTGTGTATGGGGGGGGTGACAAGCCAGACCGGCTCCTGTCACTCACATGCACTGGTCCCCCTGGGTCCTGCTTTTGGAGCCACACAGAATGAGGCAACGCTTTTCTATCACAGCTTTTAAGAGAGCACATTCCCTCAAGACCGTGCCCGCTGCCTCCAAGGCTCCTCCAGTAACCTGTCCTCCAGTAACCTGTCCTCCAGTCCCTGTCATGCTGGCCTATGGGATGTGCTTTGTCCTGCAACAGCCCTTCCAAAAAAGCCGCGCTACCTGAGCCCATCCCCAGGGGGAAGGCACCCCAGAGCAGCCTCCAGATGACTCCTGGTCCTGCCCCGGTGTGGCGCCCTGGCAGAATTCCCTTCTGCCTCAGCATGTGGCAAAGGAGCTGGGGCCGCTCCCAGGACCATATTGCATGGGACTAATCCTCTCCCTAGGAGGCGCCTGGGTGAGGAGATTCTGCCTGGCTGGCTCTGAGGAAGCAAGTGGCCTTGCTGAAGGCCCACACTGGCCATGTGGGCAGCTCCTGCAGAAACCCAGTAGGAAACTGAGGGATCAAGTAACCCCAGGCTACTGATACCCTGTGATCTTAGAAGCATTTCCATCTCTTGCTGAGCCTCGAGCAGACCAGCCCGGGTAAAGTTGGTTGCACCCTTGTGGGACCCTGCAGCAGGAGCCCAGTGAGCCACAGAAGACGAGAGGTGACAAGTGAGTACTGTTGAAGCCTTGAGACTGTGGCAGTGTTACGCAGCAGTAACTGTCGAATACACCCACAATGTCAGCATGTGCAAGAAAGGCAAGAATCACGCTCCTTTGACGAGATTAGCAAAATAACAAAATCTGCCATTCTTAGGATCAAGATGTGCTAAATTAAAAAAAAAAAGTAAAATCAAGTGTTTCGTCTCCTTCCAGAGAATTATTAATCTGTAAAATGTGTAAAACTTGTTTTCTCTGTGTTTGAAGACACATATCAATTAGTGGTGGCAAACCTATGGCACTCATGCCCCAAAGGGCTGTTCATTATCTCTGAAAGCTCTACAAGGTTCACCATCACTGTCTTAGAACAATTCCACTAGTGTATATACTTTTCACATTTCTACTAACACAAGCCAATTCCCATAAACTAGGCTGTAAACCCAACTATTTGAAATAGAGATGTAAAATTTTAAAAAACTAATACCAGATTCCCAGGATAGATATCTATAAATAGAAATAAAGATAGGACTTTTGTATCTACAGAAAGGACATTTAGTTTAGAACAATGATTTCCTGGGGACAGTGTACATAATCCAGATGGTCTTATTAGCCATGGAGACCCAGCAGCTGCAGGGAGAGAGGAGACGTGTTAGGGGAGGGCATGTGGAGTCACCGGCCGGACGGTCACTATTCGGTGATGTGGAGATTCATGTCCTTGCTCCATAACAGAAACAGTGGGAGGTTCAGGAAACAAATCCTAACACATAGGCGCAAACCCATAGTCTCTCATTAAAGTGGACCTGAAATCCAGCGTTCATGTGTCACAGGCTTGGTCCCTAGCCACGGCACTGCTGGAGGAGGGACCTCAAAGGGGGACTGGGGACATGGGATCCTCCCACTCCTCTCTGACTTTGCTTCGCTGAAGCTGAGGGGAGCTGCTCACCTGTGACTCAATTGGCAACCAGGTCAATTAACCAGGGATGAAGCCCTTGAAAGTGGGAGTCCAAGCAAACCTTTCCTCTTTTAAAATGCATTCATCTCAGGTATTTGTTACAGTCACAGAAAGCTGACTAACAATGGGATAATAATCACAGGTGTTGAAAGAGTGTGTTTTCCATGTCATATGCAGTATGCTAACTGGATGCTACCAATAGGAATGAGTACAGAGAGAATCCTTGGTTTCTACACTTATTTCATTTCATTTAGCCTCAGAAAAGAGAGAATTGTGTATCTGTGCGGTTGTGTGTCTTGCTTTGCTCTGTAAGGAATTTAGGGAGAGCAGCCACACATGCCCTTCTCATTCCCTTCCCGCCAGCGCCCGCAGCTACTCACATCTCTGTAGCCATCGGCCATGTTCCCAAAAACGTCTCCTGGTACGTCTCTACAACCAGGCGGGCAGAATTTGCTGGAAAAAGAAGAATAAAGAATTTATATCTTATTAAATTATACTGAAACAAAAAGTATTAAACTATACTTAAATTTTAAAAGTATTTTCTGTTCTTTACCATACAGCAGGAATATCTTTCTTTATCAAAAAATCAGAAAACTGATTTATGAACACAGATTTATCTAAAATGTTAATCTGAAGGCAAGTTTTACACAATAATTATTTGCTTTAATAAGAATTCTCCATAAACTCTATTAAACAATGACCTTCCTTATGCATTCTGATCTCAGATGCCTACAAAATATTTTTAAGGTACAAGGAAAATTTCGTCTATATAGTATGATCTCATTTTTTATGAAAAGAACTATTTAAGATATATGGTAATTTATGTTTTTATGGATAGAAAGAAGACAAAAGGAATATCCCTGGAGTTGCACTTGTGTGATATGTACTGTGACAGCTCCATGCTCTACACTTGCACTGTCCAATAGAGACATAATGGAAACCATACATGCAAATTTACACAGTCTGGTAGCCACATTAAAAAGAAAAGAAGAGGCAAAATTAGAAATATATTCTATTCAATTCAAGATGTCCAAATTCTCTCTGTTTCTCTCTCTCTCTCTCTTTCACTCTCTTTTTGCGACAGGGTCTCACTATGTAGCTCAGGCTGGCCGTGAACTCACTGTGTAGCCCAGGCTGGCCTCGAACTCACAGTGATCCTCCTCCCTCAGCCTCCCGAGTACTGGGATTAATTCTATTCATTTCTGCATGTAATGAACACAAACATTATCAATGAGCTCCCCCACCCCAGCCTTCCATGGTCTCAGGATCTGGGATGTGTCTTCTACCTACAACATCCTCAATTTGGGCTCGCCACAGTTTAAGCATTCAACAGCTACATGTCACCAGTTTCTGTATTGGATACTGTATTGGTTACTGTATTGGATGGTATCAGTCTATGTAAGTTATAAATTACTTTGCAATCCTAAAAAGGTGTATTTTTAAATGACAGTTCAATTTATTTGACAATCATCTTTCAAGAAACTTCCCAGAAACATGTCAGGGAATGCAGAGTGGCTGAAGGCATCTTGTGCTTGGCATACTGACCAGGCTCTGCACTACCTAGCAAGTTGCACGACAGTGGGTACCCCCTGTAATTCCTATTGGACCCATTTTCTTTATCTCCCGTTCCTTCAGGCATCAAGGTAGCGAGCATACGAGTAGCAGCTGTCTGCATTTGTGAACAACACATGGACAGGAAGCTCGGGTATCAGGAAAGTTCTGCCAGTGCTGAAGGTGAGTGCTGTGTCCCTCTGTGTATATACGCCTGTTTTTACAGAGTTTACTCAGTTTGTTTAAAGAGTACCACCCCAAACGTATTCCAGAATAACAGTTGTTTTTATTTCATTTTCTTTCGGTTTCCTTTTGCAACTTAGAAAATTTAATTTGCTAATATAATAACCTAAACAAACTATTATCAAAACTATCCAAATAAGTGTTTCATAATCATTTCCCAGTGACCTTTTGGAGTCCCGGAATTACAGCAGTACTCAAGAAATTCACAAGCAAAGACGATTCAGCCTCCTACTGTGCCGCACAGCTCTGTATAGCTGATTCCAAGAGCCCGGCAGAGCTCCGCATGCAGCACGTTTTGGATTCCAGGAAGGTAAAATGGTGTGAGTGAGGTAGAGACCCACAGGGTCCGCACTAACGGAAACAGTAACAGCTCTGTGTCAGACGTGTGAATGCTCACAGTCAGTACAATTCATAAAGACCACGTGGCCTCCTGTCGATCTAGTCCAGTCTTGCTGGCCGTGGACCGAAGGGCGCGCTGAGAGGTTTCGCCGCGCTTTCGAAGCTCCCTGCGCTCAGAGTCACGGCTGGAGGCCGTGGGCCTGAACAGCGGCCACGCCTCCGTTCTGAACGCTCAGCTGGTCTGGCCCCACGGGACCCCGCAGACCTGAGTGCAGTCCCTTCCTCCCCGTGGCGCCCACGGTCTTGTCACCTCTGGGGTGGTGCTCTGTGGCTGTAACCCTGGAGAATGCTGGCGTGGGCACGTGCGGATGGAACAGTACCCTCGCAGGCGGCGCTGAGTGATGACAGCTTTCACCCCTACATGCAATGCTGGCTAATGCTGGCCCTGGCTCTGCACCTAAGTTGGCCACCTTCAGGGTGTCCACGTGTCCGAGATGACCACGCGTGCAGCCCCGTGTCCTGGGAGCACTGGGCACAGACAGCTGCTTTGTGCCTCCACCCTCAGGCCGGCCCAGAACCAGCTGCAGGCAGCTTGGGGGGTTCTCACGGCTACCCTGTGCCCACGCAGGGAGCTGCGCCTGCCACCGAGAGCACGCTCGAGACAGGGCCAGGCTTGGCCGGCAGTGCTGCTGCCATCGCCTGTAGCACCGCAGTCTCAAGTAAGGGCGTTTCACACCACAAGACCCCCAGCCAGGTCTGGGGACATTCTCAGTCACCCAGCTGGCATCGAGGGTGGGAGCAGGGGTGCTGTGAACACCCAGCCACGCACAGGACAGCACTACACAGGGAGGCCTCTCCAGCCCCACGCGGCAGGGAGGCCCAGGAGGCATGCCGGGACTATTCTGCTTTCTAGGTGAGGAACAGTAGGTCGAATAGGTTAACTAGATTTTCTAGGTAAATGAAAGCCAAATGACAATTTTCATCTTGTTCTCAGCAGGTTTTGCTTTAGTGGAAAAGACAAAATAACGCCTTCCTTATCCTCTTCCAGGGAAGAACTGCAAGAGTCACCCCCAAATACCGGTCAGGAAAGTGCGTGACGCTACACCGATGGCGCACAGCCACACGGTGGGACTCGAGGTCACGATTATGGCCCAGGCCTAAATGTAGCCTGTGGCTTGTTCGTGAACAAATAAAGTCTCACTGGAGCACAGCCACGCTCGCTCGCTCATTACTAGCTGTTTGCTTTTTAACTCCAACAGCACAGAGTCCAAAAGTCAACGCCTTGACTATCGGGCCACCAAAGAAGAAGCCTGCTGCCCCTGCCATCGAAGAAACTCACAAATATTCCTCCTTCGCTGCCACGGGAAAGGCTCACAGACAAACTCAGCACAAACCGGGCACTTGTCTGGCCTCGCAGTGAGGAAACAAAATGTTTAGCAGCACAACCGCACCCCAGCCAGGACCCCTCGACTTACCTGAATTCTGTCTTCGAGTAATGGTTACCTCGTTCCAAACACGTTATTAAATCTGTCACAAATAAAGATAGTTGAAATCAGCAGACTAAGTTGAAATCAGGGAATTTATGCCTCAAGATTTCTTTTTGAATAAAAAAGACAATTTCTAAAGGAATTTATTCATTATCTAGTTACCTGCATTTTCTGTTTTCTATTGCCAATGATGGTTTTTCAGTGTTATCAAGGAGTGAACAATAAAATACTCTTATTTCCAACAGAAAACATGACACTCATTAGTTATTCTCCACTACATACCTGCAAAAATCACGTGTGAAAGGTAGGATCCCTGACAAAGGAAAGCCACCGGGCACATGGAGAAGGCTCCATAACCTTCTGACTCAGCCACTTAGCTGGTGGCGGCCAGGGACACCCTGGATGCGAAGGCAGAGCCCATGGCACTGCAGCCTGGGTGCCTGAGGACCAAGCACTTACCAGCTGGGCCTCCCTGGAGTAATTAGCACAAGGGAACCAACGCTCCACGGGGGGGGTGTCCTGACGTACGAGACAACCTGTGCCGAATATCCCATTCCTGCTGTAACAGATCTTTCTCTTCATAAACTTTTCAGGGCACAACATGCGGGGCACCAGCCATGAAGAAGATGAATGATGCCTCCCCTTCCCAGAGCTTCTCCCGGGGGAGTGACAGTATACCGTGACGCCTCTGTGGCCCCGGCCAGATGGGAACCCTCTGTACACAGTGGCCAGGACAGGGTCTACGGCCAGTATTCATGCTTCCTGCCCTCCTCTCCACTCCGTGCAGGGCACTGGTGTGGCTGGGGGGGATGGGGTCCCCGGTTGAATGGCCTTGGGCCTGGGGAAGGGAGGAGTTGGGGTGGCCCTGGAGCACAGCCTGGCACTGGGAGGGCTGGGAGCGCAACCCCAGAGATGGGGACCCAGCCTATCCCACCCAGGTCAGCAGAGCCACCCACCAACCCTACAGAACGGCTCAACTCAGGCTGAGCTCGCAAGGACACTGTGCTCCTCTCCTCCCTCATATCTTAACCCGCATCTGAGATCGCAGCTCTGTCCCAGCAGGGGAGGAGCTAGGACAGGAGCTCTTAGGGTTAAAGATGTGCATGATTCTTCTGCCATACCTGGGTGGTCACTGCTGGCGTAGGTCAGCAGGAAGCCCCGGCCAGAGATGTGGGATCCACTCTCAAAACGCACGGTCACCGCGCTGGTGTTCAGCAGGAGCTTTCTGGGAACGGTCACACTTCTGCAGTACGGACCTGAACACAGAGCGCACGTGGGGCACAGTGCACAGCAGCACGAAGAACGGCTGTGTGGCACTTCTCCCGACGGTCAGATTTCCCATGTGACACATACATAAGACTCTGATCCTCACCCACCTGTAGTTCTGCTCCATACTGAGATGGGAAATCTGCGACTGACTTGTGAACTTGGTTAGACTCCAGCCAGAGAGGGGAAAGTGGCTCAGTCCAGATGAGCAACAAGCCAGAGCCGGTTAATTACGAACAAACCAAGACGCAGGTTTTAATTTTGGAAAAAGATGACCAACAGACACAAACTCAAATACATTAACAACAAAATGTTATCACAAAAATATATTCTAGAATCTTCCTAAATTTGCTCAAAGAAACACAAATTCCAAGGAGGACCCAGGATGGAAAGAGTGTAACACACAGTAAAAATCTTAGGCACAGGCAATGTTCTTATTTGTATCTCTTTTATTTTGTTCTGTAAAATTAGGTTTATACGAAAGCAGAATAATTTCTAAAGGTTTTTGCCATACCATAGTATAAATTATGTAGTTAAGTGTATGATACTGTTTTAGAGGAAGTTGATTGAAAAGCAATAGGAATCTCAGTGAACTTAAAGGGCAAAATTAGGCTAGGACAGCGGCAGGGAACCTATGGCCACGTGCTGCAGTGGGCTGTCTGCCCTCAGTGAAAGCTCTGAAAGCTTCGCCATCACTGGACTAAGAGCTTAGAAAAACAGAACACTAGGTCCTTCCTAAGGCTGCTCAGGCAAAAGTTCAGTTTGTAAACTGTCACCTCACAAGTCCTGCACATAACATTCTACAAAACGGGTTAGCAAGTGGCTTTTAAAGACAGACATCCGAACGTCACTAACTTCCCTCAGACAGCATGGCGACAGTGACCAGTGACAACAGTGACACGGTCAGCAGCAGGAGTGAAAAGGCCACTCCGACTCAGGATGAGTAAGACTGGGCTTGGCCACCAGAACCAATGTGGGGACCGCACTCATTCCCAGGAGAACATCTCGAGCCCAGCCCAGTGCTCCTCTTCTGCTAGGAGGCACCGGGCCTCTCTCCTGTGCAGTCCAGGAAGTTCCGCGGGACAGAGTGAGACAGTGCCAGGTGCTCACCCGCACCTAAGTCACCTCTGTTCCCCATTACTAAGTTATAGCAAAATCCAAATAAAACAACCCCCTCTTTAGAAACCCTCATATATAATTAATTTACGTGACCTAATACTTGTAAATCACCTAGAAGAGTATGCCTAGCACATTCCAAGAGCCACACAAGTGCCAGCTAGTAAACGTGTCTTAGTTACTCTTCTCATTGCTCAGACAAAATACCTGACACCCAGCATTAAAGGAAGAAAGGTTTATTTAGCTCACAGCTTGCAGAGGTTTCAGTCCACGATTGGCTGACTCCAAGGCAGTGTGGCATGGTAGAGGGGTATCACAAAGGAGAAACAGTTTGCGGCAGGCAGGAGGTAGCAAAGCAAGCAAGAGGGAGTAGACAAGCCTCTTTCTGTCCCTTATATTGTATCCAGGCTACCTGGATTAGGGCAGTGGGCTGATTTAGTAATCACACACCTTAATCCCAGCATCACACACTCTAGATCCAGCCACCTCTGAAAAAGCCCCAGCTATGACTGCATGAGGCTTTGCGAGGACAACTAGACCAAGCCATAACAATGCGTAAGTTGATAATATTAATGCATGCTTTCTCTTTAGACTGTGTTCTATGGAGCAAGCATGTTTTATATTCATCTTTTTATCTCCAGAGATGGCACAGTGCCCAGCAGTGGCAGCCTCTCAAATACTGTTTGAATGGAATTGAAATATTCTTTTTTTTTTTTTTTTTATGTGGGTACCAGGAGTCGACCTCAGGACCTTGCACCTGCCAGTGCTTGTGCCGCTGAGCGGTATCACTGGCCCTTTTCTTTGTTTATGTGGGTTTCGGGAGTCGAACTCAGGACCTCACGCTTGCCAGGCAGGCGCTTATGCTGCTGAGCTATCTCACCGGCCCGGAATTGAAATATTCTATTTGCAACAGTTCGAAAAAGCCAACCCAAACAAAAAGATATATAAAATATATTTAATTTTGTGTCTTTGATATACCATAGAGAAGTCAATAGATATGGAGAAGCAAGAAAAAATAGTGTAACAGGAAACTTCGGTCTCTACGAAGTTTAACTTGCTCGTAAGTATCGTACATAGGCAATCTAAGATGGAATCTTTCCTTGTATAAGGAAGTCGAATAAACACTTTCACAAAATTAAAGTGAGTCAGACTGCTGTGCTTAACTTTTCCAACTTACTGTTTGTTTTACCTATGTTTGAAACATCTTTGTTCTTTGCATAGGTAACAGATGAAGACTTTTGCTTTATAAACCAAAGGATAAAAATGAAATAACTATCCCTTGTTGCTATTAATAAATTAGAATACTTATCTACCCACATTACCCACTTTCATATTTACCGACTCCTCTCCAAACTGTGTTGATAGTAATCTCTTGCTATGGTTTAGACCTAAAATGTCCCCCCAGAGTCTCATGTATCCAGAGGTGGGTTTGGGGAGGTGATCGGGTCATGAGGCCCTGTGCTCGCTCACCGTGCTGCAGGTGGTTGGAAGACTCCTGGCTGTGACCTCAAGGGTGTTTTTGTCCCCAACTCCTCCTCCTCTCACTGGTGTTTTGGCTGTCTGGTTCCTGGCTGCTATGGGTGAGCAGCTTTCTTCTGCCAGCCCTTCCACCATGCCTTGGAGCCAGTGATAACTTTCCCTCTGAAACTGTGAGCCCAAATAAACTCCTCCTCCTCAAGTCGTGGGTGTCAGGAATTTGTCCCATTGATGGGAAAGTGACTAATACCTCTCTGCTTAACTTTCTATAGCAGTCCAGAGTGCTGATGAAAACTAAGAAGCAAGGAAGTCCAAAATCATTAGCAGTGAGAATTTATTTGGATTCTTTTTAGATTTTGTGTGTGGAAGAGTTGAAAGGAGGGTTGCAAAACTGTACATATTTTTCAAAAATATGTGTGTGTCCTCTAAGTTGTGCAATGTCTATGATTCCCCAGACTAAACCATGCAAGCACAGTGAAACTCTAATTGGTTTCACCCTCCTGAAGTTATGACAGGGGTGTAAACACTTCCGGAAGAAGTTCAAAGCAAAGGAGGACGAACCCTCCTCTAATTACCCCTAGCCCTAGACACAGTTCCCTCCCACATCCTTACCAACGTGCTGCAGAAACCTCACTGAGACTGGAGGGAGCAGGACATGCCCTTTCTGTGTACAGAAAATTATTCAAGGCACCCTCAGGTTCCATCACAACCACAGTCTCATACGGCAGGAGGCACAGTCAATCTCAGGTGGGGCCAAGAGCTGCCGGGCAAAGTGTCCCAGTCACTGCCCAACTTCAGCCTTGACAGATGTGGGCTCCTCCTCGCGGACTCGGGGTTGGTAACTACATCCCTGGAGTTGGAAGAGATGAGGGGTGAGACAGCAAAATGGGACAGGCGGTGAGAGGGAAACCCGAGACCCTCCAGGTCTGTCCTGCGTAAGGCTCTCAGCCTTCGGCTGCCTTTTTCAGGACGGACTCTCTTCTGATGGGAGACTTCCTCCATCACTGCGCCCAAACCACGCGCACGGCCACGGCGGTGTGTGATGGTGACTCCATGAAATCATAACAGAGCTGGAAACCTCCTCCTGCCTGGTGACCCAGGCCATTGTAATGCCATAGCATGTGCGTTGCCCACACGTGTGTAGTGACACTGGCGGAAGCAAACTTCCTGTGTGGCCGGCTGCACACAGCACGGCACACTCACTGTGTGCAGTATGCAACACCTGACAACGTTCGTGCACGAGGGTGTTGCTGGGTTACTGCTGCTGGGTTACGCGGTCATGACCTGTGCTCGTACCATGTTTCAGACTGCATCCTTCCATGTATGTGAAGCAGTCTGCTGTGAAGTAGCATGGTGGCCTGGTACAGGCAGCGACTGAGTCTCTGATTGCAACCAGAGCCATGACAAGTGGCCGACCTGCACTGCCTCGGGTTGTCACTACATCCCATGATGTCCACTCAACAGCATGACTGTCCAGGGCTGGCCTTCTCAGAACACAGCCTTGTTGCTGAGTGACACAGGCCTGCACTTCTGGCGAGGAGCCTCCATCTCGACTTTTAAGAAGCCAGTATTTCAACATGTACAAAAATAAATTTCACTAGAAACCCAAACAAGACCTCAGAGCCTTCTAACTTTGAGTGGGGGTCATTCTCTGGCAGAACAGCATTCTTGGATGGGCAAACCTGTCTCAGCTCAAGGTCGGGCTCCACTGCAGCTCTGCCCTGGGCCAGGGCTCACAGCTTCCAGGGACACCTGCTTCCCGGCCAGCACTGCCGTACCCTTCTGCACCGGGATGTGAGGTCCGCCCTGCCCTGCCCTGGCCTTATCTGCAAGCAGGCTCGGCCTTCACAGCTGCGTGTCACAGACTCTCACCCAGCTAGCCCACGTGGCTGTTCATCAGGTGGAGAGAAGGATCGAAAGCTGTCGAGTTCTGCAGGCTGTGCCCGGCAGCCCGACTGTGTGAGGAGCTGTAAGAGTTGCAAACGGGGCAGCACCATGGCACTTGGGACCAGGCTCGAGACCAAGCCTGGCAGACAATGGGCTGATTTCTTGCACAGGAGGAATAAAGGGCCGGGAACCACAGGACCTGCCTTCCGGAGCACGGCGGGTCAGTTCCTCTCCACACCTCCCTCGTTTGGGGCCACTGTTCCATCCACAGCTGAGAGGGGCCCCACGTGATGAGTAAGAGAGCTGTCCTGCAGGAAGGATAAACTGTCTTTCCCAGCCCAGCCCAGCATCCTGGCAGTCTGGCAGTCGGACAGCACGCAGCGATTCACACACTTCTCTGTGCCCACCAACTGCCCGAGCCTGGGCCTCAAAGGCAGTGCGAGGGCTGGGTGAAAGGCTGTTCCAGTCATCTCAGGTGGCTGTGTGGTTTTGACCTTGAAACTGATGGAATGAAGTTGTTGCTTCTGTGAGAGGGATTTAGCAGCATTTAAAAAACACCCTTCCCCTCCACAGCCACACCATCAGGCATGGAAACGCAGCCCCCACTGAGAATGGAACTCTGGCAGGGCTTTGTTGTAAATCAGAAGGAGCAGCAGCAAAAGCCCCCTGCAACCCTTGATTACCCCTGGAGCCCTTTCGAAGTACACGTGTAATGTCTCTTCACAGACAAGAGTGTGCCCAGTGGGCCAAAGGAACAGTCCCCAGCACAGTGAGCCCAGGGCCACACCACCAGGGCCAGGGAAGTGTCCACAGCGTGCCCCAGAGCGGTGACGTGCAGCATGAGCATAGGCAGGTCCAGAAATGCTGACGCTGAAGACATGCTGGGGTAGTGTCCATTTCCCAACTGTTTCCCAGTGCAGGCAAATGGCAGGGTTTGCCCTTGCTTGCTAAGTGCACAAGGGTCATTGTACAAAAGCACAGAATTTTCAGGGCCCTTTTCTTTGAAAAGGAAGGAAATTAGCATAAAAAAGGGATATTCCTGGAGTGTGCCATAGAAACCAGTCACAGCACACTGAGCGCCATCCCTGAGGAGTTTCTGTGTCTGCTTCCCAGACAAAGATCAGCGATGGAGGACGGATAAATGAGCCTCTGGATTCCCGGATGGAAGAGCGGTTCCCTGGTCTGGGCCGGGTCGAGAGGGCTCAGCACCAGGGCTCCCTGCTCACCTGAGCTGCCAGCTCTCCTGACCAAAGCCAGCAGTGACTGGAGCCAAGTCCGCCATGGAGGGAGGACAGGTGGTGTTGATGAAACACCTAGGTGGACGATTCTGCTGACAGGACTTCATATGCTGGAAATGCCTTTGAAGTGGTTTCTCTGTACACTTGTAAGAATTTTGCATTCTATGCCTTAATATACTGAGAGATACAAACTTTTTGTAAAATAGAGACTTCCAGTCTTGCATGTTTTTCTTTGGGATTTAAAAATAATCAGAAGGCATAAGTATGAGATCTTGTACTAGGTCAGATGTGTCATTATTCTAAAAAGAAATCGAGAAATCTCCTAACTATGAGTCAAAATTCTCCCTATGATTTCCTACTTTTCCCAATTGTCTTGTCTCCAGTGTAACACAAACATAAACCACTGGCTTCAGGTCATTGTCCTTAGAAGACACTGACAATGCTTAGTCCTGGGGAGGGAGAAGGGGATGCAGGAAACGTAGGAACTTTGCGATTTCCTACACTGCAAATCATGTAGCAGAACACAGTTCACTCTACTGACTGCAGGGTCCCTCGTGAACTGGCTCCTCCCAACACCGGACTGCCCGTGTCGGCTTAGGGTTTTGATTAAATGTCACACCAGCACTCCTCTGCAAGGGAGTGGTTTCTCAGAACCCTGTTTTCATCTTAGAGTGTCCCTGGGGAGGCCTGTAGAAGTTTCCCTTTCTTCCAGGTGATAAATGAGAGCTCTTCCTGGGGCCCTCTGGGCACAGCCCTGGTCAGACGACTCACACCGCGTGGGCTAGGCGTGCTCAGCACGGATATCTGAGGTCAGACACCCACCACAATCCTAATCTTGCGGAGTGATCCTGAGCAGGCTCTGGGACCTTCCCTCCTGTTAGGGCTGCAACGGGACCTGATCCACAGGCTAGGAGAAGGGGTCAGGACTGCAGGCAGGAGCTGGGGCAGCGCACAGGTGAGGGCTCAGACCAGCAGCTCCTTTGTGGGGAGAAGTGATGGCTCAGTGAGATCCCAGGTCTGCAATGATTCCATGGAGGAGGCCCGAGAGTGCAGCCGGCCACAAGGGGTAGAAGAGAATCTCACTGTGAAGTCTCCTAGGCATGAATGATGATATTCACACCCTTTCTAAAAATTCTGATTTTTACATTACATTGCCAAAATTAAGCTGCATACAATCTGATTCGTGAGATGTTGATTGCGCATTCACAGTGATAAGACTATGTTAAACACAAGGGGACAACAAAGGGTGACTAAAGGGCCCTTCCAGGCTCAGGAAACTGCCTCTGGGACAGAGCCCGGATCATCTGCTCGAGGTGAAATCGGAGCTCTGCTGGAGGTGCAGCAAGGTTCTGAGCACGGGGAAGGCAGGGGCTGAGACTGCCTGTGGTCAGAGAAGTTTCCAGAGCAGGCGGCCCTGGGTTTGAGACCTGAAGCCTGTGTGTGCGCACGCGCGCGCGCCTTGAAAGAGACAGGAAAGCAGGGAAGGAAGAGCCCTCAGGAAGGAAGAACATCAGCAAATGTGAAACTGCAGGCAGAAAGTGTCCGCTGGAGGTGGGGGCAGAGAAGGCTGGGAGGAGCAGAGGCTGGGCCTTGGGGCTGGCGTGGGAAGGCGGCCAGGCCTCGCCCACAGTGCTGCACTGGAGCTTAGGTCCCCTGGAGGGAGCTGTGGCCAGCAGGAGGAGATGGCAGAAAACCAGAATTTTCCAAGCAGACACACAGGGTGAATGCCCGTTTCTGAAGTGCTTGAGTCAGCAGTGCTTGACTCAGATCTCGAAGGGTTTGGGATGCCCTGCTCTGAACCCAAATCCAGGACTCTCTGGACCCAAAACATTCTCAGTGGCAAATCAGTGCTCAAAATGCTTTAGACCTTCGAGGACTTTGGGTATCAGATTTTCAGAGCAGGGCGCTCGACCTGTAGGTGCCAAGATGAGCACCGGCAGAGGTGGTGAAAATACAAGTACAAAGCCAAAGGAACACACGGGGGAACCGCACTCTGCTCCTCCCACCGGCTGCGGGGGCTCAGACCCCGCTGCTGGCTCCTAAGGCAGCGACGAGGACGGCAGGGCGAGCATCAGGGCGCAGCCTCTGCAGGGTGAAGGAGAGCACTCGGGACAGAGAGGATAAAGGAAACGTGGTGTTTACACACAGTGGAGCACTACCCTGCCGTGAAGAAGGATAAACTTGAGGATTTGTAGGAAAGTGGAGGCACCTTGAGACTGTAATGTTAAGTGAAATAAATCAGAAATACAAGCTTATATATCACATGGTTTCTCGCGTATGAAAAACCCAGAGTAGGGACACAGATCTTTCGCAAATGGGAGGGAGAACAATAGATGGAGGGGGGGGAGGACAGAGGGGAAGGGATGCAAAAAAGAATTAATTTGTGTTATGTACATGACCAGCTCCCCACGCTGAATGTGATCATCATGCACTACAAACATGTTCTAATAAAAATGAAAATAAAAGAGTAGTGATCCTCCATGTGAACTCAGCCTCCCCTCTTCAGTAGAACATTCGATGTTTCATATTGTAAATTTGTGGCAGTGCACGAATCAGTGCCTACCTTTCTCCCAGTCAAGCTATCTCAGCGTTTCCCTTAACGAACCCTATTACTTTACATCACGAGTGTGGAGGGGTGAGAATCTATGCCAAGCGGCAATCGCAAATGTTCCAGTCAGCAATTTTAAATTTAAAGAGGTTTTGCCTAGCAGAGTACTCGCTTGCAACTTCAAATTACAGGTTTAAAAATAAATGTATTCAAATTAGGTCTGGTGGCGCACATCTGCGATCTTGGCATTCAGGAGGCTGAGGCAGGAGGATTACAGTTAGTTCAAGGCCAGCCTGGACTGCATAGCAAGACCCTGTCTAAAAAAACCACAAACAAACAAAAATGTAAATGTATCAGTCCTAGAACAGATTTGGCTACCTTCTTATTATTTTATGGGCCCAAATATAAGATGAGCTTGTTTTCCAAACTTATCTGCTGCAAAGAAGGCACTGCCTTATCTGTAAGTCCTAGCGAAGTCTTGCGCCCCACTCCCCCATCTGAAGAAGAAAGAATGGTGCGGAGGCAGCCTCAACCTGAAATGATGAAACTCGCTGCAGTTCTTTTTATTTTGTTGGGTGGGGTACCGGGGGTCGAACTCAGGACCTCGCGCTTGCAAGCAGGCGCTTGTGCCGCTGAGCAATATCACTGGCCCTTTTTTTCCTTTATGTGGGTACCGGGAGTTGAACTCAGGACCTCACACTTGCCAGGCAGGTGCTTATGCCACTGAGTCATCTCACCAGCCCTTGCTGCAGTTCTGAATGCAGGTGGTGCCCACTCAGCAACACACTAGAGAAAGGGAGGCAAAGAACTTCGTGCAGGTTTTGTTCCTACCCCTGGAGGGGTCTATGACCTCATGATTTTTTTTTTAATAATTTTATTGGTACATTTTAGGTATGCATAATGATCACATTCATCATAGGGAATCTGCACTTGTACATAATACATCTTGCTTCTTTTTTTCACATTTCCCTCACCTACTTTCAACTCTTCTTCCCCTCTTTATTTACAAAAGCTTTGTTTCCATTTTTCCTTCCATTCTCTTTTTTTCTTTTCACTTCCTTTCTTTCCCTCTCCCCCTCTCTTGTTCCTCTTTCCATTTGAAGATTTTCTTCTCATTTTCCCAATATCTATTTTACATTTTGGTCCTTATTTACACTTTCAGTTTCTCACACCAAAGAAACAATATGGTATTTACACATGTGTGTCCGATTTATTTCACTTAAGATCATGGTCTCAAGGGGCATCCATTTAGCTGAAAATGTCTCAGGCTTATCCTTCTTTATGGCAGGGTAGTACTCCACTGTATTAAATAAAATATTTTCTATCCATTCATTGGTTGATGGGCATTTGGGCTGTTTCCAAAATTTAGCTATTACAAACGGTGCCGCTATAAACAGGGGTATGCATATATTGCTGTGGTATGATGCTTTTAATTCTTTAGGGAAGATACCAAGAAGAGGAATAGGTGGGTCAAAAGGAACCTCTACTTTTAGTTTTTGAGTAATCTCCACACTGATTTACACAGTGGTTGCACCAGTCCACACTCCCACCAACAGTGGAGAAGGGTTCCTTTTCTGCCACAGCCCTACCAGCATTTGTTATTAGTTGATTTCTTGATGGTAGCCATTCTTTCTGTGGTGAGATGGAATCTCAGCGTTTTGCATCTCTCAAATGACCAATGATGTTGAACATTTTGTCATATATTTATTTGCTGTTTCTACTTCTTCATCTGAGAAGTGTGTATTCATTTCAGATGCTGATTTTTGGATTAGGTCTTTAAATTTGGAGATCTGATTGTTTTTGAGTTCTTTATATATTCTAGATAGTAGTCCTTTGTCTGAAGAACAGTTGGCAAAATTTTTTCCTATACTGAGTTGTCTCTTTAGTCTGTTGGTGGTTTCTTTTGCTGTGCAAAAGCTTTTTAGTAAGATGAGATCCAAGTTGTTGATTCTTTGTGATATTTCCTGTGCAATCAGGGTTTTGTTCATAAAGCCTTTGCCTACACCAATGTCTTCAAGAGTTCTATCTACTCTATCTTCCAGCAGATTTAGTGTTTCTGTTTTAATATTTAGATCTTTGATCCATTTCAAATTTAGTTTAGTGCATGGTGAAAGATATGGGTCTAGTTTTAATTTTCAGTATGTGGAAAGCCAGTTTTTCCAGTACTGTTTATTAAAGAGGCTATTTTTCTTCCAGTGGAGGTGTGTAGCTCCTTTGCCAATTTCCATATTAGAATACAGAATATATTTGGAATTGTTTCTGTATCTTCAAATCTGTCCCATTGATCCTTGGGTCTGTTCCCTCCCCCCCAGTACCATGGTGTTTTTATCACAGTAACTTTGTAGTATAATTTCAAGTCAGGGACTGGGATGCCCTATGCCTTGCCTTTGTTGCCCAGAATTGCTTTTGCTATTCTAGGTCTCTTCTGGTTCCAAATAAATTTCAGGATTGTTTTCTCTAATTCTGTGAGATATTGGTATTTTTATCAGAATTGCATTAAATCTGTATAACAATTTTGGAATTATGGCCATTTTTTCATTACATTGGATCTTTCAACCCAAGAAAATGGGATATCTTTCCATTTTCTGATATACTATTTAATCTCCTTTTTCAGAGTACTGTAGTTTTCAATGTAAAGGTCTTTTACTTCCTTGGTTAGATTGATTCCTAGGTATTTCATCTTATTTGGATGCTATTGTGAGAGGTGTTATTTCCCTAATTTCTCTCAGTGAGTTTCTTGTTTGCATATAGCAATATCATTGATTTTTGAGTGTTGACTTTGTATCCAGCTATGTTATTGAACTTGGTGATTAAATCTAGAAGTCTTTTGGTGGAGTTTTTGGGGTCTTCTATGTAGAATATCATGTCATCTGTGAATAATGATAATTTAACTTCTTCCTTTCCTATTGTTATTCCTTTTATTTCTTTCTTTTCTAATTACTGTGGCTAATGTTTCCAGAACTATATTGAATAGGAGTGGTGATAGTGGACATCCTTGTCTTGTTCCTAATTTTGGAGTGAAAGCTTTCAGTTTTTGTCCATTTAGCATGATGTTGGCTGTTGGTTTGTCATAGATGGCTTTTATCAGATTGAGATAAAAGACCATCTATTCCAATTTTCTGTAGGTTTTTTGTTTTTTTTGTTTTTTTTTTTGTACTGGGAACGAACTCATGACCTCATGCTTGCCAGGCAGGCACTGTGCCACTGAGCTATATCCCCGGCTTCTGTAGGGTTATCATGAATGGGTGTTGGATTTCGTCAAACACCTTTTCTGCATCTATTGAGATGATCATATGTTTTTTGTCATTGGCTCTGTTAATATGGAGTATTACACTTATTGATTTGTGTATGTTGAAACATCCCTGGGATGAATCCTACCTGGTCATAGTGTATAATCTTCTCGATGCTTTGCTTCATTCTGTTTGCCAATATCTTACTGAGGATTTTTGCATCTATGTTCATTAGGGAGATTGGCTTGTAGTTCTTTTTTGGTCGGATCCTTCTCTGGTTTTGGTATCAGGGTACTACTTGCTTCTGGGAATGACTTTCGGAGTATTGCTTCCCTTTCAATTTCATTAAAGAGTTTGAGAAGCAGCAGCATTGGGCCTTCTCCAAATTTCTTGTAGAATTCAGCGTGAGTCAGTCAGGACCTGGGCTTCTCTGTGTTGGTAGGGTTTTAATTACATCTTCAATTTCATTGACTGATATTGGTTTATTTAGAATTTTTATATTTTCTTTATTTAGCTTTGGTAATTCATATGTATCTAGGAATCTGTCCATTTCTTCTGTGTTTTCCATATTAGAATACAGTTTCTCAAAGTAGAGTTTAATTTGTGTCTAGATGTCCCCCCAAAGCCTCATGCAGTCACAGAGCTTTTTCAGAGATAGTTGAATCTAGAGTGTATGATGCTGGGATTAAGGGTGTGTGATTAGTAAATCAGTCCACTGATTGGTTTGGCATAGTTCTGGCTAGGATTAAGGGTGTGAGTGCTACAACTGCCCTATGGTTGGTAGCCTGCATACAATATAAGGGACAGAAAGAGTCTTGTCTTCCCCTTTTGTTGATTTTGCTATCTTCTGCTGCCATGAATGGATGCCCCTCTTCCATGTGCCTTGGAGCCAGCCGATTATGGACTGAAACCTCTGCAATGTGTGAGCTAAATGAATCTTTCCTCCTTTAACTCTGGGTGTCAGATATTTTGTCTCAGCAAGGATAGAAAAGTAACTAAGACAGTAGGTATTGATGATCTTCTGGATTTCTGCAGGATCTGTTGTGATTTCCCACTTTTCATTTATAATTGCATGGATTTGAGTCTTTTTTTTTTTTATAAAGTTGGCTAAGGGTTTGTCAATTTTATTTGCTCTTTCAAAGAACCAACTCTTTGATTCATTGATTCTTTGTATTGTTTTCTTAGTCTCAAATGCATTAATTTCTGCTCTGCTCTTTCAATTTCTTCCCTCATATAAGCTTTGGGCTTGACTTGCTCTTTTTTTTCTAGAAGCTTGAGGTTTAACATCAGGTTGTTTATTTGAGCTCACTCTGTTTTTCTGATATGGTAAGTCACCACTATATATTTCCCTTATAAAGCTGGGTGTGGTGCCACATGCCTGAATCCCAGCACTCGGTAGGCTGTGGTGGGAGGATTGCTGTGAGTTTGAGGCCATGAGTTTGAGGCCAGCCTGGACTACATAGTGAGAGACCCTGTCTCAAACCCACCCCCCAAAAAAATTTTTTTTCCCCTTTTCTGACTGCTTTCACTGTGTTTCATAAGTTCCAGTATGTTGTATTGGCATTATCATTTAATTGTAGAAACTGTCTAATTTCTTCCGTATTTCATTGGTGACCCATTGGTTGTTCAGGAAGGTGTTATTTAATTTCCATGTGTTCATATTTTTGTGGTTTCTTTTGCCATTGATTTCCAATTTCATTGCACTATGGTGTGATAATAGGCATGGGATAATTTCAGTTTCTTTACATTTACTTAAGCATGTTCTATGAGCTAGTATGTGGTCTATTTTGGAGAATGTTCCATGTGCAGCTGAAAAGAATGTGTATTCTGATGTTGTGGGGTGGAACACAGTAAACATCTACCAAGTCCATTTGTTCAAAAGTTTGTTTCAGTTTTGGTATTTCTTTGTTGATTACTTGTTTAGTTGATCTATTTGTGACAATGTGGTACTGAGGTCTTCCATTATAATTGTATTACTGCTTATTTGATTTTTTATGTCCATTAATATTTGTCTTACATAGCTGGGTGCACTGGCATTTGGTGTATATATATATTTATGATTATTATCTCTTCCTCTTGGATTGTTCCCTTTACAAAGATGTAGTGACCTTCTTTGTCTCACTTAATCACTCTTGGCTTGAAATCCACTTTGTCAGCAAATAAAGTAGTTACCCGTGCTTTTTTTCTGGGTTCCTGCCACATGGAGCATTGTTTTCCATCCTTTGACTTTCAGTCTATGAATTTCTTTTTGAGTTAAATGTGTTTCTTGTATGCAGCATATTGTTGGATCTTATTTCTTCAGATCTTGCCAGTCCACTTCTTTTCATTGGTGGAGAGCATTTACATTGATGGCTATAACTGATATGTACTCACTTATCCTTGTCATGTTATTTTCCTTTTGTTGGCTCCCTTTTTTACCTTCTTTTTAACTGTTTGCTCTGCCTGGTGGATTCATTCTGTTGGGGTTCATGGAGTTTTAATCCCTGTTATCTCTTTCTAGAATGTCATTCAGAACATTTTGGATTGCTGGTTTGTGGTGATGAATTTCTTCAAGTGTTCTTTGTCATGGAAGTATGTTATTTCTCCATCAACTCTGAAAGATAGTTTTGTGGGGTACATCAATCTGGGTTGGAGGTTGCTTTCTTTCAGGGCTTGAAATATTTCACTCCACGCTCTCCTTGACTTGAGGGTTTGTCTTGGGAAGTCTGCTGTGATTCTGATGGGCTTTTCTTTACAGGTAATTTGTTTCTTTCCTCTAACAGCTCTTAATATTCTGTTCTTGTGTTGAATTTCTGGAATCCTGAGTATTATATCCCTTGCTGTTGATTTTTTTTTTGTTTTGTTTTTTTGATCATGGTTAATTGGCGTTCCATAAGCCTCACTTATCTGTATGTCAAATTCTTTTTTCCATACTTTGGATGTTTTCTGCCATTACTTCTGTGAATAGTTTTTTTATGTCATTTGTGCTATCTCCTTTTTCATTGACTTTGATCAATATTATGTTATTCTTTTTTGCATCATCTAGCAACTGTTGGATTGATTTTTCTTGGCTCCTTGCTATTTTTAAGAAATCTTTCTTTTCATGATCACTAACTACAATTCTGTCTTCTATATCTGATATTCTTTCTTCACATTGGCTCATTTTGCTGTGTAAAGTTTCAATAGAATTTTTAATCTCTTGGATATCTGTTTGAATCTGTTTCATAGATTCCACTTCTTTCCTATGTTGGGCATTCATGGTTTCCATCATTTCCTTTGCTCTTCTATTTTTTTATCTGTATCTGCTCTAGAGTCACTAACCATATCTTTCATTATGGTCATCATCTCTGTAGTTATCTAGGAAATTATTTCTGATTTGATTTTTTTCTAGAGCCTCATTCATCTTCCTCGTTACTTTCTCTGTTACCACTTCAGAGAGTCCAGGTGGGTGGCTTTCGAATTGTTACACTTCATTGCCCCCTGGGTTTGCCTTTGGTGAGCTGGAAGTCTGGGGTTGCATCTTGCTTTCATGTCTTCTCATTTCCTATTATCTTTTAGTTTAATTCCTGGGGATGCTTGTAAATTGCTTATGGCAGTTAGCTATATTGCTAGTATTGAGAAGCCTTAGGAAAGGACTATTTCTCAGAGGTGTCTTCCAGGTGTAGCTGGCTTTGGGGTTTTGAGTCTGTAGCAAGAGCCTACCTCTTCAGTTTATTGGGGATGAGAAGTGGCTGCCTATTTGGTGTAGCCCCTGGTTCTTTGGTCCTGGCCTATAGTATTGTTTATGACCCTTAGGCAATCTCAGTCTTGGCACACCAGGAAGAACGAGTCATTAGAACAATTACAGTGGACCCTCAAGTTACAACCAACCTAGCCTAATGCATGAGTAACTTGGGTTATTAAGAGAATTTTAGTTTTAACTTATGACCAAAGTCTTGAGTTATGACCCATATGCAGGCCACATGTGCTTCCAGATAGCTTTAGATGCAGATTTAACCTTTGAAGAATTTCTGGAAGGAACATTAGAACATTCTTTCCTGTATGGTGTTAATTGAGAAATCCAGGGCCAATGTCTCTCTGAGGACGCTGAGATCTGCCTGTATACAGGAGACTGACTTTGAAGGCTGTGTAGAGGAGCCTGTGCCTTCAACTGATAACCTGAGTTACAACCAGCCCTCAGGAACAAGTTGAGTTTGTAAGTCAAGGGTCCACTATATGTCACTTTGTACAATCAGAAATAACAACGGCATCGAACACAGCCTAGAAAATAACAAACTGTGGTAACTATTAATTTGCCACCTTTAACTGTATGAACTATATTTGTGGGTATATAACAAAATCTAAAACAAACTAGAAAATTGTATACAGTAAATATGCCCTTAAATGGCTATTTTACCCTCAAAGGAGAAAATTTAAAATGGGTTTTGGGGGAAAAATAGAGAAACAGAAGAAGAGGAAGAGATTAGAAGCAAGGCTGGAGGACAAATTTGGGAAACTGGTGAAGAAGACAGGAGGGAAAGAGGGAATGAAGAAATAAAAACAAGAACACAACAGAACAACAACAACAAAAAACTAGAAACAATGTTCACATTCATATATAAATAAGAACAATCAAGAAAAAAGAAAAAAAATTTTAAAAAAGAGAAAAGGAAAAAAGGGTCCACTTCAGGGTGTGTCTCTGCTCTCATGGGTATATGGAGTGGGCAGACAGAGCCCAGAGCCATGTTGATTTATCCCAGCAAGCCAACCGTAGATCTAGGGCTGGGTAGTGGATAATCCCAGCAAGCCTGCAGCTTTAGTTCCACTGATGTTCAGGTTGATTTCTGGCTGTGAGGCTGGAACCTGATTTGTTCAACCTGCAACACTCCAGCGCTTCCTGCCAGCTTGAATTCGGCTCCACCTCACCCCGACACTGGGAGCTGCTAGATGGAGCCAGCCCACAGCTGTTCTGATTTCTGAGCTCAGTTGGTCCCTTTCCATGATGGCTACTGGCCAGTTGCCCTCTCCTGGGGCCATCTGAACCTGAATAACTCACCAGCCACTGCAGTCCACTGTGTCCACTGCTCTGTTCCACTGGTGCCTTTCTCTGTGGAGGACTCTGGGGTCTCCAGTAGTCACCGTGCATCTGCAGGTTCTAGCTGCCCCTCCCAAGCAGTGAGTCAGGGCTCAGGGAGAAGTGCCACTTGCCACCTCCTTCTTCTGCATTGAGGTCTCTCTCTGCACTCCCTGTGGGCTTCAATTCTCGCTTCAGATCCTTGCTGGGTCCCGAGGACTCATTTCCCTCCTTCTTCTCTTCCTCATGTTGCTGTATTCCAGTGTCTGGACACCAATACTTGGAGAGGCTCTTTCTCTGCTGCTCCACCATCTTCCTCGAAGTCCACCTCACAATTTCTAATGTTGGAAATTATTGTAAACAAACCTTTAAAAGTGACTTTAAAAAGTAATAGAATTATGTGGGCCAGAAATGCATCATATGAGTTTAATCACAGGGAACATTAAATCAAGCCACATAGACATTCTGCAGAATAATTTGTCAGCACTCTTTAAACTGCACAGAACACAAGGCAAAGCGGGAAGTATGAAGATACAGGAGAGCGAAAGGCAGAACAGTGAGATGCTTCCTGCTCCTGACCTGGGTCCTAGACCAAAACACAGACATAAGGGTTTCTTTTGGAGGGGCCTCAGTTACTCTGACCTTTTAAATAAAAACCCAGGGTTCCCTTCGTTATACTAAAAACGTCCACGAGGCAAACTGTGGTACTTAAACATTTAAGGTTTTTTTTTTTTTTTGGCTGAGATAATAATGCACATGATTTCAATAGTCAGCATAAAAATAATCCATTAAAAAAACTAAGTTTAAAAGTGAAAGAGATGGCCGGTGAGATGGCTCAGTGGCATAAGCGCCTGCCTTGCAAGCGCGAGGGCCCGAGTTCGACTCCCGGATCCCACATACGAAAAAGGGGCCGGTGATATCGCTCAGTGGCACGGGTGCCTGTTGGCGTACGAGGTCCTGAGGTCGACCCCCCGGTACCCACAAAAAAAAAAAAAAAAAAAAGTGAAAGAGATGTTGAAAAAACCTTCGTAACTTATTTTTTTTCTTTAAAACACTGAACACATTTACAAAGTAAAGGTGATACAGCTCACTTCATCAATTTTTGTGCTTTAATTCACTCCTTATTCAGCCACGGACACACAGTCCTCTCTCCCGGTGGGTGTGTGAGCCTGGAGGAGCGCTTATCATGACGGCACTCACCAAACAGCAGCTCGAGAGCCCAGCTCGTCTGTACCCGGCCTTCCAACACCCGGAGACCAAGTGCGCACTTATCTAACTACCAGGAAAGCTGATGTAGTGTTCACACCTATGTACAATTCATTTTGTTACCAAGAGGTGCACGTTAAAAATGCCCGAAGTCTATGTGTCAACAGCTAACAACCCGGTCGTGGGTACCTGGCACTGAGAGGCACCACACAACGCTGCAGAAGCCTAGCCCCGAGCAGCACTGAGCCCGGTCCCTCTCTGCCCACACCCAGCACCACTTGCAAACAGAGGCCAGAAATGATGATTCTTTTTTTTTCTAATGTGGGTACCGGGGGTTGAACTCAGGACCCCACGCTTGCCAGCAGGTGCTTGTGCTGCTGAGCGATATCACCAGCCCTGAAATGATGATTCTTTTTCAAAACATTACTCTATCTTCAAAATTCTGATAGTTTGGTGTCTTAAAATCCCAGGCAGAGGGTTTTCATGATTAGTGGACTAATGGGAAGCATCCGGTTGGATAAACCAAAAGCACTCAGGTTCAGCTGTACCAGGCTGTTCGGAGACTTCTCCCTGTGCACCAAGGCCCGGGTGCCAGAGCGGTGCAGCCTGGAGCGTGCCAGCTCCAGGGCCAGCACTGCCCTCACGCAGTCTGGTGGCCACGGGGTGCGGAGCGGCCTGCCCCACACCGATGCTTCTCTGAAGGCGGGCCACTGCCTGGGCCCAGCCACATCCCCTCCTCCTCCTGCACCCTAAGGGCATCCAAACTGACCAGGCACTGTTTCAACTCAGTCAAAATTGCAGTCTGGTGAGAGTTTTTGGTCAAAGGAACTCTTTGGCCACAAAAGAGAGAAATTCTAAGCATCACTAAACATTTTGTCTTAAGAACATCCCCCACTGAAATACATTCACTATGTGTTTTAGGCAGAATTGCTGCATAACATCAGGAGGGGTTTGTGCTAGCGGAAGGGCAGAGGGTAATGGAAAGCGACCCCTTGGAAACACAGAAATGAGTCTTCCTTCCAGCCCGTAACTGCCTAGCACTGTGATCTTGGGCATGTTATCTGCCATCACTGTGCCTCAGTTTATCTGCAGAAAGAAAGTAATAGTTACCAAGGATGGGTGTGAAGATTCTAGAAAATGCGTGCTATCAGCATATGATAGGCACTGATCATGTTGATGTCTATGGGCGGATAGTCTGTCCCCAAAAGACAAATATAACTTTATACTTAAAAACTTTAAAGAGAAATAAAAATTTAATTGGCTTCATTGTTACACATAAACTACAATTCATTATCCATTTCCTAGTGAGGAGTGTAAATCTTGAAAGTTCAATCATCTGGAGATGTGGAGAGGTTGCCCTGAAATAGGCCAGGTCACCTGCATGAGGTGGAGATGCGCAGTTGATCCATCCTTTTCCATCTTTTTGTTTATTAGGTGCCACACCAGAGTCATGGGGGACACCTGGGGAGGGGATGTCACAGTCATTTTCTAAGTCCTGCTCTGCTCTCTTCCCACGGCAGATGAGCCCTCAGCTGTGAGCAGGAGGAACTGGCCCAGGGGAACTGGCAGGTCATCCTCCAGCAGTGCGGTGCTTCTCCAGTGCTCCTCACCCCTCCTTGGGATGGGAAGGAATCTTCTGGCTGACTAGGGATCCCTGATGGTGCCTGCCTACATTAACACACAGTGACCAACGGTCTTCAGGGGCCTTATGCATCCCTCCAAGTGTCATTTGCCTGGTGTGACTACGCCAGTTAAAGAGTTATGGCTAATGATATGGAAACCACCTTGACTTTGTCAGAGAATCCAGCCGTTATTAAAGCAGACACCATGTTCCCAGGGATGGAGAACAATCTCAGATCTTCCTTCCCATGGGGCCTGAGTGTCTGGGGGCTCAGCTGGGCTTGGGGCAGTAGAGGAGGCACCGGGAGCAAGCCAAGGACTCCGAGCACAGAGCAGAAGACAGGTGACCGTGGAGGTGTTTGAGAAACCCCAAGAGCCAACGGGCAGACAGGAGGTTCCCCAAACCCTCTGTCAGCTTTGGATCTGCATTTATAGAGGACTTCAGAGAATCTCTAAACTCAGAACCTTTATCTAGAATTTTGTCTTTGTTTTCCTATCGTCCAACTCCAAATTGTTTTCTGGAGCTCAGAATTGGCCCAGCTCAGCCACCAACAGCACATTCCACAGCACGGACAGCCATCGTCACTGGTTGTTTAGGAAGGTCTTGTGCACCTGCTATCCCCTCCCCTGACACGCCCAGGTCTCTGCTGCAACAGGAGAGGCTCCCTGACCCCCACCCGAAGTAGCAGCAACAGACACCAGAATAGGTGTGACATTGTCTTCGGATGCCTTAATTTCCCCATTCTGTATTTTCTGTTCTTGCGCCCCAAGCTGCTCTAGATGTGCCTGTTTCTTCCTTCTTCCTCCACCCACAAACGCAAGCTCTGTGAGAAGAGCATTGCTTCATCACCGCTGCATTCCATCCAGTTCCTCACAGAGCATCTGAAACATGCAGTCTCCATCCAATAAACACCAGCCACACGAGTGACCACAGATGCTCGAGGCAAGGCCACACATCTCCAAACCCCTTCCCGGCAAGACTGACACTCAGAAAAGGCTGCTGACACACTCGGGCTCCCCCATGTTCCTTCCACATCCTGTCGCTTCAGCCCTCCATCGGAGCTACCGAGAGTTTCTCCCCCAGCGCCAGGCTGTGCGGTCGGAGAGCACACTGCATGCTGTGTCCACACCTGAAATCTTCCCCACTCAGGGAAACCACACCTCTGTTCTTACCGTACTGCTCTGCAGAGCTCGTGAAGAGGAGAGAGGCGGAGGCACAGGTCTGGGACTCGATATCCACGTCACCCAGCCTCAGAATCAGCCTCTTCCCGTCTGGGACTGCGATCGTCTTTTCACAAATGGTGTGATTGGGGTAAGTTCCTGGGTAATTCTTAGATGTCATTGTGCCACTGTTCTGATAGGTCACCATGTGCCCACAACCGTCACCTTGCAAAAAAAGAAAACAAATGAAAGATATAAGTCTGACCATTCTTACTGAGGACTGAGAGTCCAGTACAATCTCCAACTTCTTTATTTTATTCTTTTATTTTTTTGAGAGAAGGAAAAGCTAACTTCACGATGGAATCATTCAGCAGCCTCTCTCCTTTCAGGTTACTTCATCTGCCTCCCAGTTTAACCTTCTGCACACCTGTTTCACAGGCTGCCTCAAAATGGAAAGCTGTAGAAAGTCATCACCCGTCACACTCCTGCTTCCGACCGTCTGTCCCCTCCACTCAGCCTGTCCAACAGGCTGAGGCACACACACGGGCCCAGCCACCCGACGCCAATGCCGTGGAACAGTCTGCACCAGAGCAGATACAACGCACTCCACACACCGTGCTGATGAATGAAATAATGCACGCAAAGTGCTCCTGGCAGGATCTGAGGCTCCATTTAGAGGACTTTGTTTGGTGCACACTACCTAGCTGGGGATGCAGCCTAACAATCATCCTACACCTACGTCTTAGTTAATGACAGTCACAGATCCAAGGGCTGCAGACAGACACAGGAGGTATCGTTAGAAGGCACTGAGGAGCCGCTGTCTTGAGCACATCCCACATACCAGACACAGCATTAACTGTCAGGGACAGGAAAGCAGCACAGCTGCCTCCTGGAACCCAGAGGAAAATGAGAGACAGCCGCATGGCTGAGTGACCAAGTCCAGATGTTACGAGCACTACCAAGGAAGCTCAACATGACGGCCAGGGAGACAGGGAGCGAGGCAAGAGAGAATCTGTCTCCAGATGCTACCAGTACCTCACCAAGACAAAGAAGTTATCGCAAAACTTCTCTACATCGGGAAGACCATAAATGTGCCAACAAGTTGCCCTGGTTGGTAAAAGGTTCAAATTAACCACACGAATGCCAGATGTCCATGCAGCAGGGCAGGTGGCACACGCTGCACCCAGATGACAGCCTGGTTAGCTGGGCTGCACACACACCAAGGAAGCACGCAGCCCAGGCTGGGGGAGGCGGGGCGAAGACCAGCTGAGAAGGCACTGAGCTGGGAGGTGCAGGCCGCTCCCCTAGCTCAGCCACAGGACCTTAGCTGTGATCTGCAGAGCCCAAAGCAGCCTTGTCCTTCCCAGCCACCTCCCTGGCCACAGCGGAGTAGCAGGTGTCACCTGGCATCTTCCCTTATTTACTTCCATCCTGCTCTGAGGCTTCCAGCCAATGGTAACAGAGGACAAAAATGCAAGAGACCTGTAACCTCAGAATCCACTGTACCCCCAGAGCCCCCCAGTATCCCTAGATTGGAGAGGGAGTGAGCTGGTCCTGATGAGCAGTGGGCCAAGGAACACAGGCAGATGTGACAGTCAGAGGCAGCTGAGGGCGGACGACATGAGTCCTGGACAGGAACATGGGGGATACGTGACAGAGAGAGGAGGCCTAGGGCAGACGACCTGAGGCCTGTACAGGAATGTGGAGGATACGTGACAGAGGGAGGAGGCCAAGGGCGGATGACCTGAGGCCTGGACAGGAACATGGGGGATACATGACAGAGGGAGAAGGCCAAGCATGGACAACCTGAGGCCTGGACAGGAACATGGGGGATACGTGACAGAGAGAGGAGGCCTAGGGCGGACGACCTGAGGCCTGGACAGGAACATGGGGGACACGTGACAGAGGGAGAAGGCTGAGCGCGGATGACCTGAGGTCTGGAGAGGAACACGGGGGATACATAACAGACGGAGGAGGCCAAGCATGGACGACCTGAGGCCTGGGGAGGAACATGAGGGATACGTGACAGAGGGAGGAGGTTGAGGGTGGACGACCTGAGGCCTGGTCCTCTGGGCAGAGGTGTGGAAGTCACATGGTCGGCAGTGAGGACCCACGGACTGTCTGAAGAGGCAGAGGACGAAAGAGGCTAAAGAGAGATGACTAACCTGGTAGACAGAGCTGCAGCAAGCAGGACCTAGAAAAGGGGAGGTGGGAAAGAAAGAAAAATGGGGGAAACTTAGGGTCAATCAACAGCCTCAGGTTTGGCTGCAGGAAAGACAAGAGGTGAACAATGCTGAGGTGGTTTTGCTTTTGTTTTTGATTTTCAGGTGCTGGGGATGGGCCAGGGCCTCACACAGCTAGACAAGTGCTCGACCACTGAATTACAGCTCATCCGCCCACTTTTAATTTTGAGATAGAGTCTTGCTAAATTGTCTAGGTTGGCTTCAAACTTCCAATCCTCCTGCCTCAGCCTCTTGAGTGACTGAGCAGACAAGTGTGTGCCACCACACCTGTGACACTGAGGATCTAGTTCAGAAAAATGGGTGGGACACTGAGGCTACTGAGACAGGCAGGCAACGAAGAAAGGGATCACAGAGAAAAGGCTGTAGCTTAGTGGTTAAGGTGGAGGTGACAGCCACCTTCCCTGGGCTCCCGGGCGTTGTCAGAGGGCTCTGATTTAAAATCTGAGTTCTTTGCCTGCTTTTAAAGAAGAAATCCAACTTAGAGCTTCTCTTGTAAATTGGACGTCAGGACAGTCACAGGGACCGGTGTTCTCACACTGCTGGTGACACAGCAGCCGTGCCTTTGCTCCCTGGCTTCTGCTCCTTGCTCTACCCGTGGGGTTGATTTTGAGCACCTGAGAAAGTGAGGCTGGGAAACCAGCACGTGTGAACGCCTGCACCGCTGCACTCTGTGCCACAGGTTCAACACCTGCTCTCTCGGTTCCATGGATTCTCCTTTAGTAAGAAGAAATTTAAAAGACAACACAGCCGAGTATAAAATGAATAGCAGTCAACACGCCAAATATAAAACGACATGCAATTACTCTGTTTCACTTCTTGAAGAGCGACGTGTGTGACGGGAAACTGCGGTGTGTCATGACCATTCGCTCCCATGGTTACACCCTCTCAACTCTCCCCAGAAGCCCGAGAGGCAGCGTCCGGTGCTGCCAGGCGTGCGGGTTTGTCCTCCGCGTCCCATCCTGACTCTGCCCAGGATCTGTGCCTCCCCGGAAAACCACGAACTCTCAGGACGAAACCCCAGAGACTGTTCTGCCAACACCCAGGACACAAAGGAACAGTAGAGTCAAATCTACTAAAAAGGAAACTCTCGGAGGCTGAAACCTGCTCTTGCTTCTGGAGGTAGAGTGTTCATGGAGCCCTGCGGCAAGCTCAAGGATAGGTTACCTGTGGGTATCAACCACCTCAGGACCTTCGTCCTGCTGTTCTTGTGCAGCTATGATGACTTCAAGGGACATGGGAGAAACATGCCAAGGGGGAAAGGAAACACTCTCGGGAAAGTGAAGCCTCCAGCGTCATCTATGCTCACAAATGAGAGCGCAGAGGAGCCCTGTCCCCTGATTTTCAGCAGCTCATGCCCGGCAATCTGAGGGGCACTGTCAGGAAGATGATGGACGTTACTATCTTAAGATCTATCGGTTTCTGTTCCTGGTCCTGTGTACCAGTGTCAGCATCTTAGTTGTGATACTATAATGACTATTCAAGATGTTATCATCTTGCTATACTAAAAAGGCTATACAGCATCTTTCTGTATTAGAATATAAAACATTTTATTTTATTTTTTGGTTTTTTTGAGACAGGGTCTCTCTTTCATCCCCCAGAGAGCCAGACTTAATTGGATTGACAGATTTGTTTTGAGTTTTCTTTCTAAAATTTATTTTTAACCAAGGTTTTTTAAATATTCTAATAGCTGGGTATGGTGATGCACACTGTAATCCCAGCATTTGGGAGGCTGAGGTACGAAGATTGTCAAGAGTTTGAGGCCAGCCTGGACAACTTAGAGAGACCCTGTTTCAAAACAAACAAACAAACAAACAAACAAAAAGTTTAAAAGGCTGGGTATGTTGCTATGTAGCTCAGTAGTGAGAGAGCTTGCTTAGCATGTGCTGAGTTCAATCCACAACATGGGGTAGAGGTGGGGATGATGCCTTCTAGTAAGATGTAGCTGACACTGGCTGTGGTCATTATGTTCATCGATAAGTAACAAAATTATTGGCTGGAAGGTTGGGAAAGAACTTTGAAATAGAGATGAGGCTAAACTCACAGGGGGTCCTCAGCATGACTACGTGTGAAACAACCAAATATGATACATCTCCCAATGGGATTAAAGTATACTCTCCATACCAGTACCCATGAAATACTCCTGCCTCAATGCAAGAATGTGAATCAATAACCTTGAATGGACCCTGAAGCTCACCAAGTGTCTATGGTTAACTTCTAGTCACAAGATATGCAGGAGATAGAGGCACATGCTTCCTAACACCAGGAGGCAGCTGCTGACTGGATCCAAGCTGGGCACATTCTCAGAATAGCTGTTGAGTTTCCTCCACAATGAATTGTATGAGGAAGCACAGATATGTTTACCCTAGATTAAAGGAAGCTTAAGAAAGCCATGATAACCAAGTGAACCTTGCTTGGATCCTGATTTGAAAAACTAACCTTATAAAAATTTTTAAAAATATAATTTGTGTGTTAAATAATATTGGAATTATTACTTTTATTAGTCATGATAATGGTATTGAAGTTACATGAGAAAAAATGCCATTTTTACAGATGCCTACTGACTTACATGGGGCTGAAATGACAGGTCTGTAATTTGCCTTAAACTACTGAGCAAAAAATGGGGAAAGGAAAAACTCATGAAAAGGAAATAATGATGGCTGCTGTAGCTGGATGATGAGCATTCACAGTACTAAAATAAATTACAAATTAAAAGTCATACAAGTCAATCTTTATAGGAAAAAATAAAACCATGATTTTATGATTAGACTCCATGCAGGGCTAGGAGGAGGATGAGAGGGCCGAGGGCCACAGAGGTTCTGTCCCACAGGGTGACAGCTGGCTTAAACTGCCTCTACCTAACCTCGGGGTCATGGAGAGCAGAGGGAAGGAGGAAGTTTCCCCACCAGGAGTTGTTTACCGTCCAAGAGCCGCCACCACACAGGATTTACTTTCTTCTTCTTAATGTAATTGCCAAAGCGCATGATGACTAAACCGTGCATCACTTCCTTTCTTGCCCCGAAAGTAAGCTCCTCTCCACATTCCAGGTGGTCCCTCCAAAGGGCCTGCATTCTGGCATCTGTTCAGAGCCACAGGTGGTCTGTGAGAGTGACCAACTTACAGAAATAAAACTGATTTTGCAAAAAGTTTTAAGTACTCAAAAATATGTTAGAATACCCAAAGTGATCTGCATACAGAATTTAAGTACTTTAATTCTGAACATTTGGAAATAATCTTCACTAGAAAGTAAGAGCCAAACTATTGTATTTCCAAGCAATAGGATATTAAGGAAGTTAGCTATGTTTTAGAAGAATATTTAACTTTAAAACAATATGTAGTGGGGCCGGTGAGGTGGCTCAGCGGTGTAAGTGCCTGCCTGGCAAGCGCGAGGGCCCGAGTTTGACTCCCGGAACCCACATACGAAAAAAGGGCCGGTGATATTGCTCAGCGGCACGGGTGCCTACTGGTGTGCGAGGTCCTGAGTTTGACCCTTGGTACCCACAAAAAAAAAAAAATAAATAAATAAAATAAAACAATATGTAGTAATATACACATGGATATGTAATCCAAAATACCTATGTTTACTTCTATGGTATGAGTTTAGAAGTGATTTTCATCTTATTTCTTATTTGTACATTTATGTTCTAAATTTTCTACAATATGAGTATATCCAAATCAAGAATTATATGTAATTAAACATACCAAATTTACCCAATGTTCTTCACAACAATAAAGGCTACTCCAGCATTGGTCATTTAATATGAACAAGAAAACATCTCCCATCAACCAATATGCTAAAACTGTCATTAAAAATTCATGAAACAACAGCTAGGAATTTGGCATTTTGTAGTCTCATTTCAAGAGGCTCACAGTCAGGAGATGTGTTAATGAGTGATTTTGAAAGTAAAGTGGCAGGTGTAAAGCCAGAGATGTGAGCTCAATCTCTCTTTCAAGTGTCTGAAAGCCAGGGCTGCAACTCCACCCTTCAGCCTTCAGCACCATTCAGGAGGTATGGGTATGTGAGCCATCTTCTAAAAAAGCTTAAAGTGAGTACTCATGATTGTTTATGTGAGACGCCCCTATATTTAGTCTATGCTAATTCCACCCACTAAGAAAGCAAAACAATAACTTCCTTAAAATACTATTTCCCTTTGATAAGAAGTCATGTTCCACTAACAGGAAAGCAAACTGAGATACACCGAGCGTGGACATGGCTCTGCAATACTAGAAAGCATGATGTAGGCTTTAAAAGAAAACTTTTAACTGAGTTGTACTTGTAGGAAAGTGATTTGGGTAAAGTACAATGAATTCTGCAAAAATACTTTTCAGGGGCCGGTGAGATGGCTCAGTGGCATAAGCGCCTGCCTGGCAGGCGCGAGGGCCCGAGTTTGACTCCTGGTACCCACATACGAAAAAAGGGCCAGTGATATCGCTCAGCGGCACGGGCGCCTGCTGGCGCGCGAGGTCCTGAGGTCGATCCCCAGTACCCACCAAAAAAAAAAAAAAAAAAAAAACTTTTCAGATGGATTACTGGTAATCCCTAGTGTAATATAACAGCCTCAAACTGTTTTCATTATGATCAGATTTTTCATCACAAGTCAAGTGAGCACATATGGACACATGCATAAACAAGAAATAAAAGTTTAATAGTGATTATTCTATTACATGTATTGTGCTGTCACAATTTCTAGTTAAGTCCCTTCCACTATTTATTTAAAGATACTGGTAGTGCCTACTGAGTTCATTTCAATGCTTACTAATGGTCTCAACTAGCAAAGTGAGACAGAGCTTTAAACCGTCCCAAGAATGAAAAGTTTCTAGAAACATGATTTCATTTCAGTTTCATCCTTGTTCTCCTAATATTCATGTTACAACAGGTCTCCATACACACACAATCACCACGTGTGGGTGTGAGAAGAGTTCCTCCCATGTCTGAGAGGTAGGGAGCTCCTGATGACTACAATCTTTCAACCACAAAGGCCAGCATGCAGTTATTACAGAGCTCTTTGCCTGATGTGAGGCAGACAGATTTCCCAAGGTACCCCATGCCACCGTAGGCCACATTCCTTTATAAACTTAGCTCCTTGCGGACTGCGCCTAACCTTGTACTTTGTGTGTTGTCAAAAGAAATGGAAAAACAAAAACAGAAGGGCCTACGTGGCTACATGAGAATAAAAAAAGGTAAAATAGAAATTGTGATGATAAAACAGAACAATTACTCAGAATCCTGAGTTTTCCTGAAAGGAACATGGTAACACTAGTCTGCTGAAACACAGGACGGACCTAGACCGGAACATGTGACCAGCTTCTCCGAAACTACCTGATCATCTCTTTCGATCTTATTCTCACCACACAAAATACATGCTAATGATAAGACTAATATTCTAATGATGATGATAACAATTTTGCTCAGCAGATGAAGACATTAGAAATTAAAAAGGAAAACTAAGGGATTTGTTAAAATCTCTAAATTGGATGTCTCAAGCCAATGTTTCCAATCAGTTACAAGCGAGTCTGAATGTATGAAAATGAACGGCATCCACTGCAGGTCCACCTATGACTCTCTACATAATGTGTGATTACTTCCATCACTACACAAAGATATCAGTAATGTCCATGCTAAGATATTTAAAAGCTTCAGAATTTACACTTAATGGGGAAAAAAAATCTCAAATCTAAGCCAGTGTTATTTAGTGGGCCATAAGGAAGATCAGTGAAAATTCTGTAGTTCTCGGTCCCTCTCCTGTTTTATGACTTCTTAAAGATCACTGAAAGGGCTGCAGGGTGGGGGTGGAAGGCTTGCATATCTGTCATTTTCTAATTTCCATTATTTCCATGTGCTTGGAGGTAACTGACCACGGTTAACCCTGGGTTCCAGCACAGCCCTGCCCCACACTCACCGTGTGGCCCTGTGGGACTCTGCACCTCTGCAGTTCATTTCATCATCTGCAATACAGAGGCGACAACAATGCCTCACTCACAGCGTACCGTGCTCATTAAGAGAAACAGCAAAGGACAACCGGATGGGAAGAGTATTTTAGTTGCTCTTATTTCTGTTTAAAATGCTATGCATATTAAAGAATAAAGAATATTGCTCTGAACTACTTGACTGCCCAAACCCCACCACTCACTGTGTGATTCTAAGAAGTCATCCACTTCGCATTAGTTCCTTATCTTTAAAATTACCAACAACAACTGGGTGTGCCAGACAAAGCTGAGGCTGTGTGTGCTCAGTGCGTTAACTTGCTGAGAAAGTCTAATTAGAATGCATTTCCCAACATCCACCTAATTCTCACTGACTGCCAGGTGAGCATATTCCAAATCATATCCTCGTGCGGTTTACAGGAAGGTCATGTCATTGGCCCCCAAAAGAGAGCTGCAAGGTGAATGAGCTTGCAGAACTCCACTTTCCCTTCACCACAAGACATGTTGAGCCCTCACAGTGCACAGTGGAGTTCTAACTGGGGACTCAGCTTGCAGGATTCCCAGGGAACTTTACTCGCTCAGCGTCTCCTGGGAGCCAAGCTTGGTGGAACGCGTGGGCGGACCCTGAACTAGGCACTCACAAGGGAGACACACAGAGGGCCCAAGCCAGGCTTCCCGGATCAAAGGTCCAGCATGGGGAAGCAGACTTTGGCCTCAGAGGTCTGAGAATGATACTGAAATTGGACTATGTGATTTGATCTCAAAGCCAAGACTCTTCCCACTTTAAGTTGCAAGTTCTTTGAGGGAATTGACGACAAACTGGGTATGTTACTTAAAAGAAGTTTCTTAATTTCACAGATGAAAATTTAAGAATAAAACTTGTTTGTAGAGCAAAACAAGTCTGAGACAATTGTTTTCTTTATGTTAAATAGATGCTTGGAGTAAGGAAGTCAGAGAAAAGTGGCTGCCAATCTTTACTAATAATGTTGGATGTTGATGTTATATCCCAACTCCTACTGCTTAAACTGAAAATAAATCGAGAAATCTTTCCTGTCTGTAGAACATGCTATGTTCTCTAACTTTGGTTTCATGTCATATATGGATACCACCAATATTCAGATAAAGTGTAATATCCAGCCAGGCTGTGGTATATGCCTGTGATCCCAACACTCTGAGAGGCCAAGGCAGGAGGATCTCAAGTTTGAGCCAGGCCTGGGCAACTTAGAAACTTAGTGAGACCCTATCTCAAAATAAAAATAATAAAAGGACTGGGAATGTAGCTTGATGCAAAGGCTTTGGGTTCAGTCCTTAGTATGATAGAGAAAGGGGAAGGAAGGAAGGAAGAAAGGAAGGAAGGAAAAAAGAAAGAAAGAAAGGAAAAGAAAGAAAGAAAGAGAAAGAAAAGAAAAAAAGACAGAAAGGGAAAATTGACATTGACTTTGACTTTTCTATCTGGACTCCAAAAAATACAATAATACCAAGTACAAAATTTATCTCAGTTATAAAAAATTAAAACTGTAAACAATTTCTCCTTCACACATGTGTTTTTTGATTTTCACATTTATAGTTTTCAAAAACTCAGTAAGAACCAAAAAGTTAGTGGAATAGGGGAAAATCATAAAATGTGGAAGAGCATTTATTTATAAGAGGCAACATACACAGAATATTCTGAGGAGTTCATATTATCTTAGTCATTACAGTTATATTTGATAGTTCTCTAATATTGATGGTTCTCTTTAAAATTTATCATGAAATATTTTGCATATGTACACACACATACACGGATAACCATTTGTAGAGTGAATCTCAGATAACCAAGTGCACACCCAGAGTGTATGAAGGACACTGCCAACGCCACACAGCTGAACCCAGCACGCCACCCCTCTCACATATCCCCCCCCCATCCTCTACGTGTGCACTGGCTGGGGCTGCGAGACGCAGAGGGACTCAGCCGCTGAGGCTGAGCTGGGACCTGAACCCCTCCTGACTCCAGAGCCCAGAGGGACAGAATGACTGCACTCCAAGGCCACCTGGTCTGAGCTGCCCATTCGAAAGGTCAGGGCACCGCGCAGGGAGATGAAGGCAGGACCTGAGCTCTTGTTCCTGCAAGCTGCACAACTGGTAGGAGAGCCTGCATTACATTTCATTGTTTACAGTTGTGATCTTTTGTCTCAAAATTAACATGAGGAAAACAGCCATGTTTAATTCAAGGTTTCTTTTTCTTATAAAAGTTATATAAGAAGTTCCATCGCCCTCCCTTTTTAATGATTTTAAGTCCTCCTTAGTAGACTGTTAGTAACAGTCTAAGGAGAGGCAGCGATTTCACCTCTAGGAAAGGCTATTCACTTTGCTTAGCTCCTGAAAGACGCTCTGTAAGAAACCTTCGGTGGGTTAAAGTGCTGCTTCTCAAACTTCAACCTGCACCTGATCTCCTGGAGATTCAGTTAAAATGCTGAGCCCAGTCATCCACATTTCCAAAGAGCAATTGGTAAGGACCCTCCTGCTGGTCCCTGCAGGGTACTTTCTGAGCAGGAAGAGAACCCTGTGCTCACAGAGATTTTTGTAAGAGACCTTGAGATATCCATTTTGCATGATTTTATCTTAGTATCTATTCTTAAAATTGCAACACATCTCTTCGCAATTCTTTGATATTTATTTTCACTCTGGATTTCACTTATGAGTCCAAGACAGGCAATAACAAGCTCTAGGATCTATATTTAAGCCAAGGTGGCACTTCAGACCCCTGGATCAGACTGTCAATTTGGGAATTACTTGGGCATATTGTGGAAAATACAGAAGAGAAATAAATGGAAGTTTGGGAGAGCATATGTGCACACACCATAGATGAGGGGAAAAACAACCAAGGTTTCATGACCAGAAAAGGATGCTCTCAGGGGCGAGAAGGATGGCTCCTAATAAGTATGAAGCACCAGAGTCAAGAGAAAGAAATAAACCTTATAAACCCATATCATGTTCCAAGGCCTGAAAACCGTGCTGTGTTTGCACATTCTGTGTTCTGCACTGCTGAATGCATCGCCCTGCAACAGAAGCACGTGGTTAGCTCCTAATTGGGATTTCCAAAAGTCCTAAGATTTCTGTGGCAAACAGGATTACCCACAAGAGAAACCAAACACTACTAATTTAAAACTTTATTGCATAGATAACCCTCTGACACTGTGTTCCTCCAAGACTTCCTTCCTTTAGCGTGTTCTGCTCTGGACATGAGTATACCATGGGTTTCCTTGTATGGCCAACAGGTGACCACATGAAGGCATCTAGGGCCTTAGACATGGCCCAGCATCCCACCTGGGACACATGGAATAAATATGCTGGGGAGAAATGATGTTATTTCTCTGAATCTCAGTTCCCTTAACAGTGCTCAGAACTGCTGTAATTGAACTAGATGCACACAACACAATAAATGGAGATACATTTGAAGATGGGGTTTAAAATGTTATCTCCACCAGAAAGCCAATTGGGCAAGCAACAATAACGACTGAAGCCTCTGAGTGAAATGTTGATGGGAAGTCATTCTCCTGAGTCAGAGGTCATCATCCAGAGTCCTTGAAGGACTTAACGGGAAAAGGCAACATTATGATTTAGAGATAAAGCTTTCACTTCCTAAAGTCAGTGGTCATTCTTAGCATCACCAAAGGCAGAGCAACAACAACAGCAGCGATAACACACTCATCCTCTTGAGCTGCCTTTGAGTCTGCTTACCAAAAATACCTAGCCAGAGTCTAACTGTGCCTTCACATCTAACTTCAGGTTCACAGAATAAATGTAGGGGATAGTGTACCAGGTAAGACACACCATTCAGAAGCAGCCAGTACAGTTGAGGATGTGAGCCATGTCATGAGACAAGTGAACCTGGTTTTCTTGCAGGAAAGAAAACATGAGGGTGAGTGGTAGATTGAAAGTGATGTATGGGATTCAATAAGTGCAATGTATAGACTTCCATCTGGATTCTTGTTTGCACAGCCAATGGTGAAAAGACATTATTATGGCTTGTGTCTAGATGTTCCCCACAAGCCTCATGCACTCAGAGGTGGGAATTCTGGGAGGTGGCTGGGTCTAGGGTGTGTGATGCTGAGTTAGGATGTGTGACACTGGGATTAATGGTGGATAATGAAGGCCCCAACCTGGGTGTGGTGGCACCAATCAATAAGCTTGTAGCCTGGAGGGATTATGAAGGGACAGAGAGAAGGCAGGCTGCTGCTGCTGCTTCTTGCTGCTTGCTACCTCCTGCCTTCCTTGCCTTGCCATGAACAGTTTCTCCTTTGCAATGCTCCTCTGCCTTGCCACACTGCCTTGGAGCCAGCTGACTACTGAAACCTTTGCAAACTGTGAGCTAAAATAAATCTTTCCTCCCTTAACTTGTGGGTGTTGGGTATTTTGTCCCAGCAATGAAAAAAATAACTAGACAGACATGTTTAGAATAACTTGGGAAATCTGAATATGATTTGAATATTACGATATTCAAATTATTAGTAGTTTTCTTAGTTGTGCTCATGCCATTATAGTTACATAAGAAAACGTTTAGAGATGCAAATGAAGTATTTAAGGAAAAAATGCCATTAAGTCTTTCATAAGTTTTTAAGCTATTCATACACTTAGAAGCATCAGAAGATTTTTCGCCTCCTTTGAGCTAACAGTGGGAGCAGGTATAAGGCCATTTCTCTATCCCCAGACTCAGGGCATCCCCTATTTTCATCTTCAGGCAAAGCCAGAACTTTCCAGGAGAATAAATAAATAAATGAATACATAAAAAAAAATAAAAAAGGCAAATCTTGGTTCATTTTATTCTCAAAATAAGCAGCCTTTATTCTAAAGTCCTTGGATGGAAGCAATTTAATACACAGAGCTCATGTTACAGTGGTTCCAGGTTATTTAGCCTCCACAGCATGCTCCTCTGGACTAAAATCAACCACATTTCCATCTGAGGTGAACTAGCTTTTGTGAGATGCAATTAAAAAAAGCCTAAAACTCCAGTGAGCCATTTAAAAATTAGATGACAGGGGCTGGTGAGATGGCTCAGCGGCGTAAGCGCCTGCCTGGCAAGTGCGAGGGCCCGAGTTCAACTCCCAGAACCCACATACGAAAAAAGGGCCGGTGATATCGCTCAGCAGCACGGGCGCCTGCTGGTGCGCGAGGTCCTGAGGTCGACCCCCAGTAACCACACACACACAAAAAAAATTAGATGACAAACAGAGATGTTTGCCTATTTTCCCCATAGGAAATTTTGTGCACTGGTAATTCAAATTTATCTGGACTTTAAATTTTAATATCTTTCTGCCTTTTTCTTTGTCAGAAACAATAGTCAAATAAAGTTAATTTTTCTTGTCATTTTTTTCAGTAATAGAGTGCTTCATAAAAAATCACTTACACACAACCTTTAGGCGTATCCGCTAAACAACTGCAAAATAGAACCATAAAATTTGCAAGGATTATTATCTTGTGATGCAAGAAAACTAAGACTGTTCTTTTCCCTTGTAGTAAGATGTAAATATGGTGGACACTAAATAAAAAGGCTGTAAAAGTGGTTATAATTGGAGTCAGAAAACACTGAATATAAAAACAAATGTAGTTCTCAGTAAAGCTAAACTTCCAATAGTCTAATATGTAACAAGTTTGGCCCATTTAGTATAAATTAAGACTCTCACCTAGTAGATATCAAGAAATACTTCTTACTTCTCTGATGTCCAATGCATTTAATGTTACAGCTATGTACTTTGCTCAAAGTATGGACAAGCAAGTTACTTCTCATTTCATAAGCAAAGAAGAGTTACTCGAATAATACGAAAGTTGTAAATGCTAACAAGAGTAACAGCTGATATGTGACCAACATTCCACTTTCCCATTGGGTGCTGCTCGGTAGCAGTAAATGACTTTCAGATAAGTTTTTGGTTTAGCTGAAGGCAAATTCTAAAAATTTAAATATCAATGTGAATTTTTTTTTTTTTTTGTGGGTACCAGGGGGTCGACCTCAGGACCTCTCGCGCCAACAGGCACCCGTGCCACTGAGCGATATCACCGGCCCCTTTTTCGTATGTGGGATCCGGGAGTCGAACTCGGGCCCTCGCGCTTGCAAGGCAGGCGCTTACGCCGCTGAGCCATCTCACCGGCCCTCAATGTGAATTTTTTGTACATAACATCATTAAAAACATCTAATAAAATATTAGGCTGAGCCGGGCGCTCGGGAGGCTGAGGCAGGAGGATCACTGTGAGTTTGAGGCCAGCCTGGGCTACAAAGTGAGTTCAAGGCCAGCCTGAATCTCATAGTGAAACCCTGTCTCAAAAAAGATTAAAAAAAAAAAAAGGCTGAAAAACAGAGTATAAAGGCATGTACAGTCTATGTAGTAGATTGGGCACCCAGGCATTAGTTTTATTTTTGTTCTTTTTATATCATACATGCATTTTAAAAGTTATCTCGTGTCATCTAATATTTAACAAAAACAGATAACAGACCACAGACAGTATACGCATGTGTGCATGCATATGTGACAAGGCCCAACAGGACGCTGAGGTCACGAGTGCCTAATACTGTCCTCAGATGACCCTCGAGGTGCGGCGCTCCCTGATGCACTAATGGAGAAGCACCTGCAGGTCTTGAGGGGCACTGCCCTACTGCCCCAAATCCGTGTCTCCTGCCGCTCTGCCCTGAGACGCCAGCCCTCGACTCATGTGCCTACTGCTCAGGCTACTGGAGTCTCAGCTTCTCCACACTTCTCACAGTTGAACTTAGTTACTTTCTTGCATACACTCACAGTGTCTCTGGGGCTTCACAGTAATCCTAGATTTCTGCTGAAAATAACTCAGTGAATTCTACCTTTCATCTCATTCTTTTAACCCCAGCCACAGGAACCAGCTACCGGGAGCCTGTTCCTGCCAGGCCCTGTACCAGGTGCTGGTGGTAAAAGGTGATGCCCCTCCCTCCACCTCCAACCCCCCCCACGTGCACCCTCCTCCACGTGTACAACCCGTGGGGATTGGAGAGCAGCCCCACGCCCCTCCTCCACTCTCCAGGCAACTCCTAAGCAAAGGCAGGTTTGGCAGCTGGTTCTGTTCAGCATTTTAGGATTAGCAATCACACCTTCATCTCTATGCAGGGCAAGAAATCACCACGTGGAGCCTGGCGTGGCAGTGCATGCTTGTAATTTCAGTACATATATGAATGTGAATACCTGGAAGATGACAACATTGCTATTCAGTAGCAAAAAGGCAAAATTCCTTCACAGTCTAATGAACAAAACCTGAAATTCTGTCATTATTTTTCCTTTTGTCCTAAATGCCAGTTTTCTCATACAGCAGAACGAGTTTCTGTTTTCAATCCATACTCTCAGCCTTTCTACTGCAAACAGCAGTGGGATTAGACACATGCTTTCCCTCCTTCCCCATGCCCAGCATTTGATTCCCAGCCAGCATCGGGTCCAGTCCGCATCAGCAGGACAGTGCCTGGGTCTACACCGCCCTCTCAGTGCGCCTCACTGAGCACCTGTTCGCCACACAGACCTCCTCAGACCTTGCATTCCAGGAACAGAAGGTGGCAAACTGAATAAAATAAATCCTGTGTGGTACTGAAGACGTTACAGGTGTCACAGAAAGGTGGGGGTCAGGGAAATGTGGTGTTCCAGAAACTGAGACAGGGTTTCAGGCATCGGGAAAGAGCCTCCTTAGCACATCAGGGACCACTGCACCTTGAGGTCATTTGGGGGCAGTATTTAGGCACCGGTGACACTAGGACCCTGTTAAGCCGTGCTGTCACACTGCTCACACTTGCATGCCACCTGTGGTCCGTCATCACCATGCTCCACAGGGGAGCAGGGACAGGAATGAGAGTGCAGAGGTAGAGGGAAGAAGAAACTTAGACTCCCCAGTGCCTGTCAAACTGGTAGTAAGAAATAGTAATAAAGGGTAAAGTAACTGACATTTATTGAGCTCTTACTCTGTGCTAAATGCAATGCCAGACAGGTTATGTGCATTATCTCCTTAAGTAGGAGGCAACCAATTACTCCAGTATGTGTAGAGCTGACTCTCAGCTTTAGGACACTCATAGGGATAAATCCAAAACTGTCCAGGATGTATTTCCCTGAACCAGCTTTTCACCCCCATCCCCACTGAGTTAACATAACTAAACCCTTTGCTAGATTCTGTAATTAGCTTCCTTGTGCATCTTCACAATAAAAATCATAATTCCTCATAAAGGGCAAATGCCTGACTTACTTCTAAGTAGTGTTTTTTTAAAATATGATTTTCAAGTCTGTTTCAGTGCCACAAGGCTAAAGTATAAAAAATCACGAGATGAAGAATTCATAATACAGCGTGGCACATTATCCAGGGTTCAAATCCTGCTTAAGAACACCCCTTGATTTGTTACTTCTTTCTTTTCTCCATACGTGCTAAAGCTGAATGCTTCTGGGTGTTGCACAGCATGTCTTCCAGAGCTGGGAGATGTGGTCCATGTTGTCCTGCCAGCTCACTCCTCCCTGCTGCCACACCATTACATGCAGAAATACCCACGCCAGGGCGGGGCTTGAGGGACACCAGTCACTAGCAGAGCAGCAGATGTCCCTTCCAAAGGAATGTCAGTGCCTCTCATTACACAGCTTCCACTAATTAGAGAGTACTTTGAAAACATCCCCTGCGCACAAAGTGATTGTTCAGTTCAACTTAAACACCCATTGAACACTTTCGTCAGGTCGCGGGGGGACAGAGATGACAGTGCTGGTCACTGCCCTAAGAAGCTCCTTCGACAGGGCCAGCTGAGTCTTAGAGAAGTGTGGGCAGACAAAATCAGGACCGGCTGGGGAGAGGGCACACACTGGTGCAGAAGGTACTGGAATAAACTTGTACTTACTTTTTTAAAGTCACTCACCTAAAACATCAAATACCAGCAGATCCTACATCTAACCAAATACAGATGACTGAAGAGCAGATTTTCTAATAGCAACAAATTAAGTTGGGCAGGGGTTTTAGAAGCAATTTGTGATCATCTAAAATTTGAACCTATATTTAGATATTTCTTCAGCTATCTACTATTATTTTTGCTTCTTCCCTAACATTTAAAGGAGGAAATCCTTAATGCCTATTTGCAAATATTTTAGTCAAGAAAGAAACAGGGATTTTTAGTGTAATAAAATTCACCAGAAGGGGCTGGTGATATAGCTCAGCGGCATAAGCGCCTGCCTGGCAAGTGCAAGGTCCTGAGTTCAGTTCCCGGTACCCACATAAAGAAAAAAAAAATTCATCAGAAGAATTAAGGGTACTATGTTTTACTCTACAATGCTTATTATCAAGGTAATAAGCCTGGACTGAATCCAAGGCTATATGAATTTATACTGTGCAATCAAACTAATGACTAATGTATACATCATATTATAGAAAGTCAAAAATCACACGTAACAATCTATACAACTATCTGACTTTAAGTGAGTGTATCCAGAGCAACAGGGCAAAGGAAGGAGCTGAAATCAGCCCAAATTGTTCACCAAGTGTCAGAGGCCTGGCAGACTGAGGACAGGTTTTAAATAACTGAACAAAAACACAACCTAGACAAGCAGCAGCCTTACAAAGGTAGTTGCCTAGCATCATGGGGTCACCAGACCCTAATGAGCATAAAAAATTCAAATAACTTCATTTACTAGCCTTGTAAATATTTAGGTTAACTTATAATATTAATTTCCTGAAACAACACAGCGAGTGAAAGCCTGACACTGTGTAGAACACACATGGCGGCCCCTTAGCATAACCCTGACCCTACGAAAGGTCTTCACCGTCTCAGAGCTGCTTAGTCACCATTACCCAGGGGAACCTGGTGGAACTGCATCTTCCCAGGCCCCACCTTCCGGAAATCTATTCCAAATAAGGGGACTGGAGCTTCTGGGGAGACTGGTGACCAGACAAGTTGGGGGGCCTGGAGACCCAAGAAGCTCCAGACTAAGCCAACTTGGAGAACACAGGTTAAACACAGGAGTAGCTACTTCTCACCAAAAACAGTCCATTATGCTAAGGCTGCCCTCCTCTAAACACTCAGAACAGCAGCATCATTTATGAATGCTCCTATACCTGTAGTGTATCTCAAGATCTGAAATGCCTAAATTTATAAACACTTGAGAAATATGTGACCACTTGCTACTTTGAGAAATCATAGATATGAGAAATATTCAGATCATTGATTATGCCTCTTCAATTAAGAATTATCAGCACTGAAGTTCCTAGGAGGGGATTTTTTTTCCAGCAGTATCTAAACTTCCGCACGAATCTAAACTTTACCTTTTTTTTTTTTTTTTTTTTTTTTTTTTTGTGGGTACCGGGGGGACGACCTCAGGACCTCGCGCACCAACAGGCACCCGTGCCGCTGAGCGATATCACCGGCCCCTTTTTCGTATGTGGGTTCCGGGAGTCGAACTCGGGCCTTCGCGCTTGCAAGGCAGGCGCTTAAGCCACTGAGCCGTCTCACCGGCCCTAAACTTTACCTTTTGTGTGTGATTGAATACCCGTTTCTTTACTGTTTTTTTTTTTTTTATATCCTACATGTATAGACTGTCTCTCAGAAACTCAAATGCCAATATCTTTCCCATCAGTCAATGCCAATGAAGTTACAAACTTGAAGCTCAGTAAGAATCTAAACCATCACTTCTTCCCAGAGAACTGCTCTACAAAGTACCCTGATGGCCATAAAACCTGCAGCTTCCTGGAAAAGGGGTGACGGGTCCGGCCAGGTTAGTGCACAGACAGACTGTCCTGTCGGGTGGATTCACAGACCCACAGTAGTAAAAGGCACACAGTAACTTGGAACATTTAAACTTCCATCATAAAAATCCTATGTACTTAATAAAACCTTTCATATTTATTACAATGTTACCATATGGTAGCACTGTGCTACAATGACTCTAGGGTTTGGTTTTGTTATTTTAAAAACGTGGTACCCTGGTGAACTTAGCAACCAGTATCAACACCAGGAGTATCCATATTTCAGCCGAACCAGCCACATGGGTTAGTGATTCCTGTCTCCCCAGAGCGCTCTGGTGGGCCAGCGCTCGGCATTGACTAGCTGTGGGTCACTGCGCGGACTCCTGTGAGGGGCCCCCGCGCTCCGCGCGGACTCGCCGTGGGCCCGGTGCTCTGCGCGGACTTCCTGAGAGGCCAGTGCTCCGCGCTGTAAGGCACTGCACGGACACCCCGTGGGGGACCCCGCGCTCTTCGTGGACTCCCTGTAGGGCGCCGCATGGACTAGCTGTGGGGACCTGCGCTCCGCGTGGACTCCCCCAGGGCCCCGCGCTCTGCGTAGACTACCAGTGGGGCCTGCGTTCCACGCGTGGACTCGATACCACTCACAGCTCTGTCACCCAGGCAGAAGCGCGCACAAGACGGACACGAACACGCCATCGATGGGTCGTCGCCGGGCTGTGACCCGTGTTCCGTCCCACCCGTGACCGGCCGAGGGCGCACTGCGGATGCAGCAGTCCACCTCAGCCGGAGGAACCTCGCTCCGACACCCGGAGGACCAGCCCCCGGACCCCACGTGGGCGCACACGGCGGGACCCGGCCCGGCGCGGCGGCCGAGTCAGGAAGTCTGAGGCCGGTGCCCAGCGACGCGGGGCGGCGGGCGCTGCTCTGGAGGACAGCGCGGAGGTCCGCGGGCGCGATCGGGGCGCAGCGACTCACGCCCGCCCAGGCCCAGTCCGACCCGTAAGCGCGACTTACCCGGCTCCTCCGCCGGCCGCCCAAGCCGGGCGCACACGGCCAGCAGCAGCGCCAGGACGCCCGGCCCGGCAGCGCGGGCCACCATGGCCCACCCGGGCCCAGCTGCGACTTCGAGCTCCCGGCCCGCGCCGCCGCCGGAGACCCGGGCAGCCCGCGCCACCCACCCAGCCTCGACTCCGCCCACCCAGCCACGACTCCGCCCACCCAGCCTCGACTCCGCCCACCCAGCCACGACTCCGCCCACCCAGCCACGACTCCGCCCACCCAGGCACGACCCGCGCCATCCACCACGACTCCGCCCATCCACCACGACTCCGCCCACCCAACCACGACCCGCGCCCATCCACCACGACTCCGCCCACCCAGCCACGACCCGCGCCATCCACCACGACTCCGCCCACCCAACCACGACCCGCGCCCATCCACCACGACTCCGCCCACCCAGCCACGACCCGCGCCCATCCACCACGACTCCGCCCATCCACCACGACTCCGCCCACCCAGCCACGACCCGCGCCATCCACCACGACTCCGCCCGGCGCCCCGCCCAGCGCCCGCCCGCCCTCTCTCGCTCCCTTCGCGGGGGCCGGAACCATTGCAAGCCCATCGCTCCGCCTGCCGCGCCGCCCCGCTCCTCTCAGTGCCCGCCCCGCCCCCGCCAGCGTCCTCCTAGCGCCCCGCCCGGCCCCGCCCCGCTCCGCTCGGCCCCGCCCCAGTGGGCGAGGCCCCAGGTGACGGCTCCCTTTTCCCGGGGGCAGCTCAGAGTCCGGGTCCTCCTTGACCCGCAGAGCGATGGTCCTCCGGGCTGTGTGACCCCGCGGGGCGGGCAGGCGAGAGCGCCACCCAGGCCGGGATGAGTGATGATGTGTGTTGACGGGGACAGGCGGCACCCAACTCGAGTTACCTCCCTCCTCCCTCCATCCACTCATTACAGTTCCCGGCTCCTCAGTGCGCGCCAGGCGGTGCGAAGCCATGTGTCACTGCGGACGCCCACACAGCCAGGCGACTTAGGTGAGACCTGTGGTCCGGGACGCGAGCGGCGTTGGCATTCGGTGACCCGTGCTGTCCTACGGGAGCCAGCAGGAGCCGCCTCCACGTCCACGCGGGGAACGGGGCAGAGACTGAGTGCTGCGACCTGAAGAGCGAGGAGGGGACAAGTGACAAAGTGACAGACACACAGGTCACACGGGTCAGGTGGGGGAAGTGGAGAACAAGGAGGCCTTGGCCAAGGGTACCCAACTGGGGATGACTAACACAGACATGCTGTCCTTTGGAATATGACACTCCTGGGTCCCTGTCCCCTCAGCCCCTGCATCCCTCAGCGAGGTGACACAGTCCCCAGCAAAGTGACACAGTGCCCAGCGAGGTGATCACTTCCCAGAGGTGTCACACTCCCCTGTGAGGTGACAAACTCACCTGAGGAGACACAGTCTCCTATGAGGTAACACAGTCTCCTGTGAGGTTACATATTCTCCTGAGGTGACACACTACTCTGTAAGGAGACACACTCACCTGAGGTGACATATTCCCCTGAGGAGACACATTCTCCTGTGAGGTGACATTCTCCTGAGGTGACACACTACCCCATGAGGTGACACACTCACCTGAGATGATACACTCCCCAGTGAGGTGACATACTCCCCTGAGGTGACACACTCTCCTGTGAGGTAACACACTACTCTGTGAGGTGACACATTTACCTGTGAGGTCAGGGACCAAGTCTGATGGTGTCCCTCTAGGCTGGACACTGTGGTCCTGTGACCCTGGGACCTGCAGGACATACTACCTTTTCATAGGCCCTTCTCTTGCCCTTGTCCTCATTTTTTAACTCCAAAGATTTAAAGTGAGAGTACTGGTTCTCCCTGGGACTTTGCTTTCCCAGAGGCCATGACCCTAGAGGAGAGAGGGATCGCTGCCAACCACCCCCACCCCTCCAGTACCCCCCTACCCCCACCCCTGCCAGCCCAGCCTGGCTTTGATTTCCTTGGGGAGTACAGTATGCAAGTCTCCTGGCTGGAGCAGAGATGAAACAAACATGACCACAGAGTGCTTGTGTGTAAAGAGAAACCTTAAATGGTAGGTCTTATGTGTAAGTTGAAAATAAATTCAACACCCTTGAAAACACTGAATATTCTTGCACAGACACACACAACATAAAGAGACTTTGCTACACTGAATCATTTCCTAGCTCCATCTTTCCTTTTTTCTTCTCTTTCTTCCTTCTAAGGAAACGAGTTTGAGCAGACATAGCAGGCCCTAACCAGCTTGGCCCTGTGAGCTGTGACTGCAGCAAGGACAAAGTGAGCATTGTTTTCAGGAAGGAGGCAGGTGGGCTCCCAAGGGTGACCTTTCAGATACCTTGATAGCAGTGGCCTTATCTTCCTACACAGCCCTGAGCCAGATAGGGGAGTGTTAGAATTTGGTAGCAATGAGGAAAGAAAGGCAGCTGGATCCTATTGCTCTCATTTTGTCTACCTTCCTTGAAATGTAAAAGAAAATCTCTAGTTAAGAAAATCACAGTGAAAGAAAAATGTGAGAATACAACAGATGATTATGTTCTTATGTGATAAAATACATCAACCTCATAGATTTTTATGTCAAGCTTGTGTATCTGTTTTAATCCTGAGAAGATTTTATTTTTATTTTTAAAAATAATGCATTGTGGAATCTCCAACCAAGTTCCATTAAGAAAAATTAACTTACTGGGACCTGTCCACAAATATCCCACAAACTAAGAATCTGTCTAGGGGAAGTCTGTCCCAAGGTTATTTCACATTTAACTCCTTTCCTATTCACCATCCACTCTTTCCTTATTTTGCACATTTTACTGCAATTTATGCTTATAAAATAGGTAACAGCTGGCCAGGCCCTGTCATTTCATACGTAAAATATGTGTTCTCTCTTGCTTAGGTAAGACAGAATTTAAACAGAACTGCAAGCTTGTTACGATTCTACAGTAGTTAAACAGCTTCAAAATAGATGGTGGTTCAGTTGGTTGACTTAATCAATTTCATCATTAAATTGAGGTCTGAAATATAAAATTTGAACCCTTAGAGGCACCTACTTCCTGAATGTTTCTCCCTTTTCCATTCAATCTAATACTTGAGTTTTAAGCATTTTCTGTGTGCAAAACAATGTGATGAGATATAGTGAAAATAATTGCAGCTACATTCTTTCCCTCATTTAGATCTAATAATAGCAATTAGGGAAAATTGATTATACAGGTTGATAAGTACATGAGAGGAGGAATCACAAAGGAAGTGTATAGAACTGGATCTTACAAAACTCAGAGGGATGTCAATGCTAACTAGAAGGAAAACCATGTTTGTTAGATGAAGAGAACCTGAGAGGAAGTTCAGGAATAGAGATCAAGGGCACTTACTGGCCCTGAACTTCTTCATCATGACACTGAGCCTGGACTATAGCAAATGTCAGGGACAGGATCTGGGCAAAAATGAGGAATTCACGAAGGGAAATGTTGGAATTTGCATACTGGAGAGGTCACCATGGCTGCAGATTGGGCAATGGGCTGGAAAGGGAGGCAGGAGACCATCCAAGAGTTTGCTGCAACACTGCAGCTGGAGATCACAGACCTTCAGCATCTGCATCTCCTGGAAGCTTGCTGGATAGAAATACTCCTGTCCCCACCCTGACCTCTAGCCAGAATCTGCATTCCTGCATAAGTCCTGGATGTATACATCTTGAGAGAGATGGTGTAGAAACAGGTTGAGTCTTAGGATGCAGACAGTGGGAGAGAAGAAAGAATAAATTCTAAATGCAACAGTCAAGATAATTTGTATCATCCGCATTGTTTCCTCATCTCTAATTCTGTATTGACTTTTAAAACTTTTGTTGCTGGTATTCATAAAGAAGCCATATCATCAGCCAAACATGGTGGTGCCTGCCTGTGATCCCAGCACTCTGGAAGGCTGAGACAAGAGAATTCCAAGTTCAAGGCCAGTCTAGGCACTTAGTGAGTCCCTGTCTTAAGAATAAGAAAAGGCTACGGATGTACTTCAGTGTGAAGGCCCTGGGTTCAATTCCCAGTAACACACACGCACATGCACACATGCACAAACACAATGAAGACATTGTTATAGATTATATCTAGATGTCCCCCAATGGCCTGATTGCTCATAGGTGAGACTTTTGGAACAGGATGGGACCATGGAGTCATATAACTGAACATGCTGTTAGAAGGTGGTGCCTGGTTGGAAGAGGTAGGTCAGTAGGGGGTGACCTTGAAGGTTATATCTCCCTTCCCGCCTCCTCCCCCCTCTCTCTCTGCTTCCTGTCTGCCTAGAATCAAGCTGCTTTCCCTCCTTTTCCCTCCTCTTTCTTCTTTGGAGCTGGCTGACCATGGATTGAAATGTGAACCAAAATAAACCTCTCCTCCTTTAAGTTGTGGTTGTTGGTTATTGTATCCTAGAGACAAGGAGAGTGACTAAGACAGATAGATGTGTCACCTAAGCTCCGGAAGAGATCCTTAAATGCTGTAGCTCACCATGCCATCATCCTCCAGTCTAATGTATATGTTTGGAAGACTACGGTTAAAATATGAGCTAACTGTTTCTTTTTTGCTTCCTTTCTATCTGTCCCTCTTTGCAGCTGGTATTAGTCAAACTTCCTGTGGCTGGTACCCAATACACAGCATCCACAACTTAAAAGAGGAGAGGTTTCATCTAGCTCATGTTTCAAGGAGATTCAGTCCATGGTTGGCTGGCTCCAAGGCAGGAGAATCATGGGGGAAGGGCATAGTGGAGCAAAGCTCCTTAGTTCATGGTGGCTGGAAAGCAGAGCAGGGGAACAGTGTCAAAGAGGCAGGGGTGAGAGGCCGGACATAGATCCCAAGGTCATGCACCCATGACCCATCTAGACACATCTGGAAGTGTGTTTCAACAATCCCCAATCCCCGGGGTGAATCCCAAAGCCAATCAAGTTGGCAATGCACCGTAACTGCCACATACAGAACTGTAAGGATGCCTCAGGTTTCAGTGGTCAAGGAATAAAGGTACAACAGCAGAAATGACAGGCCAAGGTATTGAAAGCTTTGTTGGGGTCTCAGCTGGGTGCTCCTGCATAGCATATTAGCTTAGTAGGTCTCTTTTGCCGGTATACAAGATGGATCAGATTATTATTCTGGAGACAACCATGTCCTTGCTAGCTGCTGGCCTTTTATGACTATAAGACTGTTTCTCCTTTGTTTTTCTGCATGTTCAAGTAGCAAAGAAATTCCATAAATCTCTTAATTGAGTCTGCAGGAAACCTGCTCTAGAAATGTACTATGTGTAGGATATCAAAATGTGTTATACAAAAGGAGGATGTTGGACTTCGCCTTGCGGAAGATGGAGTAGAATAATTTTCTTTATTCTTTCCACTAAGTACAACTAAACATTGAGAAACTTATTTATTTGGAAGGATGAGAGAAGACAGACTTCTTAGAACCACTGGGTCCTGAGCATGATACTGCAGTGAGTTCCCTGGGTTTTCTTTGTGCTTTACATATCACAGAGTTGAAGCAGAAGCCTGCAACCAGCAAACACCAATGGATACAGGCAAAATAAAAGAAGACAAAAAGAACCAAAGCTAACTCTCTCTAGTCAAAAGAATCAGAAAAGGATCAGCATAGCAGGCCAGAAACTTTTAGGTAGGAAATGCTCTAATCCACCAAGTACCACAGATAGAACTGTGGCACTCCCTACTCTTGCTTATACCATCAAAGGCCGGGGACACTTGATCTCACTCTGAGGAGGCTGAAATAAAGCAGCTCAATGCTCCCTTCAGGATGGTGGCAGGAGACCAGCAGGGGAACTGGGACTTTTATCCCCACTGGCCAATAGTGAGGTTTCAAATTTTGTCCCCTGCAGTGTCCATGGAAAGCACATGGGATCAGAATTCTCATCCCTGTCCAGCAATACTGAGGAGCCCCCCTCACCACTCCAACCTTAGGATGCAATGAATGTGAAGTGAGGAACCTGGATTTTACCTCCGCTGGAGACTGATGAGGCAGGACAACTGTCTTTCCCTGTGGCAGAGAAAGCCAACTAAAACAGAGGGTTCAGTAAAACCCCAAGTCTCATAACATGATACAAAAATCCCTAGGTTTTGGTCAAAATCATACTAAGTACCAAGAGGATCTAAAATTGAGTGAAAACTACCTGAAAATATTCTAGTACCCTGATGGTAGAAATGTGAGAGTTACCAGACAAATACTGTAAATTAGTCATGACAAAAATACTTCAAGGGAAGTATATGAACACATTTGAAATAATAACAGCAACAATGTAGACAGCTTCAGCAATAAAATAAAGGACATAAAGACAAATCAAAAATAATTTGGATCTAAAAAATACAGTAACGAAAATTAAAAGTTCAATTGATGGGCTAAATTGCAGAGTGGAGGTTAGGGAGAAAAGAACTGTGATCTGGAATAGAACAATAGAAATAGCCTCATGTGAACAACAGAGAGAAATTAGGCCAATCAGCCAACAAACAAAACAAAATAAAACAAAGCAGAAGAAACACAAGCACACCCTTAGGGACTGGTGGGGCTATAACAAAAGATTTAAGAATAGTGTCATTGGAGTTTCAGAAGAATGAAGACAGACCATGACAAACACTTGAAGAATAATATCTGAAAACTTCAACCAATTTAAAGTAATTGAATTCATACCCAGTGTAGTCTCTGACCATAGTAGCAACAAACTAGAAATGCATAATAGAAACACTTCAAGAACTTATCAAAAGATAGCAAAAGAAGAGCGGGCCGGTGAGATGGCTCAGTGGCGTAAGCACCTACCTGGCAAGCGCAAGGGCCTGAGTTCGACTCCTGGAACCCACATACAAAAAAAGGGCCAGTGATATCGCTTAGCAGCACGGTGCCTGCTGGCACACGAGGTCCTGAGGTCGACCCCCAATACCCACAAAAAAAAAAAAAAAGAAGAAGAAGAGCAAAATAAAACCAAAGCCAATGGAAAGAAGGCAATAATAAAGATAAGAGAAGAAACAACTGAAATTAAAAACAAAAATGGTAGAGAAAAACAATGAAACAAAGAGCTGAGTCTTTGAAAAAATGAACAAAATTGAACAGCTTTAAGCAAGACTGACAAAGAAAATAGGAAAAAGATATAAATTGCCAAAATTAAGAAAGGAACAGGGGATATCACTATAGATTTTGTAGATATGAAAGGATAAAAGGAAATACATATAATACAATTTCACACATAAATTTTACAACTTACATGAAAAGGACCACTTCTTTAAAAAGTGAGAATTACCTCAACTCATCCCATGTGAATAGAGAATTTGAGTATCTCTCTACCTATTATGGGAATTTAATTCATAATTCAAAAACTTTCAAAAAGAAACTAGGTCCAGGTTGTTCCATTGGAGAATTCTATCAAACATTTAAAGAATGAAAGAAGAATTATTGTTTATTTATAACCTTTGCAGAAAGCAGAAAAGGAGGAAGCACTTTCTCATTCATTTTAAAGTCATTTGTACTCTGATAGCAAAATAGTACCTAACAAAACAAAACAAAAACTTAGGGTCACAACAAGGCAGAGTTCAGGAGAGGACCTTGTGACTACCAGGTCTAACTGACAAATGCTAAATTAGTTTGGGCCTTTGCCCTTGAGATTTGGACTTGGCTTGATTTAGGGTTGGCTTGATTCGTGAGTTTCTTGACAATTCTAGAAAACACACTTTTTGTCTTCTCATTTTAAATACTCAGTCTGGAGTAATTTGGTTCATAACCATTGAAGGCATTAGAAGAACATGGTCTTGTTCATCTCCTATTCTATAATTACAAAGTCTGTTTACCCACACAACCCTGGGGCTAAAAACAGAACAGACATTTATACTGATGGTAAAAAGGTATTATTTTTATATATAGATAATAGGTCATTCGACTCTTTCATTGATAAGTTTGTAGATAAATTCATGCAGTTCGATTGTGTGGGGAGAAACGGACCAGAGTAGCCTACCCTAAATGACCATAAGAAGAAACAGACTCTGCCAGCTGTCAGAGAGAACCAAAGTACAACTATAAGGCAAATTAATCTAGGAATATATTTTGCAAAAATATTAAGCATTTGTATTTTGAAAAAAGACAACAAACAAAATTTTTGATAGATGAAAGATTAGGAGAAGATATTTATAAATTTTAAATGTACACACAAAAAACAATATTTAGAATATGTTCAGATCTACATATCCCCCCAAAACTGAATATATTATAGGAAATGGCAAAGGATATAACAATACTTTACATCTAAGAAGTATATAAAGATATGTCCAAACTTATTAATAACCAGAGAAATGTGGATTTTAAATGCAGTGAAACACCAGCTTACACTTATGAGAATGGCAGAAACAGAAAGATGATATAAAATGTGGTGAACTCTCCTACATTGCTGGAGAGAGTATAGGTTTATGCAGCCATTCTGGATGGTGATTTGGCAGTCCTCTAACAAATTAGGTATCCACTGGGCCCTGGATTCAATCTCCAGCAACACTAAACAAGCAAACAAATGAAATTAAACATTTTAAAAATCATTTGGAATGAAGAAGTGAAATGTAGTGGACGCACCCATTGGAGAACTGTAAGGCATTTAGAAGTAAGTAACTTGACATTCATTTAACAGCAGCAGCAGACCTTAAAATCATAGTATAAAGTAAGAAAAGTAAGATCCAGAATGGAACTTGTGTATGTAAATTTATATTGTTTTAAATTATGTATGCAAACAGTACTCTTGTTTTTAAGCTTCATGGTGCATAAAAAGTCAAGAAGACATATGAAGCACATTGAGCCGTCCCCTGTACGGGGAAGAGAGCAGGGATAGTATGTGAATAGTGCATAAATAAACAAAACAGGCCTTTTGTGGACACTTGCTGCTTTATATTGGCACAAATATGATTAGCTCAATGAAGGCACCAGAGGAAATGAAAGGGGGAAAGGTGAAGAAGTTAGGGGAAGCTGGAATTGGAATAGAAATCCAGGGACTTAAAGTAACATTAGCTAAGAGGGACTGGTAAATTCTGAAAGACTTGTGAAGCATGAGCAGCTCAGCTCTTCCTATTTCTTTGGGGAAATATAAAATATGGTGTGTTGTTTGGGTAACAGGAAATCCCTTGTTTGGGAAATAAGCTTTACTCTGAGGGTCTTCTTAGGTTCATGGCTGTCTGGAATTAGGAGGGCAAATCTTCTCAGTAATTGGTTCTCAGCCCAATTGGGTCCCCCATTGCCAAAGGAGCTTAACTAGTAGTGGCTTTCATTCTGTATTACTCGAATGGCTTATTACAAGCTGGGCCTGGTGATGTACACCTGTAATCTCAGCACTCTGGGAGGCTGAGGCAGGAGGATCACACGTTAGAGCCCACCCTGGGCAATATAGCCACTTAGTGAAATCCTATCTCTAAAAAGAAATAAAGATAAAAGTATAAAAGGGCTGGAGATGTAGCTTAGTGGGTAGGCCTTGGGTTTTATCCCCAGTACTGGAGGTGGGGGAAGGCTTATCACTGGCTGGATAAGAGGGGTGCTATTTATTAGGAGTACCTCTTGGAGTGCACTTGCATAAGCCCGAAAGAACTTAAACTGTGCTGTTATTTGGTAGTCTGCATCACAGTCAGCCCGAGTTACTGAGCTGGGGAGTGAAGGTCATGTTCTCACCACTGGAGAGGAGTGAAGTGGGTACCATGCTAGGCTTCTTATCAGAGCCTGTTGACTCAGGTAAGCCTGTAAAATCAAGCTTCCCGGTCAAACAGTCTTGCTTATCAGGCTTTCCCAGGATACTTTCAGCCATTACTGTGCAACTAGGGTGTGGCACATTAGAAAAATGAGAAGGAGTTGTGGGCTTTCTGGGAACAAGGGCCTCAGAGCAGGCCACGAGCCAGCCAAATAGGGCTGGGATGCAGTTCGGTGGTCAGCACCTGCCTGGCCTATGCGAGGCCCTGGGTTTGATCCCAAGCACCTCAAAAAAACAAAAACCCTTAGCAATCATGGAGGGCCACCTACAATCTAATGCCTGGTGTCCCTAACCTCAGGACAAAGATAACTTTTACTCAGTATATTCTGCTCATTAAGTGAGAAAACATCAAATATATTTTCAATAGATTGCCATTTTAAAGACGTTTGAAATGATTAACTTCAGCTATTTGAGAAATTGGTAAGGTAAAAAACCTAATTACTCAGTCTTAGTTGATAAAGGAAGTATGATTTGATATTATTGTTTTAAAACTATTATCTATTTCTAAAGTCTGCTTTTTGTACTCTTCTAAAAACATACACTTATCCTCTCTATGGACGTCTAAGTAATAAAGCCAGGTTCGTTACAGCGTCTTTACATTCCCAAGGTCTTGTCCAAAACCAGTAAAACATGTTAAGTGTTTTAACCAAAATAAGACTTCAACTTAATCATTATACGGAATGCTCTCTGGCTTACAGAATGCTGTGGATTTGCCATATGTGTATTTAATTTGATACAATTTGTGGACTTGATCAGGAGAAACATGATTAAATAATAATCTGTAATAAATTTGTATTACATATGTAGCTGGATTTGCAAAACTTCTTTCCAATTTAGAATGATAATAATGCCTTTTTTTTTTTTTTTTTTTTTTTTTTTTGTCTTTTCGAGACAGGGTTTCACTATGCAGTTCAGGCTGGCCTTGAACTCACTTTGTAGCCCAGGCTGGCCTTGAACTCACAGCGATCCTCCTGCCTCAGCCTCCCGAGTCCTGGGATTACAGGTATGTGCCACCACGCCTGGCAAATGCCTTTTAACTTTTGATTTCTTCAGTTTCAGTTTGAGGAAAACATTGGCTGATGTTAGGTCTCTGACATCATCAGAAACACACATCGTCCTGTGTTTCAGGAACACAGGTCTGATCTCAGCCATTGTCAGTTCACGCTAATACATTGCTTTTCATGCACACCGACTTAGAAGGAATCAATGTGACTATGCGGGGATACCCTTCTAATATAGATTGAGAGTTACTTATCTAGCATGTACACTTCAGAAGCTGACCGTAACATTTAAAATTATTTTTTACTTAAAATGCAGTATATGACGACGGTAAAACGGTGAAGCATTTCAAAGGTGTAGAGCACAGTTAGTCTTGTGTCTTCTTAATGCCACGGCCTCACCTGCCTCACATAACCATTGTTACATTGTGTGAATTTCTAAAGTTCTTCTAACACTAAACTTTGATTTTTTTTTTTGCTACAGAAATTGTTAATTATACATAATTGTTGCATCATGATCATATTGCCGATCCTATGGATACCATTTTTAAATCCAGATAAAATTTGGTTTCATATGCACAAAGTTAATGCAGGGACTTTGAACAGTCATTTTGTTAGATGAGAGACTCATGGTAGGTTCAATTCCTCTGTACAAGAAAAGCTGGTTAGGCCTGTTTTTCTTGGTTTCCCTGTCTTCCTGGCTCAGTCCAGTTTTACTCCAATTGCAATACATCTAGTGAAAGCTTACTTTTGTAGTAACTATAAATTTTTACTTTTAATAATCCTAGGGCAAACTACTTTTCTACTTTTTTTGTAGGAAAAAGCCAACTTACATTTTCATTAGTGTTTCAAATTCTGATGAAAGCAATAGCTGCTTCTAACAAATCAATAAACACCTTTGGGATATTGGTGACTAAATTATTTAGAACTTCAGTAGATACGAAAGTTTAGAAACTTGTCATTTCATGCTTTTAAGTACATTAAACAAGTGGATGACTGGTCTCTGTTGAATTATAACCAAAGTTCTCACCGTATCAAGTGAGTTTGGATGAGAGTACGTAGAAGAGATTTTTTCAATTTTATATTTCAAATTATCAATGATTACCAATTTCTGCTGAAAAGTAATAAAACAATAAATGGGTAGAAGTACTTACTGAATGGATACATAAATGACCCTAATAAGAATGTTGTAATATTTTCTCATCAATAACTGAAAATACAAATGATTCTAAGATCATTCACTAATCCATCCTCTCGTTTATCGTTTAATTAGTGCATCCAGTCATCCAACCATCCAGCCACCCATGTCCATTTATCCTTCTGCCCACCTATACTTTCAGAAAGTACAAAAATTTGAGCACCTTTCTTTGGCATGGCACCAACAGACATAAAACACCATGGTGCCCCAAGAAGCTGCAACTCAACAGCCTGGTTACATTTCTCAGAGTGGGTCTTTTGAGTTATGTCTCTTGAAAAAAAAAGCCAAAAAGTTGATTTATATGTGCCTGAAGAGAATTGCCTTGGAAATTAAAATTAGAGGTAGAAATTTGTTTCAAAATCTCATCCTGGGAGATTTAATAGATTTACTAGATCTGGATCTTCTTACACAGTTATTAACTGAAATCTTGATCAAATTGCTTTACTTTTTATGATGAAAACTACATTTTTTCTTTAAACTTAAAAAGATTTTTTTGTTTGTTTTTGAGATGTAGTTTGTTATGTTGCCTTGGTTGACCTTGAACTCCTGGATTCAAGGAATCCTCCTGCCTCAGCCTCCTGAGTACCTGGGACTAAAGGTGCCCGTCATGACTTACTAAATGCAATACTATACATAAGAACATTTGCAATTCTAAAATATTATACAGTTCCAGGGTTTAGAACATTTTTAAGTCATTTCAATGAGACAATAACACATTTTAAGAAGTATAGAAGGTGTTTTCTTGTTTTGTGGAAACACAGTGGTTTGCACAATAGTTAATGGCGTTGTGTGATCCTGTAATGGGTTGATTTTGGTGAGCCAACACAAATCCATATCTACATATTCTACCTCACATATATGGGGAAAATCTGGGAGCAGTGGAGTGTGGACAAAGAAGAATGATGCTGCCCCGTGAGGGGTGAAAGCAGGAGTGGGTGGAAGAGGTGGCATAGAGTGGGAGCTGTGTGGAGCTGACCATTGGTAGCTCATTCTGTGGGAGTGATCATTTGTGACTGACTGTCCCAGCCAACCAGAAGGCCATGGAAATTTCATAAGTGCCCCCTAAAATCCTAGAATGCAAGTGCCAGAGGAGAATGCTCAGTGACCCATTCCAATCCTTCTGCTTTTATTATTTTTTTTATTTTTTATTTATTTTTTTTTTGTGGGTACCAGGGGGTCGACCTCAGGACCTCGCGCGCCAGCAGGCGCCCGTGCCGCTGAGCGATATCACCGGCCCCTTTTTCGTATGTGGGTTCCGGGAGTCGAACTCGGGCCCTCGCGCTTGCAAGGCAGGCGCTTACGCCGCTGAGCCATCTCACCGGCCCAATCCTTCTGCTTTTAGAGGAGAAAATTATATCAGAGAGGTTATGTGACTTGCCCAATGTCACATAGTGGCAGGGTTATATGGTCACTTGATAAGTTGATGTAACATGGGGCTGTTTTAAAGTCCTAAAAAATAACTTATTTAGCTTTCATGCATTCTTATTTTATAGTAATATCTGCAACAGACTTGGGTCTTGTCCTATACCTGGGTCACCTTGGAGTTGAGAGCAAAGCAGGCTGGGTAGAGGCCTCAGGGCCACACTGCAGGGCTCATGTAGTCAGCAGTGGGGTACTGGCCACACCTGCACCTCTCAGAATGGCCCTCATTCCATGAGAGCTTTCTTATCTCTCCATTAGGTAACAGCTCACATCAGATTACATGTGACTTGTTAAAATGTTCATTTTTTATCTACTTTCAACTAATGAATGTATTTGTTTGCTTAAAAAAAGAAAGTTACTTTCACTTGAAATTCAATTTAATGCCTGTCTCTCTTGACTGCAGGTTGTTTAACAATGGCAGTTATATCCATTGGGCATAGGTAAGACAGGTGATAGTGGGAGGCACATTTTGATCACAGTGTGAGCCCTTAGGCTTGGCTCAGGCTGCTCAGAAGTCCACAGTTCAGTTCCATCATTTCTTTCTGTCCTCAGTAACACTCATTACACTTACAACTATCTAATACCTCTATGATGTAGGTTTCAGACCACCTTTTGGAAACATTTAAAAAAAGGAATCATTACCCTAAAAACTATGAGTAATAGATTTATGGAAACTTCAAACAACATGGAAATGAATAAGGCAGAAAAATCCTTCAAATAGGGGAGGGTTAGGGAGGGATAAGAGTCGGGACACCATGATAAAAAAACAGTGATGTAGTTTTGATAGAGACCAAGTGTTCTGCCTTGGCCATTCTGGGCAGGGCTGCAGCTCTGTGGCATTCTAGAGAACAAGGGAGGACCCATGTCACTGCTAGGCCCCTGCCAGCTGCTTTTCCTCTCTGTGTGATGAGACCAGGGCTGCAGGATGCTGTAGAAAAAAGATGTCAAGGTCAGAATCAGGTCACCGAGCTTCCTGGGCTGTGCTGTAAAGATTGGATGTCTGGCATCAGGAGGTCAAGTGGTGGCTATTGTCATTGCTACCGTCAAGCAGTTCTAGAACAGACTTCAGGGCCTCTCTGATGGCAACCTGGATTCTCAGAGGTCAAAACAGGCCACTCGAGCAGAAGTTCCTGAGAAACTTAAGATCCCAGAGAGCTGGTATCGCATTCCCAAGCAACCAGAGCCAGGCAAGTTAGCAGAATGGGCCTTTGAAATCTAGTATAAAGGCGAGCAGCCATCCCTAAAAGAAACATCAAAGACATTCTCTGAAGCACTTCACAGCAGAAGAAAGCTGCAAAAACTTACCCTACCAAACAGGAAGTTATTATATGAACTTCAAGATCCATGGAAAACCCCAATGGGAAGTACCTGGCCTCTTGAGGAAGAGAATGTGAATGTATGAACTAATTAACGCAGAACCATCTACACAAGCCAGGCAATGCAGTTCAGAGAGTGGAGCATTTAATTCAGACCAATGCAGCAGCATTCGCACTCCAAGATCCCTACCTATTGCTTCAGAGATCCCTGCAGGCCCGCGGGGACTTGTTAATATTAAACCGAAAATGACTCGGTTCATTCTAATTGTAGCTATGCGGTGGTTCCGCTGAGGTAGTTTGTAGGCGCTCACAGAACAAGGTAAAGAGTCTGAGCATGTGCCATCTCATTGTTTCCTAGATTCCTTTCCCATTTGCATGTTTGGATTTCAGCAAGACCATGATAAGTACCTAAGTCAACAGGAGCAAATGAAGACACAAACAACTAAGTCTGAAGCCTCCTAGAAGAGAACAGAACCAGCATGAAGAGTCCCTGGAGATCAAAATGCTTTTTATTCATGGACCCTGTGATCTGACATAAAAAAGAAAGAAGATGTAAACAGCCATCACTGTTTGGTTCATATCTGATTTATGTGTATTTTTCCTCAGCTAATATGTTTTTATCAGCTGTTGAGTCAAGAAGGCAAAAGCTGGCCTACTGTTTGCTCAGACACCATAACAGAGAAGCTGTTTTTCTCAGAAGTTTTGGTCATCTTTTTAATGATGAAAATAAAGTAGCTGGTACTTCTTTTCTCTTACAAACCAAATACCTTCCAAATACCTTCTAAACGTGGACAAACCAAAAGACCTTCTAAATTCCAAATCTGTTGCTATTTGAGGGAAACAAAATGTACATTTTTCTAGACTATTTTTCTGGGAATAATTATATATTTATGCATGCATATGCATACATATATACATACTGTACATGCACATGAATATACATCAGTGCACACATGCATAATATCAGTCTTGTAAATCCTAATGGAGCCAATGCAAACTAAAGGTTGTTGTTTGTTCTTACACCCATTTCTCTTTGGATAGAAATCTGTTGGGGAGGCTGGGGAAGGCGGTCCATCAATGAAAGGCTGTACTAGGATTATATTTTCTCAGGCATATGTCAGAATTGTGTGTAAAGTATGTAGAAGTAATTTAGTTCTAAAAATCAAGTTTTGAAGTTAGTGAATAATTAACTTAAAACCAATGTTTCCAGGTTAAACTTATAATGTGACTGCTACTCATTCGAATTAAAAGGTGAAGTCATATTCCATGAAATGGCATGGCCACATGCAGCACCAGCAAGTGTGACTTGTAATCCTTTGACAGCAAAGAAGCTGAAAATTTTGATTTTTAAGGCTCTTAAGATTTTATAATTCTGTCAGATGCAATTAAAAAACTATAAATGGTAGGAATAAATAGCCATTGGACTGTTTGGTGCCAAATTTATATTTCTTGTTTTGAACACATGGTTTGGAGACATAAATACTTGGCTGTTTATCAGTATAAAACAAATAGTTGATTGGCTTTATCCATTTTCTGATAAAATCACTTAGTTCAGAAAACAGGGTTTTTATTAATGTAGTGTTCAATTAATTTCAGATTTGTGAGATGTTACACTGCCACCCTGTGGGCATGAGGTTTCAGCTTTTAGTAAGATTTTCAAATATTTAATTAGTTCTCTGCCTAAGAATATACCAGGCAGGGCCGGTGATATAGCTCAGCGGCACAAGCACCAGCCTGACAAGTGCGAGGTCCTGAGTTCGGTTCCTGGTACCCACAAAAAAAAAAAAAAAAAAAAAAAAAGAATACACCAGGCAAATGGCCTTATCCATTACAACTCAAAAATGAGCACATATAAAAGTTTTTAGATATTGGTCATTATGTAAGGATTAAAAACATAACTTTTTTCCTGTTAAACATATAAAATGATACTTACAGTTTGTCATTTTCCTTAAATACAAATATAACTTCATCATAAACCACAAGACTCACCCAAGACATGGATTGCCTGTAATTGTCTTCTGCAGGAAATACTAGTCTAGGGTGGCCAGTTGTCCCATTTTGCCTGGGACTAAACATTTTATCAGGACTCAGGACTTTTAGTGCCAGAACTGGGAAAGTTCAGGGGAGACTGGGTAGAGTCAATCTCTGTAATTATGTCACAGGTATAGTTGTCCGGCATAGAGATTTTAGCATATTTATTTCTATTAATTTGTTACAGACTTGGGAAGCTCACAGTAACCTCTTTCAGGCTAAAAGAGAATCTTCTGAATTAAAAGTAAATGGATCTGATGTTATTAGCAATACTGTTTATTATCAAAAAGGTGAAATCAACCCAAATATTTTTCAGCTGTTGGGTAGATAAATGAAATGTGGTATATTCATACAATAAAATATCATTCAGCAATAAAACAGAATGATATGCAGACATGAGCTACCACATGGATAAACTCTGAAGACATTTTGCTAAGTGAAAAGAGCGAGGCACGAAAGACCACATGTTGTTGGATCATTTACACGAAATGTGTAGAACAGGTAAATCCAGAGATAGAGAGTAGATCAGTGCTGCTGAGGGGGTAAGGAGGACCTGGGAGTGGCAGGAGCTTCTTTTCTGGGTGATAAGAATATCCTGGAATTACATAGCATTGCTGGTTGTACGCTCTGTAAATATTCTAAGAGCTACTGGGTAGCACACTTTAGGTGACTCAACTGATTCTCAGTAAAGCCATAGGAATCAACAGGCCCTTGGTGTCATGCTGTCAGAGACGGTCAGCACAAAGGCTGGTGACGAGGAAGGTGACATAGGAAAACTGATTTATTGTCAAACCTTTCACGATTTACTCCTCTCAGGTATACAAACTGTAGTCGGTTAACTCAGAAATTATTTAAGAGCATAAGAGGGCATCATTTTCAGATACAACCTTTGCTTGGGTACAAAGTGAAGATTTAGTGCTAGCTGAACCCAGGTTTGATTACTGGCTCCATCATTTAAATGTTCCAGCCTCAGTTTCCTCACCTGTCCAGTGCTTTCAATAATAGTGTGCACGCAGGTGATTTGTGAGGTATACGCTCCTAGTGGCTGGTTTTTCTTTTTTTTTAATGCCCTGCTTGCCCTGTTCTTGCTGGGCCCTGACCAAGTGCTGAGTTGGGGAAGGAGGGAAGCCTCCTGTGGCCTGTGGCTGTGGCCAGCTGTGTCGAGAGCTCCTTGGAGCTGCTGTCCATTGGAAATTTACCCTGGTGGGTCAGCACTGGGAGAGCTTTTGCCCCAGACTCTCCAGGTGGGGTCAGGGCTTTGGGTGCGGGACTTCACACGTCCCCCTAGGTCAGACAGGGTTGAGGTGTGACGTTCTCAGGAGTCTCCCTCCTGAAGGACATGCTGTTTGCTCCTTATACCATGTGTTCTCCCTTCATCTATGTTTTCTGGGCGTCATTTTATTTTATGATTCATACTGCTATCTTTTTTCCTATACTTACGTGAAATAATTTCTCTGGTACTCCAAAGCATAGGCAATTGGCAAAGGATTTAAGGCTTAGTAACACACTTTCAGTTGCCTTTGTTTAGCTTCTTACTATTTTTCTCTATGTCACCAAATCACTTTTTTTTAACCAGCAGGAAGCCGGTGCCGTCTCTCACAGGTCTGCTCCTGGGACTGGTTTGCTCAATGCTTACGTGAGACGAGCAGAACGCTTATGACGAGGAGCACTGGAGGCGGGGCTGGGGGCTCTGTGCGGTGCTTGTCACTGTCACTGCCATGCCACATTCTCCCTCAACATTCCCTCCTCCAAGGTCTTGGAGCTGATAAATGCATGCAGGAAAAATGAAATGTTTTTAAGATGCCTTTGGCCTCGACTCAGGTACTGGATTCGGCATCAGTGCCCTACTGATCACGTGTGGTGCTTGCAGCAGAGGCGCCATCAGTGCTGGGTGAGTTTGAGTTCCTGGACCAGAGAACCAGCCATGGTCTCGACATTTCAGAAGGGCAAAAGAAAGACGGCTGTGGCCACCACTGTCTGTCCTGATGGAAGGGTGGGGTGGGAGAGAGGTAGAGCGCACATGTGGGTCGGGTCTTGATTCCTCCTGCCAAATCAGAGGAAATCATGCAGAACTCACCTGCTAGGAACCCAAAGAACTAGACTGAGCTAAAGCTCCCAGAAGAATGAAGAAAGCTCAGGAGAACAGAAAACGGACTGGGATCAAAGCAGCCCAAGGAACATGCTTCACCTGTATTTTTAGTAGGACCGATTGTTAGAATTTACTATTGGATTTAACTCTGAAAAATCTCTGTGAAAATGCATAGAATGTAAAGAGATTCTTTTAATAGTTAATAATAATAGCTGATTATGCATACACAGAGCCTAAACTACAGTGAATGCCTTCTTAATGTAATTAATAACTATTTATTGAATGGTTATTAAGTCAAACCATATGACATTGGCTTTTTTAGGCCAAAACGTTTGGACGTTTGTGTGGCTTCCCTTACTGTTGGAGGAGCCAGCAGTGAAACCTCCTTACCTCCCTGGGATTTGCAGTCTACCATGGAACACAGCTTTTAAACAGCTGCCAAGGAAAGATCTGTGGGTGCAGAACCACAAGGGTCCAGCTGCAGGACAAAGGGACTTGCCAGAGCCATGGGCCATAGACTGAAGAGGCCAACCCTGGTCTTGAGTCAGAAATGCTGCTAGAGAAGCTGGGGTGTAGCCCAGAAGCACAGTGCTTGGCTAGCACGTGCGAGGCACTGGGTTCGATTCCCAGCACAGAGAAAACACTTTAGGGATATCAGACATAGTTCTAGGGGAAATGGGAAGTCCACAGAGTTGTAAATATGTAGGTGGTTATTGTCATTGATATGGATTGGATTCTGCTGATATTTCCAAGTGCTGCAGTAAGGTGATGAGAATGGGCCCAGAGTCCAAGCAGGTGTCCCAACCCAGGGTGAGCAGAAAGCCGCACACCTGTCCCTCTGGGTAGAGTGTCCTCTCCCTGTGAAAGCAGCTCACGTCCTGGGGAGCACCAGGGGGTGGTCATAGCTGAGTCATTTGAGATTCACTAGCAGGCTCTCTCATTTCTCTGGGAAACTGACTGCAGAGGGACAGAAAAAAGAGATTCGGGGTGGGTGAGAGGTGGGGAAGACACCATAGTTATCATGTTACTTGAAATAAGTGGCTTAGGTGGATCTGCTGTTGATAAAGACACTAAAAGACAACTGAGCAAGAGATTTGGAGAGGCCACTTCAGTAAACATTCATGGCAGATATAAAAGCAACTACAGAAGCACAGCAATGACTATGGCAGCTGACAAGTTGTTTGTCACCCACATTGTGGATGATGTTGGCACCTAAGTGATAGTGGCTGCAAGAGTGCCCTGTGGCTGAGGGAGACTGTTTATTGCCTGGGCCAAGTCTTACTGGAAAGTAAGGGTCCTGTGCTCCCGTGGGTTAATTAAGTCCATCCTCATGTGTTTATGAAAATGCTACCAGAAAAAACACAGACTTCTTATGTTGATATTATACATTAAAAATTTTCCCACCTGGTTTCCATATTCATCCTTAATGAACATTTATGGACACCTATTACATGCAGAGTGCTGTTCACATCTACATTCTTCTTACTTTTATTACAGACAATTGATTTAGAAGTTCCTGACTAAGAATCAGAATAAGAAACTAAAAATGTCTTAATCCATACAAATATCATCTCATTTAAAGAAGGATGGAAGTAAATAGGCCTAGGGTTAACTTTTCATTGAGTTTTGCATCAAAACATGTATGAGTGAAATGTTAAATTTGTATGAATTTTAAAGTCAAAATTGGAGATGCAAGGAAACCCAAGAGATGGACATTGATCCCATGGAGCTCTTAACTCTCCTCTCTGCCAGTGCTCTCCGGGGTAAAGACTCAGAGCTGCCAGGCTGTGGTCCTGTGAATTTGGTGTCTTCATGATTAGGACACATGGCTGAAGTCTAGACTTTTGCTATGAAGAGGTTTAGTTGGATAGGGTTTTCAGAGTTCTGCAGACCAGGAAAGAACAGTCTGATTATTTAAACCAATTGACCTAAGGGCATGTGTTTAGATAAATAAGAAGGCCAAATTTCAAGCTCATGGAGACAAGTTTAGTTTCCAGCAACCCAAAGTTTACAGTATTGCCCAAGCACTAACTGGTCTTTGATCTCTAGTAAGTCACTGGACATGTTGACAGAAGATCTCATATGTATTGAAAAATGCCCATTAGAACATAAATATTTGTTTAAGCATTGTTACCGTTACAACCAATAATAATAGACTTATGACATTGCCATTAACTCCAAGAGCTTTATTCAAACCCAAAATTGAGGTATGATTAATTATTATAGCAGTGGTTGGAATGCAATTTCCTGTAGTCCAAGGATTATTTTTCTCCTATACCTTTTTTTTTAACCTTTTTTATTGTTTCTTTTTCAATGGGGAGTTATTCTAAACTTTAAATTGATCAATATAAATAAAACATTTCCTTGTTGAAAGAAGTGGGATTATTCTAGTGATATATTCCAGCCCCTAAAGATGAAAGGGATATTGGTAACTCACAACATTCCCCAGTTAAAGGCAGTTTAATAGTAGGGATACAGATAAAGTTCAGAATTCAGAGCCACATAAATTTGCATTTCATTTTCAATTCTGCTACCTCCTAGCTGTTTGAAACAGAATCTTTTAAACCTACCAAGCCTCATTTTTCTGAACTGTAAATTGGATCTACTAACATTTATTATATTGGTTCCTAAAAGAACAGAGCAGCCGGGTATGGTGGTACATGCCTATAATCCTAGCACTCTGGAAGGCTGAGGCATGATGATTGAAAGTTCAAGCCCAGGCTGGGCAATTTAGCAAATTAGTAGCATCTGTCTTGAAATGAAATAAATAAAATAAAATTTAAAAGTAAAATAAAATAAAATAAAATAAAATGTGCTAGGGATGTAACACCCTTGCTTCAATCTCCCCAGTAGAATCATAATTTCCCAGTGGGTAGTACGCAGACTGTACTTCCTAAGTGTAAGATTCGATAATGTGCTTTATGTGCGTCTCAAGACAGCTATGACAGCTATAGTTCGGTCAAGCCCAAATGCATGGTAGAAGCCATCAGAACCATTCTGAGTTACATATATATTTCAAAGCAAGGGATTAAACTTTGATGTATTATATGAAAATTCAGATAGCATCTCTTCAAAAATTCTATTGCAGATTCTGCTTTTTTTTTTTTTTTTGTGGGTACCAGGGGGTTGACCTCAGGACCTCGTGCACCAGGAGGCGCCCGTGCCGCTGAGCGATATCACCAGCCCCTTTTTCATATGTGGGATCCGGGAGTCGAACTCGGGCCCTCTCGCTTGCAAGGCAGGCGCTTAAGCTGCTGAGCCATCTCACCGGCCCCTCTGCCTTTTAAATAGGATCCTTGACAGAGCTCCCCAGGCAGCTTACTTTCCCCTCTCCAGTGGGTAAGGGTCCCATAAGCCTGCTTGCTTGGCAGCAGTGCAGCTGTGTGTCTGCTCTGCCCGCCCGTGTCCCATCCTGTTAATGTTCTGTTGCCTGTGGGCTGATCTAACCTGCTTCTCCAAGGACAAGCTGAAATAACAAAGTAAATGTTGCATTGTTCTATGGTTGAAGGGTTTTGCAACCATTTTGCATTGTGAAATTATTGAAGGATACTGTTGGAAACTTTGAAAGATGTGTCGCAATATTTTCAAATGCAGATTAGCTGATTAAACAAAGAAATGCAGGTATTAGTTAAGTCTGAAGTCATAGTTTCCTAATTCTTCACCTCCTCCTGAGTTAAACAGTAACAATATCATAAAAATAGCAGTAAGAACTTCTACAGTAAAGCACTTTGCTCTAATTCCTCATCTTTACTTCTGAATGGTCAAAGTGCTCTCATTGAAAGTATGTGAAAAACACTGAGAAATCTTTTCATTGACTATAACTAGCTAAAGAAAACAATATTAAGTCTTTCTTTAAGCCATAGCAAAAGTGAGGGCTTTGGCGTTAGACACCTGCTGTGGGGGAGGGAGAGAGGAATAAAGTGTATTGAAGCACTTGACACCACATTCTGTCACCTGATGAAGTATTCAAATCAGGGTTAGAGCCATTTCCTGGTTCATCAAGAACCTTGCTTTATCACTGCAACCAACTTTTAAGTAAAGAAGTCTGAAAGATTCCTATTCATCTCATTCCCAGATAACTCTGATATACACTTAGATGGAGATATTTTTAGCCTGAAATCACTATTCAAATTTTATTGGGTTTTGTGCTCAGACCAGTCAAAAATGATAAGCAGCCATAAATAATATAATTAGGAGGGTTTTCTTTTTTCTTTTTATTGGTTTCTTAATGTCTGTAATGAGGTCAAGGTTGGGGTTTCCCCTGTGTTACAGCTTAAAAATGATGATAGCCAATCATGCAATTCTCAGTGTGTGTGACTTGAAAGGTCTGACCTGAAAGACAAATACCCTGGGTTTGGTCCTCACGGGTTGAAGTCTCTGCCTCCCTGGCAGCTGCCATCTCTCACCGAGTTCTTCTCTGAGCACCATCTCTTTGCCCTCTTAGCCCACTAGGTTCTCCTTAGGAAGCTGCTTTTTTTCTTCACCCATAGAGTCAGGCCTAGCCTTAAGGTTTGAAGAAGCAGCAATTCTGGCCCATGAGGGTGGCATTGGGTTTGCAGGGTGATGGGTGCTGCAGTTGGGTGCTGCGGGATTCCTTGGCCTCCATGATGCGGGGCTCCTCTAGCTATATAAGAGCAAACATTGGGGGCATCCTTGAGGCAGTGAAACCCTATTGCAGACTCTGGCTCCTCCATCTCTGGAGATAGGAGAAGGGAAAAAGGACCAGGAACCTAACTTTGCTTTTGAAAACTTTTTATTTATATTCCTAAAATAGTTTGCACTGCAGGGGTAGCTTTATGTAAAATGCTTAATTGGTCATCAGTATCTAGTCTTAATTTCTGGAAATATCTTCCTAAGATGCAATGTCTTTTAGACATTACTACTTTAGGAATGTATTGATCAGATTTCCAGCCACTGAGACAAAATATCCAACACACACAATTTAAAGGAGCAGAGGTTTAATTTGACTCACAGCACCAGTGGGTTCACCCCAAGGTAGGCTAGCTCCAAGGCAGAAATAGCACGGGGAAAGCCTGAAGGAGGAAAGCTGCTCATGTCATGGTGGCCAGGAAGCAGAGAGAAAGAAGAGGAGCTGGGAAAAAGAATACACCCTCTGGGTCACCTCTCCAGTGACATGCCTGCCCAGCCCAAACCTCCTAACAGCACGTCAGCTATGAACTCATCATTGGACTAATCCAACAATAAACATAGCACACCCATAACAGTCAACTTCCAATCACATGAGGCTTTTGGGGGACTTAACATTCTCACCCTGGCTGCCAAAAGGCTCATATTTATCTCTTTATGCAAAATGTATTTAGTCCATCTCTAAGAGTTACCAAAGTCTAAATGATTCTGGCATTGCTGCAAGAGCCATGTCCAAAGTCTCATCTGAAATCTCTGGCTGTGAGCTCATATAAAAATAAAAAAGAATGTTAAAAACTTCCAACATACAATAGGACAGGGTAAACATTCCAAAATGGAGGAATGGGGGGATAGAAAGGAATGGGACCTAAGCAAGTCTGAAACCCAGTAGGGCAAACATTAAATGCTATAGCTGCATATCCAGCAGCCAGTGTGCTTATGGTGAGATGTGAGCTCCAAAGGGCTCAGGCAGCCCCACCCCTATAGTCTTACCCATTGTAGCCCACATGGCTTCTCTCTTGCGCTGGCTGTGCTCACTGGCCTAGCTTCCCTTAACAGGTATTCCACATTCCTGATATTTTCAACTTCCTGGGATCTCCAGTGCACCTCTGGCTTTACTCTCACAGCTTTACACACTGTCCTTTCAGGAACTCCTTGATTGACCTTCCAGGCCTTTTTTTGAAATCCGAGTGGAAGCCTTCACGACTCCAACTCTTGCATTTCCCATGCCTGTAAAGCCATCAGATGACTCTGATGTCTCCTGTCAATTTCAGCTGTAGTTAGGCCCCTTGGATCATGGCTGCAGTGGTCTCTGAGTGAATGGATGGCTAAGTATGATGAAATGAATCCCAGGGAACCAGTTTTCTAGGTGGCCTTTTTTGAGCAGATTTCCAAGGGGCTCAAATGAAAGTTTATGCTTTTGTACCTCTGAGCCTGTAAAGGGTGAGGTCTTGCTGATTCCTGAGATGCATTCAAACCATATTTTCTATTGTCCTGACTCAAACTGCTTAGCTTTGTTTTTTATGCTAATCTTCTCAACAACCATACTTTCCATGGCCCCAACTTTGTTGGCACTTCCTTTTTGACCAAGCTACAAGTTTTTCAAATCATTCAATTCTCCTTTCTTTCCTGAGTTTTACTGTCAATGTGGTTAAAAGCAACAAGCAGTACTCATGGCACAACCTGAACATTGGGCTACCTTAAAATTTTCTCTGCCAGATTAATTATTCTACCATCTTTAAATTCAGCTTCATGCAAAGTTCTAGGACATGGGCAAAATGTAAACAGGTTCTTTGCTAGAAAAAAATTTTGCATGGTCTCTTGTCCAGTTGCCAGTGGAGTCCTCCTTCCTAACTGAAACCTCTTGAGCACTGAAAACTCCTAAGCCTGGCCTTTATTGTCTGCATTCTTATCACCATTCTAGCCTTCTGAGCTCTGACCAGAGTCTCCCATCAATCTCTGCTTTCAGCATTTTAAGGCTTTTCTAGCCAACATCTCCAAACCTTTCCACGCTCCTCCCACAAACCAGTTCCGAAGACTCCTGAGCCACCATGATCAGGTATAGTCAGAGCAAAAGCCCCACTCCTTGTACAAAAATTTGTATCAGTCAGATTTCCTGTTGCTGAGACAAAATACCCTACACCTACAATTTAAAGAGAGGTTTATTTTGGCTCACAGTTTCAGTGGGTTTAGTCCATGTTTGACTGGCTCCAAGGGAGAACAATATGATGGAAAGTCTTGGTGGAAGAATATTGCTCATGTTATCATGGCCAAGAAGAGAGATGAGAGAGAGAGAGAAGGAGAGAGAGAAGCAGAAGAAGAAGAAGAAGGGAGGAGGAGGAGGAAAGAGAAGAAAGAAGAGAAGAGAAGAGAAGAGAAGAGAAGAGAAGAGAGGAGAAGAGAAGTGGAGAAGAGAGCAAGGAAAAGAATATCTCATCCAGGTCACGTCCTCAATGACCCTCCTCTTACCAAGCCTAACAGCAAGTCAACTATGAACTCATCAGTGAAGTAACCTGCAGATGAGTATAGCACTCCCTTGATCCAGTCACCTTCCACACATGGGAGATTTTAGAGAACTCTAAACCATAACAAAGAATAAACACACCCCTACAAAAGAGGGCAACAACTTAAATACCATCCTTCCAGAACTTTTAATTTCTAAAAAAACTCCAGATTTGAAAGTGGCAGGGAAAAATATTCTCCAAGAGATATGCTTCATGGGATTGTTTGTTTTATGCTGGCATGACTTCCTGTAGGATATCTTCATCTTTTTCAACACAATCAATTCCTTCATTTATGTTCATAAATTTACTTTCACTTATTTCCCTGGGCTCCATGTATAGAGTTTGTCAAATGGCAGCAATATCAGTATTGTTATCATGCTCTTGCTTGTATCCTGAATGTCCCCAAAGGCCCATGTGTTAAAAGCTTGTTTTGTAACATGGCGCCATTGAGAGGTGATGGGGCCTTTAGGAGGTGGGCCTTAGTGGGAGGTCTTTCAGTACCGGGAATGTGTGGCCCAGGGAATAAGGGCCTGCCCCGTCCTCTTTCTCTCCTTCGCTCCCTGGCTATGGGATGAGCAGCTTTGCTGTGCCAACTGCTCTTGTCATGTTGTCTGCCCTCCCATGAGTGGACTAAAAGCAATGGCTTGGCCAGTTATGGACTGGAACCTCCAAAGCTGTGAGACAAAATAAACTTCCTGTCTTTGTAAGTTGAACATCTCAGGTATTTTTTTTTTTATAATAACAGAATGCTAGCATGGGGTCAGTGATTTCTAATTCTATTTTTTTTTTTTTTTTGTGTGGGTACCGGGGGGTCGACCTCAGGACCTCGCGCGCCAGCTGGCGCCCGTGCCATTGAGCGATATCACCGGCCCCCTTTTCGTATGTGGGATCCAGGAGTCGAACTCAGGCCCTCACGCTTGCCGGGCAGGCGCTTAAGCCGCTGAGCCATCTCACCGGCCCTTCTAATTCTATTTGATTCAAACTTCACTTCTAGATTTTTTGGCTTTACATTTGCTGCCAATTCTGTCTTTCAAATACTCATCTTTCTAAGTGTCATTTTACAAAATGTCATGTGTATTTGCCACTGGGAGACAGAGGCAACACGATGACATGCTTTGCTGTCTGTGCATGAACTGAACAACAATGCACAGTGACCAATCACTGATGGACTTTGAAAGAAGGGACACAACTGATTTCTGATCAAAATTCCGTCTGCCGCCTACCTCTAATTTATGGACTGAAAGGTTAGTGAGAAGTTTATACTTTGTGCAATCATTCACTGTTAATATATGATGTTAACTAAAGTTAGACATGTAATATTGGGAAACTGTGGTAACTGAAATTTCTGCATATCAGAACCATATAAATGATGACTACTTTTAAGGTGGCATATTGTATTTTTAAAAAGCAATACAAGGGCCGGTGAGATGGCTCAGCGGCTTAAGCGCCTGCCTTGCAAGCGCGAGGGCCCGAGTTCGACTCCCGGATCCCACAAATGGAAAAGGGGCTGGTGATATCGCTCAGCGGCATGGGGGCCTGTTGGCGCGCGAGGTCCTGAGGTCGAAACTCTCTGGCAACCCATAGAATGAGCAGATGTGACATCGTGATTTCTCAGACTGTACGGGTTATGCTTTGAGAGCTGGAGCACTTTCACCACTACGCCACTATGCAAGCAGTCTGATCGCCAGCCTGTGTGGTGAAGAAATTCAAACAGGCTCACCTGGAGAAGCCATACAAAGCTGATCTAAATAGACGTAGTTTTGATTCAGCATTATCTTACTGTACTTTTAGATTGTTTCCAACTTTTTGTGAATATGAACAATTCTGCCACAAATGTCTCTGAACATATTTCATCTTGCACAAGTGAAAATTTGTGTGCTGGTTAAATTTCCAAACCAGAATAATGCGAACTGTTGGTTTTTCAAGGATAATTCTTTTTTTTTTTTTTTTTGTGGGTACTGGGGGGGTCGACCTCAGGACCTCGCGCGCCAACAGGCACCCGTGCCGCTGAGCGATATCACCGGCCCCTTTTCCGTATGTGGGATCCGGGAGTCGAACTCAGGCCCTCGCGCTTGCAAGGCAGGCGCTTATGCCACTGAGCCATCTCACCGGCCCAAGGATAATTCTTTTTCACACCCCACCAAAGAAGTTAGAACAGGTGAGATAAAAGAACAAACTAGGGTTTTATATGCGCAATATTTGGTGCGCTATCTTAAAAACTAATAGGGCAAAAGGAATCTGTAACCACAGTGAAGAAGATAAATTTTGTTGGAATGCAAAAATCTGTTAAGCAAGATACTTTATTCTCTTTTTCACAAGTGTATTTTACAGAAAGATGGTCAGATTCCTCTGATGTAGCTGTATATCCCTTATTCCTGAAAATGCGAAAATATGAACAAAGGGCAGGTGAACAGCAGGAGATTTTTTCCAAGCAAACAGGTGATAGGGCTTAAGTTCAGCATCAGTTCATGTTTATGTTGTACATTCTTCATCAACATTTGCTAAAAGATGTTCAGCTCAAAACAAAGCCTCAGTCATGTGCTACAATGTAAATCTCATATCACTAAGAAAAGGTTATGTTGCATTTGCTATACTTTATAATTTATTTAAGAAAACAAGGAAGGACACCACCATGAAAATATCTGGCCTTAAAGTGTTAATGCTCCACAATCTGAAAAGCAGCCTTTCAGAATGGCTCACTTCTGCATGTTGCAAATTTCAAATTCTTTGTTTTGGGCTCCAGCTTCACTTTATCTCAATCCTAGGCTAATTGAAATTCTGCACATTTCCCTTTCGGGGCAGCTACCCCTCAGCATATCTTAGATCTCTGTGGTGGCTGGTTTCTGTCTCAATAGGCTTGATAAAGGCAGTGTTTTAGTTAATGTGTAGTAAAGATCCAAGAGCTTTCTAATGAACTTCCTTGTCTTTAGCTCACCTCAGAGAATTTATCTATTAATTTCAGCTTTGTTTGCTCTTCAATTTTAAATGTATTTGGTTTCAACGCATTCTGTTCTCCCTCTGTTGCATCACTTGATTTAGGAGCTTCTATTTTTTTTTTTTTGATAATTCTTTATTATAATAGTGCCACTGTTCTCTAGAGCACGGATGGTCAAAACCTGTAGTTGGCAGAGTTGAGCAACTTCAGAGATATCAAGTGGCGGATGACCCAATGAAGTGTTTTAACTTCAGACTACGCATGCGTCATGTGCTTTCTGAGATGCAATTTGTGCTTGCGATTTTGTTTACTTCCCGTACGAAGTGCTCTTCTAAGATTTAGCCTTTAATCAGTGCGTCACTTCCATCATGGGAGGAAAAGGAAACTAGGTTATGAAAGCTGTTAAAGGAATGTTTCAAGCTATCTAGGACCCAAAGTTCTAAGCTAGAAGGTCTAAACATTATTTCAAAAGTCAAGGATATTCTAACATTGCAAAACAAGACCAAAAACTCTACTAGAGACTCTTTCATCGAGGTAATGAAGCCTAAAGAATTCATATAGAAAATGGAGAAAATGGGAAGACCAGACATCTAACAATCTACCACTGGCGAAGGGATGAAACTTGTCGGTTTTATAGCTCTTGGTAGCATATGGATTTCTGTGGCACAATGTACAATTTTAAACACCTGCCTGAAGTTGTGTGTAACTAACCTGGTAAGTTTCACGGATTTGATACTTGTCTTTGCAGGAACTAGAAGATGAATTCTGTTTGTGTTAACTGATAATTTTTCATGAGATCTTTTCTCGTGAGAAGTAGCAAGGCAAGGTAGTTTTTGTTTTTCTGATGTAAGTTAGGAATACTCATAGTTGCAAAAGATAAGGCTGGTTATTTTATTTCTTTGTTATCTGTCATAGAGTTTTGGGGGATGGTGGTGTTGAGGCTTAAATGCAATCAATTCTGGACACTGTAAATATTCCATTTAAAATAGTTTATTACAAAATAATTAATATTTATCTTAAAATAGGAAATAGATTTGGCCACAGGTAAACCTGCTACTTCTGAACTGACATTTATATTGTGGACAGATTGCAGTGTAGAGAGCTGATAACCAAGGAAGCAGAGGTGAACGCTGTGTGAAGACACATTTCAATTTCAAAAGAATTACTCATAAATTCATTTGTTTCTATCTGTGATTTGTTATCTTTAATTAATGAGTTTTTAAAATTATGTTTTCTTTCTCACTTCTGGTTGTCATCATTACTCTATACAGTGGCACCTCAGTTCACGAACTTAATTCTCTCCACGATTCTGGTCACAAACTGAACTGGATAAGAATGAAATCAAATTTCCCTGTACAATCAATACTGAACCTAACCACTGCATTTCTTTTCAGTTGTAATTTAATTGTGTTTAAAACAGTGACTAAATCAATTTTAAAAATCTAAACATAGAGGAAATAGCTTGGTAGCATGCATATGACAAAAAGTTATACATTTTAAAGTAACAAAAGCGCCAAATATAGTATTCATTATTATTCTAACCTATTGAAGATAGAAGTTTGAGGTAGATTAAAAAAGTAACTTGTGTAGCACACTTTGGGTTTAATTTATAGTTTAAAACACTACTTAGGCTTACTTTAGAGAGTAGCATTTTAGAAAGTTTGGCATTTTATATAAATTTTGGCTGAAGATGTCATTGCCTTTAACATGTAGTTGTCCAATTTTTTACAGTTGTAATTCAAACTTAAAAATGAAAAGATGGGATGATGAAATGTTTCCTTTTCTAAAAAGCTTTTTTTCTGAATATAGTAAGAATATGTATATATTTAAAAATATTTATAAGATAAACAGAAAAGAACAAAGACAAAACCCTGTCATTATAACACTATTAACCTCTGGTTATATTTTTTAGTTTCTCATGTATCCTCGAATATCTATGTATATATAATTTTACACACTGTTTGCACCTAGCCTTCACGTTATATTATGATCCACCTATGCTCTGAAGATTTTTTGGAAACAGAATCTTTAACATATATGAACATACCACTGTGATTTGTTTGATTTCCCTACTATTTAAAATGATTTTGGTTGCATTTTGTATTACAGTCTCCCCTTCGTTTTAGTTTTACGTGTTTTGTATTTAGTGCGGGCTCCTTGATTTCGGAGCGTGGCGGCAGGACCGGACGGTAGCTCCTCCGCCCAGTCGCCTTCCGCTCACGCCCACGGGGAAAGCCCGCCGGGCTGCTCAGTGGGAGTCAGGGAAGCAGCCTGGTGTGGCTGCTACACGGGGTCCGCCCGGAGGGACAGAGGAGAGGAGGAGCCCCTGAAGGAGGCCGCGGATATGGAGCTTGTTGTATTTTCTGCGGCACTTTTTTGAACATGGACTTGTGAAGGTCATCTTTGATTTCACTTGGCATTGTGACATCTTTCATGTAAAAGAGAAAAGCCTTCACCAGAGTAGCAGAATTGTTGGACAAAAATGCCCACGTCAGAGCTCTGAGCTTGAGATGGGTCTCTTACACTAGTGGAGGGAGCTGCAGTGTCTGTGGTGTGTTAACTGAATTCTAGATGCTGTGCAGCAGAAAACAAAGTAACGTGTGTGACAACCTTCACACAAGAGAAAAAACAAAGATTCGTGGCCAAATAATTTGTGAAGGTAGATTTTGCTATATCCTCTTTTTTTTTTTTTAATCTACAGGGAAAAATAACAAATTAAAAGCTTTGTTTCTTTTTAGTTTGTTGTTGTTTTGGTTTTTTGAGATGGGGTCTTGCTATGTAGTTCAGGCTGGCCTTGAACTCACAGCAATCCTCCTGCCTCAGCCTCCTGAGTGCTGGGATTACAGGCGTGCACCACCACGCCTGGCTCTCTTTTCAGTTTTCTAATCTTTGGTAAGAAAATTCTGTTACTAATAAAAAATTATAACAATTGAAGAACTAAAGCTGAGAAGGGCTCAGTTAGGAGAATCAATCCGGTCAATGTTTACTGGGTATCTATAACTATTCAGCCCTGTGGTGGGTGCAGTTGGGAATACAAAAAGGTAAATTGTGTGATAAATGCCCTCATGGAAGGAAGGTACAAGAGGTTGATGTGTCAAGGTTTCTATAATTGGACAGTTACAAACTATTGCAGGTATGATATAGTTTTCATGATATTAGAGGTATGAGAGGATCACAATACATTTTTAAATTTGCTTTTTAAATTCCAAAGGAATCAACCACAAATCAACTGAAAGATTACCAAAAAAACAACAGGCTTCACAAGGTTGTCCTGTTTGAAAAAAAATCACACGCAAACATCAATACCTTTCTTGGATGTCAGTGTATAACATTAAAATAAGATAACGGAACAAAACCACAACCCATAAATTCTATCAGGCATCTAGAAATCAGCACAATTTATATTGGTAGAGGAATAGGGTAATCAGTGCAATGGAATAGAGTCTAAAAAACAAAACCGTGTACATAAAGGAGTATGGAATATGATAAAAGTGCCAGTGAGACACTATTTTATTTTATTTTTATTTTTATTTTTTTATGTGGGTACCGGGGTCAAACTCAGGACCTTGCCAGCAGATGCTTGTACCACTGAGCGATATCACTGGCCCTGAGGCACTATTTTAAATAAGATGTTAATCCTTACATCACTACCAGATTCAAACAAATTCTAGGAGATGCTAAACAAAGAGAGCAATTTATATTCAGACAGACAAATAGCAACAACCCCCCCAATAATCTGCCCCATTAAAATATTAGAAGAAATGAGGGGTAAATGTTTCTACAATCTTGAGTGGGAATACAGTACCTTGAAAAATCTTATCTAAAAAATCCAGACTCCCTAAAAGATATTATCAATAAATTTGATTATTTAAAACTTAAACTATTATGACAGTAAACAATACAATAAGTACTAGGCCAAAAAGTGGAAAATGATATTATGTATGATAGATAAAATTTTACCAACCCTGATACACCTAAAACATGTAAGTTTAGAACATGATGGCCACTTCAAAAAAGAATTATAAATGGCTAAAAAGCATGTGATAGATATTCAAATTTGCATCAACCACAGAATTATAAAGTGAAAATAAATTACCAATTTTTTTGTTATTGGGTTGGCAAAGATAAAAACATTTATAGTTAGCAAAGATATGAGTAAGCTAACATTTGCACGTGGTATTTCTTGGGATAGAAATTGATCATTGAATTATTCTAAAAAAGAATAAGTTAGTAAATATCAAAATTGAAAGGGAAATTATACATTTAACCCTGCAAACCAGAAATTTATCTGTGGTGATTATTTAGCCAAAGATACGTGTGCACACAGTTCCAACAATAGATTTCTAAGGGCCAGCCCTGTACCATAATAATGAGTACATTCTTCAACTGAATCGTCTCAGAACCTTATGAATTAAATAATATCCTACTTGAGTATCAGATGAGAACACTAGTTTAAAACTTCACGTTGGGAGCAAGGGTTGTATGTGGGATTGAAATACAGATCCTTTTGCCCTGTTTATTAGGGTAGGAAGCAAAGAATGAGGTTAGCTGCGGTGGAGGTGGGCAGGGTGGAAAATCTTGTGCCAAGTGGGTGTTAGCTTAAGACGGTCTGAAATGTGGGGCTGGCTTTGACCCTCGGAGACAGGTAACGGGAGAAACTGGACTTCAGGTAAACTGCGGGGCGATCTCAGTTCTGAAGTCCACAGTGAGAAGTGTGAATTTGCGTGCGTTAGAGAAGACACAGTGCAGGCGCTAAGAGGGATCCCTGCTCCTCCCCCACCTCAGTCCCGCTGCCCTGCACGGCGCTTGAGATGCTGGAGCAGCTTCGTGTGAACGCCCGTGCGAGTCCTGGAGCATGGGAGTAGCTCAATGCTCCTTAACTTCGCTGATTATGAGGGTGAAAGAGAGACAAAGCGGATTAGGAGAGTTCATAAAATCTGTTTCTTCAGAACCGGTTCTCCTGGCTCCCGGCGACCTCTCCCAAGACTGCCCGAAAGGGGTCCGGTGATAGCTTGTGCGGTTTGATCTCCAGAAACACCAGCGAAGGACTCAGGGCAGTTAGAAGGTGGCTTTCTCCTGACTATGGTCCCCGAGAAACACCTCTGCCTCTCATTGTTCAAAAGAGAACGCAAAGACCACCCAGCATGTGCTTCATTGTTCGCTTTTATGAACTGACGTACATTTTTGAAAGAAAGGGAAAAATTTATTTATGAACTCATTGACTTTCACCTGAGTCTAAGTGTATGTAGTTCAATTGGATGAAGGGGAATTAAGCTTTATTTAGAGCAAAATCATGGAAGCAAGATCTAATCAATGCTGGGTTACAAATTAATCCAAAAGACGTACTTACTGTCTAAAACAAAATATTTTTATTATTTTGTTCTTTTTACCCAAAAACAAAAATATGTAAGTAATTTTGTTTCCCAATAAATCAAATGTTAAGTGGTTAGGGATTAGAGGCTTGTTTGTTTGTTTTGTACTAGGGATTGAACCCAGGGCCTTAGCATGAGCTACATCCCTAGTTCTTTTTCTAAAATATTTTTTTATTTTGAGACAGGGGCTTGTTTAGTCACTGAACTGCCTAGGCTGGGCTGGAACTTGTGATCCTCCTGCCTCAGCCTCCCCAGAGTGTTGGCATTACAGCCATGCACCACCATGCCCAGCTGGAACTGGGGTTTTCAGACGTCTTCATTCACGTAGATGAGAGACAGAGAAAAGGGGAACATTCGTTTTTTTGGATTCTGTGTCTAACTACTTTTCAAGGTAACTTGTACGATGCTAGGCCTTTGGTGAGTGGGTGAAGCTCCAGGGAGCTTCATGGATTTACTCCTTCAGCCAATAGTCACTGACCACTCCTCACCCACCAGGCACTGTTCTAGGTCCTGGGGGCTAGAGAGCAAAGAACGGAGAGCAAAGGGGTCGGAAAGGAGGGTGCTTGATGAGCTTTCCCTTTCCCCTTTGAAAAACTCAGGCTGTTCGGAGCCACACCAGGGTTTGCGCCACCTCTTGAGCCTCCTCGGGACTTTTCTGTCCTCTCCTGGGCCTTATCTTGCTTGCAGTACTAGGTCAGCCGAGGAGGCCCCAGGTCCCTTGCTGGGTCACCTCTGCAGTGCAGTGGCTCCTAGCAGCAGACCTTCCCGGGGGGCTCGAATCAGCACCCATCTTTGTAGACCTGCTAAGGAGGACTTCACGCAAATAAGGACCAGAGAAAGGATGAGAAATCTACAGGTTTCCTCCCTTAGCTCCCTCTTATTTTGCTCCCACTACAAAAACTTCTTAAAATTTGCAAATATGTGAGAAGTAAACAGAGCATTTGGGTATTTTGATACACACATGTACAACATTCTGCCCTTCAAGAGTAATTGTAAGAAAGAAAAATCTGGGCCGATTCATCTCTAATCCAGGAACACTCCTAATTAATTGACTAGTTAATTGATCAGTCCATAGACTTATCTAATTCAGTAGGAGATGCTCTCCATCAACCTCCACTGCTCTTAAAGCCATTCTTAATCCTATTTTTGTAGCTCCTGCAAATCTTCAGGGATTGCATGTATAATTTGCACCAGCATTTTGTCTGCTTTCATGATGGATTTAATGATTTAAAAACATTTAGCTTCTTACTTCACTGTTAGAAAACAAAGAGGAGGCAACACCATGTTGGCAAGCTCTTAAGAAGTCTACTGATATCAATAGCTGATTTTTATTACCCCCTTCTTTTCAGGGTGAGCAGCCCGACCTTGGCACCCCACACAATCTGAGTGGACCGGTGAGTAACTGCTTCATTGTCAAGAATTTTGCAGCATTTGTGTCGATCAAAAAGGAACAATGGTCAGGTTTTATTATAATAAGAATAATTGCTAAGTAAAATCTCACTTACTTGTCTCTGCTGGAAGAGAAGTCTGGATTATGAGATTCATTTAAAATCAAAGTATGTTGAAGTAGAAAAAGCACAGGACCAATCCAAGCCCATAATTTTGACTCTACATAGCTGTGTGGCTTTGGACAAATTACTTAATTTTTCTGAGACTTCGTTTTCCTGCATGTGATCTGAGAGGGTTGGGGTGAATGGTCTCTAATGTTTCTTCTAACAATTGCAGTATATGGTTTTATTCCTTTTTTGCACATGTATTCATTTATTAAGGTGTTTGATGACACAAGGTATCAGTTTGAACCAGGCATTGTGCTGGGTACTAGAGATCTGCAAATAAATAAAATAATGTCTCTGTTTAAAAGGACTCAACCTTTTAGACACACGTGTGAAACCTGGGCCATGCAGCACCATGAGAACCAGGAGGGTGGTGTGTATGGGGAGGGGGCACAAGAGAAAAAAGTACCTCATTCCTTGCAAGGCCTCCAAACTGAAACCTGAAAGAGGAAGTTTTCTAGAGGAGCAGGAAGGGAAAGGCCCATCAGCAAGAGGGCGCATGCATTAAGACACAAACCTGTGAGGCAGCCTGCCTTGCTCAGGGAAGACAGTGTATTTGAGCTTGCTGGGAAAACGGGTGAATGTGTGGAGGGGAGGAAGGAGAGGCCGAGGCTGGCAGTTAGGTAGCTGGGGGCTCTGTATCTATGCTTGGTCACTTGGCCTCAATCCACAAGACGAAGAGTCATAGAGAGTTAAATAAGAGGAGGGTGTGACCAGGTTTGGTTCTGCAAAGATCGTGAGACAAGAGTGTCCTTCATGAGGCTCTAGGCAAATGGTGAAGGGCACAGAGGAAGTCAAGACAGCAAGGGAGGACCCAAGGTGGACTTCAGGTGGTCAGCGGGGCTTGGAGAGGGCTGGCCCATGGGGTGGGAGGTGGGTAGAGAAAAGAAACTCAGCAGATTGTAGCAGATTGGTGGGAGACACAGGAGAAAGAGCAAGAGCGAAGATGGGAAGGGAGGAGCTTCATGTTTCACGTGCTAAATTTGAGTCACTAGTAGGGACGGAAGAGGAGATGTCTGTGGGCCTTGTGTGGCCCGGCCACAGGTACAGATTTGGGGTTATTTATACGTGGCCTGTGAAAGGAATGGTTGATACATTGAAGGCATAGGCCAGTCAGGAAAGGTAAGGAGAAGTGTGCCAAGTCTGTCCAACAGGCGATCAGGTGGCATTGGAAAATGGGAAGCTGTGGGGGAGCGTGGCTAGCAGGCAGCAGACTTCCCATGTGGCCCACCTGTTAGGTTTGAGCTGGGCTGGTTGTGAGCACAGCCTGTGGACCCAGCATACACTCGATGCTAGCTGTTCTGGACTTTGCCTGTTGCCAGCTGGCCAGTAGAGAGCGTGTTCCCAGATGGGAGCTCTTTGAGCTCCAGGCCGCCCGCGGCTTAACTTTGCTCAGCCACCCTGCTGCCCTGCTGCAAACCACCTCAAGTTCTGGTACATCTGAGTTAGGGCGGTGCTGATCACAATCACAAAGCTCTTGGTCTTTTGGGGCCCCAGGTTGCTTGGTAGATTTCTATTTCTAAAACACAAGGTGATACTTTTTGTTAGTCTGCACTTTCACCTGACAAGAAAAGTTGCATTTCTTTCATGATCATTGTCTGTTGCTGTCTCTTGTAGTGTATCCAAGGATGTCACTTTTGGAGCTCTATAGACCAGGAAAACTGTGCTGTCAAGTGTGTAAGTATGGCTTGTGTTTCATTTTTGATGTGGCTGCTTCCCTGCACAGGAAAGTTGTGTAGGAGGATTCCCATTTGCATTTCCATTGGTTTTCTACCGGTTTACTTGACTTTAAAGGGAAAATGGGTGAGCCTGAACCATCCATGTGAATGGAGAACACTGAGATCAGCATTAGTTATGCAACAGGGGCCAAGGAAGAGCAGTGCAATCCAGGGGTTCCTGAGGTGCCCCGTTGCTCTGAAACCATAAAGCTTTTTTAGTAAAATGTTAGGTGTTTCTTAATTTTCCTGGTCTTGCAAGTGTCAGTTTTTGATGTGCAATTATCCGAGATCTAGTGAACTGTAGTCTGGCACAGGGCCTGAGACTTTGCACTTGCAGCAGGCTCATGGAGACTGTCCTGGTTCCCTAACCACACTTCTGGCCGCAGGGCATCGGGTCAAGTTCAAAGTCTTTTGCAGGGAACATGGTAGCCATCGAATCCAGAGGTTGTCAACCTACTCTGCTTCATGTAAGAAAATTTATTTCAGATTGTTTTTCATTTTTAATTTAGTCTAGCTTTGCCACTTAGTGTGTAACTTGTGTAACTTAATTACAGTACTTAATCCCTTGATTCTTTACTTTTTTGTCAGTAAATTAGAATAATATTAGAATCTCCCCCAAGGATAGTCTTGACACATTGGTAAGTATTCTGATTTTATGGAAAAGAATTTTGTCACTTAAAAGTGGGTTCCTTTGTTCAGGTAAGAGGTTAAATCAGTAGATCATGGCAATGTAGGGTAATCCTAATATTTTCTATCACTGAGTCAAATTATAATACTGATATTTAAATAAAGACATTAGGCTCTCCTTATTTACATTCCTCATGGTTTTTCTTATCCAGTATGCCTCTGTAGTCCTTGATTTCTAGGCTTACTTATGCCCACATCCACATTTGTGACTGTGTGCCCCATAGAAATTATGAATAGAGGAGCATTTTACATCTGGACTTAGTGATTGTTATGCACTTTTCACAAATGACAGCTGAATTATTTGTCCACATATGTATTTGGTTTCTTTTACACCAATGGGCAGGATACTCTCTGTTGTTCTCAGACTGTGTCCTTGCCCTGCCCACAGTGTGAGGCACGCAGCAGCGCTTGCCCATGAATGGACAGGAAGTGGGCAAGAGGCATTTGTTTATTGTTGGGCAGCAATCCAGGAAGCAGTGTGGATGCTGGGGAGCCAGGCTGGGCAGAGGACCCCACTGGCCTTTGCTAGGCAGAGCCACTGGTGGCTTCCATTTTAGTCCATCTCCCTTGGGCCTCTGGGGACATTCTACCCTGTAACGTGGAGCATCACAGCTCCCCTCTTGGTTGGCTGAGATTTGCTAGCACACATCCTGCTCCTCTGTCTTTTCCAGTGATGCAAACCCAGAGTGATTCACACAGTGGCCGCTGGGAGTGACATTTTGCTTATGTTTTGTTTGGTTGCTTATCAATCCTGGGGCAAAAAATTAATTTGAAAGAAATGTACAGCTAAGTGCATTAGAATTATTTACAACTTTCAAGATTTTAAGTCATTTTCCTTTCCTTTTTTTCCTATGCAGAATGATACTTATGCTGCCGTTTGTGAGGTGAGTTGATAATGTTATCAAATCCATGTATTTATCTCAAGTCTTTATTAAAAATGAAGAAGTGTGGGGCCGGTGAGATGGCTCAGCGGCATAAGCGCGCCTGCCTGGCATGTGCGACAGCCTGAGTTCGACTCCCGGAACCCACATACAAAAAAAAGGGCCGGTGATATCGCTCAGTGGCACGGGTGCCTGCTGGCGCGCGAGGTCCTGAGGTCGACCCCCCGGTAGCCACCAAAAAAAAAAAAAAATGAAGAAGTGTATAATATTCTCATGCACAGACTTTTTTCCTGAGAGAGCTGTTAGATACAAAAATGATGGCTGATTCCATTTGTGGAATAAACACTTGCTGCTTTATGTATGTATGTGTATTAACAAATATATATAAATGTATCAGGATATGCATGTGTATACACATGTATACATATGTAGTTGTCCCTCGATTTCTGTGGGGGTGCTGGTTCTAGGAACCCCGTGGGCACTAAAGTCCTTGATGCTCAAGTTCCTTACATAATATGACATAATAACTTGCATATAACCTGTGCACATCCTGCTGTGTACCTTAAATCACCTGTAGATTACTTATAATTCCTAATACAGTACAAGGCAAATAGCTGTTATAGTCTTTAGGCCATAAAAATAAGAAAAATGTCTGTAAGTGTTCAGTTGAGGAGCAACTTTATATGACTCTAATCTGGCTTGAAATATTGTATCCTGGAGCCTGGGCAGGGGAGGGGACATTGAAGGACACATCCAGGGATACCTTGACCAATCACATCCCCCAATCCATCACATTAAAACACATTTTTCGGGCCGGTGAGATGGCTCAGCGGCTTAAGCGCCTGCCCGGCAAGCGCAATGGCCCGAGTTCGACTCCCGGATCCCACATACGAAAAAGGGGCCGGTGATATCGCTCAGCGGCACGGGCGCCTGCTGGTGCGCGAGGTCCTGAGGTCGACCCCCCGGTACCCACAAAAAAAAAAAAAAAAAAAAAAAAACCACATTTTTCTTCATTATTCACTGAATTGTTGCCAGCACTTGGAAACAGTTTTCCTGTGCTGTGAGAGCAAATGGCTCCACACTGGCTCTGGCTCGCTGTCAGGGCCTCTCTGGTTCTCTCTCCCCTCCTCTTCTCGCTTGACTTTCTCCTCTTCAGAAGGACTTTGAGAGTTTGATCTTCTTCTGCTCGGTCTTCTACACTTACACTTCTCCCCCTGGGTTCTGTCCCCTCAGAATCAGGTTATCTGACAGCAGGTGACATAAAGAAACTATAAAACTATAAAGTCTATGCTGTGTTTGGTTTGAATGCTCTGGAAAACAGAGGAGAGAACTACATTTCCCTGCTTGGGGAAGGAATATACATCATCAACCATTACTAGAGCAGGAAATTCATTCTCAATAGCAGAAATAAGAACATAAATTGAGTTGGAACTTCTCTCAGTGGTCTGCGGCCACTCTGCCCAATGGGGTTTTCCTTGGGAATGAGTGGAGCTGGGGTGGGCTCAGACGTGGATAAAATAGACAGGGAAATTCACCCCATGTGTCGATAGACAAAGATCTCACCAAATTGATACAAAAAAACTAAAAAGCTTCCTGAGAATTCTTATATGTGATTAAAACAGCATTACTACCAAAGTGCCACAAAAGACCAGGGGCAGAGAGAGTTTCACAAGCCTTGGAGCTGCCCAGGATGACGTGTATAACTCGCTAATTACGCTGCCCAGGCACCTGTACTTAAATCAGGTGAATATTTTCCCTCAATGTTATTTTACACTTTAAAATATTATACATTAAATAGCATGGAAATACCAGGTTGTGTAGATAGGTATGTAGACACATAGGTTTTAACTCAGTTGTGCACACTGTTAGGAAATAAAACTTTCATTGTTGGTATTTCCACCTAGCAAAGCTTGGAATTTGTGTAACTCAGATTTGCTGGGGGGAGTCCAGCGTGGGAATTGACAAGGCCAGTGGCATGGCTTATCCCTGAAACGTGGATCTGACTGCAGCGCCTCCGCCTGCGGTGAACATCAGGCGTGGACTTAGCTTTCTGGTCTTTTCCTGCTCTCCTTTCCCGGTTCTCCTTGCCCCCCTGGCTTCCTGTCTCTTGCCTGCAGGGCATATGCCCCTGCTTGCAGGCTGTCTTTGCTCTCAGATATGCGCAAGCCCAGCACCTTCTCACCACTCAAGCCCAGCACCTTCTCACCACTCAGATGAGGCCCAGCACCTTCTTACCACTCAGATGTTGGCCTGAGCTGAAGGAAGCCTCCTTCCCACTAGCTGCACCCTATGCTTTTGACTTGTTTCGTTTTCCTCACAGCACTTTTGTTACCTGAATGTTAAATCTTGTTATTTAGTTATTGCCTGTCCACTTCTGAGAGAGTGTAAGTTCCACCAAGGCAGGGAACTTACCTACCTTGCTCAATGCCATATTCTTAGAGCAAAAAACAGCCCTTGGCACATAAAAGCACTCGACAAATACTCCTGAGTGGGTGAATGATCTTTGGGAAAACAAAGTTGCTGCTCCCCTGAGGGTGTTGGGTGCATCTGCCTTGGGTGGCAGAAGTTGGACAAGGTCCTGGCGGCACCTGGGCGGCCAGGAGTGGAGCCAGAGGGATGGCAGAGATGGTCTAATAGCACTGGGAACTGCAGGTGTGGTGAGAGGAGTCTGCAGGCAGGTGCAGCCCTGCAGGAGTCAACGCGGCCTCCACAGTGAATAGGGCAGCTCGGTAAGTGGGACGTGCTGTGCAAACCACCCATCCTGGGCTTTGGGCCAGCTTCTGTGAGCTGCTCCCGTCTAACACCTCTAGGTTCCTTTGAGCTCGAGAAGCCTGGATAACTTCACTGAAGTCCAGGGGTGGTTGCCACCATGCATGTGTTCCTAGCTTCACCTCCACTTAAGACAGCATTTGAACTCTTGGACAGGTGGCAGCTCTACTGGCTATTTCCCCTGAAAAATCCAGGAAAGACAGCGCCACACTTTCTTCTGACGTCAGGACTAGCTATACTTCCAAATAATCTCTATTTCCAACTGTATCTCCACTCCTCTTCCTCGGTTTTCTTTCTTGAAAAAAGAATCTCATATGAAACTTTTGATTCCATTTGGCTTGTTTCTTCCCGAAATTAATGGATATGTTGAATACTTTTCCTGAAATTTGCCAAGAGGATGTGAAAAGTTCACCAATCTCTAAGTTAAATAATCCCCAGCCCAAACCAAGGTATTTACATTAATCCTTAACTAAGCAAACCTAGGCTTATCGGGCTCTGCTTCCTTCAGTGCACAGATCAAACATGGAAGGGTTAGCATTTGTGAATTACAGCCTGTCTTCCAGGGCAAATGTACCGTGCCATGGTTTCTGCTCCGATAATGAGAAACAACAGCATGTTATCCCAGGCCTTGTAATTATAAATTGAAGGAGATCAGGAAGATTGATCATGGTTGTGTTGCAGTTTTACGATGTGTGCTTTTCGTCCAAGTTTTTCTTTGTCTGTACCTAATGCTAATCCAACCTGTTAGGTATTGTAGGAAGTTTGTGTTCTCAGTCATCAAATACGTTCTCTGCTTTTTGGTTAATAAGATAGGGGTTAATCATCATTAGACTTTTGTAGATCTTAAAATTCAACTTTGATATTAAGACATCCATGAGACTGTTCAGCTATTTTAAAAATTGATAGGCGCTTTTTAATTTTCCAAAGAAGGTGTGGATAACACAATAATCAGGCAACCCATAAGCATCATGTTAGGCTAGAAATCTAGGTTTCTAGCTCATGAAAACTTTGATCAAGATGGCAAACATGTAATTGCATTGTTAAACTCAGCATTTTTCAAGCTGGAGGCAGTAACTCATCATGGTCTATGGAGTCGATTCAGTGAATCAAGAAACAAGGGTCACAAGAAACAGGATGGAATAGAGTTGAATATCTGACAGCACATCAGGTATAGGGCTTCATTTTGGGGTAATGAAAGTGTCCTAAAATTACATTGGTTGCACAGCTCAATAAATATACTAAAAACCACTGAAACTGTATTTGTTTGTTTGTTTGCTTGTTTGTTTTGAGACAGAGTCTCACCATGTAGTTGGCTGGCCTTGAACTCACTATGTAGTCTAGACTGGCCCAAACTCATGGGGATCCTCCTGCCTCAGCCTCCCAAATGCTGGGATTACAGGCATGCTCCACCACACCTGGCTGAACCTGTATTTTAAATGGTTGAATTTTACACTGTGTGAATATATTGCAACAAAACTGCTAAAATGGGGGTGGCGGCAAATATTTTTCCAAGAATCTTTTTTTCAATATGTATGTATGTACTAGATTGTTTTGTCATTTTTTACTATAGAATATAGGCAAAAACAATTTGGGAAGAACTGGTCTAATCCTACCAAGTTGGAACTTTAAGTATTTCAGTTGAAATAGTTGATGTAAAGGTACGCTTTTTCAGTTTTTATTTTTATTAGTACACGGTTAGAGTACATGATTACATTCATTGTGGGGAGTTGGTGCAAGTACATAACATGTCTTAATTCTTTTTATGTCCCTTTCCCCTCCTTTCCTTCCATCTCTTGGTCCCTTCCCCTTTGCAAAAGATCTGTCTTCCTGTTTCCTATTATCTAGCGTTTATTTTGTTCTTTAGGTTTTTTTACTGTATACTTTGGTTAAAATGGATGCAACTTGAGACCATAATATTAAGTGGAATAAATCAGACACACAAGATACACTTTTTTGTCAGGTATTCAGGTTTCAAGTCCCAGTGGGAGCTTGTCACTGGCCAGCACGAAGCTACCCTCACGCACATCTCTGTCTCCACAGCGAGAGGCCTGTGAAGTCGGCTGCAGCAGCGCAGAAGGTGCCTACGAGGAGGAGGTACTGGGTGAGGACCTCACATGACCACTGCACCCTAATGAGTGGTTCTTACGACAGCACAGGAAGCACCTGTTACCATATCTACATCTCAGTAGGGCCAAAAAAGATTTAGAGATCATGAAAATTCAGGATTTTGAAGAGCAGAGGCCATGTTGATCAGGGCTCAATAAGATTCTTCCTGCAGACAACAAAGAGGCAGTGTGGCAGTGGCTGACGTCAAGGGTGGGACTTGCCTCGGGGACAGGAAACGTGGTCCCTTCTGTACTAGTGAGGAGCAATGTGCAGCCTGAGCCAACCTGACGCCACTATTTCGTGGACCAGAGTGTAGGAATATTGTGAGATCCTGGCAGTTTGATTTGAACCATTTAAAGCTCCCTATCAAATCTACCATGCTTTTGCAATCCAAGTAGTAGTTATTTTTTCTATCGAAAGCCAAAGCATTAAATTCATCACATTTTGGAAAAAGCAGAAAAAGTAAAATAAATTAATTTCCTCCTAGTGATATATGGAGTGCAGAAAACTAGTTCCAGGTACTTGCTTGGCAAGTAGCACTCAGTAAACACATGCCTCAAACTGTGAAGTCTGTAATGTTCAGAAGCCATGAAATGTCTTATTATAAACACAGTGGAATGTAAAGCCTGTACATATAAAAATAATTTGTTGGCAAAATGGGCAGTAACAGCAGAATTATAGTGTAAACTCTCAAAATCTGTCTTGAGGTACATGTCCTAGGGCAGTGGATGACTGTGCTGTACCACAGATATGCTTTGGCACTGTCTTAGTTACTTTTTTTCATTCCTGAGACAAAATACCTGATGCCCAAAGTTAAGGGAGGCTCACAGTTTGTATAGGTTTCAGTCCGTAATTGGCTGGCTCCAAGGCAGGGTGGCTTGGTAGAGGGGCATCACAGTGGAGAACACAGTTCACAGCAAGCAGAAGACAGCAAAAGCAAGCAAGCAAGGGACCTTAGCAGCTTCTTTCTGCCCCTTTTATACTCTATCTAGGCTACTGGGATTAGGGTGGTGCCAAGCCAATCAGTGAACTGATTTAGTAATCACACACACACACAATCCCAGCATCACACACTCTAGATTCAGCCACCTCTAAAAAAAGTCCCACCTATGATCACATGAGGCTTTGGGGGGCCTCTAAACACAAGCCATAATGGGCACCCATGCCCCTGGCCTGTAAGAAAGTGGTACCTAAGAAACAATGGACAGTACTGAACACTCCACATTGTACACCTGTAGAACAGAGAAAACTACCTGGCACAGGTGCACCACGGATTGCTCAGGTGGCCACTGTAGCAGGGGGATGCGGAGGGCCCTTGAGGAAGCAGGCACACGCTCTTCAGCTTTGGTGGACAGAGTGCATGGTGAGTGAAACCTTGTTTTCTCTTCAGAAAACACAAACCTCCCTACTGCACCCTTTGCTTCTTCTATCGGAAGCCATAGTGTTACTTTAAGATGGAAATCCGCCAACATCTCTGAAGTGAAATATATCATTCAGTGGAAATATGCGCAACTTCCAGGAAGCTGGACTTACACTGAGGTGAGAAAAGCTGCTTTTGTATTTAAACAAAGGCATCCCTCTCTGGATTATTTCAAGTACCCAAATACTACATAAAATAACAGTAGTCCCCTTATTTGTGATTTTGGTTTCTGTAGTTTCAGTTACCTGTTGTCAACCACAGAATGTTTAATGGAAAATTTTGGAAACAAACAATTCATATATCTTAAATTGCTTTCTGTTTTGAGTAGCATGATACAATCTCTCATCATAGCACTCTGTTTCACTGGGCCACGAATCATTCCTTTGTCCAGTGTATCCACATGGTGTGTGCTATCCACCTGTTAGTCACTTAATAATTACCTTGGTTAGCACATCAACTGTCACAGTATTAGTGTCAAAGTCCTTGTATATAGGATTCAGTGCTGTCTGAAGGTTCAGGGATCAACCAAAGGTCTTGGAATGTATCCTCAATGATGAAGAGAGACTGCTTAAAGGGATGAATGCATTCTGGAAAAGATTCAAACATAAATATTTGAATTTGATGAATTTTAATTTCTGCTACTCTATAAACCCTTTACTTTATGAGGAAAATAAATTATTGGCCACACACATGATTTTTCCAGCACAGCTTCACATACCTATTTATCCCATTTATTATCTATCTGCCTCTCCCCCAGAGATTCCAAGAAGGGTAAGGGGAGGCGAGAGGAAGATTCTCGCGGGGATTCTTCCAGTTTAGAAGGACCTCCAGGGTGGTCGTTCAGGGATGTCTCTTTCAGGAAAGCATGAGTAAGTTTAGAAAAAAATAGTCCCAAGTCACCAAGACCATTAACATAGAAACATTTTTAGTGAAACCTTGAAATATATGTCAAATAATTGAATCCATACTTTTACTATTTTTGAAGGAGAGAATTTGTGTGTGAATTATGCAGACATTGTTTGGGGAGCTGGGCTCTCAGCACCAGGCCTCTGCCTCATCTCATCTGGCAGGATCTGGCACCCAAAATACCCAGGGCATCCATTGTCTACCAGTTAGTTCCCTGTGCTCTTGGGTCAGGGTGGGTGGGGCGGTTGGATAAATGCTGACTGTTGGTTTCGCATTCTGCAGACCGTGTCCAAACTCTCCTACATGACGCAGGCCCTGCACCCCTTCACAGAATATGTGTTTCGAGTGGTTTGGGTCTTCACAGCCCAGCTGCAGCTTTCCTCTCCGCCAAGCCCAAGTTACAGGACTCATCCTCATGGAGGTACAGCATGCACTCGCTGTTTCTGCGATACGGACCTTGTTCCAGAGCTTTGCCTTTATCTGTTTTTGCTTTAATTGATCTACTCAACAATCAAGTACCTAATTATATGCCAAGTAATGCCCATAATACAAAAAAATGACCCCTGCTCTTGGGGAGCTCACGCTTTGGTGGAGAAATATGTTCTGTGTAATAAACACAACAAGTAAGGAAAGAGTTTGATAAGTGGCATGGTGCTGTGTGCTGGGTGAGATGAATATTTTGAGGAGAATTTATGCTTTAGGGGATCAGAAATGGGAGCAGGGAGGGAGAGCTGATGCAATATTAAATGAGGTGACTTGAAGAAGCCTGCTGAGAGGGTGGGGTGAAGTTGGAGCAAGATTTGCAGGACTTGAGGGAGTCGGCCAAACAGATCTGAGAAATGGTGTTGCGGGGTGGCCCATGCAGAGGCCCCAGGGCAAGAGCATCGCTGCCTGGCTTGTCCAATGACAGCACAGGGACTGGAGCAGAGAGGGAAGGAAATGGGGCAGGAAGGGGGAGGGCAGGTCACAATGGACCTCAGGGCCTTTGCGGGCTGTGGAGGAGAGTCATGGCAGGCTCTGAGCAGAGGAGTGACATGATTTTGTCATTGGATGGGGTCCAAGGGGGCTCCCCTAGGAGGAGATGGGAACCTCAACTCACTCACCCACCAAATAGGGTGTAGGCTCCCTGGCTTCCCTCACAGAAGAGCGTCTCTGGACGTGTCAGTGAGGCATGGGGAGGTCTGTTAGGCAGGAAGAGGTCCACCCTCAGCCATGTGTGTGCGTGCGTGTGTGTGTGTGTGTGTGTGTGTGTGTGTGTGTGTGTGTGCATGTAGCATGAGCTGCCCTGCAGTCTGGTGCTACGGTTTTACATGGTTTTGGGGGTGCCTTAAGATAGGTGACCTAGGACTGTATCCAGTAGGTCTGTCAGGCCACCTATTCGATGGGCTAAATTAGAATGTAAACCATTTCGTGTGCTTGAAGTTTAGAGAATGCTGCGACTTCCTAGTGCTGCTTCCTTGAGGATAAAGTTCTGTGGGCTGAAGCAGGCCCAGTGCAGAGGGGAAAGCATGGGCCAATTTACAGGATTATTATTGTATCTTTAAGACCCTTAGGAATGTGGGGGCCAGTCGGGTGAGATTCCTGGAAAGGAAAAAGGTCTGTAACCACAGGTAACTTTGTGTCCTGAAGCTGCAGTTTTTCTTGAAAGTACTTGCATCGTTCTTGTTTCTGCCTGTCTTTATTTCTTCTATTCTACGTCAGTCTGATGCGACTGACCTTGCATGCTGAAAGGATCTCGCTGGCTGTGGTGTGGATGAACTGTGGGCTGTGGTAGGTGTGGGGAGACCCAGGTGGCAAGCGCTGAGGAGAGGCAGCAGTGTGGCAAGAGGAGTGTGGGTTCTTTATCTGTTTCTTGAGATAAGTTTTAGTAATTTTGTGGCCTAGGTTTTGAACTTCTTTGGCTGTGTGCCGATGAAATTTGTGAAGGGATCCAGCTCCTTTCTTGTTTTCTGGAAAGGTGGTTATTTTCATACTGTTTTTAATACCATCAGAGAGAAGGCCAGTATTTTTTTCCCCCATTCACTCCACAAGTAGTCTTTAAGCACCTATGATGTGGCAGATATTGTTTCAGGGCCCAAAGGTGATAAGGTCTTAACACTCAGGGGGCTTATATTCCAGCTGGGGGACAGGCAGACAAATAACTAAGCAAAGGTATTTGTTGGCTTTGTGGGAGGACCCAGTAAATAGCATCCTTCTTCCCAGTCTAGGGTCTGAGCCAATGAAAGGTAAAACATAAGGATCTGCAGATGGCTACAGCAGTATTGTCATTCCTTCTGATAAAGACTGAGTGGGTGATGTGACTCAGCACCAACGAGAGTGGAAGGAGCTTGCCAAGTCCCTGCTCCAGGGGCTTAGGCTATCTAAAAACCCACTAAGGGAAGGCAGGGTCTGCAGATGGACATTGCCACCTCCTGCTGGTTTTCCTCAGGAGGGAAGGCTGAAGACCTCTGAAGTGTTACCTCCACCTGATGAGAATCATGGTACATTGGCTGCTGCCGTGGCACAGGGACTCAGCTTTCTCGGTGGGGAGAAAGACAGGAGCATTTACACAGATCCTGGGTAGATATAGCACAAAGGTGGAAGTGGCTCATTGAAAAGGACAGTGTAATTCCACAGAGAAGAAGTGCTAAGTAGAGGAGGACAAGCAATACAGAATGCCCAAGGAGGGACCCACTTCAGATGAGGGCTGGTGAGGAAGGGCTTTCTGAGAAGACATTCACACAGAGCTTTGAGTGACGCAAGATGAAAGCCATGCAAGTTTCTGGGAATGAGTTTTCCAGGGAGAAGGAGGAGCAGGAATGAAGGAACTGCAGCGGCAAAGAGCTGGGGATCCTGGAGGAATGGCAAATTGGCTAGGAGGCACAGAGTGCTCTGAGAGGAGGAGACATAAAAGCAACAGCCAGCCAGAGGCCTGGTCACCTGGGGCCACATAGTCTGGGAGTGCAGATTTTTTTCCAAGTGGCAGTAAGTTTCTGGTGAGTTTTAAGCAGGGAAGATGGATCCAAGTCTTAACAATTCTGTTCTGGCTGTTGTGTTCTGGAGAACAGACTGGGGGTGGCAGTGGTGCGTGGCCAAGGGAAGCTGGGGAGCAGCTGGTGGATGTACAGGTTGCTTCCAAGATTTAGCTATTTTGATTGTGATCCTATAAACACAGGTGTGCATATGTCACTGCAAGATGGTGATTTCAACCCTTTCAGGAAGATATCTGGAAGGGGAGTAGCTGGGTGGAGTGGAATTCCCAGTTTCAGTTTTTTGAGGAATCTCCATATTGATCTCCAAAGTCGTTGTACCAGTTTACGTTCCCACCAAGTCATGCTGGTGGCTCTGACTGTGGTGGTCATAGCAGTGGTGGTGGAAAAATTTGCTGATGGGGCTGCAGAATGGCTTTGGAGAGGAGGACGGGGGGGTCAAGATCAATGACTTAGATTTCCAGGCTGAACACCTGTGGGCTGCCATTTACTGAGCCCTGGGAAGACTGGGGGGAGGGTTGCTTCACTAGGAAAAATCAAAAGATCTGCTTTGTGCAAGTAAAATTTGAGATGCTAATCAGACAACCAAATGGAGTTGTCAGGGATGCAGTTGAATGTATAGATTTGGAGCTTGGGGGTAGCTGGAGACATCCAAGATGCCAGTGTAAGAGTTAAAGACACAGAGGCGAGATTTCAGGTCCTGGGCCTGGAGATGGTAGGCCAAGAATGGGTACAAGGTGTTAGCCCTGGGACATCCCAGGATTTGGTGGCAAGAAGAGGAGTAGAGACAACAACGAGCACCGAGAAGGATCAAGCTGTGAAGCTTGTGTCTTGAAGCCATGTGATGAAACTGCTTCAGAAATGAGGGGGGTTGGCTAAAACACAGTCGCATTATCGTTGGAAAGTAAGAAAAAGCTTCTTTCCTGCTAGATTCCAGCTGTACCTGTTCTCCAACCTTTATGCAGAATGCAGCTTTCACTGAGCTTCTCTATTCTGAGTTTTACTATATCCTCAGAGAAATACTGAGTCTAAATAAGTGTTTTCACATTCAACATAGAATCAAGTGATACCTATAGGTGCATAGATGGATCCAAAACCCTGCAATAAGACATCACTTAATTAAAAGCATTATAATCAAAGGCACTGGCAAATTCCTGGGGAAGTTCAGGGGAGGGAGATCCTATTTCTACAATATAACATCAAAGAAATCTCTCTGGAGGGAATTTCACTGTTCATGTGGCCATAAGGCAAGGAAAGGGCAGGTCTGAGTGGCCACATGAGCAGGGTTGTAAGGACTGCATTCTAAGGCATGGAGGGGAGAGGTGGGCTTCTGTCTGCTGGAAGCATGAGATACAGGAAGAGAAATAGCAGGGATGCTGCTGGGAAGGAGACTGGGTCCAGAGGTCGTCTACTGAGAACTTTGAATGCCAGGCTATGGAGTTTGGACTTCGTTTAGAGAGCAGTTAGGAACTCTGGAAAGCTTTAAAACAAAGGAGTAAGTGCTTTCCATGGTCTTTAAGAGAGAAGCTTGGCAACCACACACAGCATCAATTGAGGGATTGATAGGGTTTGGAAAGTCCAGAGGCAGAGACCACCTGGGAGACTATTATAATATTTTAGCATTTTGTCAGAGACAGTTTAAAAAATGGTACATGTACTGGGGAATTTCCAGATCTCTTGTTTTGAAGATGTGACACTGTAACAGAAAATGCCCCCCCAGCCAGTATACATCAGTTTCTTAGTTGCCCAGGTAATAGTTCCTTCTCCAGTTCTGGTTGCTTCTGGTCTCTTAGAACAGCTGCTCACTGTGATGCACAGCTGGCCACTATGATGCATGTTCTAAGAACCAGTCCCCAATTGACAAGCCGTTCTGCTTCTGCACTTCCTGTTTGCTTATCCCATAGAGGCCCTAGACTACCAGAGATCAGGGCCTGATATTTTGGGTATGATCCTGATCAGTGCCCATCAATGTAAATAAATCTGCCTCCAAATACTGGGTGTCGTTTCGGTGTTTCTGCTTTCCATTGCAACATCTTCACCATACAAAGGACGCAAACCTAGAAGCCCCGCAGGAAGTGGGGTGTGGTGAGCACATGGGGCGTGGCTGTCTGTGTCCCCACCGTCAGAGTCGGCTAAGGCATCTGGGCAGATGGCTGCAGGCTGGCTGGGTACCCCACCTCTCATCCTGGAGAGGTGGACATGTCCAGAAACATCAGCTGAACGTGGCCTTCGATCCTGATGAAGTTGGTTGGGAAATTTCACCTTTTCCCTGAGGAGTACACTTTCCTTGGTTATTAGGTCTCAGGGTTTGTGTGACCACTTCTGCTGATTATTCTTTGATTACCTGTGCTTAGAACCTAGGTCAGATACTAGCTCAGGGCCATGTTTAAAATGTTCCAAGCCAGAGTAAAATACATGCGTCCTTCCTTGTTCCAAGCAATGCCTCATATACTCCAATAGTGCTGGAACATTTTGTAGTGATAATGAAATGCCGTGGACCTACGGCTGGTCAAATCAAAGTCATGAAGACAATCTTCTTTCCACTTCTGGGCCTTTCTGCTAGATGTGCAAGCCCACATCCTTTCCAGGGGTAGGCTCTCGTGTTCCAGATTCTCCTTCAGTATCTAGCCACATCTAGAAACTTATCTGTTGTACATTTATTGCCTTATAGCGCTATTCTCTATTAGCTATGAGCCTTATATGATTCCAGATGGTGTTGCCTTCTAACTGGAGCTTTCGGAAGATAATTTCTTAACCAAGAGTAATGGTTGCTAGTCAAGGAATACCATCCTTTTTGGAAGGATTTTTTTTTTTTTTTTTCTGTTGGAGACGTTTGGACAATAAATACATCTTTCCATGGAGGTGGCATTTCGTTTGCTTGAAGTGGAGCAGAACATGCTGACTCCACTCTAGAGTTGCATTTAACATCATGCTTCCAATGGAATTGGAGGTCATTCTTCCTTTGCTCTTCATGAAGGTAACTGAATACATGGAATGAAGGAGTGACACACAGATGTGGTGTTTGCCAAAGACTAGTCTGGGAGTTTGGGACGGATTGTCCTACAGAAAGTCTGAGAGTCTCGTGAAGAGGCCTTTCAGACATTGGTGTGAAGGTTGAGCTGTGTCACTTCTCCCAGCTCCAATGAGTCAGTGGAGATGCAGAGCATTTTCAACAGTGCTAAGAAGGAAGACGAAAGTGCTATCAGAGTGTGCGGTCTCAGGGAGCTGAGGTATGAAAATGGGGTGGACATGTGGATGGAAGATAGGCTGCCGCATCATTTACTTATCTGGGGTTTGGGAGTGAGTGCTTCTTTAACTCAGCTCCTTCATCCTTTGCAAGGTTTGGGGGGAGTGCTGCTGACGCCCACTCAGGTGCATGGGAAACATAGAGCCTGGGTTATCAGAACTGATGACAACAGAGTGAAGCAGACCATTCTAGCTTCAGCTTCTCTGAAGCCACATCTTCGGCGGGCTCATCAGGCCACTGTGCAGTGAGTGGGCAGGCCTGGACTTCCTGTCATAGCCACGGTGCAGTGAGTGGGCAGGCCCGGACTTCCGGTCATAGCCACGGTGCAGTGAGTGGGCAGGCCTGGACTTCCGGTCATAGCCACGGTGCAGTGAGTGGGCAGGCCCGGACTTCCGGTCATAGCCACGGTGCAGTGAGTGGGCAGGCCCGGACTTCCCGTCATAGCCGCTGTGCAGTGAGTGGGCAGGCCCGGACTTCCCGTCATAGCCACGGTGCAGTGAGTGGGCAGGCCCGGACTTCCCGTCATAGCCACGGTGCAGTGAGTGGGCAGGCCCGGACTTCCGGTCATAGCCACGGTGCAGTGAGTGGGCAGGCCCGGACTTCCCGTCATAGCCGCTGTGCAGTGAGTGGGCAGGCCCGGACTTCCCAACATAGCCGCTGTGCAGTGAGTGGGCAGGCCCGGACTTCCCGTCATAGCCACGGTGCAGTGAGTGGGCAGGCCCGGACTTCCCGTCATAGCCACGGTGCAGTGAGTGGGCAGGCCCGGACTTCCGGTCATAGCCACGGTGCAGTGAGTGGGCAGGCCCGGACTTCCCGTCATAGCCACGGTGCAGTGAGTGGGCAGGCCCGGACTTCCCGTCATAGCCACGGTGCAGTGAGTGGGCAGGCCCGGACTTCCCGTCATAGCCACGGTGCAGTGAGTGGGCAGGCCCGGACTTCCCGGCATAGCCACGGTGCAGTGAGTGGGCAGGCCCGGACTTCCGGTCATAGCCACGGTGCAGTGAGTGGGCAGGCCCGGACTTCCCGTCATAGCCACGGTGCAGTGAGTGGGCAGGCCCGGACTTCCCGTCATAGTTGCTGTGCAGTGAGTGGGCAGGCCCGGACTTCCCGTCATAGCCACGGTGCAGTGAGTGGGCAGGCCCGGACTTCCCGTCATAGCCACGGTGCAGTGAGTGGGCAGGCCCGGACTTCCCGGCATAGCCACGGTGCAGTGAGTGGGCAGGCCCGGACTTCCCGTCATAGCCACGGTGCAGTGAGTGGGCAGGCCCGGACTTCCCGGCATAGCCACGGTGCAGTGAGTGGGCAGGCCCGGACTTCTTTCATAGCTCCTGTTAGTCACTGAAGCCAGCTTGTTCAGATTCTCTTCTCTTTCCTAGTCTGGTTCCGTCTCTCAGTTCAGTTCATTTAGGTCTCTAGGATTTTTGAGGACTCTTTTTTCCTTTTCAGGAATATTTAACCTATTTATATATTTCAAAATTAATTTTATTCCATAAATTAGAAGTGAGCGAAATAACATTTGTAAGAGTCTTTTGGAAAACTTTAGTATTTAACTGTTATAGTTTAAGAATCAAGAATTGCAGCTCAGAGATTCTTACTATCTCCCATCACATTTTTGATTGTTAATCAAATATTCTATGTCTGTTAATTTCCTAAAAATCAAGATTTTTTCCTATCCTATTTTTAAAATGTAAAACCTGTTCATTTTTATGCTCACCATGTCCTCATTATCTCTTCTAGTTCCTGAAACTGCTCCTTTTATTAGGAATATCGAGAGCTCCGGCCCTGACACTGTGGAAGTCAGTTGGACTCCACCCCAATTCCCAGGTGGACCTATTTTGGGTTATAATTTAAGGCTGATCAGCAAAAATAATAAATTTGATTCAGGGACACAGAGAACCAGTTTCCAGTTTTATTCTACTCTTCCAAATACCACCTACAGGTAAGAATTAAATGTTGCAGAGGAATATTTAGCCAGCATGGCTGCACACATGATGATTAAAAATATTTTAAAATATCACTTAAAAAGTTTAAATGTCTTTTAAGACTTTTCATTAACTCTGGTATTGGGTTGGAATTGGTTTTTCTTTTTTCTATGCATATGGAAGTTAAGTAGTACAAAATGTCAAGTGTTATTTTATTTAGTGAATCCTTAATAAATAAGAGCCAATAAAGACATCATAATCGCCAGGAATGTTGTTCTCATTGGATCCAACATGAAAAAGGTTAGGAGGTTAAACTCTGTCAATGGTATTTTCAGTAACCACTGGGATTATTTTATTATTGTTACTTGTCTAGAACTCACCAGAGCCTCTTTAAATTAGGGGAGGACCGGGGTCATGCTGATAGCAGAGTTGGGGTGTTGACCTCAGTGACCCTGAACTGTTCTATGGGGAATGTAAACAAGGGTGTGATTGATGGTCATTTTAGTGCTGGGTAGTGGCACTAAGAAATGAGATATATGCGTTGCCACATCGTCCTTTAAGTAGAAACCTTATTGCTCCTTCTTTTTTTTCCTCATGCTCACACTGTGCCATGTGAAACACATCTCTCTAAATTGTTTTTGGAATAGGTTTTTTGTTGCAGCAGTAAATGAAGTTGGTGAGGGGCCAGAAGCAGAATCTAGCATTACCACCTCATCCCTCACAGGTATGGCCCAGGGCTGCTCTTCTGTTTAATGTTGGTATATGTTTGCAATGCATAACAATTATATTCATTTGGGGGAACTGATACAAACACATATCAAATCTTTGTCATTTTTACTTTCCCTTCTCCTCTGCCAACTCCTCTCCCATTTTCTTATCCCCTTCCCATCTCTACAGTCTACTTCCCTGTTTCCTACCATCTCTCCTTTATTTTGCTCTTTAAATTATTTAAATTTTGGGTTTTTCATATAAGATAAACTATGCGATATTTATTCTTCCATGTCTAATTTATTTAAATTAACATTGTGGTCTTAAAATCAATCTATATTTGTACAAACGACTCAAATATATCCTTCTTTATAGCAGAGAAGTACTCCATGGTGTATAAATACCACCTTTTCTTTATCAGTTCATCTGTTGGTGGGCATATAGGCCATTTCCATAATTTAGCTGTTGTGAATTGTGCTGCTGTAAACATGGGGGATGCATGTATCAGTATAATACAATGACTTTAACTCTTTCAGGAAGATATGCAGAGAAGGAATAGCTGGATCAAATGGAAATTATATTTTTAGTTTTTTGAGGAATCTTTGTACTGATTTCCATAGTGGTTGTACTAGATTACATTCTCTCCAACACTGTGGAAGGGTTCTTTTTCCCCACACCCTCACTAGCATTTTTTGTTTTTTGAGTCCTTGATGATAGACATTCTTACTGGAGTAAAATAGAATCTCAATGCTGTTTTAATTTGCATTTCTCTGATGGCCAAAGATGCTAAACATTGTTCATGTTCTTCTAGGCCATTTATACTTCTTTTTCGAGAAGAATTTGTTCATTTCAATTATTCATTTTTTGATTGGGTCTTTTAATTTTTTGGATCTACTTTTTAAGTTCTTATGTACTCTAGATATTAGTTCTTTGTCTGAGGAGTAGTTGGCAAAACTTTTCCCATTCTGTACGTTGTCTCTTCACTCTGTTGGTTGTTTTCTTTGCTGTGCAGGAGTGTTGTAAATTGATATAATCATATTTGTTGATTCTTGATATTACTGTACGTCTTGTGCAATTGGGGTCATAGTCAGAAAGTTCTTGCCTATACTTATGTCTTCAGGAGTTTTACATATTTTATCCTTTAGCAGATTCAGTGTTTCTGCTTTTATATCTAAGTCTTTGATCCATTTTATTTTGATTTTAGTACAGCGAGAGATATGGATGATTCATTCTTCTTCATAGGGATAACCAGTTTTCCCAGCACCACTTGTTAAAGAGGCTGTCTTTTCTTGAGGGTATGTTTTTTAGTCCCTTTGTCAAAAATAAGACGGATAAAGGTGCATAAGGTTGTTTTTGTATCTTCAATTCTATTCCATTGGGCAGTGTGTCTATTTTTGTACTAGTACCATGCTGTTTTTATTACTATACTTTGTAGTATAACTTGAAATCCAGGATTGTAATATCCTCTGCTTTGTTGTTGGGCTTGCTTTGGGCTACTTGGGTCTCTTCTGATTTCATATACATTTTAGGATTGTTTTTTCTAGCTCTGGAAGAATGCTGTTGGCATTTTTATTGGAATTGCATTAAATCTACATATGTATTATTTGTGGTAATAAGGCCATTTTGACAATATAGGTTTTACCTAACCAAGAACAAGAGATGTGTTTCTATATTCTAAGGTCTTCTTAAATCTTTTTTTTTTCTCAGAGTACTAAAAATTTTATTACAGAAGTTTTTTACTTCCTTGGTTAGGTTAATTCCTAGGTATTTAATTGTTTTGAAGCTACTGTGAATGAGATTGTTTTCCCACTTTGTCAGTGGGTTTGTTATTAGTGTACAGGAATGCTACTGATTTTGTGTGTTGATTTTGTATCCTGCTACTTTGCTGAATTGCTTATTAGTTCTAAGAGATTTCTGGTGGGTTTTTTGGGTCTTATATGTAAGGGATTATATCATCTGCAAAAAAGGATAATTTAACTTCTTTTATTCCCATTCATGTCCCTTTTCTTTCTTTCTCTTGCCTGATTTCTCTGACTAAAGTTTCAAGTGCCATCTTGAACAGGAGTAATGAGATTGGACACCCTTGTCTTGTTCTGGATTTTAGAGGGAATTCTTTTAGCTTTTCCCCATTTGATATGATGTTGACAGTGGGTTTATCAGAAATGGCTTTCATTCAGTTGAGGTTAGAAATATACCTGTTTTCTTCAGGGCTTTCATCATGAATGGATTTTTTTTTTTTTTTTTTTTTTTTTTTTTTTTATGTGGGTACCAGGAGTCGACCTCAGGACCTCACGCTTGCCGGGCAGGTGCTTATGCTGCTGAGCCATCTCACTGGCCCTGGATGTTTGATTTTGTCAAAGGCTTTTTCTGCTTCTATTGAGATGATCATGTGATTTTTATCTTCATTTCTGTTTATGTGGTGTACTATATTTATTAATTTATGTAATTGAATCATCCTAGCATCCTTGGGATGAAGGCAACTTGTTCTGATATATAATTTTTTTAATGGTTTGTTATATTTCATTTGCAGGTAATTGTTAAGCATTTTTGGATTTATTTTCATTAAGAAAATTGGCCTGTAGTTTTCTTTTTGTTGAATTCCTGTCCAGTTTTGATATCAGGGTAATGCTAGCTTCAAGGAATGAGTTTGTCAATGTTCCTTTCCTTTCATTTTCATAGAAAAGTTTGAAGAGTATTGTTGTTAGTTCTTTCCTGAAGTTCTGGTAAAATTCAGAGGTGAATCTATTAGGTCCTGGGCTTTTTTTAGTTAGTAGGGTTTTTATTACTACCTCTGTTTCATTGCCTATTATTTTTCTGTTAAGAGTTTTTATAGTTTTTGGTTCAGTTTTGGTCATCCATATGTGTCTAGGAATTTATCCATTTCTTCTAAATTCTCAAATTTATTGAAATATAAATTTTCAAGACAATTTCTTAGAATCCTTTGGCTTTTGGCAGTGCCCATTGTGATTTTACCTTTGTATTTCTAATTGCATTGGTATGTGGTCTTTTCTTTCCTTTGTGTAAGTTTTGCCAAGAGTTTGTCAATCTTGTTCATCCTTTCAAAGAACCAACTCTTTGATTCATTGGCCCTTTATATTATTTTCTTAGTCTAAATTTTATTAATTTCTGCTCTGATCTTTAAATTAATTTCCTTCTACAAGTTTTTAATTTGGATTGCTCTTTTTTTCTAGTACCTTGGGATGCATCATTAGGTTATTTATTTTGGTTTGCTCTGTTTTTTTAAATATAGACATTTACAGCTATAACTTCCTCTTAGAACCGCTTTCATTGTGTCCCATGGGTTTTGGTATGTCGTGCTTCCATTATTATTTGATTCTAGGAACATCTTAATTTCTTCTCTGATCCATTGATATTCAAGAGTATATTATTTAACCTCCATGTGTTCGCATTGTTTCTGTGGTTTCTTTTGTTGTTGATTTCTAGTTTCATTCCTCTATGATCTGGTAGTATGCAAGAGATTATTCAATTGTTTTGTATTTATTTACGCTTGTTTTATGGCCTAAGATATGGTCTATTTTAGAGAAAGTTCTCTGTGCTGCTGAGAAAAGCATGTATTCTGTTGTTGGATGAAACACTCTGTAGATATCTTTAAGTCAATTTGTCCAATGATATGGTTGAACTCTGATGTTTCTTTGTTGATTTTTTTTTTTTTTTCTGGTTGACCTATTTGTGAGAGTAGGGTATGGAAGTCTCCTGCTAGGATTGTATTTGTGTCTCTTTGTCCTTTTATGTTCAGTAGTTTTGTTTTACGAAATTGGATATATGTATTATATATGTACTTGTTATCTCTTCTTTGTTCCCTTTACCAATATATACTGACCTTTGTTTCTTCTGATTAGTTTTGGCTTGAAGTTCACTGTTTCTGAAAGTAGGACAGCTGCTGCTTGTTGCTTTCAGGCTCAAGTTGCATGGAATATCATTTTCCATCATTTTAATTTTAGTTTATGTGCTCCTTTGTAGATGAGGTGTGTCTCTTACCACCAGTATATTGTGGGGTTTTGTTTTTTGATCCAGTCTGCCAGTGTGTGTCTTTTGATCAGTGAGTTACGACCATGGACATAGTATTGTTATTGAAAGGTATATACTGATTCCTGTCATTGCATTATTTTTCCAGGGCTGATTTCTTTTTTAATTCTTTTTTATTAACTAGTCTCTCACTTAGATATGTTTTTTCCTTTGGGCTCTTTGGTGATGTTGGCCTAGCTGTTTCTAGGATCCTTTAGGTGCTTTCTGTATTGCTGATTTGGTGGTAATACATTTCTTTAGGTTCTCTTTGTTGTGGATTCTTTATTTCTTCTTCAATTTTGAAGGGTAATATTGCAGGGTATAGTAATTTGGGTTGGGAATTGTTTTCCTTTAGGGTTTGAAAACTTTGCTCCAAGATCTCTTGGTCTTTAAATTTTTTTTTTTGAGAAATATGGTATTATTCTGATAGGCTTGCCTTTATAGATTACTTGATATTTTTCTGCAACAGCTTTTTTTTTTTTTTGTGGGTACCGGGGGTCGACCTCAGGACCTCGCACGCCAGCAGGCGCCCGTGCCACTGAGCGATATCAACGGCCCTTTATCGTATGTGGGTTCCGGGAGTCGAACTCGGGCCCTCGCACTTGCCAGGCAGGCGCTTACACCGCTGAGCCATCTCACCGGCCCCTGCAACAGCTTTTAATATTCTGTCTTTGTGCTAAATTTCTGGGATTTTGACTATGATGTGTTGTGGAGAGGTTCTTTTCTGGTTGTAGCTATTTGGAGTTTCATATGCCTTATTTATCTGGCTTTTCATTTCTTTTCCTAGGTTTGGAAAATTTTCTACTATGATATCAGTGCATACTTTAAAAAAATCTTTGGTGTCATCTAACTTTTCCTCAACTCCTATAATTCTCGGATTTTTTTTTTTTGAGTCATCTAGCAGATATTAGATCCAGCTTTCCTCATGTCTTGTTTTTAAGGTTTCACTGAGTATGTGATCTACTACATCAATCTTGTCCAGGTTCTCATGTCTTCCCTCAGACTGGTCATTCCTGTTGCCCGTATATTCAACAGAATTTTTCATATCAGGATTTCTCCTTGATTCCTTTTTGTAATCTTCGATTATTTACTAAATTGGTCATCTTGCACTGTCTTCGTCATTTCAATCAAGTTTTTGTTTCTTCTTTAAGCTTGTTAAATATTTTATTAATGAGATACTTTATCTGTTTGTATATCCTCTTTAAGATCACTGAGCATCTTATAAATTTGCTCATTAGTTTCTTCTTTGATTTCTCCAAACATTTTAACCATTTGGTTTTCAAGTTCTTTGTAAAAAAACCTCCTCTATTTCAGTGTTCACAAGACCAACTTTTCGCAGCTAAGAGCATTTGGAGGCATTTTGTTGCCTTGTTTTCCATATTTCTCTTGTTTTTGTGCTGAGGGTTGAAGATCAGTTAGGGCAGAAAACTCACTACTGTGGAGATTCCTTTATTTAGTATATTTCTCCCTGCGATGTGACCTTGGCTTTGTTTATGTTCTGGTGATTATGCACCAATTCAATCCATTCAACATAATAGGATCCATCTATCAGTGGCCATTGCTTCGCAAAGAAAAAACAATCACCAGTTATAACAGCATGTGAATCCTCATATAGTCAATCATATATGAATCATATAATTTAAAACTTATTTTAACAAATTCACAGTTTTTTGAGTAACCCAGGGAGACAGTGCCATAATACTGAGGACAAGTATGCTGGGATATTGAAGATCAGTGAAGGAGAAAGGAAGAAAAAAAATCAAGAAAATTGTTCAGAAAGCAGAAAAGAAAACAGATAATAGCAAATGAAAGAAAGAAAAGATGTAGGACTCTGGTGATATTTTTATGTCATGGATGGAGTGAGAAAAGGGAGTTTGAGAAGTCATTTGTAGGGATGGAGAAAAAGAAGAGATGGGTAAGTAGAACTGGATGATGGGGGAAGTTGTAAGAGGGCCAGAACCAATTAATATGCTGGTGGAAAGCTTGTGTTGGAATCTACCATACACAATTTTTTTGTCATACATAGGTCATACATGACATGACCATGAAACAACTATCTAAACTAAAGCACTAATTCTTATTCTCCATTTTGCATATACAAACACTTCACATATATATATATATATATATATGTACTGTATATATATATATATACTGTATATATATATATATATATATATATATATATATACAGATGAGAGGAGAAAAAAAATACCCCACACACATACAAAGACATAAAAGTAAAGAATCCACTCAGTCTGAATTCAACCCCTGTGCTCTTCATCCTTAATTCAAAAGTGGAGAGGCCTGGTTATGAGGCAGTTGGGCTGAACTCCCACCCTCTGTGGTTGTGGTTAGGAGACTGATTATTCAGCTTGTTCCCCTCCCACAATTTGGTCTCTCGCCCACCAGTGAAGGAAGGGGCTAGGGGCCGGGTGGACAGCTGAGCCTACTTCTCATTCTCTGTGCAAGCAGAAGTCTGCTAGGTTTCACCTGCTGTCTGGTGGGCGTGACTAGCCAGAGGTTTTGATCTCTGTCACCTTCAATTATATGGGGTGGGATACAGCAGGACTGGTCAAGCATCTGGTCTACCACTGATATCTAAAGGGGCTTCCTCCATCTCTAACCCCTTCTCTTCATGCTAATCCCATAGAGGGTGGAGACTGAGTTAGGATCAGTGAGCCCCAGGGACAGAAAGGAACAAAGATACAGTCCTGGTTAGGCATCTGGAACCAGTCATTGTGGGATCTGTGAGACAGTGAGTTGCAGGAGTGCACAGCAAGTGTGACTGGTATGATCTAGAGTGGAGAAAAGATATTGGAACAGGACCAGAGTGGTCACTCTCCCACTGCCCCTTAAATGACAAGCTCTGTTTCCATGTGGGATCCTACCTTCCACCTGCCCTCTAAACACCGCAGAGCTTGGCAACTGTGCAGGATCCACCCCAACACCCACCAAAAGCTGCTGAGCTCAGCGACCTTGCCAGCTCCCTCTCATGGGCCCTGAAACACTACTGAAGCCAAGGGGCTGGAAATACTATTGGAGAAGCCCAGAAAGAGAGTCTGGAGCAGGCAGAAAGCTGGAGAAGGTGGTGGGGTCAGAAGGTGTTGCACAGGGCACTAACCTGGAGAAGCATAGAAAGAGCAGACAGGAAATTTGCTCCTTTGTTCCACAGGAATGAAAAGCAGGAAAAGTGGATCCTTGGGTTATCTGGTAGACCTCAAGATACTGCCTCTTTTACCCAAATGGATGTTGTCTTTTGGGTACTGGATAAGTTTTTATTTTAAAGTGAACCTAAGTACCTGACAAATGGAAGTGTTTAGGTTGAAAGTTTTCACATTAGAATTTAAAAAACGTGAGAAATTTAAAGATTTAAAAAATGTCTTTAAACTCTTAGTGTCAGTTTAAACCTGTAGTGTTGTGACTTACATTTACACATTTGGGGATACACAAAACCTTTCTGTCCTAAACCCCATTTTATATTAGGTATTGTCCTATCAGACATCTTTGTCCCAGTCTTTTTAATGTTTTTAAGTATATATGGATTTTAAAAATTTACGTTTTCCATTTTGAATATTCAATCTGTCAAATTATCTTTTGTTATTATTTTGTAAGTACTCGCTATTTTTATTTCTTATTTTAAAAAGAAGAAAAAATAAAACAGAATTTCAAAACAAGATAATAGGAGAGTAACAATAATACATTGTGTGTTGTTGTCTTCAGAGTAGTCACTCAGTGTACAAGATATAGCCATGAAATATTGTCCAAACAATATTAGCACAAACCTTTCTTTTCAATGAACTAATAGAAACCAGCTGTATAACTATCTTAACTATCTTCTGTATATATACATATATATTTATATATATATTTTTCCTTTTCCCTTCCTTTCCTCTTTTCCCCATGTACTCTCTTTTTAGATTTTAGTATTCTAACCATTGCTTTGGGTGGTTGAATACTTCCTATATTATGCCTATGTGAACAAGATAACACATGAAAAGGCTTTCTAAGAAGCACTAGACATTTTTTTTTTTTTTGGAAACTTGTAAAAGTTTTGAACAATACTCAAGGACTCAGAATTCTAGGAGTCTGTTTTCTCTTTTCACCAGAACTCCATTTGTTAACCTGCCCCTGCCCCCTTACTCTTACCTGCACAAGCTTATGTTAGTGGATATTGACTTTTGGTTAACACCAACCTCTAGGTTTTGGGAGGCTGTTCTTACACTCTGGGAAAGGAGAGTATTTTTGTTATACAAGAGGTGTGTCCAAAGGGCAAGTTAAATATAGAGTAGGGGTAAGGCTGTGATGTGATTATCACATGCCATTTCTTCATTGCTCTCGAAGTGTCCATTACCTATGGACCCTGCTTTGGTCTCCAGCTGAACAGGATCAGATTTCATCCTTCAAGAACATTTCTCCTGCCTCAAAGGGAGAGATGTTGAAGACAATTCAGAGACCACCATTGTCTGTCAGTGTGTGTGGGCCTAGCTTCTGGCCAGGGCTGGACCACATCCACTCAGCAGATTTTCAAGGTTGGGGCTAACTGACTGATGCCCTCCTGGAGGAAGGATACTTAGGAGCACACACACACGAGTGCTGCTTGATAGCCACTGTATTTTCTCCCCCCACCCTATTATGGAATAATGTGTGTTAATACCACACATGAAATGCCCCAGTGCCTTCAGAGAAAATCTGACCATTCTCGTTCTTAAGTAGGGATTTGTGTTAGTGTGCATACTGTCTGTTAATCATGCTGTTTTTCAGTTCAAGAAGAGGAGCAGTGGCTCTTTTTATCCAGAAAAATGTCTCTAAGAAAGAGGTCTCTAAAACACTTAGTAGATGAAGCACATTGTCTTTGGTCAGATGCTATACACCATAATATTACAGGTGAGTACAATAGAAATACTTTCTCAGTATGAAAAGAAAGACGTGAAATTTCTAGAAGAAATAATTCTAGCATACAGGAATATTAAAAATACTTTTGGACCTGGAAGTGTAGCTCAAGTACAGCATGTGCTTAGCATGCATGAGGCCTGGGGTCCAACCTTCAGCACCAAAACGAACCAAAAACAAAATGCCACAAACCAAGAAAACTGTCTTTCTGATATTTATAGAATATACTACTTTAAATTCTTCTAAAAATATTATTCTATATATGTTGGACAAATTTAGAAGAATATATTCTTCAAGAAGAGGATTTCCGTTTTAATCTTTATTAAATATTTTAAAATTTCTTTTTCATGAAGTTTTTCTTGTCCTGCTGCTACATAATAATGTACATGCATGGCTCTTCTAGGTATATCAGCTCATGTGCACCGGCAAGTTGTTTATTTCTCTGAGGGGACTCTCATATGGATGAAGGAGGCTGCCCATATGTCTAATGTGTCTGACCTGAGAGTGTTTTACAGAGGTCCGGGTCTGATTTCTTCCATCTCCGCAGACTGGCTTTACCAGAGAATGTATTTCATCATGAATGAGCTGGTTAGTTTGAGAATTTAAAATGAATAACTGACTATTGAGACTGATGCACATATCTTGGTACATGTACCACTCAGCATAATTCTCTCATTAAATACCTACTCAGTGAGTACGTACTTACTTTAGACACTAGGTTAGCAATGAATCATAGCTCTGGTCTGCAGGAGTCTAGCTTTTACCTAGTACTAGTTCTGGCCTGCCATTAAGTCATCTTTATTCACAATTTTCCAGAGTCATGAGCTTGTATTAATCATAATTCTTCTGCCATAATATAGTGGTGGTACCTGTGTTATCATTAGGTGAACTGCCTATCATGACTGTAGTCAGCTGCAAGCATCTGTTATACATTATTATATGATAACCAGGGATAAATTTAGTAGGTTTCTACTGAGTTTTACGTTTCAATTCTCTCTCTTTGGAAGGTAAAATCTCGTCACAATGGGTAAAGGCAGTCATTAGAGCTGGAAGCTCATAAGCCTGGTTACAGTTTAAATGTTAAAAATAGATGGGTGCCTCCATAAGCTGGGAAACAGAGATGGTATTTCATTGATGCCTACAGGATATAAACTCACTAGGATATAGGATACGTAAGTCTTTTAAGGGTTTCTTTTCTTTTGAGAGTGCTTAGTGATTAGCACAATGCTAAGCATGGAACAGCTTCTTGGGAAATGCTTGTTGGCCAAATTGAACACTAACAGACATGAATCCTTCTGATGTATTTCTGATTCTCTAGGTATATGTCTGTGATTTAGAGAACTGCTCAAACCTTGAGGAAATTACCCCACCCTCTATTATCACACCTCAAAAACTTGTGGCTGATGCCTACAATGGGTAAGTGTCAGGCTTGTGTGCATGGGTCTCTTCCATTGTTGAAAATCTTGGTGAAATTTGCTTGCTAATGAACTTGTAGCACCAGATGAGCTCATCTGTGCATCTTATTTCAGGTGTATTCAAGTACATTTCCAAGCAAACTTTTCATTCCAAAGAACCAGAAGAACATTTCTTTCAAACTTGATAAACTCCTCCTCTACAGCAAAATATAGGTATACAGGAAAGACTTTTGCCAGAGGCTGAGGAACCTGAGTTCTAGCCTGGCATTGTCACCCTCAGCACCTCATTGTCCCCTCAGCGCTCCTGGTGAGAAGCCCCTTGATTGCCTGCACACCTTTGCTAAGCAGTCCTCTCCCTGATCTGCTTCTCTTGTCAGGAAAGCTACTGGCCTCCATCCTTAGGAGACAGAATTTTATGGTTAACTACTAGCACAGTTTTTAATAACAGCATTTTTCTCTCCTTTCACAAAAGAAATGGACACATCTGAGCTCAGTTTTGGTACAAAACTGTGGTAGGATCTCGGACGAAGAACTCCGTGACTGTTTATCTAACCATATAGAGAAGATAATAGCCAGTTGGGTTATTTTCAGATTAAATAAGGTATTCACTGTGAATAGATTTTGTGAACCCCTAGTGTACATGCATGTGAAAGACAAAAACATAGCAAGTTATTTTGGGGCTATAAGTTTTAAAATATATTCAGATAATAACAAGTTAGAGACCAATAACCAAGGCCAATGTGGGTAAAATTAAACATTTTTTCTTTCCTGTAGGAATAAAGTTGTTTTCATTTTGCATGAAAAAAAAATAGCTCATAAAATTTTATTTTAAATAAACTGATTTTAAAAAATAAACCGATTTTCTTGAAAAAATATTATTCATTATTGATTTAAAAATCAAACTTTTCTGTTCATATGCTTTTGAATTTTACTAGATTCATTTTAATTTTAGGTTTGAGTGAATTACTGAATTATAGAATATTTTTAAAAATCCTGTGAAGTAGGGCAAGTGCTTTGGATGCTCTAGAACGTATTTATAAAGGTCTAAGATCCTATGAAATGTAACCTCGCTGTTGGCAATTACATAAAATGACTCATTCTGAGGATAATGAACTTTATGCACTAAGTCAATTCTTCAAAGATATCTTAGTGAGAAATTCAGTGGCTTTTCCCCCCAGTAAGATATGATAAAATTAATTTGTGCTTAGATTTTGAAATGTGACTAGAAATAATCATGATAACTAGTATTTATACTAATGTGTTTATCCTCATGTGCTTCTAAGTGTATTACTTCCAATAATTCATTTTATCCTTGTTCAACGCTATGAGAAATCTGCTCTCACTGGGTATGAGGGAAGTGAAGCCCAGGTTGATTTAGTAACTGTCCAAGAAGCTGTTTTACAGTGGAATCAGGACTGGGCATCTTGCACCAGAGCTGGTTTCCTAATCATCTCCCTGGACCAGGACAGGAGAATTTCTGTAAAAACCAGCACATCACTCTTGGCAGCAGTTTTTCAAGGTGTTCTCACAGTACATCTCGTCTACCTGGCATTGTGCCGTCATTTCCGCACAGTTGAAGATTCTGTCACTGAGCCTCTGCTTGCTGTCACCTCTTAATCTTCTCTCCTTGTGTCCTTGGTCTCTCATCCTTGCTGTTTCTTCTCCCCACTGTCCACCTTCTCCCACTCCCCAGCTCTCCTCTCCTTCTCCTTCTTTTTCCCTTCCAAAGCAGTGATCAGGGTTAAAGGTCTGCACTGCTCCTTGCTTTATACAAGAATTGTGCATCTTTACTCTAGATATATTTCCCTTTATCTACTCTGAAGTTCTTCCAAATTCCATTAATGGTTTTGAATTTGGGAAGAACCATTTTTTTTTAACCTGCTGTACTCTCCCTTAAGAAAAAAATGTAGCTTTGTATCTCAAAATGCAGCTTATATTTCAAGATATGACTTTAGCATATAGATAAAGATTTGGAATGGTCAACAAGAGGACTAACAATGGACTGAATAATGTCAGGAAAATGACTTGTCAGTTGTGGTGGAGGCAGGAATGCTGCCAAACCACTGGGTCGTAATAACAGGAATTTATGAAGTAAAAGTATACTTTTGCTAGCATCTGTATTTGTGACCACAAATTCTAAATTAAGTACCTGCAAATGAATGATTTTATAGTTTAGGTAAAAATCTATTTCCAGATCTGATTATCAGGGAACTATATTCGTGGTACGCTTTCTTTTTCATTATTAAGAGATTGCTTGTCTTATTACCATGGGGTTCTGCTTCAGATTGGATCTGTTTTTTTAACTCTTCCATTGACTCCTTTCTCCTGATTGCTGGGTGGTCTTGGCCAATTGCTTTGGTCACTTGTGGGTTATTTCTTCTTGGTTTGTTAAAATCAAACATTTACAATTTCCCAACTCAATTGTAGATATTTGAAAACCATGTAGACCACTCCAAATGCTAAGTAGTTATGCTAGTTATAGCAAAATGATAACAGTGTATTTAGAAAGTGAATTAGTTTAAATGTTTTGCTTTTTTCCACTTATTATTCATAATGCATGAGAAAATGTATTGATGGAATTAGACTTAAGAAATATGTGTATTGTAGAGGAAAGTGCTTTACAGTAAATAACATATTTAGCCATGTAGTTTTTGTACAACATGTTTTGCTTTGAAATCTTGAAAGACTATTTCTGTTCTTAAATTCCGTGGTTCCTTAAAAACCCACCTATAATAGAGACTAAACATTACAAGTGAGGCTAAAATTTTCCAATCTTCCAACTTCTGACTTAAATGAGTGGAGCATATCTTTACTAATGACCTTTACCCTTTTGCACCTTGGAGAATGTGTGGCTCCAGAGATATTTGGCTCTGGTTGTGCAACAGGTTAAAGCAATTAGCCAAGTAGACGACTCATCTGCCCTTGCACTGAATCACGCCAGGCTTCTTTTGCTTCCATATCAGGTACATCTTTTATCTCCTGAGAGATGGCATTTACAGAGTCGATCTCCCTAGGCCATCTGGCAGAGATGCCAAGCCTGTGCACATTGTGGAGAGCTGTATGTTAAAGGATTTTGCAATAAAACCACAGTCTAAGCGGATCATTTACTTCAACGACACCACCCAAGTCTTCATGTCAACATTTCTAGATGGCTCTGCTGCCCATCCTGTCCTACCTCAGTTTCCCTTTGCTGATGTGCAGAGCTTTGCTTGTGAAAACAATGACTTCCTTGTGACAGATGGCAAGGCCATTTTCCAACAGGACTCCATGTCTTTTAATGAGTTTATTGTGGGATGTGACCTGAGTCACATAGAAGAATTTGGGTTTGGTAACTTGGTCATCTTTGGTTCCTCCACCCAGCCACACCCTGTCCCACACCACCCAAGGGACGTCTCCGTGCTGTTTGGGTCTTACCAGGCCCTTGTTCAATGGAAGCCTCCTGCCCTCCCCATTGGAGCCAGTGAGTACCCTGTCATCAGGATTGGGTGCGGATCTCCTGGAAGGAGGGGGACTTGGACTGCATGGAACTGCGATTCAGTTTTTTTTTTTTGTGGGTACCGGGGGTTGAACTCAGGACCTTGTGTGCCAGCAGGCACCCGTGCCTCTGAGTGATATCACCGGCCCTTTTTTCATATGTGGGTACCGGGAGTTGAACTCAGGACCTCGTGCTTGCCAGGCAGGCGCTTATGCCGCTGAGCTATCTCACCAGCCCTGGGATTCACTTTTGAGAGCCCACATACAGTCAGTCATCAACCAGAAGCAACTACTTAGCTTAAAAAAATTTTTTTTAACAATTGCTTTTCATTTAATAATTTTGCAGTAGGGGAATCTCCCAACAGAATAGTTTCACAATTTATTGAGGATCTACTAGGACCTCAAATCTGACATATTAGTCAGAGTGACTATATGAACCAGAGGGATAGACTACTCGGGCTGAGATCATGCATGAATTTGAATAACTTCCTAAAACTCTCTGAATTTAAATCTCTGTCTCTTAGAGAGGCAGTGTGTGTAGTGGGTCAGCAGGTAGGCTCTGGAGCCAGCCTGCATGGATTTAGTACTGATCTTGCCAGCAAAATTACCTTACGCAAGTGACCTTAGTGACAGTGGAATGACCTTGGGCAGCTTACTTAACCACTTTGTGCCTGGGTTTCCTTTGCACACTGCAATGAATAAGTGTATTAATTAAATCTTTGTGTGGAACTGTCATACAGATCGAATTAGGGTGCAAGAGAAGAACGGTTAGAGCAGTATCTAGCACAGAGGTCAGCAAACTTTTTAGTGAAGGAAAAGCCAGACAGTAAATAATTTCAGCTTTGTAAGAAAGATAGTCTCTGTCAGTTACTCAACCCTGCTTTGTAGCATGGAACAGCCACAGACAACGTGTAAATAAATAACTGACGCTGTGTGTAGTACAGCTGTACTTACAGAAATAGGCAGTGGGCCAGATTTGGCCTGCAGGCTGTGGTTTTCCACCCCCGGTCCACTAGGCAGTAGTATTTAGTCAACTCTGGCTACTTTTTATTTTAAGACAAAATGAATTATGCCTGTCTGTTGCATTCTCAAAAATGGCAAGATGAATAGGCACTTTCCCTGCATATTGATTGGGCTTCTTGAGGTCCTATGTGAACCTCAGGAAATGCACTGGAGATTCTCCATTAAGCATTTTTATGAAGAACCTGGTTATACCTAGCAGCATGACAGAGAGCACTCTGACAATCCTATGTAGCCATGAAACTCTGATGGAAGGACAATCTAATTGTTGTGACAATGTCTCCTTCAATAGAGGAAAATGAGCAGCACAGGAGGAATGGACATGGTCCTAGCCTTATCACCCAGTGACCTGATGACTAGTTGGATAATGGGCATTGGGGAGGAGGCTGGTGATGGATATGTTGACAATCCTTAGTTTACCCTTGCTGATGTCATCCTCGTCAGTGACATTGTTGAACTCTTCTCTTTAGGCCCTTCCGCCTGGCAGAACTGGACTTACGAGGTGCAGGTATCAACCCATGACCTTCCTGAGTTTACTCGAACTTTCTCTAACATACAGGGAGTCATGCTTAACATATCTGGGCTGCAGAGTGCTATGAAATACAAGATTTCTGTGAGAGCAAGTTCTCCCAAGGGGGGAGGTCCCTGGTCAGAGCCCTCGGTGGGTACGACCCTGATGCCAGGTAAAAAATGTTATGTTTTTAGGGAATAATTCTGACAAAAAATCCTTTAAAATTCCTTGCCTCCAATGTGATGAAGAAATTAGAATAGAGGTATTGACCTCTTGGGATGTGTTTTTACCTGCTATTAGGAAAGCAAATAAATCAGTGTGGTATTTGTCTTTCTAACTTAGTATTTTAGTTTCGGAAGTACATTTTAGAAAGCAGGATACTTTCCTTCTTCTTCCTGGGTTTCCTTTTTCTCACAGCTTGTTAAGCCACAGCATTCTCGAATTCTGAGTTATGGTGAGGGAGTTGAGGGGCTATGAATTATTTTGAATCCCATCTTCTTGGTGGAAGAAGTGGAAGATACTTTATTCCGCTGTCGTTATCACAGTTGCTTCTATGTACTCTGAACAGAACCATGGCAAATAGTAGCCACTGGGGGAAAAGTTTCTGCCATGACCAGGACACTACAGTATCACTGCAGATGTCTCTTCACATTCAATCTCAAAGATTTGTGTAAAAATCAGAGTGTATGAATAATGTGGGTAATTCTATCAAGCAGATACAATTATGCCTATCTTTCTACATTACTTTTCAAAATGCTGATATTCCTTTACTTTAGAAAGGAAATCTTCCAATGTAAGCCTTGTACCTAGGCACTGATGGTGAAATACTGCCAGGGGCAGGATGTGGAGGGCACAGCCATGGTCACCATGCTGAAGCGGGCAGGGAACTCAACTCCAAGTCCTGGTGCCAGCAGGTTCTGGCGTGTCACCAGGAGGGGACTGATCTGCTTCTACAGGCAGCAAAGACTATGAAGAAAATGTATCTCAGAGAAGAATTTCTGGCTGCATGGATAGAGCAGGAAGCATAAAGAAATACCAGGACCAAGAAAAAGAAGATAGAAAATATCACAAGCAAATTAAGATAGAAGAGAATGCAACAGGTTTGAGTTATGAGTCACTTTGGAAATAATACCTTAGTGAGACATTACAGAAGTTTGGATAGAGGGTCCTTATATTAGACATATTTACCAGCTGTACAATTTCCTTCATTTTTGTGAGATGCTTATTAAAGTAAAAGCAATTCACCTTCTCCCCTCTCTGCATGAAGATTAACAGTGGATGGATAAGTTGTTTTTCCCTGGGATATTTTGGTTTTGCTTTAAAACAATGAAACAACAGTGGACATTTTTTTATAACAAGCACACACAAAATTGTAATATATAGGAGCTTAATTCATACTCTATATTTCTGCTGTAAGTGAGGTCCTATTCCATCTTCTGTTGCTGTCATTGAACACACACTGGAGGATGTGGAGAGTAGAAGTCTGGCTCACGGTTCTGGAGTCCGGAATCTGGGAGCACAGAGTTGGTGCCTGGTGAGGCCTTCTTTCTGCATCGTGCCTGGCAGAGGGCACCAGGTGTCATATTTGGAAGTCTGACCCCTTACAACTGCTGCACTGAGAAACACGTTTCCCACATATGGATGTGTTCCAACCATGGAAGCAAATACTGAATTTATGATTATTATTTGTTACTTTATATCATTTTGTAATATATGAGTCTAATAATAAGCTTTGTGTTTCTACTTTTTTTTTTTTCTTTATGTGGGTACCGGTGTGTTTCTACTTTAAAAAGACTTGTATCTAAAAATACTTCCTATGGTATTTGTTTTTCTTAACTTTTAATCAAACAGCTACGGAGCCACCATTTATCATGGCTGTGAAAGAAGACGGGCTTTGGAGTAAACCACTGAATAACTTTGGCCCGGGAGAGTTCTTGTCCTCTGACATAGGAAATGTGTCAGGTAAATGCCCTTGTTCACTGACATGCCAGGTTTCTGCTCATGGGACTTCTCGAGGTATTTAATAAATGGAAAGAATCACTTGCTTGCTATTAGGTTAATAGTGAAAGGAAAACATACTGACTAGATGATGCTGCCAGTGATATTGTTAAGAAAATATCAGTCCTTAAGTAAGAATACTATTTGTTAATTCACAAAATATGACGTTATTTATCGATTCATACCCACTTCAGGAAGGCCTTGATTAGTGCTCATGTGTTTTAGTCTGTTGATGTCATCTCACTGTAATGACCTCTCACTCTACGAAGACAGCTCTTCTTAGGTCATTTGCTCTGAGTTTGCTATCCGACTGGAGCCAGGAACTGTTGTACGGAGTTCTTGATAAGAGTTCATTGACAAAGAGGATATTAAGTAATGAAGGGTAACGTTGCCCAGAAAAAGAAAAATCTTTGCTCCTAGGTGGGATAACAGTGATCTTCCTGATGATGACATCTTCTCTAATTATCTGATCATTTTATCGATTGGCTTGGCCATTAAAAATACAACACCACTGTGACTGATGTGGGGGCTGGGCATGGGGAATGGGGAGCCTGGTGGTGCTAGAGGAATGAATGCCACTTTGGAGTTGGCCGAACCCCAGGCTCCCTCTCTTTCCCCCGTGAGGCTTGAGAATAGATAAGTTCACCAAATCTCATGGTTGCCATGCTGCAAATGGGCTCATTCCTACTTCCTAGCTTTGCCTTAGAAGTTAACCTAGATGTGCAAAGTGCCCGGGACCATGTCTCATGAAGGAGAGAACCTGGGTGTGCATTTCTTTGTACAGTTGTAGGGCTTAAGATTCTGAGTTTATTGAAATATGCTTGACAAATCCCTGCAATTCTAGGGGATATTGAGGTCAGTATAAGCTTTAAAATTATATTGAGGTGCTTACATTTTCTTGGTGTACACAAAAAATAACTGGTAATAACTTTTTCTTTTTATTTGGAGACATGGATTGGTATAACAACAGCCTGTACTACAGCGACACCAGAGGAGAGGTTCACGTGCGGCTGCTGAATGGGTCAGGGGTCTCCGAGAGCCACCGCATCCCCAGCATTGCAGGGGCAGGGGCTCTGACTTTTGAGTGGTTGGGTCACTTTCTCTACTGGGCCGGAAAGACATATGTGGTGAGTGAAAGTCTGGTGTCCTGTGTACTCATGGTTTATACTGTTTAGGTAATATTTGCCTCTAAACTTACTTCCTTTCAAAGTGCATTAATGTGTAAGTGAAGTTTTATATCACTACTGGGTATACTAGTTATATGTTTTCATTTAACACTTACAAATAAATCCATTAAAATGCCACTTGAGGGTCCTGGCAGGAGATGACAGATTTCAAAGGCTGTTTCCAAAGTGTGGGCTGGGCTAGAGAAAGTGAGCAAGGGACAGCAGAGCACAGCCTGGTCTAACAAGTTTGGAAGAGCAGAAGCCCATGGACGAGGAGGGAAGGGAGAAGGTGAAGGACCTGGAGAGGTCTGATGCGTAGGAGAACTGGGGACAGCAACTGGGACTTTAGACACCCAGCTGCTAGCAAAGTGCATCGTCTGGCATGGAGCAAGCCAGGGGAATAAGCACCCTGACCCCTTTCTCCTGCTGGTGCTTCCCTTGGCTACACCTCCCTGGAAGCCAGAGGACCAGCGAACCTGGCCAATGCAGCCTCTGGGGGCAGAGGGTAGGGTGGGGAAAGGGCATGCCTGGGTCAGCAGAGCCTCCAGGAGGCCCATGTGGTGATGTACCAAGAAACAAGATGGTGGCCAAGGACAAGAGCACTGGCTTGATACATCAGAAAAACATGATGTTGAAACTGTTTTTTTTTTTTTTTAATGAGGAGGGTGCTTGTTGTCCATCCACTGATTTCTGTGACCATCATTTGTCTACTACTAATGTGTGGCGTCTTGAGAGTAGGTATAGGAGAGGATGGAGAGTCCATAGTAGATATGTCTCTGCTCTTAAAGCTTTGTCAACATGTAATCCACATACCATAAAATTCACCTTCTATTGTGTAGAATTTGAGGAGTTTTACTACATTCAGTGTTGTGCAACCATTACTCCTCCCCGCTGCTTTGATGAGATAAAGAAATAATAAGAAAAAGCAATGTAGTTAGAGGCAAAGCCACACGACATAGCCTGATTTATGGTGTAAATGACAGGTAAGGTGGTGTTGAGGGCACTACTTAGGGAATGCTTCCTGAAATGGTTTAGGTCAAAACTAGTTTTGAAGGAAGTAGAAGAGTAGATATATGAACTGGCTTTCAGTATTTGCTCTGTCTCTATAAAGCAAGTTTAACTCCAGGACAAATTGCTTAACTTCATTTAACCCAGTTTACTTATGAGGAAAAAAAATAGGGAATAGAAATCCCTAATAGGCTTAATGTGAGGATTATAGGAATCAATGTTCTGAAGATAAAATAGCATGTGGCCTGGCAATACATAGGTGCTCAGTGATGATGGTGATTCCTATGAGGGAAGTGGATGAGAGCTAGGAGCGAGGAGAGAAGTCCTCATTTCAAGAGCACAAATAGCTCCTTCAGGAATCCAGTCAAATACTCTTATCCATGAGTGTTTGATTTTCTTGAGATACAATTAAAAATGCTGAATGTTTTACTGAAAATAAATTTACTTCCCTTCTCTTTAGAGATAAAAGGAGGTAAGTTCCATGAAGACGGGTGGTGTGCCTATTTGTCATTGCGTTTTCAGGGCTTGGCACACTGCCTATCACAGTACTGATAAATACTTGTGGTTGAATGAATGAATGGAACAGTTTATTAATGATTGCAATAAATTATTCAGAAGTAGCAGTGTCATTTGAAAACCATTAGCTGACTATGCTGTCATGTCCTTAGATCCAAAGGCAGTCTGTGCTGACAGGACACTCCGACATGGTCACGCATGTGAGGCTGTTGGTGAATGACATGGCGGTGGACTCCGTGGGTGGATATCTCTATTGGACCACACTCTACTCAGTTGAGAGCACCAGGCTGAATGGAGAAAGTGCTCTTGTCCTCCAGGCACAGCCTTGGTTTTCTGGGAAAAAGGTAACAAATTAAAATGAGATCTGATCATTTACTAATATTGAGTGGTGCTGTTCTATGGTTATAATAACACTGGCTCTCTTTATTGTGAATAGCTGAGGTTGAATCCTCAAAGAAATACTGATACAGTAGGATCTCGGTAGAGCCAACATGACTCTCAGCCTTCTTTTGAGGTTATAATTAATTATATAAATTTATATATAGTAGAGAGTGTTTTATAGTTTAAAAGCATTTTAAAAGCTTTTAAACTATAAAAGCATCCACATTGGACAACTTTTTAATTTCTTAATGTTTTATAATCTTAATGACTTTTATTGAACTTTTTAGAGCTCCTTACTGGGGATTGGGTGTTTTTAAAATTTTTTTAAATCAATTTTGGGTGCTGACTATTCTAAAAACTGTGTTCCTGAGGCAAATTATTTCTCTATTTTCTTTCCTTATCTGAAAAATGGGACTATTAACAATTATTGTACTTTTTAGGGTTGTGATGAAAATTAAGTGAGATAATTTATTTGAGGTAGTGGCAATTGTTTCAATAATATGATAAATGCCCAATGTAAAGTTCTTATTATTGTCTTTTGATCTTAAAAATACACCGTATGCAGCAACATTTCCAAAACAAATGTTACTTCTGTAATGGCAAACTTATAGAAATTTCATAGCAGAAATTGGAAATCAATTAGTAGCCTCTGCCTAAGCTCATGCTGCCTGTCACGTAATTAGACTCAGCTCGCCTTGACCACCACGCCAGCTATATCTCAGAGACAGTTCCACTCAGCCTTATCTGACTGAACCCAGCTGCATTGCCCGTACTTTCCAGCCTATAAACATATCCTGTTTTGCCTGCCTATTCCAGGAACTTTCCACCTAGGACAGAATAACCCAGTCAAGGACATGCTTGCCTGATTTCACCTGCCCGCTCAGACAGACCCCTCCCTAGCAAAGCCTGCCCAGAACAAACCTGCCTGACAACATATGCCTTAGCCTATGTAACCAATCATATGATGACCTGCAATCAGCTTTGTATTTCTGGCTTGCAAAAATGTATTTAAGCTAAAATCTAAGCTGACTCTAGGCTGATGATTTGAGACCTGATTCCCATCAGCCCGCTAGCGTAATAAAGGTTGCCTTCCAACTCCTCAGGTGCAAAGAGTCTTCCATTTGGTTTGATATCAGACTTCTGCAACACTTCTACTTACTTAACTTCTAGAAGCAACACCTATTTTTCTGTAACCTATTTACCTACTCCCTAGGTTTCCACCTAAATTTCTGAATCTTATTTTCTTTGAATCACAATAGTAATATAAGGCTATTGCAGAAAACTTAAAAATTACAGAAAAACATTATGAAAAAAACCACTTGCCCTATTTATACCTAACATATCCCTTACATTTCTTTTTATTATTTTAAAGCCTGTTTCCTTTTTGAGAAAAAATATATTCCACATTGTTCAAAATATGTATGTATATATGAAATTACTGTTGAGTAATGAGAAACCAGTTTCATAGGATATATGGGCTATAATTCCTAGAATACTGTATTTAAAGAGATTTGATTTGTGTATGCAGATTATAACATATTTAAAAGAGATTTGAAACTTATGCATCACATCCAAGGATTGACTGATGGAGTGTCAAATGTCAAACCAGTTACAGAATCTGCAACAACTTGCCAGACTGGGATCTGGAGTGGGAGTTGAAAGAAAGATGTATTTCTCCAAATATGCTGAGAAATCTAATGATTCATCAGTGTGTGGAGAAGTTCCATGAATTCTGCTTTGCAGCTACTTTCTGAAAAGTGGATGCCCCTAAGCGGCATGTTTTGGACTCAGCAACTAAGTCTCACTGGCCCTCCTTTACGTCACTCACAGATTTATCCCTTAGCCAGGAGCTACTTCTGATCAGCAGATACAAGGAAACACAGCCAGCCAGTTCTCATAGAAAGACATGCTTATATGTGTGATGAACAAGGAAAATAAAGCAAGAGATTCATCTAAGAAGATGTTTGTTGCCACATTGCATGAGTTCAACTCATAGCCCAGAGTACATTTTACCACAGGATTGAACCTTGATGTGACAGCTTCGGTTTGGATCCGTTTGTTTCCAAATTTTGGATGCTATTAGACATGATAACGGTCGCCAAAGACTTGCAGCCCAGCTTCTGCCTGTCTAGATGCGGGGCTGCTGAGGAATGCTGAGGAGTGGGAAGGACCCAACACCTGGACTTTACTTGTGGTTTGAACACTTTGTTGTAGCCTGGCAAAGGGACTTAAAGGATCTCTTGTTTTAGAGAGCTAGGGTTAATTTATAATTTTGAAGACTCCAGTGCATCTTACTATAAATAACCAAACAAGATTAACCTAATTTCACTTATACTGGGAAAAATAAATCAAGAAATCCATTTTATTTATTTATTTTTTTGTGGGTACCGGGGGTCGACCTCAGGACCTCACGCACCAGCAGGCACCTGTGCTGCTGAGCAATATCACCGGCCCTTTTTTCGTATGTGGGTTCTGGGAGTCGAAGTCACGACCTTGTGCTTGCCAGGCAGGTGCTTACACCGCTAAGCCATCTCACTGGCCCAAGAAATCCATTTTAGCATGAAGCAAGGATACGATTCAATCCTTGAAAGGCTAGGAACCACTAGAATAGATTTTACCTTCTGGGGGAGGACTCAGGTGAATTCTCTCGAAGACATGGGCTGTGTTTCTAAGACAGCAGCAGGTTCTTGCAGTCAAGGGCCACATGACTTTTTCTTTGCAGCAGGGCGACCTGTCAGAAAGTATTTCTGGTTCTTAAGTACTTTACAATATTGTATTCTTTTTTTTTTTTACATTTTTACTGGCCCATCATTTTAGTTTAAATGCTGCTTATCTTGCTAAAGATGTAATAACCAACTCGAATCCTCCTGATACTTCTCAGCTTCTAGCTCTACTAGAGGGGATGCATTATGCTGAGGCCAGGCTCCTACTAATCTCAGTTTATTTGAAAAATACCTCAAAGCCAAAGAAAGCAAAAAGAGATCCATTTGATAGTAACTTGTGTCTCCTGCACTCTTATTTCATAGGAAAAGCAGTCGTTCCTCAGGCCTCACTAGACAACTGTACATAAAATTGAGATATGGACTGCAACAAGGAGACAGAGTAGCAAGAGGTGGTTTTTAGATGTCATCTGGAAACAGGACTTTATAAACACATGCGAATCCAAGTTTAACACATAAGTACCCTGTGTTAACTATCTTTGTGAAATTAGTCAGGGTGTTTTGGTTGCAATTAACAGCAAATACAATTTAAAATGGTATAAACCTTTGGTTCTCAAATATGGTAGCACTCTGGAATCACTCGGATGGTTCTGCAACAGACTAGAGCCTGAATTCTACCCCCAGGGATCACAATTTCATAAGGTGCCACCAGGGAACCAAGATTTAATGAACAAGCTCCACAGATGGTTCTAATACGCAGCCGTGTCTGAGAACAGCTGGTCTAAACAGTAATAAAATTTGTTGGATCAAGTCGCTAAAAGGTCCAACGCTATGGTTAGTTTTAGGCAAGGGTTGGCATCAGCTCAGTTTCCGATCAAGCAGGTTGGAATGTGCTTGAGAAGCTGCATTTGTACGAAGTTTCTAGGTGCTGCTGCTGCTGGTCCAAGAATCATACTTTGATAACTGCAGGAACTGAATGTATAAAATGAATATAGATACTACTTATCTTTCAGAGAACTTTAGGAAACCACTGTTTATATCCAAATAACATGGTAATAGGCAAAGTCACATCATTTTTATATTCAGCAAAAAGTAAAAAATCACTGAGTTTGTTGTTCCGAAGAGGATGTTAAAAAAAAAATATGTGAAATGTGACCTACTCACAAAGGTATGCTGTGAGCGTGCATTTGGTTCATGTCCTTACTTTATTTTCTTTGTAGGTTATCGCTCTCACTTTAGACCTCAGTGATGGGCTCCTATATTGGTTGGTTCAGGACAGTCAGTGTATTCACCTGTACACAGCTGTTCTGCGAGGACAGAGGTGAGAAATGTCTCGTAGAGGCACTTTGTTGAGAAGAGTAACTTGCTTCTCAGTTATAAATTATAATGCATGGGGATTAATTTGTTCTTTTGATAAATACTCATAAGTTATACACTGTCACAGTCCTGGTGCCTGTGAGGAAAGAGGTTTGTAAACAACTGATTACAGTGGAATGTGGTCAGCGCTGTGACGGGATGGAAGCGGGTTCAGTGGAGGCGCTGAGGAGAATCCGACTCAGGAACCCAGGAGATGTGTGGATGGCTTTTATGCTTGTTAATAAAATGGAGCTTTTCTCTGACACCTTTTAAGATTTTTTGTGTTGGACTTCTGGGATTTTGACTATGATGTGTCATGGGAGCTTCTGTTTTGATGTTAGTTATTTGGTGTTCTGTAAGCCTCACTTACCTGTATGTTGAATTCTTTCTCCACACTTGGAAAGTTTTCTGCTATGATTTCTGTAAACAGATATTTATTCCATGTGTGCTGCCCTCTAATTTCTCTCTAGCTCCAATTACCCTTAAGCTAGTCTTCTTAGCGTCATCTACTAGCTGTGGGATGAATTTTTCTTGCTCTCTTATTGTTTTTAGGTTTTTTTCAGTATATCATCTTATGATTCCATTTTGTCCTTAGTTTCTGAAATCCTGTCTTCACATTGGTCTTTTATGCTGTTTATGAATTTAATAGAATTCTTTATCAGGAATTCTGTTTGGCACCTTTACACGTAATCTCTTTGGTAAATTTGCCATTCATGTATTGAAACATTTTGGACAGCTCTTCCAATTTTTTATTTGTTTTACCCACACCACATTTGTCAGTTTGCTTGATAGTTTCACTGTCTTTTGGTTTATCATCTTTGAGCTTTCTAAGGTCTTTGCTCCCTCTTTAATTGTTTTATACAGCTGAGCTACCTGGTGTCTGATTACCTCTCCGTTGATGCCCCTTGGATCTGCTTTAGGAGAGTTAGGAGTCTTTGGAGCCATTTTGTTGCCTTGTATTTTCACACTCTGTGTGTGTGTGTGTGTGTGTGTACGTGCACGCGCTGAGGATTAAGGTCAAATAGAGCAAAGAGAATATGTTGTTTGCATAAGATCTGTTTACTTGGGTTTTCCAGTGATGTGCTCTTGGATTTGTTAAGAGGTCTTGTTTACCACTTCAGCCTACTCAGTCTGATTGGGTTGGACCTTGTCACTTCAGCTTGTGGAACCCCATCATCTCCATGGCCATATTGTTACTCCTACTCTTTGTGTTCTTATTGTCATATGTTTTACTTCTACCTGTAAAAATCTTTTTAAAATTGTTACCTTAAACAGTCAATAGTTTTTAATTTCAAGAGTAGTTACAGATCTGAAATTAAAACATAAGACATAAATTCATTATAGCATAGCATTTAAAGGGACCATTTAGAGATTATTTTATTTCATAGTTAAAAATGACTGAGGTCAGAGATGTTCATACAGCTGCCTGTCTTGTGGTTAATCAGAAGTATGGTCAGGAAGGGACTAAACTGTTTGCTGTCCTTCCTCATATTCTGTGTCTGAGAATTGAAATTGACTCCCCCATTCAACTCTCTCTTCCCTCTCCTTTGTATAACCATTTCCTTTGTTTATAAAAGAATAAAGCTATAAACGGTATACCACTTCTGACTTGGAAGCTGAAACGAGTGCACCTATTCAGGTACATTCCATTGCATCGGAATAGATTATACTGCTTTAATGGGGCATACACCCTTGCTGTTTTCTCCACTTGAACTGTCCCCTCACTCTGGTTCCCTGGTTAACTCATGTTCCACTGGCAGAGCTTCACTCATGGCCTCACTCAAATGTTGCTCCCTAGGGGAGGCTCTCTTACTGTCAAATGTACTTTCCTTTTCCTTTTAGAGTCCATTCAATAATGTAGTTCTTTGCTAATTCTCTGCCTTTTCAGCAGGGCCGCATGCCCAAGAGGGCAGTGTTTGCATCTCTCTTATGTGGCACTGTGTTCCTAATCGCAAGCATAGAACTGTACATGTAATGTGTGTCGAATAAACCACCTCTCACTAGAGTGACCTTGACTGAGTTCTGTGTGCACCTCATGCCACATGGAAGGGGTTATGGTGCGAACACCATGTGATGATTTTCTAGATGAATTTTTGTTCAAGTCTAGCCTTACCTCTTGTTGAGGATTGAAGGGTTCAGAGTACTGACCTCCTGAAAATGAGAAGATTGTGTTGAAGTAAGGCAAAAAACACTGGAGATCACGAGTTTGGGGGTTAACCCAGATACGCAGGAGACTTTCACTTGAGGGAGAAGTCTTCCAGTGGAATTGAGAAGCAGTTCACACCAGGGAATGCTAAAAGGCCTCCATCCTACAAACTAGGGGACACTAAGAGGCATCGGTCCCACCCTGCAGGGAAACATTTCATCCTGGTCCTGGGGACAGTTGTGGCAATGCTGAAACAATAGCCAGCCAGGCCTGGAGCGTGACTTACCAAACGCCTTCCTGTGTGCAGTGGCAGCAGCTCTGCCAGTGTCAGCAGGGCCAAGAGCTCGGGCCAATGTGTCCTGCCAGGCCAACATCCTTCTGTCTGCAGCTTGGTTCTGTGTACTTCAGAAAGTAACTGGAAAGTTCCACTGAGATGTGGAAATAGCAAAACATAAATTGGACCTGTGAATAGAAGTCTGCAGGCTTCCCAGCTGAGTAGGGATAGATTGGCAGTGACTTAGTAGATGCAGGACTGCAGGAGCTGCCCTGAGGAGGCTAACATATTCTTCTGTGAGACTCAGAACTCCCAGCTCCTGTGCTCTGGCATAGTTTTCATTTTTTCAAATTTTTTTGTGAAATTCACAAAACGAAACTTACTCATTTTGATTTAAAATACCATACTTTATGCTTTTCTAAAGAAAGGAATACAAGCACAATCAGTATCTATAAAATGATTTATAGAAATCATTGGAAACAACCAAATCATCACTCCAAAACATGGAGTATCACTGGATAGTTTTGAGTACAAGGCAACTGGGATAATTTTAGAAACAACTGAACAGATTTTTAAAGTAAAAATCATTACAAAATTCCTTTCCATGGTGGAAAAAGAAACTCTAAAGCAGTTTAAGCAATATCCTGTTTATTTGAATTCCCTAGTCTGGAAAAGGAGCATTTTGATGAAGTAGTGGACGTTACTAAACATTGTTGCAGCCACAGGCAGACAGTCCTGGGAAGGCTAAAGTGAAGGACGGGGCAGGCTGGAATAATGGTGACAACAGGGTGACTGACCAAGGGCAGCAGGGCAGGCTGTGCGAGGAGAGACCAGTCACAGACTGTGCCTTCCGAGCGGCTCTCGCCACTCATCTGTGGTGCCTGTCTTTTCTAATGTAGTGGCAGGGGTCACAGAATTTTTTTAATTTCATCTTTTTACTTTTTGAGAAAGTTATGACAAAATCAGATCAAATTTATCCATGTGCAGAGTTTTTGGTATGGTTACATTCACATTTAGTAGCTGGTTAAATGAGGTTAAATTATCTGCCTAAAGCCCCATGTTTAGCAGCTGACTGAGCTGGGGGCTCTGTGCAATTCTGTGCTTCTCAAGTAGCCTCTACCCGAGACTCATTGATTGCAGTGAGGCCCGGCCCTGCTCAGGAATGGGCAGAGTCATGTGGGCACGGAGGCTCACGCTCTTGGTGCTCTGTGAACTGGACTAGGTGAGAGGTGGTTGACTGCGTGAAGTTTTTGGGTTGATGAGGAGGATGCTCACCCAGGCCAGTGTCAGGGTTTGTGTCAAACTGTGCTAATATTCTACAATGCTATGGATCACAGTTCTCGTGGCTACCACATCCAGGAAAAATTTGTCCCTGTCCGTTGTGGATAAATGCCTACAAAGTCTTGGTCTCCAGGTGCCTCCGTTTTTCGAATCCCTGGACATAATATGCATTCCCACTGCAGCACTACCTGAATCCTAACTCTTCCACCTGCAGTTCTGGGCTATGACATTGTTCTTGGCTGGTCTTGAAGCCTTTTTTCATCACATCTATAAGTGCTTTTTGAACCTTTTGTGAAGACAGGAAATTTATACCCTATATATGGGTTTTTCTGGTTTCATTTCTGCATGGTAAACTTATTTCTAACTCCTGGAATTACCTGGCCTCTGTCTTTCTTCTACTAATGCAAGTACTGAAAAAGCATATGGAATAAACCAAAGATGCAGTCTCTGTAGTGAGAATTCAGGTTGTGATTCTGAAGTAGAATAGTACAAAAGTCACAAGTATAGTTAAAACTGCAATCTGAGTAAACAATCTTACTAGTACAATATCACCTTGATTTAAAAATTCCTAGAAATTTTGATTTAGATCTAATACTTTAAGAAAAATGTAAAAAATAAATTTAACATGGAACTACAAATGTTGACAATTATCATTGTGAAGTATTTCCTCTTTTTGTTCTCACTCCCATTTCTACACACACACACACACACACACACACACACTTTACAGACATTCTCACAGGTACTAGTGACAGAAGTGTACACTCACTGGTGTTGTGTTTCTGCAGCACCAGGGACATCAGCATCACGGAGTTTGCAGCCTGGAGTACTTCTGAAATTTCCCAGAGTGCTCTGATGTACTACAGTGGCCGGCTATTCTGGATCAATGGCTTCAGGATGATCACCGCTCAGGAAATTGGGCAGAGAACCAGCGTGTCTGTGTCGGAACCCGCCAAATTCAATCAGTTCACAATCATTCAGACGTCCCTCAAGCCTCTGCCAGGTACACTATTTTATTCTTGCCTACTCCCTCTCCTCTGCACCTTCTATTAAGTACATATTTAGGTTGGGATTGTTGTAAGAGGAAAAAGGTATTAGTAGTTTTTGTTGCCTTGTTTGCAATCAGTTTAATCTTAGCTCAAATTTACAGGTGAAAAAGTCAGCAAAGGTGATTTTCAAGATATTAATATAGAAAGGGAAAACTTTGATTCAGTTCTAATCAGTAGTGATTTCTATTGCTCTCCCATGATTCTGTGATGATCGATGGTCCTAAATCATTTTCTCATCTTTCTTTCTTCCGTCCCATAGGGAACTTTTCCTCTACCCCTAAGGTTGTACCAGATTCTGTTCCGGAGTCTTCATTTAGGATTGAAGGGAACGTTTCAGCTTTTCGAGTCCTGTGGAACACTCCCCCTGCGGTGGACTGGGGTGTGGTTTTCTACTGCGTGGAATTCAGTGCTCACTCCAAGGTGTGGTGTTGGTTCTGGTCACTTCCGTTGGGACAGACCATGCCGTCCGTGTCAGCCCTGCACACAGTGTGTGTGCCTTGTGCACTTAGTCAAGCCCTTCACTTCTGTCCTTGCCTTGGCATTTCCTTGTCAGGGTTGTTCACTTGTTTATTGCCTGTCTTGACCACTTTGTGCTAACTGCCATGTTGGACACACTTTCACTGGCCTCAGACCTACCAAAATTAGCCTTTCCAAGATTCCAAGTATTGACTTTACAAATGAAGTAAAGTTTGGGGATTTTAGTTAGTCAGGAATGAAAAATGTTATAATTCTGCCCCTAAGGAAATGATGTTTTGTGCTTATATTTTAGTTCCTGGCTAGTGAAAAACAGCTTTTACCTGTATTCACTGTGGAGGGACTGGAGCCATCTGCCCTATTTAATCTTTCTGTCACTCCTTATACCTACTGGGGAAAGGGCCCCAGAACAGCCGTGTCACTTCGAGCACCTGACACAGGTACAGGGCTAAAATTCTCTCTGTAAGATAACAAGATGCAGAGTCTTACTTTCCATGATCTGCAATGATTAGTTAATGATATTCAAAATAATTTTCAGTTTTGTAGGTGTGCTTAGATTCTCTACCCTTTCAATAACGTTTTTGGAAATTAGAAGAACATCATTAAAATAAATCTGCATAACTTTTTTTTTTTTTTTGTCTTTTTGAGACAGGGTCTTGCTGTGCAGTTCAGGCTAGACTTGAGCTCATTTTGTAGCCCAGGCTGGTCTCGAACTTGTGCATAACTTATTTTAAAAGAAGAAAATTTCAAAGATTTCTTAAAGGCTGTTTCACTTAATTGTAAGATACATAAGATGCATAAACAGGGGCCGGTGAGATGGCTCAGTGGCGTATGCGCCTGCCTGGCAAGCGCGAGGGCCCGAGTTCAACTCCCGCATCCCACATACAAAAAAAGGGCCGGTGATATCGCTCAGCGGCACGGGCGCCTGCTGGCACGCGAGGTCCTGAGGTCGACCCCCGGTACCCACAACAACAACAACAACAAAAGATGCATAAACATGTTTCAGGTACTTTGCAAAACCTTTTGTAAGGTAGTGAGTATTGAAGAGTAGAAATAGTTTTTTAGAAGGCAGGTGTTCATAAAGATGGTAATTCAGGATGTTCTGTGGGTGAATAACTGCTGTTTTTATGTTTTATGCTTTTATATTTTATGTTTCTTGGAAATCTGTTTTTAAAAGGTCTCACACATACTGGCAACAGATATGTGCACTCGTGGGTGTGTTTCTAACCACATTTTTACATATGTATGTTGTACTAACTATACTTTTACATGTGTATGGTTATAACCATATACACCATAGTTACTAACTGCATTTTTACACGTGTAACCATATTTTTACATGTGTACGTCACTTTAATGTGCACAAAGACATATATATATCACTCTTTTAAAATGCCTACTGTCTACATACTGTGTGTCCAAAATATAATTTTATTTGATCCTTACACAGTTGTGAGGTACATAGAACAGGTGTCAAATCGTGATTATGCAAGTGAGAAAATGGAAGATCTGTAATTGCCCATAAGACATAGCTACTAAATGGTAAGGACCTAATCCAGGATTTTTACTATAGTTTCATCAAATTTCTCATCACAAATGGGAGCAAATTATAGCTTTATATTAATTTAACTTGTGTAACTTTCCTAACACAGGACTTGGCAGGCAGAGAGGGCTCAATAAACATAGACACCCAGCCACCATTCTTTTTCTTAACATTATGATTCGTTCAACAGTATTTACCCATGAGTCCCACAGCAGCAACCTTGAGGGACCTGGGCATGCTCTGCAGCAGGTTGTGTTTGGGTCCAGGTGTGCTCTCTTTGAGGCCGTCCTGGGCTATCAGCTTCGTGGTACTGTTCTATGGAAATGGATTTAACGTATTCACCAGGGGTTCCACCTAGAGCCCAGGGGCTATAAGGAAGGATGACAGGATTGGCCCTTTCCTTCAAGATATTTACAATAAAGTAAGAAATTGTTCAAATTGACCACAATTTATTAAGCACTTACTATGTGCCAGTCCTATGCCAGATCTGGGGAATTTAATAGGGAACAAGAAAAGATGCTTTCTCTACTGGATCTCATAAACAGCATGGAGATAAACACACACATCCCAGAGACAAAACACTGATAGCCAGACAGCAAAGGCCTATAGCGAGTGGCTGCCACTACGAAACACCTGCGTCACGCTGCTGCTGGCTGCTTAGGAGAGGGACTTGGTGTGGACAGATACAGCCAGGGAGGCCTCTGGGAGCAGAAACATTAGCTGGCTCTGAGGGGTGGAGCAGGAACAACCACCCCACGTGCAGAGAGTGTGCAAAGGCCTGGGGGTTGTATAATGTGTGAGTGACGCACTAAGGCGCAATGTGATTGGGATGGGGAAGGTGTGGAGACCCTGTACGAGACTCTAAGAAAGAAGAGGGCTGTCGAGTAGAGTTACGTGGAAACAAGGCACAGGACCAAGAGGGTGCACACTTGGTTTGGTGCTAGCATAACTGGGGCGTCCAGGCCCTGTCCTTGAGAAGTCGTCATTCTTCTCCACACTTCCTGCTTCCCAAGGGCTTGGGTGGATCCCTGGTGTGCTGTATTTTACACCCAGAACCGGCTGAAGGCTGGTTAAAGTTACTTCTTCTCCTTCTGATGACTGACTTCACCCCTCCAGCTATCACTGTGTGGGGACAAGAGTGAATGCTGTACTTGGGGAGGAACACCAGCCACCACCTGTCTACACAGGGCACAGATAAGAAAGATGTGCTTGAGCAGTAGTAGAAGGGATTTGGGTTGAACTCAAGGAAATCATTAGACTTGCTAAAATATCATGGTGGCTTTCTGAAAAAATCTATAAAATATTTTCTCCTGACTGAGAGATTTACCTCAGCTCTCTGAAATGAGGAATACTTACTGATAAGATGCCCACATGCTGATCATGAGTGGTAAAGGTCAGCCTTATGATTTCTTGGCCCTGTCTCCACTTCTGTTTTGCAGTTCCATCTACACCAGAAAACCCCAGAATATTTGCATTACCAAGTGAAAGATCCCTCAACAAGAGTGAAGTTGTGGTAGAGTTTAGGTGGGACAAACCTAAGCATGAAAATGGCGTTCTGACAAGATTTGAAATTTTCTATCATATATCCAACCAAAGTGATGCAAGTAGAACCTCCAAAGGCTGGATTGCTGTCAATGTCACTTCCTCAGTGACATCTTTTCAACTCAAGGGCATGAGTCCTGGGTACAGTGTTGCCTTCCAGGTATGAGTGAAAACTGGGATGTGGGAGTCTTAATAGTGCAACAGAAGGTTAGCACAGGAGGACTAGGTTAAGAACTCCCGCTCTGTCAGTAGTTTGAGGCTCACCGTAATTGCAGGGTCGAATGGGCAGCAAGAGAACACAGGGAAGGAAGGACAGCTTGGGTAAAAGATGTCTCGACAGCGCCCTTGCATTCGGGCTGCTTATCAGATTTGGGGTAAAGCAGTGTTTGTCAATGAGATCATTATAGGCCACTCGACACGGCTGGGACTTTCATATTCATTATCTTGTTTGATCTTCATACTGTGAAGAAAAACCCAGGTCCCTGGGTGCACCAGTCAGTTAGCAAGCTGCACGACTAGGAAGTGACCTACCATAGGCCAACTTGTAGAGTTCTTCCCTGCTTATCACAACACCCCATGAGTCGACTGAATGCCCGACTTGGATCTTCAATGGAAATGAAAACCGGAGTCTGTCTGATCGATATCTCACCTGTTTATTGATAGGACAGAAAGAATAGCAGTCAAGAAAGAAATCTATTGACACTCCATTTTGATATTTTAAATTTCATATGAAATAACATCCCACTTATAATTGAGGGCTTGATGATTTTCATATTCTTGTCAATTACCATGCTGCAGACAGTGTTTTGAATATTTACAGCTATTTTCCATTTATTTTGGGGAAAGTAATGTTTTGGAGATTTGAGTTTCTTACGGATGTGTTTTCATTTTTCTTTTTGTAAAATTCTAATTTAATAATTGTTTTGATAATCTATTAGGTCTACGTATTCCAGTCAAAAAAGTTGTTCATAAATGTTAAAGATAATACACATTCCTATTTGTTAAGACCAGTAACTCTTCCTAAGTGCATCTGTCTGTATGTATAAGTTTCAGATTTGAGTTGCCATAGACCCATGCAATGCGATAGGCATGGATGTATATAAGTTTCATTTAACATGAAAACTGTGCAAAACCAAACACTGGTATATATAGGCGCCTTTGTAAATCATACACAAATATTAATATATAGGATATCATAAAATGCATTTAATGCCAAAAGTATAACAAAAAAGTACCCAATGTTCTGTTGAGAGAGCGCTTGAGGCTCTGTATTTTGAGGGCATCACTATGCATGTCAATTTTCTTTGCTGGCTTTTATATATATGCAAGACTGGGGAATGGAAATGATTTATTACATAATAAAAGATATCTAATATTTTTGGAAAAAACTTTCCTGTTAGCATGTGTCATGTACAGTGAAAGAAAAGTATACACACCTCAGGAGATGTGTTTCTAGATGTGCCATTACAGACAAGTTCCTTATTTTAATTATAACTCTGATCCAGTTTCTGCTCCTACTCATAGTTAGTAGTTGTGAGGATCAAAAGAGGTAATGCATGTGAAAATAGTTTGAATGCATAATCATTTTTGAATGTAAAGTTTACTATTTGCTTTTTATAAATATCCTTTAAAATATAATAAATTTAGTTATTTGAAGTTTTTATTTGTTGAATTCAAGATAAATGGAAGTTTTCCATAATTTGTTCAGTTTTCTTTCAAATGTTCTACATAACTTTAATTTATTGATTTTAAAGTATTTACTTCACAAGTACAGATTGCATATAATTGAGATATAGACAGCAACGATTTGATATGTGTGTACATTGTGTAACAGTTATCACCATCAAATCTACCAACCCACCCATCACCACCCATTTCCTACATTAAATTCCCAGATGTTTTTAGAGATTGTTTTTTGTTATTCAATAGGGATCTGTGCCATGTCAACACTTTTCTAGATGAAAAGCCTCAACATCATGCATACGGGACAGTATTTTCCCCTTAGTTATTTCTATACTTAGATAGTAAACAAGTATTTGAAACTATTAATAACATATATCAGGCATGTGAAACAAGACACTCAATAATTTCTCAGTCTCGGAACTTACTACCCTGAGAATACTAATGAATGCTTTTTTTTTTTTTTTCTCCTATTGTTTCTTTTTCTTTGCTTTAGGTTCGAGTCTACACATCCAAAGGTCCAGGGCCATTTTCTGACATAGTGAAGTCTAAAACATCAGGTATTTGTTATCCAAAATCTGTGAAATAAAAATTCAAAAGCATCTTTTCAGTGGTATCTTTAGGGATTCTAATTTCATCTCTGAGCTGAAGTTAAGGTCAAATTAAAAAAAATCGGTTTTCCTTATCACCAAAATATGTTAAATAAACCCAGGATGAGAAGGCCAAAGGATTTCATTGAGGCTAATAGAGTTGGACCCCAAGATGCCCATGGATTTCAAAACCACTTGATGTTGACTCAAGAGACTTCGCTAGCCTGAAGTTAATTTACTCATGCCTATTATTTGGTTTTCATTTGCAGAAATCAACCCCTGTCCTTACCTCATGTCTTTTCTTCACAATGAGATAGTGCTTTTAGATATGGACCAAAATCAAGTTGTGTGGACATTTTTGGCAGAAGGAGACATCAGTGCCCTGGGCTACACAGCTGATGATGACATGGGGTATTTTGCTCAAGGAGACTCCCTCTTCCTTCTGAACTTGCGCAACCGTTCTGGCTCTGAGGTACTTCAACTTTGTGATTCTTTTGAATATGTGAAGTGGAACATTTATGTGTCATACTGCCCTATGATTAAAATGCCTGGGCAAGCCATGCTATTAGAATGATCAAAGAGGATAGATGTTGTACAATTATTTAGCTACAAATAAATGCAAAATAGAATTTGGGCAAGTTCTTCCAAGATTAATTTGGAAGAGTTACTGGCACTGTGTTAAGAGTCTGGGGATACAGAGGTGTGTGAGCTTTCTGCAGTTGGAGCAAATACTGAGATAATCAATTTGTAAAGATAAAGGTTTACTTTGGCTCACAGTTCTGGAGGTTCCAGTCCTTAGCTGTTTGGCCTCGTTGATATGGGGTCTGTAGTGAGGCAGCAATCATAACTGGGAGTACATGGTAGTCAGAACCATCTCCTCATGGGCAAGAAGAAAAAGCAAGAAAGAAGTGAGCAGCTCCCCACCCATGAGGGTGAGGGCACACAGCTAATGACCTGAATGCCACCTACTAGTCCTACCTCCTAACAACTCACCACTTCCCAGTAACACCACTGGCTGGAGCCAAACCCTAACACATGGGCCTTTGGAGGATACTCCAGACCCAAACTATAGCAAAAAGTGAAACATTCTAGACCTCACTCTTATAAAGCAAGTCTGTATAACACTGGGAAGGCAGGAAGGAGCTTTGGAACCTGACATCTGTAATTTGTTCCAGGCCTACCACTTACTAGATCTGTGACCACCAGCAAATTATTTAACCTCTGTGATGAAGTAGTCCCTCATCCTGGGTTTCTGTGAAGGTTAAGTGAGATAACCTGTTAAAGCCAATGCCTGGCATAGGGTGGGCACTCATTTCATTTCAGCTAATTATAGCCTCCAAGCCAGAGCAGGTTGTGGGGTATCTCAGGGAATGAGCAAGCACCAGCCCAGGTGAGTGGTAGTGGTGGTAGAATGGAAAAACGTTTTGGTCTCAAAGAAGATGAGCCAGGCGAAGGTGGGGACGGGCAGAGGCAGGAGCAAGGCAGAGGCAGGGGAATCTGGAGCCACAGCTGTTCAGGGGCTGTGACTACGGGGAGTCTGGTAGGAGTCGCAGGTGAAGGAGGCATGAAAGGCAGCAGGTAGGAAAGTGGGCAGGTGGGCAGGGGCCCAAACATAAGGGACCTCCTTTACCTGCCAAGAAGCCAGGTGTTCACCAGGAAGCCAACAGCATGTCACTGAAGACATTTAATGGGTCCTTAACACGGTCAAATTGCACTGTGGAAAGACCTCCATGTCAACAGTGTGAGTGATGACTTAGGGCTATATCTGAGACAATCAGGAGGCTACTAAAGAAATTCAGTAGGAATCATTAAGGCAGGAGACAGGTGACAAGCAGAGAGGTGAGAAAGAAGGGGACAAACTGGGGGAGATGCTTAAAGTGAGAGCAGCTCTGTAGATAGAGTGCCGAGAGGAAGAAGCCAGGGGGACACCTTGGTCAGGTGAATGGATAGCAGTAAAATACCACATGCGAGAGACAAGGAGGTGCCGGGGTAGGATGATGGGTCATCATATGGAGAAGTTCAACAGGAGGTTTGCTTTTGAACCAGTAATTCTGTGAGGGATCTTGCACAAAGATGTGGATTCTTAGCACTGGTCCATGAATTATCACCAAAGCCATAGGAGTTAAAATTATCTGGGAACATACACAATGTGAGAAGAGGGCTCATGTCACAATAGTACACAACCCAGGGTTACTGGGGCTTTGGATTACAAAGGAGAAGTGTAATAAATAAGTGACATGAATAATCGCGTAAGTCTTCAAATTAAAAAAATTAAGCCTGTTTTCCTGGCCATGTTCTCCACCTAATGCTAAGCTTTTCCGAGATGCACGCATTTCTGGCATCACACTCATTGCAGTCAACTGGATTTCAAGGCACCTCTACTTTGTGCTGAAGGAATCACGAAATGGAACACAAATATTTGATGTTGATCTTGAACACAAGGTGAAACGCCCCAGCGAACTAAAGATTTGTAACAGAAATTCAACAATAGTTTCATTTTCTGTATATCCTCTTTTAAGGTACGTAAATGTATCTTTTCCTATCATGATGAAATAGACATAGACGTATTTAATGTAATATTTTTGGTTTAACTTTAGAAGCCAAGGGTGGGAAAGTAAGAAGCTTAGCCTTCTTGGCTCACCATATTAACTTATAATAAGTAATTCTGCTTATAAATTATAAGCCCACAGCTACAAATTTGAAATATTCACCCACACTGATGATTTGACAACCCTAAAGTTAGGCCAACTACCAGGAGGAAGCCAATAACAGATTTTTATATTAATGAATTTGATAATATGATCAGTTGGTAAGGACAAGAGAGGGACTGAGACAGTGGCATGGAATGGGTAGCAGGTTTTGCTCAGCAAAAGCTATTCTGGGCTCAGCCACCTTGGTTTAATTAAAATGTCCTTATGAGATGGATTTTAAGGCCTCCACTCAGCAACTGAATAGCCATTTCTCAGGCTGGGAAGTTTTTTATTTGTGTCATAAGCCTGGATATAGGCTATTTTGAAGCTAGAGTGTTAGCTAGCATTTAGAACAGAAACAGAGAAGAGGAAGAGAAAGGAGATGGATGTAATGAAAGTGTGCAAGTCCATTTCAGATTGACAGCCTATAGGGGGCCATGGAAGGTGCCTGAACCATGAACACCTAAGGTCATCATAGTCCAAGGCTTTCACTTATAAACATTTACTAACAAATTGTTGGAAAATACTATGAGTTAGACTTGTAACTTCGTCTATTTCTGAAGAAGGTTACTGGAGACTTGGACATGTTCTTTCCTAAGGATGTATTTGTTCCCTAATTACATTAGATCTTCATTAGAAACTACTATTTGAAACAGTATATTTTGCTCATTAAGCTAGAGGAACTTTTTTTTTTTCCCTTCTATAGTCGCTTATATTGGACAGAAGTTTCCGACTTGGGCTGTCAGATGTTCTACTACAGTATTATCAATCACACCTTGCATCACATTCTGCAACCCACAGCCACAAACCAACAGAATGGAAAGGTCCAGTGTTCTTGTAATGTGACTGAATTTGACTTAAGTGGAACGATGACTATTGATACTTGTGACCTAAAGAAGCCATGGATATACTTTGTCAAAAGGCAAGAGATCTGGGCCATGGATCTGGATGGGTGCCAGTGTTGGAGAGTTATCATGGTGCCTGCTGTGCATGGTAAGACATCTGTGTGTGCACATAGATCTTCATTAGTAACAAACAGCCTCTCCTGTACCATTACCAGGGGCTTGCTTTCCACATATACTTAAAAGAATATACTCGAAAGAATATACTCATAGTGTTTGCTCTGGACCATGCCCAGTGCTCTGGTAGAATTCAAATCAAATTGTTTCAAATTGTATGTGGACATTCACAAAATTTTCTCAACCTGTGTCTTTAAAACTTTGTAATTAACAATAGAGCTACAATTTAATGAGTTTAACTCTATACTCTAAGCATGCTATTCAGTACCTTATCTCATGTAATCTTCAAAATACCTCAGTGAGGTAGGTATTTGTATCCTCATTTTACAGACAGGAAAACTGACACTGAGAAGGGTAGTAACTTGTTTAAAAGGCCGCAGTTAGTTGAGGAGTTGGAACTGAAGTTAACTAAACATCCATGATCTTACCAGTAGACTAGTTTATTTCTACTTTGATGACCCTATTGATTCCACTTTTAGCATGAATTGGTCAATACTTGGAAAATCTACCTCTTGAAATTCATGTGCCTGTGGAAGAAATGCTTGCAAGTCTTAAATAATTTGGGAGTTTCCTACTTAGGAGTGATTCCAACAGAAAAAAATATGCCCTGAATACCCCATGTACACTTCCAACAATCTACATCTCACGGTCCAGTATGATAATCACTAGTCAGTCACATGCTATGATTTAAATTTAAATAATTAAAATTAAATAAAATTAAACATTTACTCCATCCATCATACTGGTCACATTCAAGTGCTCAAAAGCCACAAGAGCTTAATGGGTATTGTATTGGACAACAGCTGTAAAACATTTCTCCATCCTGATCTTGCATCAAATTCCTCATCCCTACCCTTGGGGGCTCTTGGCCTGTCTTTGGCAAGAATCTTGTCAGGCTGGTTTAGGAAGAATCCCCATCCTTGGGGTCCTTTCTTAGTAATTTTCCACCCACTGACTCCACTGAGTTCATTGTCTGTCATTTCCCCAACTGTCTCTGTTGTGCTACAACATCCCTCTTCCCTGTTACCACATTTCACTAGTCTCGGCCGAAAGTCTTTCTCATAATTTTAACAAGTGTCAGAATATGTTTTAAGACATTTGATATACAATTATCTAGTGAGCACTTGTCATATAGATATGGAACTGGTCAGTCTTTGATAAATTCATAATTGAAACCCATAACGCTAAAATTAGAAAATCAGAATGACTTTAGAGATCATTTATCTCTTATGATGTTGGAAGAAATCCCTTACTTGTTTATTAAAAGGCAGTCACTACTTTATAAAGAACTCTGTATGATTTTTTGGATAATTCTTAATATCAGATATTTTTCTTATATTTAAATGAAGTTTTCTCTCCATTCCTCTCATTCATTGCTCTTATTTCTGACCTCTAAGTTAATAAAGAAGATGTTAATCATTTTCCACATGACAGCCATTCAATCATGTAGAGATGGCTGCTATAGCCACTTCTAAGCACTTTATTTGGAGGAAAAATTCAAGTTATCTATAACTAACTCTCAGGGAATGTGTCTTCTAGATTTTCCTTTGCATTAGTCACCTCTCTTACACTCTAGCTGGTTAATCTCCCTGAAATGTCAGTGCTATGTTCTCCATATGTTCTGGCTGGTGCAGGGTGGATGCTGCTTCCTAGATCTTTTCACTGCAACTAAAAATAGCATCAGATCTTTGGGCTGCCTGTCAACTGAAACATCCACAGTCCTACTTCACATGAAATATTTTTAAACCAAATATATTTTGCTTATTAATTTATAGAGTTGATTTTAAACCTGAATTTAGGACTTTATGTTTGTTTCTACTAAATTTCAATCCATTTCCTGATTCCGTTGTGACGTGTTTAAATTTCAAGGCTATCACTGACCTACTTGTGACAGTGATAATCATATATCATCTACAAATGTGATAAATGTGTTTATTCTTTCATTCCAAACCAATGATAAAAATATTGAGCAAGGCACTGAGCCCTTCCCAGTCGTCCAGTGCTATGCATTGGCATTATCTGCCTTGGGGTCATATAGTCTGGGTTTTAAATCCTGGCTCTGCCCTTAGATATCTTTGTGGCCTCGAATAAGTTATTTACTTCTTCCAGCCCTAGTTTATGAGGCTGATAATAATAGTATTTCCCTTATTGGCTTGATGTGGAAATAAAAATAAAAATATTATTTCATATTGAAATAATAGGAAGATTCAAAATTTAGCCGTTATAAAAGATTTCATATATTGGTGAGAGTAAAAAACTTGAGATGTATAATTTGTTCTTCACTCCATGTTCTTTATGTTTTTAATCAGCAGGAAAAGCACTTGTTAGTTTAACTGTGGATAAAGAGTTTATATATTGGATCATCACAGCGAAAGACAACACACAGATTTATCAAGCAAAGAAGAGAGATGGGGCTGCCATTTCCCAGGTGAAGGCCCTGAGGAGTCAGTGCATCCTGGCGTACAGTTTCACCGTGCAGCCTTTCCCAGGTAAATAGGTCACCTTCCCCAGCTTGTCTCCCACTCTGAGGCTGGCCCTCCACCCTGATGTAAAGCTCTCCCTCCCGCCCTGCACCCCGTCAGTGCTCAGTGCTCACTGTGATTGCTGCTTGTCTGGGGCCACGCGTTATGTCTGGGTTGTACCTGGCTTGGCTGCATGCACAACTCAGGATACAAGACCCCTGTACTGGCATTCTCTCTGCCTGTTCTCTTTCTTTCCTCAGCCCCATAATTTCTCTTCTGTCTTTTTTCTCCTTTAGTGATATTTTAGGCCTCCCAGTGGTATCAAAAAGCATTGCATAAAACCTCAGATCCTTTTCAAGGTAAAGCGCTATACTCATTGCGGTATAATGTATCATGTATCAGGTAGTGTGATGCACTGAAGTCGTACATTAATACGAGTATTATCACACCATTATTCTGTGCCGTTTAACATGGGTGAGTCTGTGCTGCCATTTTTATTAAGTTCCTGTCTTAGTGCCATTGATAGAGTGTTTAAGTGTTGTATCCCTAATCCTAATTACTCCTTGAGCTCTATGAATTTTATAGCATGATGTTACATAATGCAATGATTTATAGAAGTGTATGGATCACATTGTATCAGGACTATGTATTCGCTATATTTGAGGGTCATAACAAAAACTTTTGACAAATCTGTGAATCAACTGAATAAAAACAAAATCAGTATTGCATTTCCTTATTGATGGCATTCAAACCTAAAGCAGTTTTTGACTCTTATCAAGCTTTTGCTGTCATTAGCTTAAAATGTCATTCTAAATTAAGCATAACTCACTCTGAGATAGGGACAGAAATGAACAAACCAAACATTTTTTGCTTCAGTGTATTCAGTTACAAAATATGTAAAACTGGATAAGGTAAGAATTTATAAATAGGCTTAGCTCATGTTTTTATAAATAATTCATTTTCCACTTTGAGAAGTTGAAGAGATTTTAAGTCTATGTGACTTCTAGTTTCTGGTCCAGTATGTAGGAAATTGAAAGTTGCCACTGTGCCCAATAAGTAAAAATCTGAGCAAATGGATAACTCAGTTCTTCCTAGATCCATGAGAAAAGTGAGGTTACAAGGCAAACCACTTTCCCCAAATTAGGAAAGATGAGTGACTATAGATTTACAGTTTACTGGAACAAAAATCCACAAGCAAAAGGCTTTGAGGGAACCAGTGTTTGGGGGTAGGGAAACCTGAATTTTAACTGATGAATTGCTAGAGACTCAGCATGGGCAGCTCTGAGAGTTAAAAACCCTAGAGGGACCCAGTCATAAAGGGCTCCCACACTTTTCTGAGTTTATCACCAGGAGCCTGACCTGATTCTCACAGTGAATATCTTTAAAAAACCTTGTGTTTCCACCAGACAGAGAAGGAAAGAAGTAATCTCAAAGCATACTAGCCTATTCTGTTCCTAACGAGGTCTGCCCTCATGAGAAACTAACCACAGCCCAACTTTCTGGATTTATTAGATCTGATTTCAGTTCTTAACCCAGAGGCACAGACTTACTAAAAGTCTGAAACCTAATCGAGAACTACAGACTACTTCCCCTCCCCTTCATCTTGCTACTGTATAACTAAAGATTCATTTATAGCAGTTTCTTTTATCTAGTAATCATGCCTGGTTGTCAAGAGAAAATTACCAGGTGCACTGAAAGCCATAAACCACAGACTGAAGATACAGAGCAAGCACAAGAATCAGACTCTGATGACAGGGATGTTGGCATCATCAGACTTGGAATTTAAAACAGCGACAATGAATATGCTAATGGTTTAATAAAGTCATCAATATGTAAGAATAGATGATCAACATAAACAAAGAGATGGAAATTCCACAAACAAAACAAAATGAAAAGAAATACCAGAGATAAAACACTGTAACAGAAATGAAAAGTGACTTTGAAAAGCTGATTAGTAAACAGCATGGTTGAGGAAAGAATCTCTGAGCTTGAGGATATCTCAGTGGAAACATCTAAAATAGGAAAAGAAAGAGAAAAAGATGAACAAAGAAACAAATAGAACATAGTATCCAAGTACTTTGGGACAGCTACACAGATCTAACACATGGAACATGAATACCAGGGGGAGAAGAAAGAGAAAGGAATGGAAGAAATATAAAACCATAATGACTAAGAATTTCCCCAAATTAATATCAGGAAAGTTCTAGATAAAGGAAGTTCAGAGAATACCAGACAGGATAATGTAAACCATGGCTTTGGGGTGATAAAGATGTGTGGATGTTGGGTCACTGATTGTAACAAATGTACCACTCTAGGGGGTACTGATATTAGGGGACACTATGCATGTATGGGAACATATATGTGAGAAATCTCTGTTCCTTCCTCTCAGTTTTACTGGAAATCTAAAACTGCACTATAATGTCTGTATTTTTTAAAAAGTACATGTAATATCTGTTTAAAGTTGAATAACACCGTACAAATATGCATTCATACACATACTTAAAAATAAAAATCCTAAAGGTAGCATGAGTTTTTATTACTGAAACTCATGAAAAATATGATTAATACAATGCTGTCATTATTTTCTTTGGAAAAAAAGTATCAACTTTATTTTACAACTTTCAAGGCACATTATTGAGAGTACTTTACCTCCATCTGCTGGAAATTTTAAGCAATTACCTATTACCATGTTCCTTTTTCTCCCAAGCCACTTCACATCTTCAAAATGTATAGGATTAAGGAAGAGAAAAAAAAAAAAAAAAAAAGTATAAAAAAACTCCTGCCCTGAATGACATGTCCAATACTTCAGTGTATCCTACCATATCTGTTAAATAAAAATAAAATAATGAGAACGCACCAGTCATCTCTGGATTGGATTATTGCTGCGGTTGCTACCGTGAGGGCTCTAGTCTCACTTTAGACCAGAAGTCAGCACAGATGAACACTATCATATAAATATTACTGGAGTCTTAGCTCAAGAAACGTCACACCCTAGTAGCCGATAAATAAACCTCTGAAAGGGAAACCGAACCCAGACTAGTGTAGCTAGTGCTGTGGTGGAAGACCCAGGGCATGGTGGGAGCGGTGCTGACCTGCTGTGACCTGCATGTTGTGGCCAGGGAGAGGCCGCTGTGAACTGAGCCCGGGCAAGGTCACTCCGAATGAGGACTGTCGGGTGGAGTGGGCACGGTTTGCAGGCAGTGAGATGTGATTAGAGTGCAGGGTGACTTCCCAGAGTCAGAGGTGGGGTCGAGCATTTGCAAGGAGCCTGAGTTCAGAGTGCGCTGATGGTCACAGGGTGCTTCCCTGGTGTGAGACTGTTAGGGTTCATAGAAAAGTATACCTTGGTTATGTGCACTTTGTGTTTTCTTTGTGTGATGGTGAAATACTTTTAGGTTATTTTACATGGGATGTGATCAGAGTGAGTTGATGGGAAGCTGCATTTGATTCCCAGGGACCGAAGTCTGATTTGAGAGGTTCTGCCCAGCCTGCAGGGCATCAGGTGCGCCATGCCTCCTGCAAGCTCTGGCAGGGTGCGCCCTAGGGTGCAGGGTGCAGCATATTGGTTGTGTGCTGTGGCCAGGCAGCTCCACTGTGTCACCAAGCACCTCCTCTTCTATTCCTCCCCAGGCTTCTAAGCATGTCTTCCAGTCACTTCCTGAAGAATGACTGCTGCCCTCTAGACCTTGCAGGGAGCGAGCAAGGACAGGGGTGTGGAGGAGCCAGTTTGCCCTCAGTATAGCAAGACAGCTGCTGCTCTGGAAGGTCTGGAACAGATACCTACTCACCTCTGATGGTCTGCACTGTGTCCCATGATTGTCCCAGATGCTGTTTCCCTCTAGGCATGCCAGTTGGAGCAATACCAGGCAGGATGAGCTTGAGGAAGAGGGGTGGATGTTGGATGGCATCTCACAGCATCTGCTACATACAGTATCAAAATGCAGCCATTGTCATTTCTTCAAAGAGCCTTATTTCAAAAGCATTTTCATGTTTACTCTTTCAAGCAAAAGTTGTGTGTTCTATAAATTTCTTCCTAACTTTTGATATTACCCCTGATGTTAAATAAATCTATTGTTCCTCTTATATGAATAATGATCATCATTTTCTTCTTATTTTAGATAAAGCATTTCTGTTTCTAGCTTCAGATATTGCAGAACCTGCTATACTTAATGCCACCAACACCAGCCTCACAATCGCATTGCCTCCAGCCAAGACAAACCGCATTTGGAAGGGCCTCACTGGCCCAACTACAACATACCTGGTTTATTATGCAGAACTCGATGGCAGGACAAACAGCTCTTACCTGAAATATAAAATACTGGTGAGATTGAAGCTAGTGATTTTTGCGTTTGTCACAAGATGCCCTCCACCATAGTGAAGTCTTTCCCACATGCTCTGAAATGTGATACTGTGCAGGGTCTCACAGCTGCTGATCCATCAAATGCATTGTGTCCCAGGCTTCTTGTCTGGGAATAGGTGAAGCTGTGAGTACATGTATGAACTCTGGCCAGTTGATGGATTGCCATGGTAACAGGTCCTGAGTGTCCTGAAATAACTGGGTCATTCCCCTCAGGGCTATCCATCCCCAGAGAGTTTTATAGACTTCTTTTCCTTTCTTTTCTTTTCTTTTCTTTTTTTTTTTTTTTTTTTTTTGGGTAACGGGGGTCGAACTCAGAACCTCACATGCCAGCGGGCGCCCGAGCCACTGAGCGATATCACTGGCCCCTTTTTCATTTGTGGGTACTGGGAGTCGAACTCAGGACCTCACGCTTGCCAGGCACGTGCTTATGCCGCTGAGCCATCTCACCGGCCCTAGAGACTTCTTTTCATGGCCTATCCAGCAGATTGAAGATTGCAGAGTAAGAAATGAATTGAGCAGAAAGGACATTGCCAACTATTTGTTATTCATGGTGTTTATCTAATGTAACCATTGCAAATTATATTTTGTCTGTTTTTCATACACAGCTGTATGGGGACTATGGCTTTGTAAAAATCATGATCATATCCGCAGTGGTTGCATAATGGTTGGCACTGTGCTGGCACTCAGCAGATGTTTCTTGAGTGAATAAATGGATTGGCACCATTCACTCCAACATTGGCATTTGTGTTTCAGATGTCCTAGTGAGGGAATCATACAGCCAATATTGTGTTTTGTGCTTGGCTTTATTTAACCAATTCAAAAAGTGAAACTGGCCATCATCTGTTGACCATTACATACCATACACTTTATCATAAAGTATGCATGATTCTTTGTCGCTTAAAACTTTATAGATGATTCCGATTCAAAGTTGAGAGCCACTGGTCTAAGGATCATCCTTTTTACTCTCTTAACATTACTTCTAAGAATGATTAGATAATATTGCTTAATCTTGTATTCACTATGTGTCGCAACCTTATAATATTATCTTGCTGGATTTCCAGTGTCATGCCAGTAACATAAGTGCCCTCTCCAGGGAATTTAGCTTCCTGTGTGAAATGATATTTTGCAAAATTGACTGAGGACTGTCAATCACTTGGCATTTATTCATCGAGACATTCAACAACTCAGGTCTGGGTAGATTAAGACAGTAACATTATCAACAGCATAGAATTAAAAAATAAATTCTTTGAGTCTTTAAGTTTTTTCTCTTTGGTTAAATAATTTCTATATACTTGTATAAGATATAAAAATAAGCTATTGACTTTAAAAAATTAATTACAGGAATCTCAGGAAATGATAGCTCTTATTGAAGGTTTACAACCATTTTCAACATACATAATAAAAATGGCTATAAAGAATTATTATTCACATTCTCGGGAACATTTACCTCTGGGACAAGCGATCTGGGGAAAGACGAAAAGTGGCGGTGAGTGATGGGCTTGGTGTGGGTTCTGAAGGAGGACTTTGTGTGTGTGTGATGTGTGCGTCTCTATTTGGTTTCTTTAAATCTGAGTGATAGGTAATAAGTATTATGTGAGATTTTAAGGTTTAATAAGGAAAATGAGTTTGTGGAAAAATATTTTGAACTTGACCCTTGCTCTAACCATGGAGGTTGATGAATAATATTATATCAAGGTGGAAAGTGACTCCAGGAGGCAAGACATCAGAAGCGGGGTTGACCAGGAAATATTTCTCGGTCCCACCACACAGTGTCACCCTCTCTCCATGTACCCACAGGTCTCTATGGGGAGACAAAGCCAAAGCTCTTCTCTGTCCGTGTTGCTCTGAGCCCACTGAGAGTTAAAGCAACGGACCTGGCTGTCTTAAAGAAAATAGTTCTGGCATAATAAAAGATGTTTTAAGAGGAGGTGATGATTTCTTTCAGATCTTCTGATGATATTCACAAAGCTCACCTATTGGGTAGTTTGTCATTAGCTGCACCCTTGAACTGGAATCAGAGAACAATTTGGTCATTAAGCAAAAGTGGGTGAAAGCCTGTCAGGCCCCCAGCTGGCTCACCATGCAAAAGGCTGACTTCCTTCGTATCCGCTGTTCCTCCTGCTCATGATGGGATCACTCCTCCAGCAGGATGCCCTCCTCCTTTCCACCCCGGAGTGCAGTTGCAACACCTCTCACCTGTCATTGCCGTTTATTTCAGTTCCAGGAGCCGTTTGCTTCATTAACACAACCGTGCTGTCGGACACCAGCCTCCTCGTGTCCTGGAGAGGATCTCACCAGCCAAATGGCCCTGGAGAGTTGGTCCGCTACCAGCTGGCACTCTCGAATCTGCCGCTAGTCCCCGAGGCCCCTCTAAGAGAAAGCCAGTTCCCAAACGCAAGGCTCACTGTCCTGCTTGCGACCCTGTCTGGTGGACAGCTGTATGTGCTGAAGGTACAGAGTGCAGTGCGCACCTTTTATTGCCATCCCCAAGCTCACGTTTGTGAAAAGGTTAAGCGGCTGTTCTCTTCTGCAATAAGGTTCTGGCCTGCCACTCGGAGGAAGTGTGGTGTGCGGAGAGTCACCCCATCACTGTCAAAATGTTTGACACGCCAGAGAAACCGTCTGCCTTGGCTTCGGCGAACACTAGTGTGCAATTGGATTGGAAGGCTCCATCCCATGGTAACCTCACCAGATTTTGGTTTGAACTCCAAAAGGTAAAATTTTTGTGTAAATCCCTTATGATACAGAGTAAATTGGAAGCCTTTGCATGTATTTACTGTCTTGTATAAATCAACAATATATTTGGCAAAATTCATCGATTCCAGTTTAGCACGTAGAAGCAGTAAGTTGTGCAGACTAACTTCTGTTGGAAAGAATTCCAAAGAGATTAATGTGCTCTTAAACAGCTCTGCCTAAAAGAGTGTAAGTTATAGTTTACAAATTACATAGGATTTTAGTTAGTGTGGTTTTCCTGGTTTGAAGTCCATAACAATTTGATGTTTTCTATGAGAAAGTGAAAGAAATGAACAAACAAACAAAAAAACCCAAACCCTTGTTTAGAAATGTTCTTTCCAGCTGGCGTGGTGGTGCATGCCTCTAATCCTGGCACTTAGGGAAGCTGATGCAGAAGGGTCACAAGTTCAAGTCCCACTTGGGAAACCTAATGAGACCCTGTCTCAAAAAAGAAAGCGGGCAGTGCTAAGGATGTAGCTCAGTGGTAGAGTCCCTGGGTCTGATCCCTAGTACTGCAAAAAAACAGTCTCTTCAACCACTTGAGGGCTGTGCAGCCTTCACAGGCCATTTAGAAAATCACAAAGCTGAAAATGTAAGCCGTCATTGTCCCTGAATGTGCAACCATCTGAAGTACAAGTGTGACGAGGAGCACTACGAGGTCCGTGAGTGACCTCCGGCCAGAGCGCTCTGTCTCTTGTGAGTGACACGGACTTGCCGCACGGAGCCAGGACAGCTGGGAAAGACCCGGCACTCCTGAGATTCCGAGGAGGAGGGGTGAGAATGGGCGTCTTAGAGAGGAAAGAGGAAGAACGTGATAAACGTTGTCTCTTTATTTTCTATCATAATTTTCTTGTCTGGAAAACTGAAGAAATTAGAAGACAAGGTTAGGTTTTTAACCTAGGTTTTGAACTATGAGATTTTTCTTCAAAGAAATCACAAAAGTGTACAGAAGAATAGATTCAGTTTAAGATTAAGGAGACACAGATAGTTTTGTTTTAGTACATTTTTAATGGAAGTCCATGGAAACTGTGGTTTTCTCAGATGTCTGGACAAATCTTAACCAGAACCAAAAGTTTCTGCAGTTTCAGTCAGAGCCCAGCCCTCCCAAGCACATCCCCGGTGACTAGTGACTCCCCTTTGGTGTTCTTCGCCCCTGCAAGGGCTGGCTTCTGACAGCTGGAGCCTGATCCTTTGTGGTTTCTGGGAAGCCCCAGCACCACTCCAGATGGAAGGAGAGGTGTATTCACTGCTACTGTGAGCCTGGCGCTGGAGCTTGGGGGATTTCTGGATGGTGATGTGAAATGTTGGTCCAGTCACTTACGGTGATTTCTACCCTGGATCCATTGTGGAGGCAGTACGAACAAGGGCTAGGAGTTTGTACATAGGGATTAATCTCTGTCTCTGTCTCTCTCTCTTTCACACACACACACACACACACACACACACACACACACACACACACACACACAATTCAGAAATGTTGGTCCAGTCACTTACGGTGATTTCTACTCTGGATCCATTGTGGAGGCAGTACAAACAAGGGCTAGGAGTTTGTACATAGGGATTAATCTCTGTCTCTGTCTCTTTCACACACACACACACACACACACACACACACACACACACACACACACACACAATTCAGAAATGTTGGTCCAGTCACTTACGGTGATTTCTACTCTGGATCCATTGTGGAGGCAGTACGAACAAGGGCTAGGAGTTTGTACATAGGGATTAATCTCTGTCTCTGTCTCTTTCACACACACACACACACACACACACACACACAATTCAGAAATGTTGGTCCAGTCACTTACGGTGATTTCTACTCTGGATCCATTGTGGAGGCAGTACAAACAAGGGCTAGGAGTTTGTACATAGGGATTAATCTCTGTCTCTGTCTCTCTCTCTGTCACACACACACACACACACACACACACACACACACACAATTCAGAAATGTTGGTCCAGTCACTTACAGTGATTTCTACTCTGGATCCATTGTGGAGGCAGTACGAACAAGGGCTAGGAGTTTGTACATAGGGATTAATCTCTGTCTCTGTCTCTCTCTCTTTCATACACACACACACACACACACACACACACAATTCAGAATAAATATTCCAGATCGGATGCCCCTCCTTCATTAAGCTGTATGTCTCAGTGTGACTGATACATTGATGAATTTAGTACAGGCAATGCCACTCACATCACCATTTCAATTTCCTTTTTTCTTCCCTCTATTTCCTTTTTTTCTCCTTTCTTTTTATAACAGTGGTGGTGCACTTCATGAAGGTGCAATAGAGAACATTCATAGTTTAGTAGGAATGTGATGGAAAGTGTTTAATGAAATGATGTACCAGCATGAGTGAAAAAGGATCTGGCTTTTTTCCCCCAGTGGAAATACAACGAGTTTTCCCATGTCAAAGCTTCCTGCAGCCAGGGTCCTGCTTATGCCTGCAGCATCTCAGATCTCCAGCCTTACACCTCCTACAGGGTCCGAGTTGTGGTGGTTTATATGACTGGAGAAAGGAGCCTTTCACCCCCAGAAAGCTTCCAGACTGAAGGTGAGTGTCATCATGCTCAGCTCCCAGACAGCCCACAGCGTCCTTTCTCGTCTCTTATTTTACCAATCCTAAAGCTTGAAGTTTTTCTTTAAAAACAGTACATTACTATTTTTAGAGCTTAAGTGAAGAAATCAGTCGGAGGTCTTTACAGGCTATAATGAGATAATCCTGGCCTGATCTTGTGCGATTCTGACAGGGAAAATTTTTTTTTTCCTTTCGGTATTCAGATTTCCTGTCTAACTACGATATTTTGCAGGGAGAACTATATTTAAAAAGGCAACTGAGTGCTCAACAAATAATTATTAAAGGACTTCTGTATTCCAGATGCAAAAAATGAAAAATATAACAATTCTATTAATTAGTATTCTGAAAGTTATACCATATTGATTACATAAGGGTAGAGGGAAAATTTCCCAAAACTTATGACAGTTTTCTTTATTTGCTTTTATCAGTTATTTTGTATCAAGCTGATATATTGTTATTCCTGTCACCAATCCATCTAATCCATCACTATTAAAAACTTCAGATGCTCATTTGAAAAAGTCCTTCTATCAGAATATTCCTGAATTTTCAAACCATATTTTTCTTTCTTCAATATATTCTATAGAGAGGTGTCAATGCAGAATATTTCATACTTCTAGTATATTGATCAGTATTTTCTTTTTTCCCAAAGCTGGAGTCCCAAGTAAACCAGGCATTCCCAAGCTATTAGAAGGGAGTAAAAATTCAATACAGTGGGAAAAAGCAGAAGAAAATGGAAGTGGCCTTATGTATTATATCCTTGAGACCAGGTAGGTCTGTTTGCAAAAGTGCTTTATAAACTACAGTGAGTGAAGTAGTTAATTATAAAGTGACCAAAAGTAAGAACATTTATGAGAGTGTGTTTGTACATAAACACAAGGGGCTTTTGGCTCACGGGCTCTGCATGCATCATTACGTTCTCTGCTCAACACCCAGAGGTCAGCCGTGGCACTCTGATTATGAGGCACAACACACCATTCTCAGAAATCGACAACAGCTCATTAAACCTGGAGAGAAATTATTCAACCCCAGGCTCATGCAACCAAGATTTACTTAAGTCTGTTCTATTTAAGAAGCTGAGCTGATGTGTGATGTCAGGTGATGATGTGGATGTAAATATCTGGTCATTTGTTTTAGAAAGGCTGAATACACTCAGTGAAAACCGGCAAGGAGCTTGGTATTTTTTAAACTGTAATGCAGAGGAAGTGCTGAAATGGTGTGAAGCATACGGGTCCCACAGACTTCTGTGCCTGTTGGGAAGATCGCAGTGTGCAGTGTGCTCCCAGGGCTGAAAATGTGCTCTCAGTGAAGACCAGTAGCTTCTGGGCAACTGCATGGGGTGCATGGGGAGCACAGTGAACCTCAGTTGACCAGAAGGGCTGATTTCCTGCCAGCTTGAGGGAAGAGTTCCAAATTCCAAAGACACTCCCCTCACGGGACTATGAAACCATCTTTTAAGAAGCTCCAAGGACAAAAGTCACTTCCATAATTATAGTCCAGGCAACCTGAGCTCTAGATCTATTTTTGATTCATCTTGCTCTGGCATTCCTGTAACCTTGACAATTTTCCCTGCTCATGCTGGAGAATTCCCTTGGCCATATTTCTAATGAAGCCTTTGTGAAATGTGTTACTGTTTTCCATGCACAATGAAAAACATTCTGGTCTGCAGAACTGTCTTGGAGGCCTGTGACTATAATTGCTCTCAGCAGCCAGGCCACACTATGGTCCCCACTAAGACCCTTTTAGTGTGTTCCCCTCAGTAACACTGTTGTGGTTTGGGTCTGGATGTCCTCCGAAAGCCTTGTGCAGTCACAGGGGCGGGCTTTTCAGAGGTGGCTGAATCTAGCATTTGTGATTGATTCACGGTCCAATGTTGGGATTAAGGGTGTGAGTGCTACATGCGCCTAGGGCGCATAGCCTGCATACACTATAGGAGATGGAAAGAGGCTTGTCCCTTCCCCCTCTCTCTTGTTGCTTTTGCTGTCTTCCGTCATGAACTGTTGCCCTCTGCCATGTGCCACCCTGCCTTGGAGCCAACAGATTATGGACTGAAACCTCCACAAACTGTGAGCTAAATAAACTTTTCTTCATTTAACTTTAGGTGTTGGGTATTTTGTCTCAGCTACGAGAGAAAAGTAACTAAGACAAGCACCTTCAGGGCGTGATTACACAGGTCCCTACTGTGGAAATGCGGACTGTAGTGACAAAATAACGGTTGTAACTTAAATATCTCTAATTTGGCTCTTTAGTCAGGACTCCTTAGTTGGACTGTAGGCACTTGCTGATGGTACAGTAGTAGTGCAAGGGGTGTGAACTTTGGAGTTGAATAGGTGAATGAAGATGATCACAGCCAAGTACCACCAACTGGGTGACTTGAAACAACAGAAATTTGCTATTACAGTTCTGGAAATTAGAGATCTGAAATCACGGTGTCAGCAGGACCATGCTCCCTCTGAGGACTCCAGGACAGACTCTTTCCCTACGTCCTAACTTCTCATGGTTGGCAAAAATCCTAAGTGCTCCTTGCTTGTAGGTGGATCACTTCAACCTCTGCCCCCCACCATCAGCTGACCTTCTTGTGTGAGTCTGTGTCCAAATTCCCCTTTTCATAAGGGCATCAGTGCCTGAAGTAGGACCCACCCTAATCCAGGATGATCTCAAGACCATGTTCCTAAAGTCTCATTCATGTGTTCAGTGGATATGGATTTGGGGGCACACTATTCAATTCAGCACACAGACCATATCTGAATACTCCCTCATTTTCTTTTTTGAACTTAAATTTTTTTTTTTATCTATAAAATGAGGATGATAGGTCTCCTTCTCTGAGTTGCTGTGAAAACTCAGTGAAACAAAACAACATATATAAAGCACTGGCACAGTGTGCTATAAATAGAGGGTGTGCAAACAAAGCCACATTTTTCAGTGTCTTCTTTGGTCAGTAGCCATGAAGGGTCTCTTTGAAAATGCCTAGTGGCCTCTTTCTTTCAGGTTAGAGTTGTTTAAATCATAAAATTGCCAATGCTTACTCTGAGGCTTTACAACATGTATAAATACACTGTGTCATAATGTGTTGCTCAGGATGACCCTGGGGACAGCATGTCCCTGGGGACGAGAGTGACCAGATCTGCTGCCCTGATGCTCTCACCCATTCCCTGCCCTCCTGAGCAGTGTCCCCAATATCCTGTTGCTTTTTCAGGATAGCCACTCATTGCCAGGGACACAACCAGATGGTACTGCTTTCCCCCAAGCTCACAGTGGTGTAGTACCAAGTCCACATTTTTCAGTGTCTTCTTTGGTCAATAACCATCTGAAAGGTTCTATACTGGAGAGCTCGTCATTGCCAGAGAAGACACACTCAGCCTCGAGATCGCCTTCAGTCAGTGATGCGGTTGAAGTATTCTACTTTCTTCCTTTGAGCCCAGCTTTTGCACTCTTTCCACCTTTCATGTGAAGAGCTATGTGGATTGGCTTTGAGGCAAAATTTAAACCAATACAGAAGGAAGCAATGAACCCTAAATCTCAGATATAATAACTCTGGTAGCTGAGCTATAACACATTCCTTATCAATTTTATACTGTGTATTTTATCCAGATATGGCAAAAATTACACATAATGTAAGAGACTAAAAATTAACAAAAATGGCAACTTCTCATTAAGAATTATGAAATGATTTTCTTATGTGTTTGGAATTCTGAAAAGATTGTATACATTCTAAACAGCAGGAAGATGATCATCAGCTTTCTCTTGGTTGTTGACTCTTCATGGCATTTTCAGTGGGCTCAGTTGGTTGGCGTATGCATCAGAGGATGGCTTTGTAGAGCATGCTGTGTGCTGCAGCCAAGTCATCAGGGGGAGTGAGATCAAGGGCGAAAGGTGAACAGGAAGCTCTCTGGAGCTGTCTTAAACATGAAATCTTAGTAAACAAGAAATCACATTTATATTCTCATCTGTATTTTCTACATTGACTATTTACTGCTTCTTTTTCAGAAAGATCATTTCAGGTAACTCACAGAACCAGAATTTAAGGTGGAAGATGGCATTTAATGGGTCCTGCAGTAGCCTTTGCATGTGGAAGTCCAAAAACCTGAGAGGAACATTTCAGTTCAGAGTAGTAGCTGTGAATCATCTTGGATTTGGCGACTACAGTGGAGCCAGTGAGAATATCACCCTAGTTGGAGGTATGTTGTCATGTCTGTCTGACTTTTTGTGTAAAGGTTCAGTGGTATAGGGAGGTGCATCCTTGATGTTCAAAACAGATATGGTGACTGTGTAGTTTATAATCCCAACTATTAAATTACCCAGTTCATTCGATGATATCATCCTTATGTTGTTATCATCGTGTCATTCTTCTCCTCAGCAACACTTAGCTACTCCTTAATGCCTGTCACATGAAGTCCATGCTCCTAAATGGGCTTTCCAGGCTGCGCACAGTCTGGTCTTTATCCATCCAGCCTTTGATGAAGTTCCTGGTCTCTCACCTTACACACAGGAGGCCAGAGTCACCTTTGTCTCTTCCCCGATTTCTACCTCTTCTGCTGTGCACCCCGTTGTGGGTTATGATATAGTATCTTTCTAATCAGATAGGCTAGAGATCTCAGTGCGACATTTGATTTTTCTCTATTCAGTCACCAGGTTCTATTGATTTTACCATTCCAGCGTCTCTCTGATGGGTTCCATCTTCCTATTTCCATGTTGCGTTTCCTCATTAGCAGCATCACTTCTTGCCTGTGTCCTTGGCTGAAGCACATTGGTGACTGTTAATCTAGCTGAGACACAATGAGCTGGACCACTTGATCCATCTCTGAAAGACTCAAAATTATTCTTCATTTGCTGCCTTCAGAATTGACTACAAACCTCTGTGTGGCCTGCAAAGCCTACCGTGACTGTCCTCCAGTCTTAGCTCACCTTTCCCCACACTTAACCCTGTGCTATAGCCATTGTAGCTGTCACTAGGTCTTTGGCCTGGTGTTTTCTCTAGCCTAGAACGCGGGCCCCTACCACCTACCATGTGCTCCTTACCTCAGATTTCCTTTCCTGCACTTTCTGCCACATCAAATTCTTCTCATCCTTGCAGACCTAACTTAAACCCGTTTTGATGCGAAACAGGTACTCATTAGGAAAAAATTAATTGTTACATTTTATATACACATTTCATGTAGAACAGTGGTGGCAAACCTATAGCATACATTTTTTTAAAGACAAAAGATGTCATGTATGAGTTTTTTCTAAACTGAAACGTCAGTATTCAGGTTTAACTGCAGTGTTGGCACTTTGTGATAAGTAAGTGGGTTTTGGGTTGCAGTTTGGGCACTCGTCTCTAGAAGGTTTGCCGTCACTGATCTAGAACTTGCACCACTCTTATCCATCCTATAATTAGTTATGTACACCAGAGCTTGAAAATAACCAAATAGTGAACATTGTAGACTCTGCAAGCTACACTTTGTCTCTGTGACATATTCTTCTTGTCTTTTATGTTTGTTTCTTTGTTTTTGCAGTTCTAGAGAATGAACTCAGGGCCTTGTGCACCCTAGGCAAGCACCATCCACTGAGTGATATCCCCCGACCTTTTTGATTTATTTTTGAGACAGGGTCTTGCTAAGTTGTCCGGCTTTGCCTCAAACTTGTGATTTTCCTGGTTCAGCCTCTTGAATAGCTGAGGCTACAGGAGTGCACTGTCAGTCTTGGCTCTTTTTTTAAAAAAGTAATACTTTAGAAATGAAAATTTTTTTAACCCATTGGAGGCACTAACTCTGGCTGCAGCCAGATTTGACTGATAGCCTGTAGTTCGCCAGACTTTGTTCTCTATGTTTGTCTCCTCTTTGCGACTGAAACAATCTGAGAAAGTTCTATGTTTTCATATTTATTTCTCAGGTTAGTATCCATGGAATAAATGTGTATGAAGATATAGGAAAATAATAATCACAACTATTTAATGTATGAAGACTGAGACACCTTTGTCCCAAATTCATTAAATAATATACAGATTTCTCTAGGCACTTTAAAATAGAAGATTGTCTATTCCCATAGGCATTGACAAAATGGCTCTTTAAAAAAAAAGGGAAAAACTTTGATTTTGATTTCCCATGATGCGTCATTTCACCATGGATGATTTTAAAATTTCACATCTGGCAAAAATATAGTAGGAGCTAGCTGTGGCCAACCATTCTGTGTGTGCTTGTGCAGAGCTGGGACACTTTAGCTTTATTCTGTGAATTCATATCTTTTTCTCATTTGTGTCATTAGATGATTTGTGGATGCCAGAAACAAGTTTTATACTTACCATTTTAGTTGGAGTATTTCTGGTCATTACAATCCCATTGGCCTTTGGTAAGTATCAGATTTTAAAATAGATAATAATCTATTTACCAGATCATATGGCTCGATTTATATCTTAGTATATCTAATCTCCTACATGAAACATGACTTGATTAAATAAGTTCATAAAGTTCAGTGTCCCCTGGCCTCTTCTTTTCTAACCACTAACTTCTGTGAATTTCTTAAACAAGGGCCGAGTTGGTCTGTCCTCTGTTGTTATGAAGGTTACTTTGGCCCCAGTCTTGAGGGGTCAGTCAGGGTCCACTGGCCGGGGTGGCATAGCACAGCAGGGGTGTGTAATGGGGCAGAGCCCTCACCCCCCTCAAAGCAAAGAAAAGAAAGAGGATGGGCCCGAGTCCCACCACCCCCTTCCCAGCAGTGCCTCTTAGTATTCCCACCGCACCCCATTAGCATCAAGAACTAATCCTTTCACATGGGGACCTTTGGGATGGTCTGGATCCAACCATAGCAAGAAGTAACAATCTCATGAAAAATATAGCTGTGTATACATTTCATGGTATTTTTCAGATAAACCTTTCACAAGGGCACCATATTTTAGCTTTCTTTTAAAAAGTATTTGTTTCTGATTGGCTATACCAAGTGTTTTGTGGCTTATAGGTTGAAATAAATAAAAGAAAAATAACTCTGGGGGTGCTGGTGAGATAGCTCAGCGGCATAGGCACCTGCCTGGCAAGCGCAAGGGCCTGAGTTCGACCCCCAGTACCCACATACGAAAAAAGGGCCGGTGATATCGCTCAGCGGCACGGGCGCCTGCTGGCGTGTGAGGTCCTGAGGTCGACCCCCGGTACCCACAAAAAAAAAAAAAAACAACAACTCTGGGTACCAAATAAGTGTAGGATTAATGGGAGGCCAGTGACCATCTTTGGTTGGGATAGCTTTGGTTTCCAGGCAGACAGCCTGCTTTGGAATGAGCAGGGCCTCTTCGCACAAGATCCATTTCTGGCTGGTAGCATTCACTTTTGCTTTCAGATGTCTTCCTGCTTATTTCAAATCCCTGCTCCTCTACAAATGACCAGAAATGCAGAACAATTCGTTTGCATAGGTGGAAAGTTAGCTATTTCCCATTACTCATTTTATGCTAATGTTCTAGTCCTAAAAAATACCCTCTCTTTTTAAAGATTGAGTTTAATGATGAGAAAATATAGTGACAACCTCAAAAAGGTTTGTCAGAGGTTGGGCACATAGGGTGAAGATAGTGACTGTGTATCCTGGCTTATTCCTGGTGTTTCCTGAACATTAAAAGCACTTTCCTTCAGTTCCCAAAATGTCTTGGTTTGGGTTGTAAGATATAAGATTCCCCTATCTCTTGTTGATATTAAGAGTCCTCAACATGCTGAAAAGTTACAAGAACTGCATGATACTAGAAAATAAATCCAAGCACATATTCAGAAAGCTGTGGCTTCTTTTGCTTATAAATGAGAGAAAGTTACAAACACAGCGGTTGAATATCCCAGGATAAAGAAAGCCAGTGCTTGGTGCTCTATTCTAAACATTCTTTCTCCAAAGTGATTGGAGTGATGAGGTATGGGAGAGCATGTGGAACTTCGAGGTTCATTTCACAGATTTGACCTGGGCAATAAATGAAACTCCTTCAGCTAGCTGGGAACGCTGAACATTTCGGCTGGTCCTGCCAGGATTGTAACCTGTGGTTCCAGCTTGTCTAAGCCTTGTGCAGCTGGTGTTTGTGCCACTCAGCTGGCCCCTCCAGAGTTACGCACAGGAGCGCGGCATATTTGGCAGTTGGTGTACAGGCGTGACTGCCGTCTGCTCTCCTTTGGGGAAGGAACCCTTCATCTGACCTTTGCCTCCTATTGTACATCATCGTCTAAACCCATGGTTCTGGTGGGTGAACGAGATAATTCAGACACCCGTTGTGGGCTCTCCAGACATCCTATGGAAATCTGACTTTCTCAGGACTTCAAGGTCTTTATTCTGTTCTGTACTCATGGATTTTTGAGGGTAGCTAAGCTGATTCATGTTTTGCTTTTATTTTCAGTGCATGTGGTTTTACATGTAGGCATGTGCAAATGCATGAGAAAAGACTGAGTTATCAAAACAGTGAGAAGTAGCAATTCTTTTAAAATTGATATTGTTGCGAGAGCTCTCATTGGTCATACTTATAAACATAAAATTGAAACAAGGGTTTAAAAATAAACATTGACAGCCTTTGTGTGGGTGAGCAGTCATCCCTAATATGTAATATTAGCTCTATGGTTGGGAGCAAAGGGAAATAAAAAGCCATAACTGCTGGCTTCAGAAGCTTGCCCCATTAGTGGGAGAGGTAAGACATGTCTGCGTGAGGATAACTAGCAAGAATGTAGTGAATCACATGAAGTGTACAAGACATGAGGTAGGAGGGCTTGCTGCAGCACAGGTGGTCTTTCAGGCTCACAGATGAGAGCCACAGAGTCTGCAGAGCTATCAGGAGGCATCACCAGGATGGGGAGTTGCCCTGGGCCTGTGTAATGAGGAGAGGCAGTGAGAGCATTTCCAAGTAGAAATGGCATTGGTAAAGTGCTTCCAGCCTTTCCCTCATGGTGCCTCAGCTGGAACTTCACTGGAGTAAAATTCACAAAACTGCTGTGAAATGAAGTCTCCCAAAATATTTTTTGCTATTTTTGGCCAATATTCTAGTATAAATAAGTGATCTTATTGACATAATTGTATTTTAATCTTTTAGAAATAACACTTTTGTCTTTATAAAATAATACATACTTATGATATAAAAGAGACATGCAAATCACACATGATTCAACAACTGAAAGGACCGCTGCTAATCTTTGATGGGCTTCATTTTAATATTTTCCTACATATTTGAGTATATGTGTTGGAGTAGAAGAGCAATAGATGTGTACTCTTATACTCTGTGTTATTATATAGAAAGTATTTTAAATGTACTTTTATATTGAAAGCATTACATCTGGAAATGTTTGGACTCAGCAGTGAATTTATTTCACTAACAAGTACTATACAAGTTGTTTTAGTTTATTATGGCTCTAGTTTATGTAATTATGTAATTAAAAGAAATAAGTTCTAATATTTAGGTACTTCAATTCATTAGCAATTAGTAGTAAAAATATAATAAACTTTACTGTGAGAAGTGAGATGAAAAGTGATGTGCATAAATTGCATGTCATTGTGTGGCATTTTACCTGGGTTTAATTGGCTTTTCCATTACAGGCATATTTTTTCAATCAAGTTTGTTATTCTACCAATAGTGTTCTCATATATAAACATTTAAAATTCATTAACATTTCTAAAGAAACAAAAAGCAATATTTCATTGTCTAACTTGTCTTTTTCCTTTATAGTCTGGCATAAGGGATTGAAGAATCAGAAAACTTCCAAGGAAGGGCTGACAGTTCTAATATGTGAAGACAAAGAGTTAGCTGAGCTGCGAGGTCCGGTGGCTGGAGTGGGGCTGGCTAATGCGTGCTATGCAATCCAGTACGTGGCCTGGGCCCCTTTATGGAGCATGTAGGCAAAGAGTGGGCAACAAGAGGAGTGCCCATGTAGCCCCTTAATCTGGCATAATTATTAACAACTTTTCCTTCCACTCTCAAATGTGACCTAGGAAGAATGGCAAATTATGTAGTTGTCCTATGAGAGAAGCACAGGAAAATTCATTGGTTTTCAATGCTTTATCATGTAGTTCAAAAATAACTGAAAAATATAGCGTTGAAGAGAGTAGATGGTAACATGGCTGGTTCACTGGAGATAATATTTGTGAAGAGAGGAAATTCTGAAGGTCCTATTATGCCAATTTTATTCCATTTCAGAAATTATGTGGTGATTGCTTATAAAATTTCTTTAAGATTAATGAGTTTTAAATTTCTATTGTCATAATTAAGGAAGATATTTAAGTATATATTTGCACTAGACACCATATTATGGTCTATGCAAGAAAGAATTATATGATCATAGGCCTTGCTTCTAGAAATTTATAGTCCAAGACATGCAAACAAAGGATTTGAAGTGGCAACAGAAGTGACCTAAATCAGCTACTCAGAGGTGACTTTTCTTTGGGAAAATACTCTTCATATCTGATATTCTAGATTATTAAAAAACTCAAAACCTTTTTTTTTAATGTAGAGGTCTCTTTACCTCATAATATTCCAAGTGAGAAGACTAGCTTTCTAGAAATTAACCTGATTATGATGGAGATAATTTTTGGGTCCTAGTAAATTCTGTTTTACGTGGGAGATAAGGTGTGTGAAACAAAGCAAAAGCTCAGAAGCCCAGGTGCATCTATGGCTAATTTGCAATAGCTACTTACATAAATTTGCAATCTGAAGAAGTTAATAATTTGTAACTTCTACAGAACTAGCTATGGTGGCAATCTCAAGACAAGACACACACACAAGCGTGCACACACACATTTCTGTTGACATGACGGTGACAGGAAGTGAAGTGATAGAGAAGTATAATAGAAACACAACTTTCCATATCACCGTGTCACATGGAATGAACAATGCTGCAAGGGCCTTAGATTGCTTTTTCTCTCTCAAAAGAAATGCAAACTTGTAAGCCGTATATATTTTGGGAGAGTAAACACACTGTTATTTTACAGTACTCTTCCGACCCAAGAGGAGATTGAAAATCTTCCTGCCTTCCCACGGGAGAAACTGACTCTGCGTGTCTTGTTGGGTAGTGGAGCCTTTGGAGAGGTGTATGAAGGGACGGCTGTAGACATCTTAGGAATTGGAAGTGGAGAAATCAAAGTAGCAGTGAAGGTAACAATCTCTAAACTCCTCAACCACCATCTTCATGTGGGTGCCTGGATGCACCTGTAATAAAAGCTGAGCTCTCTTAGTTGAAGAAAGGATGGAAAGTAATGTGAATATAGTAACAACAGTGCATTGCATAGCTTAAGGTAGCTAGAAGAGAGGATTTAGAGTATACTCACTAATAAAGAAATAATAAATGTTTAAAGTGAGGCTGTGCTAATCTCTTACTTGATCATTTACCCAATGTGTATATGAATCAAAATGTCACATTGTACATTATAAATATGTACAAATATTATGTCAATTAACAATAAACTTAATTTTAGAGAAGACTGATTGATAGACTATAGATTTCTATCCATAAGTCACAATTTTCCTATATTCTACATTGGCTCTGTAATCAACAGAGGAAATCACTAGGGGTGATTTAAGGCTCTTAATTTGTTAAGACCTAGCCAAGGTTATTACCCATCAAATATAATGTAAGAGAACCAGAGTCATAAAATGCATCCTCAAGAAACAAGACCAAGGCCCAACAAATGTTTTCTCAAAAGAGAAGACAGTAAATGTTCAGCCTTGCTGGCCGCATCATGTGTGTCACAACTACTGTACTCTGCAGCTCCAGAACAGCCACTGACACTATGTAAACAAACAAGTGTGAGTTTGTACCAATAAAACTTTATTTTATTGGACATTGAAATGTGAATTTCATATAATTTCATAACAAGTTTATGTTGCTTGTGTTTCATGTGTCATTACATAGTATTCTTCTTTTGACTTTCATTTGAGATCATGAGCTGTCTAGAAATACGTGACACACTGGGTTTGGCCACAGGCTGTGGCTTGCTCATCTCTGTGCCATGTGGTTGGTGCTCATGGTCTGTTTAATTATTTTCAAGGAAGCATTGGTTGTGCTCTTGTAGTTTTGTAACACGTTCTTTTGATAGTGGGGTAATAAATATTTTGTGTAATTGAGCAATATCCTGATCACTGCTTATTAGGGACTTACTGCTTTGAGGGTAGGCTGTATAATGAGAAGATTTGGCAGCATTCTTTCTACTTCCTAATGATGTATTTTAAAAGACCTTGAATTTACTCCAGCCTCCAACTGGTTTAAGCAAATGTTTATTTTTTCTGACCTTGGTGCAATAGTATGTGAGGTCAGAGGTAGCATCTTTGAAATTCCCTTGACCTTTGTTGATGCTTGCTGTCTCATAGTTAAAAGATGGCTGCCAAAGAATGAGGTTTCACATCTTCCCTCAAGCCACAGACCTTTCTCTTTCTCAGCAGTTTTTCTCTTACATCTCATTGGCCAGAACCAAGTCAGATGACCACTTGTATTTGCAAAAGACGTTGGAGAATTTCAGAACAAATTTTCATTATTAATTTAGATCATTTACCAACAATGGAGCACCAGGCCTCCATGAAATAAACTAGGCTATTGTTAGCAAGAGCACCAGGGAAATAGATACTGAGTAGAAAAATTTGAAGAATGAAATATTGACCTGTTAAATGCCGAAATTGGTCTCTTTCTAAATTTTGTATATTTTGGAGATACCTTATGTAAATATTAGGAGGTCTTTTATCTAGCAGATTTTGCTACATGAATACTGGCAATAACAGGAGTTTTACAGATACAACGTACATGTTGTATCTATTTCCATCTCTCAGAGTGAATATTGGGAAGGAAAAGGTCTCTACTAACTCTGAGCTCCCAGAGATACCTGCCATTTCGATACCTCTTGTTACCTGACCTTTCGTATGCGGGTGTGTGGTATTTGGGATTAAACTCAGGGCCTTCACACTGAGCTACTTCCCAAGCACTGTTTTTATTTTTATTTTGAGACAGGGTCTTGCTAAATTGCTAAGTTGCCCAGGCGGGGCTTGAACTTGGGCTTCTCCTTCCTCAGCCACTCAGAGTGCTGGGATCATAGATGTGCACTACCACGCCAGCTTTCTAACTTGTCTTTATGTTGCAGACTTTGAAGAAGGGTTCCACGGACCAGGAGAAGGTTGAATTCCTCAAAGAGGCGCATCTGATGAGGTACCAGAGTAGCTCTAAAATACTTTTATTTTTCTGGGCAGGAAGCTTTTACACTTGTGTGTTGGATTGTTAACACCAAGAATGACCAGATATAACAGATCTTATTCAAATCAAACATGGCTGCAAGACTTGAAATAGTTTTCTAGTAACAAATATTCTACAGTAGCCAGTCTTCGGAATCTGGCACAGGCTGTCCCCGGGTGAGAGGGCAACTTTCTTTTACCTGCAGGAAGGAGAGTGTTTTACAAGTGAATTCAGAAGCTATTCAGGTTTAGAAGTGTTGTGTTCTTCTAAAATGTGTGATAAGGGGTCGAGTAGACCTAGCACAATGCTCAGTTAAACATTGGGCACCAGTGATCACATCTGCTTTCCAGGAACCTTGTCTCCAAGGTTTCAGTCAGTTTGTGGTCACGAAAAATGATCACTAAAGAGCAGACCCAAGGCCGAGGTTCCTGGGATCCCAGCCTTGGGCTCCAGTCACTGGGCTGAAGCTTACGTATTTCGATGTTTTGTGAAAGCAGTGTAGCCAGAGCCTGCAGGTCTGAGTTATTTCTCTAAAAGGGAGAGAAAACATATTTCATACTTGTGATGACCAAAAATAGAATGTTTCCAAATACCCACTGAAGACAGATATTGGTCAAAATTGCTTTCTTTCCAAAACATAAACTACTCAATATAGACGTCACTTCTAAAATCTGCACTATTCCATCATACGCATTGGCCACTAGGGGCTGTCGTGTTACCTTCCTGAGGAGAGCACGGGACCAGTGCTCAGAGAGGAAAGCTGCCCTTCCTGAAGTTGGCAGGGCTTTAGAAGGAAACTACAGGCCTGGGATTGTTCTATTCCATAAAGACCCTCGGTGGGGACTCCTGTTGCTGCGAGGTCACCCACTGTGTCTTTCCACCTTTCAGCAAGTTTGATCACCCCAACATTCTGAAGCAACTTGGCGTCTGTCTGTTGAATGAGCCCCAGTACCTTATCCTGGAGCTGATGGAAGGAGGGGACCTTCTCACTTATTTGCGGAAAGCCCGGATGACAACGGTAGGCCGTGGGGACCATGGTCGGTTTCTTAATGCAAATGCCCTGTAGTTTCCTACTAATTATCTTTACATTCAATAGGCTGTGGTGGAAACTTAGAAGAATTCTGTGGAAAAAAACTTCCTATTTCTTGCATGTAGCTTATGGCGATTAGAGCTCTGGGCTAATATTTGAGTTCGTTTTTAGTATTTAATGGGAAAATTGTTCTTCACGTCTAGAATGATGTTTTTTGTTTTTCTGGAGAAGAGGGATTCCGTTGAGTGGGAAAGCATGACATTGTGTTTCATCTATTTGCTGCCCTGTCTTAAATTATATTTCCAGTCCTAAAGTCATTGCAAAACCCTAGACCAGGGGGTCAGTGGAGTTGACCCACATCTATGTAGGCAGACTACCTGTGAATTTTAGTAGCTTCTCAAGCTTATATTAGCCAAAACTAAACTCTTGATTCTACATGTCAGCTCCAGAAATCTTAGTGTAGCACTTTGTTTTCTGGAGCTTAGTTTCTTCATCTACAATCTGGGATGCTAAACCCAAAATCTTCCTAAAACCCTTTTCAGATTTGGTATTCTAAGATTGTATAAAGATAGAAAAGAGAAAAACAAAAGACATCTCAAAATGATACAAATAAAATATACAGCAGTAAATGTGTTGCCTTCCAGATACAATTTGTCAAATTTGTGTTTGGTGTTTATTGTAGGACAGAGAAGGTGTGGCTCTTGCCACATGGTAAGGTTGGAAGGCACATATAAATAATCCATTTAAGGCAGAAAGTGGGAAGACCTATGAGAGTGGGGTAGTAAATACACTGCTAAAGCGTGGACAAAGGAGAGTTGATTTCCAACGAAGAGCACGGAAGGTGTCGTGGAGGAGCAGGAGATGTAACAGCAGCCAAATGACACCTTCCTACTGAGTCTTTAAGGCTTTGGTTGGGGACGGATCCCAGTCAAGGTTTCATATGTCTGGAGGTCTTGGCTAAAGATAGGTGATAGGCAAGAGCAGCACCTGTGTCAAGGGGCCCAACATGGAGCCGGTGTCCTAACAGTTTGTCACAGGAGACAAGATGAGCAGGAAATGGTCAGGGAGCCAAGCAGTCGACAGTGTGGACATCTTGCCAGCAGGGGCCAGGGTACCAGTCATGGGTGGAAGTTCGGCATCAGTATTCAGGGTCATGAGAAAGTCTTTATGAGCAGAATAGTTTTTACCAAGGTCAAAGCAAGGTTCCACTCACATCTAAATCAATGAAAGAGTCAGGGTATGAGTCAGAGGCAGGGGTACAGGGCACCTGAGCCAGACTGGATGGAGAGGGCATCAGCTAAGACCTAATTGTCAGCCCTGTGCGCAGCTGCATGTGGAAATGTTGAGACCCAGAACATCAGGATCTTCCCCAGCTTCAAAGGAAGATGTGAGCTTGTTAGAAAAGGCAGGGGGAGCACACGTAAGAGAGCCTTGTGTGAGGAATTGAGGGATTTGGACCTTGGGAATCACTTGAGCTCAGAGAAGGCTGTGGGCGAACATCAAGAATAAAGGAAACCATTCCAGAAAAACAAATGAGAACAGGAAAAAGGAAAAGAGGTAGAGAACTGCAGTTCAGGTAAGGAATGGTGAGCAGCCTGGAGTGACTGGGGCACAGGTGGTGAGAAGAGAAGTCAAGGGAAATAAGTGGGCAGAGAGGCCGTGCAGCTGGGGGCCACCGGACTCAACAGGCACAGGCACAGTGTGCAAGGTAAAGAAGGCACAGACGCTGGAGACCTGGGAAGCTGGGGATGCATCAGGCTTGGGGTGGTGAAGAGCCGCGCAGGAAGGTGGAAGGGTACAGATAAAGCATGGCCATGGCCTCCCGGCAAGAACTTTAGGGTTTTCCTCTATGCTGCCAACAGAAATTTCAGCTGGCTTTTTTCACCTAGAAATCATTACAACCAGTCCAGGCTCAAATACATAGTTGTAGTTGGTCTTTAGATAAGAGGCATAATCTCACCTTGAAATAAGAGGTTGCTAACAGTTTATGTGGTGCTCCTAGGAGGAACAATTCCATTGTCCTGAATAACACAATACAAAGCCATCGGGCCAATATTAAAGTAACTAGCACTGAAAGAGTAATCATGATTAGCGGTGGCTACTGTGCATTAAGCTGCGCATTAATATTGCAGATATTATTTTGAATCTTGTGAGATCAGTAGTACTATGCCCATTTTGCATATGAAAAAGTGCTTAATTAATTCAGCAACACAAGCAAGTTCATACAACTAGTTAATAAGCAGAACTAGGTTTCAAATTTTGGTCTGTCTGACCTCACACCTCAAGGTCTTTCCAGTGAAGATTCCATATCATGTCTACTTAATATAAAATAGTCTGTCATTAATGTATATTTGCACAGAAAGCTTATAAATTATTTTCCTCTCGTCTGAATTCCTTCAACAATGACTAAAAATTCCTTTAGAATAATGATGGCAAACCTTTTAGAAACTCAGTGCCCAAACTCGTGACATCATCTCCTGGTGCCAGTACTCCTTCCTGAGCATGTGTACGGCCCCTATGTGTGCTGTTACCCAGTGCTCAGCTGCTGGGGCGACACTGGGGTGACTTGGCTTGCATGCTGACAGTGGGCTCTGCGTGTGTGCTGTAGCATTTAGAAGACAGTATGTAAACGTGAGTATATGTGTGCGTATGTGTATATGTAGAGTGCAAATTGTAAAAGTGCTTGTCATTTTGCCTTTATTTCTTGTAGTTCCATGGCCCTTTACTCACCTTGGCTGACCTTGTAGACCTATGTGTGGATATTTCAAAAGGCTGTGTCTACTTGGAACAGATGCATTTCATCCACAGGTGTAGTCATATTCTGGATACAAAATTATTATGGCTATTGGCACAATAATCATCTGTAGTTTGGGAAAAGCACACAAGATAATTAGACATTTTCATTCCTTCAGAATAGCAAATTTTTGTAAAAAGTATGTCTTCCTTACAGACCTACTAACATTCCTGTCCGATCTCTGGAATTATTTTATTATTATTAAATGTAACTTCTGCCCTAGGGATCTGGCAGCTCGGAATTGCCTTGTCTCTGTGAAAGACTACACTAGCCCTTCACGGATAGTGAAGATTGGGGACTTTGGACTTGCAAGGGACATCTACAAAAATGATTATTACAGGAAAAGAGGGGAAGGCTTGCTACCTGTTCGCTGGATGGCTCCAGAAAGTCTGATGGATGGAATCTTCACGACTCAGTCTGATGTTTGGTGAGCTACACAAGACACAGAGAAATGGCACAGCTGGCAGACCTCAGAGCCAGAAGGGATCTTAAAAGGACACCTAATCTTGTTGTTCATTTGTTTTTAATATGAGAAAACAGAAGACCAGAGAGGTTAAGTGATTTGCCTCAGCTGGTGGTCAAGGTGTCACTATTCCTGGGTCTCAGTCATTTATAATCCTCCTGTGTCAGTTTTCATCCTTTATTACACATCTAAATATGAAAAAGACACATCCACTGCAAGTATTTTATTATACTTCAAAGGTGTATAGGCTTATGACTAACGGAAAATAGTCCTTATGAATTCATGTGCAAGTGTGTGCCTGAATGCCCCCTATTTTTGGATGTTTAGTCTTTAACTTAGAGGTGTATTTTAAACTACTGATTGCAAAGTTTGGCTATATCTTTATTATTTGAATAAGACTTCTCATTTTTGCTTGTTGATCTCCCACTTTTGGTCAGAGCTGGGTAAAATGTGGATTTGTTCAATGACTTTTAAGCTGGGCGGTCATGGCAAAATTGTGGGTCAGATGAAGTTGGTCCTCTGTGCTGCTGGCGTTTGATTCATGGCTTTTTCCTCCAAGTTCACCATCATCCTGTCCCCTTCAAGTGGGGCACTGGTGATCAGCTCCCTCGCTCATGCCCCAGGCACTTGCAAATTTGTGCTCTAAAAGCCTGAGATGACGAGGGCTGCAGGGGGCGGTCAGTGGAGGACCAGAGTGTGAGTGTGCATGTGCACACACATGTGTGTCTGTATACATGTGTGTGCATGCATGTGCATCTATGTGTGTTCTTGTGCCACTGTGTGTATATGTGTCCAGGTCTGTGTGTATATGTGTCCAGGTCTGTGTGTATGTGTGAGCTCCCACGAAGCCTTTCTATCACCTTTGAGCAGTGCTCAAGTGCAATATTTTTCCTACTTTTTTTAAAGATCAACCTGAGTTCATGTCTCCTGTTGGCCTTTCATAAGGCCTGTAATGCCAGTGGTAAAGTAGACCCCACAGCCCCAGGAACAGTGATGTTGGAGAAGCTGCTCTGAACCTGGCATTTATAATAAGTATAATTACACACAACCTTTTAATATCCTAGGTCTTTTGGAATTCTGATTTGGGAGATTTTAACTCTTGGTCATCAACCATATCCAGCGCATTCTAACCTTGATGTTTTAAACTATGTACAAGCAGGAGGGAGACTGGAGCCACCAAGAAACTGTCCTGATGACCTGTAAGTTGTGTTAGCACATGCACCCTAGAAAACAAAAGCATGTGTGCATGAGAACTTAGGCTTCATTGGTGTGATATGCTAAAATAAAACCGAAATTTACCTATTCGTACATTGTGCATAAAATATAAATAGATTTTGGCACTTAATCTACTAAGTACATCATGGCTTTTTATATATGTACATGATACTTCATTCAAATACAGCATTTTGAAGAGTAGGATTTATTTATCTTCTTGGTAAATGACTTTTAATAAATATAAGATCTGTGTGTATGTGTGTGTGTGTGTTGTGTGCATACATACATTCATTTTATTTGGGGAGATTTGATTTGGGTAAACATTAATTTGCATTTTAAAAGATTCTGGTAAATGGGAAATGTTGTTTAAAAGTTGGACTGCTTTATTGACATGGCTGATACTGATTGATGGGATACTATGTTACTGAATATTATACGGTGATCTGTTTGTGACGTTAACACACAATGACTACTAGTCACTCTATCAAAGTGACCTTGGCCACTGTTGAATTCTAATAGTGATTCCAGAACAGTGAGTGGTTTCAGTCTAATCACAAAAGAAAAAATTGCCAGGTCATTATGCTGGGTACCAATCTGTCTCCTGTGCCACCTCAGCAGAAGTCTCAAGTTTTGAAATCTTTCCCAAGAGGTGTTTTACTTTGGAGGTTTCTAAGAGAACAAATACGAACTCTATTAACACAGAAGGCCACACCAACACACTATCTGGGTCACAGAGGTCTTTACGCCAGCACTGCAGTGTCTTGGGATGTGTTTTAAATGAAAAGATTCACCTGGAGCCATGGGATGCGAGCCATCATGTAATAACGTGCTAAACTGTGCGGTGCAGGCAAGCGCAGAAGGAATTAGCTGTATGTGGATGCACACCACAGTTGCACTGCCTTGACTGTGCTGTGTTATTTAGAGGGTTATTCAGACTAGAGACAAAAGAAGATTAAGAGCTGGACACTTGGGTTGGATATTGTACCCATGAAAGCTTCTGTATTATTTGAATCTGCAAGCTAGAAGAAGATACAAATTACTACTTGTTTCTGATTTAGCTTTTTATAGCCTCTGGGATGTTTTCAGGGAAATCAAATATGAATACAGCTGACCAAAAATTTGGTAACAGTGTCTAAAAAATAATTCATGAGCCTTTTGGGGGAAGAAGGGAAAAATCTGTAAATTAGAAATAAGAAATTATACAAAATTTGAATCCTTTCACCTAGGGCTTGAGGGGGGAAAAACCTAGCATACCTAAATCTGAAATAAATTTTAACTAGATAGCAGCCTAATCACTATTTTGAATCCCTTACACATCTGTCAAAAACTCAGCAAATTCCCTCAGAATTCCAATTACGAAAATTTTTCCTTATGCTTTTCCAATTTCATGTGGTTTATTCACCTCCCCCAGAGGGGGTAATATGCCTTATTGTAATTATGCCTTTTGGAAAGACACCTTAGGAGTAGATTACTGAATTATACATTTTGACTGATAGTGTTTGATTATTTGTTTGAGGGAGATGAGGGTAAATAATAAATTGCTGTATTGTAGAGCAGAAAAGTGTAGATATGTTGAATTTTGCTGTATCCTAAGGTATCCAAAAATGAGGCTAGTAGGAAGAGGAAAAAGGAGTGCTAGGAAGGTGTTCCTGATTAGGAGTAGAGAAAGATAATATTCTGTCTAGTTTTGTCTTGACTAATTCATCAATTGAGTACATTATTGCTCTCATTTTTATAAAAATGTAGTTTCCTTGAGGTCAAAATTTACCATTTGGTGGTTGGAGATTCACCTGGACATCATTGCTAACAGTGAGTGGTGTTCCCAGCTTTTCAGGGCTGCAGAGCCCAGCAAGGGTTAAGATTGCTGCCAATCAAGGAAAACAAGCTGTGCTGGCAAGGGGAGCTCTCAGCCACCCCACTCCATCTGGCCAGGCCTTAAGTTGTCACAGAGAAGATTAACTCCTCTCCTCTGAGGACAGAGGGAACTGAGCTCCATCTGAAGCAGTTCTGAGATCACAGGCCAGCTCAGGGCTGAACGTCCACACTGAGCCAGGCTGCGCCTCTATTCACTGCTTAAATACTCAGCACCTGGATGCTCCCTGGGTCAGGAGCCAGGATGCTGCGCCCATTCTCAGCTATTCGTGGAATGAGAGTTCAGAGCATTCCTGCTGCCTCCCCTGGGCTCAGGTGTAGGAAGGGAAAGCCGGCTGAGCATCTCTGCAGCCTTCCATTTGCAGAGCAAGCCTCGAGAAGCAGAGGATCAGAGGGTGGTCGCTGTCAAAAGGACACAGCCTTTGGTTCTGTGACAGACAGTGTGCAGGGGCAATAACAGTTACTGGAAGGTTGCTCAGAAGTCCGAGGCCCACAGGCTTTGTCTCACTCCTAAAAAAGATGTGATGCCAAGTGGGTCTCCAGGATTGGAAGCAACCAGTGAAAGAACTTGTGAAATCTGCAGGTTATGTGTTTTGTTAGAGACTAATACTGAATACAGCAAATGAGCCCCTGGGTGTTTTGGAAGAGAAAAAATTGAGGCAAAGAGGAGCAAAGCAGTCACAGATGAGTGCAGGAATTTGAACTGAATACCTAGCCAAATGAGGCACTTCAAGTATGAGTATTTTTAAGGATTATTAAATTCTTAAAGGCATTTTAATTCTTCCATTGCCAGTTTATTGCTCTCTGAGAGCACAAGTTGTCATGTACAGATTTACACAGTTTAGAAAACAGGCAGCGCTTGGAGGTGGAGAGCGGGGTAGGTGGGAGGGGCAGGTGCTGTGTAGACCCGAGGGTGGCTTCTCTTCCCCTCCTGCTTCCCTCTACTCTCTTCTGCCCTTTCTTTCTTTCCTTCTTTCTTTCTTTCTTTCTCTTTCTTTCTTTCTTTCTTTCTTTCTTTCTTTCTTTCTTTCTTTCTTTCTTTCTTTCTTTTTCTTTCTTTCTTTCTCTTTCTTTTTTTCTTTCTTTCTTTCTTTCTTTCTTTCTTTCTTTCTTTCTTTTTCTTTCTTTCTTTCTCTTTCTTTCTTTCTTTCTTTCTTTCTTTCTTTCTTTTACCTTTCTTTCTTTCTTTCTTTCTTTCTTTCTTTCTTTCTTTCTTTCTTCTTTCTTTCTTTCTTTCTTTCTTTCTTTCTTTCTTTTACCTTTCTTTTCTTTCTTCTTTCTTTCCTTCCTCCTCCCTGCCTTCTTTCCTTCCTTCCTTCTAAGCAATTCTATTAAATATATTGATCTTTTGTAGAATTAAGCAGATTACAAATAAATAAGTGAAAACTTCATGGTTGAAATATGTCAAGCCTTGAGAAATTTTTTGTCTGTATCTTAGCAATATCCCTGAGTCAACTTTATTCTCAAAAAGTGCTTCCTGTGAGGAATTATAATTCTTCACTCTGTCCATCACCAAGATTCCAGTTTAACTGTTGGTTTAAGTTCCATGATGTGATATCAGTTATAATATCTTTTTTTTTTTTTTTGTGGGTACCGGGGGGTCGACCTCAAGACCTCGCACGCCAACAGGCGCCCGTGCCTCTGAGCGATATCACCGACCCCTTTTTCGTATGTGGGTTCCGGGAGTCGAACTCGGGCCCTCGCGCTTGCAAGGCAGGCGCTTACGCCGCTGAGCCATCTCACCAGCCCCCAGTTATAATATCTTATCTCAAAGTCTAATGCCCTTTCATTAATCTGTTTGTTGTCTTTGTTTGTAAACAGCACAAGTTATAGGGAAATACGTAATAGGTTAGGTTGTTCTTTGGTTATTTCTCAGCTATGATTTGAATGTTTTAAAAATAGAGCCAAGGGCCGGTGAGATGGCTCAGTGGCATAAGCGCCTGCCTGGAAAGTGTGAGGTCCTGAGTTCGACTCTTGGTACCCACATATGAAAAAAGGGCTGGTGATATTGTTCAGTGTCACGGGTGCCTGCTGGCAAGCACGAGGTCCTGAGGTTGACTCCCAGTACCCACATAAAAAAATAAATAAATAAATAAAAATAGAGCCAAGTTTGGCATTCTGTGATGAGACCGTAAGTCCCTGAAACACACATGAAAAGCCATCAGATCAATACAGCCCAATGTCCGGTTTCCTGGTTTCCCCCGCTGTGCAGTACCAACTCTGACCCGAGGTGCTGGTCAAAGAGTGAAATAAAGGAAGTGGAGCTTGATACCACATAGGGGATCGGAGGTTGCACTGTGATTCCTAAAATAGACGTTAGGCATTTTAAATTCAGTATGTATAGTGACTTCTGTGTCACTGTAACCTGTGCTTGAATACAATCTTGGTCCAGCTCTGTTGCCATTACTTTAGTCCAGTTCACCATTACATTTCACCTAAGCTTCCCCAATAGCTTGCAACTCGCTCCTCACAGCCAGTGTCCATCTATCAGCTGCAGTAATCCTCTAAAAATGTAAGCAGCGTGCTTGCTGAAGACTTTCAGCAGTCCCCGCGGCAGTGTCCGAAAGCCCTGCTCCCCTCCTGGCCCTTGCGACCCTGTGCGCTTGCCTTCCTCTTCCAAGCCCATCTCATTCTCTCCCGCAAGGACTGCACTTCTGTCTTCCTCTCAGATTCTAAGACGTGCCAAGGCCTTTCCAAATTTGGGACTTTACATGTGCTTTTCCCTCTTCCAGGGTGCTCCCTGCCTCCTGTCCATACCCCATCCCCATGGCTGGCATCTTACTTTCCAATGAAGCTCTTGGGCTTAAATGTCACCTCTGCACAGGGACCTCTGTGAGGAACTTACCAAAATGTTCCATGTCTCTGAACTCACCGTTATTTTCTTTAGCATTTAAAAAAATGCTTAATTAACTCTGAATTAGGTATTTTCTGTTGACACAGTAGTACTAGTATTCTTAAATACCTCAGTTTATTATCAGTTCCTTTCTCTGGTCCCCAATTTGTTTCATAGCTCCAGAAAATAAAAAAAGAGAGCAGATACTTGGCCATTTTAGTATGTTAGTGACTTGAAGACAGGCTTGGAGGAGAAGGAGCTATCTGGAGGCTTCTTGGTAGTGTACCTGGATTTGAGTGAACATTACATACAATTTTATGTACAGATAGTCTGATAAAAAAGCTCCGGGAAAGCATGGAAAAGAGAACTGTGTAGACAGAAGTAGGAGGGTACAGTGTTGGATGCCTGGGTCCTGAGCCACCCCTGCAAGCTTCAGTTAGTGCAGGTGGAGGGCATGGAGCAATTCTCCCCAGCTTCCAACTCAGGAGGATGACAAGGAGGTCACTGAGGGGACCCACTTTGACATGGGGAGACTTGGCATTGTTAAGGAGCTAGAGTGCGTGTCCAGACAGAGAAGGTCTAGCCTGCACTTCCAGACTTCCTTTGCGTTCCCATGAGGTGTGAATATTTTAAGAGCTGGCGATTCTGCCAGGCAGCACCCTGTGGACTTGTAACAGAGACAAGCATGGCTTGCCTGGGCCTCCAATAGGCACAGGACATGGTAGAGTCCCAGAGACACTCCAGCTGGAGAGAGACCAGGGAAAACCAGTGCAGTGGGGAAGGGCAAAGGAGAGGTGAAGAGTTCCTGGGTACTGATGGCAGCAGGAACCTACAGGGGACCAGAGGCAACACTCACCGGTTCTAGAACAGCCTCTGAGGTTACCAAGCCCCCAGGGACACAGTGGGCTCAGAGGGTCTGTAACCGTGCCACTGTGCATCGGCCTCCTACCTGGTAGGTGTCCTGGCACCACCTTGGAAAGGAGGGCAGGGGGAGCAGGAATGGTGTATAAATAAGAGAAACTGAGTTATTATCCAGAATAGTCTGACCATTACCCAGAAAGATTGCTTAAAGGTATGAACTGGGCTAGGTTGTAAGCTGCATTGCACAGAACGAAGTCACTTCTCTTCTGCTAGGTAGGGACTCTGAGAAAGAACTAACTAGTTGCAGACAATGTAGGAGAGTTGAGTGAGTATACCTGTCACCTTTCACTACAGGGGGATGCGAGTCGCACTGTGCGCCCCGGCCCCAGAGTGCTGCTGGGTGAGGGATGAGCACTGGCTAAGAATGCTGCACAGACATTTCTTAGACAGCCCTGAAGGAAAGGTAAGGTTCAGCCAACCAGCTGCGAGTGCTGGGGTGCTGCACTGTCGTTAACCGCACAGGATAAGGAGTGAAACTCTGGGATCAACTCCGTTTTCCAGCTTTTGGTTCTGCCACAAGGTATCTGCGTGGAGCAAATCTTAGGTTTCGTTGTAGAGCAGTGTATGTATGTAAAGTCTTTTAAATCTGTTTCTTCAACAATTTTTATAGCCATTAACTCCATGATGTGTGGGATAGACTTTTCCAATCATCTATTTACCCGTCTATTTACCTAGATTAACAACTGTTGATATGTCAGCTTTTCAAAAGAAAGGTATTACCTGTGAAGGGGAATAATACTACAACTCAAATAACCAACGCACTTGTTCTATTCATTTATATGAATTTTGCAAAACTGACAGTAACTCAAATTTCACTTCTAAAATCTCACCTGAATTATAGGTAATTGTATCCAGTCATCATTCTCTATTCTGTTTTCATCCACACATCCAGGTGGAATTTAATGGCTCAGTGCTGGGCTCAAGAACCGGACCAGCGGCCTACTTTCCACAAGATCCAAGACCAGCTGCAGCTATTCAGGAATTCTCTCCTAAATAACATTTCTCAGTGCAGAGGGGAAGCAAACACCAGTGAAGTCATAAATGAAGGCTTTGAAGGTAAATTTGATTCTTCAGATTTTCTAGCTTCCTCCCAGTGTGAACTAAACAGTGGGTGTTTTAGAGTAAGAAGAATAATATACTGGTGCCATGGTCATCATAATTGTTTATTGTATTCTTCCTTGAAAAGGAAATTACATTTTCTAATATGTACTACACTTTAAAAAAGAGAAGTTCTATTCCCGTAACCCCCCAAAAAGAATCTGTGACCCTCTCGATTTATAATCTAAAATAGTAAGGAAATGAAGGTGGTAGGCAGTGCTGCCCCTCCCCGTCTTACCCCAGTGCGGACCGCCGGGGCAGAGTGCGGTTAATCATAGACATCATCATCACTAGACTCCGCAGGGCTTCTTTCTGATTGTGTTCAGTCCTTCTGTCCCCGTATTCCTCTCCTGTCCTGCATCCTGCCTTCTTCAGTCAGGCAACCATTCTAATTCTTTTTTTTTTTTTTCTTTTGTGGGTTCCGGGAGTCAAACTCAGGCCTTCGTGCTTGCCAGGCAGGCGCTTATGCCGCTGAGCTCTCTCACCAGCCCTCTAATTTCTTTAATGAATATCCTTTTACTGTATGTTTTCCTCCAAAATGTGTATTGTTGGTGTGTGTGACAATGAGGAACTAACAAAGGAAGACGGTGGCATGGAGAGGAGAAGCCAGAGAGAGCAGAGGATCACCACAGGGGACACTGTCACAAAACTGAAAAGAGGGAGTGGACAAACGGCAGACAGGCAGCCTTCCGAGGGATGTGTGGAGTTTACACTCAGTTCTTTGCTCACAAGATCCTGCCTTCCAGTGTGTTAAGCACATTTCATAAAAAGCACAGAGCTGTCACAAAGGGCCTGAGAGCTGAGCTGTACCTTAGGCTCTACCACATGTCTCCACAGACCCTTGAGATCGTGGTAAAATCTTCTCACCGTGTCGTATCACCTAGTTCACCTATGAGGCTGAGAAAAGTGACAAATGATGCTCACACCAAGGGCACAGAACACATCCCTTTTTGTAAAGGTTTTAAATCCCAATCTAGCTAATTTTATTTTAGCATTTTTTAATGTGTCAGTCACTGTGCCTCTAGCCCTATGAAGTGGGAGTTATCACCAATTTACCAATGAGCAAACTGAGGGTTAGCAGCTTGCTGTGATCACGCTGCTGAGATGGAGCCAGGGGTTGGCCGTGCTCAGGCCCTTGCAGAGCTGTGGCTTTAATGAGGAAACTGCCACCCCTCTCTGCAGCCACACCCACCAGGCCATGCTGTGCTGCCCAGTGGTAATAACGCAAGGTCTCCACACGTGGTGTGCGAGAGGTGTGCTACCTTCTCCTGGTTATACCAAGTCTATTTAGCTGTCAAGCTGTTGGCAGAAGGAATTACAATTTATAAAAATAGAGCAGCAGACATAAATATTCAGAATAATTATATAGGAAGAATTTAACAGAGAATATAATCAAACTATGGTAATATAGACAGGAACGACCAAGTCCGGGCCATGACAGAAATCTAACTTTGGTAAAAGAGAAATCATCCTTGTGTTACTTGCAATGCATGTAAATCCTGAAGATGAGGAAGGGAAAGAGATATGGCCATCACTAAGAATTATGACAACTGAGATTGTGACTAAAGAGAGGCAGGGAAGGGAAAATAGCAGGAGAGACAGTTTGCATATTAGCAGAAAATAGAAATCATGGGGCAGTCCTGCAAGGTGAGACTGAACTTTTTAAATAAGAGAGTGTGCTCAATGTAGCTTGCTGCTTTGCAGACTGGAGAGCACATTTGGCAAAGCGGTGTCTGTCTGCACTGTTACCGTGGGAGATATACAGGAAGACAGGAAAGCCATTGGAAGGACTTTTTAAAAAACAATAAAACATCTTAGGATTACAGGGAGCACTAATGCCACGCCTGTCACTACGGTCCTACTGACCTAATGGGTGGAGAGGCGTAGAGAGGGAAGATTAGTAACATATCTGGGCATCTAGTAAAAATATCCAGTGACTTCACCCAGACATTTGTGTAAACACCGTCTCATCAGTCCCAGAGAGTCCTACAGGAAACAAATCTAAATGCCCCTCTGCTGTTCTAAACATAGCCAGGCAGCCAGCATATGTCTCGTCTGTAAATGCCAGGTCTTACTTGGAAGCCTTTATTTTAATATTTCCCTCGTAAAGATGTTGCTAAGCACATGCTATCTTTGTTTGGATACTTGCCTTAGGGCCTGACCTGTAGGCTTTCTATTAAATAATTTTTTTGGGGGGTACCAGGAATTGAACTCAGGACCTTGTGCTTGCCAGGCAGGTGCTGTGCCACTGAGCTATATCACCAGCCCACCATTAAATAATTTTAAACAAAACACAGCATCTTCCCCCCTTAACTCCTGTCTCTCATAAACTGTTCATGCGACAAGAAGATGTATGAATTGCTGAAAGCTTGCCAGAGTCAGTTACTGAATATTGCGTTAAGTGCTATGAACCAATGAACTATTTACCTAATGATTTTTTTCCTACACCTGTAGCAGAACTCGCAAAATTTTGTGTTATATAAAATATTCTTTTTCAAAAATTCAACAAGCAAAAATAATTGTAATTATGTTTTGGTAGGCGTTTTCCAGTAAGCTACTTAGCAGGTGAAAAGTATGCCAGTGAAGCCGCTGGTCACAGGAGTGACCTTCACTGTAGGCAGAAGTTTCTGTTGAATTCTAAACTTTTCTTTACCAGTATCCTTAAGCCCTTTAAGAATATCCTTATTTCCTCAATCATTTGGGCTGATAGACTGCTTAAAATTAAACATCTTATTTCTTCTTGATATTTTGTGCTGGTATTCTATGAGTTTCTCCAAGTCTCTTAGCCCCCACTGCTAATAAGTAGGCCAGTGGGGGCTCGGGGTTTGGTGGGGCTGTTTCCGTGGGGAGGATGCACTACCACGCTCCCTGACTGCTCACGGGATTCACAACGTGCTGTAAGGATTTCTGAGCAGGGAAGAGGAAAGTGAGCTGATGGCAAAGAGCTTATGCACCTACAGCAAGGGTGTCTAATTCTGCAGCTGTGTGTGTGCGCGTGTGTGTATGCGTGTGGTGTCTGTAAAGAAATGCACACCTCATGATATAGACCAAGAGCAAAAATACAGTGAATGTCTACATTTTAACAAAACTTACTGCAGTAAAAGACACATTGCCAAGAATGATGGGATAAGCATGTTTGGAGTGAGGGGTAATATTTTGAAGGGGATTAACGGCAATGTGTCTTTCACCATAAACAATATTCTAAATGAAACATTCACCATATTTTTGGATCACACATCATAGCTCATATGCTCATTTAATAAAATAAGCTTTGTAATTTAGGTATGGAACCTGATAAATACATAGATCCATTAAATTCTGTAGGAACAAAACAGGCACAATAGTGCCTACCTTAGTCCCTTCAAATTAGTTCCTTTTCCCCATATTTTAATTAAGTTCATTCCAAATAACCCAGACCTGTGTGTGCAAGAGGGCTATGTGCAGAAGGCAGGCAGTCGGCAGCCTCAGCCATCAGGGACACAGGCTGGGATGTGCTTGTGCTGGACAGATGATGAGAAGAAAGGGGAGGCCTGCTATCTAGCTACTGAAATGTTCCTGGCTTTTAAAATACGACAGTTCATGAAAAGACAGTGATACTTCTGCTTACAAGGTTTTCATCCAGGTAGGAACACCCAGAGATTGGAAATCATTGGTGAAAAGCAAGGAATGCCTACATTCACATTTCCGCACTCATCTCCACAGTCTACGTTTACCACCTGACTCCTTAGGATTCTGTGACATGTTTCAGAAGCTCTGCTCTTAGGGTTCCCAGACTTTATGCTTCTTTATGTTAAAGGTCAGCCTCTAAGTAGACAGAAACAAAATAAAACGAGCGTAATTGTAACAAAGGCCAACTAGCCCTGACTTGGTTTTCCTGCAGGTACCTCACCTCGCACACGTGGATGTGTGGCTTCCAGAGCATTCTGGTAGGGGCACCTCTCACTCCGTTCACCTCACACAGTGACGCTTAGGACACAGATGCATTCCAGCTGCATGGCCTTGGCCAGATTATTAACTCCTCTGTGCCTCATTCTCCTCATCTGTTAAGTGGGGACAATTCTAGTGCCAAATTCATAGGAGAAGAATGAATTAATACATGTGTATAGCTTAGAACAGTGCCTGGTGTGCAGTATGCTCTCTAAGTGTTAACAACATCAACAGTAATCATAGTAATCATTTTCCTTCTCCCTCAACCCTGCCATCAAAATTTACTCATTTTGTAGCCATTCCCTTCTGTGGTCAGAAGCCTGCTAGTCCTAATTCACTTGCCAATTAGTGTTTATGGTTCATATGATATCTGTTCCAGGAATATTACCTTCATAAGTAATGAAAATAGTGAACATAAGGGAATGTGTCTCTCAAGGTGGGTACTTGTTGTGGTAGGAGGAAAGGGCATCTCAGACAAAACAAGTCCTCTTAGAGGCCATCCAGTGTCTGTTACAAAGGCCATGACCTGCTCCACCTGTCACAGCAGAGTTGGTCACTGCTGTGGTCTCACTGTATTCCATATATTTCTTTAAGTACGTGTCACTTTCCCTATAGCTTATCTGCGTCCCTACTAGATTGCAGTAGCTCTGAGGACAGGTAGAGTCTTGTTTGTTTTTGCCTTCCCAGAACTTTCTGGTCCTCATGAATGTTTGCTGAACACACGTGTAACGTTAATGTCACCACCGTTCTCACCCAGCCTGCTAATTCTTATGCATGGAGGAAACTAAACAGACACTAGTCTAATTGCTGTATTTTTTCACAGATGACAATGACAATATGATCAGTCTGAATTCAGATGATGTTACGCCAGTTGCTTTCATGGTAACCAGGAACCAAGAAGGGTTAAACTACATGGTACTTGCCAAAGAACCCAGCCAGAGTAAGGACAATTCTGAGGGTCCTCTGTGCTCCAAAGATTCTGAGTCTTGCGGTCTGAGGAAAGGAGAGAAGGAGCCATAGGCAGACCAAGATTTCTGCCAAAAGAAACAAGTGGCTTGCTGCCTTCCTGGCACTTCCCCAGGTCTGAACTATGCCTGCCTCACTCATGGTGGCTCTGGAGATGGGTCTGACTCATAGCGCTGCTCGGAAGTTGAGTGGAGATCAGCACTCCTGCGAAGCTGTTGCTGGGAGAAGAGAAGGCTGGATGTGGTGGTGGTGGTCTGTGATGCTGAGTTCACACTGTAAAGTCTGACTTCTAATCTCGGTTCCCAGACCATTCGGTTCCATTCGTAGCAATCCCCATGCCAGTGGCTGCTTCCCACCCTCCTCTGGGCAGTAAGAAAACACCACAGACAGGTGTTAGAGGCAGGAGTGGGTCTGCTTGGACCTGCAGGAGGTAGAGGCAGCGGCCAAGCAGCAGGCCAGCCTTCAGGTTCTCCTGAAGGTGATGAGGAAGGGCTAAACACACAACCAGGAGGAGCCTGTGAGGTGAGAAATCATTCAGGAAGCCACTGCCCCAATAAAATATTACCTTTAATCGCCAGTGTAAACCAGTTCATGTTTTGGAAGTATAAAATAGAGGCTTTGGCCATATTGAAAACAGGACAATGAAGACATTTGAGTCCTAAAATTGGCATTCTGTGATCTCTACGTCCATAAAAACCATGACTGTGTGCTATAATGAAAGTTAACTAATATAAAGACTGTTTGGGGCTGAGGGAGAAGCTCGGGGTGCAGCGCATGCCTGTCTCCATTACCCAAGGCCCTTGTAGCTTTTTCCGCTTTTCCTAGCTGTGACTGGAGTGCTTGTGGATATCGTCTCCTGGTTTCTTTCATGTCGCATAATTGCAGAAGCTTTCTCTCTTGTCATTGAAAATTCCTCATAAATGTTTCTGAAGCCTGTATAAAATCCCTTAAGATGCATGTACTCTAGTTTATTGGTTCCTTGTAGAACTGTACATTCATTCATCACTCATTCATTCAATAAGTATTTGTTGAGTGCCATTATGCAGCAAGCAGTTACAGGTACTAGGAACAAAGAGCAAGAAACAAAGTCTCTGCCTTTATGGAGTTATATTTCAGAATGCTAGTTGAGGGAAGAGACACAATAAACAAAAATATATATCCCCTGGGGTGCCACCTCAGCCTTACACAATGGTGCAGAGCTCCAGATGTTTTAGGACTCAGTCAGGAAGGTCTGTTGAGAGGGCTAGGGACCCTGATACACAGGACGAGGGTATTTGCATGGATGTCCCAAGAATTTTGCTTCTGTGCCTATGGCCCACCCCTCCAAAGTGAGAACTAGCACTTCCTCTGTAGGGGAATCTAGCGAGGTCACTTCCCAACTGACCGTGGACCTGTGCCCACCTTTCCTCCTGCTGCCCGATGGGTCTCTTGATTAAAGACACCCTGGGTTAGATAAAGAAGAAAAGAAATTACATTCCAAGGGAGAGCTGAGAATTCACCAACATGCATCAGCAGGAGCCAGGGGAGCCATGCTGGGGTTACACCCCAAAAGTGCCCAATCGAGGCAACAGGAAGGTAAGAGTGACTAAGTAAGAGTCCATTCCCTGGATGAGGCTTTCCTAGAACAGGAGATTTAATGACCTGGAAGAGCCCCAGGGAGATGAGGCTAATGTGTGGCTAGGGTGGCCTTGGAAGTCCGAAGGTAATACGAGTTCCCTACAAGCAGGCAGAAGAAGGAATAAGAAGGCTGAGGGAAGTGGGAATGGTCGAGACATATCCTGTGAGGCCAGAAGACCCCCCCAGAGGATGCATCCTCCTCCAAAGTTATCAGGAACGTGTTGGTGAGAAGGGCCCTTTCTCAGCATCACCAAGACGCTCGGGCCAGGAGGGCAGGAGAGATGACCCCAGAGCTTGTTGACAGCCCTCGGCCTGACACAGGCTTGACAGAGCAGGGACTGGATGGCTTTACTTGATGAGCAGAAGCTGGAGGACTCCATTGCATGATGGGGGAGAGGCAGCCAAAGGGACTTGACCATGAAGTGTTGTAAAGGTGGTTAACAAAGGATGTCATCCCTAGAGCAGAAGAGACAGGCACCCGGCCTTTAACATCTACAGTCAGTAAAAGGCTATTGTCGGGATTCTCCAGAGAAAAAGAGCTAGGATACATAGATAAATGGCAGATGATAGATAGATGATAGATAGATAGATAGTAGATAATGGATGGATAGATACCAGGGAAGACAGTAGCTTAGTTCAGTCCAAATCCAAAGGCCTCCCAGCAGAGGAGCCAAGGATACAACTCTTAACTCCAAGGCCAAAGGCCTGAGAAACTAGGAGGCTACTGGTACAAATCTTGGAGCCCGAAGGGCAGAGTACCTGGAGCTTTGATGGGCAAGGTTGGAGAAGATGGTGTGTCCTAGCTGAGAGAGGTAGAGAGCTAAAGATAGGGGGGAAGGAGGGGAGGGGAGGGGAGAGAGACTGAGAGAGAGGATGAATTTTTGTTCTGTCTGGACTTGGCTGACTGGATGGTGCCCACCCACATCAAGTGATGGGGGCTCTTCCTTATGCAGCCCACTCATCTGAGTGCCAGTGTCTTCTGGAAATACCCTTACAGATATACCCAGAAATAATGCTTTACCAGTCATCTTGGTATCTCTTAATATAGTCAGTTGATATCTAAAATTAACCTTCACAAAGGCAAAACAGGAGGGGGCTGCCGTGGTCACCCCAGTGAAAATCATGATGCTCACTCCATTCTCAGATCTGAGCGAGTTTTCAGCTCTGCAGCCATCATCTGTGGAAGTCAACGGGTCCTGGGTGGAAAGACCCTGCGACACCATCATAGGTGCGTCTACGGAGCAGAGGACTCCCAGACATGTCAGACTCTTGGACACAGGGTCTGAGTTGACACTGAGGTCTGAAGACCTGAGCACGAATTTATCAATTTATCTCCTCGCTTACTGAGGCTCATGGAGCCAAGTACTGAAGTCTAACCTGCACTGGGTCCACTGGGTCCACAAACCCACTCGTGGTCATTGCTTCACTGTTACGAGTGATTGGGGTCGACAGCCTTCTTGGCGGGAGTTGCTCTCTCATCGGGCCTTCACCTGTGGTGGTGCAGAAGATGCCACGGTGTGGGAGGCCAAGCGGAAACCTCTGAAGATGCCCTTTCTTTTATCCCCTCCCTCAGCCAAAGGGTAAATCAAAACCAACATGGAATTCCGGGGAACAGCCGTGAATCCTGCCACCCCGAAGGACTGTGGGGTTCTGTATATTCCACCAGGGCTCCTGCAGAGACCAGGTGGCTCCTGAGGAGGACTGTGGAGCAGCACAAGTCAACCGCCCCAGCTCTGGGTGCTACCCCAGCTGCAGCTTCCCTGCTGGAACCTATGAACGGGGCCTGGCTGTGCAGGGATCTTCTCAGGGGCTCCAAACTGACGTGTGACCCACTGAGGAGACAACGAGAAAGACTGCTAGCACAGATCTCTGGCTTGGCCGCGTGGGGCTCACTGACAGCCACGCATATGTGTGGAGAAGCCAAATTACTGTGGGTGCAGGAGAAAGCAGAAACGTAAGCGGAGAGTGCAAGAAAACGACTCATTGAGGTATTTTGCCATTTAAAGGGAATGAGGGAGAAGCAACAGCAATAGGTCAAGGGAAGCTTTCTGTTTTTGTTTGAGGCAGAAAATATTTTATTAATGGTAATGATCCAGGGGAGAGGGAAAAGCAATGATGCCAGAAGAAGGGGTAACTATGGAGGCGATGTCCTTGGGCAGACAACAGCGACGAGGGACACAAGTGCAGGAACAGACGTTTGAACTGAGTGGCTCCCTCCACCAATGATGGAGCCTCTCCCTACTTCTGGTAATAAAAGGATTTTCTTTGCTGAAGCAGGCTTCCAGGAGCTTTTGTCTTTTTAAATTTGTACTCCACACCTCAGACAAACCTATTTTATAATTTGTACATAATTAAAACTTTTTGATGTGATAATTTGTGCTTTTCACAATAGTTGGTAGCACTTACTCAATGCAATGCATGCTAAGTTTAGGGTAAGAAGTTCAGAGCAAATGCAAGACCCTTGGGACTTCTGTGGCCCTGAAATCCTAAATTAAAGACATCACTCCATAAATGCCGCATCAGCACCACAGCGTTAGGTGTAAAGTGAGGTCAGAGCCCAGTGGCCCAGCAGCACCTGAGGTAGACTTTAAGGTGGCATTTGCTGAAGAGAGCAGTGAGGGTAAAGTTTTTTTCCATAGAAGGAGACAGAAATTTACAAGAACCTTGTAGGGGACGTAAGAGGAAACAGTGCAGACTGGTCTAACCTGGAGAAGCATCAGCCAGAACAGCTATGCGCTGGCACTCAAGTAATTTCTGGATTGTGCATCTCTGGGCTGAGAACTTCTTTGATGGCGTGCCTGTGCCATTTGGGACACTGAGAGGAGACAGGTCTAGCTTCACTCAGGGCACTGATGTGGAGGTAGAAACAAACACAAGAAATGGATCAGGCAACTAAAAGACACATGTGTGGCATTCTTTTTCTATCATTTTTAGTGCTTTTTAAAAAAATAACAATAAAAGGTATAGAATTGAGTTCAAGTTAGAAATCCTTGTGATAAAGGAGGTGAAAAGAATTTCAGCTGCACCCAGAAATAACACTAAAAATGTATTTGGAAGTTTTATGTTCTAAAATATGTATACTGCCAAACTGGGTAATTTTAAACATGTAATGCTTTGCCTTTGCTGCTGGTGGCAACACAGGAAGACCCAGGGGTTCCCGTATTTTCTGCCTGTTCTTTTAAGACTCAAAGCCCACATTAATTGGCAACAAGGGTGGAAATCATAGCTGGGAGCATTGTTTATTTTCCTTTTTTACTTTCAATATATTTTGTATCTCAGGAAAAACTGCGAGATGGTATTATCCCATTTGGGATAAAATTTCAGGCTTATTTATCCCAGAACCATTCTTTAAACATCAAATGACCAAACATCCCAAGTGTCAATGCAAGATGACGGTGGCCAGTACTGTCGTTTTTATTAACTAGTTTAGAACTCTTTAGTGTAAAGCTGAGACTAACTTTCTGTCTAATTCCAGTTGAATACAACTTCATAGTTGTTTCCCCTCAGGGTGCAAGCCTAATTCCCCAGATCCTTTTCTTAGCCCTTTAAAAACTCTGAGTGAAGAATGTGTTTTTATAAAAAGCCTTTGAACAAGGAAGAACAAATAGCGTAAGCTCTGCTCTGTTTCTTACCAAAATCTGTCTGTCAGCGCCCTTCTGTTACCTTCTAAGCACAGAGAAGCAACTGCCCGAGGTAAAAATGGGACTTCAGACTCCACAAACAAATGGAAGAAGGAAGCAGTGTGGGGGTTTTAGGTTGTACTTCCAAAGACATCAAGAAATTCCATAAAATACCAGGTACAAAAAACAAAACAAAACAAAAAAAAAACAAAAAAAAAAACAGGTACAGGGGAAAGTAAGTCATATGATGCCAGGAGAAGAAGTATCCAAATGCTCTCCGGGATGCATTGCACGCTCCATAAAGTGCATGAGAGGAAGGAAACAGAACTAGGATAGTACCTAGTACAAATGCAATAACAAAAATCTGTTTTGCTTTTCATCTTATTTCTCAAAATACCATTATTGGCACAGGGCTGACTGATAATGCAGCTACCAAAAAGAAAGAAAGACAAAAAAGAAAAAAGAAAAAAGAAAGAGCAAGACTGTTGTTCAAAGAGCAAATGCCTGAACGTTAGCTGGCAAGGAAACCAGGCGCTACAGTCACCAACACCCCCAGTTATAATAGTTGCTGCTACCAAGTGTGCATTTAGAATTTTAAGATCCTCGATTTTTTTCTCATGAGTGAAAACTTAAAAAGTATTCTAAATAAGTTTCCAAAATAAATAAATATTTTCCAGTTATGAATATAGGTATAAACTCCAATAAATTTTGATACAAATTTCTAATAAGCAACCAGTGATCATACAAGTGATGCAAAAATAGATTAGGAAAAAAGATTTTATTCTTTGGTTTTGTTTTCCAAAATTTAGTTTACCTTACCTTGTTTTGTTTATGTAATGATAATTATATATTCATTTATGCATTTTTAACAGGAAATAGAAATAGTGGTGGAAGAAATGTAGTTTGAGTAAAACCACTTTGGACATTTTGAAACACCTGAGCTTAGGCAGAACTAGTTTACTCAGAGAATCTTAAAGCAAAACAAAGGAGTAGGAGACACTGTCGCTGGCTGGGTGGCATAACTAACCTCCCAAGGTGAGTACACTGGGACACCTTCCTTAGGAGAGGGCATCTTGAGCTTTTTTCAAGTGAAGAATTCTAAACGAAGAGTAACATGTTTTACCAGCATAATAATTATTCTAGTAAGTGCAATATGACTAAAGTTTGAACATTAATTCTTCCGCAAGCTATTTTACTCTTTTCCCCTAAAAGAAAACCCCCTGCTTCTGACGGGCAGCGTGGGTGAGCAGATCGCCTCCGCTCCCATCCACTCGGCCTGGACGTGGTGCTCGGAGGTCAGGGATGGAGACAACTGGGAGCTGCTTCTGGAACTGCTTTGCCTTTTTAGGCTATGAGGGTCTCTCTGTGTTTAGGATCCCATGATCGACAGCCCACTGCAGCTCCAATTAGCACCCTGTAATTTATTAACTTCTGCTTTCAGATTATGCGCTAACTTCACAAATATCTCAGCCATGGAAACAGCAGCTATCAAGTGTCTCTTCCCTGATCCAGCCCTTCTGGGGCTGGAATGAAAGGCAAGGAAAGTGCAGTACGGTCGGTCTGTCAAGTGAATAATCGTTTGTGTCTATGCCTGTCTGAGGGCACGGTGTCCTCACACAGGAATCCACCTGGATAAACACATTCTGTGGGTGGATGCTGCCTCTGTGTCATTGGAGCTACGATTATCTGGGGGTGGCGAGGAATAGCCAATGTGTAGCAAATAGGAAATGTATGTCTGCTTCACCCCAGGGCTCACGTAGAGTCACAACTTCAGTCATACACACACAGCAACAGTAATAATGATTCCATCTTCCTCGCTCCAGATTTTAGGAATACACACCAAACTCTGAAACTCTAGCAAGGAAGGACGGAATATGCTGGACAAAGGCCTTGATGAGCACAACCGAAACTTATTTGCATGTAGACTGTCAAATTAAAGCAATTATATAAAGGAATCTGATGTTCTTCGATTTTGTTTAAAAAGCCTTTCAACTATCTTTTTTCTTCATGCTTTGAGATCATTCTATGAATTACATTTAAAAATGCAACATACAGAAATGGTATTAATATGGAAAGCAGTTGCCTGTTTTATTGTTTGTACTCCCTCCAATTCACTGAGTGCGTGAGAAAGAGCTGCTTGTTCACTCTGTCAGGAATGTAGAAACACAGGCAAAATGGAAGTCGAGGTTCTTTTAGAGCTGCTCCACTGGATGCAGAAGGACACAGAAAACGCAGTACTCACGCAGAAAGAGGGGCCAGGGCAGCCTTCGGGGAGCTGAGTCCCGATGCCCACCGCCGCCCTCCTCCCACACAGGTCCCAATCGATCTTAGGTCATTGCTAGACTTTGCCATGCATCGAAATAGAACTTCAAAGGGAGATGAGCCAGGATGGCGAATCCTTTTCAGCTGCAGGAGGAGAACAGATAGGTTCCCTGCAGCCTGGCCACTGAGTTCCCAGCCAGAAGGCAATGGCAAGGGGATTCCTGGGGGGTGCAGAGCGTCTCTCCCCCTTTCATCACCTGTTCCTGGCTCGGTCAAGGGCAGAAGGAAAGCTGTGCCGGGGTGTGGTTACAAGGGAGCCAGCCTTCCTCAGACCTTCAACAGGCCAATCAATATAAAAATGTCATGCTCGCCTGGACCCTGGCAGCCTACTTTTCCGAGTGTCCTTTTTCCAGTGACCGGAACCTTCACAAATCTGCAGCGTTTCCCTAGTATTAGCCAGACAGGGATGGGAATTTTATTTTGTATGACTCAGTGGTCCTAAAGCATGTCAGCTAGGGCCATTAATTCTAAAGTTCTCTTCGACGATCTTGGTGCACAGAACCAAATCTTAGTTCTGACTCATCTTTTGTTTCTACTTTAGGAGGATATAAAACAGCGAAGGGCCTGGGATGGCTCAGCAGCCTGGACAGTGTGTTCAACACTGCCCAAAGGCCACTTCCAGTGAATGAGTCTCCTCGTGGGCAACCTGATATTAAGGTCAGATGCAGCTCAGGAGGGAGGTTTTGGCAATCAGAACTTCGTGGCCAGGAAAACGTTCCCTGCGGTTGTGGTCACAGACCTCACAGTGCTCACAGGTGGAGCCCAAGTAGGAAGCCTGGAGGAGAGGCCGGAGGAGACCACACTGCGATGCCTTGTCTCCCAGGGGCAGAGTCCGAAAAGCATACTGGGACTTGCTGCATCTTATTTATGTTTATATATACCAGGGATCCATGCCAGTGGAACAGGGATTAAAAAAAATCCACAGAGAAGTCCAAAGTTAATTTTAGTTATTGCCTCAATGTCCAAACCTCAGGCTAACTCTGACAGGGCTTGGTCAGGTTGGGTGTGAAGAACTTCAGAGCAGGGAAGGCTGTTAAATACTGAAATGAATTACTAGGAGAAGCATCAATAGGAGCCCTGCATCCTCCTGGACATGACCAGTCATGGTGTCTTTGGGACCTGGGACACTGAGTTTGACAAAGTGTCAATCCCTGCCTCTTTCCCCGTACTTTACAAGGAAGAAGAAAGTAAGTTCCAAGTAAAACAGCCAAGCGCGAGATCAGAACTGCGATCAGTGCTCACAGTGGGTGACAGCATGACCTCTGCGCTGGGCTCTTCACACCTGCATCTTGGCCCTGCCACTTACGAGCTTTCTGACTGGGCAAATTACTTCTCCTCCAGGTGCCTTGGTTTTCTCACAGTAAGAAAGGATCATCATAATAAATACGATATAAAATGTGGACACTTTGAGAATCTTCCCACGAAGCCCTCAGGTCAGTGCCTAGCACCTAAGAAATAACAGTGATTTATTAGTCATTACATCTGGAGGAGAATAATCATGGAGTACCTCCCATCTCATACCACCCCTGTAATGAGTATATGTACCTCACAGGTCCCCACAGGACAGGAAGGGAATGGGGGACTTGGCCAAGCTCATGTGCTACACGAGGTCCCTCAACTGCTTCCAACTCCTGAGACAGTCACCCAAGATAAGTGGTGTTTGCCTCTCTCACGACAGTGAGAATCAAGATACGGACTAATGTTTTTAGGCTTTAAGAAGGTACAAGGAAAATTTGAGCCCAACACAAAATACATCTCCTGGGTCATTTAGAAAAAGATCACAAGCAACTCTGGCATCAAGAGAAAAAGGAGAGAGAAGGACTGAGTTTAATTATCTCACTTTTTTGCCTAGATTTGGTTTCCTAGCATAGCTTATTAGAATATAAAATAACCAATATTTCAAAATCACTTTTAATCAATGAGCCCACTATTTTAAGAGTCTAGAATTTAAGAAGTAACAGTCATTCCCTTCTGGAAAATAACCCACGTGTGTCTGCCGGAGGGAGCTGCAGTGGCGCCCCTTGTCGACTGCTCCTCAGCCCCGGGACACTAACAGCTAAGCCCTGGTTTTGTAGCCATGGTCTTCCCATCCTGGGGTTTGATGTGAAGTAAAAGGGGTTAACAGACTTCACAGCCCAGCAACACTCTGGAAGAACTGATGTGTGGGTTTATATTTCTGACAACATCACTAACATCAGATCATACTACTAAAAATTATTTTATTCTACTAAAGGAAAACTACATTTATTTTCTTTTTATGAAACCACACAGTGAACTCATAGTAAATAGACATCTTTAATGTGTGTTTCATCTTCCTCATCACCTTCAGCTTTGTCCATACCCAGACCCCTTCCCCTGTCCCAACACAAAAGTGACCGATCACAACCGTAAAGACAGAGAGAAATAACGGAAGCGTTGCTGACCCCAGGGACATGTCTCCCCTGTGGCGATTCCTAGTTCCTCTCTGGGAAGACAGCTGGGTCTCTTGTGTACTTTTTCATCCCAGTTAGAGAGGAGGGCCAGGATTTGCGGGAGAGAAGGCAGAGCAGGGTTTCTTCTTTCATTGTAAAATGTGCCTTATAAAAAAGATGATATATGTACATATATATATATAATATATCCGGTGCAACTGCAATTGTACTGCCACACACTGGAAGTGCCACCTTGGCCGATGTATTTCTGGAGTTTTCAACAGTTGTCCAACAACAGCTGCATTTCAGTAAGACTTGGGCAGGTGGCTCCAGATCAGCCCCCTGCCACTCACATTGAGGCTGAGGCATTTGCAGTCTGAGGAAGAAGTCTGACTTTCTGTCTGGAGTGGGTGTTGTGAGGCGGAAAGGCGGAGGGAGCTGGAGGCTAAGCCTGAGGAAGAAGGAAGTGGCTTCTTCGTGTTTCTCTACCACAGTCTGTGTTGCAGACATTGAATCTGAGGATACTGGCATCAGGAGTGCCGTGACCACACTACGTAACGAAATACTTCACTTCACGTCAGCACAGAAAATATTGATACCGAAAGGTCTCTTTTCCTTTCCCCCATTCCAAGAAATCTTATGATATCATATCACCCGACTAAGCAACTTCACTGCAGATATTTCCAGTGATTTGGCCAAAGTCATTAAACATAGCGCAGAGTCTCTGGGTCTGCTCTTTTGGCAGGAGAGATTAATTCTGGATGACATTCTGTACATGTGGTTTTTGGTTTTCCCAGTACCCTGAGAAGTTTGAAGTCTCTGCCTTCCCGGGAGCCTCCGTGGCTGGTCGGAAGGGGAGGGAAGGGGGACCTGGTCAGCGATCAGCTCAGAAGGGGTGCACCACAGAGGGAGTAGCGCCGAGCTGCAAACCAAGATCAGAAGCCATTACAAACCCAGTCCACTTCACTCTGCGCCACCATGTGCACCGTGCAGACACCTAGGGGAGAAGGTGGGCTGTCTAAAACCAGTACAGATCCTTGCTTTTGTCCTGAAGCTGCAAACCTGGAAACAGAGAGAAGATAAAAGGGACAGAGGAAGAGAGAGAGACAAAGGGAGAGGAGAAAGAGAGGGAGAGAGGGGGCGTGGAGGGAAGGCACAAGATATTTAAGGAAAGAGAAAGACGAAAGGCACTGTTTTATTGTGAAAGTCACAGTCTGGGAGCGGGGTGTGGGGGTGGTGAACGACAGTAAAAGCAAAGCAACCAGAAAGTCAAATCTGCACCTGTAGGAGGGGCAAGGTGACTACTGCACTTATCTATGACACAGCTATTGTTTTCATTTACCTTAAAAATAAGGCACATAAAGCAGCACCTCGCAGAATGTACCTTCCAAATTCAACTCTTTAAGCCAGAGACTTAGCACCTTAGCATTATCGTTAAAGCCATATTCTTTCAGTTTCACATCTGAGAGACCCATTTAATTTGGCAATGAAGCGGATACAGGAGGCCCGTGAAGGTCTCTCGTGAGCCAGCAGTCACCGTGGACTTTAAAGGCTCAGTGGGTGCTCTGGGTCAGCGCTGTCCAGTACAGGCTTAACCCTAAACTTTTTAGATGCCACGTTAACAAAACACTAAAAGGAAACAAGTCAGAATTTAACATATTTTAACCCAGTAAACTCAACGTGCAATATAATATTGAACATATTTGAACATCAACGTAAAATAACGAGGTGAATCTGTAGTTCGGAGTCTCCCTCCTTGCCTAGGGAGGCTCACTGGTCACACGTGGCTGGTGACCACAGTACCGGACAGCACAGAACTTGACCTCTTTACACCAAAGTTCATTTTAAAAAGTCCTCTGTGGCCCTCAGGTGCCTGGTGAGGTGCTGCTTGGGCACCGCCTGCGTCTGTGCAGGGGCCAGGTCAACGGGCACCACCGGCCAGGCCATGCACCCCCCCTACCCGTGTCCCCGCTTACCTGCATCGGCGCCAAGGCCCAGGCCCGCGTCTCCGGCCGGGCCCCCGAAGGGCGCGGGGGGCGCGGCCCAGGCCCCGGGGGGCGGCTCTGGCCTTGCGGGGCGCTCGCAGGTGGAGCCGCGGGGCGCGGGACCGAGGCGGGGGCGCGCGGGGCCCGCGGGCATCAGCAGCGGCCCGAAGCGGGCGTCCAGGCGCGGAGCGTAGACCTCGTGCACCGCGGCGCCCAGCGCGTAGGGCGCGTGCGGGGCCCAGGCCTCGGAGGCGCAGGCGGGCGCGTAGGGGTCGGCGGCGAAGGGCAGCTCCGGGGGCGCGGCGAGCGGGGCGCCCAGCGGGGCCGCGGGGTACGCGCCGCCCCAGAAGGACGCGGGGAGGCCGCGCTGGCTCATCGGGCAGGGCCCGTCTGCGGGAGGGAAGCAGAGGAGCGGTCAGCGGCGCGGGCGCCGTGGCACCCGTCCAGGCCCCTGCAGACCCCTTTGATGCTGTTCCCCAGGGGCCTGCGCGGAGGACCGCACGAAAAGAAGCGCAGGTGCCGTGGGCAGGGAGGGTCCGGAAGGGATGGGGCTGTTTGACTGCTACGTTTTAATCAGTAAACTTTCTACATCCAAGTGAGAACACCAGGAATAACCATCATTCTTATTGTGGCCAGTGTCACTGTTAATCCCTGGTGCCCGGGAGCACTGCGGGCTTTTGCCTTCAGTGGAGAAGGTCGGAGTGCTGCTCTGGGGGAGGATGAGCGCTAGCCCCGCTAGCCTCCCAGAGACACAGGCACCCGAGGGTAAACAGAATGTTCTGTATTTAACACTCATCCTGATCCGGCAGGATCTTGGATCCTGTTCTAGGGGGAAAAAAAAAAGAAAGAAAAAAGTAAAGAAAGAACAAGGAAGGGTAAGGGCTGTCATTCCCCCCACCCGAGATAACAAATGAAAACAACAAAAACGGTTACAGCAATGTCCTCTTTTCTTATCTCGGTACACATCAGAAACTACCTGGTGAGCAAGCTGACTACCTGGTTTCCCTACCTGTATTTTATTGGCAATAAATGGAAGTTGAGATTTCAGAGGGGAAGGCAGCGCTTGGGTGTGCTTTGGGAAAACCGTTAGGGACGCTGCTCTGGATGCCCTGGGTTTTGGTTTGCTACTTTACTTGCTTACTGAAAAGACCTCTTTTGCCTGGTGATCCCGAGTCCTGGCAAAGGCACAGGCTGGTCTCCGGAAGCGACCTCAGCAGGTGCTGCCTCCTGGGCTTTTCCTTCTGTGCATTTCAGAACCTGGGCAAGTGCCCCTTCTGTTGCTCTGGGGGAAGATCCTGAGTCCCAAGTTTGGGTTGGCATTACATTTTAATGTTTGAGTCTCCCTGCCTTGGGTGGATGGGAGGGCAAGATTACTCTAATTTTAGAGACCAGTTAACAATGGCCTCAAAAAGGTTAAGAGACTGCCCCAAGGTTGATCCTAGGCCTCCAGGTAGAGCCAACCGGCAAACCCAGTCTTCAGTTCCAAGGTCCCTGCCTTGCTCTTCCACAGCCCTGAGACCCAGGGCCCTGCCTCCCCTCCCCAAACGCCCCTCCTCACCTCGCCAGGGCCCGGCGCTCCTGGGCATCTTGCTGCTGGCGCAGCTCGGGGCATAGCTGCTGGGCTGGCTCAGGGCCCGGCTGAAATGCTCGTCCACCACGGAGCTGATGTCTCCCTGGAAGTAGGTGAAGAGGACGCAGCGGGAGTTGATGTACTCGGCCTCCGGCGGGCGCTCTTTCTCCGAGCTCCCTTCCTCCTCTTTTATGCTGGCTGCTGTTTGGCTGGAAAATGAGGAGCTGGCACTGCTGCTGCTGCTGGGGCTGGCGGTGCACTCCGGGGCTTCCTGCATTTTGGAGTAATAGGCTAGCTTCTGCTCAGGGAGAGAAAGAACACAGGTGTCGGTTTCCAAAGCCTGGGCAAGTCCTGACCCGAGGGGCCCCGGGGAACCGGCACCTGTGCCCTCCACAGGGAACCCGCCGGGGGTCCGCAGCCTTTTGGGCGCACACCCTGGTGAGGGCAGCTTCCACAGGGCAACACTGGTCCTAGGTCCCCCGTCCTCCAGAGATGCTGCTGGGTGATAGAGTGACCTGTCCTAAAACGTCGGGGCCAGAAGACACCCAAAAAGCCAGGCCCTGAGCTGAGTGTGCCCTGAGTTGGCTCAGGCAGACATATTTTAAAAATCAGGCACTTAGGATAAAGGGCGCAGAAACCGTTGGGGCCGGAGGTCAAGCATCCCTGTGAGAAACAGGAGAAATCCGCGTCCACTCCAGCACTGCTGGAGGTGTGGCGGAAGACCTGCCTCAGGAAGTGAGGGAGAGCGTGTTTCTTAAGGAAGGATGCAGTTAAGACGCAGCCTTGCAATAGGCTCCAGTTGATATTTGTTCACTCATCCATACTCTGTGCATTTAAAATTGGTCTCAGCTTTCAAACAGATCTTCAAGTAAGAAAAAGCCAGTGGACTGTACTCCCACTCAGCGTCACCACACGGAGAACAGAGGTGGTAAAAAAGAGCAGGAATAAGGTTAGATCGCGATTCTGAAGGGTGACAGTGACTTTTACAACCAAAGGCAGCCGCTGAGAAATTTCCTCAGGAGTGAGCAGTGCCAAAGCACTGCGCAGAGAGTCGGCCTCTCGCCGGAATCACACAGAAGCGAAGCGAGACCTCAGCGGGCGGGAGGGGAAAGGACCGGACAGGACCAGCCCTTGCAAGAGAGCCCTCCGGAGAGGAGCGCAGCTCAGAGCGAGCAGTTTCGCCACTTCCTAAATGCCACCTTCCCACCCGCTTACAGAGCAGCTCGGGACTCCTCAGGTTAACGCGGAGACTACAAACACCAAAGGGGAGCGGTTGAAAGAGGAGAAAGAGGGAAGAAAACTAAACGCAAACCCACCCCGTCCAGCACTCATCCACGTTTCGGAACAGACGCTGTGAACCTGAAAGGAACCGCAGAGCTCTGACCCCTGACCGGGGTCGCGGTCTCCCCCCTCCCCAGTCGGGAGCAGGCCTCCCCTCCAGCCTGGCCGGCCCTGAGGTCCCCAGAGTGTCTGCCAGGTCAGCTGCGGGGATGGGGGAGAGGGGTGCTCGGCCAGATGTAGATCCAGATAAAGAGAAGGCGGCAAAATCACATGAAACTTGAGTTTGCAGGACCGGGGTTAAGCGGTCCTAAGAGAGTTTGTGGAAGGCAGGGCTGCCGATCCGGGGCGCAGCCCAGCGCCCGGCACGGCGCTCCCAGGAGCAGGCCCGGCTCTGCAACCGACTGACCTGGCCGCCCTGGGCCGAGGCGAGGCGATCGGGGCTCGCGGCGGGACGCTCGGGCCGTGGCATCGCAGGAGGACCGGCTTTCTGTTTGTGGTCATCCTCGCCCGCAGGACCCGAGTTCGCTTTCCCCGCTGAGAGTCGCCGAACTCCCCGCACCGCCCGGGATCGCCGGCCCCCGAGGACCCGGCGCGCCCACTTCGTCCCTTCCCCGTCCCCGTCCCGGGAAGCCCGGGTGGCCTGAGAGCGCGCGGCAGTGCAGGCGAGGACGCGATCGCATCGCTGCCGTCGGCACCGCAGACGGTGCCCACCCGGCCCGGCCCGACCCACCTCGCCCGAGCCCGCGGGCGCGCACCTGGTGGTAGGGGGCGTAGGCGGCGGCGAAGTAGGGCTGCGGGGCGCCGTAGACCTGGTACATGACCTCCAGGCAGCTCATGGCTGCGCGCCGCGCTCGTGCGCCCTGCGGCTGGGAGCGCCGCGCCTTTAGCCGCGGGGGCGGGGCGTGGGGCAGGGCTGGGGCGGGGCGTGGGGCCGGGGCAGCGCGCACATGCGGGGGCGGGGCCGCCGGACAGCCCGGGGACGCGGAGGCGGCGGCGGGTGAGGTTCCGAGGCTGAAGCCAGTGCAGGGGACCCAGGCGGGCGCCGTCGCGGGGTCTCCGCCCTGCGGTCCACACTGCAGGAGACCCCGGACCTCGCCGCCACGAGCCGGTGTCGGACTCCCCCCCGACCCCGCCCGTGCCCCCCGTACCCCAGGTCTGTACTCTCCCCCGTGCGGTTCGAGTCGGGTCCCCACAGCTGCATCCAGAGCCCGGTGACTTTCGGGTCGGGGAATCCCGGCCCTGGGCAGCGAAGCCCCGCACTCCGAGGGGACCGCGCCCCGTGACTGTGCAGGTCGGCGGCCAAGCTGAGGGTGGGGATGCGGAGCGCCCGACCCGGGGAGGCCGCGTGGACCGGGCGGTGCCGGTCTGGTCGCCACCTGGCACGGCGTGGGGGTCCGGGCTCGCCGTGTCCGCACTGTGGCCGTCCGGTGTCCGGGTCCCCATTCGGATCACTGGGAGGCGTGGGCTCGAGCGGACGGGGCCTCGTGGTCCGTGAACGCGGGTCCCGGGGGTGCGGGCGGGTCCGGTTACACAGCGCGCCTCCTCACGCGGCGGGTCCGAGCCACACCCGGCGGCCGGGGCGCCGTGCAGATGCCAGACCCCGCGCGGGTCCACTCACCCTGCGAGGCCCCCAGACGTCAGCCCGGGCGCCGGCCCTGCGCAGCTCCGCGCCTGGCGGCCGCGCTGCACCGCGCAGGGTGAGCGCCGGGGGCCTCGACCCGCCCCAGCCCCGGGAAGGAGAAGCCCCGCGGGCCGCCGCGTCCCCGCTGGAGTCCCGGTCCCCACCTCCGCCAGCCCCGAGCGGTCGGGACGGCGAGGGCTCCCTCCCGCCCTCCGCCCACGGTCAGGTGCGGACGCGTGCTGGGCCCGGCCGGCGCCGAACCGGGGCGGGAAAGGCCTTCCAGCGTCCCCTCTGGGCAGGGGTGGAAACCCACTTTAGAAACGGATTTCGCCCGGGGCAGCCGTGGGAGCGAGCCGTGGGGTAGTAAACTGCACCGGCGCGCGCGAGACCGGCTCTGCCCTGCGACTGCAACAGTGACACCGCGCTGGACACGCGCGCCATCGCTCCGAGTTCAATCCCTGGGGACGAGAGTGCTGCGTAAACTCGCGTTCCCTGCGGAGGGAGTCGCCTCCCTCTTACTCCTCGGAGCCGGCTTTCATCGCCCCTGAATTTCTGTGGAGCTCGAGCTGTGCTGGAAACGAGGAGCTCACTCGCGCCCCCGCAGCTGTGCACGCGTGCGGACCGCGGCCGCGGAAGCTGGCCTGTTGTGCCGCTTCCTTCTGCCGCCGGCGGAGGAGTCCGATGGTAATCTCACAGATTTTCCCCTTAAACCCGTGCTGCCTACCTAACTGAGGCGAGGTGTGTTCGGATTTAGGAGAGCAGCTGACCGAGATTTTGTGGATTCAAGCTGTTAATATTAGTTGAAAACGTTTCTGCAAAAGCTGAAGTTTTCAGGCATGATGTGACACACAGGATGATAATTTTATTTTAAAAAAATAAAAAGAAGCAAAAAGTGAAATCCATGTATTCTGAAACCTCACCAAAAAGCTTTACTGGAAAAAAAGAGTTCAGTAGTTTTCATACAGACTTAGAGTGGGTTTTAATAGTGTTTCAAGTAAAAACCATTAGTGGTCAGTTCAGGTGAATAGATAAGATTGCCTTATAAATATTGACATATATTTGATTATACGAATGTTAAATCTTACCTCGTTCATTTTTTTAAAACTATTTTCATGTTATGTACAGGTCAACTTTAGCTTTGGTGAAATGATCACAACTTCGTGAATTTATTTTTCTCTTGAATGCCTGTTGATGTTAATGCCCATTTAAAAGATTGAGAAAAACATTTAAGACTATTTGTCTTCTGGAAATGAGTTTTTTAGAGGAGTCTTTATGAAATGGCTCATATAAAGATATGGTTACTCACGTTTAATTCATATGACCCAAACCGTTAAAAAATATAGCTCACAAATAGCAAAAAGGACAGTTGAAGTAGCTGTGTGCCAAATATTTTGGCTTGTCATAGTTTTTTTAAAAAAGAAAAACTAGAAAAAATTTCTGTTCTATAATATTGGGCTGGAGAGTTAAGCCAGACATCCTGTATCCCTTATTCATTGACAAGAACTTGTTTTTGTATTCGCTTCATATTGAAAAGTCACTGTAATTGCCATGGACTTCTGAAACTTTTTCTGTCAAGACTCATGGTCTGGAGAAACAGCCTACAAAGCGACGCTCTCTGTCCGTGAGACGCCTCTGTAAGATACAAGGGCACAGAGCAGTTTGTAGTCCGAAGTTGGAGGAGACCGAAGGCTTTAAACTGTTGACTCAGATACTTGACAGTATCGGTGTTGATCCGCCCCAAACTTGTGTTTATGAACCTGGTTTCAGCAGGATGCGAAGGGGATTAAAGGAGACCACAGCAATGACGGGCAGAAGGCGAAGACGCCCCTCGTCGGGCGCATCAGGGACTCCGGGAAGTTTCTCACGGTGTATGGAGGAATTCTAGTACCCACTGCTACCCTGGTGTTGTCTGTCTTTAAATCCATTCGTTATTGTGACAGGTTTTTAAATAAATTTCATGATGACATCAATAAACGAGGTTTACCAAGGTCTTAAATATATCGTGTAGTGTGAAGTTCGATCATTGGGACACAGGTAGCAAGACCACAAAATGGACCGCATTTTTCATTTTTGCTCTTAATTTAGCCTCATTCCGTAAATACTATGCATCATAATTTAAGGGGAAAGCCCACTCGTTGAATATGAAATCCAGACCTCACCAGGTATGATATTTTTCTTTTATCTTTCTTTAGGAGAGGCACGAATCAACCAATTTTTAACGTGATCTAACCCATGGCATTATCTGAAATTTAAATAAAATTGAAATGCAGAACTTAAAAAGTAAAGTATTTTACATGACTCATGTAAGGTATTACATAGTGAATCAAAATAGAAAATGGGCATTAAAAGAAAAACATAAAAAAGGGGCTGGGCGTGGTGGCGCACACCTGTAATCCCAGCACTCTGGAGCTGAGGCTGAGGCAGGGGCATCGCTGTGAGTTTGAGGCCAACTTGGGCTACATAAGCGAGTTCAAAGCCAGCCTGCACTACACAGTGAGACCCTGTCTCCAAAAAAAAAAAAGGCATTTGTCTAGATAATTTGGAATGAAAACCAGCTAACCATGGTCATGTGAAAATTCAGACTGCAAAATTCAGGTCTCAGTGCAGGCCTTTACTAAGGACACTGCTTTCCTTACTAGCAAATTAATGCCTCTTATCCTAAGCAGAGCTGTTTTTTCTCCAAACAGCATGCTTAGAACGTGGCTGTGGCTTTAGTAAAGTCTGATGTGCTTGGGAACATTTTAAGGCAGTGGTTGTGAAATGCTTCAAAATGACCATGTGTCTTTGCCCCTTAGCTCTCTTTTTACCTATACTTAATGGCAAAATAAATTCGAAGCCCAAATCTGCAGCGGTATCTGTGGCCCTCCCCGCCCAGCGAGTGGCTACCGCAAGGCAGTGCTCTGAATTATATGTAATCCATGCATATGAGGAAATGCACATGGTCAGTGGCTGGATTCAGCCATGTCACAATATGTATGTCAAAATATCGTGTTTACACCATACATGTATACCATTTCTGTTTGCCAGTGATAAAGTACTAAGTTGAAACAAGCAAACCAGCAAGTTAAGGGGAAAGAAAGATCCATGTATCTGCATATTGGGTCTGAAAGTTACAGACTTGCCTCAGCAGAAAGGAAATCCCGACAGGAGATGACAAAAAGAGGACTTGTCAGAGTACATGCTGTCAACTAGTTACACACGAGAGCCCCAGGGTGCGGAAGGGGGGCCGTGGGAGAGCTCGCTGCCGGTGCCCCCTCCGAAGCACACAGGCGGATCCGATCCCTGGGTGCCCAGCGCTCTGAAGGTCATGTATTTGGGAACTTGGCCCAGCCCGCCACCTCATTTCATGGGGTGCTGCCCTGCCCTCTGAGGAAGCAGGATGGCCTCCACCTGCTAAAATGATCCGCGCTGCTTCCTCAGGAGTGGAGTGGGTTGGGAGCAGCCAAGAAGGAGCAGTGGACGGAGATCAAAACAGAGGGCTCTGACCTGTGGTGTGACATGGGCCAGCCCTCAGCCCTCAGTTTACCCATCTCTACCAGGAGGAAACTGGACTAGATGGCCACTAAAAAGACATCTATGCACCAGTATCTGAAATTCATGTTTGATTTGAAAGTAGTGTATATTTTTTTATAAACATTCCCAATGTGGCTGTTATTTCCACACTGAGATCTTGAAGAATGGCAAGACATTACTTGAAAACCAATAATTATGGGTTCCCAAATTCTCACCAAACCAAGGGCATATTTGTGAAGGTTTGGCAGTAGTTAGAGATTCCTTAGATTCCAAGACTGGGGAGACTTGTGTCTTCCATGCATCAGGGGAGTGGGGTGGGGCTTTCACCCCTGGTTTTGAAAGCAAAATTGCCCCTTATATTTGCTTCCTGTGGGCCCGGGTTTGCGTACGGTGAATGTCTGGTGTGTATGACTGTGAGATAAGAGTCCCAGTATTCTCTGGACATGTCGAGGCTTCAAAATAAGTACTTTTCTATTGTTATCACATTATGTAATTATTGTATATTTCAATGTGCAGAAATATATAACTTATTTAATGAAAATATATTTACTAGAATTATTAATAAAAACATTCTTTTTGGGGTTAGTACCCCCCCCAATTTCCCCTGCCCAAAGTAGATGAATGCTTTAACAGTGGATTTCTGGAAAAAACTGATCAATAACCCACACTATATTAGAGTTCTTAGTTTAGTTAAGAATTTTGTTACACTGTTTATTCCAAAGAATATTTGAAGGTCACTTCCATAGGGCTGGCAGTTGAGTTTACCATTAGATGTCCCTTGCTGCTGTAGACCCACAGTAGTCATAAATAAAATTTAGAACTAGAAGACATACCTGGACCGGAAAGCAAGGTTGCCCATGGCAAAAAATGAAGGAATTGAAAGCGTTGAGCAGACTGGCACCCTGGGCTTGCAGGGCACTGGGCTGGAAGCTGGCCTCACATTCCGGGCTTCTGCAGAGGAGCGAGGAGAAAAGCCCCAAACCGGCCTCACCTCCTGAAAGCCCAGCCTACTCTGGGGCAGTATGGCCTGTGAAACGCTGTGGACCTGCTCCCTGGCTGTGTCTTCATCATAGCTCCAGCCCTGGCCAGCAGGAGGAAGAAAACTGCAGTGTCATGATCAAGTGCTGGGACTGGATTTCCCTGCTGGAACGTGGAGTACCTGAGAACGTGTTGCGCACTGAGATGTGCACATGTGGCAGTGGCAGAGGCACCTGGAAGTGTTGGGTGAGCTGGGAACATGCAGTGGCCACCAGCTCCCGCTGCTGGGTCAGCACGGAGTCCCTTTCCCCGCCTGCGGTGCGGGCATCACTGTCCTGGCACCAGGCCTCTGTCCACACGACGCTGAGAAGTTGTACTGGAACGATTTGGACCCATCTGCCTCTTTCGTGGGTCTTAGCAAAGCTCCTGTATTTAGTGGCCGGTTCTGTATGCTGGGACTGGGTTTTTCTGAAACAGTTTTTGTGCATCTGCCTTTCACAGAAATTAGAGTTCTCTTACCAAGAAAAACAGGATGATATAAGATTGATAACAAAGAGTATCTTGTAAAGGTGATGAAACATTTAAAATAACATTATTCCATGGTCTCTTGCTATTTGTAAGATATCTTTCTTTTCCTGGTTGCTAGTTGCAATCCTGTCTTCTAGATCTGATATTCTATCCTTGCCTTCATTCAGTCTGTTGCGTATATGTTCAATGGAGTTTTTAATCTGGATTTCTGATATCTAGAACATATAAAAATTGAAAAAAATCAGGCCCCCCATATTCAAAGACCCAGTCCAAAAATGGGCATCTGAGATGAACACACACTTCTCAGATGAAGAAATACAAGTGGCAAATAAATATATGAAAAAATGTTCAACATCATTGGTCATTCGAGAGATGAAAATTAGAACAACACTGAGATTCCATCTCACCCCAGAAAGAATGGCTGTCATCAAGAAATTAACCAATAACAAATGCTGGAGGGGCTATGGGGGAAAAAGGAACCCTTCTCCACTGTTGGTGGGAGTGTAGACTGGTGCAACCACTGTGGAAATCAGTGTGGAGAGTCCTCAAAAAACTAGGGTTAAAGGTCCCATTTGACCCAGCTGTTCTCCTCCTGGGTATCTTCCTAGAAGAATTAAAAACATCATACCACAGCGATGTATGTGCACCTGTGTTTATAGCAGCACAATTTGTAATAGCCAGATCTTAGAAACAACCCAAATGCCCATCAACCAAGGAATGGATAAAAAAGATGTTTTATTTTTTTTTAATGTAGTAGAGTACTACTCAGCCATAAAGGACAAACTTGAGACTTTTATAGGTAAATGGATGCAACTCAAGACCATACACATAAGTGAAATAAATCAGACCCATATGTGTAAACATCGTATTATCTCTTTAGTGTGAGAAGCTGAATGAGTAAATAAGATCCAAAATGTATAATAGATATCGTGAATGGGAAAGAAACTGTTCAAAAGAAAAGAGATGGGGAAAAGGAGAAAGGAAGGAAAGGAAAAGGAAAAAATGTATAAATACACAAGATAGGTAAGATAGTTATACAGCTAGTTTCTCTTAGTACATTGAAAAGAAAGGTTTGTGCTAGTATTGTTTGGACAATATTTCATGCCTATATCTTACACTCTGAGTAATTACTATGAAGATAACAATATGCAATGTATTAATTATTGTTACTCTATTAGCCTGTATTTTTTTTTTTTGTGGGTACCGGGGGTCAACCTCAGGACCTCGCGCGCCAGCAGGCGCCCCTGCCGCTGAGCAATATCACCTGCCCTTTTTTCGTATGTGGGTACCAGGAGTCGAACTCGGGCCCTCGCACTTGCCAGGCAGGTGCTTATGCCGCTGAGCCATCTCACCGGCCCCCTATTAGCCTGTATTGAAAGTCTGTTTTATTTTTTTTCCTCTGTGAGTAAAATAAAAAAAATGCTGTTCACACATCAAAAAAATTATATTCCATTCCATTTAAAGTTATACTTTCCCATTAAAAACATATTGTTTATGAGAAGTTTTACCAAATCCTTTTTTAAATAAAGTGTTTGAGAGAATAGAAAAGATCTAGATATTAAAATTGGACAAGGACATAATAAAAAAGTTATTGACTTGTATCAGTTGGGAACAATAAATTGCAGAAGTAGTATTAAAAGTAGCAGGAAAAAATTGTTTTTTCCATACTTAAATTTTGATGCCTAACTTTTACCATGTGCAAAACAAATCCTCATTAAATTTACTTTAATGCAAGTCTAAAAGCAGTTTGGAGAAAGTAAAGGAAAATAGCTCATCAGCATGATACTGGATTTTCTTTTAAACACAGCAGAGAAAGTGTTACCCTAAGGGAAATAATCAATGAATTTGACTTCATTGAAATTAAAACTTCAGTTTAATAAAAGAAATAGCAAAGTGAAAAAGCAAGTCATGTTGTGAGAAGATATTTGTGAAACAACAATTAGAATCCATACTTTCTAAGTATTCATTAAATTTATTAGAAAAGACAATCTACCAGAAAAAGTACAGTTGATTTACAGAAGAGAAAAATATATAGCTGTTAAATTTGTAAAGGTTATTAACCTTACTAGTAATAGTAATCAGAATAATGAAAGTCAAATCAGTAGGATAACTTTTAGAACCATCTAGATTAGAAAAAATAGTAAGTCTAACAATAACAAACCTTGGCAAAGAAAGGGAGCAAAGAAAATTTTCAAACACTTGGTGGAAACATCAGTGAGAATGGCTGATCCACCTGTGCCCTGCCGGTGGGCAGTGCGGCCCTGCGCCGTCCGCAACCAAGAGCAGCCCCTCCGCTCGGGCCCCTTTGCTGGCCCTGCTATGGATGCTAATTTGCTTGTAGACTCTTTGTATGTTCTGTGTGGACAGTAATGCTGTCTGTAAAGGATGACAATCTTCTCTTTTTGTCTTGTTTTTCTTGTCTCTACTATGTCGACTGGGAACTCCAGTAAAATGTTGAATAGAAATGGTGATAGGTGACATTCTTGTCCCCAATCTTAAGGGGATATTTAAAACATTTTGCAATTAAGTATATAATTTCCCTCAGTTTTTTTTTTTTTGTGGGTACCGGGGGTCGACCTCAGGACCTCGTGCACCAGCAGGCACCCCTGCCACTGAGCGATATCACCGGCCCTTCTTTTGTATGTGGGTTCCGGGAGTTGAACTCGGGCCCTTGCGCTTGCCAGGCAAGCGCTTATGCCGCTGAGCCATCTCACCGGCCCTTCCCTCAGTTTTTAAATTTCTTTACCAGAGTTTTTATTTGTTACGGCTTGCTAAAGATTTATTTTCAAAATTGTGAATAGTTGAACTTTATGCAACAGTTTTCCTCCATCAATTGAGATGAATTTCCTCCTTAATCTGTTAATGCAGTAAATTAATTAACTGATTTTCTAATATAGTGTTACCCAACTATGGCCATAATGGCTCATCTTTCTCACACTTTTTTGGATTTGGTTACTAATATCTTTTTCAAAGATTTTTCATTGAAATCATGTTACTTTCTTTGCTTGCAGTATCTCTGCTGGTTTTGTTACTGAGACTGCTGGTGTCAGGTAGAGGTGGCGGTATTTCCCTTCTTGTTTTCTGAGGCCGTCTGCTGGTCTGGATGGTCCGGCGCCCCTGGTCTCACAGCACGCGGCAGCTGTTCTGGAACCATGTTTAAATGCGTTGTCTGTGCCTGTTAAAGAAACTTAAATCTTCTGCCTCAAAAGTTTAGAATTTAAGAGGTTACAGCACAGAAAGTGTACTATGGTTTGAATCACGCATTATTTCTCTTTTCCTCATCTCTGTCCTCTGGACTATTTGCAATGGTGGAAGTAATTTATATCTGTGTGATGGATAATTCACACTTGTACACGAAGTCTCGGAGAAATTAAACAGAGGAAAAAGGGAGGTAATGATTTATCATCTCTCGTGACTAGTCTTAGAATCCAGGAACTTCTGGGGAAAATTTGTGTCCTTGCTAAAATTGGGGATTTTCTTGCTGGAGAGGGTAGGTAGACTTGCAAGGTTTGGAGGAAGGGACTTGAGGTTTAATAATTACACCTCATGCCTCCTGATCCACAGCTGCAGGCAAAGGATGGAACTAAGGTAGTCAAAATGCTGAAATTCAGGGAATGCAGAGAATAATTACCGTGTTCAGGAGCAAGTGCTCTGTGTTTAACTACTTGTGGTTCCAGACCATGGTTGTTAACTGGGCCACCATAACAACTAAATCCAATGGGTTATCACTGCAACCAGTTCAGGAAAACATTTCCCATTAAACTATTACTATTTTACAACTGCCAGAGGGTTATGTGACTGCTTGAAATAACTGATCAATTACGTTCTTCGGTCTCATAACAAGGATTTTCAAAACATTTTACTTATCACATTCCATTTTTACACAGACAAGACAGGCTTCAAGTGGGATGCCTTTCTCGTCTCAGTTGAATTTGAGACATAAGTGCACTTCAGGATTTAAAAGAAGTAGAATAAATAAATGAACCATGCACAAGCGACCCGACTTGCATATGCATTTCCAGCCTAACTGTTGAGGTTTGTTAGGAGAGTCGGAAGATACATCGGTGACTTATATTTACTTGATTTCAACTTGTAGTTACTACCTACATATTGTAGACAGTGAATGGGGGTCAGAAATTGAAGCTAAAGAAGCTGGAGAAAGTTTTGTTATCAAATTACAGTTTTGCAATATATCTTTATATTTTTCTTTTTTCTTTGAGTACATTAAGATAATTTATTAAGGTATAATTTGCATGCAGAAAAGTTTACCTTTTGCAGTATAGAGTATGAGTTTTGACAAATGTACACAGGACTGTAATCCCATCACAGTAGAGATAGAGAACAGCTCATTGCTCCACAAAAACCCCTTCCAGCTTGTTTGCTGCCAACTCCTGCCCCTCTCATCCCAGGCATCAGCAACTACTGGTATCTTTTCTATCCATATATTTTCGCTTTTTCTATACTGTCTTTTTTTTTTTTTTTTTGGCGGGTACCAGGGGTCAAACTCAGGACCTCGCGCGGCAGCAGGCGCCCATGCTGCTGAGTGATATCACCAGCCCTTTAATCGTATGTGGATACTGGGAGTTGAACTCGGGACCTTGCGCTTGCCAGGCAGGTGCTTATCCCGCTGAGCCATCTCACCAGCCCTCTATACTGTCTTATCAGTGGAGTCATACAGCATGTAGCTTGTGCTATTGTGGCTCATTTCATTTAGTAATATGCGTTTAGTAATTTCATTTAGTAATAAGCTGCATCCGTTAAGAGTTGTTCCTTTTCACTGCTGAGTTGTGTTCCATGGTAAATGCACCACAATTTGCTTACCCTTTCTTCACTGATGAACGTTTGGATTGTTTCCAGTTTTTGTATTTTTCTTTCAATTTTTCCATTTTTTAAAGGTCAGGAATTAAGGCACAATGTACACATAAATACCTAACTAGATATTTCCCAGTGACAGTGCGCAGGACTAAGGTCTGAGTGGCTCTCTGATCTCATGCTGAGCCTTTCTCCTAATTGTGCTTGCCTTTGCTTTGCCTATTAAGTTCTAGAATTGCTTAAATTATGCTGCAGTTCAGACTTCCTTTTCAGACCTTTCCACACATTCTCAACACCTCTAATCCTCCTTTCACAGAAGCATGTCTTTACTTTGGAAATCAGGCCAAAATAATATATTCCATGGTGTGCATGTTTGATCAGTTTCTTTACTTCCCCGTGGTCCTGAAGCTCCATGACAGCCTGCCATGACCCCCTGGTCCTAGCACAGTAGAGAGCCCACAGTGGCCTTTCAGTACCTGTTGGGGAAATGTATAAAAACTTGCACTATTGCTCTAAGCAGATGCTTTTTCTCTATACATTTCTGAGCCGATCTTTCTTCCACATCTCAAAATCATTCATTCACCAAACCATCTTCTGTCTGCTGCATGTCTGTCTGTCTATGTGTGTGTATTTTTCTCAGAGGAAGAAATGCCTATCACTCCCTCCATGGCTAATGCCTTCTCTCATCTGATCAATTTAAGGGATGTGATTACTCAGCCTACAGCAGCTCCCAAGGTGGAAGGACCCAAGACCCAGGCCTCACCACTGCTTTAGTAAAACCGTTCCTGTTCTGAACATTTCTGCTAAAAATCAAGCTGACTGATAAATGGAGTAGGTTCCACCTTCCTACTCTGAAAATATACTTCATAACAACAAATACAAATTACATGTGAAGCTACATAGAGGAAAGATGCCTTGAGGGCAGCTCAGGAATGCCTAAGTGTGAACCTTTCATTTCAGAAGACAGTCCTGATCCGCCTGCTGGAGAAGGGCCACCTAGGGAACAGGTTTCTCAACATTCAGTTCTCCACCATCTATCATCCACACAAGCAGAGACTGCTGTACCTATGGTCCAAAGGGGCCCAGCTACTGCTCACATTGACATCAGACCTTGGCATTGTTCATATGAGGCTGCTGTTTTAGGCATGCAGCATGCAAGAGTTGTGAGGTCACACAGGCTTCCACACATATGTCAAAAGAAGGTCTCAGGGCCAGGCAAGGAGCCTCCAGAAGGGGGTGCAAAGCTGTGGGAGTGAAGCCAGGCACATGTAACATCTGCTAAGGAAAGCCCGAGGCAGGGAGCAGCTCTGGCCTGAGAGGCTGTGTGGGCCGCAACTGACAAGACTAGGGACTGAGCTCCCATGCCCTCTGGAACTCACGTCTCACCATCACATGCCTTGAAAGCTGGACATGGAGCTATAGGACTTAATGTTTGCCCTGCTGGAGTTTCGCTTGCTTTGGTCTAATACTTTTCTATTACCCCATTCCTTCCTTTTAAAATGAGGATGTTTACTCTACACCATTGTATATCAGGACTGTATAACTGCTTGTTAAATTTTGCAGGGGTTCCTAGCTAAGAGTTTGCCTTGAGTCTCAGAGGAGACTCTGATTTGGACTTTTGAGCGATTCTGGAGTCATTGAGACTTTGTAAAAAGGATTAATGCTTTTTTTGTTATACACAGGATAGTTACATCGTGTTGTGTGCAATTATGACCTTGGTGTTATCTGTATTTGGTAATTAAGTATGGTTTATGGGAATTTTGGGGTGTCATGTTGATCAGGGATGGAATATAATGGCTAAGTTTCATTGTCAACCTGACAGGATTAAAAGGTTCCTCAAGAAGTAGTTGGATCATGGGGGTGCTGTACTCATCAGGGGTTAATCCCGCCTCAGGCAGAATCTTAATGTAGACTGAATCCTCTGAAATTGTGAGTGAAATGAAACCTCTTCGTTAAGTTGTGGGTATCAGGTAGTTTTTTTTTTTTTTTACCAGCAATAGGAAAACTGACAATACACTTTAAATTTTTGATAAAAAATTATCTTTAAGTTTAAAAAATTAAATGTTAAAAATGACTACTGTAGTATCTGCTTTTTGGTAAATTTTGCTAATATTACTCATAGTAAGCAATATTCATACCAATAAATGTGGCTAGCAGAAGTTCAAAATTAATTTCATTTCCTTGCCATAAATCAGTAACCCTGATTTACTCTGAGGTCTGCTGTGGTTAACCCTTCTCACGTGTCTCATGTCTCGACTAAGTTAAACTTAATTTGCTTAACAGCTTTAGTCAGAGTTCCTCCATGTGTTTGAGAATGGCTTCAAAGTCACCTTCGATATGTTTTAAGATGTTCTATCTTTGAGCAGATCCAGAAAATAGCTTATAAATTGCTAAATGGAGCCCCCAAATCATTGCTAGCTGCAATTGTCTCCTCATGACAAACTCGAAGTATGCATTGTACTTGGCAGAAAAAAATGCACGTATGTTTTCAGATACAATCCTGGCTTGTACACCAAACTTTTAAAACTAATGTCTAAAATAGAAAGTTATCTTTTCATTCTTCACTAAGTCAAAACTAAGGATGTGATAACTCTGATATTCCTGTTTTCTTCTCCAGTAGTTGAACAATACATGAAATCAATGTCGATTTTTCAACAAGGCTTTTTTCCCACCTTGTGTTTTTATTTCATTTTTTATTTTAAAAAATGTTTTTTTATTTTTTGGAGGCAGGGTCTTCCTTCGAAGGCTAGACTAGCCTTGAACTCTGTGTAGCCCAGGATGGCCTTGAGTTTGTGACCTTCTTGCCTCAGCCTCCCAAGTGCTGAGATTATTGTTGTGTGTCACTACCCCAGGCACGACAGGGCTTTTATCCTTGCCTCAGTCTAGTCAATCTGAGTAGCACTTGTGTTTTCAAATTGTATCTATGATAATGTCCTTTTACTTCATTACTTACTAGGTTAATAATTTGAATTTGCCACACTGGGCACTATACATTTGGTTTTTATTATTTGCCCTATATTTTGGGCAGGGATGTGGCTCGGTGGTAGGGTGCTTGCCAGCATGTGTGAAGCTCTGGGTTCAGTTCCCTATACTGCAAGCAAAAGCAAAACGTTGGAACAGTAGCCAAAACTAGGACTACACTAGGCACAATAGGATCTATGGTCACCTTACTATATTTTAAATGTTTGAGCATTGTAGCTTTGCATTTCGACTTCATCCTATTAAATCTAGCTCTTTCTCCCTGTCTTCTGTAGATAGTATACTAATAATTTCAATATTTGTCTAAATAATGTTGACAGTATTATTTTTTTAATGACATTATGCTAATATTCCATACTGACATTTGATTTCTTTGTTGATTCTGCTGGTGGGCTGTGAATTCATTTCCTTTCAGATCTAGAAATTGCATGTGCACTTTTTAGTGTGTGCGGGTGAGGTTTTGTGTCTTTTTGTTGAGTGCTTCCTGTTAGAACTGGCTTCACTGAGGGAAGTTGGTCTTGGAGATAGGTTGTGAGATGCATAATGGCAGCAGAAAAACACTCTGAGCTTTGTGATTTCTCTGCTTAGAGTGGTCCTTGATTCCAGCCTCTTCCACACAGCTCCTCAGACAGGGGTTTCTCAGCTCCAGAGCGGACAGACAGCGTGGCTTCCCACCACTTTCTAGTCCCTTGTCAATGCAGTGTTTTGGAATGTGAATTCCTAGTCCCCACCGCAGACTCCCGAATCCAGGCGTTTAAGCCCCCTGGGCAGTTCTGCGGTGGGCTGGCTTGAGAATCACTGCTACTGTACTAGAGGAGCTGCCTTTACGAATCGCTTTCTGAATTTTACAGTCCCACTGTGATAGATATTAAAGGTACATTGAACACTAGAATTCTTTTTTTTTCTCTTTTTAGTGTGGGCAATTTGAATAATATTGATTAGACGTTATTCTATAGCTCCTCATTAGGCCATGGAAAATTGTAATAGGAGACTGGGGGGTGTAGCATGATTACAATGCACAAGGCTAAGTGTGTGATCCCTAATACCACCAAAACAAAGAAACAAGCAAGAAGATGGCATTTGGTTATACTTCAAGGACTAAATTAGAATTATGACCTCCTACTTGTTCCTTTTTAAGGGAGTAAATGGTGCAGTTGGCTCCATACATTTTATGGTTTATTTTTGCTCACAGCAGGCAACCGTCGACTTCAGGGCTTTATTCTTTTTTTCCCCTACCCCTTCCTCTCCTGCAACATGAGAAGAAAATGGACTTGAGGTTGAGAAAATGGACTTGAGGTTGTTCTGGGGTCAAGTTAAAGAAGAGCCAAAGGTCACTGCTAGTAGAGAGAGGAGTTAGCTTGATGAAATTTGCATTTTCATACATTCTTAATGGTCTCATGTCAGTAATCTTTCAGACACTGATCTAAAACAGATCAAGAATCCTTATTCTTCTTTCTTCACAGATGTGTTAGGGGCTGTTTTGTGGTTTGTCACATACTTAGCACAATTTGCTTAGAGTTACTCCCGAGTGCCCGTGAGATCTGTCCAAGCTTCATGTCTAATCCAAATCACTTAATTGGTGTGGAAAGTCAAACAGCAGAAGGATTGTCCTCAAAATAATGAGATGCTCATTGGTCATGCTGTTTTATTGTTTATTTTAAGCAATGGAGTTCTTTTTTCTTATATTTTTGAGGGGGTTGGGAAAGTTTTATAGTCATAGATGTACTATTTTTTATAAAAGGAGGAGTAAAGAAAGGGACCTCTAACAGTGTGAGTCCTGAGGGAGGACTGAAGAACATGGCCTTTGATGGACGCTGACAGTAATCTGAAGACTGCTGACTTCTTGCTCTGGGCATGCTCTGCCATACCTGAATGTTTTTCTAAAGGAATTTTCTCTTAAACGTTAAGAATTGTTTTCTGTGGTCTAATAAAGTGGGTCTTGTTGCTTTGAAAAGCTCTCCCTCTCCCTGTCCCTCTCCCTATCCTTCTCCCTGTCGCTCTCCCTGTGCCCCCCACCAAAATTCTATTTTGCATATCTTCTCAGCATCAATCAATTATTCACTCTTCCTTTTTCAGTTCTGAAGGATTTGAGAAAAAGCTACTAAAGCTCAGAGAGGAGATGTTGCTCATAAAGGGACTGAGATTACTCAGAGACCCCAGGTCACTGGTCATTGACCTGGTGGGTAGAAAGAGTGAAGTTTTATTACACGTGCATGCACGCGTGTGCGCACGCACACACACACGCACACACACGCTGGTGGTGAGGATGTGACTCCGTTCACAGAAGTGAGAGTGCGCCAGGACCCTCCGGGGCTGTCTGTTTCACCGTGTCCCTGCTTCTGGACCACAGTGACTGGTGTTGCTAGAGCTGTGGATAGGACTGGTATGATGTGAGCCGCGGGTCCAGAAAGGGCCTGGACTTGGAAATACGGCATCTAAGGTCTGGTTCTGCCTTGGTCTGCTTGCTTTGCTACCTGCGACTAGTCACACCTCCATGTTTTCATCTCTAAAACAGGGATGACAACATATTATTCCCGCTTTCTAGAGTTGCAGATGAAGTTGAGAATGTGGAAAGCCTTTGTGAATGCATAGCTCAGAGGGAAAATTTTATTGTATTATTGTCAATATTCATAACTGTAAGTTTTTTGAAAGTCAAAACAGGAAAATAATGGTTCGCAACCTGAAAGATACCCAGGTATCCTGGACATGGGAGAATCGGGGTCATGCTGAAAATATTTGCAGAAGAGTGTCTGGTCATTCCTTATCTTCCCTACACAGCCTTCTGTGGCACCTAGGCCTCCTGAATTAATCTCAAGATGATGAAGCTTTCAGTCTGTTCCTCACATCGGTTTTTATTTCCCAGTGCAACCCTGTCACTCTCCCAAAGGATGTGGAAACCCCGAGCCCCCCAGTGCAGGGCTGGGGACAGTTGCTGGATGCCGAGAAATGCCAGGCATCTGGAGAGAGCCCAGAGCACGCAGTGTGCCCATGACCACCTGGCCGGCTGTATCCTGTTCTCTCATTCTTTTATTCCCCTTAGGCATCCTTGGTTTCTCTTCCAGCCCTGAGTAGCAAAGACTTCTGCATCTGGCTCAGCCGCTGGAGAGAGCACACAAGGCCTTCCTGGGCCACATGGCCACAGCCTGCTGCTATTGGCCAGGAGAGATGATGGACGGGTGGCAGATGCTGCTGTCCCCTGGTTCCCTGGCTCCATCCTTGCCTCCTGAGGTGACTGATGCTCATCAGAGCCAAGCAGCTGCTCAGGAGAGGCGCCCAGGATCACTAGGGCTTCACATGCAGGAGCCGCGCACTCAAGGCAGGGCTCTTCAGGCCTGTGCATGGAGTGCCAACCTCCACACAGCCATCGGCCGAGGACTGCGCTCCCCGACGCGCAGCTGTGTGGAGTCTGCTGATCTCCCATTCCAGTCTATTCCAGTCTCCAGGGTCCTGGCACGCCAGTAGGCTGTGCTTCTTCCCTGGCCACCCCCCCGGGGGCTTCTCTTCGTTTCTTAGACTGAATGAATTCGGTGTTCCTCACCCGCACCTGACACGGGTTGTGAATGCCAGTTGTGCAACACTAGTCACAGTGCTGGCCTGGCTCCAGGTTGCCTGGCCAACTCCATCTCATTTTGTGTTCTCTTCTACCAGCGAAAGCGTTCCACTCAGAAACCGAGGCTGCCCTGCCAGTCACCAGTTTGCTCGCAAGTCTGTGAGAGGCCTGCACCGAAGGGCCCCAGTCTGCACCCTGGGTCTGCGGTTGGGTGGCTGTGGACAGGGCCGGGTGGGTGAACCAGCCGTGCTAGGTCAGGTTCGTGTGTGCACAGGATGCCGGCGCTGGACGTGGGCTCTGTGCTGAACAGCTGAGCGGCGCCCGATGCGTTTCGGTCAGAGATCTTTTCAGGCTGAAGTGGAGCCTGGGGCTGGCCAGGAGCAGCTGCTGCTGTCCGTCACTCTCTCCCTGGCTGATGGGGCGTGCAAGACCTGCCCTGGGAAGGTGGCTTGAGTGGAAATCATTACTCAGGCTTGCAAGAGAAACCCCTCAGGAGCACGATGGAACATGGAATGTGTCGTCTGTTGTCTTCTCTTCAGACTCAGAAATATCGTGGCTATTTTCAATGTGTCATTGTGCTGTCATTGCTCAATCTTACTGCATGGTTTAGGGTCGGTTATGTTATTTTTGGCAAATGACATAGCTCATTGGCTACTTAAATATATCCTTAATGTTGAGAACTTAAGATATGAAACATACACTATTACAAATTAAAACTAACTGGTGAAAAAGTAAATAACCAATTCACCTTTTAGTGGATTACAAAAAGACTAAGAGTTAATAGTTTTTAAATGACATAGGAATAAAGCATTCAATTTATTCTTTTTAGCAGTGGGTAAAGGTGAATAGATAAAAGCAGTGCTGTGAATTTCAGAGCTTGTCTTCTTCCCCCAGTCTTTGTATAGGTTTAAAAACTACAAACTCATAAATACATGAGAAAAATTGATACAATTTGAAATGATACTGTAATATTTTTCTTAAACAGCTTTTTAGAACAACAATACTTTGTGCCTTCAAAGGTGTGATGAAGTAGTGGGAATAAACTGGCAAAGCTTTTATGGAGGGTAACTCAATGATAAGAACAAAATCCTTAAATATATTTGGACCTCCTTCACACATACATATTAACTAGTAACAGTGCCATTCACCCTCCTCCTCAGGCTGAATGCGGAGAGTTACTATTCGAAGAATGTGAGCACTCTACGAACTGGTATTGTATGGAGGAATCAAGGTTGCAGAGTAAATCCACACTTTCTGACATTTAGGGAGAAAGCGCGCAGTCTCCCCGCTTGGACCTCCCGGAACGCTGGTCAGCCTGGAGCATCACCACTGCTCATGGCCAGTTCTCATGTTGCGGAACAACTCCTGGAAAAGCAGTAGATGCTCATGCTAACAAACACGGTATTTCATATCTTAACCAAGACATTTTATGTTTTGAAGAAAGCCAGCCATACAAAACCCCTCCAAACCAAAAGCAAATGTAGCATTAGAATCACTGATTTTAGGGGCCAGGGATATAGCTCAGCGGCACAGTGCCTGCCTGGCAAGTGCAAGATTCTGAGTTCAATTCCCAGTACCAAAACAACAACAACAACAAAAACATTGATTTTAAAGGAAACAATTTAAAGAATAGCAAGGATATTTTGAAAAGTTCCATCAGTATCCTATGAGAAGGTCAACCACGTACTGCCACATAAAACAAGAACGGTCTGTGGAAAAGAGCACTCAGAGAACACAAGCCTAGCGGGTCCTGCTGGTGGGCTGCCTGGATTCCCTCTGCTAGGACCGGAGCACTCGCTCCTCCAGCGCCTGGGTGTTGAGAGCTCAACCTCGCTCCTCTCCCGGACTTGTCTCAGTGGAAGAGAGCCGCCTGGCCCGGGAGCACATCTAGGTCCTTCTACTCTTTCAGCAGAGATTCACCTCAGAAATCGGCTTTCTCAGTTGCTGGGAAGAAGAATCTGAGGCAGAGATTTGCATTCAAGCAGTTATTGCAGACTGCTCGCAGGCGCAGTGCTTTTCGGAGAGTGCTGTGGTTTAGATCTAAGTCTCCTGTGTTCAGAAGCGGGGTGTTTGGAAGTGACGAGACCGGGGGTTTGAACTTCGTTGAGTGGATGAATCCATCGACGAGATACAACGCGACGGAGTTATTGCGGGGTGGACACTGGCTCGGGGCTGAGTGGAAGGGAGTGGACTATGGGAAAGTGAATGCGAGGACCATTTTCTGGTCCTGTCTTTTCCACTCTGGCTCTTTTCCTTTCCTTCTGCTTCCCGGCTGCAACACGGTAAGAAGCCTTCCTCTACTATTCCTTTCTGTCATGACCTTTCTGCCTTGCCACAGGTCCAAAATAAATGGAGCCAGCCAAGTATGGACTGAAATCTCTGAAACCACAAGTCAAAATTAATCTTTCATTTCTTAAGCTGTTTTCTCAGGTATTTGGGTGCAGGGATGAAATGCTGATTACACGTGGGGGGAAGAAAGCAGGACTGCATGGAGGGAAGTGAAGAGTGACACAATTGTAACAGAAACCTCAGCAATTCCCAGAGGAGTTCTGGAGCTAGGAGAATGCTTCATAGCTGCAAAATTTTTGGGAAGGGGTGGTGTTTCGGATACCCTTCAGTGACCAATCTTTGGATATAGGATGCCAGCAGAGCCGTAAAAGATGCATTGGCGAATGGTTGCCAGCATCAGGAAAGTCGATGGTAGCAATCCTGTGTACGCCCAGATACATGTTAGAAGATATTGCATTAGAGCTATACTCATGGTAACCATGGAGACAGTAAAATACCAAAATAGTAGAGGCTAGGCATGTAGGCGTCAAAAAAGGTGGGTGCAGTTGTTTTAGTGAACAGATTCAGACTGGCAGCAGGGCTGAGCTGCAGGGAACTATGCAAGTGGTGAAAAAAACACAGTGTTCTGGGCTTCCCGGGAGCAACCCATTGGGCAGCTACCTAGGGGCTGAGTGGCTACGGCAAACTGCAGTGGGAGGCAGCCACACAAGCCCGAGATGAGTCTGCAGTGTGGAATCACACAGCTTTCAGATACAACGTCTGATATACTACTGATTCGCAGTAGAGAGGGAGCACTTGACCATGGGATGCTAAATGACTGTGTGACCATGACTGCCCTTCCTGAGCTGCGTTGTGTCAAATTCACCGAATTATAAGGTGAGGGATGCTGAGTAGAATCCACTGTAAGATGAACTGGCACATCTGGAGTTGGCCATACGTAGGGCTTGAGGGTGCAAAGAAGTCACAAACTAGGTGGCCCTTGGGTACCATGTAACCAACATTGTCTCTTTTAAATGACAGATATGCCTGGAAGGTGTGTGTGTGTGTGTGTGTGTGTGAGATGGAGGTGATCAGGAAATGCTGGATTTGGGCCATGAGTGTATGGGTACAACCCCAAAGTGGGCCATAGTTGCACTGCAGCCTTATTTAGGGGTGGTAATGTACAAGAGCAGCAAAGGTGAGTCTTCCCAATGTGAAGAGGTCAGGGTCATCCACGTTTCTTTGGAAGAATAACTGGCCCAAAGCTCTGTGTGTGTGGACTTGTGGGCAGTGGGGAGTAGCTTGGTCGCATTAGTGGGGAGCTGGGAAGGACAAAGATTGGAGAAGAAGCACGTGAATAGACTGTGGGAGTAGGTGTGAGATACAAAGATTGTGTCAGTCCACTCTCCTGTTGCTGGGACACAATACTGGACACCCACAGCTTAAAGGGGAAGAGGTCTAACTTGGCTCACAGTTACAGGGGATTCAGGCCATAGTTGGAGGGGTGTGGCAGAGCGGAGCTACTTAGTTCATGGCAGTCAAGTAGAGCAGGGGAACAGCATCAGAGAAGACAAGGCCAGGGATCAGATGTAGATTCAAGGTCACACCTCCATGACCCTTTCAGGCACAGCCAGAGCATGCTGTCCTAATTCCCTCAGTGGGAATTGACACAACTAAGATTAAACCAGCACAATGGTCTTTATGTCACATATCGCCCTCCAGAGCACATCTAACCCCAGAGAGGTCCTAGGTATCCAATGGAGCTGAAGACTGTCGTTATCAGCCGCTCTAGTGCTGGTTATGCCAGTCATGAGTGAATAGCTACGGAGGCAGGCGCACACCTGGATTCCATAATGTGGGCGTTTTCTCTACCAAAGCTGGCCTCCCGATTGCTGTGGCTGAGTTTATAAACTATTTAAAAGACTGGAAGAAAGTGAAAATCAGTGGAGAGCAACTCTGCATGTAGTTTCTCTGTAAGTGGCTTTGGTTCCTCATTCCACTTCAAAGAAATGAAGACGAAGTCAGCGTAGATATCCCGGCTGCACTTGAGACAGGAGAGCCCATGCCACCTTCAGATGGGCAGCTTTGTCTCAGAAGAAAAGACCTCCGCTAGCTGGCCTGGTGGCACATGCCTGCAATCCCAGCACTCTGGGAGGCTGAAGCAGGAAAATTGCGAGTTCCAGCCTAGCCTGGGTACTTAATGACTTGGTGAGACCCTGTCTCAAAATAAAGAGTGAGTGCTGAGGTTGTAGCTCAGTGTGGAGGCTTTGTTTTTTAATACCCCCCCAACAACAAAAACAGACCTCAGGGACACATCAACAACTGGGCCTCTTATCTGTGCGAATTCCCGGGATCTGACCAACAACTTGCCCAAGAGCACTGTTGTGAAAGCGGTAAAGGCAGTTATAACAGGAGAAAAACATTTATCTCCTCCAGGGAGTCAGACTGGGGAGCTGGGAGGAGAAAAAGTATAAATATGCTATTTTACATTTAATATTACTTAGTGCAATTTAAGCTTTACCATATGCAGAGTTGTTTCAATGACAAACACACTCATTAATAAAATCTCCATAGCCTCTGATTCGGTGCTGCATCTGGGTGGCTAGCGCAGAGCAGAGCCTCAGGACACAGTGCTGGCCAAGGTTGCCCCTCGACTTCCCGTTTCCTCTCCTGTGAGCTCGAACAGTTACCTAAGAAGCTACTCACGGAGCGGCGAAGATGAGACGAGATCGTGCTTGTGTAAAGTATTTAGCTCAGTGTTAGCACATACATATTATTGTTTTAGGAAAATAAAAACAAATGCCCAGGTGAATTTATACAAGATATTTATAAATTTTATTTTGGTAAAAGAAACCTGAGAACATCCAATTTCTAGCAATAGGAAAATATTTAAATAAATTACATTTGTAAGCTGGCACATCAGTCACCTGTTTAAAAAGTCTTATTTCTTAGAAATATTTATTGAGATGGGAAAATGCTGATTGTATAAAGTGAGGAAGATAAGCCATACAACTATCTATACCTATATCTATTTCCATATTTATACCTATAGTTATACATAAGTGTATATACATGTATATATATTCACATATGTATGTATTACACATATAATGCCAATCATATACATACTTTAAATAATAAATAAACATTGTAGATTACATATATAATTATTGGAAATATATGTATCATCCCAATTTTTGGATGATTTTTTATTAGTACATGTTTGCTGTATATAATGTTTACATTCCTGTTTGGAATTGTTCCGTGTACATAACAGATCTTAATTCCTTTTTTCATTCCCTTTCCATCCCCTCCCACCCCCTATCTCTTTATCCTTTCCCGTTTGAGAAAGCTCTCTCTCCCTGCTTCCTATTATCTATCTTTTATTTTGCTCTTTATTTATAATTTCGGTTCTCATATACAAGAAACCATGCAATATTTAAAGTTGCACGTCTGATTTGTTTCACTTAACATTACGGTCTCAAGATGCACCCATTTTGCTACAAATGACTCAGGTTTATCCTTCTTTATGGCAGAGTAGTATCTGTTGCATGTAAATACATTTTCTTTATCCATTCATCTGTTGATGAACATATATGCTGCTTCCTCCTAGAGTTTAGCTATTATGAGCTGATCTGCTATAAACACGGGTGTGCAGGTACCAGTGTAATGTGATGGCTTTCACTCTTTCAGGAAGATACCTAGAAGGGGAAGAGCTGGGTCAAATGGAATTCCTAGTTTTAGTTTTTTGAGCAATCTCCATCCTGATTTCCAGAGAGGTGGTAGTAGTTCACATTCCCGCCAACAGTGTAGGAGGGTCCTCTCCCCCACAGCCTCATCAGCATGTTATTATTTGAGGTTTTGATGATGGCCATTCTTTCTGGGGTAAGATGGAATCTCGGTGTCTTTCGAATTTGTATTTCTTGAATGGCCAGCGATGTCGAGCATTTCTTCATGCATTTATTGGCCGTTTGTACTCACAATTTTATACAGAAAAATTTCAGTTGCACACAAAAGGTTAGAAGGAAATTATCAAAATGTTGATGGTGGCTGTCTGGGGAGGCGACAAATTACCAGTGACTTCACCGTGGTCTTCTTTGCTGTGCTGTGCTCCACCCTCCTGGTGGGAGGCCATTCCTGCAGGCTTTCATGTGGACACGGCGCCCTCGGTAGCCTCAGCCACTCCTCTCCAGCCCTGCCGTGCCCTGTGCTGTCCTTTGGGTCTGGGTAACAGTGGGTCTGAGAGAGGAGAGGATGGCTAGGGAGGGAGCGCGCGAGGGAAGCCCGGGTGCTCTGCACCGCAGCAGATCAGCTGGGGTAAAGAGGATGCCATGAGGTGTGGGATCCCCGTGGGAGACAACATCTCTGCAGAGACTGGGCAGGGCCTGGCAAGGAACGAGGACTTGGAAGAGGTTCTAGAAGGCCTGAAACTGAGCATGGCTTAGCGGATCAGATTGTCCCACAACCTCGTCTCCCTTTCAAAAAGTGGACTAGATGTCCTTTGCCTCTGCTTCATTGTTTAGATGCTTCCCTGCGGGCCAGCTCGGTCCTGCACAGGACGCACACATCTTTCAGTGCGACCACTTAGTCCAGCGGGGCCCGCCAGGCCTCCCTAATCCCTGCCTTCCCGCGTCCCGCACACCAGCGCTGGCGCATTCCGCGGGTCAGGGCTCTTTCATCGCCGGGAGCCGCCGGCGGTGGTTGCTAAGCAGAGTACACAGGGGGCAACTGCAGCCAACCGCGGGCTCCAGCTCCCTCCCTGCGCTGCCCGGTCTGCCTGGGTGGTGCGCGGCTGAGCAGCGGCTTCCAGCTCAGTCCGAGCCTGAAGCACCTCACGACCTGTTACAAAACCATGCCAGATCCTGTGACTTCAATTTCCCTTAAACTCTAGGAAGCAAACATCGACGCGGCTTAGATGATCTGTGGGGTGGACGGAGGTCGCAAGAGACACAGCGCGGAACCTGTCCCTGAGGCTCAGTGTTCGGCGGGCTGGGTTTATCCTTACGTTACAGCTGTTGTTCTACTACTCCATTGGGGGACGTGAGTGACACTTGTGTCCCTGTGCAAGCTCTGACTTCTGCACATGGAGTTCGAGTGAATAAAATTCTAGCGTCCCTTCTCCTAGGGCGCCGATGACAGGCTCAGTTACTGCACTTCTCTGAGCGCCGTTTCCTCAGCTGTGGAATGGAGGCGGTAACAGCTCCTGTGTGTGTAACTGGGAACACGCGTGTGTGGAAGGTCAGCGCCCGGCATCGGGAGCCCCTCTCTCCCACCAATAGCTTCCATCACACGGACTCGAATATACAGTTGAACTTTACTGCAATCCTCAAAAATGGCTACACTGGGCCGGTGAGACGGCTCAGCGGCTTAAGCGCCTGCCTTGCAAGCGCGAAGGCCCGAGTTCGACTCCCGGATCCCACATACGAAAAAGGGGCCAGTGATATCGCTCAGCGGCACGGGTGCCTGTTGGCGCGCGAGGTCCTGAGGTCGTCCCCCCGGTACCCACAAAAAAAAAAAAAAAAAAAAAATGGCTACACTGTCCAATATATATTTCACAAGGAGTGGTGCAGTGTGAAATGGAATGGTCATTTAGAACTCGTTGTAAAATAATTTCTGACTTTCTCAAACTAATGATAACTGAATGTTACTGGCTATGGAGACCTGGTCTAAATAACACGGGGTAAAATAATTCAATGGGTTGCATTCTCTAATCGTTTTTCCATGTGACCAAATACAATATATTCCAGTAGGATCGATTGCTAGGATCTGTGATTCAATGGATGAGGAAGATTGCATTATTAAAACATCAAGCCTGCTGTCCTTGTCACAGTGGATGCTCAGCACCTTTCTGTTGGGTGTGGAGGCGTGGGCTGGACTCTGTTTCCCTGTGTGCCGCTGGGGCGGAGGAGTCTCCGTGTCTTGGAGTGGAATGGAAGAGCCTCCCGGTGCTGACGGGTGTTGACATTCATTGGATGCTGCCTGGGTGCTAATCCCCTCACTCATTTACATCTTTCTCTTTCATTTCTCCCAACCTTGCTCTCCATAGGCTATTCCTGAACTGGAAGAGGGCAGCGTCTGCACAGCTTGGAGAACACTTGCACTTCTCATGCCCTTTGGGCAAAGTTGCAGTATTGGAGTTGGAAGGGAGGCTAGGCTGGGTAGTTTGGGGTAGGAAGGAAAAAATAAACCAAACCAAACCGAATCAACTGGAGCACTGTGAGACCAGGACAGGACAGGTGTGAGGGAAGAATTATCGATAGGACGCTGACCAGGCACACGTGACTTGATCTACTATAGTGTCTCCCTGACTAGAGTCAAGGTCTCGCTCTCATTGAGCCTTTTTTCATCTTTATTCAAGTGTAACTGACAAAGATTGTATGTAAGAGATAACAGCTTGTTTCAGTATTCATAAACACTGTGACAAGATCACCACCATCGAGTTGATCAGTCTATCCATCACCTCGCAGAGTTTCACCATCTTTTTCGTGTGTGGTGAAAACACTTGAGCTCTACCTACTTGGCCCGTATTGCTCGTACGCGATGTGGTCTTAGCTATTATCACCAGAGCGTGCATTAATTAGGTCTCCAGCTCACTCACCTTCTGAGTACCGATGAAGCAAATGTGGACAAGCCTGAAAAGCTTGGAGGATACAGTTGGGGAAGAGAATGTGCCGCATCATAGACTCTTCCCTCACCCAAAGCTTCTCGCTGGGTGTCACCATTTCAAGGTGTCCTCCTCAGACTGTGCAGTGGCTGGCATGTGTCTGGGGGTGAGCTCAGGCTTCACATTCTTACTCTGACCATGAGAAATACATCCGAGGCTTCCCGCTGCCTCCGTTGCAAAATGGGTCCACCGCCCACCTTGGAGAGTTGTTTGAGGGTTAGAAATAATGCTTTAAAAGTTCTGACCATATATTTGTACTAAAGAGACTGTGGTTATTTCTTGAATTTGTTACTGCCCCTCAGGCCAGTCCTTAATATCACCTAGCCTCTGTAACAGTTCATTATTAGCTAATGTGTCTGTTGGTCACTCTCTGGGTAGACACGAGAGTGACCTCGCTAAAATACAGATTTACCTTTTCTCCTGCTGTGAAGTCTTTCTTACCTAAAGGCTATCATGAACATTCAGGGAACTTTAACACCTGTCCACACTACTTTACAGACTCTTTTCTATATGGCAGGCCCCACCCAAAGCAGCCACAGCAGCAGATTATTATGAAGTGAAAACATGGACAGTGCATTGGAGTGGTTTGGGGATTCCTACACTTTTTCTGGTTTTGCAAACTGTTGCAACACTGCATAACAATGTCCACAGAGCTCCTGCTCTCAAAAGGGGGCCCTGTGTTTGTACAAATTTTCTGCTCAGCGGTGGGCTTCTTGTACTCCTCAGTGCCCTTGTCTCTGAGCCTGGCCTTCAGAGGTGGTGTTGCACGAAGTAGCAGAGCACAGGCGTGAGTGGAGGGTGAGCCAGGCAGGGAACTGCTTATGTGTGGGCTCAGGACCTGGCAGTGGATGGCCTGGCAGTTGGCTGCTCTGATGCCCATGTCCCCAGGGCAGTCTGGAGACCATTGGTCCCCAAGCATGACCAAGGCTGGAACCTGGACTCAGACGGGCAGTGGAGACAGCAGTGGCAGAGACAGCGTCAGTAGAGAGAACAAAGGCCACAGTGACCAGGGCCTAGGAGAGGAGGAGGTTTGGGTGTGGTCAGTGCTGAGGGTGGTGGTGGGTGGCAGCTGCCTGCGACCTGTGGAGCCCCGCCGTGTGCATTTCCAGCCTGAGCCCTGGATTAGGAGCTCTGGAGCCCTGGCAGTTAACAGATCTGCACATGGACATTGCCTCAAAGCTTGTCAGCCAATTATTAGGGTTATTTGGAAATTTTTGAATTTCTGGTTTTGAAGATTTGGATAAAATGAATATCCAAAGTGTAGAAAAAACTTAAATTTAAAGATGGTCACATGTGACTGAAAAGTGTTCTTTTCATATGAAATGGTACATGAGCCTTTCGTAAGGAAAAAAGTTTAAAACTGATTTTTCCTTGTTGCCGAGGATGCAGAGGTGGAACACACTAATGAGTATCCTGAATTATACAAATTCATGAAGCTGATTTCAGTTACTCTACAAACTCTACAAGGGTCAAGACATGTCAGAGGAAACTAAAAGATGTCACTGTATAAATTTACATTAAAAATTTAATTCAGATTTGTGTGAAATTTGTTTGTATGAACAGTCAAATGTTTAAAAAATTGTTCTGCAAGAACCATCAGCTCTCAATTTACTAAAATTTATATTATGTGATGATTCATCAGAAACATATCCCAGTGTTGCCGCAGCCTGTGAAATACCCTGAACAATTCTAGTAAGACTGCATCATAAGAAGTGTCATTCTGAAAATTAAGTTATCAGAGATTATTTGGGATTTTGTATTTGCCAAGAATGACTGGTCTTGCTTTTAATTATGTTGTTGGAAAATGAAGTTCCTAAATGTGTCAGCTTTTTAACCTTAAGTGAATTTGTTAAAAAAAAAGAAAAATGAGCCAGAAAATTACGTGATCAATGAAGATACAGCATTAATAAAAATTTTTCATTCACTGTATTACATAATACCATGCCATCCACAATATACACTTTTTGTAATCTACTAGTTTACGTTGTTAGCTATACATCACTATTATTTCATTCCTTTTTAATAAAAGGAAACAAAACCTTTATCCATCAGTATCTCTCACGGAACCTTCCCCAGTTTCAAGCCAAGGACGTCACAGTTTCGTTTCACGGCTCCTGCAGGTCTCACATGGGGCCGGCCAGCTCCTTGCTGCAGCTCCGCTCCTGAGCAGGAGCCTCTCACAGGTCGCTCCCCTTCCACGCTCCTTGCGTGTTGTAGCTTCAGCTTGACAGCTCTTCCTGCCACCTCGCTGCTAAGCATCCTCTCCCCTTTCCCTTTCAGCCCCGGTCGCGGTCCTGTATCTCTGCAGCGCTTTGTTATGCGTCATGAGAGCTGTACCATCCTGCACTATCCTTAGCTGTTTGCGTCCCTTCCTTCTGGTGGAATCTGGCTTCACTGAGGACCAGGACTATGTATTTAATAGATGCCATTTCTTAGTACCTAGGACCATGCTTTCCTTTTTTTTTGAGGGGAGAATGTTGGAGATTGAACCCAGGGCCTTCACACTGAGGTATTTCCCAGACCCTTTTAATTTTTTAAAATTTCATTTTGAGCCAGAGTCTTCCTAAGTGGTTAAGTTGTCCAGGCTGGACTTGAACTTGTAATCTTCCTGCTTCAGCCTCCCAGAATGCTGGGATTACAGGCATGTGCCACTATGCACAGTGATGTTTTCCATCTTTTAGTGAATAAAGTTTTATGTATATCTATTCAAATTTAATGTAAAGTATTGAGAAGAACCCCAGTCAACAAAATTAATTTGCCAGAGGCATGGATCAGTGTGCCTCCAGTTCATCTGGTTGACTCAGCAAATGTCGCTGTCCCTGTCCTCTCATTGCTTTATTCCTAGAGAAATGACACCAAATCTGATACCAGAAGGATAAGTAGCAGTTAGCCAGACAAGGGGGTGGGGAAGGAGAGTGCAGCAGCAAAAGTAGCAAGGTTGGCGGGGCAACAGTTAGGGAGCGCACTGTCTCCCCGGGACAGGGCTTGGGCTTAGCAGAGAGAGGAGGAAAGCAGGATTTGCTGTTCCTCCCCCTCAGGCCACAGATAAGCTTTCCGTATCCATCTCTATGTCCATAAGAATGACCATGATACAGTTCAGTTAAAATGCTCAACAGTGCTTAGCTCTGTCCTTCCATTAATCTTCGGATCATTACAGAAGTCCACCACTGTCTCCTCTGTTAGCTCATTAGCTAATTAGGGTGCTGCTGGCCCAGCTGGGTGGGTCACTGAGTTAGTCTCCAGAGCAGAGGCTCACTCCTGGCTGTGTGGTGTGTGAGCATGAGTTAGGACTGGAACCAGAGGCTCTGCCCCTGCCTTGCTGGAATGGTGACAGTGGAAGGACCATGGCAAATCTATTTCCACCACCACTGGAAAAATGCTGTAAAACCCATTCCCTTCATATACAAAGAGAAGCCCAAGTCTGGTTTTCCAGACCCAGGTGAGAGAATTAACCTGCCATAAGCGTTTCCCTGGGTAAAATATTTTATTAGAATTCACAACTGTAATTACATCTTTAAAAGATCTTATAACAAATGCTTATTCTTTGCTTTTAGCAAATGTGACGACTAATATCTAAGGGTTTCGTGCTACATGAGGCTTTGTCTAGCTTCTCTGACCTTTGAGACTGTTTCATTCTCTCTTAACTCTCCTAAGGACCCCATCACAGGAAAAACAAACAGATTTATAAGTGTACTACCTTTACTTTTGGCTCTATATCTTAACATACAGCAAAGTTGCTGTGAGAGGGGATATGAAGACCCCAGGAAGTTGGAGAGAGATGAACATAACCAACTTTAAATTTCTACAAAGCACAAGATGTATTGATCAGCTTATAGGTGATTGTCTCTAAATACACTTCTACTGATAATACCAACTAAGAGAAGGAAGGAGAGGGGTAAGCACAGCAGTTTGTATTTCATGCACAAAATAAGTAAGCAAAAAGTCCAGTGGAGAAGGCAGGAGAGAGTGAAAGAAGAGCAAGGAGTTCATAACCTACAGTAAAGAAAGAAAGCCATGAGTTCCAGGCTGGGGATGTCAAGGAACTTTAAAGATGCACCTTGTGAAATTTTAGAAGTTATTAATGAAATAGTATAGCAAGATGAACAACATTAAAATATGTTTTCCAGCCATTGCAAAGGTCCTGGTCCAAGTTGGCCTGTCGAGCTGGTAGGTCATGCACTGTGAGTGTGGCTCGGATTGCCGGGACACATCCTGCTCATTGGTTTCAGGTGACAGCTCACTATACAGGACGGATCCGCTCGTAGAGAAAGACAGAAGAAGGAGAGGAAGATTTAGCGCTGCATTTTCACAGGGCAAGAAATACCGCCCCAGCTCCATGTGTGTTGGCCTGTTGCCTGGGATCTTGCTAAACACATGACCATCTTCTGCCTATTTCTGGACTGGATTTGGAGCTTGGTGGCTAAGCAAACCCCAGTTGGAGCTAAAATTAGGCAGTCAAATTGTGACAAGACATATTTGTCTTCAATAAAAGGATTTCTATTTTAAAAAGAAGATCTACCCATGGGTCAATGTAAGGTACATGCTTTTTAGCAGACTGTTTCTATGATGTAGAAACTGAATTAAAATAGACGAACTAGACTACTCTGGCTTCTAGACATCTGGTAGAGCCGAAGCAGCCCGGTTCTGTTGTAAACGGGTGTGTCCGGATGTAGGGTGGCTTGAGGAGAAGCAACTGAACACTGCCGAGCAGGAGGGTGAGCAGCAGAGCAGACGCATGGAGCCACGCCTTTTAGATGAGTGTAGTTGCATGCTACAAAGATTTCAAAGTTTGGAGAGTTAATCACTTCAGACACTGCTGAAACTACTGACTTTCAGACCAGTCGTGCTTGCGGGAATGACTTTTACTGTGATGATTTTTTTTTCAGTCTTTGAAACTAATTATGTGTTGGTTTTAGTTGGATGTGACCTTAGGAGATTAGGTATCTTTAGCTGAATTTTTTTGCCAAATTTCTTAAAAGCATTTAAATTCAATGTGCCATAACAAAATTTCTTTTGCATTGTAAAAAACAATAGAAATTTAACTATTCTTTAAAGAAATGACAGGGAAGACTCTTTTCTGGCTTAATGTATCTCAAGGAATTTCTGAAATGTGTTCTTTGCATCATTAACACATCAGAACAAGTAGAAGATGTGTACAGAGAACGAGGTGTCACTCCCTCCCCACCCAGGGAAGACGGACAGCTGCTGGCGGGCAGGGAGGTTTAGCAAGGAGCAAGTGCGGGAGCATCTGCTGACCCCCAGGTTATCTCAGCCTTGCAGGCCAGTGCTAGCGACAGAGCCATCTGTCCTATCATTCTGCTGGCTGCACGACAGCCACCTCATACTGCCCATAGTTGGACGTGGGCATGACAGGCTTCGAGCATGTCCTTCAGGGTTCAAGGCTTAGGACACGGAGTCTGGAGAAAGAGAGCAGGGGGACTCCTAGACAAGCCAGAGGTAGAAGAGAGGCAGGGACTGGTGCACCCTGGGAGCCTGTTGTTCTGGTTTGTGTTGCACTGTGTCTAGGTCTCCCTCTGCATGGACAGGACTCCTGACCTGAGCGGATTGGGGCTGGCGAACAACACTGTCACCTGAGGAGATGGAGAAGAGGCGCTAACAGGCTGCTCTTCAAAGGCGACAAAGGACAAAAATACAAACTCGTCTGTGTCTTGGTTTGAGATTATTTCTGTTTTACTTCCCACGGTGGCACTGGCTCCCCTGCTTCCCTTCTTCCCTCAGCTGTTCTATCCTCACTAGAAGTAATGTGCAGAGAAGGAGTATCCCACCCATATGCGTTGAAATTGTCACATTGCTCTCTTCCTTTTGGCACTGATGCTGCCCATGTTTACTGACGAGCTAACCCTCGGGAGCAGCCCCTTCTGCCCATGGATAAAGAAACATGGTGTTCACATGTGCAGTGGAGGAGGGTGAACAGGAGGCATTTGTAGGAAAATGGGCGCACCTCAAGACTCACAAGCTTAAATATCACATGGTTTCTCTTATATGAGAAGCCCAAAGTGTAAATAAATTAAGGACCAAAATAAAAGATAGGTGACAGGAAACAGGGAGACAAATCTTTGGAAAATGGAAAGGGGACCAAGAGATGGAGGGAGAGGGGAAAGAGAGGATGGGGAGGAGGTGTAAAAAGAATTAAGGTGTGTTTTGTACTTTGTACTCCACACAAAGATTGTAATCATTATGTACTGCAAACATGGACCAATAAAAATAAAAGTTGGAAAAAAAGATTTCAAGGATACGTTTTTGTAATGTTTAATGAAGGTAAACAGATTTTTAATCGTTGGACTTCTCAGAGCCTCTCCTGAGCTGATATCCATGGTTAGTGTCACAGCATGGATAGCTTGTTGAATCTCTCACATTCGTTACTCTTTTCTCCTCTACGAACATTGTGTGCACTAAAGCTCTGGAACTCATGGGGCATTGCTAGTCTACTTGGTATTATTTTTTGTTTTCAGTCTTGTAGAACATGCTTTGTTTTTTCTTTTTTTTCTCTGTTCTCATTTTTTTAAAAAATTAGTGCATGTTTGCAATACCTGCAGTTTACAATCATGGGGCATTGGCACATGCACATACTACAGCGTGTTTACTTTTTAAATCTTCCTCCCTCCACCTCCCTCCCTCCTCCATTCTTGTTGATATTAGTAACCTTAGTTCGTGTTTACGGCATACAACGTCCACGTTCATCATTGAGGTTGTTAGGGTCTTGCACCTGGTGCATCTTCACTCTGCCTATTTCCCCTCCCGGTCCCCTCACTCCTTGCCCTTGGTCCCCTGGACTCCTTCCCATCTGCAAGAGACCCATCCCCTTGTCTCGTTCTACCCTTCCTTTATTTTTCTCTTAGTTCATACTTTGCTTTACTCAGATGAGAGATATTATGTGGTATTTAACTTGGTGTGTCTGATTTATTTCACTTGACATTGTATTTTCCACGTGCACCCATTTTCTTACAAATGTCTCAAATTTGTCTTTCTTTATAGCTGAGTAGTATTCCATTACATATAGATACCACATTTTCTTTATCCAGTTGTCTTGATGGGTATACAGGCTGCTTCCAGGATTTAGCTATCAGGAATTGTGCTGCTATAAACATTGGTATGGGTGCATCACTGTAGTATGATGTTGTAAGCTCTTTGGGGAAGATACCTAGCAGGGGGATAGCTGAGTCATACGGAATTTCTAATTTCAGTTGTTTGAGAAATCTCCATGCTGATTTCCATAATGGTTGTACTAGTTTACATTCCCACCAACAATGCAGGAGGCTTCCTTTTTCACTACAGCCTCACCAGCATTTGTTATTGTTTAATTTCTTGATGATTGCAATTCTTTCTGGTGTAAGATGGAATCTTAGCATTCTCTTAATTTGTGTGTCTCCAGTGCCAGAGATGCTAAACGTTGTTTCCTGTATTTGGTGGCCATTTGTACTGCTTCCTCTGTGAAGTGTCTTTTCATTTCTCTTGCCCATTTCTTGACCGAGTCTTTACCTGGACACTCCCGTAATAAAGAACCGAGCGGCGTGAGGCTGGTGCATGGGAAGCCCCGTGCGGACCGTGCTATGGAGGTGAGGGGTGAGGGACTCTAACAGCGACAGTGCTGGCTTTCGGGGGGGGCGGGGGGAGCTAAAAAGAGAGGAAGGCTTCTGTTTTTTCTTCAGTAGAAAATGTCATCTACTTTCATCACCGTGAGTGATTTCACAGCACTTGTTACTTTTCTCAAGTTCGTTTTCAAAAAGTCTATTTTCAGTATTAGCTAATGGGGATGAGAGATGTGAACAGATCATCAAATATTCACTGCCATCCATTCAGGGTGTGTGTGTGTGTGTGTGTGTGTGTGTGTGTGTGTGTGTGTTCTATCAGTGGACCAGAGGTATAAACTTTTAGGAAAAAACTTTTGTGCATTTATTTAACTGAGCATTGTTAGAATTTGTGTTTCAATATGATAGAAACAGAGGTTCATGTTTTAGAACATTTTATTATCTAATATTTTATATATATTAATGAATGTAACATATCTGTAAGTAACCAGGCATAGCAATGAAAAGAACCTTAAAGATTCTAATTCCTAATGTAGGCACTGCAACATGCCCAGGATGCCCTGAGGTGCAAGCGTGGTTCTTCTAAATTCCCTCTTTCTGTCACCTCTCCCTCAACAGAGATTAAAAACCATCCTGGGTTTTGTGTTTATTATTTCTGGTCTTAAAAACGTAGCACTTAAAAAACCAACTACATATGCTTTCATAAGAAAACTTCAAAAATGTTTTATTGTTTTTGGGCTTTATAAAAGTGCCTTTAATTAGCTCTTCCCCCACAATGTCATGTCTGTAAATTTCATTCGACTTGTACGTGAAGCCGCAGCTCATTTATTTTCACTGCTGTGTGCCATTCCGATGTTTTGTTTGTGCCGCAGATTATTCTTCTGTCCTGCTTGTGTGCACTTGGATTTCCTTTTTCTTTTTGTTCTTATGAATGCTGTGCACATTTTCATACTACGTGTTGTGACACAAATTCCCAAGAATTTCTCTCAGATAGTGTGAATCCCTTGGAATGAAGAGTATGCACACACTTGTATAAAAAATAATCCCCATGCTATTTCAAACTTTGTACCAGTAGTGAATAAGAATTCCTGGTGTTTTACACTCTTGTGTACACTTGATTTTTTTATGTTTAAAATTTTTATCAATTGAGCGGGTTTAAAATGCTATATTACTGGGGCTGGTGAGATGGCTCAGCGGCATAAGCGCCTGCCTTGCAAGCGCGAAGGCCCCAGTTGGACTCCTGGAACCCACATACGAAAAAGGGGCCGGTGATATCGCTCAGCGGCACGGGCGCCTGTTGGCGCGCTAGGTCCTGAGGTCGACCCCCGGTACCCACAAAAAAAAAATGCTATATTACTGAGGCTGTATTTACGTTTTTAAAATTTCTATTGAGTTGCATATATTTATATGCTTATCAGACATTTGTTAAATGCCTATTTATGACCTTTGCCCATTTTTATTATCTTTTTTTTTTTTTTGTGGGTACCGGGGGTCGACCTCAGGACCTCGCGTGCCAGCAGGCACCCGTGCCGCTGAGCGATATCACCGGCCCCTTTTTCGTATGTGGGTTCCGGGAGTCGAACTCGGGCCCTCGTGCTTGCCGGGCAGGCGCTTAAGCCGCTGAGCCATCTCACCGGCCCCTTATCTTTTTTTAAAAGAGAAAAATAGATAAACATAACAATGAAACTGAGTTTCAAAACAGGTTAGTAGGACAGTTACCATAGTTGATACATTGCGTATTCTTGTCTTCCTAGTAGATATTCAGAGTACAAGATACAAGCATGATATCTTGTCCAAACAATATTAGCACATAACATTCTTTTCAAGGAACTAAGAGAAGCTAGCTGTATAACTATCTTATCTTGCATATACATGTATTTTTTTCTTTTTCTCTTTCTTCCATTCCCCTTTCCCCCACAGGTGTAGGCAGAGACTTCATGAACAAAACCCAGGCTGCAAGGGAAATATTACGAAGAATCAACAAATGGGATCTCACCTTATTAAAGAGCTTTTGCACAAAAAAAGAAATCACCAACAGAGCGAAACACAACCCACAGACTAGGAAAAATTTATAGCCAGTTGTCCCTCAGACAAAGGACTTATATCTAGAACATATAAAGTATTGAAAAAAATCAGACCTCCCAAATTCAAATACCCAATCCAAACATGGGCATCTGAGATGACTACACACTTCTCAGATGAAGAAATACAAATGGCAAATAAATACATGAAAAAATATTCAACATCACTGGTCATTCGAGAGATGCAAATTAAAACAACACTGAGATTCCACCTCACCCCAGAAAGAATGGCTATCATCAAGAAATCAACCAGTAACAAATGCTGGAGGGGCTGTGGGGAAAAAGGAACCCTTCTCCACTGTTGGTGGGAGTGTCGACTGGTACAGCCACTGTGGAAGTCAGTGTGGAGATTCCTCAAAAACTAGGGTTGGAGGTCCCATTTGACCCAGCTATTCCCCTTCTGGGCATCTTCCTAGAAGAATTAAAAACATCATACCACAGCGATATATGTGCACCCATGTTTATAGCAGCACAATCTGTAATAGCTAAATCTCGGAAACAACCCAAATGACCATCAACTGAGGAATGGATAAAAAAGATGTTTTTTTTTTTTTAATATATAATGGAGTATTACTCAGCCATAAAGAAGGACAAACTGGAGACTTTTATAGGTAAATGTATGCAACTAGAGACCATACTCATAAGTGAAGTAAACCGGATGCACAGGTGTAAGCATCGTATTGTCTCTCTAGTGTGAGAAACTGAACAAGCAAATAGGATCCAAAATATACAGTAGATATTGTGAATTGGGAAGAAACCATACCATTTTTCTTTTGGAGTAATTGCATTCTTATTTCTGAATTTTATTTTATTTTATTTATTATTATTTTTTTGTGGGTATCGGGGGTCAACCTCAGGACCTCGCGCGCCAGCAGGCGCCCATGCTGCTGAGCGATATCACCAGCCCTTTTTTCGTATGTGGGTTAGGGGAGTCAAACTCAGGACCTCGCGCTTGCCAGGCAAGTGCTTATGCCACTGAGCTATCTCACTGGCCCTTATTTCTGAATTTTAAAATCACTTTTGTATTCCAGATATCAATCTTTGACCAGTCATCTGTATGTTTAGCTTTGCTGTCCTTTTATTGTGTGTTTTGATGAAAAGACTTTAATTTTTATTTTTTTATTTTTATTTTTATTTATTTTTTTTTTTGTGGGTACCGGGGGGTCGACCTCAGGACCTCGTGCGCCAACAGGCACCCGTGCCACTGAGCGATATCACCGGCCCCTTTTTCGTATGTGGGATCCGGGAGTCGAACTCGGGCCCTTGCGCTTGCAAGGCAGGCGCTTACGCCGCTGAGCCATCTCACCGGCCCAATTTTTATTTTTATATATCATTTTTTTCTTGATAGTTTATGCATTTTGTACTCTTTTTAAAAAAATCATTCTCTATGTGGAAGTCAAATATAAGATATTCTTCAAAATTTCCTTTTAATGTTAAGAATTTTATCTTTCACAATTTTCACATTTTTGAAAAAAAAAGCTGGGAATGATTTTTCTTGTTGGACAGGAAGTATGATATATCTAAAACGATCCCTCATGATTTCAGCACCACCACTTCAATTCCCTGTCCTTATTCATTATGGATAAGCAGCTTCTCTTGGTAAACTTTCATTGGTTCTTATAATTTGCAGGTGTATTTTAAGTTTTGTGTTGTTAGTTGTTATGGCTTAGGTCTAAAATGTACTCCCAAAGCCTCACGTGTTTGGAAGGGGTTGGATCTGGTACTGGACTCACCCCTGGATTCCTCCTGGTGACTCGGGGTCAGGAGGCGGGGCCTTGCTAGGGGCGGGGCTGGGGTGGGACCCGAAGGTTGCGCTCCCTCCGTGGCTCCGCCCTTCTCCCCGGCTCCTCCCTTCTCCCTGGCTCTCCTCCCACCATGCCTCTGGCCTTGGAGCCAGCTGTGGTCTAAACCATGGGCCAAAAGAAACCTGTCCTCCAGTTGTGTCAGGTATATAGTCCCAACGATGGACAGTGACTAATATGTTTATTACGATATGTCTGCTGCAGCTGTAACACTTTTTGGAATTTCTTCACATACCTCACGTAGAACTTCTGGTGCTGCACTAAACACAAGCAAGAGCAGTAGTACTTTTAAATGTTTCCAATATTTAATCGTTAAAATAATTTGACTTTTGAAAGTTAATCTTTTGCCGGATGAAAGTTTTCCCATTCTGTTCCTAGTTTGATTGGAGTTTTTATCTAGAATGGAAGTCAAATTTTATGAAATTCATTCTTTGCATCTCTTGAGATGATTGTAGATTTTCTTCCCTTTAACCAGTTATTACCGATAGGCTTGCTAGATTTAACTTACTAATATTTTAAATATTTTATTCTGGATTTTTTATTCATGTTTATGAATGACTGCAGAAAGAAATTTTCTTGCATTTTCCTTGCCTGTTTTTTGTTGTTGTTTGTGTTTTTGTTTTGTTTGTGTCTTTTGGTACCAAAATATACTAGCCAATTAGAATGAGTTGAGGCCATGTGTGGTAGCGCATGCCTGTAATCCCAGCACTCGGGAGGCTGAGGCAGGAGGCTCACTGTGAGTCTGAGGCCAGCCTGGTCTACAAAGCAAGACCCTGTCTCAAAAAACAAAACAAACAAAACAAAGAAAAGAATGAGTTGAGATATATTTCCTCTTTCATTATTTTCTGGAAGAGTGTGTATGAAGTTGGAATGGTCCATTTCTTAAAAGTTTTATAGAATTTCCATGTGACATGCCTAAATGTTTATTAGTAACTCATGTTTTCTTTCAAGTGTTATACAATTCTTTAGTAGGACTTTTTAGAAATAAGTCTATATAGACTTCTATTTCCTTTGGAGTTGATTTTGTTAAGTTTTTAAAGTGTGGAATTTAATCACTTTATCTTAGCTTTAAAATTTACAGGAATGATTTTTTTATAGCAGTTCATTATCTTTTTATTCTGTGCTGTATCTGTGCTGTCTTTTATTTGTAATACTTTTTTTTTTGTGGGTACCGGGGGGTCGACCTCAGGACCTCGAGCACCAACAGGCACCCGTGCTGCTGAGCCATCTCACCGGCCCCTTTTTCGTATGTGGGATCCGGGAGTCGAACTCGGGCCCTCGCGCTTGCCAGGCAGGCGCTTATGCCGCTGAGCCATCTCACCGGCCCTATTTGTAATACTTTTGATACTAGTAATTTTAGTGGCATTTTATCTCTTTAAGCATGTTTGCCAGAGGTTTACTAATGTTGTCTTTTAAAATATCCAACATTTAGATTTATGGTTCCCTCTTGTGTTTTTGTGTCTTTTCTTTAAAACAAACTTTTACAATAAAATAAAATAAAATAAACTTTTACAGCATCAAAATTTTCTAAGTATACAACTTAAAGGTTAAAGTAATTTAAAAACTTAGTTTTCAAAAAATGGTCTTCTTCTGCCTCCTGGCTTTCTGCTATTTCTTTTGTCCCTGAAAGACCCACTTTCATTTCTTTTACCTGATTATTTTGACATTTTCCACTAAGACTCTAAGTGACGTTTTTACTGCTACTTCCTAAATTTTTTCAGTTGCAGAGATTTAATTTTTAAAACTTCATATTGGTTCAACTCTCTTCTTTCCTAGCACCCTATTTTTTCTTTCATAACACAAATTCCAATCCTAGCTTTGCATTTCTTTCTATGAGTATCTCATTACTATTTGTTTTCCCTTTTAGTAGGCCCATGTGGTCAAGGAGCTTGTCTACTTTGATTTCCAGGGAGTCTCTAGGCCCTAGAGCTGGATAGACATTCAACTACTTGGTGAGTGAGTAGATGCGATAAATGTGAAAAGGAAAATTGCCAAGAACTGAAGAGATGAGGATGTTCTCAGGGGAATATCTTGGATGGCAGGAGGCAAGACATTGTCAGTTATGCCAGTTTGTCTGTGACCAGACCATAGTTAACTAAGCAGGTGACTCTGTGCTTGGTAAGTCAGTGTGGGAACCTTTTTCTGAGTTTCATTTCTTTTTGTCTTGTTTCCCTTAGGTTCATAAAAAAGTCCAAAGGCAAGAAAGAACCAGAGTCAGGTAGGAGCAGTTCCCTCTTGCTCAGCCTTTTGGTTCCCTTCAGGGCTTCAGTTGACAAGACGAGGCCCCCAAAAGTTAGGGAGGGAAGTCGCCTGCCAGGGCTACTGACCCAAATGTTCAGTTATCCACAGACCCTCACAGACACACGCAGAGCATGTGTGACCGGATGTCGGAGCACGTCATGGTGCAGTCACAATGACACATCAATTAATCATTGGACCACTTGTGTTTTGAGTGAATATGTTTTTAGCAAGTTCAAGACAGCATGTCATTTCAAATGTAACTGCCAAACTAATTATTGATATATGATAAGAATTTTAAAAAAGTGTTATTTTAGGTTAGTTTTAGATTTAAAGAAAAATTGCAAGGATAGTACTTAGAGTCCGTATAAACCCTATGCCTGATTTCCCGTTATCTTTCTCCTGTTACACTAGTATGGTAGACTTGTTACAATTAATGTAGCAGCAATGATTTTTTTAAAAAATTAAAGGTCATAATTTGTTCAGGTTTTAATTCTTACCTAATGTTCTTTTTCTGTTCCATGGTCTCATCCCATCCCATTACATTTAGTAGTAATATCTCCTTAGGCTCCTGTTGGCTAGGACGTTTCTAAGATCCACCCCCCCAACCTTTTTTTTTTTTTTTAACCTGATAGTTTTGCAGAGAAGTGGTCAGGTGATGCATAGCATTCTCCATATTGGAATTTTTGGCTAGTTTCTCCTTAGATAGGTTTTGGTGTGTGCAGTGGAAACCCACAGAAATAAAGTGCCGTTCTCATCCTCCCCAAAAGCTTAAATAGCACCAACATGGTTTGTCACTGCTGGCCTTGATCATCTTGTCCTCCTCTGTGAAGCTCTTCTTTCTATTCCTGTCCTTTCCATGCTGGGCTCTTTGGAAGGTGTCACCGTGTGGAAACTGTGCTTGAGGAGCAGGAAGTTGAGACCCCCTCCTCGGTCAGAGTTAGTTGGAATTGCTCAGGAGAGATTCGTTTCTTCTTTCTTATATATTATTTATTATTCAAAAATTTATTATATCAATATGCACTCATGGGCACTTTATAGTTCAGGTTATAACCCAGTACCATTTTATTTTGTTGCTCAGATTTGATCATCTTTTTGTCATTTTAATCTTGACCACTGAAAGTTCGAGTTATTTCCTGTGTCCTTTATTTTTAAGAGGAAAAAAAAAGGTTATTGATTACACGTGATAACGGATGATACACAGCTTCAATCTCATCTATCATTGTATCTGGTGCCATTATTCAACTTAGATATAGAGGATGTGCCACAATCATTTTTATTACCAAGTAACTTGCTCTGCTTGCCTGGTGACCTTTACAGTGGTCAGATTCAGAGGTCATGGCAGTAACTGTCAGTTCAACTACACCAAGGTTTCTGAACACAGTGGCTTCTTTACCCAAGCAATTGTAAAGAAATTTTAAATGGAGCTTGGCATCACCCTGGAGGAATTCTAACTTCACACTCTTGGGGATGTTTACCAAGACGGCTTCAGAGTAGCCTAACTACACAGCACATTTAAGAAGTGCACATTTGTTGAGCGTCATGATCAGACTATTACATTTAGCAATAAACAGCATGGGTGCAAAAAAGTCCACATTAAAAACCTTTGCTGGAATGCTTTTCTCTTCCCACAGAACAGAAACTAAAATAACCTGCTATGACAAACTCCATTAATGGAGGTTTTTAGTTTTTAAATTAATTAACATTTGTTGGCCACTTCCTCACTCTCTGTCGCTATATGATGTTCCAGGCTTGTCTTCTATATGCCTCAGTTCCAGCATCAGCCATTTCACAAAGAATCTTTGGGTCCCTTTATTGGGAAAATGTAGAAATCGTGACTGGGCACTAGGTTTGTGTGTTCCTGTTGAGTCATGAGGCTTCTGCGCATTCTTAGTGGACAGCAATAAAGCATATGTGTGCATGCAAACCCATGGGTGTGCACATATCTGTAAATATTTGTATATGTGACTATTTATATTAAGCTAAGCATGAATCCGATTCAAATCCACTACGAAACATCTTTCTAGTCTCCTCCCCTTGTTCATCTGCAAATCACCACTCCAAACATGAGAAATCCATCCACCATCCTTTACGTTCTTAGTTCTAGTACACATGTGGACTGCAGGAAAGTCCCTTCATATATTTGTAATAAATTAGAAGATTTTGCATATGTGGCATTCCATCCTGTTATCTCCCCTAACCTCTTCAATGGTTTTTAAAATTTTGTATACATTGAGGTTCATTTGTTGTGTCATAAACTCTGGGTTTTGATAAATGCATGATGTCACATATCCACAATTACAGCATCATATGGAACATATTCATCACCCTGGAAGCCACCTACATTTTACAGTCGGCTCCTCTCTGCTGCCCAAGCCTCTGGCGACCACTGACCTTTTTACTTTTGCCTCTGTAGACTGGAAGGATTGTGCATCGGTTGTGCAAAAAGCTGCAATAGGCAGCCTTTTCAGACTACCTTCTTTCACTTAGAAACATGTATTTAAAGAAGAGGCATGTCTTTTTGGGGTTGATAACTTTTTATCACTGAACAATAAGCCATTTTATCCATGTACCATAGTTTGTTGACCCATTCACCTATTGAAGGATTTTTTTAGATTATAAAGGGAGCTACTATAAAATTTGCATAGAAGATTTTGTGTGGATATGTTTTCAAATAAGTTGGGTAAACAACCCAGGAACACAGTTGCTGGGTTGTATTAAGGCTGTGCTTATCTTCATAAGAAACTACCAAAATGTCTTCTAAAGTGGTTTCATATTTTTGCATTCCTTAAAGCACTGAATGAACCGGTTTACACCTATAATTGCAGCACTTGGGAAGCTGAGGCAGGAGGATTGCTGCAAATTCTAGGTCAGCCTGGGCTGCATAGTGACTTCAAGACCCTGTCTCAAAAACAAACAAACAAACAATAAACACTGAATGAGACTTCCTGTTGCTTTACATTCTTCTCAGCATTTGGTATTGTCAGTTTTTCTTGTCCGCTAATCATTCTTCCCCGTGTGCATTTGCTGCCTTAAAATAGTTTTTAGATGATGAGTTAAATCAGATAACGTTTCGTATTAGTTGATTAGCTCATTTGTAGTAACTGACATATCTGGGTAGCATTTCATTTTTTAAAATAATTTAACTGAATTAAAAAATACTTTATTTTGAAGACCTATATATATATTTAAAACAATGTAAACACTCATATTAACAGTAGGGAAAATAATGTGATTCTTCTTTGTAACTGTATTTACATCATTTGCGTCCTGTAAAGTGCAAAGATTATTAATTTTCTCATATGCTATTTTGACACACCGGTTTATTTATTAAAGGCCTGAAATCACTATTATCTTTCCTTTTTATGTTACAAATCTTGTTTTTTTCTCAAGGACCACACTCATGGGGAAGAAGCCATGGCATCAACATAGTCTAAGAAGGAAATGGCAGTTTTCAGGGAACAGAATGTGGGCGGGAGGAAGCGCCTGGGGACGTAAGATGGGGTCCCTGCGTGTTTGCGGGGCGCCTTCATCCAGCAGTGCGTGTGAGTCCGGAGCGGTGCGGGCCGGGACCCCGCAGTGCAGAGCGGACGCGGCCCCAGCTCGGGCAGCTCCCTGCGAGGAGGTGGCGTTGGGTGCTGAGTGAGCGGGGCGCTGCCACGACACGCTTTCACGGGCACGTCACACGTGCTTGTGGTCTTAAATTATTTGAATGCGATATTTGAAATTTTATTTCACCGTTTGCTACTCGTGCTTTGACTGCTTTTTTTTCCTGCCGCCTTGCGGAAGGGTCCTGCCTGGAAGTCCCGCTGCGCGGCCTGAGTGTGGCTGCTGCCTGCACGTCCGCGCCAGGCCGCTCCCCGGGCCGTGCCCTGCGCCGGGGGATGAGTCCCACCGCTCTCAGAGAGATCACATTATCGGCAGGGCTGCTAATCTGCCTATCCGCAACAATATCCAGAAATCTCCGTGAGTGCAACATAAAAAGAGACTCTCGTAATTCGCATAGCTCTCGGTGCCCGTCAGACACCCCGAAGCCTGAGCAGGGCTGCAGCTTGGAGCTGCCCCTTCATTTCCTAGGGCACTGTTACCGCCTTTCGTTGATCAGGCACCCTCCGAGTGAACGGGTCAGCCATCCGTTTCCAGCTTGGGCTTTGTTTACGGCTGAAGTCTGCCAAACATGCAGACTCAATGAAAATACACCCTGCGGGAACCACGCGCGGCATCTCTCCCACCGGCCGCAGCGCCTCTCCCAAGCGCGGCTGCTATGCCCGGGGAATGCGGGGAATCCCTCCACGGGGCCCTGCAGCCTGGAGCGGAAGGCGGGGGCAGCGTGGCAGAGGAACCCGGCTTGCGAGGGAGAGGTGCGGGTTTACGGCACAGGTTGGGCGTCCCTGGGGTAGCTGAGCCTTGTGGGAGCAGCTCTCTCAGGGTCCCCAGCACGGAGCTCTGGCTGCGTGGACCAGAGAGGTACTAGTTCCCTAGCGGCGTCTGACATCTTCACAGCATCTAAATCAGAAAAATCCTTCCTGATGGCGCCCCGGTCCACAGGTGGCTCCAAAGCCCAGGAGGACAGCGCTGGGGTGGGGAGGGCGAGTTTGGCTGCACAGAAGGCGTTGAGATGATTCAAAGGGCTCGAGCTGGCAGAGCAGGGGTGGCTTGACCTTCTCTGTGGGCCACGTAGGCAGCGAGCTACCGGCTGTTATTTCAGTGCTGGACTGCCGGCCTGCCCCGAGATATCTCTCCTTGCCATCTTGCCAGGTTCTGTAATTCCCACCAACAGAAACGTCCTCCAGTCGAAGCACTGTGTATCCAGGAGGTCCAGGTCACAGTGCAGCCACCCACTGGCAATGCCACCCATTTAACCCGTAGCTGCCAGCCCACCAGCCTGGAGCTGGCCACGGGAGATTTGCCATCTGCTGTAACCCAACACGGCTTTGCTCAAGCAAGCTTTTGACAGCCTCTTCACATAAGTGGGGAAGGGTGCCGCAAGCCCCACACTGGAGCACCTGGCTTCTGGGGAGAGACCTGTGGCGGAGGTGTCTCCGCTCTGTCCTCCTAGGGCTCAGGAGACCAGACTTGGGGTGCTAAGAGCAAGGTGGGAACGCAAACAGAACCAAAGCCTGAATTCATGGATTAAGTCTCCAGCGTGGGATCGGGAATGCTTGGGTCCCACCATTACCCACCCCTACTTAAAGGAAGGAGGCTCTGGTCCCCTCCAAATATCAGCCACTGGTTGGTAAAGGTGCCTGAGGGTTTCATGGAAGTTACTCCTTCGGGCAGAGGAGGCACCTGCTGCAAGGTAAACATGTTAGGAGAAACCGCTAGGCGTTTTTCAGAGTTGAGAGCGTTCCTGAGACTTGGTCTATCTCATTGATGGCCGGAGGGAGCCTGGGGCTTGGCCTGCTGCAGCTGTACAGAAAACATTCTTCACCCGTGGCTACCACTTCCATCGGTCCCTGCAGCCTGCTGTAGGGTTGACCGGCTTTCTACCAAGGATGGCTAGAGAATGCACAACTGTGTTCTCAGGATAGCGCTTGTGGTCGCCTTTCTCTTCTTCTGGCTTGGCTTCTGTTCTTTCCCGGACGGGGCTTCTCTCTCTGTTCCCTGTGGGTGGAGAAGGTAGAGAAAACGCACCAGCTGCTTCCTCCCTCAGGCGCTGCCCTGCCCGGAGTGGGCCCCCGTGCACATGGCCCTTTCTCCAGGACAGGCGCTTCCTGGGAGCAGCGGCTGTGTGGCTGGGCCTTCTGTGGACCTGCGCAGAGCGGAGCAGAGAAAGGCTCCCCACTACGCACACAGGAGGCTGACGAAGGAAAGAACGAGGCGCACAGACTGAAGTCAAGGAGTGTGAGGAGGAGCCAGCCAGACAGCAAGCTGAACCAGACACAGAAAGAAATCAGACAGACAGGGTCCAAGGCTCAGTAGCTGTGCTCCCTGAACACGTTCGTGTCTCTGAGCCTCAATTTTCTTTTATAAATGACAGAACTGATGACGAAGTCTGCTTCACAAGGTAGGAAAATCAAATGAAGTGTTTTCTGTGGTGTGGTCAGCTCCGTGGCCCTGGTCCACAGTGAGGAACTGAAGATGTAGGTTGTCATGGGTACCGAAAGCATCTCCAGCGGCGTGGGGGACGGAGTGGGGACGGGAAGCGAGGAAGGAACTCTGGCTGGGAGGGGGTGGAGGTCCGGTGCTAATGTAGGGTGTAGATGAGGGGGATGAGTAGATTATTTTGGATGAAGGGAACTTAAACACGAGTGCATGTGCATTCAGAGAAAACAACCAACAGAGAAGTCAGAGATGTGGGAGTCAAGTGAAACGGGAAATGTCTTTTAAATCAAGTAGCTGAAGGACTCCGTAGGAAGTGGGTGTGAGCTTAACCCAAGGGTCATCATCAGAAAGGAGCAGCGACACCTCTTGCTTTCAAGGAAAGGAAAGTCATATGAGGACAGGTGGACAGCTTGGCAGGTAGAAGGTGGTGGGAACAGAAGGCCCAACAAGGGGAGAGAGAAAAAGAGAACGAGAATGAGAAAAGGAGAGAAAAATAAGGAAGGCTTATGTAATTGTGGGTGCTGGCAAGTCTGAAGTCTGCTGGAGACTCAGGGGGAGGGTTGCAGTTGCAGCTCGGTTTGGAAGGCAGAATCCCTTCCTCCGGGGGAGGCCAGGCTCTTGCGTTAGGATGTAGCCCACCCATGTGATGGAAGGTGACTTACGGGAAGCCTATTGCTTTTGATGTTAATCTCATATAAAATGTAACTTCGCTGAAACATCTGGAGTAATGTTTGGATAAATTAAGTACCTTGGCCTTGCCAAGTGGACACACAAAATTAACACCTGATAATACTTCTTTCTAGACCCTATCATTGGCTCTTTGTGTTCAAGAAGAAATAAAGCCGGCTTTCCACTGTAGGGATAGCTATCCTTTCTGCCATGCCATAGCTGTCCACTTCAAAACTTCCTTGTTCCTTTAAAACCTTTACTACCTGGTGCTCGGGTCATCTCTATGGAGCCACCCCCACTCTCTGGTCTTAACACCTGACCTCACTGCCCTCGTAGCTGTACCCATGTGGGTCTTACAAGGCCAGTTCTGAGCCTCAGCCCTGCCGCTGGGGCCTGAGGGGTTCTGGGTGGCAATATGAGCCATGCTGGTCTCTACCAAGTAGACTGGGCCTGATTGAAGACTGGACTTGAAGGTGACAAGCTTTTTGTCTTGTCGTCAGGCCATTGAGTCATTTAATTGCTGCCTGACTCGTAAATGTGACAGCGCTACTAAGCGGCCAAATTTGATTTATTGGTGAAATTAAATTCTATACTTCCACAATGATGTCAGTTCCTCCTGGGTCCTAAGACAAAACAAAACAACCAAACAAGGCAGAACAGCAACTGCAAGCTTAACGGGTTAATCCAAAGTTGTCCCGGGCCAGTTGCTCTTAGATGTCATGAGAGCAGGGCTCATTCTTTTTTGGTGTACGTAAAAAGAACCCTCCTCTTAAATTCCCAGTGTGGTTAAACCATTAAAATAAAATAAAATGCTAAGTACTCTCTCAAAGTACTTTTGGGAAATCTTGTGATTTGTATTTTTGAGAATCTGTTAATTATAGGATTACAACCAAAGCCAGTTTTCTTCGTCACAGAATGTAATAGCATTTTTAAGTAAGAAGATAAATGTTTGAGGCACAATTGTTACTGATATTAAGCTGCAAGTTTGTTGGTCTGTTCAGTGGTATAAAGACGCTCAATGTCAGCTATGAAAAGCACAATATATAGATGATATGTTTGCTTTACCCTGTGAAATCATTTCTGCCAATCTCTCACTGAGAAGAGCACAGCTTCTTCTCTACTTTAGGAAAAGCAAGCTGTGAAAAAGCCATTATGCAATAAAATAAAATAAGTAAAATAAAATAATAAATCCCAACATTCACCTCCCCGGGGGAAGGACTCGGGTCATCCGAGTGAACTATGCAAACTGCCTGACTGAGAGTGGAACTAATGAGGAGAGACAGGCCTGAAATCTGAGCTTCCAGTGGCTCCAGAAAACTTACGTTTCTGCTCAAAAAGTAAAATGGGGGCCGGTGAGATGGCTCAGCGGCATAAGTGCCTGCCTTGCAAGCGCGAAGGCCCGAGTTCGACTCCCGGAACCCACATACGAAAAAGGGGCCGGTGATATCGCTCAGCGGCACGGGCGCCTGCTGGTGCGCGAGGTCCTGAGGTCGTCCCCCCGGTACCCACAAAAAAAAAAAAAAAAAAAAGTAAAATGGGACTTGTCGCCAGTGAACTTGATAGACATCTATTATGTCTTCGTGTGCACGTAGAATGCGGCTCCGGGACTCAGCATGTCCGGGGTTGGTTGCAGGTCTTGGAGACAGCAGTAATCTGTCTTCCACCGGCACCGGCCGCACTGCGGAAGAGGTAGGAGCTGGGTGAGGTGAAGAAGCTCTGTTTGGAAGAAGACCCTGTGCTGGGCCTAACGAGGACGAACACGTTCCCTCGGTGCTGTGTGGGACCTGACTGCCGAAGGCGCAGGTGAGTCACTGTGTGGGCTCCTTGGCTGCCAGTTATTTCTGTCCTCTGAGGAAGGTTTCTGGGACCCAGAGGCCCTTCCAGCCTGCTGGTAGGTGAACCGGGTTGCTGTCTGGGGCCTCGGGCATCCACAGGAAACTGGAATTTTGAGACCATGACTTAAATCCCCAGTGCTTAAGGATGCCAAGGTCATCCACTATTAAGAAACCTGAAGGAAACAGAGTAAACATGAGAGTGTAGAAAAACAAGGTAGAAGTCCAGAATGAATGGGACAAAGTATTTGATTGGATTTTTGTTGCACCGAGAAAAATCTATGTCTTGTCTGGATGGTCTGACCCAGATTTCCTCGTTGTCTTTCACAGAGTCTTTGAAATGGAAGTGTAGTCACTGTTTTAAACCAAAGCTGACTTTTAATATTTGTTCATGGAATACACATGATTGCGCCTAGACGGAAAGCTATTTCCAGAAGCTGAGATGCGTGGTCTGAGTATATGCTATGTAGTTTTTACAGGCTTGATTTTTAAGTATTTCTAATATGAGATAATAATGAACTACCAGTTAAAACTGGAAACAATATTTCCTGAGAGAAGGAGAACACAACGTGTGGTGCAGAACCAGGAGCAGTGAGCCCGCGAAACCCCCGTCAAGCACAGTTAGCGTTGTGTACACAGTAGCTGTGCTGTGATCTGCTCCCAGGTGCGGCACACAGATGGTTTTGAAATCACACCTGATGAGCCACTATAACTATATGCATAGATTAATAACTAGGTAAGATTGTCTTTATTAGGATTAGAAAAGAAAAGGCTTTCCCTGAGTGCCCTGTCCACTTTGGGTTTGTGTCCTATGGCCAAAACTCTAGGCTGTCTGGTAGATGAGGCAAACAAAGTTTGGACTGCACAAATTGTGCCAGTCATGAACCAGGGTTCCATAAACCAGGAAAGCTGACAGCACATGAAGTAGGGGAGCACCGACAAGGTAGGTAAGCGCCCCCACAACAATCGTAACAAAGGAGAAGTTGCTGGTTGATCTTAGTACCCTGCATCATGCAAATGAGTTGGCTGTTTTTGTTCTCTTGTCCTTTTGCCTTCTGCCAGGAAACGACGCAGTGTGCAGGTCCTTATGGTCCCATGGGCCCCCGCATTTAGACTTCCCAGCCCCCAGAACTGTAGGGAAAAAACCCTGTTTTTCATAAACCTGAGGCCCAGGTATTCTGTTATAGAATCACAAAATGATTCTAGACACAAAGTTTGTATCAAGAAATGAGGCTGTAGTTCTAACAAATGCGTGGAAATGTGCAAGTGACTTTGGAAGCAGGTAATTGGTGGGGACTGGAAGAATCTGGAGGAGGAGGCCAGCAGAAGCCACAACTAGTGTCAGTGGAATGTGCAGGGTGCTTCCGGAGAGGACTCAGAAGAGCAGAACTGCCACAGGGAGTGTCTGAAACTTCTCAGAGGTGACATGAATGGTTGCCATCAGACACGCGTAGAGACATTCTAATGAGTTCTGAGATAGTAATGGGGAGCGAAGTATTGGAGTCCACAGCAAATGCTGTCCTTGTTGTAAAGCAGCAAAGAAATTGGTCCATGCCTAAGTGCTTTATGGGAAGTGGAATCTAGAATCCGGTGGAAAAAATTTCTAAGCAAAATACTGAAGGAGCTGTGTGCCTACTTTTAACATGAATTTTGGTGCCCACTGATGTAGTACCATGATTTGAACATGGTGCCTGATCATGTGTTGGAAACCAAATGCCCAGTGCAACAGTGTTGGGAACTGGGATCAAGGTTAAGGTGACCAGGTTATGAGGGCTCTGCCCTCCAGGATGGACTAGTGCCGCCACCTTGGTTAGTTACTAAAAGTGAGCCTGTTATAAAAGCGAGTCAGGGCTCTCCTGCTCTCCTGGGCTGTCGCACTTCACTGCTCTTGTTTTCCACCATGAAAGGCTGCAGTACGGAAGTCCTCTTTAGATACCCACAACTTGTATGGGACTTCCTGGGCTCCAGAGCATGGAGAAATGCATTCTTTCTTTTCAAAGTGCCCAGCCTGTGGTATTCTCTTCAGCCAACACAAATAGACTGAGGCACAGGGTGTTGAGAGTCGGCAGTGTGGATTTAGAGTTGAGTGAAATGGGAAAATGAGGGAGTGACCCAAACAGTTTTGGGGAGCAGAACACCCCAGGAAGAGACCACAGCCGTGCCTGGCGTATTCAGGGGCCAACAGGAAGGGCTGTGGGGCCGCAGCTGAGTGAGTGCTGAGAACTACTGGAGGTTGGGTCAGGTCACGTGGAGGCTTTTCCTGAGGGAAATGAAGAAAGTCAGTGTCCTTTTCTATTTAGACCGAGCACTGCAGTGCCCATGTGGGACACGGCCTGAGAGACCGAGGGGAGTGACAGGGCCAGGCTTGAGACTGGGTGAGAGGCCTGGCTTGGACCAGACAAATTGAATTTTTGTGATAATAGAATTAAACCACGAAGCTTGAGTCTAGACCTTTCATACTCATGGTATATAAACAGATTTCTGAATTCTGACTGATATCAGTCATGTATGGCATCCTGATGACATGCTGTTCTTCCTAATCATACTGATTGTCCTGACCTCTTTAGCATCTTTAGGGCTGGTATAAAATTCAGGCTGTCAAAGAATTTTGATTATTATTTTGTTTCCATCCCCCAATTAGTTAAAAAATATAGTTAATTTTCATCCCCTGATTATATCTAGCTAGAATTTAAACTCCATCATTTTATTTTTTATTTTTTATTTTTTAGTGGGTACCGGGAGTCAAACTCAGGACCTCACATGCCAGCAGGTGCCCGTGCCACTGAGTGGTATCACCGGCCCTTTTTTTGTATGTGGGTTCCAGGAGTCGAACTCAGGACCTCGCACTTGCCAGGCAGGCTCTTATGCCGCTGAGCCATCTCACTGGCCCCATCCATCATTTTAAAGGTAGCCCAAATTATTTTAAATTGAGAACAATTTGAATTGTACAAATGAAAGTGAACACTTAAAGTGTACAATGAAATGAATTTCGACAGTGTATACACCCACGAAACTATCGCCGCGATCATATGCAGAACATTTCTACCCCTCCAAAGGTCTCTCACACATCTTTGCTGTCTCTCTCTCCCTCAGCCGCCAGCCTCAGATAACCATGGAAGTGAGCTCAAATGATGTAGTAGTTCGTATTTTTAGAATTACATACAATCATGAGTCTTTACTATTTGGGGTTCAGATTTTTCATTTGATATAATGCCATATTGTTTATTATTTGTATCAGTACTTTGTAGGTTTCTTTGGTCAAGTACTAATTCTATCGTGTGGATATGCCACATATTTTCCTTTGTTCCTTCACCGATGGACATTTTTCTCCCAGTGTATGGACTGATATGTTCAAATCCTAGCCTTCAGGACCTGACTTTGGAAATAGGGGCTCTGCCGAAGTAACTCATTAACGTGAGCTCCTACTAGATTAGGGTGGGCCCTGTATCTGATCCTTGGGGTCCTGACAAGAGGACAGACACACAAAGATATTTTGGGACGGCCACCTGACCAAGGAGGGAGAGACTGGAGTGATGCCGTGTCACGCCCACAGTACCAAGGATTGACCGGCAGCCCTCAGAACTAGGAAAGAGGCATAGAAGAGATTCTACCCCAGACCCCTCAGAAGGAACCTTGCTGTTGGCACTGTGGATTCAGGGCTCTGATCTTCTCAACTTTGAGAGAAAAGCATTTCTGCTGTTTGAGGCCACTCCGTTGGTGAACATTTGCTGTAGCCTCCCTAGTGCATGGACACTCAGAGGTTTTGGGTCTCTGAATAAAGCTGCCGTGAACACCCACAGACACGCTTATGTGAACATACATTCTCATTTCTCATGGGTGGATGTCTACCGTAGGAGTGGGGTGGCTGGGACGCACGTTTAACTTTTTAGGAAATTTTGAAACAGGTTTCATGGTGGTTGTACGCTTCACATTTTCACAGGCAGGACATGACCATTCATTTCTCCAACTCCTTGCTGAAAGGTAGTTTTGCCAGTAGGTTTAATTTCATCCATCCTAAGAGGTATTTAATCGTCTCTTTTCATGGTTTTAATTTGCATTTCCCTAGTGCCTCTTGGCCTTTTATATATCTTCTGTTCTGTTTTTTATTGGAAGTTTGTCTTAGTATTTTACATGAAAGTCCTCTCTTTCTCTTTCTCTCTCCATATATATGTGAAACATATTATTCCATCTTTTGACTTTTCTTTTTATTTTTTAATTGTGTCTTTTGAAAAAGAAGCTTAGAATTTTGATGAGGTTCAACTTATCAATTTTTCTTTTGAGTGTTATGCTTTTTGTGGATTTTCTAAGAAAAAACAGTAGCCCACTTATGCCCCAGGAACTAATGCTTGCTGTACTTTTCCTAAATCTATGTTCTATAACCCTCCTCTGGGCTTTGGTTTGCACAGTAAGCTTCCATTTCAATGTTATAGCTCATTGTAATAGTTCAAAGACATTTAACCTGATCAAAGGTCCAGGTTTAAGTTAAATTCAGTTACTGGATGAGAGTGACAATTGGCAAATTCATCACTACGACCTCGGGGCCGCACATCCCCTTCTGGCAAACGGTACATGGTGATACACTGATCTACCCAGCCTCACCTTCCCATGCTGGTGTGTGCTGGCATTGCAGCACCATCCTTGGCCTTGGGGAGGAGATGAAAACAAAGACAAAGAGTGACAGGAGCCACAGTGAAGAGCAGAGGTCTGTTTTGACCAAACCACAGCCGTGTGAGCCAGCTGCAGTTTCAATATGACTGTGTCAGCCTGGTCACACGGAGCACTTCCCACTTTGAGACTTTTCTGGCTGCAATAGCTGGTACTGAGGCTGTAAGGAAAACATTTAAAAATTGTGCTGAATGTTGGTGTAGGGAAGGCTCAACTGAAAACTATGGGAGAGGAGGAAGCCTCAAGATGCTTCTTAAATTGAGTGTCCATTTGACTCAATTGATGTATAATTAGATTCTAATTAAAACATGTAATTCTGTAGTGTCATGGAATGTGGTTTGATTGATGGTGTCAACTTGAGTAGGAGAAGCTCAACTAAATTGGGTCAGAGATTCCATACCCTGGGGTGTGGACAGCTTGTTGCCTGGATAGTATAGAGAGGAGACGAGGAAGGATGGATCTGCTTCTGTTTCTTTGGAAGAGCTCCAGTCTTCACCTTCACCTTGGACATCATCTCCTGTCTTCCAGTGCAGATCCTTCAGCCTTCCGGTGTAGACTCTTCAGCCTGCCATCAAAAACCCACTGGCCTCCTGACACGGACTAGGGACACTTCAGTGGGCTCCAGACCTTTGACTGGATCCTTCGGTCTCCAGTGTGCAGACACCCTCTGCATGCTTCCTCATCCAGCTCTGTAGGAGACCATCATATGCCAACCTTGTAGAGTCTTGTGTATTTGTACGTCTTGTGTTATACCTGTTTCTCTGGTGAACACTGACCGATGCACTGTAGGGATGCTCAGAACCTGAGGGGACCGTAAAGCCTAACCGCAGATACGGGATATCACCATAGGTAGCCACACTAGATTACTGAGGTTTATATTACAAACAGAATTTTCACTGATTGTTTTACATTTGGTTTCAATGTTCTGCAGCTTGTGTCTCCCCACTTTCCAAACTTTTTGGCGTTCCTTGAAGCTGGTTTGAAAGATGGGTGACAAAGTGGGGAGAGCTTACATCTTGCAGTCCTACTGGGCAGCAATGTGTAGGGCTGGGGTTTGAGGAAATTGCTGCCTTGTGGAATTCCAGAAGGATTTAGTCAGCTTGATTTGGTGCTTGACTCCCAGTAATCAGAGATATTCTAAACCCACTGCTCTCTATGGATCAAATGTTTTGCTTCTGGCCACCCAGCTGGGGGACTGAGAACTCCTGGAGAGTTTTGGGTACTGGAGGAGGGAAGGCTGCTCTTGCTGGAGCCAGGGCTATGGCCTAGAAAACATTGGAGGAGAGCAAAGACACTTGCTCTGTATTCTGGGGGAGATGGTTGTGCTGCAGTAGGAGGATGTCTTTGTGACTTAGCATTGAGAAGGTCCTGAGCAACTGAGATAGGAATCAAACTGGGACCCATGACTCTCGTGCCCTGCAGCTTCATACCTCAGAATGCATAAGCACAGCTGTGGCAGCCAAGGGGAGGTCTGCAGATGCCCAAATCTGATCTTCCGTGGAACTCATGCTCTCCTCAAGTTCCCACACATGTTCACTGAGAATACACATTAGTGGGTGCTGTTGTAGGCATCAGAGTCAGGCCTGCATGGAACTAGAATTCTACATGGTATAGACAGATAGACCTGCAGACCAACAAGTTCCTGGTCCATGTCAGATTGTGATAAATGCTACAGAGGAACAATACGGAGCAGAAGGGATAAAGAAGAAGTTTTGGGCTGCCAATTTCTGTGATGCAAACAACTTTCCTCTTCATTGTGTGCATGCAACTCACTATGTGCGAAGGCAAATGAAGATGTTCAAGACAGACACACCCCTTCCAAGCCTTCTAGACAACAGCATCCAGGTGCAGTTTGTTTTCACACAGTTCATGCCCCTCTCTACCAGGTACCCCTGCAGTGAACCTCCAATCTCCTGTCAGGTGTTATGGTGCATGGCGGAAAGAAAGAGCAAGAGACAAAATGGCGGTGCAGTGGGGATCCGGGATGGCTGGTTGTTTACTGGGAACGAAAGGCCATGAGGCAGCCAGAACCTCGGTATTTACTGATTGAGGAAAATGGTGAGGGGATTATCGGATGACTCAGGGGTGGAGGTGGTCTTATGCTAAGAAAGATCTTGCCCTGGAGCGTTTTTTGTCTTAGTCTTAGTCTTAGTCTTACTCTTAGGCTTAGTCTTAGACTTAGTGGGTGGGAGAGGATGGCCCACCCCTAGTGAGATAATGGGAAACCTCAAAAGGGTGATACCAACAATCCCAAGCCTCCATTCATCCCTTGGGGAAGTATGCAAAACTAGCCATTGTGAATTTGTGGTCCCCAACACTTGCCCACCTCAAGGTGAGCACACAGGTGTGCTTCCTATTTTATTCATGGGAATTTTGAAGTGCCAGGGGAAGCACTGGGCAGGTGTGCATGAGGGTGGCAGTGAAAGGCCTGGGCTCCTAGAGTGGGCAGGGCTGGCACCTGAGAAACCCAGAAGCATGTGGAGGAGGCAGGGCCTGGGCAGTAGGGCACACGCTCACTCTGCTCCATGAACTATGTGCTCAGTGCAGACAGAGGAAGGAAGATCGGAGTATGCATCCCAAAGGCAGCCACCTAGAATGAATGTTTCTGTCTTTTCCTGCTGAAGCATTGGTTATCGTCCTCATTTGGGATCCCTCTGTCTTCCAGGCTGAGTGCATCATTCAGCACTTCCCCTGGGGAGAACTGCATTGATCGTTATTTCTGCACTGTTTTGCCACAGGAAACCATGCAGAATTTAGTTTCCAGATTCTTAAAAACTTACTTTTGACTTTCTTTTCTTCCACTTCTTTTCATTTGTTAAAAGTAATGTGGATTCTTTTTGGAATAGATTTTCAGATGTTGAATTGTGGGGTCTGAGACTATAATTACTTTAAAACCCTTTATGCAAATTTGTGAAATTATTTAACAAAAGCTGATTTTCTTTTCCTTTTCATTGTCCCTGTTTTCAAATGTTCAACATCACTGGTTATTCAAGAGATGCAAGTTAGAACAACACTGAGATTCCATCTCACCCCAGAAAGAATGGCTACTATAAAGAAATCAACTAATAACAAATGCTGGAGGGGCTGTGGGGAACAAGGAACCCTTCTCCACTGTTGGTGGGAGTGTAGACTGGTGCAACCACTGTGGAAATCAGTGTGGAGATTCCTCAAAAAACTAGGATTGGAGGTCCCATTTGACCCAGCTATTCCCCTTCAGGGTATCTTCCCAGAAGAATTAAAAACATCATACCACAGCGATATATGTGCACCCATGTTTATAGCAGCACAATTTGTAATACCTAAATCTTGGAAACAACCCAAATGCCTATCAACCGAGGAATGGATAAAAAAGATGTGGTTTTTTTCATATAATGGGACACTACTCAGCTATAAAGAAGGATGAACTGGAGACTTTTATAGGTAAATGGATGCAACTCAAGACCATACTCATAAGCGAAATAAATCAGATCCACATGTATAAACACCATATTGTCTCCCTAGTGTGAGAAACTGAAAGAGTAAATAAGATCCAAAATATACAGTAGATATTGTGAAATGGGAAGATTTAGCTATTACAATTTGTGCTGCTGTAAACATGGGTGCACATATATCGCTGTGGTATGATGTTTTTAATTCTTCTGGGAAGATACCCAACAAGGGAATAGCTGGGTCCAATCCTAGTTTTTTGAGGAATCTCCACACTGATTTCTATAGTGGTTGCACCAGTCTACATTCCCACCAACAGTGGAGAAGGTTCCTTTTTCCCCACAGTCCCTCCAGCATTTGTTACTGGTTGATTTCTTGATAATAGCCATTCTTTCTGGGGTGAGGTGGAATCTCAGTGTTGTTTTAATTTGCATCTCTTGAATGACCAGTGATGTTGAACATTTTTTCATATATTTATTTGCTGTTTGTTTTCTTCATCTGAGAAGTGTGTAGTCATCTCAGATGCCCATTTTTGGATTAGGTCTTTAAATTTGGGAGGTCTGATTTTTTTGAGTTCTTTATATGTTCTCAGTAGTAATCCTTTGTCTGAGGAACAGCTGGCAAACATTTTTTCCCACATTGTAGGTTGTCTTTTCACTCTGTTGGTGGTTTCTCTTATTGTGCAAAAGCTTTTTAATAAGATGAAATCCCAGTTGTTGATGCTTTGTGATAGTTCCTGTGCGATTGGGGTTTTATTCATAAAGCCTTTGCCTACACCAATGTCTTCAAGAGTTTTACCTATTCTATCTTCCAGCAGATTTAATGTTTCTGTTTTGATATTTAGATATTTGATCCATTTCAAATTTAGTTTAGTGCACGGTGAAAGATATGGGTCTAATTTTAATCTTCAGCATGTGCAGAGCCAGTTTTTCCACCACCATTTATTAAAGAGGCTATCTTTCTTCCAGTGAATGTGTTTGGCATCTTTGTTAAAGATAAGGTGGCTTAGTATGTCTGGAGTTGTTTCTGCATCTTCTAATCTGTCCCATTGATCTTTGGGTCTTTTTTTTGTGTGTGTGGGTACCGGGGGTCGACCTCAGGACCTTGCACGCCAGCAGGTGCCTTTGCTGCTGAGCGATATCACTGGCCCTTTTTTCTTATGTGGGTTCTGGGAGTCGAACTTGGGCCCTCGCGCTTGCCAGGCAGGTGCTTATGCCGCTGAGCCATCTCACCGGCCCTGGGTCTGTTCTTTTGCCAGTACCATGCTGTTTCTTTTTTCTTTCTTTCTTTCTTTCTTTCTTTCTTTCTTTCTTTCTTTCTTTCTTTCTTTCTTTCTTTCTTTCTTTCTTTCTTTTTTTTATTTTTATCACAGTAGCTGTATAGTATAATTTCAAGTCAGGGATAGTGAAGCCCCCTGCCTTGCCTTTGTTGCCCAGAATCGCCTTTGCTATTCTAGCTCTCCTCTGGTTCCAAATGAATTTTAGGGTTGTTTTCTCTAATTCTGTGAGATATGTTGTTGGAATTTTGATTGGAATTGCATTAAATCTATATAACAATTTTGGAAGTATGGCCATTTTCACTATATTAGCTCTTCCTATCCAAGAGCAAGGGATATCTTTCCATTTTCTGATATCCTCTTCAATCTCCCTTTTCAGAGTACTGTGGTTTTCAATGCAGAGGTCTTTTACATCCTTTGTTAGATTGATTCCTAGGTATTTCATTTTTTTGGATGCTATTGAGAAAGGTGTTGTTACCCTAATTTCTCTTTCAGTGAGTTTGTTATTCATGTACAGGAAGGCTATTGATTTTTGAGAATTGACTTTATATCTAGCTACGCTACTGAATTTGCTTATTAAATTGAGCAGTTTTTTAGTGGAGTTTTTGGGGTCTTCTATGTAGAGTATCATGTCATCTGCAAATAATGAATATTTAACTTCTTCCTTTCCTGTTGTTATTCCTTTCATTTCTTTCTCTTGTCTGATTGCTCTGGCTAAAGTTTCCGGGACTATGTTGAATAAGAGTGGAGACAGTGGCATCCTTGTCTTATTACTGATTTTAGAGAGAAAGCTTTCAGTTTTTGTTCATTTAGTATGATGTTGGCTATTGGTTTGTCATAGATGGCTTTTATCAGATTGAGATAAATACCATCTATTCCAATTTTCTGTAGGGTTTTTTTTTTTTAATCATGAATGGGTGCTGGACTTTGTCAAAAGCTTTTTCTGCATCTATTGAGATGATCATATGATTTTTGTCCTTGGCCCTGTTAATATGGTGTATTACATTTATTGATTTATGTATGTTGAACCATCCCTGCATCCCTGGAATGAATCCAACTTGGTCATGGTGTATAATCTTCTTGGTGATCTGCTGCATTCTGTTTGCCAGTATCTCATTGAAGATTTTTGCATCTATGTTCATTAGGGAGATTGGCCTGTAGTTCTCTTTCTTGGTTGGGTCCTTCTCTGGTTTTGGTATCAGGGTAGTGCTTGCTTCCAGGAATGAATTTGGGAGTATTGCTCCTCTTTCAATTTCATTAAAGAGTTTGAGAAGTATTGGTGTTAGGTCTTCTCTAAGTTTCTTGTAGAATTCAGCAGTGACTCCATCAGGGCCTGGGCTTTTCTTTGTTGGTAGGTTTTTAATTACATCTTTGATTTCATTGATTGATATTGGTTTATTTAGGATTTTATATCTTCTTGACTCAGCTTTGGTAATTCATATATATCTATGAATCTGTCCATGTCTTCTGCATTTTCCATCTTATTAGAATACAAGTTTTCAGAGTAGGTGTAGATGATTTTCTGAATTTCTGCAGGGTCCATTGTGATTGCACCCTTTTCATTCTTAATTGCATGGATTTGAGTCTTTTCTTTCCTTTCTTTAATAAGGTTGGATAAGGGTTTGTAGATTTTATTTAATATTTCCAAGAACCAACTCATTGATTCATTGATTATTTGTGTTGTTTTTTTAGTTTCCAGTGTGTTAATTTCTGCTCTGATCTTTATAATTTCCTCCCTTATATGAGCTTTTGGCTTAGCCTGCTCTTCTTTTTCTAGAAGTTTGAGGTTCACCATAAAGTTGTTTATTTGCACTTGCTCTGTTTTCCTGATATGGGTATTTACTACTATAAATTTCCCACTTAGGACTGCTTTCATTGTGTCCCATAAGTTCCGGTATGTTGCATTGTTGTTATTGTTCAATTGTAGACACTGTCTAACTTCTTTAATTTCATCTGTGACCCATTGGTTGTTCAGGAGGGTGCTATTTAATTTCCATGTGTTTAGGAATTTCTTGTGGTTTCTTTTGCTTGTATTAATTATTATTACTCTTCTATTAGCCTATTTTGAAAGTCTGTTTCCTTTTTTTTTCTTTTTTTCTTCTCTTTAAAAAAAAAGGTCCTCCTAAAGACAAAGAACTAAAATGGACTTTTGAATTTTTAGAGTTCTATTTTTTTATAGGTTCAATACAGGTGCATTTGGTAATTTGACAGATAAATTAGAAATGTAGGCTCCAAATGTTTTGATTGTATACTATGAATACAGAAGTTTTGAGTACACATATGAAGCCCTACTACTTCCATATATGTTTAAGGATACATATGTACTACTCTTATGTGCAATTACAAAAAAAGATAAAATATACATTAAAAGTTTAAATACAGATAAAATGGCATATTTACAGTAAATTTAATTCGTTAATAGTATAAAATGCCATTTGATATCACTATGAAATTTTAGCAGTGATACTTTGGAGGAGAACAATGTAGTTAAAAATGCTTATTACAAAAAATCTTGGTGTAAACCTTGGTGATATGGCATTTCTAAAATACCTGATGAAGATGTATAGTTCAATGTGGAAAGGGCATCACCAGCTTGATTTGCTAACTACAATGGTTCCTTTTCAATCCCATTCAATCCTTATTTTTGTAATGTTGAAATTTGGCTAGTAAATGTCTGTCTTCTCAGCTGTCAGTTTTTCACAAAACCTAAGTGGAAGATATTACATTTTTATATTTTTAACAAATTGGTTCAAAAAACAATGAGCTCTTTCTGCAAGTTTTTAAAGCTGATTTTTGTATGTGTTAACATCATTTTTAGAAATAAAATTACAAAATAGTGGAAAATTTTCCAAAATGTTCTTTCTGGAGCATGAATTTCTCTGTCACTCATTATTAAAATATCAGTTTTACTTGGAAAGAGAATTTAAAAGTGGTCCCCTTCAGTTAACGCCAGGGAGTGTGCCATGGACGCCTTTGTCGTCAGCAGGAAGGTCAGTGAGTTGGAACCCTCACTGCTTTGTGGAAGACAAACATGTAACTCACCCTTCGGTTTGCCAGCCCCTTTGAAACTGTTCTGTGATAGAACGGTCAGCATCAACCTGTGTGATAAAATTAAAACGCGTGTATCCTTTACAACCAGAGTTCACTGAGTCGCTGTGAGGCTCCCGTCTGGTGAGCTTTAGCCTCACCTCTTCACCCTGTGGTGCGTTGCTGTGTGTCGCACGTGCAGCAAACCCGCTGTAGGGGCCGCAGTGGGACCCAGCCCAGTGCGGTCCCCCGGGAACTGTTTCTCACAGTTTCAGTCAAAGTTGCTGTTCCAGTAGTCATTACTTTTACAGGTTTCCTGTAAACACTGGCTTTATTAAATAAGTTGTTCTCTATTAACATTCTATTTCTTCTGGCACATCTTTTATGTAGGGGCTCACAAAAGTCATTTGTCATCTATTTCATTCGTGAAATTGTACCCAGCTGAGAATTGCAATTATTAGTGCTTTTGTCCAACTGTATGACAAGCAGCACACACTGAGTAATTAAATCTGGTTCTTTAAATCTTCCTGGCCTTTTGTAACACTATTTACTAAGAAATTAATTTACTTCGTTTCTTTACTGATTCTTATTTGATTTCTCAGCCTTTTTACTGAATCAGAAACTTCATCGCCGACTGTTGAGGTTTGGATCTTAAATCTTCCCCACAGACCCAAATGCGGGAGGCTTGGCTGCCAGCCCATGCATGTGTGTAGATGTGCACACATGTACACATACATATTAAGGGGGGGCTGCTGGCTTAACTAGAACAAACATTGTGCATCAAAATTACTGATGTTCATCAACAGATGAATGGATAAAGAAAGTGTGGTATCCAGGCATAGTGGAGGACTCCTCTGTCACAAAGAAGGATAAACTTGAGTTATTTGTAGGAAAATGGATGATGCTTCTTGAGACTATAATGTTGTTAAATGAAATAACTCAGACACACAAACATAACTATTACATGGTTTCTTTATATGAGAAACCCAAAATATAAATAAAGAGCAAAATAAAAGATAGATAATAAGAAATAAGGAGGTAGATCTTCTGTGAAAGGGAGGGAGGAAGGGAAGGGAAGAGAAGGGAAGTGGGGAGGGGATGAAAAAGGAATTGAGATGTGCTGTTAAGTGCATGTTCCAATTCCCCAAGAGGAATGTGATCAATATGTACTCCCAACATGTACCAAGAAAAAATTTAACATTGCAAATAACAACAACCCAAAGTATAGACCTATGAATTACAAGGTTTGCTGTCATTGCTGTATGTGGTTGGGCAGATGCTTGGTTGCAAGGAAAACTGAATAAACCACTTCAACTATTAAGACAAAAAATTACTAATGAAATATATTGCTTTATGTAGCACTTGGAATGTAGAACTAGACAGAAAGTAGAGAAGTCCGTGGGTTATTTATCCAGGACTTACAGTGGGGGAATAAAGAACAAGCGGACTGGCTCAGGCTCTCTCAGAAGGAAGAGCAATGTTCCCTGACATTTATTTCCCTCCTCGCCTTACGATGTCCTGCACGCTGAGGGCAGCTGCATTAGAATCCATGAGGTCTGTAAAAGTGCACAGTCTGCGGCCTCCCTGGAGCCCTGCCTCAGCGGGTCTGGGTGGAGCCGGAGGCTCGGCATTCCTAATGAGTTTCAAGTGCTTCTGGGGCTGTGCAGCTGGTGGGCGCAGTGGTCCACCTTAGGAACCGTGAGAACCACTGCTTGAGGGAAAGTACCCATAGGAAATGATGAATAGGTTTGGCAGACTCCAGGCTGGAAGCCAGAATTTATTTTAGCTGATGGGTGAGGCATCATTTTGCCCTTTCTGAGTGAGGACTGCCTATGCCAAAGCTCGCCACCACTGGCAGACTTGGTCAGGTGCTTCCCGTGGCTCTGAGAGGAGTGTCACCATTAGATACCCTGTGGAGACCAATGCCGTGCCACATCCTTACATCTGAGGAAATCATCTAGTGGTTTTAATTCACTGTCTCTTCAGTGAAGACCACAGGTTATGCTAAATTGTTATACTGTTTTCAGTTTATGTCTGGTGTATTTTATGACCTTTTCATTGCTTTCTCCTTTATTGTAAATCTTGTTAGGAGCATGAACTTTATGGATGGTTTTTAAAAATTGTACTCTCATAACTTCTGACAGTACCTAGAACCCTTTTGTTTAATTCCTCTAAGCCCCCATGTTCATTGTGGGGCCACTGTTTCAACGTTAGAGGATCCCACATTTGTTTAAGGTGCATCCACACTGAGGACAGAAATCATAGACGTGTCATGTGAAGACACGAAGGGAACCTCAGCATTGACAACAGAGCGTCGTGGGGTTCTGAGAAGGTCGTCTAAACGCCCCCTCTGACACTGGGGCTCACTTACAACTACAGTCAGCCGTGACGGTCCTGGCTGTGCCACTCACGGGCTTGCCCTCCAGAAGATGCTGCCTCTCAGATACCCCCTGGAGTTGAATCACTGAAAAAGAGGCATAACCAATTAGAACTCTGCCCTGAAAACCAAGTTTTTCCTGATGTTATCATTGTGGAAGACTTGTGGGGCACCGTAATGTCCGCTGTAAATATCAGTCAGTCACGACGAGGGTGCTGCTCTGGCCGTGCACTCCTGCAGGTTGCTCGCAGCCATTCTTCATTTTCTCACCTGTGTTACAAAATGGCCAGTGGGCAAAAGGGCTCACAATTTTGACGTCACGGACAGGTCAAGGCTGTGGTTTTGACATCTGCTGGACTCTTACCATGCTCTATGTTACTACTGGTCCCAGTCTATGTCCCTCCTGGCACTCACGCTCGGCCACGTGACCATCAGTGTCCTCCGACTGTGGGAGAAGCGTCTCTCTCTCTGCAGTGTCACTCGGGGTTTGCATGTGGTATGTTGGAGCCAAGAGAGTGAGGCAGCAGAGACAGGGCGCCCTGTCTGGGCCGAGGCTTCGGTGGGCCTTACGTGTTTCTGCTTGTCCCTGCACCTCCCAACACCGGCAGTGCAGCCTGGTGTTAGCTGCTAGTTCTGGAAAAAGCATGAGTGACACATGGCCTAGAGCTGCCATCGCCACGTCATACCAGCCCAATCCAGCTCAAACCTGAGCTGTGTTCTGTCCTCAGATGCATGAGCAAGCCACGCCCAGATCGGCTGGCAGTCACCAAGCCTGGGTCCGCCAGTCTCTGGTCAACCACAGGTGCATGATCTGTGATCGTGGGTAGGTAGCGCTGTGAGGCACGGGGCTCTGAGATGGTTCACTATGCAGCTGTAGCTAATACACTCACTGAATCCTGAAAGATCACCAAAAGGTAGCACAAAAGAAAATAAAACTTGCCGGCTGAGGTGGCACACACCTGTAATCCCAGCACTCAGGGGGCTGAGGCAGGACGGTCGCTGTGAGTTCGAGGCCAGCCTGGGCTACATAGCGAGTTCAAGGCCACACTGAACTACACAGCGAGACCCTGTCTCAAAACAAACAAACAAAACAAACAAAAAACCCAGAAAAATTTGACTGCGTGGAGAACTAAAAGCAACATGCCACAACTCTGCGTAAGAGATATTTCAGGAGTAAAGGAGATGGATTTTCAAAAATGGAAGAAGATGAACATATTTAAAGAGGCCACATTTGAATATACAAAGATGACTGAAGTTAAGGTTAGATTAGAAACATCATTGAAACAAATACATACAGAACAAATGCTTCACAAATGGTGAATTAAATGCTGTCTGAAGGATTCTGGAAAATTCCCAGGCTTTCTATCAGAATAGCTAAGTTAACTTTTAGAAAAAGATCTACTGTAGGGGCTAGAAGCCAAACATTTTGGAAATTTTACTGTGTTGCAGTATAGATTAAAATGGTAACTCATTTATGCAACCCAGTGATTGCTAACTTCCAGATATTAACTTCACAAAATTATTATGATTAGGGACATTTTGCTTCAATAAATTGAAACATGACTATATCCACAACATTCAAGCTAGCTTGCTTGGAATTCTGGTAACATTTTCTTATAAAGTAAATCCTTGGGAATATGTAAGTTTTTTTTCCCCTCAGTGTGGATAATGATTTTTAAAATGAGCTAATGAAATAAATGTAACAAAATAGTTACTTATGTGGTCCTTTCTTAATTTGCAGTGTACCCTAATGTACTTATTTATGATTTTTTAGGAAATTGCTATCCTTATTTTAAAAGTAAATTATCTAAGGCTGAGAGAATTGGAACACTGTGGACCCAGTCTCTCCTTGCTCTGACTGGCCAGTGATGGACATATCGGCATTGTCCTTTCTAGCATAAGAATTAGGGACGGGGCAAAGCTTGGTGTAGTTCTTCAATCTGATACAGAAGTTCAAACTAAAGTATCACCATTCTTCTATATGAGAGAATTTTGTAAGCGCTGATCTAACACATTAGAAATGGTTAGAACTTTTAGGAAAATCCTTAGTGTGCGTTATTCTGAGAAAGCTAAGAGTTTATCGTGTATTTAGAGTGCCACAGTGCATAAGTCCTGAGCATTTAAATCTGTATTGTTTGGTTTTGGTATTTAATCACACACTGCCCTTTTCAGTGTATTTTATGGATGTATCTTAGCCACCCATTTGATTACCACTCTTGTATTTGTCGAACGTCATGGATGGAGCCAGCCATAAAAGGGATTTTCTTTTCTATTTCCTTCCTTCTTTCCTCCCTTCCTCCCTCTCTTTTTCCATCTCTCCCTCCCTTTCCTCCTGCCTTCCTTTCTTTTTTTGAAGAGAACATATTTTAAAGGCTACCTGGCCCATAGGAAGTAGGAAATAAATAGTTGTTAAATGACCTATCGACCCATGCCAGGCAGCAAATTGCTGCTAGCAGTTAGTAAACCCATGTGATAAAAATAGATTGCTATTGTGCTAGGTGCCTCACATATCACCTTGACAGATCCTTATAACAATATCACTCATCAAGCAGTTTTTTCCTATTTACAGACGAGGAAAATGAGGCTTAGATAGATTAAGTAATTTGCTCAAGTTCACATAGCTGCTAAGTGGCCAAGGCTGGATTCATGCCTGGATTTATAAGACTTGACACCTAAAGTCTGTCTCTAGTTTCTCCGCCTCAACAAATAAGGACATCTGAGCTACCTCCCCATCATCTCTGTAGAAGGGAAGAGCATACACCCAGCTGCCAACTCTCTCTGTAATGTGCTCTCCTACCACTGAATCTGACAGCGACTTGCAGATGGGCCACCGAGCTCTTGACTTCCCACCAGCTCCTTCTCTTCAAGCCCCACAGCTTAAATTCACTGATATTTGTTCAAAAGTATGCACTCTGGTGGGACTCAGAATTGCCTAAGTCCCGCTTGCTCGCCAGTGCAGCTGGAGATTTCCCAGTGGTTGAGTGCTCTGGACGAAACTGCCCCGCAGTGCCTCGTACTTCAGCTTCAGCTGGTGTGTGGATGGCGTGGGTGGGTGAGGGAGAGGAGCAGGGTTGGAAGACTCTGTACTTCACCGAGAGATGAAGTTGGCACACACAGTCACTGGCTGAGCTGAGATTGGATGATCCTCAGTTAATTTAATGCCCTTTTCCTTGAGTTCCCCAATCCTTTGTCTTTCCACCACAAATATCAACTGTGATGTCATGAAGGGTCAACAAACAAGTGGACTGGGACTTCAGGGACAGGGAGTCCAGACTAACACACAGGTTTGTGGTCATTTGGATTCTTGCAAAGAAGGAAAACAAGAGCCCAGGTGTAACCCTTGATCTCTACTGAGAATCTGTATTCCACTTGTCAGACAAAGCCAAATAAATAGAAACATGTGGTCCAAACCACTGAACAAAATTAACATGAGAATACAGTGCCTTTGTTTGTTTGTTTTTGAGACAGGGTCTCTCTATCTGGCTGGCCTTGAACTTACTATGTAGCCCAGACTGGCCTTGAACTCACAGCAGTCCTCCTGCCTCAGCTTCCCAAAGTGTCCATGTTTTCCTACCTGTATTACAATCAATAATTTCACAAAGCTGCCTTTGCCAAGTGTAGCCCTTTTGCTCACAGCAAGCTTCCCTCTTGATGTCCTGCTGTCTCCTCTTTGGCATTTTACTCGATCTCATGGGGCTCTGCCAAGGGCACCAGACAGCCTTTCTGTCAGGAGTTTTTCCAGGCTGAGAGCCAGAAAAGTGGCTCGGGGCTGTCCAGAAGCTCCTTAACTGTTCTTTTCAGCTCTGATCATTGATGATAGAGGCAGGAGGATGCAGAACGCAGTGGCTTATGTCCTGGTGGTTTGCCTGCCATTTATCAATACCTGACACATACAGAAACCTCTCAGTAGAACATGGGCAATCAATACCAGCATGTCGTTAGAAGGAATGAAGATGTTAGATGTGGCAATGGGACATACCTGCCAACCGATCAAGGAGAGGAAAACAGCCCTGTCGTGTTGCCAGTGCGAGAGCTCCACGGCAGCCAGTCAGCACCCAAGACTTGAACCTCTGGTCCTGCGTGCTCTCCCAAGGTGTGAAGTCAGCTGGACTTGCACTGTAACACAGACACCCAGCTGGAACGCTCGGCTTGGGACAGAAATCTGCCCATCAGTTAGCAATGTCTTAACCTCCTGGAGACCTGTCATTATGTCACCCGGTTTCATGGCTCAGTGCCTCTTCCTATACTCCCTGCACCCAGAGCACAGTGTGTCCCCAGGGCACGGAAATGCCTTGAGGCATCCGCACTGCTTCTTACAGACTTCCACTCGACCTAAACTGACTTAAGACTGGGCTTCTCTTTATTAGTCTCTGAAATGTTACCGGAGATTGGGATGTGGGATAAGCTGTGATGAGACAAATTCACAGGGTTTTTTGGGTCCTGGAAATTAAATCCAGGGCCTTGAAATGCAAAGCGTGAGTGCTGCTGAGCTGTACTGTTGGCCTCACCATGAGAAACGAGGCAGCTAACACATCGACTGTCAGTTCACTCCAATTAGAAATATTAGTTAGCTGGGTCAGGAATTTTTATCTAACTCAAGCTATGTTTTTCTGGTTTCCATTTTGTATCATTTCCTTTAGGGAGATCAGGAGACTGTGATCTGTTGCATCCTGTGGAATTATTTGATTTGTATTTTGATTTCTCCTCTTTACCCATAGGATCCCAGAAATTGGCAACGTACAGTTCCAAAACACCTGAGCACCCTCAGAATAAGCACCAGGCCTCAGTTTGCATGGATTCCTGGAGTCCTGCAGTGCTCAGCTGTGGAGGCAGCGTGCTTGGGCGGGATGAGCTGCCGCTTTATTTTTAAAGCTCGCCGTGTCAACGCTTTCCACCCATGACTGGGTTGGCCACCATTACTCAGGGGTGAGATCAGAGTCCTTTTCTTTCCTAGAGCTGCTTGCCATTTCTCCACACCTGCCTTGTAAGTGACAGCTCGGTGGGTGTCCTCATAAATTACAAATCATGTGCCCTGGTCCTGATGCCCTGGGACAGGCACAAAGTTAGAAGCTGTCCTGTAATTTTAGAATGCAGCCACGGGTGGGACAGCTGAGTGGAGGACTGAGCTGTACATCATCAGGGGTCCTGCTCAGGCTCCTTGGGCCACCTGCCTGGTCCAGCGGACAGTTTGTACCCCTGGAAAGGGAGTCCCTGTGCAGAATGGAAAGCAATGCCCAGCCAGCATCGGAACAGACAGATGCATCTAAGAGGAAGGATGTTTTTCCTTTTTAGGAAAATTTCCATTACTGTAATCATGTGGTAAAAATACACTCCCATCCAACACCCTTGCTTGGTTTAAAAACTGTTACTGAATTTCATAAGCCTGACAATGACTCGCTGATATCTGAGCGGAATAAGGATTTTAATTGCCTTCTTTTTGAAGATTTTTTCCTCTGGTATATTCCACAGCAAAGTCTTAAATAAAGGTAAGAACAGCCAGTGTAAATATGTATAATGAGTAACTTTCTTTCCATCGTCTACATTACAAACAGTGCTGTATCTAGAAGGAGGCTGTAATAACTGATAGTTTAGTGAGGATACATGGTGTATTCTTTAGCTGTGACTGTGTAACAAATCACCCTGTCCCAAAGTAAGGTAAACACTGATTATTTCTCATGGGTGTACAGACCCAGGGGAAGGTCTTCTAGTCTGATAAGCCCTCAGCTGAACTCACTCAGGAGCCTCTAGTCACCAAGCAGGACTGCTTATCTGCGCTGAGTCCTAGCGTACACCTGGAGCTCAGCTGGGAGTCAGACCTGGTGTGTTTTCCATGTCTCACCCTCCGGAAAACTGTCTTCAACATGTGGTCGTGATGAAAGAATAGGAACGAGAATGGGAAGTGTTCAAAAGCTGTCCAAAGTTCCTGCTTGTGTCAAGTTGACGACTATATGATTAGCTAACTTGAGTCCTGTGGCGAATTGCAGAGTCAGCATGGGAGGATGCTACCAGTGAGAGTGCCGAGCAGACAGTGGAAAGCGAGACCCAGCACACGATGTGTTTTCCACAAACAGGGAGAAACGTAAATTTTCCATCTGGAAACTGGTCATCTGAAATGGTTCAGATATTCACTATAGGGTGAAAAGAATGCCAACAATCTAAGATAGATAAAGAGATTAGCTATTTGGCAGCAATTTGAAAGACTGCCCATTGTTTTCATGCCCCCAACCTGTTAAGTATTATTCCTCTACTTAGAATTACTTTATTAAAATATTGGGACCAAGACAAAAAGAACATATCTTTGAAGTTCCTTGGATGTGTTGCAAAAATTAATTTAGATATTTCTAGTTCTAAGTGAGAAAAAATTTAGAAGGATGATTAGGAGACTTTCTTTCACATACTTAAAATATGTATTTTCCAGGGTTCAAGGCTACAATTGACCTGCACTGATATTTAATAGCACATTTGTAGGATAAATTAGCTACTTCACTAATGTTACACATAGCAAGAGAAAAATGAATCACTCCTGACGTATGGGTTTTGCCAGGTGTCTAGTTTGGTCATGACGATACAGGATTTTTTCTTTTACCTCCTGCTGGAGTGGAACTAAGACTTGGGCCACCCAGGCAAGCAGGCACTGTATTCTGTATGTGAAAGCAATCCCCATGTTCTGCAAAACATCGACATCTTTCACGGCTTGATATGCTCCACCTGTGCTGTTCCTTCAGCATTGTAGAACCAATTCTAGGGTCCAGGGATCTCCTCTTTTCTTCCTTCCCTTCTTCCTTCCCTTCTTCCTTCCATTTTACCAGCTGTCGTTGTGCTGTCCCCATGGCCAAACTTTGTCTTACGGATCTGAAAGTTGGATGACAGTTTAGTGGTTCTGAGTATGAGCCCACAGTGAGGAAATTGCCTGGGACCTTGCTTTAAATGCAGGTTCGGAGGCCCCTACAGCACACCCACCAGACCAGAAACTCAGATGGCATCCAGCAATCTGTGCTCCAACGAGTCCTGTGGGTGATTCTGACACCTGCAGAAATTCAGGGACCCTCATTGGAGCTTCTGTGGCTCAGCTGTCCAGCAGGGTAGCCATAGACACACTTGGCTATTTGATTTAAATTTAAATAACAAAATGGAATTTAAAATCCAGATTTTTAGTCACATGAACTTTAAGTGCTTAATAACCACATATGGATACTATATTTCAGCCACAAACACAATGAACTTTATTCATCATCACAGACATTTCTGTTGGACAGTGCTTCTCACACCTACGCGACTTTCTAGGACTCAGAGTCCTCCAAATACCTCTCTCCGGAGCACTTCACACTGCAGTGCCTTTCCTCAGATCGGGGTCTGTGTCATCTCCAGTGTTTGAAGGTGTCTGACCATGTTAGGTGCTCCTTTCTGTGCCTCTCCTATTTGCCGTTTGTCCCCGGGGGCCACAGCTGGAACCGAGCAGCCCATTGCCATGTCCCACAGATGTTCCTATTTGCACATTATATTTAAAAATGAAATTAACTGCCAACCTTAAAATTGGACTATTTTACAGAAAAATCCAAAATTTTCCATTTCTCTCAAAAAGTTGGAACATGTGTTCCAACTACACTCTTCCCGCTTTAGTCTGATGGGCTCAGGAGCTTTTCCCTTCAGCTGGACACATGTGCCCACGTTTGCACCAGACTCACCAACGGGGTTCACTCCTGCGGTTCCCTGCCTCGCTCTCCATTTGAGCGGGAATCGGATGATACAGGCTTTATGTCTTCTCTCCCTTCACTCCTTGATTCGGGGGCCACTGAGATCTTCAGCATCATTGAAGAACAGCCCCAGACTAGCACTCTGACCACAGTTAGGGTGGTTTGCAGTTCCTTGGTACAACAAGTTTTCAAAGGGACTTTTACCAAGTTATCTACAGAAACAGAAAGCAGAAAACCAGTAAACCATGAGCGATACGTTCACAGAAACCTCTCACCTCCTGGGCGGGACCCAGGACCACCATCCCCTGCTAGATCTAAGGCAAGGCCGCTCCAGCCGCAGTGCAGAGCCTGCAAATACCTTCCAGCAGGAATGGCCCCAGCAATCAAGAACACTTTCCCAAAACCTAAGAGGATTCTCTTAGATCCTGGTAGAGAGCAGAGAAACCCGACAGAGACGTGTGTAATGCTAATGAAATTTGAATAATAGAGACAAGCTTGGACTATTTTACATTTGCTCGAACAACTGTTTTGGGAATTGCAGAACTTTTCTTTTAAATTTAGAATCTCTCCGAAGTCAGCTTTTATTCCAGATCAGCTACTTCAATATTCATCATGCGAATGCTTAAATTTGCTGGTATTTTATTCTCTTCTGTGAGGCCATAGAGAGCATCTCACGGTAGACACAGAAAAAAAATAGGAGCACAAACTGGTGAGGTGTCAACAGCAGAGCAGCAATCAGCTCTGGAGAGAGAGGCTGCTGCCTCAGATGAAAGCCAGGCTGACTCCCTCTCTGTTGTTGGTCCAGGCTACTGAGGTCTTGAGATTCTCCTTTCATCATACTTAATGGGAAGGTGGAGTCACACACACCCACTTGAGTAACAAGGCGAAAACAATCTTGAAAATACAGGGCCAGTCGAGAATGTTTTCCTGGAGAGATAACCTAAGAGCTAGTCTTTGAGAACTCACTGGGGAGACAAGCATTAGAAACATTTCGTCCTCCGGGGAGTTTTTCTGAAATCCACCTCTGATCCCGTCTTCTACTCCAGTTCACACCGTTTGCCGCGCCTGTGTTCGCACTCTGAGCCTCTCCTCGTGTCATCCTAGCTCGCCTCTCTTTCCGTCTGTTTTTGCTTCATCTGGTGGGTCATGCTCTTCGCCGCGTGGGCAGAGTCATTGCTTTCCAGGCACTCTTGGCCTCGTGTATGTTTGGCCTGTACTGTTCCATGTCGCATACTCATTCCCGTTTTCTCTCTCGAAGCACTCATCCTTCGGACTTCAGGATATCTGTGAAGCTTCTCATCTCTCTACGCAGATCGATCCGTTTACACTTGGGATCGCTCGTTGCCTCGAGTGTGTGTCTTTCATCTTTTTTTTTTTTAATATGCGGGTACCAGGAGTCAAACTCAGGACCTCGCGCTTGCCAGGCGGGCGCTTATGCCGCTGAGCGATGTCTCTGGCCCTAGTGTGTGCCTTTTAATCGCACTGTCCTGAGACTGTGGAGCTGTCTGTCTCCAGTTTGTGAGCTTGTTGAGCCAGGGTCTACCGCTTATTCCTCCTCAGTACCCACATTTGGTCCTAGAACACAGCCTAGAACACACAGGTACTTAGACTATCATAATTAAAATATTAAACCCAGGTACATTTGAGTGTATGTGGGATTTATATGTACATAAGTACATATAAATATATATTAATGTAGTTTCCATATTTTATTTTTTCCTCCTCCCTGTCCTTCTTTTGTTATTTTGAGATAGGATTTTGCCCAGTCACTACGTTGCCCAGGCTGGGCTTGAACTTGCGATCTTCCTGCTTCAGTTTCTCAGAGCACTGGGATTATAAGAGCACCATCCAGCTACCTCCTAGCTTCCTGATGAGTTGATCTCTTGGTCATTTCATAGCGGCCTTCTTTGCAGATGGGAAGGAGACTAAGAGATGGCGGGGAGGGAGAGGCAGGGAGGGAAGGGGAAGCAGAAAGAATTAAGCTGTGCCATGTCAGTGCCCCAATGCCTTGTGATGAATGTAATCATCACGTACTGCAAACATGGACTAATAAAAATTAAAAAAAGACGAAAACAAAGTTTTTTTTCTACTTCTAAATATTTTCTTGGAAAATGATATTCCATGCTTCTAAGCGACAAGTCATGAAAATAAATACTATATCTACTTCTCTTTGTGTATCAGCTGGAAAGCATCTCATATAGTCTGGTTGCTTGTATCAGTTAGCTATTATTCCATAAGAAAGCACTCCAGAATTCATCTATTTCTTATTTCCACCTTTCTCCAGTCTTTAGTCTCTGAGGTAAACATCCTTAGTTTTTCACTAACCATCTTGTGGAAAGCTACTGATAATATTCCAGTGGTGGAACAGATGTATTTCAGAGGTAAATTTATGGACTTTTATAGAGGTAGTGTCACCTTGAAATGTCTTGAAAAGAAAATTCTCATGTTGTATGAGATCAGTGAGAAGCACAGTTCATCATTATTACGTATTTCAGTCTTCTCCAGGAGTTGTGGGCACAGTCTGATCTGACCTACTTCGTTTTATGTGGAGATGTTGCTTAGTAACCTTTGTTAAGAGAAATGGACAAGAAAGCTATCTTGGGCATTTCTTCCTCAGGTCAGTGCCATTACATGTTCAGTAAGATGTTGGGAAGTTTTATTCAAGGTCGGTGGGCTCAATATTCTCTCTCAGTGTCAGCTTTTTTCTCTGCAACACAAGATTTTACTTGAAATATTTTCTACTGAGCAAGTCTAAATCATCTTAAGTTTAATTTGGGTTTCTTATTATTTCTGGTATCTTGTGCTGTATTTGACATTTAATAAATGCTCAAAATGGGTGGATATTAATCATTCAAAATTTGAAGTCTATTATAGAAAATCTAATTAATAAAAGATTTCCTCTAAAAGGAGTAATGATACCTATTTATGAAAGGATGTTATTCATTTATTGAGTGCGCTTTAAGTGTCCAGGGCTGCACGAGGCACTGGGTGTGCAAAGCACACAGGAAGGCCTCTTTGTACAGGTGTGTGGAGAGCACTGGCAGCGAGCACAAAGTTGACGACCGGAAAAGCCCCATTTCATGATGACTATCTCGTCATCTCCGCTGCATGTTCTCCGTTCACATGTTCAATCCTCCACAGGTCTGGAGCCAACCAGCAATTATTCGTAATAGAAGAATGCTTAGTTGATAAAGGTTGCGTGGCTTTACCCTAAAACTCGAAAGACTAGAACCGCCTGCTGACTGGCCCAGCCTCAGTCTCCTTTCCAGTCTTACCCTGTGATGTGTGGTAAGAGGTGGGATCTGGGAAAGGTTAGACCTAGGGTGTATTTGTATTTTTTTTACAATGGCAAACGTCTGGGTGCACTATCCTATCACGATGACATAAAACAGATGGGCAGTTTCTCTGATGGACAACTGGGAGGAGGAGGCTGTGGAGCGGATGCACACACGTCTAGGACACCAACCACGTGATACCAGCCACCTCCATGGTTCTGTAATATTTGTAGTGCTTAGAGTGTTATTCTTTCTCTAAAACTTTCATGTAAAATTTTACCCATTCTTTGGGCCTTTTCACATTTTTCTTGATACTCTAAGCTTTTCTGAATCAACCATGTGCTATCTGACAGGGCTCAGTGGACACTGAGGTCCTGACAAGCACACATGTGCCTCAATGCCTCCGCTCATCCCCCAGGAGGGCACATCTCCCAACCCCTCTGTCCAGCTCCTGCAGGGCTCCAGGCTGGCATCCAGGTGCGGGAACTTCGCCCGAGTCAGTAAGGGAGGAGGTGACCTAGGTGTCCGAGCCCCAGGAAATTTGCCCAGTACATGAGCATGCACTTTCCACCTCTTATTTAAAAATATTTTCTTCCTTATTTCCATGATCATTTATAGTTCATAATAAATTTGTAGATATGTAGACTTGTTCACCTCTTCTAACTTGCTTCTTAATGTTATAAATTCACTTAAAATTTCAAATATATGAGTCCCTGTATGGTGCAAATGAAGTGGATTTTGCTTTCCATGAAAATGAAATCAGTGGAAACTGCCCTTCCCTGACATATATTGGTCTCCTCCACACCAATGGGCAGTTATTGAAAGAAAGCTTTGCCTTGGCTGGGGGCTCCTCGTCTTGTCTGAGGTACATGTCAGAAACATCTGGGTCTCTTTATTACACATGACATAGTGGACACAAATATTCAGATGATTAAGAAATTAAGAAAACAATTTTCATTCCCCCCATCATTCTCAAAAAATTGAACAACATGTTTGAATTGATCACCTTCTGCTTGATTTTATCTTGAATGTTTTCTGTAGAAATGCAACCAATCTATTGCTAATTTCTCTATGTCGCTCAGGGCTAAGTGGTCTCCTAAACTGTCTTACTAGGTGGAAGAGCGAACATAGTTTACTAAAATTTAAAGAAAGACCGTTGCTTCTCCATTCACTGTGCTTTGAAATATAGGCAAATAATGTATGATGGTTTTAGCTATAATTGCATAAGTACAGGGATAAACACACACACACACACTGCAGACACTGCATAGGGAAATTTAGTGTATGAAAATAAATGTTATCTAATTTCTAGAAGAAGAAGCCATTTCTCTTTCTGTGCTGTAGTGAGCTACAAAAAGAGAAATGCAGTGAGAAATTCATCCTGAAGAAAAGCAGAGGCCTGAGCCAGCTTGCACATCCTTTCACAGAGCCAGCTGCTCAGGAAACATCAGCTTGAGATATGTCCAAACACGTCAATTTGGTCTCTAATTCTGGGCTTAAATTTACCAAGCATTATTGAATGTCACTGAAGTTCCCAGACTAAAGAGGCATCAACCTCTCCATGCAGTCTATGAGCCTCCCTGTAAGGAAACCATTATTCTGTGCTCAATTAACTGCTAAGGAGACAGAAAACTATGTGCCCAGGAGAGAAAACCTTCCTTTGTGGGCTAATCAAAATCCAATGGCTTCTGCAAAGGCCTTGAAAAAATCATTAATTAGGAAGCATGCCTAAATTTGGCATTCAAGGAAATGGTGTACAAATCTAACAATAAAACCCAAAGAATAAAATCCCCAGCCTGTAAGGGTGTCCAGCCTCTTCCTGACCTACCTAGCAAGGCTTCTGAGTTCAATTTGCAGCTCTAATTACTGGCTGACCACAGATTTGGTAGCAGATTTCTGAGCTCTGTTTGTATATTTGTCTCTCTGATTTTTGCAAATACCACAAGAAAACAATGGGAAATAGATGTACAATTAAGGTAGTAAAGTAAAAAATGTAGAGACAGAGGAAACGGGATGCATGCTACCCCAGTAGTCATATGGAGATGACCTTTTGGCCACAAACCCTGGTCTACAATATTATTTGCACAAATGATCAAGATATTACTTATTTCCAGGGTCAAAATCATTCTAGTTAGCCATAGATGGCACAGATTCCTGAGCTTTGTGGGAAAAAGGGGAAAGAATGTAAACAATGAGGGTGAAGACATGGGGCTGATAGGTTCAAATAAGTTTTTAAAATGCTAAGGCAGACTCTCCTTGGATTTCTGTTTTGTGCACATTCACCAAGTAGCTGAAGAGACAAGGTGAATCTTACCTATAGAGTGGTGGTGGTCAGAGTAAAGTTTAATTTTAGTTTTGATTTTTGTGCCTGTTTTCATCTACAGACCATTTCCTGAAGACAAGAGACCCAACTACCACATTTGACATGTGAAAATAATGAGTTAGGGGCACCTCCTCCCTCCTTCTCTCTTCCTCCTTCTGCTGTCATCTGCCACTCACAAGCCAAAGTAGTGTATTTAATGAGTGCTATTTTTTGTCATCTTTAAGATCTTAGTTCAGATGTTTTATTGGTGATTCATTGTGACACTATTAGAACAATAAGAGAATAGGTAGAATAGGTCGAATAAGGTATTCTAATAGGTAGAATAAGACTTGACTGCTTTAATGAAGAACTGACATTGTTCTGGTGGTTTAAAGTCCATGGTTTATCTACCTTTCATGTGAAAATTCAGGGAGAATGATTTGAATTGGCGCATCTCTCTGTTCCACATGACTTTTCAGGAGCCAAGGTTCTTCTCATTTCATGTTTTTTTCCATCCTTCAGGGCATTGTTCTTGGGTGCAACGAGTTGCAGCTGGCAGCAGCGTTTTCCCCAGTTCTCAAGCAGCCAGGCTGTGAGGCACACCGCTTCCGCTCCTTGGGGAGGCATTGATCCCTGGCCAGCATTAACACAAAGGGAGCTGGGCCAGCGTACCTGGAACAGTGGCCAGCGAACTTTGCTGTTAAGAGCCGGAGAGTAAATGTTTTACACTTTGTGGGCCAGATTCTGTCAGTGTAGATGGGAAGCAGCCACAGACAACACCAAGGTGGGCCATGGCTCTCAGGTAACACGTGCACAAGGCGGTGGCCAGCCCACATACCCTGGCATGAATACCAGGCGGTGGCCAGCCCACATACCCGTCTCAGACTCGGCTCTAGCCCCGTTATTACGGAAGAAGGGAAACGAGCATCTGTTGCAGCAACAGGTTTTTAAATCCAACTTCATGCTTCTTAGGTTAGTAGAATTTTTGCCAATTCTACGTAAGGAGGCATGCCAGGCTAATATTTGATTTATAATTCATTTTCTAAACAATTAGAGAAAGATATATACAAAAAACAAGCACAAGAGTCATGGTATTTAATACAGTTATACAACACTTCTTTTTCTGTTTCTTAAACTGCACTGAATTTTTTTTTTTGTGGCTACCAGGAGTTGACCTCAGGACCTTGTGCTTGCCGGGCTTATGCCCCTGAGCCATATCACCGGCCTCCTGCACTGAATTTTAAAATTAAGAATATTTTTATTGCCATGAGTCTTTCAAGATTTCCTTACAGTAAATAAGATCATACTGATTTTGGATTTAATTTTAATAATTTTTTTGTCTTGTTGATTAAAACCTCTAATTGCTTCTAGGTTACTCTCTAATAATGCTTTTGTAATATTGCCTTCAAAAAATGGATGAATTTAGTCTTTTAAAATAGAGGTTCCGGGGCTGGTGGGATGGCTCAGCGGCATAAGCGCCTGCCTTGCAAGCGCTAGGGCCCGAGTTCGACTCCCGGATCCCACATACGAAAAAGGGGCCGGTGATATCGCTCAGCGCACGGGCGCCTGCTGGCGCGCGAGGTCCTGAGGTCGACCCCCCGGTACCCACAAAAAAAAAAATAAATAAAAAAAATAAAATAAAATAGAGGTTCCATACACCAAAAGAGACTGGCCATGGTCAGCCGCAGATCTTTGATGCTTTCTATCCAGAAGTGAATGTTCCTCCCCAGTCGGACACAGAGTGCAGCAGAAGCAAAGGTGTGTTTTCCAGTCCTGTGTTCCGGAAACTTCTCTCTTGAACCCAGATCCGCCTTGTACAAAGCAAGCAAGGTGACCCCCACCCATCAACAATCCCAGCTGAGCCCAGCTTTCCTGGCACCACAGGACAAGAGAAGCAGCGTTCAACCAGCTGAACGCTGCCCAGCGACTCAGTCAAAGCCGCATGAAGCACAGTCCTGGGGCAGCTAAGCCCTACTCAAATTTCTGACCCACAAAAATTATGAGATATAATAAAATGGATGTTGTTTTACACTGCTAAGTTTTAGAGCAATTTGTTGTATAGAAATAAATAACCAGAAAAAGAGAATAAAAAGAAAAATCTCCATTTGTCCAACTATTTCTATGTAATTTAAAAAATTTTGATGTGAATGCAAGTTTTTATTGATAGTTTAAAAATTATTAGTAAAATGACCCTTGAAATTTATTTTCATAATGACAGTATGATCTAAAGTTTTGCATAAGAAGAAAAGAAAATTATGTACCCAGGGACAAAAATGTCTTTGAATAAATTTTTAAAATATGAAATTCAACAAAAAGATCCCTGGTTGAATATTTCTATAATTCAGAATGAAAATATACAGAGTTAAACATCAGAGTAAAAAGAGAAAAGATTTCACAAGGTGTTTTGCAGAGTGGGGGCAGGGTGGAGGATTTTGAGGAAGGTCCAAGTGCTTTGCAAGCAGACAGACCTGCGGCCATAATCCATCCAGCGGTTGGATGACCCAGGGCAAGTTACTTATCCCCCCTGAGCTTGGGTTTCCTGAGCTATAAAATGGGGATAAAACTGCCTTCCTCATAGGGTTACTATGAGGATTAAGAGAGATAATGTATACAAAGCACCCGGCAAAACACCTGCCATGTGCTGGGTGCTTAATGAATAGCTGTTTCCTTCCTTTTTCAGCAAGAAAGTGAACAAGGACAAAGCACTGGCACTATGCACACAGAGGTAGCTCTGCTCCAATTTCTTGATATGGGACTATTCTGAATGTAGGCAAATAAAAAAGGAGAGAGAGACTGAAAGACAAAAGTATTTTTATATGGCAGTACTTTAAGAAAAAATCTCATGTCATAATGGAGAACGCCATGTGTTTTAAATTCATGTAACTTTTGTTCTCAATTTTAGAAAGGGGAATGTCAAGTATTAGCTTGGATTTGACAAAATGGTAGAGCATTAATATGTAATGAAATAGTGAAACGTTGCCCCTGTCCTGTAATAGTTTCTATGGAGCAAATTGTTCAAAATAAAAAATAGCAGGGGTTTCAATGCTCATTCATAGCCTCAGCCAAATTGTTGCCACTTACTCTCTTTGGATAACTGTCTCAGCGATTACCTCGTTATCAAAAGTACCGTTATATATGGTGGTAACTTGGAGTCATAGACACAGCGTCAACTTTTATCTTTGAATTTCCAATTTTGTTTATACTAAAGCAGTAACAAAGCAGCAAGAAAATGTGAGGAGCTTTTGTTAATGATGTCTCAGCATCTGGGCTAAGATGTCTCTTCCAGTTTTCCTGAACGATTATGATTGAATCAAATAGAATTATTTTCAGTAAGCACAATCCATTAAACTCATGCATTTTTAAGTATGCTTTGTTTTTCATTTATTTCTATTTCACTTCAATTCAAAAAAGATTTAAAGGATGCATAAAAGAGATAAGTACATAAAGTTAGGATTATGAGAAAAGGAGAGCAATTGAGTTAAAGAATATAAAACGCAGAGAGGAATGCAAGGATCCCAGGAATGGACAGTTTTCTGCATCTTCAGGGGATTGGTTCCACGATCACCACAGATACAAAAATCCATAGGTGTCCAAATCTTTTATATAAAACAGTGCAGTGCATCTTTCGGTGAACTTGAAATCATCTCTAGATTAATTATAATACCTAATACGTACAATGTAAGTGTTGCGCAAGTAGTTGTCGTGCTGTACTGTGTAGACAGTAATGACAAGGAAAAGGCACATGTTCACTACGGATGTAATTTTCAGTCTGTGCTCGAGGGAGGTGGCACCCACAGATCTGAAGGCTGACTGTGCGCAGATAGGTTCGCATTCTGCAGTGCTGACCCAGCGTTGATGTTCCACTGGAGAGTAGTCAGGGGGAAAGCTAAGTCAGTGCCTGGCTTCTCCGGAGAGGCACAGCCACTGCAAACACAAAGATGGGACCTTAGATGGAGACCCTTTCTAGGATCATTGTGATGAGGGCTGTATGCAGCGTGACACTGTTTAATAAGATTCTTACAGATTTTCATAAAAAGAATCTCACAGTTCTAAAAAAACAGCACTCATAGGATCTGTCCTGGTGTGGGGGTCAGAAAACATTTGTAATACACACACACTCAGCGATTTCCCAGGGCCGCAAGATGCCATGCAGCAGACAAGGAAGCGGTCAGCTTGGCGGGTTGGGCAGCCAACACATTACCACTACCTTCAAGGGAAAAGTGCTTGTGCCTCTGCTCTTCCACACCTGCTTATCAGGCCTCCACATGGTCTCTTACCTGATGCAACCCCCTCTGTCCAAGCTTAGTCTCAATTCCTCACTTATGTGCAGTTTCTTGTGACCACTCCCCCCCAGGTGGAAGCCACAGCTGTTCCCAGCACAGCCCAGGTGCCACTCAAGAGCGGGCAACTCCTCTCCTCTTCCCTCACATGACTGTGAACTCCCTAGAAGCAGGACTGTGCCTTTCTTATTTCTTACTCAAATCCCTCTTTCCCACAACATATTTTCAAGCTTCTAGAACAGTATGTGGCCCACAGTAGGTGTGGGTTGTCATTCTCTTCTGGGATGTGCTCTGTGTGTTCAGCAAAGTGTTGGATAAGGACAGCACAGAGGAGCGACCTGCTCTGCACATGTAACCCCGGGGAAAGCCCGTTCCCTGGGCATCTGGTGTGGCTTATGCTCACAGTCTAGTGTGGGCCATCCTTGCTTTTTGTGAAAGGAGGTGCCATGACATCCTATTCCATGTCCCTCCAACTCCAGTGATTTCATTCAGCATCACAGGCTTCCTAGTTTCAGCATTTTTAATAATTTCTGGCTTGGTCAGCACACTGTGTTGAGGTGATAACAGAAAGCAAGAGCAATGGGAGCTTTGTTAATCAACTCCCCTCTTAACTGGCAGGTGTATGGAGGCTGCTCACGCAGGGAGCCTCAGACGTAGCGGATGGTTCCTTTCAGTAGAGGGAAATGTTGGGCTTTAGTCTTGTCTGTTGAAAGGAGATGAAAAGCAGCCTAAAACACGCCTGTGGAAAGGGAACAGGGTGACAGAATAGCGAAGTTACAAAACGAAGATGTCAATGAGGAGCACCCCGACTATTTGCTAAGCAGTTTCTAAGCAACTTTTAATGGAAGGTCAGACATAAGCAAGATAAAGGGAGGAAGAAACAACATCATTTCACACAATAAAGTGACTGAATGCTGCCGGTTAAAGGGGAAAATAGACTGGGCAGTCTTGGCACTTACTGGTATGTGTATGTGTGTGTGTGTGTGTGTGTGTGTGTGTGTGTGTGTGTGGTGAACACAGATGAAAATTGTTCATAAAAGAGCCTATCAAAATTAAGCAAACGTAATAATCCTGACAATGGGAATGAATATACTATGAGTAAAAGGGCTTTTTGTAGGACACACTGGGATTTGCTGGTAAGTTTTCATGTCTGTTTCCCTCATTCCAATTCATAGGCATTTCATTCACTTACTATGTAAACATCCCTGGGCTCCTTCTCGGGTCAGACACTGCTGGATCCATGGAGAGAGGGGCCCAGGCCCGGGCCTGAGGCTCCATGATCGCAGGCTATGTGGGGAGTGTTGCTTGTCTTCGGAGTCCCTGCCAGTGCCAGGGAAGGCTTCCCAGGGAAGGCCCATCAGGCACATCTTGAAGTGGCCTTTTCAGCTCTCTTGTTTCCTTTACTCAGACAACTTTGGATGTTTTTTCTTTTCTTTTCTTTTCTTTTTGTGGGTACCGGGGGTCGACCTCAGGACCTCGCGCACCAGCAGGTGCCTGTGCCGCTGAGCGATATCACCAGCCGTTTTTTCGTATGTGGGTACCGGGAGTCGAACTCGGGCCCTCGCGCTTGCCAGGCAGGTGCTTATGCCACTGAGCCATCTCACTGGCCCTGGATGTTTTTTCTTTCATTGAAAAAACAGAAAATTTCCTTTTCCTTCAGTTTATCTACACAGGGGATCATTATGTGAGTCCTCGTGAATACTTCATTACTGAAATTTGCATGAAGTTGTTAATGATGTCCCAACTTTCAAATTTAATGCCTTTTTGGAAAACCTTTATTTAATCTGGACTCTGAATTCTTTGATAGGGTGCAGCATTACATTAAAGTGCTAGATTTTCCAAGTTATTCTCCTACCGCCACACCTTATCTTTATTTTTTCCTTTGAAGTATTTCCTCTTATCTCCAGATTGGTCCTTCCCCCATTGACTTACTATTTTTTCAGGCTTTGAACTCACACCTTAATGCTTGTACCTCTCAGGACTTCAGCTCCACATTCTAGGAGTCAGGAGAGTTCCATGGGATATTTCCTCGATTCTTTTAATCAGGCTTTCTGAAGCAGCAGCGGTGTAAGATTTATAAGGCACGCATAGTCCCCCAAGTGATGCACAAGCCCCAGAGAGCTTGAGGGACCTCATTGTTCCTGCAGGAGAAATGGTAGGGGGACTGGCCCAATGGGGTGTGTGGAAGGCATGTAGTGCAGAGCCACCAAGGCAGTGTGTGTTTGCTTCCCAGCTAGACTCTTGGGCGTTGTGGGGAGGACCCTAAGTGTCCCTACTCATTTTCACTACAATCACTGGCAATGGAATGAATAGAGGACTGTGACCCTGGTGACTTCAGGTTCCTGAGCAGGAAGCTGAAATACATGAAAATACAAGTAATATTGTCATTTTCAGCTTGAGGCATGTTCCTAGTGAATTCTTAGATTTATCCTAGAAGAGATTTAAGCCTTAAAAAGGAATTGTTTTGGTTTATTTTAGAAGGTTGAAATGTGTTTCATAAAGGTCATGACAAACTTACCAGCCTAGTCCTAAAATTTGAGGTCGTAGAAGAATCCTCAGATACAGTCAGATATTATAAAAGATAATATGGTACATGTTTCAAGGAAAGATAAATAACAGTGCATAACATTACTCCAGAGAAAATGTAAAGGTCATCCATCATATTTATGTCCCTAACAAATATACAGTAATACCTTGGTTCACCAATGCTTCTCAAGAACAATTCGGTTTGCAAACAGATGTGATCAGCAAAATATTGTTTCCATTTGTGAACTCCACATCGGGTGGAACATGAGTGCAGCAATCTTCCCCAGAATTGTGGAATGAATCAAGGTGGTAAACCAAGGTACCACTGTATCTTAATTCATGGAGCACAAATACGAAGTATAAACTGGAGACATTTTTAGGCTAGGGTTTCCAAGGTGGTGAAAGAGAGAAAGAAAGAAAAGAGAGAGAGAGAGAGAGGGAGGGAGGGAGAGGGGGATGTGAGGGAAGAAGAAAGGAAGGAAGGAAGGAAGGAAGGAAGGAAGGAAGGAAGGAAGGAAGGAGGAGAGAGAGAGATCATAGTACTACAAAATGTTTGCAAGCTTTTATATGAAAACCTGTAGAAAGCCCCTAACAGACTCAAGACCGTTTGACATCATTAAGCAATAATATGTCCTTTTCATGGGAAGAAAGTGCCGTCCAAATAACTCCTTTGAAGGATACGTCCAGTACTGCACCAAAGCAAAAAAGTCATTATTTGAAAATTTCAAGATGAAAACTGCTGTGTTTAGGAATTATGCTGGCTTAATTTCCATGCATTACAACTGAATAGAGTAGATTTTTTCTGTCTTAATATTAATTTAGGCTGATACCTAGAGCCCATGATACCTGCCCCAAAGGGGAGGTGACAACCACTCTCCTTCGGAAGGACTGACTCCAGGTCTCCCTGGAGAGCTTGGCTGTGGGTGTACAGGCTTCCTTCACTGGAAGAGCCTGATCCCAGAGTGGGAGGCCTGGGGCTGATCAGAAAACTGAAGAATTCCACTTTAACCAGAGAAGCAACAATGAAGTGCTTGAATGTGATTTTAATTGTGTTTCATAGGGAATAAAGTGATGATAAAATCCTTTTACTTGCTTTTTGCCTTCGATGTCCTGAAATTTCTATTTTGTTGCAAGGAACAGAACGAACTCTAGTTCTAAATTTTAAGAATTTTATCTTTAAGGAATAACATACAACCAGTAGCTACTGAGGTGGGACCTGCTTCTTGGTAGGCGTCTCAAAATTCTTAATTTGAGAAGTGAAATGAGGATTTTGTTTTAGGGAAAATATTTCCCCAATAGAGAACAGCAGTAACAAACGTGATCGGCAAGTGCGTCACGAGCACAGAGAGCTCTAGAGCAACTGCGTCGAGGGAGGCACCGCCTACGGGTCCGCTCACCCGAGAACCTGCTAGCAACGGGGGTTGAGTCCACTTCAGACTCCTGAGTCAGGAATGCATGTGCACACAGGGGAGAAAGAAATGTGTCTTTTAAATGGCCTTTTATGTGATTCTTAGGCCTGCTGGTTTAACTGTTCTATGTATAACCTAATACCCAAAGGTGAAGAGTTTACCAAACAAATTGTTGGATGTTAAAGCAATGAATATCATGTTGTCATTAAAATGGCAATTTATAGATGAAATAACATAAATTTTAAAAAGAAATTCAGGATTACATATAAATTATGAGGTAATTAAAATTATGTATTACAGGAAATGGGAATGTCAACTTTATAAAATTGAGGGTTTGAGGATGGCCCTAGATGTGTGATCATGTTGAATTGTCAATATTTAGTAGGAGTTTATCTTTCATTGTTGAAAGTAAATACACACGAAGTAAATATACATGAAGAATAAAATGCCTACCACTAGACATAACATTTATTATTTAAAATATATAAAAATAACAATTATTTGTTAAAATATGTGAAGTGAACATTATGAGATAAACACTATTTTATCAAACTGAAAAGGTGAGTTGCTTCAGAGGTACATCTCTTGTTTGTAAGTAAAAGACATACACTGGAGAGACGCAGAGGCTTCCTTGCCAATGTGTCTGCTTTCTTTATGCTGTTCATAAAACAGTTCACCCTACCCAAGCTGGAGACCGGCTCCCCCAGGGGACCATAACCAAAACATTCCAGTAAAAATGCTACATAACATTCAGACCTTACTACCTGCTCACCCCTTTTCCCTTTTGTCCAACCTCTGACTTGCAAAGGAGGAAAACATCTATATATTCTGATTTCATGGAAATAAATGCTAGGACAGAAACAAATGTCTAATATCGGCAGATAAGAATGATACCAGATGTTAAAAATAATGCTTGAGGATTGGATTATATGAGAATTTCACTTAAACAAGGCCCTTTCACCTCAAACTCATCATTTAGATTCTAAACATAGACAATGACAAATATTCTGTAAACCCCTGACCTCTAAGATTGTTCCAGTTCTGAACACTTGGTAATTCTATGAGTCTACTGTCGATTCATGACTAGGAATATTGTCCAGCTTAATGTACTCTGTGGAAAAGGATATATTTTGGAAGATGTTACAATAGTCCAAGAGTGAGGTCATGGTCTCTAGATCAGGGAAATGCAAGTCTGACTAGGTACAACTGAATGTTGGCAGAGACCGTGTAAGGGTTCCTCATGTGTCCACACATACACCTTAGCTCTCCATGGAAGAATATTCAAAGAAATACACTTTCATAAGCAAAACAGATGAGCAATCCATCTTCACTAAAATATAACCTCATCAGATTCAAACTATAGTCTCAGTAGTTGTAGAGCGCTTGAGGTGTTCCTGTCTCCTGTGGTATCTAGGAGCCACTCAACACAATCTGCCGGGATGGAAAAGAACATGTCATTATGTTAACACCTCAAAATAAGAAAGAAATATGCTTTACTAATACTTAACAATGAAAATGACACAACTCCCACCCTGTCCATGTTACAGGAAGTCTGCAGGGCATCCTGGGGGATGGCTGAGGTCCTGTCAATGGAAGGACTGATCCCCGAGACCCGTTCATGTAATATCCACCTGAAGGTGGTTTCGCTTTGGTCCAGGCAAGTGGAGTTAGGGACCATAGTACTGAGAAGTCACTAAATAAAATGAAGGAATACTTAAAGACGTCTCTAACCCTCAATAAAAGAGCAGCAAGATGAAGCCAGGATGATACAGATAAAGTGAGGGAAGTGGCAAGTGGCAGAGCTGATCCATCTGCTCACTTCTGATAGATTCTGACCACCAAGAGAGCAGAGAGTGACATGAAAAGCAAACGATGCAGAGGAAGACCTGTGACCAAACATTATATCCCGGTTTTTCAAAATCAGCAAAACATATTTAATCAGATTGCACTTAGTAAGAGAGGAAAAACTTTTCCAACCTACCAAGTAAAATGAAATAGTTTAAAATATTATATATTTCATTTAGTTTGCTATTTAAGATAAAATTTAAAGTGAGTAAAATTCATGTCATGCAATCTATAGTCAACAAGTTTAAATGCATGTATTTAGTCATGTAATAAAGACCTAGTGTTAGGATAATCCCACCAACTCCAAAGTTTAATTTGCCATTTTGCATTTTCCCTCTCATCCCCAAATCTGAGTGCCTGGAAATAACTGATCTTTTCATGTAAATGGAATCATTCAATGAGCTTTGGGGGGACTTCTTTCACTTAAATGTTTTAAATAAATGCTTTAAATTTATCTTTAGATAATTGTAGATTTTTTATCTTTAGATAATTGTAGATGCACGTACAGGAAATAATAGAGTGAAACCATGTATCCTTTCCCAAGTTTCCTCCAAGGATTACACTGTGCAAAACTACTTCACGGCATTAGAGCCAGGAAGTTGGCATTGATTCAGTCAAGATACAGAACAGCTTCATTACCACAAGGGTTCCCCCCACCTTTTTTTGAGACAGGGTCTCTGTAGTTCAGGCTGGACTTGACCTCACTATGTAGCTCAGGCTGGCCTCGAACTCACGCCAGTCCTCCTGTTTCAGTCTCCAAGCGCTGGGATTACAAATGTACAACAACACACCTGGCTGCAAGGGTCCTCCTTCTGGCCTTTCTCAGCCACGCTTCCGTGAGTCTTCGATCCCTCCTTAACTCTTGGCAGCCAATAAACTGTTCTCCATTTCTGTAATGTTGTCATTGTGAGAGTATTATGTAAATATAAGAATACACTGTGTATCCCTTGAGAATTGGCTTTTTCCATTGTGCATAATTCTGTGGAAATTTATCTAGGCTTTTGTGTCTCAGTAATTCATTTCTTTCTACTATATTACATGACATGGATGCCCCTGATTTCTTTAACCATTATTTATCCTCTGAAGAATATCAAGGTAGCTTCCGATCTTGAGCCATAAATTGTCTACAGGTTTTTCTGTGAACATAGGTTTGCACTTCCTTGAGAGAAATGCCTAGGAGTGTGATTACTGGATCAGAGTACAGTAGTTGTATATTTAGTTTTTAAAGAAACCATCAAACTGTTCATTGGGGTGATTGTGCCATTTCACCTTTCTAGCAGCGATGTACATATAATGAGTTTCTCAGCATTCTTGCTGGCATTTGCACTGTCACTATTTTTAAGCTTTAGTCATGCTAATAGGTAAAAAGTGATATCTCATTCTGGCTTTTGTTTGCTTTCCCCAGTGACCAATGGTGTTGAACATGTTCTCATGAGCTTATTTGTCTTGTGTATCTCCTCTTTTGTGAAATGCCTCTTTATGTCTTTTCCTTATTTTCTAATCTGGCTGATTTTAAAAAACATTTAAATTGGGCCGGTGAGATGGCTCAGTGGCGTAAGCGCCTGCCTGGCAAGCGCGAGGGCCCGAGTTCGACTCCCGGATCCCACATACGGAAAAGGGGCCGGTGATATTGCTCAGCGGCACGGGCACCTGCCTGGCAAGCGCGAGGGCCCGAGTTCGACTCCCGGATCCCACATACGAAAAAGGGGCCGGTGATATCGCTCAGCGGCACGGGTGCCTGTTGGCGCGCGAGGTCCTGAGGTCGACCCCCCGGTACCCACACAAAAAAAAAAACATTTAAATTGTTTTGATTTTTAAAATTTTTAATTAACACATTGTATTTATACATATTTATTGGGGTACAGTGTGATAATCCAATACAGGCATACCAATCAGGCTAATCGTATTTCCATTTATCATTTCTTTGTGTTGGAAGCCTATGGACTTCTCTCTTCTAGTTTTTTTCCAAAACATATAATAAGTTGTAAACTGCAGCGAGCCTACTGCACTACAAACACTGGAACTTACTCTCCCTGTCTAGCAGGACTTGGTTCCTGCTACCTGACCTGCTTCTCTCTCCTCTCTTTGCCCTTCCTGTCCTCCAGTGACTTCTACTCCACTCTCGACCTCTATGAGGTCAATGTTTTTAGCTTTCACATATGAGCAAGAACATGTAAAACTACTGAATTTAAAAAATTTTAAAATGTATTCCAGATAGTAATCCTTTGTCAGATTCGTGATTTGAAACTATTTTTTCCCACTCTTCAGACAGTTACTTTTTTACATCTTTGTAATAGACTCTTTCTCAGGGTAAAAGTTTTACAATGGATGAAATCCAATTTATGAAATTTTCACTTTTGTGAACTTTCTAAGTACCTACCAAAGTGTCCTCTAATGTAGTACATTCTCATCAGCAGTTCATGCAAGTTCTGGTTGTTCTGTAATGATGTTTGGCATTATTTTATCATTCCTTGGTATTATTAAACTTTCCAATTTTAGCCATTTTGATAGGTGTATTGTGCTACTTGATTATAGTTTGATTGAATTTTCCTACTAACTAGTGTTATGGAATAGTTTTTCCTTGTACTTACATGAATATTTATATCTCTTCATTAGTACCGTGTTTTTTGGCCTTTTTCTGAATTTGGATATTTATCTTGTTTTGTTTCATGAGTTCATTATATATTCTAGATGTGGTTACATTTACCTAATATACATTTTGCAAAATATTTTATCTCAGCCTATTATTTCATTTTTCCTTTTCTATTTGTACGAATATTACATACAGCATATATCAATAGTATAACGTAATGTGAACAGGCCAGGAAGTTCCTGAGTCCACTGTAGCTACCCCAGCCCATTATCCCGTCTGCTTTTGGGGCTTTTTTATTCCTCCAGTTGTTGCAGCTGATAGATACCAAACACCTTTCCTACTACCTACTTCTCTAGTTTTTTATTTCCCTTGGTGGTAGTGGATTGGGTACCCTGAAAGTAATGCGAATTTATATGGAGGTTGGGGTACTACTAATCTTATTACATCCAAGTAAGTATTCCAAACAAAATATACACATTTTAAAACAGTTTAATCGTTTATATTAAATGACTCTAGACATTTGAATGCAGAAAATTTGTGTTAGTAGAAAGTCCGGTATCTCCATCTACGTCTTTATTTATTCCCAAGCTACTTGGCACCCCAAGGAAGCCGCCACAGCAGCCAAGCATGTGGAGTGACCCTAGACTTCCCTGTTCTCACGAGAGATGAGTGCTTGCACCCGGCCAAGCACGCCTCCTATATGTTTCTGCATCATTTCTCTCCTCTGTCCTCTACCACTGTCTCCTTACAGGTTCCTTATTCTTGATTCAGCAGTTCTCACACTAGTCTGATTGGAATCACCTCAAGAGTTTGTTGAAGCAGGGTTTAGTTTCCACCCCAGAGTCTCGGGTTCAGTAGGTCTAGCTTGGGGGTAGTGAGTTTATGTTTCTGTTAAATTTGTAAGTGATACTGAGGTTGCTTGTTCCAGAACCATGTGCTGAGACCCACTGGCCTAGACTTTCACAAAAGATTTTCATAACTCTCCAGCATCACTGTCCACTTACTTAACATATGAAATCCAAGCTCCTTTCCAATATCTAAACCATCCCTCATTTAAGTAAAATGATAGTGGAGCGGGAACTGTGCTCAGTAATATTAAGTGTCCAGAGATTAACAGATACATTACTCTCGTTGTCTTAACATGTGTACAGTCTGCTCCATACACCTTGAGATTATAGATGGCCGAAGGACTGGCTTCATTGTCTGTGACCTAACAGTGGATGGAGCTCTGCATTCAGGCTGGCCCAGGCCTGAGGAATGCTCCGTGAGGCCAGCCTGAAATCTGCACGGCTTTGAACAAGTGTATTCTCATCTTGCGCTCGGCCTCACAGTGATGGTCCAGTCCTTTCTGGATGAAGGCCAGGCCTAAGAAAAGTCACTTCTTCAGCTTTCACTGCCCTCACACAGACTCTGGTCTGGGCTTTCATTTTACTGCCTCATCCAAACTTTCCCGGATGTCTGAGCTTTGCCAAGCTTAGCTGGCCTGGCTTTGTCAAGAACAGTGTTCTTCACTAAGTAGTGATGGTGGTAAAAATTCTGGTGGGGCTCTGCACGTGAAAGCAGAGATTGTTCACAGCCTCTGAAAGAGTGGTAGGACATTTTCAACTTTGCAGAAAGTCAGGAATCCTGTGACACTTACATTTTCCTACTGAGAACTAGACAGAATGTCTTTCACCACACAGCGCTGGAACCAGAAAGTCACCTTCTACTTAGAAGTGGGAGAATTCCTAAATGCCAGTCGCTTGTGGCACCCATGCCTATCCATGACCAGGTTTCAAGGGGGAATGTTAGGGCCAAAGACCTCCCATCAAACGACCCCATGCTTGGGCACCGTCTTTCTAGCCCTGAAGCATCAGTCATTTGCTTTGAACTCATGAAGCCATAAACACTGGACCATCATCAGAATTGGGGGTGTGCTTTTTGCAAAGTCATGCCTAGGTCTTTGTGAGCCGAGCCCTGCCAATACCTGTTGAGGCCAGAGAGGAAGGGGAGGAGAAGGGGCTGCCCCAAGCGGAAGAATCTTGTATTTCCCTGGCTTTGGGCTTCAGAGGTTTTGCTTTATAAAAGAAATAGTGGCAAATTACTTTCTGTCAAGGGTGCGGATGGCTGTGTGTGTGCTCACTTGTGGCGGGGCTGGACGGATATGCTTAAGTGAATATTAAAGCCCAACTGTGTGATTTAACATTTGAAAACTTCACATTCCTTTTATGACTTGAAGGCGTAGAAAGAGCTTATTATCATTTTCAGGCCAGATGTTTTACTTAACTGATCCAATCTGATCCTTGCACCTGTCTGGGACCAGCAGTTGCAGGATTAATGTAAGAGGCTGAATTTAAAAATCTGGACAACTGCTGGTGAAGCGGTGCATGGTGTGAAAATGAACAGCCTTTCAGCATAAAGGATTTACTGTTTATGACATCAGCCAATGCACATCCCTGGCCAGTGAGTAGCCCTGCTGCCCCATCGTGTGCATGCTTGGATCATTACCAGATGACAACCACTGGACGAGGAGAAAGTGGGAAACAGGAGTAGGGATTGGGGCTGGTGCTGGAGGAAACAGATATATCATACCATCCATCTGTGAGACAGCCCTGGAGTTGCACGGAATTATACATTGTTTCTGGTTGATTATGACAATTACAGGAGGAAGAAAACAGGCCCCCCATAAAGATTTTTTAACCCTGTATCCCTGCTGGTCATTCCCTCCTAAAGGATAATTTACTTGTAATATGGAAACCAAGCAGACTTGTTTATTCAAAACTAGATGTGACTGGGAAATTCTGAGTGATCTCAGTAAGTAAAGAAAGTTTTATTATACACACACACACACACACACACACACACACACACACATTTGCTTCACTCGGCAGACTAAAATATAAAATATAAAGCTGGGGCCGGTGAGATGGCTCAGCGGCGTAAGCGCCTGCCTGGCAAGCGTGAGGGCCCGAGTTTGACTCCCAGAACCCACATACGAAAAAGGGGCCGGTGATATCGCTCAGCAGCACAGGCGCCTGCTGGCGCATGAGGTCCTGAGTTCAACCCCCGGTACCCACACACACACAAAAAAAATATATATAAAGCTATCCCTTATGGATATTCCAGAGTGCTGCCGTTTTTCCATTAATCCATGTTTGCATTACATAATGATTACATTTTTTTATGTGGAGGTGGTGTAAGTACATTATACATCTTAATACTTTTATGCCTCGTGTTCCATTTTTGGAACATAATAAAACATTTTCTCTTCAAATTCTTGTTCCTTGCATTTTTCTAGGTAATATATGAATTTCACACAAAAATTCAGAAAATTGCAGCCTTTGGCATAAACAGTTTAATTCCATGAGGGAAAGGGAGTGCATTGTTATTTTTTGGCTTTTTGTTACATATACACACAAACACACACGGTTTAAAATAATAAAATGATTAATGCCTTAAGAAAAAATCAATAATGTGGACTTACATTTTCATTACCTTTAAAAGAGCTTTTCTTCTTAGTCTAGCAACTGGGGTTTATGCCCTGACTCTGCTCCACCACCTGCATGCCAGTCGGGGCGGGCACACCAGCCTCTTTGAGCTGTGATTTCTTGATCCCAGTGTATGTACAAAGCTCATGGAAGCTAATTCTTATGGTTTGGATCAAACATGTCCCCCGAAGGCTCATTTGTTCAGAGGTGGGGCTTTCAGGAGGTGATTGGATCATGGGGCTCTACCTTCATCTGTGAACTCATCCACTGACGAGATCAGAGTTTGGGTGGAAAGGCCTAATTGAAAGGAGGCGCTCGTGTGGCATGAGCCGGGGATCTCTTGCCCTTGGGCCCTTCCTCTCTGGCTCTTTCTCTCTCTGCTTCCTGGCTGCCAGGAGGCAGGCACATTTCCTCCACCACACCCTTCCGCTCTGATGCTTCTGCCTTGGACTAAACACATTTGTTAATATTGTAAAGATAATATATGCAAAGTTTTAAAAAGTGTACAAACTAATACACCCAAATCTCTCTACCCAAACTATTTTTAACATTGTGCCATTATGGTATATTTCTTTCCTCTTAATTCGTTTCAGTTCATTTGGTTGTTCATAGAATATTCATTGAATGTCTATCCTGTTCTAAGTACATGGCACTGCTCTAAGTACATGGAAACATAGAGACAAGAAAATAAAATAACTGCTTTCACAAAGATTACAGTGTGATGGGGAAAAGCAATAAGAAGCTTAAATTAGCAAAATATATAGTATGTTAGATTGCACATAGGTAAAATAAAGCAGAAAATACAGGCAGTGAGAGTTGCAATTTTAGGTAGACACCTGGGAGGAAGTGACTGGGGGAAGGTTATTGAGAAAATCACACACACACACACACACACACACACACACACACACACACCCACCCTAGCAACAGAATTTAATTGATACTATGTGCACTAGTTTCCTAGAGCTGCTATAAAAAAGGACCACAAACGGAGTGGCTTAAACAACAGAAATCTATGGTCTCAGGGTTCTGGAGGCTAGAAGTCCAAGATCAAGTGTCCACTGTTTTGGTTCCTTCTTGGGGTTCCATTGCTGGAACAAACTACTTGACATATATAACTTCAAAAAGAAAAATGTTATTTTGGCTTATAGTTTCAGAGGTTTCAGGCCTTGTGTAGGTGACTCCAAAGCAGAAACATCATGGAGGAAGGGCGTGGTAGAGGAAAGCTGCTCAGCTTATGGCAGCCAGGAAGTAGAGAGAGCCAGGATGAGTCAGAAGCGGGGCTGGAATAGCCCCTGTGAGCAGCCTCCTCCAATGGGGCCCTTCCTCCTAACACCCAGCTATGGAGTCTCCAGTGGGTCAATCCATCGGTGAGGTCAATGCCCCCATAACACAGTACCTCTGTAGGCCTCACCTCTGAACACTGATGCATGGAGGATCAAACCCTCAGTGTGCTGGTCTTGGGAGCACCTCATATCTGAACCGTAACAGGGGTCTGGGAGGATATTCCGGGGCTTTGGTGGCAGTGTTTGTATCCCTCGGGTTGGTCGGACACCACCTGAGTACTCTCACCCTCATGGAGTTTTCTCTGTATGCATGTGTGTCTCCAGATTCTCCTCTTTATAAATAACCAGTCACACTGGATTAATGGCACACCTGACTCCTGTATGACCTCATCTGAACTATTCCTCCGAAACAACTCTATTTCCAAAGAAGGTCACAATCTGAGGTCCTGAGGGATAGGGCATAAATATGAATTTTGGAGGACACGATTAATTCATAACTCTATAAATGTATTTTATGTCAGGCTTTTAACATCTATTTTATATCACAAAATTTGCCAACATTAATAAATATTTCTCGAAAAGATGGCTTTAATGTTGGCATAAATTTCAATACCCCAGTTTTGTCATAGTGATTCAATGTTTTATCCTATATTGTTCGACAGGAGTTTGTTTACAGGTTTTTTAAGTTTCCTTGAAATTCTTTCTATTCAGTGAGTCACACAGTGTCAAGGGTTGTTATCCCTGAATTGTGAATTGTGAACAGGGTAAATTTTTATGTTCATTTTTGTTGTTTGATCATACTGTAAATTATGTGATCATACTGTGATCACATACTTTACAATAAGAAAGAAGTCCATTAAATTTACCTTTAAAAAACTGAGGTTTTTTAATCTTAACTAGATTAATTGTCAGCTTGATTGGCTTGGGAGCCACCGAAGGGATTAGGAAAGCACACTTCTGGGGTGTCTGGTGGGTCGCGGAGGTGTGACACTGCGGTCTGTGTCTGGCTCCTCGGCCCTTCTTCTCCGTCGCTGCTTCCCTGCTCCGCTTCCCGGCCACCGAGGGCTGAGCATCTGTGCTCCTCCGGGCCCCTTGCCACAAGGCTTCTGCTTCGGGGCCAGCGGAACAAGGACAGAACCTTCGGAAACCCGGAGCTAACAGACTTCGTTAAGCATCAGTGTCAGGCATTTCATCCCAGCAACAGGAAAGATGACTAATATGCCGGCTCTAATTTCAATTATGCTTGTTCGTGAACAGTAGATTTCCTGTGCCTTATCATTTTATAATTTCATAGAGCCTGTTAACTTTAAGTTATTGTAGTTACTAGAGTTATATGAGAGAACATGACTTTATCTTTGTACAATCTAGGGATTAGAGAAAATATAAATTACAGTTGTTTAATCATATTTAGATTTTTTCTTTTGGTGACGTCCTTTTGTTTTTGTTTTTAATTGTAGGTTGAAGATTTAAAGAAAACGAAGTCTAAACTCACTTTGACAGTTTTATTCATGCTTCAGTAAATGAATTCTGTGTTTAGAAAAGGAATCCCTTCAGCAACATCTGTCCTTTGAGTTAGCCGCATTCTGGTTGCTGGTGTCAGAAGGGACTTTGGTAGACAAAACCCAGAATTACCTGGTTAGGCTTGTCACATAACTCATCCTGCTTTGCCTAGAGACTCTCAAAAAAAATTTTTATTTGTGTTACCATAGTCTAATTCAAGTCGACAAGAAGGTTGACTTTCCGAAGCAGCAGAGAGAGGATTAAGATGCCAGGTTAGTAGCAGACGCCTAAGGCCCCTGTGTGCCCAGCGCAGAACAAAGGAGAGGCACCAAGTCACCAAGCACCATCGCTTTGCTCGGTGAAGGGCATTCTCTGTACAGCTTCTGTTTTTCAATTAAAATGCGTCCCTTCATGGTGGCAACTTCTTTGGCCAAATAAATAACCCCAAAAGGCAAATATCCACGGAACCTATGAAGAAAATTCTGCTGTTATTTCCAAAAAGAAAAAGCTCAACATTTATTTTTTTGTCTCTTACTTTTATTTTATTAACAAGGACTTTAAGCACAGTGTCCTGTCCCTGCTATATGTTATTCTGAAGAGATAAATATGCTGGCATCTTTTATCACTTACAGCTGGTGCCAGTAAGCGTTCGTGAATGGCTTTTCAGCCACACCAGTCTCTGCTGAGGTGGATTCTGCCGCTGCGATCTGGAAACAACCACAGATCACAGACAGATGAACGCAGATGGATGTTTTCCAACATAACTTCATTCACGAAAGTATTCAAGAGTAAAGAAAGTCTGAAACTCCAAAGCCCAGCCTGCTTTTCACGCTTACTTTTCACAGTTCCCCGGCGTGAATCTCTTGCTTCAGACTCATTGCTGTCCGTGCTGACCCTGAGCCAATGATGCACCTCGCGCACCCCTCTCCTAGGATCTCTTCTCTCCTTAAAACGTTTCTTCCTTTCTCTAATTTTTTTTTTTTGTGGGTACCGGGGGTTGAACTCAGGACCTCGTGCACCAGCAGGCGCCCTTGCCGTTGAGCAATATCACCAGCCCTTTTTTCATATGTGGGTTCTGGGAGTTGAACTCAGGACCTCGCACTTGCCAGGCAGGTGCTTACACCGCTGAGCTGTCTCACCAGCCCGTTTCTTCTTCTCTTAACACTTCAGACCACACTTTTGTGTTTACATGCGGGAAACTTCAGGGATGCAGAGAACGCGGTCCGCAGTCTAGGGAGGGGGTGGCTGCGCAGTGTCCCCTCCTCAGTCTAGTTTCTGACCTTGACGCCTCACTTTTCGCTCCCTCCTCCCTTCCTTCCATGGGACCAAGAGGAAATTCCTGCTGAATTCCAGTACCTTCCCAGAAGTGTATAGAGTTACACAGTGGCTTGGGCAATGCGAGCAGAGTGCATTGGCAGTGGTTTGAGGACTCTGGATTCTCTCCTATCCTTGGTCTGCCTGAATCAGTTTTTAGGTCAGCACCCAAACTTACTTGAGTCTCGACTACCTACCCATGTTACCGTCCTTTGCCGTTGGTTCCTGTGAACCAGACATTTCAATATCGTGAGATAAAGTGTAAGAGCTAACAGTTTCAAGTTCCCTTGTTAGCTGGATGTAGTACTATGAATTTCACTTGGATAATCTCATGTAATGATTACCGCAACCCTCTGAAGTAGGCACTGGTTATTTCACAAGTAAGAAATTTAGTTATAGAGGAATTAGGTGACTCTCTCAAGATCATACAGCAATAATTAGTTAAACTGGGATTTGAATTGGGTCACATCATCCCAGGTTCTGAATTATTAAAATATTTTATTAATGAACACAGAAGTTTATCTGGCCCAGTAATTTTTATCTTTAGGACCCCTTTCTTCAAATGAAAGCTTGGGCAAAACTCCAATATAAAAATCAAATAAACATAGAAATACTTTCTTTTGAAATATGTGCGGTGGGGTACATGGGAAGTACAGTTAAGAACTGGGGTTAATTAAATCTTCCTCTCTCCCAATTCCCCCCTGTTATAGTTAGAATTATGTCCCCTCCTCCAGGGAAAAACTTTTATATTCTGCAGTGCTTGGTAATTAAACCCAGAGCCTCCCATGCTTGGCAAGAGCTCTACCATCCCAACACCCCTCCCACCCTGCTTTAGGATTTTTTGATTTGGAGGAGTGGAGACCCCATGATACTGACATTGGCCCCATCAGCCTAGCTCTTACAAAAGGCCTTCGGATCCTGGAGGATGGCTATCACAGATTTGTCCAGTTTGTAGTTCCAATCGTGTCTGCTATGCAGATGTATCTTCGATAAAGCAAATTAATGCAACCTCAGAACATGAAATGTGCCCACTCATCTGCCAAAAGTGGTCATTTCTAAACTTACAGAAAGCACAACAGTAGATGCTCACAAGTTTGCCCAAGGACGAGGCTAATTCTTCTGTCATAATGTGCAAAGAAACCTAGACCATTTACTGTATCAATGATGACATAGCTACTCTGCCCAAATAAACAGGAAGTGGAAAGTAGTTTGGATTTCTTAGTAACTTGTATGTGCTCCGAAGCATGAGAGATAAATCCTATGGAAATTCAACAGCTGAAACATGAGTCAAACTTGTAGGGTCCAGTGGTCTGGGAAGCCAGAGCATCTTCTCCAAGTAAAGGGAGATGTTTGAAGTTTCTGCCTTCATCCACGAACAGAAAGTCTAATGGCTGTATTTTTCCCTTCAGTGTTTTTTGAATATTTTGTTAGTGTAAGTCTGCAATACATAACAAATACATTCATGATGGGGAGTTGGCACATAAACATATCATGTCTTGAAACTTTTTAGTATTTCCCTTTCCCTTCCTTCTATTCCCCTCCTTCCATGAGCTCCTTCCCAGCTCCACAGAGCTTATCTTCCTGTTTCTATTATTTATCTTTTATTTTGCTCTTTAAATTATTATTTTTATTTATTTTTAAATAAGTTTATTGGTGTAATTTAGATAAACAAAATGATCACATTCATCATAAGGAATTTGTACTTATACATAATATATCCTGTTTCCTCTTTTTTTTCCCAATCCCCTCCCATCCCTTCAACCCCTCTTCCGCTCCTCATTTACAAAGCTTTGTTTCCATTTTATCCTTCTTTTATCACTTTTATTCCTTTCCTTTCCCCCTCACCCCTTCTTAGTTCCCCTTTCTTTTGAACCATTTCTTTGGTCCTTATTTACGCTTTCAGTTTCTCACACCAAAAAAACAATGTGATATTTACATGTGTGTCCAATTTATTTCACTTAAGATTATGGTGTCAAGGGGCATCCATTTACCTAGGAATGTCTCAAGTTTATCCTTCTTTATGGCTGAGTAGTACTCCATTGTACAAAAAAGAAACCACATCTTTTTTATCCATTCCTTGGTTGATGGGCATTTGGGTTGTTTCCAAGATTTAGCTATTACAAACTGCACTGCTATAAACATGGGTACACATATATTGCTGTTGTATGATGTTTTCCATTCTTCTAGGAAGATACCCAGCAGGAGAACAGCTAGGTCAAATGGGACCTCTAATCCTAGTTTTTTGAGGAATCTCCACACTGATTTCCACAGTGGTTTCACCAGTGTTCACTTCCACCAAAAGTGGAGAAGGCTTCATTTTTCTCCACAGCCCCACCAGCATTTTTTTTAGTTTGTTTTCTCATATGAGAGAAACCATGAGCTATTTAACCTTAGTCTGATTTATTTCATTTAGCATTATGATCTCCAGGTGCACCCATTTTCCTACAAATGATTGAATTTGTCCTTACTTATGGCTGAGTAGTACTCCATTGTGTATAGATAGCACATTTTCTTTATCCATTCATCCACCATGTGATTTCTTCTCCATCACTCGCTTCTGGGAGGGAGGAGTCACTTTCAGAGTGAAACACCACATGGCATTTGCAGCTTGCAATAACTGGGCTTTGCGTGGGGTAGTGCTGCCAGTCTATTGTTTCTTCCTTCCTGGGGCTTACACTGTGTGTGGGGAGACAGGTCCCCCTCGTCGGAGCTGAGGTGAGATCTCCACACCACTCTGCTCTTTCCTCTGTGCTGTCTTTAGTTCTCCACCTTCTCTGCAATTTCTAGCTCTGCAGTCTGCTCTGTCTTGATTCCCTGCTCTTCTTTTCTTTCTCTTTGCTAAGTTGTTGTTTTCCAGATATCTTGATTCTAGTCCTGGGGAGGCTGTGATTTGCCACAGCTTTTGCTCCATCACCTCCACCTCCACCTTTTGGTTTTGGAGAACAGTATTCCACACATAGCAGCACTGCTGTGGCCCATACACTGGGTTGACACGAAAAGCCTCCAGCTTCAGTTCGAGTGGTTTCTGCAGCAGGAAAAGGCTCCACAGAAGGTCTGGACTGTACTGTGGGCTCTGCCACTTGGTACATAAAATAAAGCACAGTAGATGGCAATGGTGGATTGTGTGGTGGGAAACTACACTTAATTGAATTACAGGCCCCAATAGAAGAATTTTCATGTATTCACCTAGGGATCCATTCTACCCAAGACAGAGAATTAATTGCATACCTTTAACAAAACATTTACTAGCAGAAACCAGAAATGTGACTCTCCATCATGATCTGCATTATATTAGGCCCACCAAGCTGACCTAGGGTCCCTGCAGAATCCATCATTAAGACAGAAGTGGCTTGTCTGGGACCAGGTAAGAGCAGGACTGGCGAGAACGAGAAAACAGCATGAGCAGATGGCTCAGAGCCCTGTGTTACCCACCAGCAGCTGTTCTTCAGCACCCATCTGTAGCCTCATGGGCCTTGCTGGGAACATTGCTCATGATTACCTGATGGGGAGGACCCAAGGACTGATCAGCAGAAGGGTTGGCGTACTGTGTGGGTGTATTAGGTGGGGTTCTCCAGAGAGACAGAGTCATGACAGATCACCTGGAATGCTGGCAGCGTGGTTCAGGGAAGCTTGGTGTAACTCTCTGTTTAAGGCCAAAAGCCTGAGAACTTGCAGAAGGACTGCTATTACACATCCTAGAGTGCAGAGGCCAGAGAACCTGACCTTCTGATGTCCTGGGCAAGAGATGAGCATGTCCCAAGTCTTGGGGGAAGGCCAGTTTTCTCTCTGTGTTTATGCTCTCTGGACTCCAGCTGACTGCATGTTACTGTGCACATGGAAGGCAAGTCCTGCACACCTGGGCCACCCAGACTGACATGCTGACCTCCTCAAGAAGCATCTCACAGGCATACTCAAAACAATGCTTTTCAATGTTTCTAGGTATCCCTTAGTCCTTAGTCAAGTTGACCCATAAAATCAGCCATCACAGTGGGTTGAGCTGACAATGAACAGTAGTTACATACAGTTCAGCCTCACTCAGGGATGGCTTTGATTATAAGTAGTCAGGATAAACCCTCTAAATGGATAGAGCTTTCCACTGTGTATCCTTAGAATGCAAGTGGTTATAAATATATTGTCTAGTTGGTCAGGAGCCAAACAGACTCTGGAGACAGGGAGGGCTAAGGTAATAGCATTTGTTTGCACATTTAATCTTGTGGCAAGGTTGTGAAGATCTTTGTATTGAATATTAATATCTACCCAAGAGCATCCAGCTAGAAGAGGCATCAAACAATTAAGTACCCACAATAATTTCCAGCTTGCTCTGTTTTTTTTTTTTTTTTTTTTTTTTTTTTTTTGTGGGTACCGGGGGGACGACCTCAGGACCTCGCGCGCCAACAGGCACCCGTGCCGCTGAGCGATATCACCGGCCCCTTTTTCGTATGTGGGTTCCGGGAGTTGAACTCGGGCCTTCGCGCTTGCAAGGCAGGCGCTTACGCCGCTGAGCCATCTCACTGGCCCGCTTGCTCTGTTTATCATTAGCTTCTTTCATGAGCCATTCCAAGACTGGCACAATAGGATCATGATAAATGTGGCCAGGGTAGCAGAGATGGAGGCCACACACGGGCTTAACAGTTTAGAATCCTTCTTATCACAGCTAATCTAGCTACCACTGTAGCCAAGCATCCCAAGCAGGGCTAACACTAAGCCAATGATAGGAAGGACATCATCTCTGAAAAATGCCACTCAGACACTTGATGATAAGTTGATTACATTGGACTTTTCATTCCTGGAAAGGTAAGAATTCATTTTCACTGGAATAGACAGCTGTTCTGGGTAGACTAGCCTTTTCTACCCTCAGGCACTCAGATGGGGCTATAGATTAAATGTTTGAATACTCCTAGAATTCATGTGTTGAAGTCCTAGTCCTAAGGTAATATTAGGAGGTGGGATCTTTGGAAGGTAGTTAGGTCCTGAACATTGAGCCCTCACAAGCAGACAGGCTGTCTGCAAACCTGGAACTGGCCCTCACCAGATACCTAGACTACTGGAGATTTAATGATGTATTTTCCAGACTCCAGAATCTGGGAAATGTTTAGGGTTCAAGCCAATGGTTTGTTAAGCAGCCTGAACTAAGATGGCCAGCACCAATCCCTGAAGGCTTACAGAGTGTTTGTCCATAAACACAGGAACCCCTTAACAGCTCAGAAGAGCGAGGAGCTCATTTCAGTATGAAGTGAGGTGTTGGGCACATGACCCAGGATTCACTGATCCCATAATATCTCAGCACCCATCTGAGAGAAGGACAGACCATTCTGTGGATGTTATAACTGAGGTCCAAGATAACACCTTGTGAGAAGGGACAACTATCCTTCACACGGCTATTTACGTGCTTGTGCCACTGTGCAGTGCATTTGGTGCTTTGGCCTCAATAAGTAGAAAACATGGGTCTGGAAACCAAGAGAGAGAAGTAGGGATGGTTCAGGTTGTCATCACTCCCAGGGATTAACTTTAGGAATCTGTGTCTCCTGTCCCCACAGATCTAGGCACCATGGATTTAAAACCCTTGTCCATAAAGACAGAATGCATCCAACAGAGCACTCAATAAAAATCCCACTGAACCGTAAGCTGCGGCTGCTGCCCAAGCATTCCAGGCTCCTTGTGCCAAAGACCAGCAGACTGGAGGAAGAGTTGCCATCCTGCCTGGAATAATTTAGCCTGATAACTTAGCCAAAGGAGATAAGGCTGCTGCTACACAGTGTGGCAGGGAAGAAAGTGTCCAGCAGGTCAATGACCCACTTAGTAGCCTTTGAGTACTCTGTTGCCTAACTTTGACAATATGTGGATAAAGGTAGCAGCTGCAAACTGAGTGCAATGTGATTACCAGAGATTCAGATACCTGAAACCTGAGGGTCTAGCTCATCCTTTGTGTAGGGCCAACAGGCCAAGAGGTACTGCTGAGAGGAGCCTCCAGAATGCATAATAGAAGAAGGCACTAGAGTTGCTCTGAGAACTGCAGCAGAAAGAGCTGTGGCTGGCCCATTTGCCTTTGTTTTGCAAGTTGCCTCAAGGAAAGAGCCTTCCAGAATTGGGGAGGAGCTCCCTCAAGACACAGGGAGGATGATCCATGTGTGCAAGCTCTTACTCAGGAGAGACGGGCCTGCCCTGCAGCTATCTCATGGCTCTCAGCTCTCTTGCATCAGCCTCCCTGGGAACAGACCTGGCTGAAGAGGATTGTGGCTCAACTCATCTCCCTTCTTGGGGCTGGATCCTGAGATTGGCCCATACAGGAGGGAGAAAGCTTCTCTGCCCCAACTGGGACAACTCTGAAGGGTCACTGAGGTCCCACTCTCTACAGGGCTGGCTGAAACCTTTGTTGTGCTTTCATCACAGCCAACTTTTCCCTCTGCCCTGTCTTCTTCCTTCTCTTCCTTCGTAGGTATTGGTCCTAAGAACAGCTGAACTTCCTGCACACTGCTCGTCCTCTCTCAGTTGACTTCCTGAGGAATCTGATGTGTAACAGTGCTACTTTCTCATGTTATTTTCAAATATACATGGTGACTACACTCACTCATGAAGAAGATAACACCGACCTGTTCTGTTCTGGTCCATACTGATGAAAAGCCCAACAAGAACTCTGCTCTCACAGATTATATTGTAGAGGCAGGAAACAAGCAAACACACTGGTCACAAACAAAAAGATTATCAGGTAATGATTAGTGCTATGAAGAAAATTACTATTTTTTCTCTTTTCCTTTTTTATTAGTATATGTTTAAGATATATAACAAATACATTCCTCATGGGGAATTAGCTCATGTACATATCACATCTCGATCCTTTTTACTTCCCCTTCTCCTCCTCTCCCTCCCATCTCTCCCATCTCCAGATCCCCTTCCTAATGAAGAAAATTAAAATGGTCTATTATGATCAAAAGTGATGGAATGCCTGCTATTTACAGCACTTAGGGAGGTGCCATTGAAGCTAAAACTGAAAACCCAGGCTTCAGCAGCGTGGAGAAAGGGACAAGCACATCCCAAGCAGAGAGAATAATGACTGTCACGGAGCCTTCAGTTGAAATGGATTTTGTCTGTTTGAGGAGCAGAAGGAAAGCCAGGGTGGGTTGATCTTAATGACAGCAACAAAGCAAAATAAAGATACCTAGAGGTCAATGGGGCAGAAGGAAGACTGGAGGAGGAATAGATATAATGTCATGTGTATTAGACATTTGAGGGGGGAAGATGCAGTACAAAATTATTTAGAGAGCAGAAACTTTAAAAGTTCTAGTCAAGTGTGGTAGAATTAATGGGAGTGTTGAGGGCTCCTTTGAGAATGGGGTCAAGGATTTACAGCAAGTGAAAAGAGCTGTATATTTTTTCCAGCATGTTCAGCCATTGATGCTGGCAAGAAATGGACAAATACGGTTCCTTGGCACATTAGACTCACTGGAGCAGAGCATGTGTGAAGTTAAGGGTTTGTCGGGCCAGAGGAGACTCTAAGCTGGAGAAAGGAAAGTCAGTGGCCTTTTGGAAGAATGGTGGACATAGTGGTTTGGAGATCTCAAGTAGAACAAAGAATTGCTTGAGTCAGAGCTCCGAACTGGGTGAGCTAGAAAGACAGCCTAAGGGTGCACAGAATGGGACATTTGAAATGGATCTTTTGGAGATTGTGCTGTCATTGATGATGGCGAAATCTAAGATAATTCCACAGTTGATGGCTGGGTGACGTGAAGGAAAATATCTTTGTAGGTCAAAAAGCTGAGAGAAACCAGCATATCATAGGGATTACCAACATGGATGTGCAGTCGCTGGTAACGGAAGGCATTTGTTCATACACTGCAGTCCAACAAATATAGCAGGTAGCAAGCCTGAGAACATGGGGTGGTCTACCCCATGCCTGATGGCACACTTTTCAAATCAGACAGTTAAAACATTTTTGTGGTCTGGGCTATTTTATTTGGCTGTGTTAACAATTCATTTTTTAGCAAACTTAGAAAATGATACATACACTTAGACGTTTCATATACTTGCTTCCAGCTCTCCTATTATTAACATCGCACCCTAATACAGTACATTCATTACAATTCATGAACCAATATTGGGACATTATTAACTGAAGCCCATTCTTATCAGATCACCCTCGGTTTTGTCTACTGTTCTTTTCCACCCAGGAGTCCACGCAGGACACAGCATATGTTTTGTAAGTTTAGTGGTCACATTTCCACAGGCTCTTCTTGCCTGTGGCATTTCTCAGACTTATCTTGCAGTTGGTGACCTAAATGGTTCCGAGGAGGAAATATCTATAGGATATATGTATGAATTCCTTTTGCCTTATTCTTAGAGACCCCATCATGTCAAAGTTACTTAGCTCACACATGTCAACCTACCCCATTCAGTAAGGTAGTTTCACATATTTACAGCACAGATTGATTCTCTCGTTAGGGTTTGTGTTCCTTCTCAGGGTGCCCTCACGTCCTCGTGGTGTTTTAAAATTTGTGCGCATTAAATTTTACTCATTTGGGAGCGGGTAAATTTACAAATTTTGGCAAATGCATAATGTCATGTGTATTAGAGTGAGGAAGATAAGACATGTATGAGGAGTTAATGCAGGTCCCTAACATTGGAAATTCTGGGGTGTATGAGCAGGAATTAGAGGAGAATGTGGAGAAGGGGCCACATGTGAAGGCAACAGACACCAAGAGGCCTTGGTGTTCTGGAAACCAAGTGCTGATGGTTTCCTAGAAGACAGGACTGATCAGCTGTGCCACAGGATTCTGATCAGAATCCTGAAAGCTGGCCATGGGATTTAGTCCATGGAGGTTATTGCTGGAGACCATAGGAAATGAGAAGGGAGGAGATGAAGATGAGGTGTAGACAGCTCTGTAAGTTTTGCCATAAAAAATAACAGAGAAATGAAGATCTTGCTGGAAGGAACTCTGGAGTGAACACAGATATTATATAAAATGGATAACGCTTAGCAAAGCTGTAAACCAATGAGGGTAATTTTTCCAAGTGATAAAATGTATGTAGAGGTGGAGCTCAATTTCTGGAGTGATTTCTTAAATAGGTAAAAGAATATTGGATTTGCAGAAGTGGAGAAAGTAGTATGGACAATTCATATATAGTAAGAGTTGGAACGGAAAACTAGGTGGGCCCATGCTGTGGTGGGGTCTTGGGAAGTTCTCATCTACCCGTCCCCCTTTCATTATGAAATGGTGAATGTGAAGAAAGAGCTGTGTGAAATAAGCCTAAGAGGAAATAAGAGGAGGCCACAAGGGAATGAACAAGGTGAGCAAATGTTCCTCAGGAGGAGCCTGAGGGCTCCCTCGAGAGAAGTGGGCAGGAACTTGAAGAGAGACATTTTCTCAACAACAAAAGTTATTTTTATTATTAAGACTATGGCCCAAATTAATTTGTGACCAAGATAGATTAATAAAGGTGATTAAAATCACTTTGAGGAGGACGAGACAATACCAACAAGTCAACAAATGTTTACTATGCTTTTGCTGTGTGCTTGCCATTGTGGTTGAAAAATAAAGTTTATCTCTTACCTTAAAGAAATGCCTGGGCTATGTAAAAACAAAGGAGAGATGAAAGACTCTTACCAATCACCACTAAAGCAGCAAATCGAAAGCGAATATACCAGTGATGGTGAACATTTTAGAGCTTTCAGTGTTACAAACAGCCCACTTGGCACACGTGCCATATGTTCTCCACCACGGCCCTATACTAATCTGCCCCTCATTGCACTGATGTGGTCCAGGGAGTGGGTGTTGCAGGTTCTGGGCGCAGCCAGTTTGCTGTGAACTGGAAGAAGGAGAATTCATCCTTCTCTTCATGGAAACTGTGTGAGGCAGCGATGAAATTAGCCGTGTAGGAAAGTAGAATAGGCCAGAATGGCAGGTGCAGATTTGAAGGCAACTGTCGAAATTCAAATTCTGTGTTCTCCACTTATTAGCATTTTGGGAAAACTACTTAATATTTCTGCTTTTTAATGTCCTCACATACGAAAAGGAGCTAATGATCTGTGAACACAAGTTAGCAAGTTAGCAAGTTAGTCTAACAGACTTTGAAGTTTGAAGGCAGAACTGGCTTTTCGGATGCCTGAGGGAAAAACCAAATCTTCCTGTCCTTATTAAAAACAAAACAAAGCAAAGCAAAGCAAAGCAAAGCAAAATGAAACAAAACAAAACAAATCAAAATTTTCCTGTCTTTAGTAAAAACAATTTAGCCAAAATGTGTAGGGAGGCTCAAACAAGTCCCAGAGCTGAAGAGGGGAGGCTGGGGAGGGACCCAGGGGCCGCAGTGCTTGTGGCAGCCGTGTGTCTGGGCAAGTGCTGTGCATTCAGGACACAGCTGGACACAGCTGCCACAGTCAGGCCCTGCGGAACTCGGATGTAGGAATGTCTGATGGGCCATGTGTGCCTTGTGAGCCCACTCTCAGCTGTCAGAGGATCTGCCTCTGTCCTTTGCCTTCCACAAAAACTCACACAATAAGAGATTTAGCCAAATTAGAGTTGTTTGATTTGTGGCAGGTAAAGTTAAAAAAAATCTTAGAAATGGTCAGTGCCATGACCTTATAAAATGAACATTTGTCCTCCTGTCTGTATTTTTACCTCCATAAAGGAAACGCTGTCACATGCAATGATCCCATATACACTGCTGCTTCCTCCCTGCAGTGAAACAACCCAAAAGAATGCAGTTTACTGCATCCACTTCCAAATTCAAGCTCTCAGGGTGACAGCATTTCTCGAGTTCTATCTGATCTCATCTTAATGTTCTGCAAATCGTGAAACAAAACATAAATTCAACAAAGCTTCAAGAAGAAGAGGGGAGAAAGAAAACTTACAAAAGAAATTCATTAAATTATATTAATGAAAATATGTAAAAGCACAGCAAGGAAGAATACGGGTACAAGCCATAGTTCTAACAAGACAGCCTCAGAACTGTCCTTTATATACTGCCATTCAGTTTCTTTTTTCTTCAGCTTAACCTTCAGCTAGCTGGGGTTTCTTACCTGCTGGAATGACTGATGATCATGCCTAAAGCATCTGATGGTTTGATGGTCCTGTCCGAGGGCTTGCACACTGTGCTTGGTAGATTGCATTAATCTCTCTGCTGCCACTGGGGGAAGCAACCCTGTCACTTGGCAATCGGATCAACCACTCCCGTCTACACTGTGACCCTTTTTTGCTGTTTGTTCAGTAGCATTGAGAAGATGGAAAAAGCTAGGTGGAAATCTTACTGTCTAGTTTAACAGAATTATTTTTGAGGCCTTTAGTGCAAACATTTCTTTAAAATACCAAAGGCTTGGGCCGGTGATATCACTCAGCGGCACGGGCGCTTCCTGGAGTGCGAGGTCCTGAGTTTGACCCCCAGTACCCACACACACAAAAACATATAAAATAAAATAAAATAAAATAAAATACCAAAGGCTAGAGATAAGGAAGTAGGGCAGTAAAAATTTTCTTGGGTTGATCGTTTAGTACAATCTCAGAATTGTCATTGCTACTTCTATTCTTGGATCTTCAGTTGATGCATTCTGACTATGGAGAAAAAAAACCAAAGAAAACCAGAATCATGTATATTCCTGTAGCATAGATCACCTGAAGAGGATGTTTTCACCTGAAACCACCCGAAAGAATACCCTGCACCCTATAGGACCCCCACAATCTCACGAGATGTTACCTTCAACAAGCAAGTAGTGGGAGGAAATTGACCATTCCTCCATCTTTTAGTAGAGCTGCTTCTAGGCGACACCAAGTTACTCTGTTCTTCTCTTGCTGTAAAATGGGGGCTGTATTGGGTGGGCTGCCAGCATGAGAGGGGCATTCTGGATGTGTGCAGTCTGCGGCACTAGCAGAAGATGACGAATGGGAATGTACATCCATACAGATTGTGTGTCTGTCCCAGTGTGAACAGAACCCTAGCTCTAGGAACAGTCAGACTGGCATAGGACATAGGGCACCAGTGGTGGTTGTAGCCACAAACTACTCAACTCACCACCAGGGACACACGTGCACTGGTATTTATTTATATTGCCCTATTTCCTAGTGCAAGATGAAAATGTGTATATCTATATGAAAATATACAGTGGTGTCTAAATAAAAATTTATTACAGTAGACACATTGCCGTAATCCCTCTCAAAATCCTCTCTCTCTTCAAACACACTTATCCCATCATTCTTGCCACTTTCTAAAGCAGTTAACATTCTCTTTTCAGTCTTAAGAGATGTGATTAAAAAAAAGTACAGTGAATGCAGCTGTTGAGTGCCATCCAATGAAAAGGCAGCTCATAAAAACATGGCAGTGTGTCTTTATCCACCGTATCCACCAGATCTGGCCCTGTGCAACTCTGGCTTTTCCCCACAGTCAAAATGAACATGGAAGGTAAGTTTTGAATCAGTTCAAGGCACCGAGGCAGCCGCAACAGCACAGCTAAAACAGGAAAGAGGACTTCCAGAACTGCTTCAGAAAGTGGCATGAATGATGGGATAAGATATGTCTTTTACTGTAATAAAACTTGAAATAAAATTTTAAATACTTTTAAAACTTAAACCTTCACTATAGTTTGCAATCGTGTGTGTGTATGTGCATAGTTTTCTTTAGACCCCATTTCAGAATTATTCCTCAAGGGTATTCTGTCTTCTGTACTCATGCGGTACTGGATTGAGTTCACTGAGATCTAAGATCAGGGTGAAGAGATGCGATGTTCTAGCACAGTGTCTTGCATCAGTTTCTCTTTGTTGTACCAGGGTTTTGTTGTACTACACAGCTTAAGTGTGATCTTAGATGTTCAACTAACTGGCAGTAAAGACTTCGCTGGAGAGCCACCCTGGGTTTGCTACCTACTATGATACCAAACTCACTCAGCTTCTGCCAGACCAGTGGCACTGTTGCGTCTCTGATATTCAGTGATCTTCCATACCCATGGTAAGAAAGAACTTATTTCAAGTGTCTCTTATAACTTTATTACCTTGTCTCTTATAACCATGCTCCAACATACAAATAATAGCCAAATAAAAAGACATAATTAAGACCCCATTGCCACAAACTACTGAAGTAAACTGTTAGACTTACGTACAGGTACTAATTTGACGTATGAGCATTTTCTTCAAGACTTTGATCCAGTAATACACTTTCTAAGACATTAATGGATCTAACTCAACTGGCAAGACTGGAAACAAGGTGGGAAAGTGAACCGTAGAGGAAAACACCTTCAGTCGAGGAAATCGGTGTTTTCCCATAATGCTGTAATTTGATGTGAATTCAATTCAAGAAACAGAAACCAGTCTGGGCATTTTAAGCAGACAAAAACATCATTGCAGGAGAGGGAATTATGAATTTTGGCTTTAGGTAACGAGTAGAAACACTGAAGCTGTGGTCTAGGAGCCAAGAAAGGGCTGTGGCCACTTCCTCTGCTATACACTGTTCTTGCTGTCTTAGCTCCTGGCACCCACGAAGGTGGTATCAGGTAATGGAGTCTGACACCCAGCTACTGCCAAGGGGCACATCTGTTGGAGTAGCGCATACACCTTCCCCTCTGTACGCTATGTGCATCCAATTGGTGGAGCCGGGGACTCAACAGCTGCGCAGAGGCTGCAGCTTTCCAACCTCTCCGGGCCAAACGCCATCTCTGGGTTTCCGACCTGCACGACTGACTCCCCGTCCAGCGGTGCACGAGTGTCTGGAGAAGCCGGGCTGCAGGAGTAGATGGGAGACAAGCAGGACTGTGGGCCAGGGTGCTTATTCCCCTGGTTCTCCTCGTGGGAGGCTGCCACGAGCTGGCTGCATCATCTCACTCCTATCCTATCTCAACTAGCGCTTTCTGTTTCTGGATTCTGGCAACCATCCCTCACGCATTCAGATTTAAGAGTGGCAATAGTGCTCCGTTCTTAGCAATTCTGTCAAACTGTGAATTCCCTTCATCTTGCCCATACCTTTGTCAATAATCACTTATTTAATTTCCCCTCAAATTACTCGACTTGAATGTGCCATTCATTTCCTGTCTGAAAGCCAAATGTTTTACTCGCCACTTTCAAATACAGTGAAATAGTAAGAGAACCAGTCTACACACTTGATAACCCAAAGGTTCAAACTTGGTGTTTTTTCACCATTACCCATACATGGACAAGACACAAAAGGTCATATTTTAGTATGGACATGGAGTCTCTGTCTCTCTTGATGCCTTGAATTGAGAATGGGGTTTGCCACTATTTCTTGAATCTTCCCAACCTACAGACCTTACGCTCCTCGTGGCCTTTGTACCCACCAGTGCCCCTGCAGAGTGAGTCCTGCAACATCACCCTCAGTGGGCAGGCTCCTCCCAGGGCACACTGGACTCAAACAACAGCAGATATAGCTGCTACTAGACCATTGTCCTGGATCTAAAACACAGACCAGCTGTTAAACTCTAAGACAAAAACTTAAAAGTGATAAGACAAAGTCATAATTATATACATAGACATGTATGCAGACAATCTTAGAAGATAAGTAATATTTGACAGGGCAAGCTGTATGATTTCTATAGAATCTACTAAGAAATTATTTTCCTTGTTGGCTGAAATTTCTTCCTGGAATCATAAATAAAACACAAAACAATTTTATGAGTGGGTTCTAGAAAAGCAAAAAGTATTGAAGAGCAGGTAATTCACTCACTAAATACAAAATTATGATATTTTGACTATATATAAAATACACATGGTGTAAAACATACGAAGAAATATATTTTCCAGGAAAATATTTAAATATTTAGATTATATGGCAACAAATCTAAAAGTAAGATGAGTAACACAGATAACAACTTCTGATGGAGAAGTCTCTATAAATTATACCTTCTTGGCTTCCTTTGTCATTTTGTCTAATCATGCATCATTGTACTGCAGTGACTGCTTCAACAACACCGTGTGGCCAAAGCCGGGGAACAATAATGCCAAACAACACGCCTTAAACAGTAAGAAAAGAACTAGAAAAATTTTCAATGAGGCCTTGCTGAAATGCAATGTAACATTTGCCCAATATGAGAAAAAGGTCAGGTTTTTTTTTTTTGTCTTTGGTAAATGCTGCTTCGAAAGGAAAATCAAGGCACACTACCCAGCATGCTGACTTTGAACAATGCTTCCATTAGCAGAACTGGGACAGAATCTAGGTGGTTCCCCTCCCCTGCATATTGCTACTGGGTTTAAGAGCCATAGCTCTTTTCTAACATGAAAACAACTTTCAAAAGCAAAGGCTGCCTTGAACTTTGCATTTTATCAAATGGAAACTCTTTTTTAAAGTAAATTATATTGTTTATTTGAGATTTACAAGGTAACGTTATGAGATACCTATAACTAATAAAATGTTCACTTACTGTAGTGAACAAGATTAACATATCTATTATTACCTTTTGTGTGACAAGAGCAGCTAAATTTATTCTTTAACAGAAATTCCTAATATGATAGTTTTGTTAACTTTTGTCCTCATGTACTTTAGATAGTAGACTATTTTGTATCCTTTGACCTGCATCTCCCCAAATCCCGTGGCTACTACCACCTCCCCAGCCCATAGCAACATTGCTTTATTCTCTCACTTTATGTATTTAATCTCTTTTTAAAAATTACACATCTAGGGCCTGTGAGATAGTTCAGCGGCATAATTGCCTGCCCGGCAAGTGCGAGGTCCTGAGTTAGACTCCCGGTACCCACATGAAAAAAAAAATTACACATGTATGTGATATCATGCAATCTTTTTTTTTCCTATGTCTTCCTATGTTTTTTTCCCATGTCTTCCTATGTCTCATTTGATCTATCATAACGCTCTCCAGTTTCGCCTGTGTTCTGGCTAACAGCAAGTTCTCTTCTTAAAAGCTGAGTAATATTCCATTGTTATACGTGCTGCATTTTCTTTATCTCTTTGCTCAGTGACACTTAAACTGTTTCCGTATCTTGGCTGTTGCGAATAACGGTGCAATGAACATGTAATATAGATAATTTTTCAAGTTGATCAACTGGGTATAGCCCAGAAGAGGGCTTGCTGGCTAGCAGGGCAGTTCTATTTTTACATCTTCCGGAATCTCCATGCTGTCTTCCCTAGTGTACAGTCTCCCAACGGCATGCAAGGGTTCATTTTCTCTATACCCTCACCAACACTTGCTCCCTCTTACCTTTTTGATAATGGTCACCCTCGTGGGTGTAAGCAGAGAATTCATCCTGGCTGTGATTTGTATTACTCTGATGATTAGTGATGACCTGTTGGCCATTTTTTGTCTTCTTTGGAGAACCGTCAAAGGTAAACACTTAAATACATTTCTGAGCCCCCTTGCCTTCTACAAAGAAGCTGAAGATGCTGATCTGCTAACTAGGTGTTTTTGGGTTGGCTGTTTTCATATTTCTTTAAACCCAGTAACTTGTACAGTTCTCAAACTCCTGGGTCTTATCTAACCAATTCTGAAATAACTATTGCCGCATCCCACGCAGCTCTCAAAGTTCCTGGGGGGAAGGGTGGCGAAAGGATGGAGAAATAAAGAAAAGAGACAAAAAGCTGAGGTCAGGTGGAGCCCTCTCCTGATGGAAGGAAAGGAGCTGCTGAACCAAGGCACTGCGTTTATTTATACATTTAGCAAGTTGGTGTCACGTGACACCCCTTTTCCTAGCAGCCCTTTGCTCCAATTGCCTTGGGACTAAATGTTCTCTGGGCTGGAACATCTTGTTTAGGTAGCCCACCTCGGCTGTGGCTCTTTGTTGCTTCTTTGTTGCTCTTTGCTCCATCTGGCCCATCTCGCCAGTCTCGCTGGGGAGGTGGAGCGGGAGCACACATGTGATCAATTTCCAGCTTCAGCCCCTCCCCACAAACTAGTACTAAGTTTTAGATTTACCTTCAAGTGGTCATATTCATGTCCTAATGTTTCCTTATCCCAGCCTCCGAGCCAGCCTCTCCTGAGAGTACTGGCCTGCTTCTGATGAGGTGTGGAAAGGTATCTCTCCACTCCACCTGACCTTGGGCCAACTCTATCTTTACTGGTTCTTTCTCTCAGTATTGAAGTTTTAATTGACGCATAGTACAGTGTGATTATTCCAATACATGTACACCCTATGTGATGATGAGGTCATGCTTGGGGGCCATTTGTCCAAACCAGAGACACTGCCACCATCACTGAAGCAGTTTCCTCTCAGCGTGAATTGTATCACACTGAAAGAGTTTTTGTTTTGTCTTCTGTTCTGTTTTTTAAGAATATGAGCCCTGGATCCAGAAGCACTTGTCTTCAAATCTCAGTTCCTTCACTTAATAGTGATATAATCCTAGGCAATTTTCATGTTTCTGTAACCCCTCCATTTCATTTTTCAGAATGCATTAAATTTTGATTTGATTTAAAAACAATTCATTTATGTATAAGAATCTTTCAGGTAACTTATCTATTAAACAAAAAACAGGAGTATTTGATAATGGACAAATTACTTGATTTCCAGAACTTGGCCTGGTGCTGTCCTTGCATCTTGTCCTTAGGTACGATTTAAGACTCACCCTTGCTGGACAATTTGTCTGAAAGGCAGTATTGCTATTCTTATAAGATAAGGGCAATGGTTCATACTGGCTGGGAAGAATGGTGTATCTGTAAAATGCTTTGAATTTCTGTTATTAAAAGAGCTATACAAATTCTCTGAAAAGAGTAAGGAGATAATTGTGAACCTGTGATCATAGAAACTCATGTCACACATGAGGAAGCAGGACGAGCATTTATAACAAAAGCATTCACAAGGATTCACATAATTCAGAACCAAGGTAAAAGGGTCTCATGTCAGAAGCAGATCATTATAGCAGCGGTTTAATTAATTCTTTACTGTTAGGAGAAATGCCATTGACACTTCATTATTTTGATACTGAAACCGCAATTGGGAGCTTTTAAAATGTGTGTCTGAAACCTCAAATAGACTCCTCCGTTCATTATGAAGCGAGCTTGTATTCAGAAGCACTGTCTGCATGTGATGTCCTTGTAGTTCTCGGCTAATCTATTTTTGCACTTTGTCCCTCGGATATGTTCACGTGAATTGTTAGTTGCAATTTTCAACATTAAAGAAATCACATGCTTGGAATAGGTTGGGAAATGCCCTATAATAGAGTACCAATAATTTATTAACATTGTTTCGTTCAGACAAAAACGGTACTCATTACTGGGAGAAATGATACTTAAACTGCTATATTACAGAAGGCAAAACAAGTCCAAATACCAAAATGTTTATTACTTTTATAGTTTCAATTTACCTATTATTTTAAATAATTTTATATGATTCATGATTAAGTGATGGTGATTTTTCTACACATCTTTCCATTGAAAAGTGGGCTATTTAAGATAAAAAGTGTTTTTTTTTTTTTTTGGTGGGTACCGGGGGTTCGACCTCAGGACCTCGCGCGCCAGCAGGCGCCCGTGCCGCTGAGCGATATCACCGGCCCCTTTTTCGTATGTGGGTTCCGGGAGTCGAACTCGGGCCCTCGCGCTTGCCGGGCAGGCGCTTAAACCGCTGAGCCATCTCACCGGCCCGATAAAAAGTGTTTTACAAACTGTTCATTTGTATTATTAAGGGTTGTTTGGTTTCTTTTTAACATATATTTTAAAAGGTAAATTTTTCATTTTTTTAGTGTTTTGAAGTGTTACCTTTTTTGATGTATTTTTGTTGCTAGGATGTAGGAAGGTAACCAAAGCTATATAACATTCTCTCTTTGCATTTATATTTTCTTTATGAATGATAGCTCTCTTAAGTGAATCTTTAATGGCTGTATGACTAGTACAAATACACTATATAGAGCATTGCTTTAAAAAGACATGGGGTTGGTGCTGTGGTGCACATCTGTAATACCAGCTATTCGGGAGGCTGAGTTAGGAGGACCGAGTGTCAAACTTCAGCCGGGGCAACTTAGCAAGACTATGTCTCAGAATAAAAAAGACAGGAATGTAGCTCAGCACTTCTTGGGTTCAATTCTCTGTACTGAAAAAAAAAAAAAAGACATGGGCAAGTGTAGTACATGATACTAGGAATAAAATAATAAAGATTTTTGGTATTACAAATTATTTAAGCCTGAAATATATTTTTATCTTTCATTCTATATTCAGCATTTCAAAACTGGACAGAGTGCAATAAAGAGCATAAAATAATAAATAGAGTTGCCAGAACAGCCTTGGCAACATTAAAATTAAGTGAATTGAGTTAATGAGTGACTTTTGTAAGGTGATCCATAACTTAACTATATTTCAACATAACACAGTATGAATAACCTTGCATGAGAAAATACTAAAACAACTAAAGAAAATAAATATTATACATGATATATTTTATGAGCATATGTTACATCAAGTTTGGCTGGATGTCCTATAAATTCATTGTACAATTATTGTTAAAATTAAACAAATTCCAGCATTTGGGAGACTGAGGCAGGAGGATAGCCATGAGTTCGAGGCCCGCCTGAACTACATAGAGAGATGCTGTCTCAAAAAAAATTTTTTTTCACGAATTAACATTATTCAGAAAAACATGGGAGAGTATATTAAAGTTCTAAATTATTGTTATTATTATTATTATTATTATTATTATTATTTTATGTGGGTACCGGGAGTTGACCTCAGGACCTCGTGCTTGCCAGCAAGCACTTGTGCTGCTGAGCGATATCACCAGCCCTAAAGTTCTAAATTATTAACCAAATTACAACCTCTGCTAGGTGAGGGGGTCCTGATTTACATTCCTATCCCCCCATACCTGTCTGTACTCCATATATACAGTCTTCGGAATGTCACTGAATTCAATTGGCAAAACCTCTAATTCACCCTTCTGGATTCCAATAGTAATTCAATTCAGTTCTGTCAGAATTTAGTACCTCCTATTCCTGCAGCCAACTGCCCAATAGTAGAATGCAAGATAAGACAAAATACATTCAAGATAATTCAGAACATGGGACAGAGAAGCTAGGGAATAAAACAGATCTGTAGGTTTACACAGCAGGGACCCCCAAGTGACTCACTGTGGTCAGGAGGTTAGAGATGAGGCAGAGAGAGGAGTGCCATGATGGCTGGAGGTGGAGACGGCTGCGACCTCTCGGTGCCAGGAATTGCAGGTGGCTCAGAGGGCACTGGGATTGAGAGATTGAGGTCCAGCGGGTTGTGAACGCTCTCCTGCTCAGTCTCCCCTTCCTCCTGCATCCTCTGAAGTGGGAAGAGCTCTTGAGTCTGATCCTCAAAGGCTCTGAGTCCCTGTTTGCTGATGGTGCCTACCACTCTTCAGTTTCACTTGTTTGCAAGTCTACCTCCTCTCCCATGTGACCTACAAGAGTGACATTTTCCACCACTTCTTTCTGTTCATGGCTGCCAGTGCCCAGAGCATTAAAAAATCAAATTACAAGATGCATCTAATTGCACTAATGATAACTGTGTAACTCAGTAAGTTTTAACAAAAGTCATGTAATCACTATGCAAATCAGAAAATAAACTATTACCAGTAGTTTCAAATGTCACTGGGTACATAAATCTGTAAATCAAGCCAAGTTATTGATACTATTATTCAGATTATCTATGACCCTTGTTATGGCTTGTACCTAAATACCGCCCCAAAGCTTCATGCAGTCATATGTGGGGCTTTTCAGAGGTGGCTGGATCATGGGTGTGTGGTGCCGCGATTGATTCATGGTGCAATGCTAGGATTACACCCATAATCTTAAGGGCAGGTAACCTGGATGCAGTATAAAGGACAGAAAGAGGCTTGTCATTTGGACTTGCTGCTTGCTGCCTTCTGCCTGCCCTGCGTTGCTGTGAACTGTTTCTCCTCTGCAATGCCCCTCTGCCTTGCCACTCAGCCCTGGAGCCAGCCAATTATGGACTGGACCCTCTACAAACTGTGAGCTGCAATAAACCCTTCCTCCCTTAACTTGAGGGTGTTGGGTATTTTGTCTCAGCAACATGAAAAGTAGCTAAGACATCCTTACTGATTTTTTGTCTATTCATCCACCAAATGCTAATAAAAGGATAACACATCTTCAGCTCTGATTATAAAATTATTTCTTTCTCCCTTTAATTCTGTCATTGGGCTTTCTGCATTTTGAATTTCTACTGTTGAACATATACACATTTCTTATTATTCTATCTTCCCAAGCAGTTCAACCTTCAGTCATCATGAAAGTACTCTTTCTATTGTTGGCAATACTCTTTGGTGTCTATTTTATCTGGTATGAGTATAGTCACTCCAGCTTTCTTATACATTCTATTTACACAACACATCTTTTTCTGTTAGTTTTCTTTCTTTCTTTTCTTTTCTTCTTTTTCTTTTTTTTCTTTCTTTCTTTCTTTCTTTCTTTCTTTCTTTTTTTATTTTTTTTTTGGCTTTTTGAGGCATGGTTTTACTATGCAGTTCAGGCTGGCCTTGAACCCACTTTGTAGCCTAGGTTGGCCTTGAACTCCCAGCAATCCTCCTGCCTCAGCCTCCCAAGTGCTGGGATTACAGGTGTGCACCATCATACCTGGCTAGTTTTTCTGTTAGTTTTCAACCTGGCTTTATATTTAAAATACATGTCACAGATAGCATATGGTGAGTGCTACTTCCTCTTCTGTTTTTAATAATCTCTGACTTTTAACTGGAGTATTTAGTTCATTTGTATTTCTTGCAATTTCTGATATTATTGCATTTAGGTCTACTACCTTATTATTGGTTTTCTGTTTATACTGCCTGCTGTTTATACTACTATTCCTCCTTTCTTTCCTTCTTTTGGATTATTTGAATGATTATTAGGATTTCATTTCAATTCACATAATAATTTTTAATTTTTCTGGATTATTGTTTCATTAGTTCCTTTCAAGATTACAATATGCATTCTTAACTTTTCTACCAGAGTCAATATTGCACTACATCATAAATAGCAACAATAAAGGTCGATTTATGTCCTCTCTCTAGGACTCCAATTATATGTTTGTTTTCCCTTTTCACATGTCCTATATGTATCTTGTGATCTTTTCATTCATTTCCCACCATTCTTTAGTCTGGACATCTTCTCCTGCATATTTTCCAGATAGCAAACATTATCTGTAGCTTTATCTATTCTACTGTTTTACCTACCTTTTGCTTTCTTAACTCAGTTTTGGTTTCATGCAGTTTAGAATTTCCACTTAACACTTTCCTGAAAATATCAGTTCTTGATGAAATTATACTTCTCGCCATCTGTTTTTGAGTCTATTAGTCATACATGTAGAGATTTCTAATATTTAGAATTACCCATCACTCTGTTTCCATTAGAGAATATTTGCCTGCTTTTTTGCCTCTTGGTTTACCCAGTAATTTTTAAATTTAATTTTCATTAAACTCCTGATATTGTATAAAAATTTTTATTATATCTGAATAGCATTTTTCTCCATAAAATATTTTGTTCCATTTATGATAGGCACCCAATGTGGGAATATATTATCTTAATCTAATCAAGAATTGATCCAGTTAAAGGCTGCCTTCAAGTCTTGGTATATCTTATATATCTTATATATAAGTCTTGGTATATCTCTGATTAGTTATTATTGCTAGGTAGTAGTTCTTCAGGGATACCTACTGAAAGCTGGATGTGTACCAAGGTTTCTCTTCTTTGGCAGCCCACAAAGTCCAATTTTTGTTTCCCAGTGCTGTAATTTTGTTAGTAGCTCTATTCAGGTTCTCAAGTCTCCTGGCAGTTGCTGTATTCTTTGTTTCTTAGACTCTCTGCAATGCTTTTTATTTCAGTGACTTCCCTGATGAACAGAAAGCTTCAAGCTTTTGGGATTATTTGTCTCTTCCCCCCTCTCTCTTATTTATTGGTACCCTCTCCAGATCCATTATTCCTAAGGACTTCTTTTGAATATGACCATTCAGGCAAAGTTACTACTTCCACTGCTTAAATATGCTTTACACATCTCTTTTGTTTTACTCATATAGCTCCCTCTGCCAAAATAGTCTGTGCTAATATCTTAGCTTGACTGCTAAACATAACATATATTATTTTTTATTAAGCAAGGGAATTTATCTGTGAGAATAGAAGCCCTGTCATTCCTTTGGGTTGTCCTCATACTAAGTTCATATTGTTATATAGCATTTCTTTGAAAAATACACAGTAATATCTTGGTTCACTAATGCTTCTGTTCATGAACAATTTGGTTTGCAAACAGAAGTGATTGGCAAAATTTTGCCTCCATTCATGAACTCTGCATTGGGTGATGAACACAACTATGGCCATCTTCCCCACACAAACACTATCACAGCCATCTTCCCCAGAATCATGGAACAAATTAAGTTCATGAACCGAGGCACCACTGTATTTATCCTCTAGGTCAATGATGGCCAACATCTTAGAGATGAGTGCCCAGACTGTAGCCCAAAGCCCACTTGTTTATTGCAAAGCACTAACATTGCAATTAAACCTGAATACTGAAGTTTTAGTTCAGAAAAAACAACTCATACATTAGCATCGTTTGTCTCAAAAGAAAAACAAAGAACATGCCTGCCATAGGTTTGCCACCACTGCTCTAGGTTGTTCTTTTAGTCTCATCTCATTCTTTCTTTTCTTCTACTGGTTTTGGTTTGGATTTATTCTTGTTCTTAAAACTTTGAGATACATCATTAAGTTATTTATTTGAAATATCTCTGATTTTCTAATGTAGCCTTTCATAGGTATAAAATTCTCTCTTAGAACTGCCTTCACTGTGTCTCAGATTCCAGTATGTTGTATTCCCATTTTCACTTGATCTTAAGAAATTTTAAATTTCCTTGTCATTCTCTTCAGCTTCCCAATGATCATTCATAAAGTTATTATTTAATCTCCACGTGTTTGTATAGTTTCTGTTCTTTTCTATTGCTGTTGATTTTTTATTTCATCCCAGTGAGAACTGATAAGATACAATTAATAATTTCAGTTTTTATGTTCACTAAGACTTGCTTTATGTTCTAAAATATGATCTATTTTGGAGAAAATTCAATGGACTGTTGAAAAGAATGTGTATTCTGTAGTTGTTGGATGCAGTGTTGTGTAGATGTCTGTGAAATCCATTTGATCTATAGAGTAGTTTAACTCTCTTAATTCTCTGTCGTTGTTGTTATTGTCTGGCCTGAATAATCTATCTCTTTGTGTGTGGGGGGTATTGAAGTCTCTATTATTATATGGAGATGTACTTGTTTCTTTATGTTGAGTAGTGTTATGATATTGGGTGCTCCAAGATTTGCTACATATATATTTGCAGTTGTTATATCTTTTTGGTAGATTGTTCACTTTATCACTATCTACTGCCCTTTATTGTGTCTTCTGAATAATTTTACATTGACATATGCTTTGTTGGACATGAGAAATACTACTCCTATTTGTTTCTGGGCTATGTTTGCATGGAATATGTTTTTGCATTCTCTCACTTTCAGTCTATGTATGCCTTTGCTGGTGAGGTGTGTTTCTTGTAGACAGCATACAGTTGGGTTCTGTTTTTTAGTCCAATCCACCAGTCTGTCTTTTACTGTATTTAAAAAATTAAGACCATTTATATTTAGAATTTTTATAGAAAAGTTAGTACTGATTCCTGCCATTTGTCATATTTCCATTATTTGATTCATTCCTGATTCTCATTTATTTATTTACTCTTCTAATGAGATTTATTGCTTCTCATGTTTTCTTGCTTGGGTTTATCTTCCTCTTTTGTATGTATCTACTACAAAGCTGGTTTAGTGGCCATGAGCTCCTTTAGTTTATGCATATCTCAGAAAGTCTTTATTTCTCTTGCCTTCTGAAAGACTTTTTTCAGGATACTGTAATCTAGACTGGCAGCTATTTTATTTCAGAGCCTGAAATACATCATTCCATGCCCTCCTGGCCTTAGAGTTTTTGTTCAGAAATCCATTATTCTGATATGTTTTCCATTAAAAGTGATTTGGCATTTCTTTTTTGCTGCTTTTAATATTCTTTCTTTGTTTTGAATTTTTGGCGTTTTAACTGTAGAGTGCCATGGATAGTTTCTTTTCTGATCATGTCTATTTGGGTTTCTAAATGACTCAAATATCTGATTGTTGATCTCTTTCCCTATATTTGGACTATTTTCTGCTATTATTTCACTGAATAGGTTTTTTCTGCCATTAGCCTGTACTTATTCTAATGTGAATCTTGAGTTTGATCTTTTAATGTTTTCACAGAGTCTTGCATATTCTATTCTTATATTTTATTTTTAGTACTCTCTGAATGTTCTATTTCATCCATCTTAGCCACAAGCCCTGATATTCTTTCTTCTGCTTGATCTAGTCTCTTCATAAGACTTTTGACTGAGTTTTTAATTTAATTGATGCTGTCTTTCATTTTGAAAAGGTGAAATGAATGTTTCTTTTCCAGAATATCCACTTTTATTAAAACATTCTGTCATACCCTGCATTTTCTTCCTTGGATAATTCAGATATTTACTTCTATCTCTTTTGAGTTCATTGGTCATTTTAAAAAATCATATTTAAATTCTTTGTCATTTCATTCACTTTGATATATATTGATTCAGTTACTGAGAAATTATCTACTTCTAGAGGCATCTCATTGCCTGTTTCCTCATTTTTTTTGTGTTTCTGTGTTGAAATTTGCATCTCTGTTGTGATGGTACAGCCACCCATACAACAGAAAGCTTCTTAAGATGGCCCATCACGGCACTGTCTAAATCTACTGGGAAATTCTGGGAACTTCTGTACCAGCTCACTATGCAGTATTCAGTTCTCTCATCTATTCAGACTGCATATTTGTCTGGTAGCAGAGCCTACATTCCTAGATTATGTTGAGATTCTCCCTTTCAGTTCCTCTCCCTTACTGATCTACTGTACTTTATTTCTGTTATTTCACTTATTATCCCAAATACTAATATTTCTCAGTGTATCATTCAGCTTTTCTGCTGCTGGAACACAATACCCACTACCCACAACTTGAAGGAGAAGAGGTTTAATTTAGCTAATGTTTTCAGGGAATTTAAAACATAGTTGGCTGGCCCCAAAGCAGGAAGATCATGGTGGGAGGGAGTAGAAGAGCAGAGCCACTCAGTTCATGGTGGCTGGGAAGCAGAGCAGGGGACAGTGCTAGAGAGGAGCAGGTGAGAGACCAGTCACAGTAGCCAAGGTCACCCCCCCCAAGTCACCCACAACCCAGGAGGGTGCTGTGATAATCTGCTAGGTGTTTTTTAATCCAATGAAGTTGACACAGTCCAGGCTAACCAACACACTGGGTTTTACCCAGTTGCTGACTCTTTGGTTGAACTGCAGGGCTTTCCTGTGGCCCTCCTACCTGGTCATGCAACTGCTTGTTTATCTGTTCATTTGCTTTGATCTCCTGCAGCAGCTTGTGTATGCTCTTTATCTCCATGCTATCATAATCTGCTCCTTAATCAAATTCTTCTTCAAAAATTAAGCTCTTTATATGAAACTTGCCCAAGTTCTTATGTTGGAGTTAGTTGATAAGTTGATCCGTCATTAGAGCGTTTCAGGCCAAGATCAGCTATCCTATACTTTCTGGCAGAACTTTGGAATTTCAATAGCATATTTGATGAAACATGAGGAAATTCCTAAAGAAATGTATCTTAGAAAAATTTTGATCCATCCTGTAACTTTATCTAACGAAGATATAAATCAGGCTAGTTTATTTGCATAACAAAATTTCATCTTTCCTCTTACTCATCTGGAACCTAAAAGCTATGGGTATCTATTCAGTAGATAGTGGAACACTTTTCTTGCAAGCAGTTAATCCATCTCATCAAACTGTTGAGGATATGGCACACACTGCTGATGGATGTTGGCATGTTTAGAAGCTATGCATCATACATAACTATCAGCATTTCAACACCAATTTTCAGGCCTTCACTGCTGAGATTCTGATTTAGAATTCCAAAAGTTTTTACATTTAAAGCACTTATCTGAAAAAGGGATAGATGACAGATAGATAGATAGAGTCATAATTCTGAAGGGGACTTTGCTCAACTCAAACTTATCTCAAATTTCAAGAACAACTATGCCTTAACGAAGAGGTGAAATTCTCATAACTCCAACAAAAGGCCATTAATCAATTACTTTTATTGTCTATCACTTGCTTTAAGATTAGTATTTGACATTTGTATACGATACACATCATGTTTTCTAATGAAGACAATATTTGAAATTAGAACATGAAAAATCTTTTCCCAGACATGTTCATTTATTTGTGGAAATGGCAAGCTTTAACCATTTTACAAGATCTACCTCAGAATAGTCTCAAACGTATCAATTGATAAAGTACAGATTTGTGAAGAGCTGTTTCTTCTGCTTTACCAGTAGTGGTCATTCGCCAACACAGACTTGTGAAAGCTTCTGCACATTAAGCTTGTTTTCTGTGCATCCTCAGTGTCTACAAATGCAAACAGACAGATTAGGAAAATAGACATTCCTTTCAGCAGGGTTTGTAAGTACCACACAAATTGCACCCCCAAATGCTTTCAGGTATAGAAAGAACTGCATCTCCCTTTGTGTAACTGTGAAGCCAGTAATCAGCTTCAAACTAAAGCAGGACGAGCAAGACTTCCTCTTTTGATCAGACCGAGATAAGAGTGAAACCCTACCTGTCAGTCTTTGCCCGTGGTCCTCAGACGAAATGACAGTCTTAATGGACTATGGTAAGCTCATTTAACTTAGAGGTGAGAGAAGCCCTTACCAATGAAATATTCCCAGAAACCAGGGAATTTAAAGCAAATCTAAGAACATGTATTAATTGCACTTATTCAATGAAAGGGAAATTGGTAAAGGGCAATGAACCTAAACTGACACATAATTTTTTTTCCTGTGCTTTGAGATGCAGACAGAGGAACAAACCAGAGTATTGAGATAGGGTTGAAGAGCGTGCACTGGCAGAGGAGTGTGGAGCACAGACATAAACTGTCAGTGCTGATTTTCCTCATTGGAACACATCCACGGGGAACATTTGAACTTACCCGTGGGGAGAGGCTGTCTTGAAGCTGATGCCAGACATCTGGAAAGGCAGCTCAAATGGTCATCACCCCAGCTGCACTGGAGCTGCCTCACTGAAATACTGAAGAGCATCAATAGCTTTCTTGGTCTCACACTCAAAACCTGTTGTGGAAACAATATCTCTGCTCTCTTACTGTGCACACAAAAGGAACAGGAAAGAGGTTGGAGCCTTCCAAGCCTTTAAAACAAGCTACAAGCAGTTTACTCTCTTTTGCAGCCCTGTGAAACCTCCTCCCAACCCAGGCCTGAGACTCATTGCATGCACCTGTCCTGCACTCCACCCGTGCCTACAGTGAATGTCCGCCTTCGCAAGCCTTCTTCGCCAGGCGTCCTGTTCTGCTCAGCAATAGCACCTGGGTTGGGGCCACTGCAGCTGGCACTTAGTGTAGACCCACAATAGACTGATAGCTAACCTGGGTTTATTCCCTGCCTTTTCGCAGTTTTGCGTTCCAAGCAAGTCATTCTTCCTTCCTGGACCTCTGCTTTAATACCTATAAATGAAGAGTGTCAGACACCTCGACCTCTCGGGTGTATTCTGTGTCTGTAATTTTAAATGTCTACATTGGAAAAATAGTACCAGAATGCAATATTTATCTGAAATCCTCCCTTTTTCTTTTGGCAGAAGTATTACATCCCTTCATGGAAAAAGATAGTTTCACATGTTTTATTATTTTATTTTTTAAAAAAATCGAGCAGATCCTGTTCATGTGTAATTCAATATTTTAGTTGTGTACAACCTGACTTTTAAGTATTCTCAAGAACTTGGTGGAGGCCAGGCATGGTGATGCACGCCTGTAATTCCAGCACTCAGGGGGCTGAAGCAGGAGGATCACTGTGAGTTGAAGCCCAGCCTGGGCTACAAAATGAGCTCAAGGCCAGCCTGAACTGCACAGCAAGACCCTGTCTCAAAAAAAACCAAAAAGAAAGAAAGAAAAAAAGAATTTAGTGGTGACTTAGCAAAGCCTCCTGTAGCTCAAACTGGCTATTTGCTTTCCAGAATGAATTGTACTGGGCAAAGTGCTTCGGTGTAAACTCTTAACGGTGGTTTTGAGCTGAGAGTTGAAGTGCTGGGGTTTTGTTTCTGTCATACACACCTTACGAGACCCTAGCAGAGCTGCTTTTAGGGAGCACATCCCTCCCTTGGTCCTACAAGGTTTCCCTGTTGCTTACTCTCCTCTGGTGAGGTTTGACCCACGGGGGAGTGCTCACCTCCAAGCTGTCGCTAGGTCACAGAGGCACAGTGGGAAGATGGAGGGATGTGTGACTGCTGCTTTCAATCAGGGTGACTCATCTTTTGAGCTGAGCTAGTTCTCTGATTGGCTTCTTTACTGTTCATTTTATTTTCTTTAAAATTCTTTGGAAGTCTCATTAAAGTCGTATATGATGGTTTAAAAGATCCCCACACTCTGGGAGGCCCTTAGAGTGGACTCGCAGCAGCTCCAGCCCCTCCCACCGACTCCTCAGGGCTGCACCTCTGTCCTGCACTGGCCATCCTGACCTGGCACCTCCCGAGGAAAGGCACCCATTCTCTTTGCCCTCGCAGATTTCTGATAGTTTTTTATATTTTGCTCTCAATTTAATCAGGTTTCAGAAGGAAACAGATTGATATATTTATTCAATATGTTTTGATCAATATTTCTTTGCAATATTAAACTGAGTCTTGGATAAATGTCACTCAGCATGGAGTAAGAAAAGCACTTAACTCCTTTGGGAATTCTGTTGTGTTGATTTCTTCATAAACTGTGGTGCAATTATTTCAAAACTATTTTTTTTTTTTTTTTTTTTTTTTTTTTTTTTTTTGGGTACCGGGGGGACGACCTCAGGACCTCGCGCGCCAACAGGCACCCGTGCCGCTGAGCGATATCACCAGCCCCTTTTTCGTATGTGGGATCCGGGAGTCGAACTCGGGCCTTCGCGCTTGCAAGGCAGGCACTTAAGCCGCTGAGCCGTCTCACCGGCCCTCAAAACTATTTAACAAAATTAATTTTAATTTTTTTCCCGTATTCCCTAACTCAACATCCAAATTCTGGTTGCTTCTGTCCCCACACATGTTACTGTTCTTGTTTTCCTGTTGAGAATCACAGCAGTCATACATGTGATCGATCAGACCTCCAAAGCCAGACACCCTTGTCTCCTTCCTCTCTAACTGCTATCGCTCGGTTAATTGCAACAGGTCAGAGGATTTCAACTGTGAGGCCCGAATGATGCCCTGGAAGTGGCATCGTCTTAAGCGATCTTCCTGATCAAGGCCAGAGCTGGGCAGAGCAGGGGATCTTTCCACTCTGCTGTTTGCAGTGTGTTAGTAGTGTCTCCTTGTAGTCACAGAATGGCTTTTGCAGTTCCAAACGTGAATTCTTCCCAGTCTCCTAGTCCTAACTGTCTTTCCCTCCTCTGTGTTGAGAGAATCAACTGCATTCTTCCTTCTGCTGTATTTAAGAGTGTGCATACTTCCTTGATAGAATCGTGAATCTCTTAATGGCAGCAGTTCGTACTTGCTGTATCTCTACTGTCTTATTCATAGGAGGAGTTCAATAAATGTTCATTGAGTTAAATAATTTAAATTAAGTTATTGAACTCCAAGTATTATAAAATAACTACAACTTCAGACATTCCACTGACTTTCGAAGTTTCCTAATGGATTTATCCCTCACTAAAATGAACTCATCTCTATTTGGTTGGAATGCAATTTACAGATTTGGAATTCCAAGAAGCTCAAAGTAAACAGAACACAACAATTGAAGCAATTTAAAACAAACAGTATTGTAGACATGCTCACATTCAGCCCAAAGTCAAGTGCTGAAGGAACACTTAACAAAGGTGTTGATTTCATCCCATTCTTCTCATTCTTAGATGGCTTTAAAAGCTGAAATTAAGGATTGTCCTTTCCGGTTACTTTTAAGTCACTAGGTTAATTCACTCATTCATCCAAAGCGTACTAAGCACATACAAAGGAAAAACTATTTGTAATTTCTAATACCAAGACATTCAGGCAAGTGTATCAATAGCTACACATGTTACCAATATCTGTAACAAGTTTATTTCTCTAGCTACATGAGTAGGATGGATATGAGGGAAAAATGAAAGAGAACCACAGCGCACTTCTTCAGTAGAGGGTCTCTTGTACCAGTAGCAAGATCCCAGCTGCTCTGGGGGCTGTCTCTGTCTCCCACGTGAAAAATGAAGCCACTGGCATCACAGGCATCAGGTTTTTTGTTGTTGTTGTTGTTTTTGTTCCAGATGTTCCCAGTCACTGGCTTTACTTTTATGAGTTAAAGGAAAAAACTGTGGTCTGAAAGCACTTTCATAGGGCATCATGAGATCCCCCGGTTTACCACTGCTGATAGTATTCATTGGAAGTAATTACTTAATTTGCAACATCTATTCTATGAGATCCCACTTATTTGTTTTTATTCCCAACTTCTGATCATTTGCAATAACCACTTTCTTGTAAATGTTACTTAAAAGGGAGCATATTTTCATTCAGTGTCCAAGGTTTTATTTCACCTGACTTTTATTACATAAACTCTCAGTTTTCTCTTCTGTATAATGGGAATATGTGTGCCAATTACAGGGCTATTGAGAAATAAATATGTGGAAACCATTTAGAATACTTCCTCATAGATGGCACATCACAATAAATTCTGGTTAGTACTAGTAGATTTTAAATTATAGCTGACACAATTTTATGTGTTGTCTACAAAATTAAAGTTAAACTGAATTATTAGAAGACATTGATTGGCTTCTGCATCTCTGTCCTATCTGTTGATTTAGAGTAATATTGTTAACAATTGGAAAATAAATGGATTTTTCCAAGATTTTTTGACTCCCCCAAATTTTCAAGATCCTTTTGGTGTTATATCATGGATGAAGCCAGTATAAATTATTCTCATATTTGTTTGTCATTTAAAAAATCACTGTTAGCATTTTATATGTGTAAGATCTTATGTCAAATTACTCATATGCTACATAAGGAGGTCAAATTCAGCTACTAATTTCATTTAATTCATAGCAAGACTATTATTAAACTACTGAAATTATGGAGTTTGGATTTTTATGATAATCACAATATTAGGAGTTAATAGATTTTTACATTGGAAGATCTCAAGTTTTGGTATTTCTATTCAAATTGTATTCACATGTTCACTGCATTTAAGATTTTAGTCATCTTGATAGAAATTCTTATTATAGAAAAAAATTAGTGAAGCTTTCCCTTTAAAAGGAAGATGTCATCGTCCAGTAAAATGGAAATTTTGTCCATTTATTGTAGAGAAGGGATATTTAGTTTTGAACAGTTAAAGTAACAGGATGATCTTTTTAAGGATATTCACATTCTTGTAAAGTAGCCACTTTTTGAAAAAGAAACATTGGGATTATTTAGTTTTCTGTGAAGCAGCGTGTTTGGTAAACACAAGCAGAGAGGGGGACACCTTCCAGCTTCCTGAAGACGTCTGACTGCATGACCGCGCGCCGTCTTAGCAGAGGGAAAGCAGAGCGAGAGCAGCCGTTCCAGACCTGTCCGAAACGGACACCTGTGCTGAAACACGAGAATTGTGCGAGAGGTCTTCTGTTACTACGAATTGTCATCGTTCGCTAGACTTTATTTTAGGGGGTACTTTTTAGTTGTTTCACAGATTATCTGATAGACAATAAAAAATAAAGTTTAAAATTAATGTATCAGAGCTGGGCATGGTGGTGCACGCCGGTAATCCCAACACTTAGGGGGCAAAGGCAGGAGGATGGTCACAGATTCGCGGCTAGCCTGAACTACATACATAGCGAGACCCTGCCTCAAAAAAAAATTATATAAATAAATAAATAAATAAAATTAACAAAATAAAAAATAATATTAATGTATCAGACTTACAGTTTAAGATGATTCTAGATAGGAATCTCCCAGTTTTCAATAAAACTCCTGTTAATATGCAGAGAAAGACAAAGACATCACATCACCACCAAAAGTTAAGGTTGGTAACCGAAGCGGTTTCAGAAGCTGCGCAGGAGCCGTACTGAACACGGGGAGAAGGCACAAGATCAGGGACCCCGGGGGGCACTGCCGGGAAGCATCGAGGGCCGCTGCTCGCCTCACACCCGTCAGGACCTGCACTGCCCAGCGTGGTGGCCTCCAGTCACGTGTGGCTGTTGAGCACCTTTCAGATGTGGAAAAAGAAAATATAAAATGATGCACGAGGCTCCTTCCGTGACTCGCACTGTGCTGGGACCGCTCGGGTCTGTCCCGGCCGGGGAGCCGCCTCTGCACTACGACGCAGTGCGCCGAGCTCCGTGCTGCCTCTGCCACGCGTGGCGAGGGTCCTTTTCTTTGCTTTCCCCGTCGTTATATATTCGTGTGGTCACTTGGTCTCAGAAAACTAGGCAGAAATTAGGGATGGAGCAGTGGTGGTGATTAACTAGTTATGATTATTACATCAGAAATCTATAGAAAGGGTATTGAGAAAGAATACTGATAGCAGTAAGTTGAAAATGTCAATTTTCAATTTGTAGCAATGTTGCAACTTGTAGGGAACCAGGCAGAGTGGGAGGTCAAGTGCTACGCCATGTGAAACACGGTTATTTCACACTACTTCTTAAAATTGAGGGCCAGTGAGATAGCTCAGCAGCATAAGCGCCTGCCCGGCAAGCGCGAGGTCCTGAGCACCGACTCCCCACACCCACAAATAAAAAAAAAAAAAAAAAAAAAAAGATCTGATTTACCAGTCCCGCCCAGAGAATATGAACTGAGGGGAGTTCCACATGCTCTATCTGTTGAAAAATTTGAAGTCCAGTTAGATTTCTCCTCAAACACACTTGAATAGTAGAGGGAAAGAAAGGAAGAAAAAGGAAAAGAAAATACTTACAGGAAAAATCCTATGCATCGAGGGACCAGAGACATACTGAAATCTTACTGCAGATGTGTAATTGAGAAAAAATTACAATGTGCTTTTAAATTCACTCATAATTGCCCTGGAAACCTTCAGGGGAATAAAAGACAAATGTAAGGACCTTTGGCTCTGAGCTGAAGATAACTCAGGTGTATAAAACCAAACCAAAGCAAACAACCTCTGTGCCCTGGAGTTTTCCACAATGGCCCTAAACGAGGCTGTGTGCCTTGGAAGTACAGCTGATGTAACTGTAAGTTAGAGTCCGATCCTCTGTTGGGAGCAACGCAATATAAAAATAAAAACTTGGTGAGGAAGAACGAGACACTGAGACTTGAAATGGCCAGAGTTTGGAGGAGTTGGATGGCTCTGACTCACTCTGACCCTCAGATCCAGTGAGGCCGCCTCTGCTGGAGCGGCTGGTCCTGCCGCCCATGGGACTCTCCTTTGACTTTGCTGGGCTTCGGAAGAGGACGCCAGGCTTCCACGTCACCCAGCATTACTGCTCCTCAGGATCTTTGGCTCACTGGTGAGAGCTAGACGTCAGCACGCTCCACAGGCCGAGTTCTGGAGGATCACAGATGCTGGTAGGGCGCCAACTGTGCGAACGCAGGGTGCTCCCTGTGCTGCCTGCGTTCCTCAGTGTGGAGGCTCACGAGGTCAGGTAATGAGTGCAATTCCGGTCTGAGTTTACCTCAGCCAGATGGATAGAGAAAGCCCAGAGCTTGTTCCGTATCTGTTTCATCAGTTTCTGAACATGCCGTCGGAATTTCTTCTCTCAGCGTCTGACAGAATCTCCATCTCTGTTTCTCTGGCATGTGAAGTGGTGTGTTAGTAAACGAGAGAAAGCATGACGCAGAAGCTTCTGGAGCTCCCAGTAACTGACCAGGTAGAGGAGCAGAGCAGCGTGAGTGGTAGAATCCAGGGCGGTGTCTTGTCACATTCGAAGGAAGAACCGGGACGTGAGCTATGGCGTCACAGGTTGAGTCAGGCTGTGAATGCGGCTGTAGCTGCTGATGCAGTAGAGCCTCTAACAGTGGTAAATACAGGCGTGGTGGCTGTGCCCATCCTATACCAGTAAACTTAAAATAATCCAAATAATAATCCCCAAATAACTCTAAAAGCAGCGTGGATCAGTCGGCGAGGGTGGCCATGTTCTTTCACCATCTTTTTTGGGAATATGTCAACCGTCTGACTCTGCAAATTAGTCTGAGGGATTCTGGTAGTTTTGCCTTCTCACAGGACATTGCGATCGTGGAGCAAGAAGGGAAGGTAACGTTAGCCCTTCCTGCTCAAAGTGCGAGCCCACACCACCAGCCTCAGGAACATCCTTTCCAGAAACCAGAATTGCAGAATTTCAGACCCCACCCCACCACCGAATCCATCCTCCTTTCAGCAAGGTCCTCAACCGGGTTGCGTGCACATGAAAGCTTCAGAAATGCCAGCCTGGATGCTTTGCGGAATTGTTGGTGTCCACTTTTGTGAGAAAAGAATTGGACAGAGGTTCAAATCTACCAATTTGTGAGCAATAGCTAATGGTTTAGCCACATTGTGCAGGAGATTTGAGAGAAGACTGATGACAAAGAGACAGTGAAGTTTTGTGGGTGAACTTCTCTTGACAGGTCTAGAACATGACGTTTTGTCTTTTCTGTGCACATCACTGCTGAGGAACTCTCAGTACTCAGTGAAAGTTTGATCTACTCAGTTCCTGAGTGAGGAATAGAAGGCAACCCTAGGCAGTCTGGCTGTAGCGTCAACATTAGACATGTTAATTGCCAAGCACCCTCATAACCACCTATATAAGAAATTTAGTACAGAAGTCTAAATTTAGGGAGCACATTCCTCACTAAAGGGCATGGTAGAGAAGAGATGCCTCAAAAGAGAGGGTAGGAGGCATTCCCTATAGCTTTGTATAAGCTGAAGGCAGGAGTGGGAGTGGAAGTGTGTGTTTAGATACGTGGATTAGAGAATTTTTGGCCAAATCGCAATCCACGTGCTTCTGACGTTGCACCAAACACAGCCTTTGACTCGAGATCACACGATGGTTCCAAGGCAGAGTCAGGCCCTTGACTCTGGCTGAGGAAGTGCAGCGGATGTCAGTGCTGCGTGCAAAGATCTTGAGTTCAGTCAGCTTCCTACCCCACTCCCAGTGATAGAAACTGTTTAATAAATCATAATTCATAAAGAAAAGATATGTGAGGCTATTTTAAAACTTATATGTTAAAGTAATATCATTTGCATATTTTGAATTAACACATCAAGTTAAAATCAGTAAATAATCTGCACATACCCAGTTTCAGCTACAAAATGCAGACTGACACATTCAGAGATCAAAATGGGACCACATTCACGTCAGTGCTGCTTGTATCTGGCTGTTGGTGTGCTGTGATAATTTAATTATTTTTCTTTATGTTTCTTATATTCTTAATGTAATTAACATTACTATTATTAACAATAAAAAACATGAATTTTAAAATTATTTGGACTTCTACTCCCTGCCATGATGTTCTTTATTCTTAAAGTACTTTGTAATATCTCCAGAGAAATTATGGGTGATTTGTATGTTTTCTTTTTTTTTCCAAGTACTAATGATTGAAACTAGGGCCTGGCACATGCTTGGCAAGCGTTCTACCACCCAGCTACACCCCCCACCCTTTTTATTTTTTATTTTGAAGCAGAATCTCACTAAATTACCCAGCCTGAGCTCTAACTTGCCATCCTCCTGCCTCAGCCTACCGAGCAAGTAGTGTGGTTGAGATTATAGATGTGTACCACCAGCTCGGTTTATACAATCTTGAGACATTTTGAAGTAATCAACTGTTTTGACTTATATTATCTTTCATTTCTTTGGCATTTATTTAAAAATACATAACAGCTTCTCTCCTAAAATAATTCAAGGCAGTTTATAATATAGAATATATGCCATATGTTATATAAAGTAAATAGATGAGGCTGAGAGAAAAAGGAAGAAGTAAACGAGCTTTCGATAGGCATTGTACAATTCAGTGATTAAGCACACGAATCGACTCGTGTCTGTGGCTAGCACAGGAGAAGGAGCACTGAAAGTGTCAGAGGGCCCACGATCCAGAAGAAAGGAGGAAAACTGCTTGAGAAGGGGCTGAGAGCAAGTGGGGATGGACGAGGGGGCCGGGTTGGTGGGCTGCGTGTGCTCTGCCCAAAGGTGGCCAGGCTGACGTGGGCCTGCCAGACACTCCACGTGGTGTCTTCCCTTCAGAGCAGGTTTGGGAGACCTCTCCGAAGGTCTGTGCGCCGCACATCTCCCTACCCAGGACACTGACGGCCAGTGTCGCAAGGATGCTTGCAGAGCACAAGGCCTGCGGAGCAGAGGTGGTGTCCAGAGGGAGGCTGGCCTTCGGGCTTGTCGGTACAGGATGACTTCCCTCTCTGGAACAAAGGTTTGCAGACTGCTTCTTGGAAACTACCCACGCTCCCAGCTGAGATGCAGACACACTGTGTGCAGTGCCCTCTGTGCCCGCTCTGTCACTACTGTGGAACCTGGGTGGCATGGAGGCTGGACAGCGGGATTCTCCTGCTGCTGCTGTGTCACGAGGGACATGCCTGTGACCAACTACCCAGGCTTCCTGCCTCTGCTAGCAGCCATCAGCTGTGTCAGGCATGAACTAGCTTGAAAATAGGATAAAATGCAGACTCTCCACAGTTTCCAACAATGATTTGAAGGTAGGCTTTTCCTGAAGATCCAAAGTTGTACAGAAACTATTTCGGCAAAGCTGTCCCTTTGAATGAGTGTTATCAACAGAATGAAGTGAAAGTAAGAGAAAGAAGAAAATAACTGATAGCTTGCAATAATTAAAAAGTGGATCTATTTGTAGGAAAGTATTTGTAGAGTACAGTGTATGCATTCATCAAACAGATTAACAAGACAGGTAAGAATAAAGCCTAGCAATTCCCAAAGAAAATTTATGATTAGATATTAGTTACTGCTGAAGTGGTGGCTCAAAAATAATTACTTTAAAATATCTTTTTATTCTTGCTGAAGAAATCTAGGTGAAAAGGTGTCTTTTTTGATAACATTTGCACCTAATGACATCAATGCAAGGCATGGTTAAGTCTTCGCACTTCAAAGAAATGACCTTTTGGCCACACTTGGGGAAAGTAAGCTAAAATCCACGGGGCATTCCAGTTGCCAAGGACACTTGTAATCATTTCCTTAATTGTCCTTGACAATCTTATCATTAAAGATGTAGGGCATTAATTAATGATGGAACATCTATTCCTGGAGAAACAGGCCTTGTGCGCACAAAAGAGGGCTTATTCTTTGTACATTCTTTGTAGCCGCTGTTTCCACAGTGTGGGTCATCCCTGCTGCAAGCGTCGCCTGGATGGCATGTAAACATTTGGAGCACTCAATTGTGTGAGAATTGGATTGAATACAGTCAATGCTGATAATGCTGGAAATATGTTCAAAACCAATGTTCCCCAAAGAAGCTTTTATGCCTAGATTAGTATCAGTGTTTAATTGACAGCCTCTTCACTTGGTTAATTACTTGGTCTATTGTAGTGGGGAGAGGGGAAAGGACAAAAGCATTTGTGTTATGAATAGTCGCCAATAACGGAATCAAACAAGCACAGGCCAAACACCCGGCTGCAGATACCGTTTTACATAAAGTCTTCCTTGTACACCATATGAATTTTTTTGAATGACCATCCTTAGAAAAATGAAAATTGTTGAAATAGAGCCTGTCTTTCAAAGGACAAATTAGAACCTTTGTATTTTTAAGCCATCGTGGAGGTAAGCTTTTGCTTTCACGTACATTTTCCTATAAATAAAAAGATACAGAAGCTGAGATATGAAATGAAAACACATATTGAGGATTTATTCTTTGCCTTCGAAGTTCAGTATAAATTAAACCTTTTTCATGAAAGTAAGCAAATTGGGATATTATGAAAACACATGCACACATTTAATCTTTATACCTTGTGTTCATAACTCTGTAATTTACAATAGTTATTTCTTTCTTAGATTTTTCTGGAAGAATGTTAGTGCAATTCTTATTTACTCTGCAATAACACAGTGGTGCCCAAAGAGATTGAACATATAAGTGAATTCAGAACAGTAGTTATTCTTAGTTCATCTCCTCTTGTTGGGCTTCCATGCTTTATCCTAAGGTTCAGCCCAAGGCTCGGTTCTGGGTTCTCTGTCCTCTCTCTGTGTATAGCTTTCAATATCATCTATATGCCAGTGGCTCAGTGACTCTTGTGTCAGTATTTCCAGCTGGTGCCTGTTCCCTGAATGCTACTTGGATGTCTAGTGGGCGTCTTAACATGTTCAAAACTAAAGCCTTAGGCCCTGCTTCTCCCGTGGTTCTCTTTCCAGCCTGTCCCTTCTTCCTCTGAGACAGATCCCAGGAAGGATGCGTGTGTGTGTGTGTGCACATCACCACTGTGATTGTTACATATTTGTAATTTCTTACCTACATCGTAGTGAAATCTCTTGACTGGGCTCTTCTCCCTTCTTTCCTCTTTCATGCTGTTTCTGGTTATCTGTCTTTAGACCTACGCATCTCACACATGCAGCCTCATTTTAATCTTCATTGAAAATGTTCTGGCCTGGGCACGATTGCCGACACTTTACACATTGGGATGGAGGATCCAGGAGCTTGAGACTAGGAAAGAGCAGCCCAGATATTAGGCCCAGCCTTTCTGATCGCTAAGCCTACGTTTTTTCTATTACACCACAATGTATGTTACCCTTTGGACACAAAATCTGTTAACTAAACAGTTGTTTGACAGCTGTCTCCTGTTACCAGAGAGGGATAGGCTGAATGAATGCTTTATTTCTGGTCACTGGTTTCATTACAGAAAAGAACTGAACGCAAACTTTAGTGCTACTGGAGACAAACCTTCAGCCAGTGCCTGCTCTATATGGGCCGGAGGCCACCCAGCCCCTGTCCTGCGCAGGAAGAGCAGTGGGACACCCAGCCCCTGTCCTGCGCAGGAGAGCCAGTGTTCAGAGGCAGAAGGCAAGGGCATGACTTGGCCCCAACACCCAGAACCTGATCTGCACCACAGACGCTCAGGCAGATGCATTTATGAGGTTTCTAAAAATCACTGTCCACACCAAAAATCCAAGCCAGGGAGTCGCACCATGTTGACAGTGTGGGTTGCACTCAAGAGCTAAAGGTCAAGAATTCCCACAGCTTTATCCCAACTCATGTCACACTGGAATTGTTAAACATTTGTTTAGATGAAGCAGATGTTCAGTATTTCTTTTCTTTGGGAAGAGGATTATCTTACTATTTCAGTGAGGAAAAGGAATACTCTCATAAATCATCTAAGGTGTCCTCTTTAATTTAGGCCTAGATTGGTGTATACATGAATAAACTGATGTCTTTTGTTTGCTTAAAGATTTGTAGGCCTTGCTTTCCCTGGTAGTCATATTCTGGCAAAGTAGTGGGAATCATCACCCTGGTCATACTGCGGTTTCTGTACATAAATGTAATGCTACCAGCCCACTGCTGTTGGATTCGTGAAACACTTCCTGAGCACTTATTGTGTGCCAGATAGGTACTGTCAGTCCCAGGCTACAAATGAGAAAATTGAGACTCGTTTATATCTGCAGCATAATGGCTTGATTTTTTCTCAGATTTTATTAAAATGAAAACCTAACGAGAGAAAAAGGTCAACACTGTGAGCTTTGATAGTGTGACTGTGCTTGCACAGAAATGTAATAATTCTCTTTGTGAACACAGAAATTGATACAGGATTGATGTCAAAACGCCACTTCTTCAGGCTCATAGCCATGACTTTATCCACAGAGAAAATATTATTTGGATTAAATAATAGCCCAAGATAATATATTTAATTTATTTATTTTCTCCATATCCCAATTTAGGTCATTTTAAATCCTCATAAATGACTTCATTATTACTAAAGATGTAGTTTCATATTTTTCGTGCTTAATGTTCAGTTTAAACATTTGCAATGAGCCATTTTATTAAAAGAGATGTGGCATGATGTTATGAGGCTGGCCAAGTCTCTAGCAAACAGGTTGGTGCCATAAGATAGCTTCTTAAGGCTGGTGGATACAAACAAAATTGTTTATATGATTTGTTTATAGCAGCTGGGTAGTACAGCATAATTTGACTTTAGGATATATTCAGATTTAAGGTTTGCTATGCCAAGACTGCAGCAAGATTTCCTAGATATTTATCACCAATGAAAGAAATGCTTGTAATGTTGCCCCAGAAATTCACACACAGAGTTACAGTGGCCGGCTGCTCAGTAGAGGTGGAGAGGCACGCACGGGTGGAATCCAACGCCTTGGCCATCTCTGGGCAGATACGACTGTGGTCCTGCCAGAGTAAGTCTCTACTTCAAATGCATGGATAGAAGGAGAGGAGAACTAGAAAATAAAAACAATTGATAGCATTTGATAGGTATAAAAGCAATCACATACTAATTCTATAATTACTTCAAGTTATAATTAAAGTATTCTAATTAGTATCTGGATAATTTGACCATAATTGTCTTGTCTACATTTCTCCTTTTGGGCCTTCTATACTTAATGTCTATACTTCTATTTAGTTCCCACATGTACACAACAATTGAACATATAATTCAATAACATTTATGACTTTAAGCCTTCTCATCCACTATTCATTCCTCAATCCAAACAAATTTGTTTATTTTTCTAAGTAACTAAAAACTGTTCAGCTCAAGATCATCAACATTTTACATGTTGCCAAATCTAACTGGTATCTCTCTGTTTTCCTCTTACTTGATTTATTAATAACACTCAATACAGCTGACTAGTTCTTTTCTCAAACACTTATCTGTCTGAAATTCTATAAAATCACATATATTTCTGATTTGAGAATTGTTTTATGACAAAGCAATTTAGACTTTGGTGTCTGTCTTTGCAGTACTGAAAGAAAACTGAGACTGGATATTGTAAAAAGAACAGGAATTTATTTTTCACAGTTGTTGAGGCCGGGAAGCTCAGGATCAAGATATCTACATGTTGTTTGGTAAAATAAAAGATAGATAATAGGGAACAGGGAGATAGATATTCCTCAAAAGAGAAGGGGATCAAGAGAAAGAAGGAGGGTGGAGGAGAGGGAAGATGATGAAAAAATAATTAAGAGATATTACGTACGTGTGCCAGCTCCCCATAGGGAATGTGATCATTATGTACTGCAAACAGGTACTAACAAAAATAAAAATTGAAAAGAACAGCTGGCCACAGTGGTCAGCCATCACATACAGACTTGACAGTGTCTAGGCCAGAGTCTCTCAGCCTTGGTCACACTGGCATTTTGGGGCTGCACAGTTCTTTGCTGGTGACCGGTCCTCTTCATCGTAGATGTGCAGTAGGATCCCCTGCCTGTACCAGTCCCTACCTGCAGCACACGCCCACATGTGACAAACAAAACTATTTCCGCATATTGTCAACTGTCTCTTGGGGTACACAGTTCCTCCCTTTGGGAATCATTAGCTTAGTGAAAGAAAAGAGGGCAGTTCCTGCTTTGGGTCTCTTTTTATAAACAAGGAAACCTTTTCCAGAAAACTGTCCTTTAGGTCTTATTGCCTAAGTGTGTGTCACTTGCACTTTCCCAGCAAATCAGCACCTGAATAAGCTGGAGTAGCATGAATGATTTAGAGTAATTAGTTTTTATACTAGGGTGGGAGTCAGATGGAATTGAATGGGCTTGGCTATGTCTTCAAGAGAGAATGAAGAAACCAGATGTGTGTAGGCAGGGATAAGCAGCAGCTGGGGCCAGTCCCACCAACTGTCTTTGTCAACGCCTTTCTTATTTCCCCACTTTTCTCATTACTCTCTATTCTAGCCACATTGTTCTTTCTAGCCCTCAAAGGTACATTTCTCCTTTCTCCATTTTCTTTTGTATTTGCTAGTTCCTCTTCTTGCAATTCTTTTTCTTCAGTGCATTTTATTGATGATATATTCTTATCATTCAGGTCTCGGGTCATGTCATCTCCTCAGCAATTCCTAACCTAAATTAACATGTTTCTTCCAGGCACTATCTGTCAGTATCTGATTTGTTTTCTACATGGTATTTGATGCTTTCCAAAATTTAAGTGTTCAAATTTGACTGCTCTAGCAACAAAGTATAAACTGCTAAAATAAAAATCTTACCTTTCCTATCTTTCACTGTATGCCCAGCATCTGTAAATACCTGAATGTTACAAGCATCCAATAAAGGCCTATTATGTGAATAAGCGAGTCACTGGATAAATGACCTGAGGAATGTGTCCCAAAACATATGGGGAGAATCATCTGAGAATGTATGATAACTCCCTATGTTCAGTATGGAATGAGCCCATTCTAAAAATCTGGGGGTATAAAAAGTATATAACCTGACTTCTACTTTGGGCCAAGATGGAGTAAGAGCGTCTGAAGTTACCCTCCTACCTTAGACAACTAGAAACCAGAGAAATATCAGGTACAACTGTCCCTATGCATTGGACCAAAGGCAGCACATGGCAGCAATAACTGGAGGTAGGAATAAACTAGATAAGCCCGTCTATGATCCAGTGTAATCCCTGGAGAGAATTTCCAGATAACTTTGCAGGGAAAGGAAGCCAGGCAGATCTGGGTAGTTTTGCATAGTTGAAGAGGTAAAGCTAGACCTCAGGAATACCAAAGGGTTAGCATTTGCAGGACAGCATAAAGGAGCAAAGACAGCTGCATAGAGAGAGGACTCAGGGTCTGCAGACAGCCTCCCTCCATGCCCTCTAGATTCGAGTGCTGCTTGCACGTGCACATAAGAAAACTCTCTAAAAACTGGGGCAGGGGCAACAACCAAAAGGAGGAGGTAGAACAACCTCAGGATCTCTCACTGAGAATAGAAGGCGCTCCAACAGACAAACTGCATACACCTTGTAATACACCTAATATCAGCAGATGTTCTGAAGCAGATGTTTTGCTCAAGAACACAGAAAAATTTGCTCAACTTTTAAGGCTGCTCTAACTCTGCCTCACAAAGCTTACAGGCAAGCCTTGAAAAGATCAAATGGATTCCAAGAAATTTACGTACTGGAATGGGAATTGAAAATATTTGAAGGAATATAAACACATCTAACATTCAACAGGATGAAATTCACATCTAGAATTCAATAGAAAATACTAGACTGGCACAGCTGTAGAAAATGCAACCCATTAGCTAAGAAAATCCAGTCAATACACAGAGAACCAGAAATGTCACATCTGGAATTAACAAATAAGGACACCAAGATTGTTAGTATTACCACAGTCTGTACATTCTCGAAAAGAAGAGGGAAGCATGAGTGTGTCAAGGTGAGCATGAAGATTTCACTTTACAAAGACAAATATTGAAGTTCCAAAATAGAAACTAAAATGTTTGAGATGGGAAAATAAAATGGCTGGGACTAATAGCAGATTTAAGCCTGTAGGAGTTTAGTAAATTTGAAGGCAGCAAAAAATAAATAGGAAGACAAGTGATAGATAAATAGATAGAGATAGAGAGACAGAGAGACAGACAGAAAGGAGAGAGGGAGACCCAGAAAATAACCCCTATGACTTCACTGAACTATGGAGAAATTTCCAACAGTTCCTATATATGCAACTAGTGTGCCCAAAATGGGTGGTATTCAAAAACCAAAGTGGTGAACTAATAATGCTTGGAACTTTAAACTCACAGACCCAAGAATCTCAATAAAACATAAGTACAAGAAACCAGTAAAAGCTACACCAAAGAACCTAACAACAGAATTGCTTAAAACCAGTGAAAAGGAGACAATCTTAAAAATAGAGGAAAACAAAAGACATATTTCATTCAGGAGAACAAAGGTAAGATGACAGCAAATTTCTTATCAGAAATGTTTCAAATTAGAATACAACTGAGCAACTCTTTAGACAACATTTTAATTGTGATATGATTCATCTGTCATAAAATTTGCCCTTTAAAATTGGGCAGCATAATGATTTTTAGTTTATGTACATGCCTGTGGAATTATTGCCACTATCTAATTTCAGAAATTCCTCACGCTTAAGAAAAACCTTAAAAAAAAAAAAGGAAAGGAAAACCTTATTTCCATCAGTCATCCACTTGCATTCCCAAGTACCAACCATGGCAGTTACTAATCTGATTTCTGTCTCCTTGAATATGCCTATTCTGCAAATTCCATAGGTATGAAATCATGCAACATGTTATATTTTGTGCCTTTTTTTCACGTGGCATAATATTTTATGAATACGTTCATTCATTTTGTAGTGTGCGTTTGCACTTGATTCCTTTTTGTGACTGAATAATATTTCATTGTTTTGATATACTATATTTTATTATCTATTCATCAGTTGATAGACATTTAAGTTGTTTTCACTTTAGGCTTTATGAACAATTCTGCATATTTATGTAAACTTTTTGTGTGATGTGATGTGTATTTTATTATCTCTTGGGTATATACCTAAGAGTGGAGTTGCTGCATTGCTAGGGTAACTGTTTAACTTTTGAGGAACTTCCACACTACATTTTTATCTTTCTACCAACAAAGATGAGGGTTTCGGATTTACTGTATTCTCACCAACATTTTGTTGCTCATCTTTCTGATGAGCATCTTGCTGCATAGGAAACACTGTGTGGTCTCGAGTGTGTTTCTGCAGTGACTAGTGCTACTGAACACTTCTTATGTATACTGGTTATTTGTATATTTTCTTTGGAGAAATATCTGCAAGTTTTTTGCACATGTTTAAATTGATATTTTTATTTTTTCACCAAGTTTATTGGTATAATTTAGATATGCATGCTGATCACATTCATCATATGGAATTTGTACCTATACATGATATATCCTGGTTCCTCTTTTTTTTCCAATACCCTCCCCTCCCTTCAGCCCCTCTTCCCCTCCTCGTTTACAAAGCTGTGTTTCCATTTTATTCTTCTTTTATTGTTTTTTTTTTATTTTCCCTTCCTTCTTTTCCCTCTAACCCTTACCTAGTTCCCCTTTCCTTTGCAAACTTTCTTCCTATTTTGAAATTCATATTATACATTTTGGTCCTTATAAATTGGTATTTTTATTGTTGAGTCTCAAAAGTTCTTTATGGTTTGCAAATGTTTACTCCCATTCTGTGGTTTGTGTATAGTTTTTGAAACTGTCCACTGAAACACAAAAGTTTAAAATTAATTTTATTTTAATTTGCTTTAAGTTCAATGTATCTTTTATCTTATTTATTAATTTTCTTTTGTGGGTACCAGGGGTCGAACTCAGGACCTCGTGCTTGCCAGCAAGTGCTTGTGCTGCTGAGTGATATCACCGGCCCTTTTTTTCCTTTATGTGGGTTCTGGGAGTCGAACTCAGGACCTTGCACTTGCCAGGCAGGTGCTTATGCTGCTGAGCCATCTCACTGGCCCTATCTTTTTATATTAACACTGTGTTTTTGGTGATATCTAGAAGCAACACTGTCTAATTGAAAGTAATGATCATTTACCACAGCATTTTCATCTAAGGATTTTAAAAGTTTTAGTTGTTACATATATGTCTAACCCCTTTTCAAACTTTTTAAAATTGTGGTATGTACATATAACACACAATGTATCATTTTAATCATTTTATAGTTGACAGTTGGTATGGCATGAAGTACATTCATATTTTCTATAATCAACACCACCACCTGTTTCCAAAACTCTTTTTGTCTTGCAAAGTTAAAACTCTCTACCCATCCTTCCACCACCATTCTGCTTCCTGTCTCTATGGATTTGACTACTCTAAGTACTTCATGTAAGTGGAATTATACAGCATTTATCTCACTGTGACTAATTTGTTTCACTTAGCATAATGTCCTCAAGGTTCATCCATGCTGTAGCACGTGTTAGAATTTCGTTTTTATATATACAGCCTATATAATTTTTTCTTTAGTCGTTCATCCATCAGTGGACAGTTGAATTGCCTCCAGGTTTTAGCTACTGGAATATCACTGCTGTGAATTTGTGTGTGCAAATGTCTGAGTCCCTGATATCAATTATTTTGCTGAATTGTATTTTTAATTTTTGAAGAAGCACCACACTGTTTTCCATAGTGGCTGCACCATTTTGCATCTCCACCAACAGTATGAGAGGGTTCCCATTTCTCCACATCCTTGTGGACATATGATCTATATCTTGTTTTGTTTCTGTTAGCAATAATTGTGCCTCAGATAAACCTCATTGGCTATGATACTGCCACTGCTCAAAGCTGGTTTTGTTTCTGGATAGTAGCCATCCTAACGATATTGGGCGGGCTCTCATTGTGCTTTTGGTTTGTATTTCCATGACGATTGCTCGTGCTGATCATCTCTTTATGTGCTTATTGGTCATTTGTTTATTTTTCTTTGGAAACATGTCTAGTCAACTCTTGTATTCATTTTTTAAATTGAGGTACTTGGTTTTTCTTGTTGCGTTGTAGGCGTGCATCAGATATATTCTAGATATTATCCCGTCTTAATATGTTTTGTGTAGCTATAAAAAAGTACCCAAGACTGAGCAAATTGTAAATGAAGAGATTTATTTAGCTAACAGTTCTGATATCCAAAAGTATACTGCTGGCATCTGGTCAACTCTGGCAAGGGTCACGGTGGATGTGTGACAGTGGCAGTCGTGTGCGTGGAAGATGATTCATGGAGCACCAGGCTCCCTTGTAACAACTCACTCCTGGGGAGGAACTTGGTCCCAGGGACCCTGCACTGATCCCCAATGAGGCTGGTCCTGCGAGCTCACTACTTCCGCGGGGCCTCTGCCCCTAATGGTTCCACCACTCAGCAGGGACACACCAGGGAGCACACAGCCAGCAAAGCAACCCCAGGGACAGGGCATGGTCAGACAGTTGCAACACCTTATCAGCTGCATATATTGTTCATGGATATTTTGCCTGTTTTCATTTTGCTAATTGTGTCCTTTAATGCATGGATATTTTAAATTTTGATATAGACTAATCGATCTGTATTTTTTGTTCTGTTACCTGGCTTTTGGCACAGGTTCATTTTAAAGTTTTTTGTTTTTTTTTCCAGTAGTGGAGATTAAACTTAGCTCTTCACACTGAACCACATCCTTTTTATTTTTTATTCTAAGACAGGGTCTTGCTAGATTGCTAAGTTGCTCAGGCTGGTCTTGAACTTGTGATCTTCCTGCCTCAAGCAACCAAAGTGTTAGGATTACAGGTATGTACCACTACATACACTTTGTTCTTTCTCTTTAAAATATATAATTTACATGTCTATTGATATTATTTGTTTGGTGAAACATTATTGTCATACTTTCCTTTAGTTCTACAGACATGATTTCATTCAGTTTTTGGAATGTACTTTTAAATAGCCGATTTACATATGTCTTGCTAAGTCCATTATTGATTTCCTCAGAGAGTTTCCATTTAATATATTTTTTCCTATGTAGAGGTCATATTTTTGGTTTTTTTTTATATATCTTGTAATTTTGCTGGAAATTGAATATTTTAACTTATATAATGTGGCATATCGGGAGAGTCAATTCCACCTTCTCCCATCTCCAGGATTTGTGGTTTCTATTTGTTGTCGCTATTAGTTTATTTAGTGTATTTTTTTTTTTTTTTTTGTGGGTACCGGGGGGTCGACCTCAGGACCTCGCGCGCCAACAGGCACCCGTGCCTCTGAGCGATATCACCGGCCCCTTTTTCGTATGTGGGTTCCGGGAGTCGAACTCGGGCCCTCGCGCTTGCAAGGCAGGCGCTTACGCCGCTGAGCCATCTCACCGGCCTATTTAGTGTATTTTGTGAGCTAATTCATTAAATTCATACTTATTGTCGTGTGTTATCAGTGAAGTTGTGGCCATTAATCCTGATATGTTCACCTTCTTGGATTAAGAACCCCTTGCAGACGGGAGAAGACGCTTCCGGGTGTATCTGTGTGGGTCGTGGATGGTAACTCTGGGTACTGCGTGTGGTCCCCTCTCCATTCCACTCTGGCAGTGCTCACCTGCTCTGCTTCCTGGCCGTGATGAACTAAGCAGCTTTGCTCTCTCTGCACTTCTGCCATGATGTGTGTGCCTTGGAGCCTGCGTGCCGTGTGCCACATCTCCTGAAACCATGAGGTAGATTACACTCTTCCTCCTGTAAACTGTGGGTGTCAGGTATTGAGGCCCAGCAATGGGAAAACTGACTAATACAGAAAACTCGTACTGGAGAAGTGAGGTTCCAGCTGTGACTACTTGATCATGTGGCTTAGAAGCCTTTGGAACCGACTTGTTGGAAGAGCTTGAAATGGTTTGGAGATGAGGGCAAGAGAAGGCTTAGAATACTGTAAGCAAAACCTTGTGGGTGATTCTGCTTGAAGCTCAGAAGGCCAGAATGCAAACAGTAATGAAGACAGTAAATTACAGGCCCAACATATTTCACTAGGGAAGAAGGACTCTTTTTGGAGTATGTGTGTTACACTCTGCCAGAAAACTTGTCTGTATCTTGCCCATGTCCTACGCAGGAGATTGGGATGTCATGTGGACTAATTAATCAGTAGAGAAAATTTCAAGACAGCCAAATAGGATGTGGCAGGGGTATTATTGGCTGCTTTAAACCAGATTTATAGTGAGAATTAGGGCAAAAAGCAGAGAATAAAAATTTGAAAACCTTACATTTTGGCCCAGAAGGAACCATGTGTAAAGTTGGGGCCAGAGGAGGTGTGGCTGTTGAAAAGATTAGTACTGTTGTAAAGAAACCAAGTACTTTGCATGGGAATGAGAAAAAGATGGCTTAACTGTGTCTCAGGAATCACTAAGACCAGAACCATTGCAGACTCAAGGTTGAAAAATTGTCAGCCTTTAATTTCAGAAAAGTCTCTGGGGTCCCCTTCCTGAGAAGGGCCTTCTAGGGAGTTGGTTTCATGAGATTCATATCACCATGCTCTGCCATCCAGAAACTCACAGATCACTGCAGCCATGGTTCAGGAAAGCCTGGCTACTATTTCTACTGATAACAGGTCTTGGAGTCATCCATGTGGTGCTGGTTTTACTGGCATGCAGAATGCAAGCGTGTAAGGTCAGGGAGGCTTCCACCCAGATTTCAAAGGAAGGCCTGGAAGTCCATGTGTGAAGCCTCTGAGAGAGCAATGCTTCAAGCTGTGGGAGTGAAGCCAAAAATGCAGTGGAGATTACAGGAAGTTGGAGATGACAGGAATGCGGATCTTCTGCTGAGGAAAACTGCAGGCAGTGAACTGAGCCACCCAAGAAAGAGACCAGGTGGGATGCAACCAGCAAAGCCATAGGGGAAGGGCTGACCAAGCCCTTTGGAGTTCACATTTGGCCACAACCAGCCACGTGTTCTGAATATGGAGTGACAAGATTTAATATTTGCCTTGCTGGTTTTCAGTTTTGCTTCAATCCCATTTCTTTCTATCTCACTATTCCTCCCTTTTGAAATGGCAGTATTTCCCCTGTGTCACTGCATCTTGGAATCATGTAACTTGTTTTTTTTTTATTTTTACAGCGGTTCACAGCTAAGAATTTGCCTTCAGTCTCAGAAGAGGCTTGGTCTTGGACTTTTAAAAAGTGCTGGAACTATTGAGACTTTGGGGAAGGAATTGTTGCATTACCAGTTGTAGACAGGAATATAGTACCTGACACAATAAATGCTATACAAATGTGCTATTAATGAATGAGTGTAGGATCTAAATAGCCACTTTCCCAAGAAGATATACAAATGACAAAGAAGCTCATGACTAGATGCTTAGGACCAAGAGACGGAGGGAAGGGTAGAAGGAGAGGGAAAGGTGATGAAAAAACAGTTGAAGTATGTCATGTTCATGTACCAACTCCCCACAAGGAATGTAGTCAATATGCACTGCAAATGCATACTAATAAAAGTAAAACAAATTAAGAAATGGTCAGTACCATTAGCCATCAGGGAAATGTCAATCAAAACCACAATGAGATGCCACTTTACATCATGAACATGGGAATAATCAAAAAGACAGGTAATGATGGAGATGTAGAGAAATTAGAAACTGTATACTGCTGACAAGAATGCACAATGGCATGGCCACTGTGGAGCACCAGCTGGAAGTTTCTTTCAAAATGTCTAAGATAGCGTCATTATCTAACCTAGAAATGCCAGTTCTAGATACATACCCAATAGAAATGAAAACACATCTATGCAAAAATTCACACATGAATGTTCACAGCAGCATTACTCAATAAAGCCAAAAAGGAGAAACCATTAATTAGCTTATGTCCATCAATTTATGGTAGACATAGTTTATCCATAGAGTGGATTCTTAATGACAGTGAAAAGGAATGAATCACTGTCACAGGCCACATCATGGATGACCCACAAAAACATTATAATAAGTTAAAAAGAAGTCAAAAAAGCCAATATGCTATATGATCCCACTTACACAAACTGCCTAGAACAGCAAACCCATACACATAGGACGTTGACGAGGTGTGCCTAGGGTTGTGGGACAATGGAAGGAGGAGTAACTGATACTGAATACAGAGCTTCTTTTTGGGGGGTGATGAAAATGTTCTAAAACTGTGGCGATGAGTGCACAACTCTGTGAATACATTAAAAACATTGAGTGTGCATGTGTTAAAACATTTAACATTAAATGTGCATTTAAATGGGGAAGAAAGGTAACTACATAGGTAATAGTAGTCTTTTTCTTATTTAAGTTTCTTTTAAGGTGATGAATATTTAAAGTAAAAAATAACAACATATTATAGAGCTCGTCACATATGTAGAAGTAAAATGTATGGCAAAAGTACCATAAAAGCTCGGAAGGAGGTGTGAAAGTGGTCTCTTGTAAGATACTTATACTATACGTGAAAAGGTATTAAATTACTTGAAGACTATGATCATTTAAATATACATACTACAAATCTTAAACAACCACTAAAATAGCACAATAAAGCAGTATAACTAGTAAGCCAAAATGACAAAATGGAATCACAGAAAATAATTAATACAAAGCAAACATAAAAAGAAAGAAATGGAAACGAAACTGATGGTACAAATAGAAATAGTCATTATATGTAAACTGTCTAAGCTTTGCAGTTAAAGGACAGATACTTTCATAGTGGGTAAAAAAATGATGGGCCGGTGAGATGGCTCAGCGGCGTAAGCACCTGCCTGGCAAGTGCGAGGGCCTGAGTTCGACTCCTGGAACCCACATATGAAAAAAGGGCCAGTGATATCACTCAGCGGCATGGGTGCCTGCTGGCATGTGAGGTCCTGAGGTCGACCCCTGGTACCCACCACAAAAAAAAAAATAATGAGTTCTTACATACACTGCCCATAAGATATGTACTTCAAAAATTGAGGCACAAGTACACTGAAGGATAGAAAAAGACATACCACCCTGTATTAGTCAGCTACTTGTCACAGGGACAAAATACCCAACACTCACAACTTGAGGAGGAGCTTAATTTGGCTCATGATTTCTGGCAATTCAGTCCATGGTTGGCTGGCTCCAAGGCAGAAACATCATGGTGGAGATACCTGATGGAGCAACATGTGTAGTTCATGGAGGTGGGAAGCAGAGCAGAAGAACAGAGCCCAAGGAAGGGGCCAGTGACCAGTTGTACCAAGGCCACGCCTCCATGACTCACCTAGATACAGTCAGAACTGTGCTTCACCAATCCCTGGGGCAGATTTAGGGCCAATTAAGTTGACACAATCAAACTTAAGCGTCACACAAGCTAACATTTAAAAAGAAAGCTAGAATTGCTATATTGATATCAGTCAAAGTAGATTTCAGAACAGAGATGCTACCAAAGATGAAGGAAGGCATTTTGTAAACATACATTGAGAGGCTGGGGATATAGCTCGGTGGCACAAATGCCTGCCTGGCAAGTGCGAGGTCCTGAGTTCGATTTCTGGTACCAGCCCCCCAAAAAAGTTACATTGAGAAAACATAGCATCTCTAAATTCTGTTAGCCTCCTAAGAGTTTCACAACACATGAATCTATACTTACCTAACTGCGAGGAAAAATAAACAAACCTACAATTATTAGACATGTAAACAATATTTTTTCAGTAACTGATACCATTATAAAGGATATAAAACTTTAACAGCCCTTTCACTCAACTGAGCCTAATAGATATTTATGGAATAATTCACATAAACAAAGATGCTTACACTTTATAAAAAAAAATACATCCATGAAATTTAGTAAGGCAGGCCCTATTCTGGACCATAAAACCAACCTAAATAAATTTAAAAGGATTGAAATCACACATTGTATATTCTATCATCTCAGTGAAAACTCCTTTTTAGTTATTTTTATTAGTGTATGTCTGAAATATATAATAATTACCCTCATCTTGGAGAACTGGTACGTATCCATATCACGTCTATTACTTGCCCTCCATTTCCACCCTCACGTCTCCCCATATCCTCAGATCCCCTTCCCATCTCCACAGCCTGTCTTCCTGTTTCTTATCAACTCTCTTTCATTTTGCTCTTTAAATTATTTATGTTTTGGATTTCTCATATAAGAGAAACCATGCAATATCAAAAATTAATTTCAAAAATCAGTGATAGAATGGCATCTAGAAAATCCCTAAATGCAAAACTCTAAATAAAATACTAGTTCAGCAGACAATTTAAAGCTACATGCTAAAGAATCAGTGTAGAGACAGTTTCAGTTAAATAACTGGAAATAAACTCTATGAGAAACAGTTACAAAGAAGCCATGCACACACGCACACACCACACACATGTGTACACAAACACATGCACACATGCACTCGTATGCACACACCACACATGTACACACACGTGCACACATGCACTCACACACCCACACACCACACACATGCGTACACACACTCACATGCACACACCGCACACACATACACACACCACACACACATGCACTCACACATGCACATGCACACACACACCACATCACATGCACTCACACACGCACACTGGTAATGGTTTCTGGTCATCTAGTTCTTAACGTAGTAAAGATTTCTTGGAACTCTCTTATACTGTAAATACTCTGATATAAAAAATCAAAGTGCAGGAAAACTGGAATTTATCTCTCTACAGAGTCTGTTAATTACAGTTTTAATGTACTGAAAAGATACATGGTGGGAAGCTTTTGAAAATTGCCTGTAAGTATAAGGTTTTCCATGGCCTTCCTCAGTTTCTTTTTTTTTTTTTTTTTTGTGGGTACTTGGGGGTCGACCTCAGGACCTCGAGCGCCAGCAGGCGCCCGTGCCGCTGAGCGATATCACCGGCCCCTTTTTCGTATGTGGGATCCGGGAGTCGAACTCGGGCCCTCGTGCTTGCAAGGCAGGCGCTTACGCCGCTGAGCCATCTCACTGGCCCCTTCCTCAGTTTCTATATCAGGATTTGTCCTTGATATAATTAAGATATTGTCCAGAGTGGAAAAGATCAGTAGACTAAATCTAGGCTTTGTGAAATTTCCTTATCATATGTCAATAAATGTATCTTAGTAGAAATAAAGATTTGTTGTTTTGAACAACTAATACTATTAATTCAACCCTTCATTAACCTTTCACTTCTTCCAGTCTCTTAAAGCTTCCCTCAAGGACAAACATTTTCATAGAGTGATAAAATATTAAATGTGTGTTTACATATTTACTTTGAGTGGTGATTTATGACAAAGGAGGCTATAAATAATGCTTAAGCCTGCTTTGTCATGAAGTTTTTTCTTTATGTCTCACAAACTTAAACTGATTTCATTTTTACTTATGCTACTAATACATAGTCCAAGTAAATAATTTTTGCACTTGCTGTGTGTCAGACACTATACCAAACACTTTGAATGCATTTTTAATTCTCATAACAATGATCCGAATAGATATTATTATTGTTGTTAAACTTATAGGGATTATCTGTACCAATATAAACAAATGTTAAAGAAAAAATTGCTGGGCTGGTGAGATGGCTCAGCGGCGTAAGCGCCTGCCTGGCAAGCGCGAGGGCCCGAGTTCGACTCCCGGATCCCACATACGAAAAAGGGGCCGGTGATATCGCTCAGCGGCACGGGCGCCTGCTGGCGCGCGAGGTCCTGAGGTCGATCCCCTGGTACCCACAAAAAAAAAAAAAAAAAATTGCTTTAGCCTTCAGTTTTCTTTATTAGTAAGTACTACATCTAAAGGTCTAACTCATTTTTATGTTCTAGATATTTATGTTTATGTTTCTTATTCTCTCAGGAATTTACTTTCACTTTAATTATTTCATCATTTGGGTTATATCCTCTATTGAAAAAAGTCTTTCTGGTAGACCTGTGTCTATTTCAATTAGTATGAATTTCTACTGTTGATACACTTCAGACATCAATTTTTGAAATGTCTCAGTGACATCGTTGCCCTGCACGCAAATGAGAAAACTTTTGCTGCGATCTACTCCCAAATACGTTTATTGTCAAACACCTGGAGCTGATTCTGTGCCACTATACAGAAACAACTTTGTTCTGCTTTCCTGGGCTTTGTTAGATTTACACCCTGTTCACACAGGTGTTGTGGGTCCTAAAGCTTATGCAATTAGAGAGGGAAGAGTTCTGAAGAAAGAATATAAAATTTGGCAAATATTTAGAAAAAGAAAGCAATCTCTACAAATTACAAGTTATGCACGGCTCCCATCTCTCCTGCTGGGTTCTGGTACCACTTCCTCCAAATGCCGCTGTTTCTGTGTCGTTCTGGCTCTTCCTGGTCAGAAGGAGGTGGGCATTTGGCCTTTCTACACAGCCAACTTGCTCTTACCAGATGACAAATTCAGAAGCTGAAAATAACACAAACCATCAAAATCAAGAACAACATGTTTTTATTGCTTTGCCCAACATATCTTTAAAAGGAGTACTTTTCCCCCTACTTTTTGTGTTTATACTTTTAATTGCCTAATTATATTACAGTAATTTAATATATTTCCTATAGTCAAATTAGAAAGGCAGTTCTGTTTCGCTTAAACACAAATAATAAAATATGTTTTGGGGCTGGTGAGATGGCTCAGAGGCATAAGCGCCTGCTGGCAAGCGTGAGGTGCTGAGTTCGACTCCTGGTACCCACATTAAAAAAAAAGGAGGGCCGGTGAGATGGCTCAGCGGCATAAGCGCCTGCCTGGCAAGCGCGAGGGCCTGAGTTCGACTCCCGGAACCCACATATGAAAAAAGGGCCGGTGATATCGCTCAGTGGCACGGGCATCTGCTGGCGTGCCAGGTCCTGAGGTCGACCCCCCGGTACCCACAAAAAAAAAAAAAAAAAAAAAAGGGAAAGATACAATGCTCTATAGTGCTTTACTGGACACATTCTCTAAGGGAGTAACTTACTTCGTGATTAGGTGTTAATAAATTGAATATTTGACTTATACTTCCAAATATGAGATAAAGAAAAATGTTTTTCACAGCCTAGCTTCTAGCTCCAAGAAACTCAAACCTCATTTCATCCCTGCCACACACTTACTGAGGACACATTGCAGGACACTCGGAATTGTCCCTGGCAGTTGGTGGTTTCAGGATTTCTTGTCTGTAAGTTGTCACAGTAGGCAGAAGGAATATCCCTATGACTTAGCTACACTAAAACATGACTGCAAACCATGTGCCTGTATCTGCCTACACAAAAACTAAGTACTATATATCCTTAATTTAACTTCCTTTCAGCCAAATTCCAAAAAGGGGTCAGCTGCTCCATGCTACCCCAACATAATAGCAACAGTGACCAAGACAAATTTCAAGTTGAAAATGGTGGTAGTGTTCTCCATTGTTGTTTAAGCACATTTCATTTGTTAATTTTATAAATGACATATGTACACATTGCTAGGTCACTCTTGGAATCGGGGAAGAGGCCCTGAAGTTTAAGCTCATGAAGTATTCAGTAAATCCATGGCACTCCATACTATTTTTTTAAACCATTACACAAAACATTTTTCTCTTACTCCTCATTTGTTCAACTGTATTTACTGAGCATGCACTATATCCTAGATGCTGTGCTCACCCCTGGGAATGCAAAGATACGTAAGATACATGCGGTGCTTCTCCTCTTGGAGTTAAGAGTCAAAGCCAGTACCCATCCACCTGGAGGCTGAAACACAGGTTTGCCATCAGTGGACAGCCTTTACGCAGTGATGCATGTTTAGACTGCATTCAGACCAAGCATTTGCCGGCATCTTAATTCATTCAGGTGACTGCAACAAAATACCATAAACTATGGAACTTTTAAAGCACAAATATTTATTCCTCCCATTTCTCGAGGCCCAGAAGTTCAAGGTCAAAGCACAGTAGATTTGATGCCTGCTGAGGGCCACTTCCTGATTAATAGGTTGCCGTGTTTTTCTTGAAATTTCTCCTGGGAGAAGGGAAAGGGGCCTTTCTAGGCTTTCTTTTACCAGGGCACTAATCTGATGCATGTGTCTTCAGCCCTGTGATCTAATCTTCCCCCAAGAGTCTCAGCTCCTATTATTTTACTGGGGATTCAGTTTTCACAGATTATGGCAGCTTGGATTACCACACCACAGCCTAATTCACAGGTCCAGCCATGAGCTTCCCCTCACACTGGCTCTGGGATCAGATTTCTTACCCTTCCTTACATGGCCCCTGTCACACCCGTGAGCTGTTCCCCAATCCCATGAGCGCTGCTCAGCTCAGGAGCACTCCCCAGGCACCATCCTATAGATCTGCACTGCCACCCCACCACTCTGTGTGCAGAATTCCCCGCTCAGAGCTGCCTATCACCTGTGCAAGATCCTGATCAAGGGAGGTCATTTATCTTCATCTCTTCCACACGCACCATCAGAAAAAAATTATAAATTCCATTTCTACATAAAATCAAATTACTGATATTCATTTAGACAGAGCACGAAGATGATACTGCAAATTTGCTAATCCCTTTAAAAAGCTACAGAATTTTAGGTACTATTTTCATGTTAGTCTTGGTTAACAAGTCACTACTTTTCTAACTGGAAATTTGGAGGAAAGAGACATAGAAACAGTGAAACATGGTGGCATTTGTCCACAGAAGCCATGTATTGTTTGGTTTGGTGCTAGAGCTCACTCAGGTGGTATCTGGCTGGCTTTGCTGGACTTTTTTCCCAACATAGCTTTGCTTTCTGATTCAGATGTAAATATGTGAAATGCTCATTAGCCAAGTGTAGACGGTACCCAAGTTGGCTGCAAAACACGATGCACCATCCAGTGGAAAGATGAAACCCAACAGAGACCTGGGACAAGCTCAAATTCCACCCTGGGATGCTTAGGAATTTGGGAAGAAGTAAACTTCGACCTTGAAAAAGGGAAATGGCAAACTTGAAAATGTACTAGCTATAATGTGAAAATGGCTCAGCCTAGCCTTTGGAGGAGAAAACCATTCTTTCAGAACTTCATAGAGCAAATCTATCATCACATATGACCCTAGGACTACTAGAGTGGGGCTAATGAGGATTCAGACCCACATGGGCTGAGCCGTAATCAGTGCTACACAAATCAAGCCTTCCAAGTGTGCAAACAACCTTGAACTGGTGAGACTGTGCGGCCCTGACCACATGAGGCGAACAGGCGTATAGTTGCTGTTTTCTCAGAGCTGGTCACAGCAAAGAGAAAGCCGTGATGCAGGCAGCTGGATTTGTAGGCAGCATTTGATCATGGAAAAAGCAGCATTTGATATCATTGTCCACTGTACTGAAATGAAGCCTGGGGTCATTCTTTAGGAAGCTCACGGGTTACACATTTGGACACAGAATTCAGTCTATGTATTTTTCAGCTCTGCACAGTTTTAAAATACATATGTATGGACTGTACCTTCCTCTCAATTTTGCTGTGAATCTTAAAGTACTTTTAAAAATGAAACTTTAGGGCCAGTGAGATGGCTCAGCGGTATAAGCACCTGCCTGGCAAGTGCAAGGTCCTGAGTTCGACTCCTGGTACCCACATAAAGGAAAAAAAGGGCCGGTGATATCACTCAGTGGCATAAGTGCCTGCTGTCAAGCGTGAGGTCCTGAGTTCAACTCCTGGTGCCCACATCAAAAAAAAAAAAAAGAAACTTTAATGGTGACTTTTAAAAGATTAATGAACATTATATCCTTTTAAAAATTCAACTCCAGTCAGTAAATGTGATTTGAAAACTGCTAAGTTCATGTAGAGTGTTGGGAAATTCTGGTAGCTAAGACACACGCGCTTTGTGAGAGTCTTTTGGAAACGGTGGCACTACGCCATCAGAGCAGGCATGGCACCATTTTTACAGATGGCTGGGGGAGGAGGAAGCCAAACGACCATGTGTGAGCAACAAATGTGCTTGCTAAGGGCCAGAGGCCAAGTGGTGAAGGTTGAAATTGTTTTCCATCCTATACTTGCTGGCTGGTGGCAAGGGGACTGGGGTCAGTGGACTCTTGTGTACTACAGCGAAGTGGCCACAGAGCCCCACTGACCGCGGGAGAGGAGACAAGTGGGCACGGCCGGCAGAGTGTCCAGGTGGTGCGAGGAATGCTCGTTCTCACCGCGTGTGCGGAAGTCCCTTCTGCTAACGCCAAGTCCGCTTCCACTCGTACAGCATCAAGCGTGACTGTCATGCATACATAGTCAGACAATTTGGCATCTTTAGACATGAGAAGTGTTTCTACTAGACGTATCAAATACAAAGTTATTTTTCCCAAGAAAAGAGATTACCATTTATAAGAAGACAGCTCTTTCTGATTTTTGCTGCCTGTCTTACTGTATAAATAAGTTTCTGACAAATAAATATAACCAGTTTTAATCTTCTGCCTGGCTGAGATCCTCTGGTGTTTCTGGTGAAACATCTGAAGTCTTAACTTGTGCAAATCAGGACCTCGGGTGTAAAACACTGCAATGTATGTGAATTCTGAGACTGTGTTGTTGACTGATGATTTTTATAGTAATGAGACTTTTCAGTGTAGGTTTTGGATGGAGCTAAAATTTTAAGAGCTGGGGTTACAGATCCATGGTAGAGCACTTTGCCCACATAAGACCCTGGGTTCAGTTTCCAGGACTGAAAACCAAACATGAAATTTTAATAGAAATATCATTTTATTTAAGTCCAATGTCAGTAAGTGTGTGCGTGTGTGTATATGGGTGGTTTCTGTATGTAAATGACTATATGTGTACATATATAAATACAAAAAAGTGTTAATTTGCTGGACTTAGCCACATTCATTTTTCACACGTTAGATTTACTCGGTACTCAGAGCCGTGGGAAAGATGATCTGTCCCACTGAAAAAGGAGGTCCATGATTTTTAGACTCCCATTGTGAGCATTTTCAGTTATTAGAAGAAATCCCACTTTTCAAGTTATTACATAGAGGAGGTAAGAGGGAAGGAAGATCCAGATGTTGGCATAAAACCTGTGTAGGCCTCACATTTCCTCTGAAGCAGTATTATAACAGTGTAGCACCCACAGCTCCTCCTCCTGAGATTTAGGGAATAATAAATTTCAGCCTAATTTTTATCAAATCAACTATACTCTCTCTACTATATTGTTATAAGATCTCACTAATGTTAAAATAGAATGAAGCCAGAGGTAAAGCCTTTAAAAATATGTATTTTCGATATGCTTTAAATAACTGAGAATCTTTGTATAAAATCAGTCTCAAGTATTTTCCCACTTGCTGAATCTAATTAATAACATAAGAATTATTGATTGTTCTCAGATATAGATGCAGGGCTGTAAAATATATTCCTGGCAGTTCTTTCCTGATTTTGCCTTATTTTGTTCTTTGAGCCTTGAGGATTAGAAATCATAGTAACAACTCATGTTATTTTAAAAATCTTTAATATATAATTTGCAAAATCTGGAAATATTTTCTTCAACTTTCACTAGAAAATAAATGTTATTTATTATGGTAATATTTTGAGTTGTTCATCGCTGTTTCACATACTGTTGGTTTAGAATAATGTAGTTTAAAATGACCTGGAGGCATTGTTGCAACTCCCAGATTATAACCATTATCTATATTAAAAGCCTAAGTTTTCAGTGAATTTACAGAATTATAAAATATAAAGTATAAAACTCTGGAACCCAAATCATAATTTCATAAAAGTAGAATATTTAAAATGTAGAAAACACCTCTCAGGCATGAGACCAACAGTCGTTTGAATTTTGGGGCAGTGCTGCCCTCTAACGACAGAATTGGAAAATATGCTTCTTTTGATCACTATTCACTACTTAACACAAAGACTATTTAGTTTAGGCTTATATTCTCAATCCTGGCACACATTAAAATCACCTAAGAAGCTTTTATTTTCCCCGTTATTGCTATATGGCACATACCTGCGATCCCAGTGTATTCATCAGGTTTCCTGTTGTGGAGACACAGTGCTCAAGATGCCTACAACCTGACGGAGCACGGGTTTAATGTAGTTCACAGTTTGGGCTGATTCAGTTCATGGTTACCTGGCTCCAAGGCATGAGCATGTTGGCAAAAGTGTGTGGGAAGGCAAAGTTGCTTGATTCATGGCCTCTGGTGGGGCAGAGCAGAGCAGCAGCAGAGAGGGATGGGTGAGAGACACCTCAGACACACCAAAGAGCATACTCTTTCAATCCACTAGGCTTTTCTTAATTCAGTGAGGTTGACATGTCATGATCGGGGTCACAATCCACCTTTTCAACTTCACATGCAAACACATCTCCTAAAACCACACTTGATCTCCAAATAGTGGCAATAGTGAGTTCATAATACCGTCTAACATAGTACAGCAATCCTGGGTGCAGCACAATCATCCCTCCCCAAAGTTTCAACAGTTCCAGTACATTTCAAAAGTCCAAGTCTCTTCTGAGACTCAAGGTGAACTCTTAACTGTGAACGCATATGAAAACTGAAAACAATGCATAATCCCAAGGTAAAATGGCACAGGGAAAATTCCCACTATAAAAGGGAGAAATGGGCGGGTAAGATGGACAAGACTGAAAGTAAGACTGAAAACGAGCAGGGCAAACATTAAACCCTGTAGCTTTAAGTCTGGTATACAAGGCACATGGTGGTAAAATGTGAGTTTTAAAAGGCATACTTGGCCAGGCATGGTGGCACACTGCTATAATCCCAGAACTCAGGAGGTTGAGTCAGAAGGATTGCCATGAGTTTGAGGCCAGCCTGGACTACACAGTGAGTTTGAGGATAGCCTGAACTACACGGTGAGACTCTGTCTCAAAAAACTTAAATAAATGAATAACATAGGTGGCTCCACCATTTTGGCCTCACCAGTTGCAGCTCACAAGGCCTCTCTCTTGGTCTGGTTCTACTCATGGCTTGCAGCTTTCCTCAGCAGATGTTTCACATTTCTGGCATCTCTTATTTCCCGGGGTCTCCACTGAACCATCAGCTTGACTCCCACAGTTTCATGCATTTCCCTCTCTGAAGCTGCTTGCCTAGTCTCCAAGGCCTTCCTCTACAATCTAGGCAGAAGTTTTCCTGACCCCACAACTATTGCATTCTGCATGGCAGTAAAATCAGTATCATACTAAGGTTTGCCATCAGTGTGAGCAGTAGCTAGGCCCCTTTGGAGGTTATTAGTGCCTGAATAACTGAGTGTGGTGAAATTAATCCAGAGAATACATGATATTTTTAAGGGCTTTACCTCTGGCTTCATTCTATTTTAACATGAGTGGGAACTGATACCACTATAGTAGAGAGAGTGTAGTTGATCTGATAAAAATTAGGCTGAAATGGATTATTCCCTAAATCTCAGGAGGAGGACCTGTGGGTGTTAACCTGGTATAATATTGCTTCAAAGGAAGTGTGAGGCCTATATGGGTTTTATGCCACCACCCTATGAGGCCCTTCTTGAACAGGGGGTCCCAGAGACTCTCTTCTCAAATGAAAGGTTGCCATTTTTGCAAGCTTGAGCCTGCCTTGACTGGGGTCTTGAGATTCCCGAGATTCCCTCAAAGCATCTTTCTTCTTGTCACTGTACAAAGTACTTGGTTTCATTCTAATTATATTAATATCTTTAGCAGCCATACTTCTTCTTTTGCCTCAACTTTACACACAGTCCCTTCTTGACTAAAATTTTTTTCCAAATTTTTGCTCTGACTTTTTCCCTTGATTCTCACTATAAATCTGGCTAAAAGCAGTCAGAAGTACACATGCCACAGCCTGAATGTTGGACTGTCTTGAAATTTCCTCTACCAGATTAATTAGTCCACTGCTCTTAATCCAAGTCTTCTGCAAAGTCTCAAGACATAGGCAAAATATAGACAAATTCTCTGCCAGAATGTAACATACATGGCCTGTAGTCAACTGCTAACAGAGTTCTTATTCCCAACTGAAATCTGAGCCTGAGTTTTACTGTCCTTTTTTCTATTAGCATCCTAGTGTTCTAAGTTTCCACTGGAATCACCCATCAGGCTTTGCTTACAGCATTCTCTAGCCCACATCCCCAAACTTTTTCAAACTTTTTCCACAAACCAGTTCCAAACTACATAGCTAGTTATAGTCAGAGCAATGATCCTAGTACTGGTTCTAATTTTCTGTACTAGTCACTGTTCCCATTGCTGAAACACTACAGACAAGAACCTATGACTTAAAGGAGGAAAGGTTTAATTTAGCTTATGGTTTGGGTGGATTCAGTCCATAGTCAGCTGGCTCCAAGGCAGGGACATGATGGCAGAAGGATGTGGTGGAGCAAAGGTGTTTATTTCACGGAGGCTGGGATGGAAACAGTCCCAGAGAGAAAGAGAACGGTCCCAGAGAGAAACAGGTGAGGGACCGTATGTAGCGACCAAAGCCATGCCTCTATGATCCACCCAGACACACCTAGGAGCATGCTCTACTACTCTACTAGGGATTTCTTAATCCAGTGATGTTGACATATCAGGATTAGCAATCACATCCAGCTACTTAGGAGACTGAGACAAGAGGATTGTGAGTTCAAGGTCAGCCTGGGCAACTTATGAGACGCTGTCTCAAATTTAAAAAACAAAATAAACAAGCAAAAAGCAAGCAAACAAACAAACAAAAACCCACCAAAGTGTTAGGGATGCAATTCAGTGATAGACAACTTGCCTAGCATGTGTAAACCACTAGATTGTGTACCCAGTATGGCAATAAATAAAAAAATAAAATATACATCCCCATTCTCAGCTCCTGGGGATTCTGAATTTTTCATTTATGACTTGAGCTTCAGTAGATTTCATAAGCTCCCTTGAAGATTCAAATATGCATCATGTCAAGGTATGCTAGTTTAGGCAGAAATAAAGTATCAATAATATCACAGAGTTGTATCCCAGTCCCCAGAGGATTTAGCACACCAGCAAACATCAGTCTCTGTCGTCTGTTCTGCAATTCCATGTTCAGGGACACAGTTCCAGCCCCAGAATTTCCCTGATCAACCACTAGCCAAGTTACCACACATGTAGAGCAGTACAGTGTGTAAAAAGACACGTGCAGAAGTAGTGCATGTTCACTCACAATCACGGAAACCAGCTCTTCCTCTTCTGTCCCCTTCCAACCAAGAAACAGTTTCATTACTATAACTCACCAGGCCCTAAAGGGGATGCCAAATCAATGGGAAGAAGGGAAATAAGAATGGAAGGATGGCACTGAAAACAGGAGCGGAAGGACTTTTTAAAATCTTGTGTGTGTGTGTGTTTGTTTCCTGTTTTCACCAGTAGATTGTAATTCAAGACTAAAGGAATTTTTATGTATTTTAGGGAAATAACTGGCACTGGTTCTGGTCCTGGTGCTTAATGGGCATTGTTTAAAGGATGAACAAATAAGTGCATGGGTTCAGGAACAAGTAGGTTCATGTGTGTGTGAGACTGGGTGAGAGAGAAACTAATACAGTGGTACCTTGGTTCATGAACTTAATTTGTTCTGTGATTCTGGAAAAGATGGCCATGTTCCTGTTCATGCTGGAAAGATGGCCACTGTCATCTGATGTAGAGTTTGCAAACAGAAACAAAACTTTGCCAAATGCTTCTGTTTGCAAACTAAATTGTTTGCAAACAATTTGGCACCACTGTATATTTAAGGTTCTTCAGGAAAGAATAGGTAACCCCACTATGAATGAAGGAAGAGGCATATCCAAATAAAAGGTTGAAAATATGATCATTATAAAAAACATTTGAGAATAATGAAAAAGGAAATTTATAATTAATCTGTACAAACCTATGAACTGTACTAAAACAAAACCATGCCAAGACTGTCTTTAAGGTTATTTAAGAACACATGACTATGAACTAAACTACTTGGTCACTTGCAGAAGTATCTAGGAAATCAACTCATCAATTTGATAGCTAGAAAATAAAAGAAAAAAATAGCCTTTAACTTGCCTTTCTTATATATCACTGAGTAACAAAATACAAGCATTGTTGCATAAAGTATTACAGTTAAATCAATGAATAAGAAATTATAGAAATAGACCATCATTGCTCTCCAGTGTCCAAGGATATGGTTAGGGACTGTTAGAGCATACACAGCCGCTTGCGGGAGGAAAGGGGTGAGGATGTGGCCCCGCCGCCTCTTGATGATGTGCATCCCACCACCTAGGTCCTCCTGAGAATAATGGAACCTAACTTCAGCAAGCCTGCAGGCCAGTACATTGCGTCAGTGTAGAAACACTCATATAGAGAGGACAAAAACTTTATTAAATCACACCGCAAAGACGGACTCTGAAAAGTCCAGAATGAAGGATATTCTACTGGCCAAGCACATGGTTTCAGAAAAACAAAAACAAAGCAAAACAAACACTGGATGAGAAAGAAAAGTTGAAGGAGGTATCTACAGATTAAAATGTTTTAAAAGACATATCTATCAGACACAATGTGTGCATCTCATTTGGAAATTAATTCAAACAAAGAAACTAAAAATTTAGTGATTTTTATGGAGTAATTAGAATTTGAACACTTACTGGATATTTGATGTTAAGAATTTATGTGAACTTGCAGATACAATAATATTGTAGTTATATTCAGAAATAGTCTTTATCTTTTAGAATAAATATGGGAACACGTACCAATTAAATAATATGTTCATTTCACTAATAACTGAAATGAGAGGTTGGGGGTTGATGGATGTAGATGCTTTGGAGTGGTGCTGCGCAGATAACTGTTGAAGCTGGAAAGTGAGTACCTGCAGGGGCTTCTAGTCTTCTTACTTTTGTATGGGTTTGAAGTTACCTATAATAAAACATTTTAAATTATCTCATGAAATAAAAGCTTCCTTATAAGACGGGAAAGAGTGGCCGGGGAGGGATGTTCTCCGGGACGGAGAACAAAGAGGGAAATGTCTCCATAGAGACGCGTGTCCCTGGCAGGCGTCCACGCCGCTGTCCACCGCCCGGGAGCTCTCGCCGCGCCAAGGACCCTCAGCCCTCAGTCCTGGGGATACTTTATATCAACGCTGTTGAGAACTGTTTCCACCTGGGGCCTCTGCTTCTGTCTCTCTTTCCTGTGGAAAATAAAGGCTGTGTTTTCTTTGTCGCGTGGGAACACGGCCTGTTAGGAATAAGCAAGGTGCTTTGCTCTCCCATCCCACCAAAGCGTCCTTTGTGCCTCAGGACTGGTGCTGCGTTTTCAGGACAGGAGTGAAGGCGCCGCTGCAGTCGCTCGCACAGGGCCAGCAGGGGGAGCAGCAGGCACGGCTTTGCCTCCCGGTGTCTTCACCCGGTGCGTTTCGTGGACCCAGCAGCTGTTGGTGGGCAGTGGGTTTCCTACTCTGGAGTGATTCTCACAGGGAGTGTCCTGGTGATGAGGGGCCAGGGAGCGTGGATCCAAGATTCTGTTTGGGTGCTGTGAACCGTTCTTTGGAGCTGGAAACCCTTTAATTCCCCTCCGATTGGTTCTCCCATCCCTTTCCTGGTCTGTTCCCACTTCCTGGAAGCCTGGCCATTCTACATTCTGTGCTGCTGTCTGGTTGAAGACACTCTCAGACTGGAAAACAGTCCTGCCGTTTCCAACAGAGGGGCCCCTTACGTGTGCCCACCAGAGAGACACAACCCGGGGTGCAGACCTTTCCTGCAGGGCCCAAGGACCTCGCACACACGCAGGCAGGAGAGCACAGGGGCTTTTTGCTCAAGGCTGAGGAGCGATTAGCAGGGTGGACAGGGGGAGGTACTCGGAGCCTTTGAAAACGAACCAAACCACAGAAAGGGACTCAGAAGGACCTCAGTAACAGCTGAGCCACTTTGGCCTAGTTGGTGACCTCTAAGAACACAACAGCCCAGATGTATCAAGTGCTCATTCTGTAAAAAGCAAAGGAACTGGGCACCAGCCTAGCTGCCTGGAGACAGTGAGTTACCCCTCCTGGGCACCAGCTGCTTCCTCAAAAGGTCATTTGCCTGAACACAGGGAGAAGAAAACTCGTGGTGATTTGTCCCATTAAAATAGTCTTATTATCATTTAGAGGAGTGCAAACTGCTCTTCACAGGCTTTCTGGTAGAAAGAACCCTCCCTCTAGATTCGTGTTTCTCACCCTTTAAAATAGGAGGGAATCACTGAGATCTTCTATTGATCCTCTTTCTCTCCTTCCTCAACTACTTTTTGAATTTAAACTTTCAAGTGAGTAAACACTGTCCCTTCCCTTTCTGATTACTCCTTCACATTTTATTTCATTCTTTCCCTCCTGTGTCCTCCAGTTTCCCAGAACTCAGGAGATCATCCTTTGACCTCCAGCCTTACTCTACAATATTTGACCTCATTCATCACTTTATTCATCCCATCTTAACACCCAGTCCCCCACAAAAGGGTAAAACCACTCCCCTAAGGGGAAAATCACTGATACAAGTACATGGTATATGCTTGATTTTGTTATATAACTTTAGTTTGCTCCTGTGGTCAGAGGTAGCAGGTTATGGCTACCATAGTTTGTTAGTAGTTAAGCTGTACTTGAAACTACTGTTATTACTAACTGTACTACTTTGGCCAGGATGTCATACATGTTATAATCAGGTTTTCTCCCCTGTATGATAACACTGTGATTGTAATCATCACCACAGCCCAGTACCAAAGGATTGGGTGCTGAGCCAAATGGTAACTTTGCATCCTTTACAAATTGGGAAGGTAGGTTCTCGGGATAGCTATAAAGAACCAACTACATCCAGAGGACATCCCTGAAGAACAGACATCTAGGGAATCCTCAATACTAGTGACAAAGCTATATATCATAAGAAATTGGCAAGCATCAACATAGAAAATAAAATAAAATAAAAAAGAGAAAATAGAAAATGAAAAGACGCCAAAACAAAATGCAACCCCAGACCCCCAGCCCACCCAGGACAAGCCCAGAACACAATGAGATAGATGAAATTGGAAGTCAAACAGTGGAACTTTCTGAAATGATAGCAACAGAAGTGAAAAAACAAGTGGAAAAGGCTATAGAGAAAATCATCTCTCAGGTACAAAAAGAAATGATGCTTAAAATAAAAGATATTAGAGAAGACACAGATAAAAGAATAGATGAGCTTAGAAAAATGATGGAAACAAAAAATGCCTAACATAGGAAAGAAAAAGAATGCATGAAACAGATCCAAACAGAAATCCAAGAGATTAAAACCTCCATTGAAAGTGTATGCAACAGACTGAATGAAGGAGAGGATAGAATACCAGATCTTGAAGAGAGAATTGCAGCAAGTGATCATGAAAAGGAAGATATTTTAAAAATAGCAAAAGACCATGAAAAATCAATCCAACAGCTACAAGATGATGCAAAGAAGAATAGCATAAGATTGACTGGGGTCAATGAGAAAGCTGGAGACAGCACAAATGCCATTAAAAAAAAAAAAAAAAAAACTCTTCACAGAAATAATGCCAGAAAATTCCCCAAGTGTGGATAAAGAATTTGACATAGAACTCCAAACAGCCATGATCAAAATAAAACTATACCCAGACATATAATAATCAATACCTCAGAAATTCTCGGCACAGGAACAGAATATTAAAGGTTGTTAGAGAAAAGAAACAGATCACCTATAAAGGAAAGCTCATCAGAACCACGGCAGACTTCTCAACACAAACCTTCAAGTCAAGAAGAGCTTGGAGTGAAGTATTTCAAGTCCTGAAAGAGAACAACTTCCACCCCAGATTGATGTACCCTACAGAACTCTTTCAAAATTAGTGGAGAAATAAGATACTTCCATGACAAAGAACAACTGAAAAAATTCATGACCACCACACTAACCCTACAAAGAGTACTGAAAGATATTCTAAACAGAGATAAAAATGACCACAATTCCAAGAACAACAACAGAAAGAAAACACCAGGCAGGGCAAGCAATTAAACAGAGGGAAAAAGTAGGGAACCAACAGCAAGAAAACAACATGACAAAGGCAAGCCAATACATGTCAGTTATGAACATCAATGTAAATGGCCTCAGTTCACCAATCAAAAGAAACAGACTGGCAGAATGGATCAAGAAACAAGATCCAACAATATGCTGTATACAAGAAACACATTTAACTTGAAAGAAATTCATAGACTGAAAATCAAAGGATGGAAAACAATCGTCCATGAAACAGGAACTGAGAAAAAAGCAGGGGTAGCTATCCTGTTTGCAGACAATGTGAACTTCAAATCAAGAATGTTCAAAAGAGACAAAGAAGGTCATTATATACTTGTTAGGAGAAAACTTCAAGAGGAAGAGATAACAACCATAAATATGTGTGCACCAAATATGGGAGCGCTCAACTATGTAAAACAATTATTAATACACATGAAAAACTAAATAAGCAATAACACAATTGTAACAGGAGACCTTAATACCTGATTGTCACAAAGAGATAGATCAACTAGACAAAAAATCAGCAAAGAAATATCAGAACTGAACCAAACCTGTGAACAAATGGACTTAGTAGATGTTTTCAGAGTGTTCCACCCCACAACATCAGAATACACATTCTTCTCAGCTACACACAGGACATTCTCTGAAATAGACCATATACTAGCCCACAGGACATGCTTAAGTAAGTGCAAAGGAATTGAAATTATCTCATGCATGTTATCTGACCATAGTGCAATAAAGTTGGAAATTAATGACAAAAGAAACTGCAAAAACTCCATAAATGCATGGAAATTAAATAACATCCTCCTGAACAACCAATGGGTCACAGATGAAGTTAAAGAAGAAATTAAACAATATCTAAAACTAAACAAGAATGCAGATACCACATACCATTATTTATGGGACATAGTGAAAGCATTCATAAGAGGGAAATTTGTAGTGGTGAATTCTCACATTAGGAAAACAGAATGAGCACAAATAAACAACCTAAAGTTACACCTCAAGCTTCTAGATAAAAAAGAGCAAGACAATCCTAAAGCCCATACAGGGGTGGAAATTATAGAGATCAGAGCAGAAATTAATGCAATGGAGACTAAGAAAACAATACAAAGAATTAATGAATCAAAGAGTTGGTTCTTTGAAAGAATAAATAAAATTGATAAACCCTTAGTCAACCTTATCAAAAAAAGGAAAGAAAGGACTCAAATTCATGCATTGAGGAATGTAAAGGGTGAAATCACTATAGATTCAGTGGAAATTCAGAAGATCATCAATACCTATTTTGAAAATCTTTACTATAATAAAATGGAAAATGCAGAAGAAATGGACAGATTCCTAGATACATATGAATTACCAAAGCTGAATCAAGAAGATATAAAAATTCTGAATAACCCAATATCAGTTAATGAGATTGAAAATGTAATTAAAAACTTACCAACAAAGAAAATCCCAGGTCCTGATGGATTCACAGCTGAATTCTACAAGAAATTTAGAGAAAATTAAGTGCCAATACTCCTCAAACTCTTTAATGAAATTGAAAGGGAAGCAATACTCCCTAACTCATTCCATTAGGCAAGTATTACCTTGTTACCAAAACCAGAGAAAAACCCAACCAAAAAAGAGAAATATAGGCCAATCTCCCTAATGAACATAGATACAAAAATCATCAATAAGATACTAACAAATAGAATGCGGCAAATCATCAAGAAGATTATACACCATGACCAAGTGGGATTCATCCCAGGAATGCAGGGATGGTTCAATATATGCAAATCAATAAATGTAATACACCTTATCAATACAGCCAAAGACAAAAAATCACATGATCATCTCAATAGATGCAGAAAAAGCTTTTGACAGAATCCAACACTCATTCATGTTAAAAAAAAAAAAAAGCCTACAGAAAATTGGAATAGATGGTCTTCATCCCAATCCGATAAAAGCCATCTATGACAAAACAACAGTCAACATTATACTAAATGGACAAAACCTGAAAGCTTTCAATCTAAAATCAGGAACAAGACAAGGATGTCCACTATCACCACTCCTATTCAACATAGTTCTGGAAACATTCACCAGAGCAATTAGATAGGAAAAAGAAATAAAAGAATAAGGATAGGAAAAGAAGAAGTTAAATTGTCATTAATTGCAGATGACATGATACTCTACACAGAAGACCCCAAAAACTCCACCAAAAGACTTCTAGATTTAATAACCAAATTCAGTATCATAGCTCGATACAAAGTCAACACTCAAAAATCAATAGCATTCCTGTACACAAACAACAAACTCACTGAGAGAGAAATTAAGGAAACTACATCCTTCACAATAGCATCCAAAAAATGAAATACTTAAGAATCAATTTAATAAAGGAAGTAAAAGATCTATACATTGAAAATTACAGTATTCTGGAAAAGGAGATTGAAGAGGATATCAGAAAATGAAAGATATCCCTTGCTCATGGATAGGAAGAACCAAAATAGTGAAAATGACCATACTCCCAAAATTGTTTACAGATTTAATGCAATCCTGATCAACATACCATTAACATACCTCACAGAACTAGAGAAAACAATCCTAAAATTCATTTGGAACCAGAAAAGACCTAGAATAGCAAAAACAATTCTGGGCAACAAAGGAAAGGCAGGAGGCACCACAATCCCTGACTTGAAATTATACTACATTGCTACTGTGATAAAATCAGCATGGTACTGGCAAAAAACAGACCTGAGGACCAGTGGAGCAGATTAGAAGATGCAGACATGACTACAAACACACTCAGCCACCTTATCTTTGACAAAGGGGCCAAACATGTTCACTGGAAGAAAGACAGCCTCTTTAATAAATGGTGCTGGAAAAACTGGTTGTCTACATGCTGAAGTTTAAAACTAGACCCATGTCTATCACCATGCACTAAACTAAAGTCAAAATGGATCAAAGATCTAAATATTAAAACAGAAACACTGAATCTACTGGAAGAGAAAATAGGTAGAAAACTTGAAGACATAGGGGTAGGCAGAGAGTTCATGAACAAAAACCAAACTGCATGGGAAACACTTCAAAGAATCAACAACTGGGATCTCGTCTGATTAAGAAGCTTTTGCACATCAAAAAAAAAATCACCAACAGAGTGAAAAACAACCTACAGAGTGGGAAAAATCTTTGGCCAGCAGTCCCTCAGACAAAGGACTTCTACCTAGAACATATAAAGAATTGAAAAAAATCAGACCCTCCAAATCTAAATATCCAACCCAAAAATGGGCATCTGAGATGAATACACATTTCTTAGAAGAAGAAATACAGATAGCAAATAAATATATGAAAAAATGTTCAACATCATTGGTCATTCGAGAGATGCAAATTAAAACAACACTGAGACTCCGTCTCACCCCAGAAATAATGGCTATCATCAAGAAATCAACCAATAACAAATGCTGGAGGGGCTGTGGGGAAAAAAGGAACACTTCTGCACTGTTGGTGGGAGTGTAGACTGGTGTAACCACTGTGGAAATCAGTGTGGAGATTCCTCAAAAAAACTAGGTTTAAAGGTCCCATTCGACCCAGCTATTCCCGTTCTGGGTATCTTCCCAGAAAAATTAAAAACATCGTACCACAGCCATATATGTGCACCCATATTTATAGCAGCACAATTTGTAATAGCTAAATCTTGGAAAAAACCCAGATACCCATCAACCAAGGAATGGATAAAAAAGATGTGGTATTTTTATACAATGGAGTACTACTCAGCTATATTGAGACACTTATAGGGAAATGGATGCAATCAGAGACCATACTCATAAGTGAAATAAATCAGTCTCACAAGTGTAAACATTGTATTATCTCCCTAGTGTAAGAAGCTGAAAGAGTAAATCAGATCCAAAATGTACAATAGATGTTGGGAAATGGGAAGAAACTGTTCAAAAGGAAAGATAAACTGGGATGGGGGAAAGGAGAAAAGAAGGAAGGGAAAAGTAAAAGTAAATAAATAAATAAATAAATAAGTAAATATATGATAGGTAAGAAAGGTATACTACTAATTTCTATAAGTACATTGAAAAGAAAGATTTGTGTCTATATTGTTTGATCAATTTTTCATGCCTGTATCTTGTAATCTGAGCAACTACTTTGAAGATAACAATAAGCAATGTACTAACCATTATTACTTTCCTTCTATCTTGTTTTGAAATTTTATATAATTGTTTTTATTGTTTTTTATCTTTAAAATAAAAAATAAATAAAATTATTAGAATGCTTCAATTCATATATAAAGTGCAATTAACTTAGAGTAAAGAGAAATATGCGTGCTTGTAGTACAGAATTAAGAGTAGAGAAGAGCCCCCATGAAATGCGATAGTCTCTCTTTTCTCTGAATTTAGAGGTGTTTTGACACTACTGTCCTCTCAGTATCCTATTTTTCTTCCTACTTTATCCTCAGTGATATCACTGGGGTACAATCACTTGTCCTGTGAATAATGAGAAACAATAGAGTGGCATCTCTAAAAGGTGAATTAGGAAGAACAAATGCTTTCAAGGACCCTCCCTCAAGTTAACTAACTGATTTATAATAATGTGGCTTACATGTGTATAGACACAGAACTAAATACAAAACTTATTAAACAAAGCAAAAATTTGAATTATGTATCAGCAAAATTACAAACCCTCCACCACCCATATTAACAGAGTTGAGTGCAGCGGACGGTGTTGTTTTGCTGGCTCTACGTGTCTACCTGAAAGAGGGGGCAGCGCCCTGAAGGCTGTGGGTGGGCTGGGTGATTACTCGGTTTCCACCACTCTTCAGTTTTTTCTTTGCTCTGACGCCCCTCTCCCGCAACTTGTGCAACATCATTTGATCTCGTTTAGCATGGATGAGTCACTCTGGTTTGCTTCTTTGTCATTAAGTCATAAAACATGAGGTTGTAGATATCAGTTCAGCAGTGGACACCAACAGCCAATGACAATTAAATTAGATAATCTTGATTAGAAACTGAATATCTAGATGATTAGAATAATTTTGTGCTTTATTTTAAAGGTTTTAAGAATATTTATAAAGCTGGGTGTGGTGGTGCACACCTGTAATCCCAGCATTTGGGATGCATCTTTGAAAAACAAGCAATCGAAAGCTCTGGCAGAGGGCTGGTGAGATAGCTCAGTGGCATAAGAGCCTGCCTGGCAAGCACGAGGTCCTGAGTTCGACTCCTGGTACCCACATACGAAAAAAGGGCCGGTGATATCGCTCAGAGGCACGGGCGCCTGCTGGGACTCAAGGTCCTGAGGTTGACCCCCGGTACTAACAAAAAAAAAAAAAAAAAAGAAAGCTCTGGAAGATGCAATCAGTCAGTGATTCGTGAAAGCCAAGTCTTGAGCAAGATCAAAATGGATAAACTTTTATTTGTCTTTGGAGAGAGTAGAGAAACAAATCTTGGAAACAGCTTGTATGTGTACCACCAGATGAATGAATAAAGAAAACGTGGCATTTATACACAGTGGAGTATTACTCTGACATAAAAAGAGATGGATTTGAGGCATTTGTAGGTAAATGGAAGCACCTCAAGACCATAATGCTAAGTGAAATAAATCAGACACACAAGGTCAAGTATCACATGTTTTCTCTTATATGAGAAAGCCAAAATATAAAGAGCAAAACAGGATAGATGATGGGAAATGGGAAGATCTTTTTCATATGGGAAGGGGAACAAGAATTAAAGGGAGGAGGGAGAGGAGGGGAACCAAGCTGTGTTTGGTCCGTGTCCCAGCTCCCCACAATGAGTGTGACCACTGTGTACTACAAACACGGACTAATAAAAAAGTAAAAATAAAGAAAGATAAACTTTTATTTGTCTTTGAAGAAAATAGAAAACAAGGAGTGTGAATGCATATTTTGTTAAAATGACCAACAGTCCTTTTCTGGGCAGAGGTCCTTTGTTCTGGGACTATTGGTCCCTATGTTTCCGACATGACATGTCCTTTCAGTTGTACAGTGGGAGTTCATGCATAAAATCACTCTTAAGGTTGATTTTAAAAATACAAATTCTCCAGATTTTGATGTATATATTTTTAGCATGCCTGCACACACACACACACGCATGTGTGCACATATGCTGGAATCATTATTTGTCATCAGACCTCACTTCGACAAATGCTGGCCCAACAGGTGCGCGAAGTCACTTCTGCAGACACACAGCGACCCCTACTTCTGGCTGGGCTCGCCATACTCAAGTTCCCCTCTGAACACCTGGTTGCTGCCCTTCTCTTCCTCCCACCTGGGCCAGCCTCCTGCTGCCTTCTGTGTGCCTCTTGCCCAGCTCTGGTGTTCTGGTAGCACTGCTCTGATCAAAGGCTGTGGAAAGCATGTTGTGAGCAGTGATGGCCGCCCCACCCTCTGCAAGCTGACATTTGACAGAGTAGATTTCCAGTGTGGGTTTTGTTAACTGAATTGCCAATTTAATGAACTGAACCTTCATGGGAGCATTTTTTAAGAAAATGATCCATTGTAATTAATACTGATCTTTATCTCAGGGAATTGTGGGTGCTACAACTAAATGAAGATCATCAGACACAGTTGAGTGAAATAACCTGGGGTGGAGGAGCCTTTCACAATCTCCATCAAGAGGGGAAATCCACACTTGAGTCTTCCTGGGCTGCCCTGTACATTCCTCACATTCTCTGTACAGTCAGCCACCCCCATTTCTCCACTTGTCAGGTCACTGACTCTTCCGAGAGTGTTGGCTCAAGTTCCTCTGCTCTTGGAACCAGGCTCCCTCACCTGGGATTGCTGCTTTCCACAAATCCCGTCTTGAGCTCCCAGCTCATACCTGGCTCTGTGGTAATGAAGTCCAGACTCCTGCACAGGGACAAGGCCTGTCAACATCTGCTTCTCCCTGTCTCTCTAGCCCTGTCCACACCTTTCCTCCACATCCTGATAGCCATGGGAATGGCAACTGTTTTCTCCCCATTGTCTGCAACCTTCTATTAATTAGAAGACATGCATAAGCCAGACATCTTTTACACGGTAGGCAGAATAATGCTTCCCTAGAGATGTCTGTGTACCAATTCCAGGAACCTGTGAATGCTATATATTATTTGACAAAAGGGTCTATATAGATATAAAGTCTATTTACATCATAGACCATAAAACAGAGAAATTACCCAGGATTATCTGTGTGGACCCAAGGTAAGTACATGGACTCTTGAAAGCAGAGAACTTCCTCTGAGGAGGCAGAAGTGAGATCTGGACTGAGAGATGGGGATGTTGCAGAGACTGGAACCATAGCCTGACCCGCCCTCCCCGGAGACAGGCTGGGATTCTTGGGAAGAAAGACAGACTCCAGGAGCAGAAATGAGCTTCTGGCTCACAGCCAGCAGGGATCTCAATCATGAAAGTGTGAGAAACTGAGTTCAGCAACAATCTGATTGAACCTGGAAGGAGTTCACCCCAGGCCCCCCAGGAAGGAGCAAAGTCCCACTGACTCCTCAGTTTTGTCCTGTGAGACTCCTAAGCTGGAAACTGGCTAAGCCCAAAGAGACTTCTGACCCACAGACTTGTGAGAGAATGAATAGATGTTGTTTTCAGATACTAAATTTATGGTAATTCGACTGGGCAGCCATAGAAGCATAGTAACGCTTGCCTAGAAACCCTCTTCCTGATCTCCCTACAATCTTTCCCAGTCTACACAAGCACCCTGACTCCCTGCTGCCGTGGCTCCTTAAGCTCGTCAGCAAGGACTTAGCTCACTGTGCTCTGCTTCCCTCCTTATTTCACCTTCATCTACGCTACATTCTCAGTGCCTTGAAAGTGGCAGCCACATTTGATCAATTATAACAGCATACATATGGAGTGTCTGTACACAAATGGTGCTCTGTTAATGTTCACTGAATGAATAAACGAGTCATTCAATTCATTTAACAGGTGTTCATCAGGCACCTGTTACAGGCCACACATTGATAAATGCAAGTTACACAGAGAATGAGAGAAGTCCCTAATTCAAAGAGGTGTCCTGGAGGTGGACATCAAGTGAGAGAATAAAGAAATGAATCCTCTCTGACAGCTGTAATTTCTAATAATAAAACCAATGGACAGTGGGCCACGTGGGGCAGAGATAGGACCTTGGCTGGAGAGCATTCCGCTGGAGCCAGAGAACAGGAGGGGGCACCACTGGAGGAGGAGTGCAGGAGGGAGAGCTAGGCACAGGCAATGTCGGCAAGCACTGGGAAAGGGAGAGGGGCAGGGAGCAGTACTGCTCTCATTAACTATCCTTCATTGCTATGCCAAGGTACATTTTTATTTTGTACCTAACAGGTCATAAAATATATATCCTAAGCATCACTTTCCACAGGAAACTAAAACAGAAATTATCCACTACAAACTATGTAAAAGTGAATACAGTATCTAGATCAAATTGTTAAAGAATGCTGAAGACTTCAATGTTACAACGCTCACCATGGATTTGTAGTAAGGGTGGAAGCGGATGCCCTTGATGGAGCTCTCACTGGCAAAGCCACTAACGCCATCTAACGTAGGTCCAAGATACACCTTTGAGTCACAATGTTGGGCACACATCTGACTGCAAGTTCCATAGGGTTTAAGGGATCATCCAGAAGGTTCACATAAGGAACAGGAGACAGAGAGATGACATTGCTTTTTGGGTGAGGAAGAACAATGTCCAGGGATGCTGTGTAGCTATGGTATGTGGAGCTACAAAAACAGATGCACAGAACAACTCTGCACAGGTGATGATGACCCAGGATGGTTGCTTTAAAACGAACGCCTCGCTGGGTCCTTCCATTCCATAAGCATTGTAGACTGAGCCCTAAACTCTCAAATGCCTAAGCACATAGAGAAGCTAAACATAAATTCTTGACTCTGTAGGTCAATGGGAACACTTCTGCAAACATTGCAGATCTTTTTAGGAACACAGTGATATAGGAGGAACCCAGATATCAGCCAGATTTTGTCACCAACTCAGGAATAATGCTCCCATCGCTCATGAGACAAAGGATGTGTGGCCTATAACTCCAGGAAGTCAATGACCTTGCAGGAGAGGACATTCATGCCTTCATTTGGACTCTTAAGTCTGCTGACATTCGGAACAAGTGCTTGTTTACATGCCTTTTTCAGGAAAGAGCAATCAGTTCAGGTTGAGCATTCAGCAAAAACGGAGACCTTTCTTTCTGAGATTCTATTTTATTTAGCTCCTGTCTGTGATCAATCTAATGTTGCACTTGAAAATAATCTGTAGAAGTGATAGAGGAAGGAGTTGACATTCTCTCACCTGAATAGGAGATTATACAAACTATAGCTGCCCCACCTCCGTTTGCCGTTTTAAGGACTTCCTCTCACATAGACAGCAACCCATCCTGCTAAGTGATGGTTAACCCTTGCCACCTTCTTACTGGCATTTGATTTGTGCCATAAGCAGATCTTTTTTATCTCAGTAAGAACTGATTGGTATTTATGCTCCACTTAATGCAGTAGTAAAAGATTTAAAAGAAGTGGAACATGATTGCTACAGTATATTTTCAGGTACTAAAGTTAGAGCAAAATGGAATCAGGGCCAGGTGGTAGTATCTACAAACGGTGCTAATGGCTCCATCGACAGATGTTTAATGTACTTAGAGATATTCTCCACATCCTAGTGTTGCTAATACATTTCCTCCTGTACCTCCTCTCAACACAAAAATTTTGAGAGGAAAGGAAACATTAATAACCCCAAAGTGTTTAGTTTTAAAGGATATTTAAGTCCTAATACTGGTCATAAGGTGACCTATTTGATCCCTGGATGGCTTATTGCAGGCTTCAATAATTTTGTTGCCATCATTAGTAAAAGTTGTTAACCAAAAAAAGGCTTACCATGTCTGGTGCTCTCCTTTATTTACCCTTGATTACCTACTGCTTGGAAAATATTTTTCAATGGATCAAAAATACAGGGATGTTATGCAGCAATGTAGCCTTGTGTCTGGGCAAAGCCAGCTGCGTACCCCCGTGCTGGTGTGTCGGCCAGAACCCTCCTTTCCTTCTGGAGTTTCCGGTCCTGCAGTCGACCTACTGTGGATAGCCAAGGGGACCAGTTCACCCTGTGCACATCAGGTCGCTCACCAGTGAGCAGCAGGGCTTGCATTTTACTACAGTGGGAAAGAAAGGGTGCAGTGGTGACTCCCACTTAGAGCAGCTCCTTCTCCAGTGAACACACTGAGAGATTTCTGTGTGTGATGATCCAGCCTTTAGGTTGCGAACTGACGGAGAACAGGGACTGGGGACAGACAAGTTTCCATGACACAGGCTGAGGAAGCAGGCAGGACAGGCTTGGGTGTGCTTGGTCATAGCCTCTCCAGGGCTTCCTAAAATAAATCCAAGGGGAGTGGCGGCCCATGAGAGGAGCCTCTACCCAGCCAGCTACCTGGCCAGGTTGTTTTTGTCATGTCCCTTAGTACTTTTCCCCATTTCACTTTTTATCTGTTTTTCCTATCCTTCTTTATGGTTTTAAAAACTTTTACGATTCTTAGTATGGAGGAAGGGACCATAAAAAAAAAAATGCTGAGCCCCATGGAAGTCAGGATGCAGCCCTGTTTGTGATACTCATTTGACAAAATCCTAGCTGTTCTAGGACTTAAAACATTTTCTTTGTAGATCACATATAATCTGGTTAACAGAGAAATGAACATAAGGAGAGGAAAGGGATCTTAAATAGAAACAGGAACATGGATTTTCTACAATAGCACTGGTATTAAGGTTGATGTCAACAACTGGAGAAAGAATAAGACTGAAGTGGAGCAGCATATGGTAGCGCAAAGAGGCCCAGGTAAGAAGTGAGGATATTTATTCCTGCTGAGGCTTTATCCAGTTAGGAAGGGTGAGGAGCCACTCGGCCTATAGAGTCATCCTCGGATGATTTCTACTCTGCTTTCCAAACTGCAAAACACTCTCTAATTCTCAAGGTTTGGGCTTGGTTCCTTTAGAAAAAATGCCTATTCTTATTTCTGCCAAAGAGAAAAGACAGGTTAAAGAAGAAGTTGAGTAATATGAATCCTTCCTTAATGAAGATAAACATTGTGGAAGAGCTCTAGCGTAGGTGAGGTCCTATTTCTATTTAGTAACAATTTTAATTTAAAATATTCTCAGTGTGAGTTAAATAGAATAGTTAAGTTAATTAAAAAATGAATTTGAGAAGAGGAAAGGCAGCTTGGCACAGAGTTTTGGGTGTAGACTTTATAAAACATCCAGAAACATGAAAAATACTAGTTGTTAGAGTGGAGAAGAGAGACCTCACTATGGAAGAACAGATACGACTCGTCATAGGGGAAGACGGAGACATTAAAACAAACTAAAATTTGCACAGTTAGGAATAATGCTTAGCACAAAGTATAGATAAAGACTATGACAATGGTGATGTGATATATAATGGAAATATAATGAGAAAGCAAAAGCTATTAACAAGTAAGAATCTGTTATAACCCGTGAACTCACATAGAGATATTGCTCTGTTTTATAATTCATAGGTTACTTATTTTCTTATTATTTTCCTGGTATAATATCTTTGGAAATACTGTACAGAAAAATATAAAGAAGAAAAATAATGCACCCTCAATGCTGCTTACATCTAGTATACTCTTTTCAGATATATTCACTTAAAAATAAAACTTGAGTCCTACTTTGTAAATAGTTTTATATCCTTTTTCTAGAATACTCATTTTCACAAATGTTTTCCCATATAATCAAATAATTTCTAAAAATTTGGTTTTAAATGAGACTACAGTATTTCACTGTTGGGTGAAGCCATTCCCCTGCTGTTACACATATTTTTTCAAATTGTATGTCCATCAGATGATGATTTCAAATTGAAAATAACAGACAATATTCACATAATAGCACAAATCGCTCTTAATCTATATTCCTAAATGAAAAAAGGTAGAAAATACATTGCAATATGTAACGTAAAACCATTACTATAAATAAAATTGTGTGCAAACAAACCACAATCCACAATGTACAAGAACATAGACGCAAAAGGCTGTCGCAAGCATTCTCTTTGTGACACAGCTTTGGGCGTATCAACTAAGAGTAAATGTACTGTGTACACCTGACTTGATCATTCCATCCCAGGCAAATGCTTGGCAGAAATAGGGGTATGTGTTCCCCAAAAGATGAACCAGAAGGTTCTTAGCAACACTATTAGTAAGAGCAAAACTCAAACTTACCCAAATGCCAGTCGACAGTAGGATGGAAAGGAATAGTGGCACACCTACAAGAGGAGATACACACGGTAAGAATGAACAACATCCAGCTGCACATAAAAGTGTACAAGTATCTCAAGAGCATAATGTTGAGGTAAAGAAGTCTCACACCTAAGCGTGCAGACGGTGTGGTTCCATTTATAGAACGCAACTGAAATCAGTTGCTCCAGTGAAAGCCAGGAACCTGGCTCCTCTGAGCTGATCAGGCTGGGAAGGAGGTACAAGAAAGGTCTGAAGGATGCTGGTGATGTCTGCTTCTTGCTGTGGGGGCTGGTTGCACAGGTGTGTTTAATTTGTAAAAAATCACAGAGCTCTACACATAGGATACACAGAATTGTCTGTATCTTACTGTGGTTCAGTCCATAATACATTATGAGAACATTTGTCAAGTAAAGGTGGCATGAGAGTACAGAATGAAAAAGAGTGAAAGAATGAATTTCAGATAATTGGTTACCAAAAATGTATCGCTGAGAAGTGCCAAAAATTGTCTTAGTTATATTTGAAATTTAGAAGTGTAAATTGGCTAACCCTTTACTTTAGGATTTTTTAGAAAACTTGTGGCAGAAAAGAAAATTAAGTAAGCAATTACGTGGAAGTCTGTTGCTAAGATATAGGGCAATTACATTTTATTTTTTTTTTTGTGGGTACCGGGGGTCGACCTCAGGACCTCGAGCGCCAGCAGGCGCCCGTGCCGCTGAGCGATATCACCGGCCCCTTTTTTCATATGTGGGTTCCGGGAGTCGAACTTGGGCCCTCGCGCTTGCCAGGCAGGCGCTTACGCCGCTGAGCCATCTCACTGGCCCAGGGCAATTAAATTTTAATGATTCTTCAAAAGCAATGTAATGTACAGTGATTATGATTCGGAAGTTTACTTACTTTGCCATAATGTTTTAAACTTGTACCTTTAAAAGCCATTTTTATTTCCAGAAAATGGTATTTATTCCCCTTTTCTCCACATTCTAACATCAATATCAAATTTTCCAAATTTCGTTTAATATAATTCCTGTCACTTCTTCCTGGAACGAGGCATTTTCCTTCAGGTAAACTAAACAGATTAGAAATTGCAGAGTGCTTTTTATTTTAATTCCCCAGAGAGGGCCACTGGAAGAGTTGTTGTAGGTTATCCTGGTGACATTTATTAAGATCAGGATAACTGAAGATAAGACCATCAGCAATGTTTGCTTTACTTAACCACTGAGACCCTTCCGCAGCTGTCCAGCCAGAGACCCTGACTATCTTGTAGTTGCCTCTATTAATGTTCAGAGGATAGGAGGCAAGAACACACAGCGGTAAGGAAATAAGGAGAGCACGTGTGTTCCTGTTTGTCAGTCTTCTCAGACGGTTATAATTCAGTGGAATAACCAAGTCATTTGATGTTTGACTATATTGTTAAGCATGTAGGGACATTTTCACAGGCACCCTAATTTTATGTTTCAATATAAATTTAATTAGAACCTGAATTTAACTAATGATTTCTTTCTTTTCATCCCTTCTGTTTTGGAAAAAGATGATAATCATAAGAAAAGAATATTTAGATTTTTTTCTCTTGTCTGACATTTAAAAATAACTTAAAACCTCCAGTCATTGAATTATTTCCTAGTATGTTAATTTTCTTTCGGATTTCAAACAAAAGCTGACAAGTTAGTTTTTACAAACGTGGAGTGATGTTCCCAGGCCTCGTCCATGCTAGGCAAGCTCCATCTCACACTGATGTCCCGCTTTTAATAAACTGCAAATTCATTCCTGGGGCAAATCCCTTTCTGCATACTCTTAACTCTTCCTGAGCATCCCTTTTTGCTGAAATTGAGCCCTGTCTCACCCTAATGGGTTTCAGTGGACCTTGTCAGACTGTACACATGTGCACAGACTGTATAGTAAAATATATACACACATGTACAATTCTTCTCCCTGAGGTCATTCATCAAATAGGAACCCAGAATCATGTGCTCTGTAGTTTACTGAAGCCCCATGGAAAAGCCTACAGCAGCAGCTATGCAAAGTTCTGGTTAAACATTGTCCCAGCGTTTGCCCTGCTCCGTCTGTTGTTTTTACACCAGGACTCAGCCGGGGTTGGAGGCAGTATTGACTTTGTAATTAAACCATTTTACCTTCAGAATTTTGTAATCACTGCATTTAAAACCATCTGTTGTTGTGAGAAGGTAAACTCTTGTTCCCCTCAAGGTACAGAAAAATCTACAACAGTCTTTTTTTTTTTTTTTTTTAAAAACTTCAGAGTCCTCATTTTAGGGTCCTGATTTACTAAAATATCCAAAGCAAAAAAGGAGGAAATTCTTTCTGAGACATCAAATGGGAAGGCTGTCATAGAATTTGAAACAAGTGCAGATGAGACACTCCCTTACGTGTGGCTCTTTCCAAAGGTACTTTGTTTCCCCCTCCACTGTGCAGTTATCACTAATTTATTAGAAAATGAATGTGATGAGATTAAAGACAGATTTTGGTGTTTCAGGTACTGGAGACTTTTCTTGCTCACTTGCTGCGATCTCATCAGGAATCCAGCAGTGCGTATTAGCCACAGGTGCTGAGGTGCGGGGAGAGCAGGTAGAGAGGGCTGCTGGGACTCAAGCAGAGCGTGCAGGAAAGGGAGACGTATTTTTTAAAACAAGGCTTATAAAATGTATTGGCTCGGCATGCGGCAGGGTCTACAGGCCCTGACTCCTTCCCGGAAGGAAGAGACAGAAGACGAATGGCAAAATCTGCCCTGTGTTACAGCCTTCAGAAGAGCGTGGAGGCCGTCCCGCCCCTCCCCGCACTGGACACGGGGCTTCTGAACCACCACGCAAGCTTTAATAGTAGACTTTGAAAGCAATTTTGTAGTTCTTTTTGGTTGAATATATACATCAATTTGGGGAGAGGAAAAAAACTGGGAAATAATTGCCAGCTGTCACAAAATTCATTATTCATTGAAGGTTTTTTCTCCTTCCTTCCCTTCCTCTCTTCCTTTTCTCCTCCCACTCTCCCCCCCTTCTTCCTTCTTTCTTTCCTTCCTTCCTCCCTTCTTTCTTCCCCTTCTTCCTTCCTTTTTCCTTCCTCCCTTTTTCCTTCTTCCTTCTTTCCTTCCTGCTTCCTTCCCTCTTCTTCCTTCCTTTCTCCTTTCTTTTTTCCTTTTCTTTCCTTCCTTCCTCTTTCCTTCTTCCTTCCTTCCCTATTCCTCCTTCCTTCTTCCCTTCCTTCTTCCTTCCCTCTTCCTTCCTTTTTCCTTACTTTCCTTCCTTCCTTCCATCCTTCAATCCTTCCTCTTTCCTTTCTTTTCCCTTCTTACCTTCCTTTCTTCCTTCCTTCTTACCTTTCTTCCTTTCTTCTTTCTTTCCTTTTTCTTTCTTTCTTTCCTGATGAATAATTTGAAGATTTTGAGTGAAAGGTCACACTCCGACCATCCTCCTGAGCATTTTATGGCAGCCAGCAATAGCTGCCTACCACACAGGCAGGAGTGTAAAGGAGTAAGAAAGGAGGATGTGTAGCCACAATTCAATCCTGGGCAAAACTATACTAATTTAGAATCCAATCTATCATATCAAGGCGCCTAACTTTAACTCCTAGCTGCTTCTGCTCCTGCTGCTGCTGCTGATAAGGCATTTAACTTTGAGGACTTCACCTGCCTTCAGCGCAGTTTCCTCATCTGTAAAGTGCAGGATAACAACCGTACCTTCCTCCTGGAGTTGATGTAAAGCCTTACTAAGCAAACACAGATTACACACGTAGCAACACCTTGCGCATGGCAAGCACTCCATAGACTTATTATTTCTTACAAGAACTCCACAATTAATTATGGTGCTTGCTTATTGTACATCAAAATTCAAGATAAGAGAGTTGCCACTTGTTCCATGAAAATTCAGAAATAGTTATGAGCATCTAGTTTCTCTTGCAAGTTTATTTATTCCCTGCCAAACTCAAGGATTATTTTTTATGAAGGTACTGTAATGAGATGAATGAGGGACTGTTCTTAAAACCATGTTTGTGCCTGAAAACCCAGTTAGTAAACAGTCCTTTTCATCCCATGATGGAAGATGAAGAGGAGATCACCTTCGGCAGCACATATGCCAGGCGCATAGTGATCTAAGGAGTGTGTATAGGTGGACTCTCATCAATGACACGAATTATCTTGAAATTCTCCGTGTGAGACAATGTTTATATAGTGGTCCTGATTAAAAATGATATGAAAAGATGGGCAAAACTTCACACAATTTTGTTCGGTTTATGTTTAGGAAGAGAAGAATGTATCATTTTATTTTTAATTTGGTAATATGAGTTTATTAGTATTATGATAACAATTCCAAAATTTCTCTAGAAAAAATATTATGTAAACTCTTAATTCAGGAGTACATTTGAATATGTAACTATTCTAACTGGGACAAAATTTATGGGAAAAGTGTGTGAAAATGTAAAGATATATATAGGTTTGGAAAGGAACTAAAGCTAAAGGGAGAGAAAAAGCCTCAAAGAAATTGAAATTATTTTGGCAACTCAGGGACTCCTACTCACTACTTAGACAATAAAACTCTTTGTCACACTCGTAATCAGTTCAGGCAGCAATACTTTCTAGAGCTCTGAATGTCATGAAGAAGTTTCTATATTCCTTAAAACTTCTTCTGGCTTGCAGGCCCACGTAGAGAACTCCCCCAGCCAGGCCCTTTCCTGAGCCAGCATCTATCTAACCTCCTCCATAGCTCAGTTGCAGAAGAAATACATCCACAGCAAGTCCTGAACTGTGGACAAAATTCCTCTTCTTGAGGTGTGAGATGTGGGGAGAGGTAGGGTAGGAATCTTTAAAATCTCCATGGAGGGAAACTTGTACAGCTATCAAAATTCATGGCTAAAAGATCAGCCCGATACTACTTAGGGATTTCTATCTATTTCTTTAGATTTTTATGTGAATGCATTAATAACATGCTATCATTAGCCTTTGTCCAGGGCAGATACTTTCCTTCTCTTATCTGCGTAGATAAAGTGAGGGAGATCAGATGTGAAAGAAAGCCGAGAACATATCAGCTGTGTGTCGTCCATCCCTGGCTGTGCTTCTCTTGCCAGCTGACCAGCTCACAGAGCCCAGCTTTGATCTACTTTGACTCTGGTTGGCAAAGCCACCAGCAGACGCTCTTCATGGACACAGCAGATTACAGACAATACCACACAGAAGAAATGTTATCTCTGGCCAAGGATGCATAGAAAGCTACCTATTCCAGGATGTGCTTGATTCCAAGAGTCCCAGAAATGAGGCAACCATGGAATGGAAGGCACCTATTTATCCAAGTTACCATTCATCCCTGAGAAAAATCAAATTTAGCAGCAAGAGCTAGGTAAAAATCATACATGATATAATGTCATAAAGACTCATTTTCAAGGAGTGGCCAGGACGATTATTGATGCACTCAGGCAGACAAACAGGCTCCACCTCTGGCCAGAACCCCTTCTGCTGTGGAAAGTGAACAGCGGTAATATAATCACATGGTCGGGAGTAAGCTGGCAGGGATGTGATACAAATCCTGAACACCTGTTTTCATCTTTGATTTAGGAAGGAAGAATGCATTTTCACAGTCTAGCTTAAAGTGATCTGTGCAGGATACATGTGGCTTCCAGTTGACATACTGTGCACTGTCTTTCTCCTCACAGCTTGAAATCAGGCATTCAGAACTGAGCAGACACCTCCCATGCCGGTGTCGGGAGAATAGACGGAGTTCGATCCTCTTGCTGAGGTTGGTGAATTGCTCAGTGGTTGTCAAGTCTCTCTCTGTCTCAGCAGCCTTAAACATCTGATAAATGACATTGTTTTAAAATCACATTTTTCAGGCTAAGATTTGAAAGTCTTGGTGTTTGGCCTTTCTAAATTAATGACTAAAACCAAATCTCTCATTCAGCTTCATTTTACATTAAAAATTGAAAGATTATACTTATCTTCAAGGCTCAAGCCACCCCATGCCTCTTGCCCTCTCAGTGTTCCAACCATTCTTGTTATTTAGACGTTAGAGTTTCCCACATCCCATTTATCCATTTACCTCCACTAGACACAAACTCCAAAACCTGCTTCTTATTTAAACAACTATGGTTTAAATTCTGGCTTGGGAAAGTACACGTGGTCTGTTATATTTTTGGTTTACATCTTACCTTGGGTGATTGCAACAATATCTCTGAAATTTACTGTCTGCATATCTTTCACCGACCAATACAATGCCTGTCATTTCCCCTTGATTTAGAAGGAGTAAAGTTTGATCTTGCAAACAGGTTCCTTAGAAACATAACAAATATTACAGGTTAGATCTTTCCACAGATCTGACTTATCAGATTCAATCAAGGCTTATTGAGTAGCAGAATTCTCAGGAAACTACGGATTAGCCCCTGGTCACTAGCATACACTTTGTAGCATGCACTGTAACAATACCAATTCCTAAACAACTTACATTAGGAGATGCTTTAGGTTTTTTTCTAATTATATTAGTAGTCAACCAAATTTAATAATTACAAGGAATCACTATACAGAAAGTCTTACTCCACCCGGAATATCACTATCAACAATTTGAAGCCTAATTATCTTCCCAAAATTTTCTTTTTTTTTTTTTGTGGGTGCCACTGAGCAATGTCACCGCCCTTTTTTTCGTATGTGGGTACTGGAAGTAAAACTCAGGACCTTGCGCTTGCCAGGCAGGCACTTATGCCACTGAGCTATCTCACTGGTCCCCCAAAATTTTCTTAATGATAGCAAAAATACATATTTTAAGGTAAATCTGCTATCATGGGTACTACTTGGAAATCTGTTTCCCCCATGTACTATATTTAAATATGTGTCTTAGATGACACCAGGTTTTAAAACTAATTTTTGAAAAACAAACAAGAAACAAACAAAAAAATCCATTTTGTAGTGTGCTTGCAGAAATATCTCAATGTACATTCAATTATCTACCAAATGTGGTAAATTGAAATGGGAAACAAGAAGATATTATTCAGTGATAACCCTAAAATGAGAGCATTTCCAAAACAACATGCATAAAACCACGAGTGCTCTCACTGTTATAGAACCGTACAGTCTGCACACTACACATCCGACAAAGATTCAGTGCGAAGTCGTGAAGACTAATTGCTCCCTGGCTTTCTTTTCGTATCTCTTCCTTTCACCCTTCACCTTTTACTTCTTCATATCTAAGCCAGCATCTAGCTTTTTGTCTATGTGCACATCACACAATATATATGCAAAAGTTTGAATTCAAGAAATTATCATTGGGGGCCGGTGAGATGGTTCAGCGGCATACGCGCCTGCCTGGTAAGCGCGAGGGCCTGAGGTCGACCCCCGGTACCCACAAAAAAAAAAAAGAAACTATCATTTCCACTACAAGAGGAGTAAATGACTTATTGCGAGTCATTTTCACCACACTTATAAAGAGCCTTCAGATGTTCTGTTTTTAGAAATGAAGAATTTGGACATATGGAACCTGCTAGCATTCGAGATGGCATGCAAATTCACATGACATCTATCTTGTCTTCTTTTCCTTCTGTTTCCCTCCCTTCCTTCTTTCTCCCACTGCAGTACGCGGGGCATAAGGGCAGCTGAACATGTGGCCTTTTATTTGATCAAAGGTAATGATCAACCAGGCCTAGGGGAAGACAGGTAAGCTTTCCCAGCTCACCTGTCTAATAGAACCCTTTCACGTTCTCTCTGATTGCGAGTCCATCTGTGCCGCCATCAAAAGGAAAAGATCTACAGAAACAAAGAGGTAGCTACCGCGTGACCTCGTGCATTTGCAGGAAGAGCCGCCCAGATGGAAATGTGTCCTTGCTCATGGCTGTCAGTCCAGAGGGGCGTACATTGGTGATTTTGGTTTTTTATCTCACTTTCTATTATATTTTTCTACACCATCATTTTTATTTTTTTGTTTCTCTTTTCCCTTCTTTAAGTGTTAATGTAAATATCAGGTTTATGCCAAGAGACATCAAAATGCGTTTATGTATTCTACAGCTGCATACTTGCTAGTCATAATTTCCGGAACAGATACTTACTTGTGAAGAAGAGTGACAGAGGGACAATTCATCCAAGGCTTCCTAGCTATTTGGTATACTAACATGTTTCTTCTAGTTCTTGAGGAAATTCATAAGATAGCTTGGAGTTTTCATGAATCTGATGATTTTTCAGAGACAAGTCATTCAAATGATGTTCATACTTCAGATCTCCCAAAGACTAGTGTATAAAAAACTATTAAACACCTTGAATTTTTAGGTTGTTCTGATGTTATAGTTTTCTTCCCCATGTCTGATTGTTTACACCATGTCTGGGGCTCAGAACTCAGAATTTATCTCTTCGTGCTGTTCTTTGTGTAGACAAGCACCAGGGGGAATAAGGCATTCTTACCAGTGGCTGTTGGCTCTAGAAAACTGTACGTTTCCACTCTTCTAGATAGTGGTCCCTGAAGCTTAGTGATGCTTGTTGATACATTGGCTTTGAGAACTGCTACTGGGAGGTATGGAGAGTTGGCAATAGGGTAGGGGGAGTGGGTGGAGAATTGTCAAGTAAGCATGAAGACCAGTGGATTAGAACAGAAGACACAGAAGCAACCCTATTTACCTGTTGTGGTCAGGGTTAGCAAGGGAACAGACTTAATACAGGACACATAATTTATAGGATTATTTTATAATATTCACCCAAAAAGTCAAATGCAGAGGAGTGCAGCAGATCTATCCACACACTGGAGATCCAAAGAATCCAGCTGAGGGCCTGGATCGCACGGCAATGTCCTCCACTAGTCCAGCTGGAGCCTAGAGCCCAAGACAGTGTCTCATGCAAGTCTGTACCAAGGATCTGCACTGGGAAGGCCCAAAGGTCAGTGGAGGAAGCTAGAAAGCCTGGACCAGGGGGATGAAGGATCTGCGCCAGCAGCTGAGGGATCTGCACTGGAGCCAGGAAGCAATGCTCAAGGTTAAGGACCAGAGCTCACCTGAAGAGAACTGAAGCCATCCTCAGTGACAGCAAGGACCCGAGCTCCTCCAATGATGAGAACAGCTGAGTTGATATCAGGAAAACCAGTGCGACAATCTTCTCCAGGAGAACCAACAGCACACCATCTTCCCCTCCAGTTCTGCTTTTATGCTCTTAGCAACAGTCCTCAGGTGGGCCTTCCGCACCCAGAACCACGCTCATTCAGTTCAGCTGGGTGTTACATGTTGACCGTTAGTTAATCCACCACATTACTTTTAGGTGGTCTTTGACAAAGGGGCTAAAAACATACTGGAGAAAAGATGGTTTCTTCAACAAAGGGTGCTGGGGAAACTAGATATCCATTTGCAGAAGAATGAAACTAGACCCATGTCTCTCACCTGATACTAAAAGTCAAATCAAAAACTTGGATATAAAAAGAGAATTTTGAAACTGCTGGAAGATAACATGGGGAAATGCTTGAAGCCCTGGGCACAGGTAAGGATGTCCTGAACGGAGCTTCATAGCACAAGAAATAACACCAAGAATCACAAATGGGGTCATAGCAAAGTACAAAGCTCTGCACAGCAAAGGAAACCACCAACAGAGTGAAGAAATAACATATAGCTTGGGGAAAAATATTTTTCAGCTACACTTCTAACAGAGGACTAATATCTAGAATGCATAAAGAACTCAAAACATTATCCCCTCCACCATGAGTTCAAGGCCAGCCCTGGCTACATAGTGAGTTCAAGGCCAGACTGAACTACACAGTGAGATTCTGTCTAAAAAAAAAAATTATCCCCTCCAAAACAAATGACCTAATCAGAAAGTGGGCAAATGAGCTGCGTAGACACTCCTGAGAAGAAGTACCAACGTCCAATAAGTACATGAAAAAAATGCTCAGCATCTTTAGCCATTGTGGGAGTGTAAATCAAAATGACTCCAAGGTTCTATTTTACTCCAGTCAGAATTGCTGCCAGCAATCATACAACAAACAACAAATGCTAGCAAGGGTTTTGGGGGAAAGGAACCCGTACACTGTTGGTGGGAATATATACTATTACAACCATTACGGAAATCAGTATGGAAATCCCTCAAAAAAACAATAGAAATTCCATTTAACCCAACTATACTTTTCCTGGGTATATTCCCAAAAGAGCTAAAAAATCATACTATAGTGATACATGCATACCTGTGTATATAGCATCCCAATTCACAATAGCTAAATAATGTAAGTGGGCTGTATGCCTACCAACTGTTGAATAGATTTTTAAAACGTGGTGTATACACACAATGGGATATTTGTCAACCATAAAGAAGAATGAAATCATGTCATTTGAAGGAAAATGAATGGATCTTGAAACCATAATGTTAAGCAAAATAAGTCAGACACAGAATGTCAAATATTGCCTGATTTCTCTTATAGAGAAACCCCGAATATAAATCAAAGAGTAAAATAAAAGAAATATGGTAGGCATTTGGGAGAAGAGCAAAGGAACCAGGTAAGGAGGGAGTGCCTGGTGAGGGGGTAAAAAGATCAAAAATGATCAAGAAGTGACAAATACTTGATACATGCTAATTCCTTAAAGCAAATGTAACTGTTATGTATCGCAAATGTACACTAAAACAGGAATCATCACACGAAGTATAAACTTCAGAGGGGAAAGACGAAAAGGAAAGCTGAGAGCGTGACTACTAGAGGACTGGAGGGAGCTGGACGGAAGGGTCCAAGAGAGTCTCATCCTTCTGACAAGGCTGTTTCACACTGTTTTCACATCATGGCCATTTTACAGACATTTATGAAAATTTAAAAAATGAAGCATTAAGCTCTCAGCTCATAAAAGTGCATCATAATGCAGAAGCCAGACACCCTCACATTCCCAGCCTCTGTGCCCCCCATGTCCCTCGCAGGGTGGAGAAGTGACTCTACTGGGATGCAGTGGTTAGCCCCGGAGTAAGGGTGCCCGCTGTGCGGTTCTCTGAAGTGCAGAGGCTGAAATTTAATGTTTCCCTTACACCAGCCCACACATGTCTGAGGCTGGTTATGGTTACATCACAACTCCTGCTTCACCAGGAAAGTTATTATTTTCATGTGTTCTCTGTATGTGCGAGTATAGTACAGTGGCTTAAAACCTACCCTGATTTAACCAGCCAGAGAGTGTCACGTGCTGTGCCCATTACCTGGGATTTAGAAGAAATCTCCAGCTTATCATGAAGATTTTGTGGCTACTTTGCTGCCAACATAATGAAGTTTATCATTTAGATGAGGAACACCATATCATGGAGGGGGGATACACAACCTGGCTAGACAGTTTTGTCATTGATGTAGCAATTAAGAAACAAGTGCACAGCTAAATAGGGAAATGTTTCTGGCGTGGATTCTGCTTTACATTCCAATCATCAGGATTTTGAGGCAGACCTTGAAACCTCAGAGCTCATGGTCAGACAAGTCACATTGCAGACCTTGCTGAAGTCTGTGTACAGATGACCCACAGCCTTTGAGTAGAGAATGTGTCTGGAGTGATGTCTCTCAGGCAGGCAGGCAGGCAGTCTCTCTCTCTCTCTCTCTCCAGAGCCTTGCTCTGTAGTTCAGCCTGGCTTTGAACTCACTATGTAGCCCAGGCTGGCCTCAAACTACTGGCAATCCTCCTGCCTCAGCCTCTCAAGTGCTGGGATTACAGGGGTGTGCCACCACGCCTGGCCAGACTTCTTATCTTGCCTTCTTGTTCCGCCCCATCTGGGCACACTCTCCGGGCAGTGGCTTCCCTGATTATAGTTTCAATAGCAATGTCTTTATGCCTATCACGTACGTATTTCAAATATGATACAGTAGTTGCTCTGATTTTCAGACTAGAAAAGTTTATCCAACCAGGTCCCAAAGTCACTTCAAAATTAACTTGTTTAAAAGCATTGTCCTTTGTCCCTTCATCAAAGTAACCCCGTAGAAGCACCACACTTCCTTCTCCAGTTGTTGGTGAATAATCTGCATCATCACACCTGGCCCCCTGCTCGGATCCTTTCTCTCCCATCTCTCTCACTACCTCCACCCTCTCCCACATCCTAACTGATATTCATTGTATTTTATTATTTTATTTTATTTTATTTTATTGGTATCAGAAATCGAACTCAGGACCTCACGCTTGCCAGACAGGTGCCGTGCTACTGAGCTATATCCCTGGTCCTATATTCTCTTTTTTAATCTATAAAATTCACCACAAGAGTTGAGGACTCAGCCATCTTTTACTGTGGTACATTTGTCACTGATTGTAAAGCTGAAGTACTCCAAGGAATTCCAGGCACTAAACACAGCTTTACCTTGCGCATGAGACTTCCTCCTGTAATGTGCTGTGTCTCAGTGGAAGCACGAAAGTAGAGACCTGACTGGGAAACAAATGATCCAAGCTAAAGCTGACCCTTAGCAGAACTGAGGAGTCTTTGATTTTTGAACTTGCTGGTACGGACCTTTGGCAGAGATGTGGGTAAGTGATGTGGGAGACGCTTCTCTGTCATCCGTTATCTAAGGGAATGCGAGGTACACCCAGCCTTGAAAGCAGAGGCAGATGAGTTGCTAGGCTATTGAGAGGTGTGTTTGCATGGAGAAATAATTTCAAGGGAGGAAGCCATGCGTTTATAACCTCATCAATATTAACTGAACTTGAAAGACCGAATTGTGTTGCTGTTGACGGTGGATCAAATCCTGCTTTCCGCAGTGCCGAGTTTCACTGAGCGCGGTCACTTAATGGAATTAACCCTCCCTAGCATCCTGGCTGTGTTCCCCAGGGTGCGCTGTGCTCACCATCTCGTGCCTAGACCGCATCCCCCACCGCCCTCCCTGCCTCCAAAGACAAGCCCACAGGTGTCTGAATGCAAATAGATGTTCACTTTTTGATGGTCTTTTTTTTTTTTTTTCCTTTTGGCCAACAAAGCTATTTTGCAATAATAATTATAATATTATAAGAAATTATAAAGAAATTTCTCCTAACATTCATCATGAACATAAATGTAATATATTACATAAGGTTGTTGATAATATATATACATATTTATTATTATATTAATTTCTCAAAAGTATAATGTTCCATTGCATGAATAATTGTTATTTTTAAGTCCATCCATTTATTAATGTTCATTCAACTTGTCCTTTTTTTTTTTTTATAATGTGGGTACCGAGAGTCGACCTCAGGACCTTGCGCTTGCCAGCAAGTGCTTGTGCTGCTGGGCGATATCACCGGCCCTTTTTTTCCTTTATGTGGGTAGCAGGAGTCAAACTCAGTACCTCATGCTTGCCAGGCAGGCACTCATGCTGCTGAGCCATCTCACCAGCCGTTTATTTATTTATTTATTTTTGCTATTACAAATAATGCGGCAATCAATATCCTGCCATGTTTTCTGGAGCAAAACCAAAGGTATTTATTTAGGATGTAGCCCTGAATCCCTTGACTTACACAGCCATCTTCTAGCCCACCCCAAAAATCAGTCAGTGAAGTAATCAATATTTGCTGAAGCCCTAGCCTATTGAAATAACCAGGCCTTAGTTCTTAGAATCCCCTTTTGTTTCAACCTGTCTATGAGCCAAAACAAAATAAAACCTGAAGACAAGGAAAAAAGGTGGTGTATCTTTCATCCCTACACTTGGTGGCCATGGACACCCAGGCTCGGGAATCATCAGCACTTGTGCGGTTCTGACTCCTTTCAGATGCTGACGACTGTGGGCCCAGTCCAGTTCTGGGCTCCGGGTATCATTCAGTACGCAGACTCTTAGGCAATGCACTTACGGTGATTCCTCATTGAGTTTAAAGATGCTCCTTACATGAAATTTCGTTAAACATGGATGTATTATTGTGGGAATACATCAGCATGCCTGGCAACTGCCTCAGTCATCCCAAGAGCGTGGAATCTGGTTTGGGATGCAGAAGCAGCTTAGGGGTCCTGTTGGGGAGCACGCAGAGGGGACACTGGACCTTGAGGTTGTAGGGGAGACTTCCTGAGATACCACGCCCATCCTGGGAAGTTGGCAGGAATGAGTCAGGCACGAGAGATGCAGGAGGGAAAGCAGGAAACCTGCTGAGCTCGGGGGACCCTGGGCATCGACATTCTTGTTTCGGCTCTGTAGGCCTCTCCATAGCTCTCTGTCTCGGAGGTCCATCAAGGTTTTTCTCAGCCTTTCAATATCACTGTGTCACACATTAAAAAGAATGAGAATGGAGCCCAAAATGTCCATTAAATAAGATTTCTTTCCGTGTCATTTTGTGTCAAATGCTAATGTCCTGAAATATTTTAGAGCCATTAGAGCTATTGATTTTTATAAGCATTTTCATCTGTTTGAACCATTTATCATTCATAATCCTATATTTTCTACTCTGGCCACAAAGCATAAAGGAAATCCCAGGACCCACAGAATGATTACTTTTGCCACCTAAAAATCCTATAAACCATCCAAATGCAGACAAAATCCTGAAAAACACACACATACATTGTATTAATGATACTAGCCCCAAGGCAGACGAGGCCAGGAAGGCCCTGCCGGCAAGCGCAGGCCGCTGCCAGGCTCAGAAGGAAGCAGAGGAAGCGGCTTGTGTTTCAGGGGTCCCCTCCAGTGAGGGAGGACGGATGGCGCTGGGACTAATTCCATGCTCCCGAGAGCCGGGAGAGCTTGCTGAGTCTCCCCCGAGAAGGAAGAGGAGATGACAACTTGGGAAGAGAATCAGGGCCAACAGAGAGACCAGAAGAGGGGCAGAGGGAGGTCAGCTCTGAGCCAACCACAGGGCGAGGGGATTCGGGGACACGCAGGCCGCAGGGCCTGTGGACGTGGTTGTTGGGGTGCTCGACGACCGACCGCTGGTGTTCAGCTTCGTGGCTTGGGGCTGCTCCTGCCGGGTGAAGGTTTTCCTCAGACAGTAATGAAGAGAGCGCTGCTCCAGCCTTACAGTCACAAAGCATTAGAAAGGTTTAACACACTGATTTCTGATGACCAATCTAATCAACCGTATTTTTTTAAATGCTAATTTAATTGACTTTTTTTTCTGTGATACATCATATAGAGGCATCATGTTAATCACACGACAGGAGAATAACTCAAAGGGAATTTCTATTTGTTTTTGCTTTTTTATTTTTCATATTTTAAATGGGTACAAGTTACAGAACATAATGATTGCAGTCTTCGTGGGGAGCTGGTGCAGGTACATAACACACCTCAATTTCCCTTCCATCCCCTTCCTCTGCCTCGGCCTCCCTCCTTCCATCTCTTGGTCCTCTCCTTATGCAGAAGATCTGTCTCCCTACTTCCCATTGTAATTTATTTTGCTCTTCGTTTATATTTAGGTTTTCATATAAGAGAAACTATGCGATATTGAAGTTTGTGTGCACTTAACATTATGGTCTCAAGGTGCATCCATTTCCTACAAATGACTCATTTATCTTTCTTTATGGCATAGTAGTACTCCACTGTGTATAAATATATCTTTATCCATTTATCTGTTGATGGACATATAGGCTGCTTCTGAGATCTAGGTATTATTATGAATTGTGCTGCTATAAACATTGGCATGCAGGTTTCTCTGCAATGTGATGTCTTTAACCCTTTTGGGAAGATACCTAGAAGGGGAATAGCTGGGTCAAATGGAAGGACTAATTTTAGTTTTTTGAGTGGTCATACTCTCACCAACAGTGGAGAAATGTTCCTTTGCCCACACCCTCATCAGCATCTGTTATTATTCGATTTCTTTTTTTTTTTTTGTACCGGGAATCGAACTCACAACCTCACACTTGCCAGGCAGGTGCTGTGCTGCTGAGCTATATCCCTGGCCCTATTATTCGATTTCGTGATGATGGCCACTCTCTCTGGGGTAAGATGAAATCTCAGTGTTATTTTAATTTGCATTTCTCTAATAGTCAGAGATGTTCAGCATTTTCTCATGTATTTATTGGCCACTTGAACTTCGGGGAAGTGTCTGTTCGTTTCAGTTGCCCACTTTTGATTGAGTCTTTCATGGGGGGCAGATTTTTTGAGTTCTTTATATATTGACTCTTTAAGGGGAGGAAAATTAGTCAATGAAAAATACTTTACTGTTCATAAAAATTTTCACAGAAAAACCTCATGTTTTTATGACTGTTTATTGTAGGTCAGTGAAAACAAAGGCAATCAGAGTGAAATAAACATTGACAGCACCTGCCTCAGAATTACTGGTGAATAGAGGAACTGTTCGTATCTTTGGATAAAATTGATAAAACAGGTATAAAAGAAATCATTTTTAAAACTTGCTTGTAATCTTGTTTCTACATTTAACAATAAGACAATATTGTAGCCTAGGAGTTTTACTTCTATGAAACCATTTTGGAGTAGTTAATCATTTATTACATTTGCTTTTTTCTTTTACTTTTACATAACAAATTCTTATTTAAATAGCACCAACCTAGGTTATCTTACTAAACAACTCTAGTAGTGGTAAAGCAGTCTACATTACACACAAAGATACAAAAGAACATTTGTGTTGTCTTAATAACACTGTTAATTCCATGGGATTAGTAAGAATGGTGATGATTACTGACAGTTACCATTTACTTGAACCTGTACAACATGTCGGAACCACCAAGTCACATACTCCATTAATCTCTCAGAAGCCCTAAACATTAGTGTTAAGGTCACATTTGCAGGTGAGAATGATGAGTCTCCAGAAAGTTCTCTGTTTGTCCCACAGCTAATGTGGTCTCAAACCCAGATCTCACTCTGTCATGTTTTCAATTGCTGCATATTGGGACTTTACTTTGAAATTGTATTTTGTTTTAAGCCTGGCTTTGCGTCTTCAGGGAGGCTTGAGTAACCTCGTGGACGGTGTTCTGGAGGTGAGCGTGGTGTTCATCAGGCAGAAGAGGAGACGCGCCCGCACCGTCCAAGTGTTCCTCACGCCCTGAGTGCCCAGAACCAGGGACGGGAACTTCCCCAGACCAGGCCACTTCACATGGCCCTTGTGCCGAAGACTTGCTTGCTGTGCTGTTGTTTCTAGGGTTTGCACTCAGTTCTTGGCCGTCTTTCCCCTTATTGTCTTGGCGAGCATCTCCATAGGACAGGACCCCTGAAATGCCAAGGGCTTGTCTTTCATTCAAGGTTGGCACTCCTCAAACAGAGTTTCTCTACTGTGCTTCCAATCCTGCAGACCAATATTCAGACCAATATTCAGTGTGAAAACACACTGGATCCCACCCTTAAGCATATTTTCTAGGTGAAGTTTCCTTGAGGAGCAGAGTAGAAATGGACATTGCAAATCATACAGATGTCCAGACAACGAAGAGTGAGTGAAAGCTCATGTGCATGCGTGGCAGGGGCCAGACAGCGGCAAACAATCCAACCGTATTGCCCTTCAAAGTCAAAGGCGAGGAATATTGACCTTTTAATATATAATAAAATATATAATATAAAATATATAATATATAATAAAATATTGGAATGGTTGTATTTTTTCATGAGTCTCATGTAAAGCATTAATAAGCTAAAGTACACAAAACCAAATGATAAGTCTTGATTAACAAACTGCCCCTGAAGCTCATATTTGCCTCCTGGTGTTTAAAGATGCTTGAAGGCTGTAAATCTCTGACCCTCGTTGTGACTATTGATTAGTGAAAACAACGCCCCCGACTTTCAACTAATAAGAACAGTGGCTTCTCTTTGCTTTAGAGCAGGTAGCATACTGAGGAGTTAATTTTTCACCTTTGCAAATGCGCCCCTCACCCAGTTCCTCCTTGGAGGCCCCACCTCTACTTAAAGAAGAGGGGCAAAGGCACCACCCATGCTGGTGCACCTTGATTTTGACCTCTTCACCTTCGGTTCCCTTTAATTTTAGGGTTAAGTCAGTGACATCAGAAATATAGGAAAATGCCATGGAAAAGCATTACTATATAAGTTTTATTTTTTTTTTTCTATTTAAATGCTTTTTTTTTTTTTTGTGGGTACCGGGGGTCGACCTCAGGACCTCGTGTGCCAGCAGGTGCCTGTGCCGCTGAGCGATATCACCGGCCCTTTTTCCTTATGTGGGTTCCGGGAGTAGAACTCGGGCCCTTGCGCTTGCCAGGCAGGCGCGTACACCCCTGAGCCATCTCACCGGCCCCTAAATGCATTTTTTTTTTTTTTTTGTGGGTACCGGGGGTCAACCTCAGAACCTCGTGCGCCACCAGGCGCCCGTGCCACTGAGCGATATCACTGGCCCTTTTTCCGTATGTGGGTTCCGGGAGTCGAACTCGGGCCCTCGCACTTGCCAGGCAGGCACGTACGCCGCTGAGCCATCTCACCGGCCCCCTAAATGCATTTTTGAAAGAGGAAGTCTGAGATTGATTTGTGGAAAAAGAACAGAGATTTCTACTAAAACTTGTTCATACCGGCTGAAATCACTTTTTAAAAAAGATCCAAACTAAAATCTTCTTTTAAAATTGCATGTGATTAACTTCCTTGATTATATGTTGTCATGGGACACATAAGAGGGATGAAAAGCCGTTAAATAACTTTTCACTGTGGAATCTAGGAGAACCAAACTGCTGTCTTTATGAAAATGTTTCAGCCTTTTGGAGTTTACAAAGATCTTATTTTGAGTCTTCCCCAGCCTTCTGTGATTCTTTACAGATTGGTACAAATTTCCCATGCTGCGTCAACAAACGGCCCAGGCCCTGGTTAAAAGACCCTCGCTGAGAGCCTTGCGTCCTCTTCCCCACACCGGGCCGCTCTCCCAACTCTCCATGTCCTACCACGTCTTCCATCTCCTAGGTCACATGCCAGATCCCTGTCCTGAGCCCTTGTGCTGCTCACCATTGCTGAGCCCCAAAGACTCCTCCCCAGCAGTCTCCAACTCTAGCAGCTCTCAGCCCGATGTCACTCCTTCCTGGAAGCTGCCCTGGCCGGCGTCACCCCATTCCCTGTCGGGCATACATGCCATGGCCTCACTCTTCCTGCAGTTCCCAGGGCACCCTTCACTTCTCGCATATGCAGTTCTCTCTCAGTTGTGACCAGCAGTGGTGTGTGGCTTCGTGCGTACCCTTCCTTCTTTCGTCTGATGTCTGTCCTCCTTCATAATCCATGAGGCCCAGGAGCGGAGGGCTCTGGTGCTCTCAGTACCAGGAAGAGCTGACATATTTGTTAAAATTGGGGTAAAAGAAGCTATCTTTTGAAACTTCAACACACTCCTTAACCACAATGAAGAACACTACCGTGATATTTTATTCAAATTACTTAAGGAATAAATAAATTTTAAATATTGAGGGTAAGTAAAAGATTTGTAATTATGGAAATAAAGGTTTTAATAGGAACAGGAACCTAATAGCGCTTTTCATTTGTACCCAAAGCTTCCTGTGCTATTGAGTGGACAGATTCTCCTGGCTCACGACAAATAAGAGGGTCAAACTCACGAGGGCCAACTCTATCCTTGTTAACTTTTGCATGAATATGATGGAAACTACAAATATTTAAAGGGAAATTTTGATTCAAAAATCAGAGATCTCTCTAGGCAAATTAAATTCTATGAAAAATTATTTTGCTCATTCTGGAAAAGTAATTGTTTTTATAATAAAAATATTTGTACTATGGTATTATGTAGCCAAGATCAGTCAAAATTAAGCTCTATTTATAAGATTTTGATGTTAGAAAAGTACTTGAAAAACTTTCCAATCAGAATACAGCTAAAACTTTATGATTAAATATCTTATAATCAGTAACTAGATTACTTACCTGAATACACTTAAAACAACCAATGTTTTCCAGCCATTACTAATGAAATTTATTTTCTTTTCATTTAATCAGTGTGCTTTTAGAACAGATAGGTTGTGTTCTCTGCCATTTACAAACTCAAGGATTTAATTTAGAGTTCAGTAATCGAATGAGATGGTACAATAATGTTTTATATAAATTCATCTTTCTTATCTTTTCCAAAGAACAAAATGTGCTGTATGTCATAATCATTATGTTTGCTTTTCTGGAAGGTTTTTGTTTAAATTTCTACAACTCATTCTGGCTTGTAAATCTGCCCTTAAAATACAGTGCGGACAGTAGCCGTGTGAGAGCATAGCTGCCTTTGTGACACTGTTATGGTGATTAATTTTGCTCTCTTTTACATAGCATACTCCTGTCATATCCCTTTCTGGGGGTCCAGATATATCACCGTCATTTGCCTTTAGCTTTTCTGAGAAATTGGAAATTTGGGATTGGGTTTCAGGGTTCCTTTATCTCAGAGGTGTTCCCATCCTACCTCCCTTTCTCCCTCCCTCCATTCCTTCTTTGCTCTTCTTTCTTCCCTTTTTTTTCTTTTTATTTTATTTTGGAGGGGCGAGGAAGCAAAATGCACTATCTGGGCTGACTTTCAAGACCTATGGATTTAAAAAAAACTAGAAGAAATGAGTTTGAATGTCTTCCCCATAAAGAAATGATAGAAGTTTGAGAAAACAGATGTTTGACCTGATTTAAACATTATACAATGTTTTCTTGTACTGAAATATCACCTGACACCCCATAAATAAGCCCAACTTTTATGTTTTTGTACTAGCAGTTAAAAATAAACTTAAAAATTAGGGGCTCCTGCCTGGCAAGCTCTAGGGCCCGAGTTCGACTTCCGGAACCCACATATGAAAAAAGGGCCGGTGATATCGCTCAGCGGCACGGGCGCCTGCTGGTGCACGAGGTCCTGAGGTCAACCCCCGGGACCCACACACACACACACACAAATAATAATAATAATTGGCAGCATTCTTTGCTCTATTTTTACATGCTGCATTTGTGTATATTCAGTCCTCCAAACATAAAATCAGTGAGCCTCTAATTTACTGTTAATCAAAATTTTCTGCAGAAGAGGAGACATATACTATTGTGGACCAGGAAATGTCGTGAAGCACTTGTGTCCTGAATGGCTGGAACAGAGATCATGTCTTTTGGAGGCTCTAAGGGCAAATTAAAGAGGTAGACAAGAACTAGGTCTTGCTCCTCACTATCAGGACAACGCAGTGCTGCTCTGGTGTTGATAGGGCTTAGGACCTGCCCTGGCAGTGCCCACCGGAAAAGCCCAGCACCCACTGATGGCTGGGGCCACCTCGCCACTCGGATCTCTCTCTCTCTTCTGTGTGCGGTAGTTTTCTGGTCACAGACCCTCAGATGACCTGATTGAGTTGTTTGGATACTAACACAGAGCACCACCACTGGACAAAGTTCGGCGGGGAATAACCCCAGAGCCTTCTATCTGCACTTTCGCTAGAAGTGTGATTGGCTTTTGAAGTGGGACAATTCTCTAACGTGAAAATCTGTCTCACACATTGCCAGACATTCACATGCCTGAACTTTCAGGCACGGTGACAAGCAAAAACACCACCCTTTTCATTTCCAAAACAGATGCACATAGGTAAAACCTAGAAGGGCCCTTGGATCCTTCTTTCTTGAAGCAGGAACAAAGACAAAGACTTTTACATCACAAGTGTAATTAGAATTTAGCTTAAATTTTTTAAAAAAATTTAATAAGTGTACTTCCTGAACAAAAAGTATTCATGGGAACATATAATTAAGAGTCGCTCAAATTTTTCTTGGTGCGATACTAGCAAGTAGAAAATAAACCAGGTCCCTTCAGATCTGTGATTCAATGTTAGTAATACAGCTGGGTTTTAAATTATTATAAAGCATGTTCTTGGTCTCTAACTTGCATTAAGAATTCATGGAATTAACTGAGCATTCATTTGTCATTTTGTCTTCTTATAGCACCTGCTACTATGCAAAATTTGAAAAGTGGCACCTTAAGAATTGAGTTATAACCCTAGTATTCTTAAATTCTGGTTTCTAACCTTAAGTTTACATTTTACAGGTACATTAGGTTAAGCAGGTTACTTCTTTATATTAATACTCTACAATCTCCAAACAAAAACATTTGAAAAATAACTAATTTACTTTTGAATGCAAACATTGTGAAGTTATTATATTTATAGCTTTTATATTAAAGTTAACAAAAGAGTGTCATAAAATACCTTGAACATCCAGGCTTTGACTTCTCAAAGGAAAATGCCTAAATGATGACTGTAACTAAAGGACAGAGAGGTACTGTTGTTATCTCATGATCCTCTTAGGTAAAATGTAAAGATGCTGTCACCTTTAACTTGTGGAGCACTAGCACCGATTGTGCAGGGTATCTGGAAATACGGGAAGTGTTCCGATTGCCACAGTGACTAGGAGAGGGAGTTCTGTTGGCCTTCAGTGTCTGAGGGTCCAGGATAATAAATCCTGTGTGATATGCACAATAGTGCTGCAAAACAAGGAGCTGTCCTGCATGAAAGCCAACGGTGCCTGTACTGAAAAACACCAGGGAAAAGAGAAAGTCACCGGCCTTTTCTGGAAGATTTTGTAATAGGCACTGTGATGTCAGCCAGGCGCACAAGAAACCCAGAGATGCTACTCACCTGCCTTCTGAGTTTCTCTGTGCTCTGGGGCCACCTATTTCCATGGTCATACTTTGCATACAGGTGGGGAACACATATGCAAGCAGGGTTAGGGAAAGTCCTTCAAATTATTCTTTCCAATGATGCTCAGTTTCTTTGAGGTGATTCTGTCCTTCTTCCTCTCTCTGACATGTCCTTACAAGTAATCTCTGTGCTTATCTGCTGGACCTCTTGATGGGAGAATTGCCTTCCGAAGCAGCCCTTCCTAGGCTAATTTCCCTGTTCAGTCTACCCTCTCCCTCCAACTGTTGCCAGAGTTTCCCTGAACATCATTTCCCCCACTTTGCTCTTATCTCAAAAATCTTCAATGAAGTTCTATTTGCTATCACATCACCTTTTCCCCTTTACATCAAAATAGTCTAGCAGTGTGGCCTCATCGTTCACATCTTTGCATTCTTCATGTTGTCTTGAGCAGTGTCTGACACATGTTGGATATTAAATATACATGTAATTACTGTACAACAAAATTTTGGTTACTAACTCGGGGCTTAGGGCCAAATATTTCTTAAAACTGTTTTGTTTACTATTTCATTCCAAGCCTTTAATTTTACTCTCCTTTATACTCCCATGGTATTGTCAGTGCAAGGGACAGAAGAACATTCAGTCTCCTATTTCTCATGCTTTGCTGCCATTGCAAGCTTTCTTTGTTCAGTCAGATAGACGCTACTGAGCACACTGCTAAGTGAACGGCAGCAACCCTGAGAAGTCTATGGGTAACTGTTCACTGTTACGGAACACAGCTCCAGTTTGTTTGTACCAAAGCACATCATGATGTGTAATGCATGTCTGGGGCTTAGAGATCCTTTCACGACACACTCGGGACTTACAGTATAACCTAATTCTTAATTCGAACAACACGAGGCCTGTCATAAGAGCATAAGAGAAGTCCATCAAGTTAACAGAAATCTCCTATACAGGCCATGAATCTGACAAAAGATTTTCAAGCAAGAAATATGGAAAAGAAAAATAAACCAAGAAAGATAGGGTTATCAAGTTGTATTAACTTGTCTGTGACGAATTCTTCACTTCTGAATTAGCTTTGGTCTCTGGGTGATGGCAGAACTCTCAGTCTCAACTTATAAGCAAAGTACTCAATAAAAGACTTCGCAAATCCGAGGACATTCAAGTAGTCCACAAGTCACACTTCTCGAATATTTATAGGGATGGGTCTGATATGCAGAGTTCTTGAATCACTGTATCAACCAGCCTTATTTTATTTCAACTAATATCCAAAGGCACTGTGCCTGGAAATCCTCAGCTTCCTTCAGAAACAGTACCAACTCAGGAGCAACCAAGACTTTAAAAATATTTCCATACATTATTTATTTTATTTCTTATCTTTTTAAATAGGGGGGAAACATTTGTCATCTCTGTTTAATTATACACAGAATTGGGCTACTGCTATGTAACAGGAATCATCCCGCTAATGTCCAGGAATCGAGAGTTAAGCCCCTTTGGTCTGGGCTGAAATGAATTAAGTGGATGTGTAAACATTTCCATAGGAGGTAGAACATACACTTTTAACTTTTGGTCAAACGAGCAATAGTAAACAATGATTCTCAGAGCCTAATAAATTAAAAGTATTGTAAAGGCATTAAATATACTTTTTTTTTCTTTTTTAGAGACCAAAGAAGGAGGAGCATACATATTTTCAATAAATTAAAGAGTAAAATAGTAAATCTTCATAGTTGAAGTGTTTATATCTTCAAATCTCCATAGTGTTTAAAACGATGATTAACAAGGAGATCACACTTTAAACTATGTGTGTACAAGGCAAACCGCAAACATCTCCATCCACCATGGAGTCATCCACAGCATGAGCGCCACCATTTCCTGCTGATGCGTCCACCATTTCCTGTGCTTCCTCGCAGTCTGCGTGAACTGCACTGCAGAAGTGTTTAAAATTTCTACTCCACCTGACGTGGCTGGCTTAGGTGCCCCCACCTGTTGCTCCCATGAACACAGTGTTGATGGGTGGCAAAGAGGACACAATCTCTCTACTGCTCGCTCCGTGGGAGTCCAGGACCTCTTGCACTGGATACTGGTTGGAAGTTCCATACATACACTGGGATGAAGAGGAAGGGATTGGGGTTTGCAAACTGGAAGCTGGAAGGGAAAAACAGAATTAGCAATCAACAATGATTGACATTTTCTTTTCTCTTCAAGTGCTACTCATTTTAAGCATCTGTATTTAGCCTTGCATTTAGCAAGCACACTGTTCGAAATTTGAGTGCATGTAGTCAGAGCAATCACCTGTTTCCCATGTTTCCCACTGATACCTTGCTAGAAATTGTTATTTCTTCTATACTTCATAAAGGAAACTCAATGCCATCTTAAGTTCTACCATTAAAACTCTATTCTGCCACCTGCCTCTTCTTCCATCTGCACCATCATCTTCTCTCACCTGGACCAACACACCCCTTCCTAACTGGCCTGGTGACTTTCACCACTGCCTCAGTCTTCACTGTCCAGGGAGCAGCCAGAATGATCTTGTAGAAAGGTAGAGCTAACCTTCACACTCCTCAAATGCTGCAGTGACTTCCCACACTTGGAACAAAACTAACTTCTTTCCCTTGGTTACGAACCCTACACCAGTGGTGGCAAACCTATGGCACGTGTGCCGCCGTGGGCTGCTTATCACTGAGAGCTCTAAAAGGTTCGCCATCACTGCCCTACAGGAATGAGCTCTACTCTGTGGTTCATTTTGTTCCATTGTCTCCTTTGTTCACCATGCCCAAGCCACACTGGCTTTCTTTCTGCCGAATGAATTTCCACACTCGTTCCCAGTCAGAGGCCCTGCACTGCGTTTCTTCTGCCCAGAACCCCACTGGCAGATGCTGACCTAACTTCTCCTTCCCCACTCGCTGCAGTCAAACACACCTGCTCAGGGTTCCTCTCCACCCACCCTGCACAGACCAGCATTTCCATCCCCAGCCACCACTTTACACTATCCAATCAACTCAGAGAACCTGATATCACCGTGGTGATGCATCCTTGTCCTCCTCTTCTCCATACAAGGGACTCTCCCTCAGGCAGAAGTGGTGGCCTGATCATCCCCACACCCTCCTGCCTGGACTACGTTCTGGCACAGGTATGCCACTCCCTGGCTGTGGGCTCAGATTCCCCGACGTGCGGTAGTTGCCTGCCTGCTGTCTGTCACTGGAAACTGGGCTGTGCAAGTGAAGGAGGCCCCTGGTTCGCCTGGTCCTGCTGACTCTCTCCCTCTTCCACCCTGAAGCCAGCTCTGACAAAGCTCAGAATCCTCCCCACTCTCAGCCGGTGTCCATCAGAGCCTCCATTATCTGACAAGTAAACAGAACTAATAGTAACAATAGCAACATAGCACATTACAGTCTCAGGTGGAGGAACTCCTGAAGTGGAATTTTCTGCTTCATTAGAGTAACCTAGAAGCGATGGCTGTTTGCAGATGGCGGGAGGCGAGCAGTGGGGCTGCGCGGAGAGCTTCTGTGATCTCAGGAAGGGAAGGAGCACTTCCGACTGGTTATTGGAAAGGTACACTGAGTGAGCAGAGAGGCGCTTACCTCACTCTCCCTTCCGCCCTGAGTACTGATGCCTGCACTTACGCTGGTCTAAGGTCAATTCCAGTGGAGGACTCCAAACATCTCACAGAAACATTAACTCTCGGCTTTGATTCTTAATGAACATACACCTTATTAATGATTTAAAAACTAAATTTATACCTAGATTCAGCCTAAAGATCTATGTTGTTAGTAATAACATATTTATTATTATAGAGTAAATGTATGTATAGATGTTTGCGTGTGTGCGTGTGCACACACGTGTTAGGGATTGAACCCTTGTTCTCTCACACGTCTGGCAAGCAATCGAGATACAGCCAGAGCCCTTTTTAAAAGTTATTTTTATTTTGAGACAGGGTTTCTCCATGTGGCCCAGGTTGGCTGTGAACTTTCAATCCTCCTGCCTCAGCTGGGATTTACAGGTGTGCACTTCTGTACTTGGCTTTAGATTTAGTTTCTACTCCTGCTTGCGCTCACTGATTTATTGAATTCCTACTGTGTCACAGACACCTTGCTCGGTGCTAGCAACATATCTATTGTGAGCTGCAGAATTCCTTCAAGGCATGCATATCTAAGGTCAACTACTTTTTCAAATGGTTTCAGGAACCACTAAAGCAATTTACCTAGTACAGGGGTCCGACATGCACCTGGAGTTGATGCGTCCGTGTAAAAGGAGCCGCTCTGCTTCCTGCTGCCATCGTCCAAGATGTTAAGTGGGTCATGGATGTCACTGTAGGCAGGCAAAGAGCGCACACTGCTGATGACAGAGACGTGCTGGTTCACCAGGGGTCCCAGCCTGTGAGGCTCGGGGTAGCTGATGTTGCTTCCGTAGTACCCTAGGACAGCAAGGATGGAGAATACTCTTTGAGAGTTAAAAAAGAAAGAGCATTCCAAGGAGGAGAAAGCTACAAGGTGATCGCAAACAGCCTGCAGACATCAAACTGTGAATATTATATCTATATCTATGATTAATAGAGCTGAAATATATATATATAGTAGAGTGCTTATATATGGTTGTAGTTTACTATGCTTTTTGTACTTTTTAAGAAGGAGTTGTCATATTAATTTTGAGATGCAGACTACAGGCTGTCATATTTTTCTCATCTGAGTTAATAAAGTCTGCCTAGGCAGAAAGAAAAAATCCCCACTAGCCTCTCGGTTACACTACCTTTCAAGTCCTATGGTATTTGCAGGTTCCTGTTTGTAGGAGGACAGGCCCACAGAGCACAGAGGGCGAGGCCTCAGAGGAGCAGCCCAAAGCCTGCGTTGGTGGCTCAGTGTCCACGGCCTCTCTGGCTCCTGTAACAGCCAACTCCTATTGTCCTAACGAGAGGCACTGTTTTTGTTCCACTCTTTAAAATCTGATTGTAGGTCTCTGAAAGGAACATTCTCCACTAAAAATATTTTTAAAGGGAAGAACATTACTGGACCTGCTAAGGTAGGTCTCATGTGTATGACTTGACATAGTTCTTCTGTTTGATTTTGTCATGTGTGGCACTTTTAAGGGAAACTATGTCATAAGAATTAGGAAATCTGTTCGTATGTGGGAGAAATCAGCCCCAAATATCTAAGATTCCATGATCTTTGGAAGCCTCATGTGGATGACAACCTACTGGGAAGAGGTATAGCTCAGGGTCTGAGTTTGCCCTTTTGCCTTCTCAAAAGCTGGGAGAATTTAAACTCTCATACCGTTGGGTGAATTAGAAGGCAGTGCTGCTGCTTGGCAGCTGGCAGTCCCCGCGTTGCTCAGGAGGTTGAAGCCTCCTGTGTTGACAAACTGCATGCTATGAGGCTCCTGGGCATGAGGGGATGGCCCGTAGCTGGAGGGTGGCCGGGAGTTGTACGGAGACCCAGCACAGGTGCCGCTGAAGAAGTCTCGGGAAAGCTGCTGCTCCGTCCACACCATGTACCGGCCATGCTCTGCACGAGTGTAGAGTCCTGAGGAGGCGTGGGGCTGGGCCCTGAACACAGTCTGATAGCTGGAGTTGGCCCCGTAGAAGTCATGGGTGGCCTGAGGCAGGGCAGGGTAAATGGCCTCAGGGTACACTGAGCAGTGAGAGGTGACTGGGAGCGTAGCACCCACACTCGGGGGCCTCTCTGCCATCGGCCCCTGGTTAATGATACTTCCTCGGCTGGCCATGGCTGGGGAAATGGGCGGTGTCATCAAGGGACCACTGCTCTGCGAAAGCTCCATTTGACCTGAAAAAAATGCTTGGCATTCATTTATTGGCATATTAAAGTGGATGGACTCAAATCTTTTAAGTCTTTAAAAATTTACTAACACACCTTTTATTAATTTGGTTCATTTCTACCCTCCAAAAATAACGGGGAACACTGAAAATCCAGATTTGAAAACCCCCACAACACAGGTTTAGATCCCAGCAGTGGTGTCGTGGATTAGTGACCGAGGAGGAGGCTGGGGAGGCTCCAGGCTCCCCGGTGTGAAGATGGTCAGAATCACACCTGGGAACCCCCGGGTCTGGTGCTCACCCTGCTCCTCAGCCAAGAATCAAGCTGAGTGTGAGACAGCTTGGTCTTTAGGATAGAAGAAAAGCGCTCCGATGTCGTAGTGGTCATGGCCCAAACAAGTCAACTCAAGCGTGACAGCTCCACTGCTGAGCTGGGACTTGTGCACGCCACCACCTGTCCCTGAACGTCCCTCTTCCATCGGTGCAACTGGACCTCTGAAGTACAAGGCCCTTCCAGGCTTAAAATTCTGGGTGCCCGGTAAGTTAATGTGCATAAGAGGACTTCAAAAGACACGAGGTGAGGAACAGATCTGAAATGCTCCCTAGTAGCTCATCCATGCCACTAAATTTCATTTAGACACAAAAAGGATGCTAGATCACAGGGTAAAATTATTGTAAGAGTTAATCCTAGAATGGCTGAATCCACTTTGTAGGAGGTGAAACCTCATCAAAATCAATAAGCAGCCCTTTTTTATCTTCAAAACATTAAAGATTTTATGTGCACCAAAAAGCTAGATGTGGTGGTGCACGCCTGTGATCCCAGTTCTCAGGAGGCTGAGGCAGGAGGACCATGAGGTAGAGACCAGCTTGGGCAACACAGCAAGACCCTGTCTCAGAAAAACTAACAATAACAATAACAATAACAGTAACAATAACAAAAAAGATCTAACGTACACCAAAGATAGTTTTTTCTTCCACTAAATGAAGAAGAGAACTATTCATTCATCTGATATAAATTATCAACCATGAAAGTGTGAGATTCATGTGAATAATGATATCAATAAAAATGAATGGTAATTGCTGAAAAATCACAAAAGTATTCTAAGTTTTATTATATTTAAATCTTATACAATTTTAATTGAAACATTACAAATCTTATCAAATATTATAAATTTGTTAAAATAACTCTTCTTTGTTCTTGGAATCCCTGGGGCTAGGCATTTTAAGAAAAATGAAGGAACAGATTTGGGATGTGCTGAACTCTCCCCATCCTGCAGGTACCTGTGAGCTGCATGCTGTCTGTGCCCCCAGCAGGGAAAGGGTGCAGAGCGGGGCCCAGGCCTCCAGGCTGGCCAGAGGGCAGGGGAAGATAGGCTGTCTCCACGTGGCTTTCATTCTTCACCGCCTCGTTGGAAATTGAGCTCCCTTTATTACGGTTGGCCAGGAAGCAGGAACTCGGGGAGGCAGTGAAGGCGGCTTTACTTGCATCTGGAAAGATTTTTTGAAGCAAGAAAGCTGGGATTATTCATATTCCTGGTTGACTGGTTGAGTAATTAATCTGGAAACTCCTAAGCAATGCTTCCTGTGGCAGAGGAGATGGCAGAACTGTGATCCTGGCCATGGTGCTGCATTTACGTGTCAGCGCATGTCCCGAGGGCGCTGCGTACTCCACTCTTGGAACAGTCCTCACAGTACAGGTTTTCCCATTCCAGACAGACAGGGCTCCTCCTTCTCTAAATGACTGTAAAGCTTGTTTCTACCACACACACACACACACACACACTATACTGCATGTATTATCTTGAACTATATTTTGTGTTTTACAGTCATTTTACTCATTTCCCTAAATGCACCTAAATTCTCAGAAAGTAAGAAAATCAATTTTGTAAACTTCAAAGTTTCCAGTAAAGAACTCTGACTATGTATAGAAGGAGGGAAAAAATAGTATTTTGTTTGTGTTAGTGGCCACATATTTGGAGGAAAGTCTGAGATTATTAGAAACCCACTTATGCACTTGCAATTCTTGAACTTAAGCTTCAACAACAAATATTAAAAACAATGCTTATTTTATGTTACCTGAATTCTTCATATACTTGTCCAATAAATTCTGTAATTCTTGCTCTTTGTCATTGTTAAACTGAGTCTCCATGGCCAGAAGAATGTATTCATCCAGAAGCATCCTGATCAGATGAAAAGAGCCTTGTCCATGGATGGAGAGAGGAGAGAGGACATTGAAGTGGAGTAACAGTGTGGGGAGGAGAGGGGGAGAAGTCAGATTATCTTTGTGACCATCTCACCACACTTTACAAGGAGCAACTGAAACAAACAAATACTTGTTGGACTTTAAATGACCTGCTAAGACCAACATGCTTAACGTAGGTCTCTAATCTCTGTGTGCCGCCTGCCCAGCTCCTCTGTGTACTGTCCTGCCAGCTCTTTGGCCACTAATTACATCAAAGGAAACCACGGATGAAAGTGAGACATGCTTTGTGCTTTAAGAGGGCGAACACTGGAGTATGATAAGCTCTGACCTGGGGAGAATGAGCTCTACTTCGCTCGACTTCTGTTTGCTTTGTACTAAATAATTAGACAGTGGGCAAAAGGCCTGAAAAGTATTGTCAGATGTCTTTCTAGGTTGAAACAAATAATCTTTGAGTTGAAAATCAAAAAGCAAAAGACTAATTTTCATGTAAAAGATATGCTAAAAAACCTGAAACTTATTTTAACTATTCCACAAATTTCCCAACAAAACTCTTCTTTCATAATAAAGTCAAGTTTCAGTGCTGTATATTTTAAGAAATTTAAAATATGAGCAAATCTATTTCAGATAATAGACTCAGTGTATTTTTTTTTTAATATGTGGGTACTGGCAGTCGAACTCAGGACCTCACGCTTGCCAGGCAGGCGCTTAGGCCGCTGAGCTATATCACTGGTCCTAGACTCAGTATATTTTGTTCTACCCTTAGCTCAAGTCTATGGATTTTATTCAATTCCACTGAACACTAAAGACAATTTTATTAATTGTAATCTATTTTATAACATGAAGATTTCTTGAAATGTAACTATTAAATGCAGAGTTACTGCCTAGAAATTTAGCATTATAACTACAAACTACAGAAATTTTAGGAAAAGAGATATTCAATTTTTGAAAAAGTTAATTTGACCAATCTATTTTACAAGTCACACAGATCAGGAAAGATGGTTCAGAAACTTATCAGAATGAGTCTTTGAAGCTGATTTTTGATTACTGGAGTGAAACTATATGGGTGCCAGGGAAAGATGCAAAAAATTTCCATATTACCATGAGTAACAACTTTGGAAAATATTGTCTTAATTTTGTTTGTTTGTTCATTCAATAAAGAAAATTCATCCAAGTTCTAATGGAATGGAACAACAAATGCTATTCATTAAATATTTACTGAATGGTAGGCAATGCTTTTATACCCTTCTCATTAAAGGACTACCCAATCTTATGAGAAGAATACTCTTCCCACCAGACTGGCTAGGGTAAAACCACAGACAGAAGGAAGTGGTGTCAGGATTTATCCCCACACGTGGTCTAATTCTAAACCCCAAGCTCATAACTACTATTCTCTGCTGGCTGAATATTCAGATATAGTTGGAGAAGTGAGAATGTAGTATGTTTTAAAATGAACAGAAGATTGACTGGGGAAGAGTGATAAAAGTCACATAAGAAGGTTTTTGTAAAGCATATAAGATACCAAAACTTGATGCATTGTTCAAGGTGAGATTATGCATTACTCGAGCCCCAAAAAAGCTCCACTTCAGCAGAAAGTCTTGGGCCCTCTTTTTTAACGATCTTCCATTTTGTTTGCTGGTCTAAAAGTAAAGGAACAAAGTGAAACTATAAAATCTGTCATTTCATTACTACACGCATCTTGTACTAGACCACAGGGCAGGTGACCTGACAACAGATGGCACACCATTGATTTGATCAAATAAAATGACCTATCAAAGCATGTGAATTTTAGTTTCTCTTTGTTGTCACTTTAAGGGTAATAAGTCTTTATTCTATGTAGCTTTGTTTCCTAATAGAGTTAAACGATGAAAGGAAATAATTTACAAAACGTTTGTGTCTGTTAATTTTTTGGGTAGAGCTTAGAAGGTCAAGTGTAGAGGAAGGGTTACATACTTCTGTGAATGATTAACAGACGTTTTAGGTCCTGAATGATAATCTGTTTTCTTTCTAGAAGAAAACCTTCCCCAGATATAACTAATTTCCCTGACATGGGATGGCTCATACCAGCTAGCAAGGGGTATGTTTGCTCTTATTGCCTTGTCTCATGACGATGACTGAAAGAGCTGAAGAAATCAAATGTAAAACGCATAGAATACTGAGCTTTTAGAATTCAGAATTGCAAATAAGTAAAATTATATTACATTTGTAAAATCTTGCTTTTCAGGAAAGGGCCAGATCTTTCCAGTTTCTAAGTTCATCTTTTCCTAATAATGTTACTCAGGTGCAACTTTATTGAAAGGAACTTTATTGAAAGGAACAGTACCTTGTAGCTCTCGGTTGAGAAACGAGAAACAAAATAGAATCCACTCCCAGTGCTCTCAAACTGTTCGCATTCCTAGTTTTGATATCTGGGCTGTCTTATTTGTAGGGCTACAAAGTCTTTCCAAAGCATTTCTAAACACAGCTTTGCACCTTTCCCTCAACAGGCAAGAAATCATAGCCAATTTAGCATTTACTCTTAACCAAAAATTTACTTTCTGAATTATCATGAAAAAGCACCTTAATAACTCTCTGTTCCACCACGGAATCCAGCCACTCGATGAACGCCTCCACCGTGGCGTTCTTCTTAAGGAGGTCCTTCAGTTCTTGGAACACGGTGACGGGATCATCTGCCACATCCAAAAGGGGAGGGAAGAAAGCAGAATATTGCGTCTACTTTGAACCCAAGCAAAAACGTAGAACTATGAATTAACAGTTTTATACCATAAACTGAAGAGATAGGTAGAGTAAGTTTTAAATGTGAAAGGAATTAATTTCACATTTGGAAAATAGCAATAAAATGCTTAATATTCTACTCTTCAAAATTTTAATCATAAGTGCATCTACCTTAGTATATATTGAAATACAGGCTTACATCACATGTATATACACCATATACACTAGAGTAAATTAATACAGTTTAATATTCATTTTAATCAGTTGAAAGCTAATGAATGAAGCACACTAAGCATGTTCTTTCCCTGCTTTCTGAAAGATCCTTTATCTTTAGCAAATTAAATTCTGCATTGCAGGTTTGAGCCATTACCTGAATAATGTACCATAAAATTTAAAAGGGCAGTCTGGGATTATCATCTTTTGGAAGAGATTGAGGTTTACCGAATCTTGAAAGGTAATAGCATTCTACGTTAGGAAACAAAAAGGGAGATTGAGGATGGTCCACAGAGAGCAAGCGGTCCATGGTGTGCTACATCCTACAGGGATGCTGATGCTTTGGGGTTTTCAGAGAGAAAGGGAGGAAACTCGTGGACTGTTGTCCCTTGGAAATCTACCTAGTCGTCTGGTCATGGCACGACTTGGCAACCTGTCAAACAGTCCAACCCGAGGAGCGCCTCTGCTGCCATTTGGGTGCGCATCACACACCGCGTGATGACCAGTGTGCCACACAAGCAAATGTGTGTGTACGTGATGCAAGAAAACTCACAAAACTCAGAACGATTTTGGTGATTCGTGGGTTACTGATATTTTCGTTATTTCCAGAAAATGAGATTATAGATTTTTTTGTTTTCAATATTTTCTGTCTTTTCCAAGTTTTCCACAATAAGTACAAATGTTTTTAAATAGAGAACAGTTTTTTAAAAAAACTAAAAATGTTTCTATAAACAAGGTCTCTCAAACAGATATGTTTTTCTGGCCAAGGGACATTTGGCAGTGTCTGGAGACTTTTCTGCTTGTCGCCGCTGGGGGCGCCAGCTCTGGTCTCCAGTGGGCAGAAGGCGGGGAAGCTGCCAGACCTCCCACCGCGCCTGGCACAGGCCCCACCTGAAGAGCCCTTCAGTCCTAGGTTCTAATGCTGAAGGTGGAAGATTCATTCTTAGAAAAAGAAAATGGACTTACGTTCACTGTACATATCGGATTCAGCGTCTGTGCTGCCCGAAATGGTAAGAAGAGCTTGAGAGCCAATACTATTCAAGTCAACCTTTTCAATATCAGACACCATAGAATTCACAACATGTTGGTCGAAGAGAGCTGGTCTGGCAATCTGCAAGAGAAAGGAAAAAGCGTGCTACCCTGTGTCATTTATAGTGTGTATATCTAGAGGCAAGTTTTTACTTCGAGAAAAATAGTTCCTTGAGGAAAAAGCATCATAATGACTTCCTCTAATTTTAAAATTAAAAGGCAATAACTAAGAGTCAGGATCATCTCTGTTAACAGTTTGAAAATTCATTTTGGGGTTTAGAAAATAAAAATTAATCTATTTTGGCTATTGTCACAAAATAAAGATCAAAATGTTATATTTCTTGTCTAGAGCTATTCCTAGCCAGTCTTTTTAGAATTTAGGGACTGAACACTTTTATAAAGCAAGCCATCATTTGGAGCAGTGAAAACGTATTTAACAATATATGGTATTCAGGCCGGGGATATAGCCCAGCGGCACAGCAGCTGCCTGGTAAGCGCAAGATTGCGAGTTCAATTCCGGGTAACAAAAAAAAAAAAAAAAAAAAAAAAAAAAAAAAGAGAGAGAGAGAGAGAGAACACAACAGCTGTTTAAAGTGTGTCGACCAAAAAAAAAAAAAACTGTGTTGACCTTATGGGCTTTACAACACCAAACACCACATGTACTCATTCCTCACAGTCTTAATTTTCACCAAAAGTTGTATTCATGTGGTAAATGTTTTACATTCTTATAGAACATTTTTTTTTTTGTGGGTACTGGGGGCGTCGACCTCAGGACCTCGCGCGCCAGCAGGCGCCCGTGCCGCTGAGCGATATCACCGGCCCCTTTTTCGTATGTGGGTTCCGGGAGTCGAACTCGGGCCCTCGCGCTTGCCGGGCAGGCGCTTAAGCCGCTGAGCCATCTCACCGGCCCTTTTATAGAACATTTTTTAGTATTAATTTTGAAATAATTTTAAATAAGAGAAACGTTGACAAAATTGTGCAGAGCATTTCCATATACCCACCGTCCAGCTTCTTACTGCTTCACATGAGCGCTGTGTATTAGCGAAACCAGGATGTTAACCTCCGAACAACGATCTTCACCACAGACGCGGTTGCGATGTCACCCGCTTTCCCGGGGACCTCCTTCTTCGGTTCTGCTACTCGCGCTAGGTCACGCATGCACCGTGCTGCTTCCTCCCTGATTTCCTTCCATCCGCGAGAGCGCCTCACTCTGGTCCTCATCAGAAGATTTATGCTTGGTTTGGTAATAAATACTCTCAGCTTACCCACATACCTGAGCAAGATGTAAGAAAGACGTCTGTCGTTTCAGGGAAGACACAAATCTCCGCACGATGGGCATTTTCTTGTCAGCGAGGGCTTCTGGTAAGTTTTCCAAGGATGAAACAACCCACTGTTCCCAGTTTTTAGCAAAATTTCTTATGTCTGCTAACAGGCTGCAAAGAAAACGACATGTTAACTATTACGTTGTTCAAAAGCACAATGAGTAAGTGCGGTTTACACAGCTACGCACTGCTCTGAGCTTCCAAAAGCACGGATTTGAGGTGAGGCAGGTGAGCTCAGATCCCACCACAGATGTACCTGATTCAGAGTACAGATTAAATGTTGATAATTAAAAGAAACACTGCAAAGCACAGTGCACACGCCTTTAATGCCCGCACTCTGGGAGGCTGAGACAAGAGGATCACAAGCCCGAGTCCAGTCAGTGCAGTTTAGTGACTCAGCACGACCCTGTCTCAAAAGTAGGGGGCGCTGGGGAAGCAGCTCAGTGCCAAGGCCCTGAGTTCAATCCCCAGCACTACGAAAAAAGACACTATTGACCAGCCCATTAGCAAGGATGCGTACATACATTTAAAATCTAGAGGAAAAGATAAATCCCAAACAAAACTTGTTAATAATGCTCAACATTATTTATTGAGCATCAACCACATCCTAAATGCATTTATGTTCCTCCCATACTAAAATAATTTTCATTATTTTATGAGACTTTGCTTTCAAGGGAAAATTTGACTCTTTCAAGTGTCTGCTGTTCTTACATTGGACGGGGTTTGGGAAAAAATCTTCAGGTATCATTTCAATCAACTCTTTGATACTGATTTCTTTGTTAAAAGACAGTAATTTCATTACTTCACTTCCTGATTTTACAATTAATGATAAAGTTAATAGCAAAAATATAATGTTTCCTTATAGCTTCAATTAATTATCATGGTATTTTCCATGAATTATCTTCATTTGTCTTCCTCCAGCTAGTTTTCCTTGAAAAACATTTTCAGTACCTTGAAGGTCAATAAATACTGATTTTTAACTTCATCAGCTGTTAAATTTAAAGGGATTTCAAGTTTCTAACCCACCCTTTTTGTTTATTAAGTTTCATTGCAAGAATTGTGGTACATCTCCAGCTGTCCAGAAGTAGAGAAATACTCTTCTTCATAAATGAATGATGAATTACTGCTTAATGCATTCCTTGAATATAAAGCACAAGGTGAAACCCTACACTATGCAACTATCATCTCATTAACAGGACGTACCTTTCAGGCATTTCTTGCATTGTTGCAGGGATGAGTACATCTGTGAGAACCTTAATAATAGCAAAAAAAAGTTCACATAAATCTTTGCCAAGTATTTCAAAGAATGAAATTCGCTCATTACTTTTTCTTCTTGGCTTCCTGTAGAATAACATGTCATCTCCTTTATGAGAAGTAGTTTAATCTCTAAATGTGTGCATGTATGAGTAGCATATGACTGTGTGTGAGTGAGACTTCAGACAGTGTCCACTGTTAGTGCCCACTGGGTCAGCGTGGTGACCACCTGCACTTTCATGGACCCACAGCTGGGCACTCCGCAAGTAGGATGAAGGTCTTGCCACTAAGTGTACTGGGTTCTCTGTACTTCCTTTGGCACACTGTGAGAAAGAAAAACTAGATGCACTTAAAGATACCTCAATTCATGAGTTGGATGTGGTGGCACATGCCTGTAATCCTAGCACTTGGGAGGCTGAGGCAGGAGGATTGCCATGAGTTTGAGGCCAGCCTGGGCTACACAGTGAGTTCAAGGCCAGCATGCACTACACGGAGAGACCCTGTCTTAATAAACAAACAAACAAACAAACAGAACAAAGATACTTAAACTCAGGATTTTATGTCAGATTAAAAAACAAAAAATAGATCACCTGGGTTTCCAGGGTATTTCTTAGAAGAGTAAAGACATGGTACAGACAGCTTTGTTGTTCTGGTGGCAGATGTGTGGTCATGAATTTTTGTTTTTTACTAGTCCATATTTGCAGTACATAATGACTGCATCATCGTGTGAAGCTGGTCCATGCACATAACATATCTTAATTCTTTTCTTGTCCCTTTCTCCTCCCTTCTCCTTGTCTCTCGGTCTTCTTCCCTTTTGCAAAAGATCTGTCTCCCTGTTCCCTATTGTCTATATTTTGCTCTTAAATTTCCTTATACTTTGGGATTCTCACATAAGAGAAACCATGTGATATTCAAGCTTGTGTGTCTGATTCATTTCACTTAACACGATGGTCTTAAGGTGCATCCATTTTCCTACAAATGATTCAAGTTATCCTTTTTATGGCAGAGTAGTACTTCACTGTATATAAATACCACATTTTCTTTATCCATTCATCTGTTGATGGACATATAGGCTGCTTCCAAGGTTTAGCTATGATGAGTTGTGCTGCTATAAACATGGGTGTGCGTGCATCCTGCAGTATGATGTCTTGGCTCTCTGTCCCTAACCACAGTTGCCTCCTCAAGCATTAAGCAGTCAGGCCAAAGTGAACCTTTTCTTTCTAAATAATGGCATTCATATTCACTCCAGAAAAATCAGACTATCCCTTCTCTCCTTTATCTTTTTCCAACTGGAGCTACAGGGAGCAAATGCCCCGCACTTATTCCTTCATTCTCTTGCCTGTGATGAGGGAGAACCAAACAGAGAAGAAAATATGAGCCCCTCACTCTGACCAGCCAGTGTGTCCACTCTTGGTCTGCACAGCCACTCCTGGAGGAGCCCACCGAGGTCCTGCTTTACTTTTCTGCAAAGCTGAGAATCTGATAGGAACCTGCTTCACGGGCTTGGGTTTTTCTTGTAAACTTGGATTATTCCTTAAAAGGAATGCTTTTATTTTCACTTATCACAATTTGGCAAGTAGGAAAACTCACTTTTTTGGTGGGGAAGGACTACTGGGAATGGACCCAGTGATGCTCTACCACTGAGCTGCATCCCAGGCCTTTTTAAAAATTATTTTTTATTTTGCATTCTTACTAACTTACCCCAGGTGGCCTTAAACTTGCAATCTTCCTGCCTCAGCCTCTTGAGTATCTGGGATTACAGATTGCAATATAAAATGCCCAGACTGCAATATAATTTTGTTCTTCTACTTGGACCTTGTTGCTGCTCAGACAGGGCCCAGACTGCGCCTTGCCAGTGAATGTTTGCAGAAAGCCAGCCATTTCATCTCTACTCAGGACGTCTTTGTGATCAGCATGAACACATGCAGGACTCTCATTTGGTTTAAGAACTAAACTGGACACTAATGTACTAAAGCTAGGGATCTGCAAGCTATTAATCCTGTGAAGGCATCTCATTTCTGCTTTCCCTTAAAATGCAGATACAGTGAAACAGCCGTTCTGCCATTTTAATCTGAAAACACCTTAGAGAGGCAATAAAATTAACTGAGTTTTCATACATTAGCAATCATGTCACCTTTAGGATCACTTTTAGCTGTAAACAAAAGTGGAATTCTACTTGACAAATACTTCTATTAAAATATATGCATTCTTAAACTTGCACTAAGTTGTTTTGTCATCCTAAAAACCTCCTTCTCCAACCAGAAATAGCAGGTTTTCTTGTAGATACATTTCCAGAATTTAAGTAGAATGCTAGAGAAACAGATGGCTCGTGGTAGAGACCCCCAAATAGCTTACCTTATAGAGAATGGAGTCACAGACACAGAAAATGTCAATGATCACAGGATTTTCAAGCAGGGGAAGGAGATGGTCAGGCATTCCTTGCCAAAAGTGTAATAAGAAATGCTGGATCTGGGTGCAGGGCAGAGAGTACACATAGTAAGACTCCCGCTTACTATGAGGCATGAGTTCCTTAGTCCTGGACAGGACCACACGTGCAACGAGGTCTGGAAGCCGCCCTCCGTCAACCTTACCTCCTCGAAGTTCCCACTGATTGCATTGTCCAGGATACACTGGCAGTGAGTTTTGTACATCATTACGAGGGTGTCGACCTAGTTCAAGGAAGGAAAGGGTTAGCCAAAGGATCCTCTACATGGCTTCATTTACCCACACAACGTGTAAGCTCCTGTTGCATCCCAGTCATTATGTTCAGTGCTGGGGACCAAAATGGCAAAGCCCTATTTCACGGAGCTGATTTGCAAATGCAGAAAGTTGAGTAAACCGAGGATTACAACATGATCTGTGAGAACAGTGGGGAAGGCAGCTGCAGGAGCAGTGCCACAGCAACCCCCTAATTTTCCACCTAACAAGAAACCTAGAGGTGGTAACGCCACCTCTCCAGCTCCACATGGCTCTGCAGTAGTGCTGCTCCGCCGACTCGGGGTTGGGAGCTCACCGAGTGCCGGCTTCTCTGTGCCCCGACCAGAGGAGGCCAGGACAGTTTACCTTTAACAGCACACTGCTCTCACGACTGTAAGAAAATCAAAGGATAACCATGCCTGCACACCATGGGAGCTTACTGCATGTTATCCAGACATAGCAATAATATCGAATGATGTATTTATAGAAAAAGTTTCAAACATTAAGTGCTTATTATCAACAGTCTTTATTTCCAGGTTCCATAGCTATTTTGATTGCTTCATTTAGAGAGTTTTGAACAGCTGGGATTCCTGCATCCCTGGGACAGCGCGCACTTCTGTGGTCTCCTCACAGCTGAATAATGATGACATGCAAACTACCAATCCATTTCCGCAGAGGTGTGCTACCCTCAAGACGCCTCTAGCAGGACATACTCCAATCAATGCAAACAAGATTTGCTCTGTTTTAGGTAATACTAGAATATGTTAGATGGATCACCAAGACGTACTTTTTAAATAGGATTAAGGACAACATGAAAGATGCAAGGGAGGTCATACCATTGTCCAAAATTAACCCTAAAAATAAGCCCTAAAACCTACTAAAGTGAAAGCAAGCTCTTATCTTCACAAGATTCCTATTTGTGTCAAAATGTACTGCTCTTTACACAAATCACAAAATGTTTACTCTTCATTATCACTTCATGTGTTTAACATTTTCCTAGTCTTAGGACAATGAATTTTAATTGTAGTATGCTTGCGTTGTTTATAAACGTAATTCACCCAGTTGTCTGAGAACACAGCTCATCGTGGGAGGTGGAGGCAGAGGTGGGCTCAGCTGCATTGAGCTGTCAGCACAGGTGGGTGGCAGCTGCCTCGACGACAGTGTCAAGAGTCCTGGTGGAGGCCAGTGTTGCAAGCAGTCCTTTCTCTGACCTGAGGATACAGGTGCTTCAGGTCTTTGACTTCAGCCCCGTGCTTCTTCTAGGAACTGACAAGTTGCCGGGGGAACCTGGCTACATGCTAGGAAGGCCAAAGGGCTCAGCGGTCTTCAAAGCACAGAAGCCGTGTCACGCCTGGTGTTCACGGGGAATTCCACTGGGAATGAACTTAGGAGGCAGGGTCCCATAAGCGCCTCGGTCCCTGGGTGAGAAAGGATCTACTCGTCCTTCAAGTTGACAGCTAAGGAGTTCCTTGAAGACCAGCGGAGAAAACTAAACTATCAGAGCACGTCCTCATCTCTGTCTCTCTGTTTCTGCCTGTCTGTCTGTCTGTCTCTCTCTCTTGTCTTCTCCCTACCCCACGTCTACTTACTGTAAACCTCTTTGTGATGTGTTTCACATAAGCAATCCTCTCCACAAAGGTGACCCAACATCCTCCCTCAAAGAACTGGGGTCCCACAAAGTGCCCCCGTTACCATTCACTGGTGAGTTTTAATCATGAAGTCATCCTATCACACACTGCATCTATAAGGTCAAGAAAACGTGATGACCTTGATGAGGTAGGGAGGAGAATGGAAGGAAGCAGACATCCCTTGGGGACTCCTTTGGGTTCAGCATCTGAGATCTGTCTCCAGGGCTTTGCCTACTCTCAGTGGCAATGTCTGCCATCGAAGAAACCCTGTAAGTCACTCTGGGTCTCTACTTATCTATCAATAGCTTTGAAAAAAATCAATATGCTCTTTTTATTTCCTATAAAAAGCCTATTGCTAAAATAATGCACCTGGACATTAATCATGTTCCTCTATGTTCACACCTGAAAAATATGAATTGACTCAATATACTATGAAAGGTATTCTCCTCAAATACAAATAAAAATGATCTTTAGTTGAAAGAAATATAGGGACATCATTATCCTCTGATTTAGTAATGGTTCTTGTTATTAAACAGCCAAAAGGCCCCTGACAAATGACTCTACAAGCACAGAAATAAAACAGGGCTAAGATGCAGACTTTATTATTAAGCACTGAAAAGTCATACTGAAGATCATTTATAAACTGAATCCAATGAAAATATTACTTCCTTAGGTTTTAAAAGAATTACAAACATAGGAGAGCACAGAATTTTAGAATTTACAGGAGGCTCTGTGTCACCTGTGTGGCCTGCATTCTCTAGGTATCGCCTACTCAGTGCTAAGGGCAAATTCTGTCTTAGGGAAATGCTTGATGACCGTTCACTAAAGAAAAATGGAGCTAATGGAAAACAGGAGGCCTACAATTGAAAAACCTGCATTGGTACACACTGTAATACTTTCTTCCTCAACACAGAGTTTTAAATAAAAAAATTTTAGCTTGTTAAGGTTTATTTTACTACCTCTTGATTACATACTATCATAAGATGGTAAATAATTAATTGGAAAGTGCTAATCAATGTTAGTAAGCATTTATCTCCCCCATAAATCAGTCAATTCTGTTTGATTATGCAAATTTCTGGCTGCTTCCTGCAAGTACCATGAGATTCCCAACAAGTTGAGATATGGGACCAACATATCGGAAAATCAATGCAGAAGTATCTTCAACTGGTACCTTGTCCTTAGAAACACATCCTTGGTACACAAGGTGCTGAGCGCTGGGGAATTCTGGAAGAAGTGTTCCTGTTTTTGAGCTAAGAGAATATTTACGTGTGAAACCACCCTATAATTCAGAAAAAATAAAAAGAAATAAGTCACTATCAGCCATATATATCCAAAATACAAGTATAGTAAGATAGGAACCCATAAGATTACATTCTTCATCACCTTGCAAACCATGATAAATCAGGAGTTTTGGATAACCTGTTAAACTATATTACTGAGTAAGGCAGAGATTTCTGCCAAATTGTTTCTAAAACTTATATAGTTTCATACTCAGAGCATTTTTCCTACCACTCTGGGCTTTGGTTTTGGACATCTATCAGTTTCACAACTTTTAGAGATTTAAGTTCACAATTTAAATAACATGAATTTTGGAAGATCTACCTTTGGAATTATTAAAATTTTTTACATTACAGTATAAGAGGATCAAGAATTGCCAAACCCAAATATCTGTCTTTTATTTTGCTCTTTATTTATATTTTGGGTTTCTTGTACAAGAGAAACCATGTGATAAAGATAAATAACAGAAAAGAGGGGGATAAATTTTTTGCAAAAGGGAAGGGAACCAAGAAATGGGGGGGAGGAAGAGGAGAGGGACAGCAAGTGAGAAAGACCTAAGATGTGTTATGCACACGCACCAGCTCCACACAAGGAGTGTGAACATCGCATACTGCAAACATGCACTAGCAAACATAATAATTTTTTGAAAGTAACAAAAAGAATTGCCAAATCCAATCTCTTTATTTACAGATAGACAAATAAGATGATGAGAAATAAATTATTCAGTCTTAGAAGGATGAAGTAATTACTGATAGCAGTGTGTTTGGTATCTAAATATTGATTTCCAAACTAATAATCTAGACTTTTACATGTCAATATTTCCCCACTCTAAGTTTAGATATCTGTGCTTCCTTCACATTTCTCAGAAAAAGCACACCTCTAGCAGAATATTAGAAAGTTATGAATAAATACTCTCCAATGCTGCAGTGCTGACACAAGAGGAAAAGAAGCAAATCCATGACAGAGCCAGAGCCATGACTGACTGTTCTTGCTCCATAATAAAACCAACAAACCGGACTACGTCAAAAGTTTGGGCAAAGAATACAGTTGTCACTGTGGTGAAGGAAGTAAGATGTTACCGACCAGAGTGAAATTTTGTTCTTTCCCACACATTCCTCACACTTATTTCTGGGCTTTTTGTGTTTCCTTGCTTATCTCTGTCACGTTAAATATATTTATTGGACACAGGATTTACTACTGAGACAGACAGGCTGGGCTCAGCCCTGCCTTATCATTCTCAGCCTGGGTAGACCTTTGCAGACTCATCGTGGTAGAGCCAAAGAAGGAGGAAGGCTTCGGAGTTCTTAGACACTGGGTACATTAGCAGCTCTGATTTCCTATTGACTGATTTCATATAAGCTTTTAAAATTTTATATAAAATATAGTATAAATCCATTTTTTCCAAATTAGGTTATAATTCTTAGACTCAACTGCTATTTCCAAGTAGGACAGAGTTATTCTGATTAATTTTTAAATTAATAAAGATGTATTATATAGTTATAAACTGATATAATAGCATAGTGGGTCCTAATCCACTCTAATATATCTTAATAATTAAAGCTGTTTCAAAGACTTTCAATGCTTTGAGTTCACCACATCTGAGCACAATTTATCACGGCACTGTCAGAAAATGATACTGTCAGTCAATAGGGAAGAATGACATAGAAATCAAGAAAATAATTAAATTTAATTAATTAATTAATTCTTTTGGTACCGGGAATTGAACTCAGGACCTTGCACTTGCCAGGTGGGCACTTGTGCCACTGAGCTATATCCCCGGCCCAATAATTTAATTTTAGAGGAAGAAAAAGGCATAGCAAAGTATAAAACTAACGTTTGATAAATAAGCATAACAAAAATGTACCTAAATTATAATTTTATAAAAGTTTACAGTTTTTGTACATTTTTTCCTGGATGAAAAGTCATGTTTTCATCCTAAAATGTATTTGGTGAGATAAGAAGAGAAAAATCAGAAAGTTTAAACAAAGGAAAAAGACAATATGTAGCATTACATTAAATTTTAGGAATAAGAAAATAGTCTCATTTCCATTGAAGAAATAATTAGCAAAGCTGGGCGTTTTGGCACACGCCTGTAATCCCAGAACTCAGGAGGCTGAGGCAGGAGGATTGCCATGGGTTCGAGGCCAGCCTGGACTACACAGTGAGTTCAAGGCCAGCCTGAGCTGCATAGTGAGACCCTGTCTCAAAAAACAAAACAAAACAAAACAGAAATAATTAGCAATCAAAAGTCTTTCCACAAAGAAAAAAGAGACCTAAAACATTTAACAGGTTTTATCAAACATTCAAGAAACAGATAATTTCAAACTACAGGAATATTTTTAGATAATCAGAAAAAAGAGTCCACTTCCCAGTTCATCTGAAAATATGTACACTAAAACTAAATAGGGATTAAAAAAATGAAGGAAAAAACTATATATCAATCTCATTTATTACCATGCTTGCATTGTTATTGAATAAAACACCAGCGAACCAAACCATGCAGTGGTAAGAGTTATGTTAGGGTTAAACTCATCACACTGACAGAAAGAAAGGATGCTGTACTATATTTTATATAATGATCTCACTTGAAAAAACAATAATCTCACAATACAGAAAAAGCATTTGTTGGGAATTAGCAGTGGGACGATAAAATGCTGAAAGAACTAAATTGTTAGGCAAAAATTCTTTATCTAGCAAAACCGCCATTTAGTGTGGAAGGAGAACACACTCCTTAAAGACTGAATAGTATTCCATCACGTGCACACACACACACAGACACACACACACACACATACACAGTTTCCCTGTCCACTCATTTATTAGTGGGCACCTGGGCTGTCTTGATTATTTCTAGTAGTTCTTCAGTGAATATGAGAGTACAGATATTACTGTGCAATGATAATTCTGCCATTTCCATAACACGGATGAAATTAGAAGACATTATACTAAATGAAATAAGCTATACACAGAAATAAAACAACATGAGTTCACTTGTACATGGAATCTTTAAAAAAAAGAAAAAAGGTGAGATAAAATAACGCAGTGAATTCTGGAGATTAGGAGAGGGGAAATGAGAAGATGTAAGTCAAAGGTTATAAAATGAAAAAGGCAGGATGAGCAAGTCAAATGATCTCACAGTATAAAGACTATAGATAATGTATTTGGAATTTTGCTAAATAAGTGGACTATAGCTGCTCTTGCCACAAGGGGAATCGGGTGGCCATGTGAGGTAATGGGCATGTTCATTTGTTCCAGTATAAGAATCGTTATACTATGTAGTGGGTGCATCTTACAGCATCACACTGCGTACCTTAAATGTACACAATCAAATGAATTTTTAAAAGGTAAGAGAACAATTAAGATATTGCCAGATAACAGAAGCCAAGTAAGTTTAGTCACTACTGAAATTACCCTGCAAGAGATGTTAAAGAGAGTCCTGCAAATTGAAATGAAAGAACAGCTGGGCATGGTGGCACAAGCCTGTAATCCCAGCAGTTGGGAGGCTGAGGCAGGAGGATCACCACAAAGTTCAAGGCTAGCCTGGGCTACATAGTGAATTCAAGGCCAGCCTCCACTATGTAGTGAGTCTCTGTCTCAAAACAAACTGAAAGAAAGAAAGAAAGAAAGAAAGAAAGAAAGAAAGAAAGAAAGAAAGAAAGAAAGAAAGAAAGAAAGAAAGAAAAAAAAAGAAAGGAAGAAAGAAGAAAGAAAGAAAGAAAAAAGAACAATCGTCCATACCTCAGAGTGACTTGGAGGGAAAATAGGCAGACGCAGGGTGCAAAAGCCAGTGTCCGGGAACAACAATTAAAAACCTACTTTCTGTTTTCTACATGATTTAAAAGAATAGTACGATAAGAGAGAAACAATGATTAGTATAAAGCTGGTATTATTTTAACTTTGGTTTGTAATTTTACATTTGTTATCTATATAATTTAAAAGACTAATTCATTTTTAAAAATCTACTAGTGTATGTTTTTGTATAAAATGTATAAAGGTATAATTATGTGACAAAAATGACGGGTAAGGACAAAGGTGAAAAGTAGCAGTTTTGTATGCTACTGAAGTTAAGTACATATAAATGCAAATCAGAGCATTACAACTTTACAGTATTAAATATAATACCCATGGCAACCACAAAGAATATAATGATAGAATATGCACAAAAGGAATTAAGAAGGGAATTAAAATGTTTTATTACAGAAAATGAAGCAAACTCAAGAGAAGATAAGTAAAAGTAGTAAAAGAGAGACAAATAACTTTTCAAAGCATATAGAAAAGAAATAAAAATAATACTAGAAGCCCCTCCTCATCAGGGACTTGTTAATTACATTTCATTAGTTTAAATGTAAATGGATTAAATTTTCCAAAAAATAAGAAATTGCCAGAATAGATTTAAAAATACAAGCAAACCATTTACTGTCTATTAAAGACTCACTTTAGGAATTCCATACAAAAAAGTAACCAAAAGAAAGCAAGGGTGCCTATACTAATCAGACAAAGTAAATTTTAAGTCAAAAAAGTGTAAAGAGACAAAGAACAATATATAGTAATAAAAGCTCAAAATAGCACAAAATTACAAACATTTATTTACCTAACAACAGGTTTCCAAAGTATATGAAGCAAATATTGACAGAATCAAAGAAGTTCTAATAATGGTTACACAAACCGAACAGCACCCAACAAAGGAATACAGTCTTCTCAAAGCATGTCAGACACTCTTGAAGATATGTAATATGCTGCCCGCAGACTGAGCCTCGCTGGATTTCAAAGGATAAATGTCACGCAAAGTATCCTCTGTAACCAGCAGAGGATGAAGTTAAAAATCAGTAACAAAGGGAAAACTGAAGATTCATGAATTTGTGGAAGGTAAATAGCACAACCTCTAATGATTAATTTATCAAGGAAGAAATAATAAGGAAAGTTAAAAAAATCTTAGAAAAATGAAAATAAAAGCACAACATTGCAGAGATTGATTTAAAAATTACTAAAATCAGAAATCAAAATGAAGACATTAGTGCTGATTCTATAGAAATAAACAGGATTATAGGGGAGTAGTATGGACAATTACATGACAAAAAATGTACAACCTATCTGAAATGGACAAATTCCTAGAAACACAGAACCTGCCAAGACTGCATAATAAAACAGAGAATCTGAACATACATATAGAATTAGCAATCAAAAATTTTAAAAATACATATTTCAAAAAAAATAGTTACCTGATTTCCCCCATGGCAAGACCTGGGGCTGCTAGTTTATTTTTTTCAATTAGTACATATTTGCCATGCATAATGATCACATTCATCATGGGGAATTTGTACCTATACATGATATATCTTAATTCTTTTTTTCCCCCCATTTCCCTCTCTTTCCTTCAACGGTTCTTCCCCCCCCATTTACAAAAGCTCTGTTTCCATTTTTTCCTTCCACTCTCTCTTTTTTAAAATCCCTTTTCCTTTCCTTTCCTTACTCCTCCTTCCTTCCTTATCCCCCTTCCCATTTAAACAACTTCTTCTTACTTCCCAATATCTTTCCTCCATTTTGCTCCTTATTTACCCTTAGGGTTTCTCATGCAAGGGAAACAATGCAATATTTAAACTTGTGTGTCTGACTTATTTCACTTAAGATTATGATCTTGAGATGCATCCATTTACCTAAAACTGTCTCATCTTTATCCTTCTTTATGGTACAGTAGTAGTCCAATGTATATAAATAGCACTTTTTCTTTATCCATTCATCTATTGATAGGCATATGGGCTGTTTCCAAGATTTCGCTATTATAAACTGTGCCACTATAAACATGGATGTGCATATATCACTGTGGTACGATGCTTTTAAATCTTTCAGGAAGATACCTAGAAGGGGAATGGCTGGGAAAATGGAACCTCTAGTTTTAGTTTTTCAAGAAATCTTCACACTGATTTCCACAGTGGTTGCACCAATTCACACTCGCACAAACAATGGAAAAGGGTTCTGCTTTTCCCCATAGCCTGGCCAGCACTTGTTACTGGTTGATTTCCTGATGATAACCATTCTTTGTGGAATAAGATGGAATCTCAGTGTTGTTTTAATTTGCATTTCTCAAATGGCCGGTGATGCTGAAAATTTTTTTCATATATTTATTTGCTAGTTTCACTGGTAAATTCTATCAAACACTTAAGGAAGAACTACCAATACTCAAATTTTTCCAAATACCTGAAGAAGGAGTACTGTGTAATTCATTCTCTGACGCCAGCATTCCACTGATACCAAAGGCAAAGACACTGCAAAAAAACTATAGACCAATATCTTTTATAGACTTTCTAATAATCAACAAAATACTAGCAAACCAAACTTCCTGAAATATTAAAAAGGTTATACACTATGATCCAGTGGGACATATTTCTGGTGCAATATATGAAAAGCAATCAATATAATACATCACATTAAAAGAATGAAGGAAAAAATAAAGCACTTGATTATGTCAATTGATGCAGAAAAATCATTTGATAATATCCAACACTCTCTCTCATAATAAAAAAAACTAAAAAATATAGGAATAGAAGGAAATGATATCAAAACAATAAGAGGCATATATGAAAATCCCACAGCAAATATAAAATTTAATAGCTTTTTCTCTAAGATCAGGAACAAAGCGACAATGTCCACTTCCATTAATTCTATTCATAGTACATAGTATCAGAAATCCTAGATGGGCCAGTGAGATAGCTCAGCAGCATAAGCGCCTGCTTGGCAAGCGCGAGGTCCTGCGTTCGACTCCTGGTACCCACATTCAAAAAAAGGGCCGGTGATATTGCTCAGCAGCATGGGCGCCTGCTGGCATGAGAGGTCCTGAGTTAGACCTGTGGTACCCACACACACAAAAAAAAAGAACAGAAAAAGAAATCCTAGATAGAGCAATTAGGCAAGAAAAAATAAAACAATGTCATCCAAATTGGAAAGGAGGAAGTAAAATTATGTCTGCTCATGAATAATGTGATCCTATATGTAAATAAACCTAGAGTTAGCTGGACTTAGTGATATATGCCTATAATCCCAGTATTTGGGAGGCAGAGGCAGGAGGATCGCCATGAGTTAGAGGCCAGCCTGGGCTACATAGTGAGTTCAAGGCTGCCTGAACTACTACAAAAAGAGAGCTTGTATTAAAAAGAAAGAAAGAAAGAAAGAAAGAAAGAAAGAAAGAAAGAAAGAAAGAAAGAAAGAAAGAGAAACTAAAGTTTATATACATATACCCACACTTGTTAAAACTAATAAGTGAATTCATCATTCATCAAAGTAGTAGGATCCAATGTCAACAAAAATTACTTGCATTTCTATGCACTAACAATGGATAAACTGTGCAAACTGAAAAGGAAATTAAGAAAATTATTCCATTTACAAGATCATAAAAAGAATAAAATACTTAGGAGTTGACCAAGGGTGAGACATCTGTACAATGAAAACTATAGAACAGTGATGAAAGAAATTAAAGTCACACATAAATGGAAAGACACCCATCTTCATGGATTAAAGTGCTTAATAATGTTAAGATGTCAGTACTGCCCAAAGTGATCTGTGGGTTCAATGTAAAATCCCAGTGACATGTTTTGCACAAATGTTAAAAGTTTTCCTGAGAGAATTCCAGAAAGATGGCGGAGTGGTGAGCAGCAGAGAAAGAGCCTCTCCCAGATTTGGTGTCCAGACACTGGAATACAGCAATGTGAGGAAGAGAAGGAGGCAAGTGGGTCCCCTGGACCCAGGAAGGACCTGAAGCAAGAATTGAAGCCCACAGGGGGAGAAAAGAGAGAGACTTCAACAGAGAAGGAGGAGAGGCAGGCGGTGCTCTTGCCCTGAGCCTGGACTCACTGCCAGGGAGGGGTGGCTTGAACCTGCAGATGCCTGGTGACTGCTGGTGACCCCAGAGGCCTCCATGGAGAAACACACCAGTGGAGCAGAGCGATGGACTACAGTGGCCTGCAGTGGCTGGTGAGTTGTTCCCGTTGGGATGTCCCACAAGAAAGGTGATTGGCTGGGAGCCGTCTTGGAGAGAGGCCAACCGATCGTGGGACTCAGAGTGGCAGCTGGCTTCACCTAGCAGCTCCCAGCTGAGTTCAAAACTGCAGGGGGTGGGCCGGTGAGATGGCTCAGCCGCGTAAGCGCCTGCCTGGCAAGCGCGAGGGCCCGAGTTCGACTCCCGGAACCACATACGAAAAAGGGGCCGGTGATATCGCTCAGCGGCACAGGCGCCTGCTGGCGCAGGAGGTCTTGAGGTCGACCCCCAGTACCCACAGGAAAAAAAAAAAAACTGCAGGGGGTTTGGGGACTACTGTGGGCTGGGAGGGTCTGGTTCCAGCCTTGCAGCCAGAGGCCAGCCTCAACTCCAGTGGAAATAGGGGTGTAGGCTTGCTGGGATTATCCACTACCCACCGTGGAACTGCTGCTGGCTTGCTAGGATTGATCGACGAGGATCTGGGCTCTACACATGTTGTCTACCACTGGCAGCAGAGACACACCTGAAGTGGACATGTTTTTTTCTTTTTTTTAAATTCTCTATCGCTCTTGTTTTTATGATTGTTTGTCTGTTTTTTCTCCTCACTGTTTGTTCTTGTTTTTATATGAATGTGAACATGGTTTCTAGTTTTGTTGTTGTTGTTGTTGGTCTGTTCTGTTCTTGTTTTTATTTCTTCCTTCATTCTTTCCCTCCTGTCTTCTTCACCACTTTCCCAAAGTTTACATGATCCTCTTTTGTCCTCCAGCCTTACTTCTAATCTCTTCCTCTTCATCTATGTTTCTATTGTTCCCCCTAATCCCTTTTAAATTTTCTCCCCTGAGGGTAAAGTTGCAAAATTGAGGGCATATTTACTGTATACAATTTTCTGGAGTATTTTAGACTTCGATATATAACCACAAATCTAGTTCATACAGTTAAAGGTGGTAAATTAATAGTTACCTCAGTTTGTCATTTTCTAGGCAGTATTTGATGCTATTGTTACTGCTGATTGTACCATTTTAGCCAAAGTGACATAATTGTTCTAACTAGCTGTTCTTCCTGGTATTCCAAGACTGAGATTGCCTAAGGGTCACAAAAATACTGTGGGCCTGGGCCGGTGAGATAGCTCAGCGGCATAAGCACCTGCCTGGCAAGCACGAGGTCCTGAGTTTGACTCCCAGAACCCACATAAAGCAAAAAAGGGGCCGGTGATATTGCTCAGTGGCACAAGCGCTTGCTGGCAAGCACGGGGTCCTGAGGTCGACTCCCGGTAACCACATTAAAAAAAAATACTGTGGGCCAGTGCCAAAGAACCAGGGGCTGGACCAAGCAGGCAGCAACTTCTCATCCCCAACAAATTGAAAAGGTAGGAGCTTGCAACGGACTCAAGACCCAAACTCCAGCTATACCTGGAAGACATCTCTGAGAAGTAGTCATTTCCTAAGGGTTCTAAACACTAGCAATAAAGCTACTCACTGTAGGCAAGCTATAAGCATAAACCCAGGAATTAAACTAAAAAAAAAGAATACAAAGTGAGAAGGCACTTAAACAAAATGCAACCCACGACTTCCAGTTCACCAAAGGCAAATGCAGGGAGCAGTGAGGTGGAACAATCCAAAAGCCACCCACCTGGACTCTCTGAAGTCATAGCAACAAAGTACAATGAGGCTCTAGAAAAAAATTAAATCACTTCTCAGGTGACTAAAAAGATGGTGACCGTAATGAAAGACATTCTTAGTGACTCTAGAGAAGATACAGATTAAAAAATAGAGGAACTTAGGAAAATGATGGAAACCATGAATGCCCAACATAGAAAAGAAATGGAATCCATAAAATGGATCTAAACAGATATCTGGGAGATTACAAATTCCACTGAAACTATGCACAACAGAATGAGCCATGTGAGGACAGACTCTCAGTTATAGAACACAGGATTGCAGTTAGTGATCATGAAAAGAAAGATTTGTTAAAAATAGCAACATGAGAACATGAGAAATCAACCCAACAGCTGCTAGATGATGCAAAGAATAACATAAGATTGATCTGAGTCAATGAAAAAGTGTAAGAGATAGCACAAATGACATAAAAAACCTGTTCACAGACGTCATGGCATAAAACTTACCTTGCAGGGTACAAGAATATGACATACAGAATAGTGAGGCATATATAACTCCAATTAGCCATGATAAAAAAAAAAAAAAAAACTGCACCAAGGCATATAGTAGTCAAGATTCCAGAAACTGAATGCAAGAATAGAATATTAAAAGATGTTAGAGAAAAGAAATAAAGCACCTATAAAGGAAAGCCCATCAGAATCACAGATAACTTCCCAACATAAACCCACATTTCATGGGGAACTTGGAGAAAAGTATTTCAAGCTCTAAAAGAAAACAACTTCCAACCCAGATTGATGTACCCTGCAAAACTGTCTTTCACAATTAATGGAAAAATAAGATACTTCCATGACAATGACCGCCTAAAGAAATTCATGAACGCCAAACAGGCACTCCAAAATTTTCTGAAGGACATCCTAGAAAGAGATACAAGGACTAGAACTCCATGAACCCCAACAGAATGAATCCCCAGGCAAAACAAACGATTAAACAGAGGGGGGAAAAAAGGGGGCCAACAATAGGAAAATAACATGACAAGGATAAGTCAATGCATATCATTTACAACCATCAAAGTTAATGGTCTCGATTCACCAATCAAAAGAAACAGACTGGCAGAAAGGATCAAGAAGCAAGATCCAACAATACGCTGCATACAAAAGACACATTTAATTCAAAAGAAATTCATAGACTGAAAGTCAAAGGATGGAAAACAATACTCCATGTGACAAGAACCCAGAAAAAAGCAGGGGTAGCTATTTATTTGCAAACAAAGTGGATTTCAGGCCAAGACTGACTAAGAGACACAAAGAAAGTCACTACATCCTTGTAAAGGGAACAATCCAAGAGGAAGAAATAACAGTCATGAATATATATGCACCAAATGCCAGTGCACCCAACTTCATAAAACAAATATTAATGGACATGAAAAATCAAATAAGCACTAATATAATTATAATGGGGGACCTCAATACCCCACTGTCACAAATAGATAGATCAACTAGACAAAAAAATCAACAATGAAATATCAGAACTGAACCAAATTTTTGAACAAATGAACTTAGATTTCTATGGAATGTCCCACCCCACAACATTGGAATACACATTCTTCTCAGCTGCACATGGGATGTTCTCCAAAATAGACCACATACTAGCTTATAGAACATACTTAAGTAAATGCAAAGGGATTGAAATTATCCCATGCATATTGTCAGACTATAGTGCAATGAAATTGGAAATCAATGGCAAAAGAAACTACAAGAACTTCATAAATGCATGGAAATTAAATAACACCCTCCTGAACAACCAATGGGTCACAGATGAAATTAAAGAAGAAATTAGACAGTTTCTACAACTAAACAATAGTACCAATACAACATACTGGAACTTACAGAACACAATGAAAGCAGTCCTATGAAGGAAATTTATAGTGGTGAATACCCATATGAAGAAAAGAGTGAGCTCAAATAAACAAGCTAATGGTGAACCTCAAGCTTCTAGAAAAAGAAGAGCAAGTAAAGCCCAAAGCTCATATGAAGGAGGAAATTATTAAGATCAGAACCAAAATTACTGCAATGGCAACTAGGAAAACAATACAAAGAATCGATGAATCTAAGAGTTGGTTCTTTGAAAAATTAAATAAAGTTGAGCAACCCTTAGCTAACCTTACCAAAAAAAGGAAAGAAGAGACTCAAATCTATGTGATTAGGAATGAAAAGGTTGCAATCACAACAGATCCTGCAGAAATCCAGGTGATCATCCATAATTACTTTGAGAACTTGTATTCTAATAAGATAAAAAATACAGAAGAAATGGACAGATTCCTAGATACATATGAATTACCAAAGCTGAATCGAAAAGATATAAAAATTCTACATAAATCAATATCAGTCAATGAAGTTGAAGATGTAATTAAAAACCTACCAACAAACAAAAAGCCCAGACCCTGAGAGATTCACTACTGAATTCTATAAGGAACTTAGAGAAGACCTAATGCTGCTGCTTCTCAAACTCTTTAATTGAAAGGGAAGCAATACTCCCAAATTCATTCCTGAAAGCAAGCATTACCCTGATACCAAAACCAGAGAAGGATCCAACAAAAAAGACAACTACAGGCCAATCTCCCCAATTAACATAGATGCAAAAACCCTCAATAAGATACTGGCAAAGAGAATGTAGCAAATCATCAAGAGAATTATACACCATGACCAAGTAGGATTCATCCCAAGGATGCAGGGATGGTCAACATATGCAAATCAATAAATATAACACACCGTATCAACAGAGCCAAAAACAAATTCACATTATCATCTCAATAGCTGTAGAAAAAGCTTTTGACAAAGCCCAGCACCCATTCATGATAAAAACCCTATGGAAAATCGGAATAGATGGTTTTCATCTCAATCTGATAAAAGCCATCTATGACAAACCAACAGCCAACATTATACTAAATGGACAAAAACTGAAAGCTTTCACTCTAAAATCAGGACATCAAGGATGTCCACTATCACCACTATTATTCAATATAGTTCTGGAAACACTTGCCAGAGCAATTAGACAGAAGAAAGAAATAAAAGGAATAAGGATAGGAGAGGAGGAAGTTAAATTATCATTACTCATGGATGACACGATACTCTACACAGAAGACCCCAAAAACTCCACCAAAAGATTTCTAGATTTAATAACCAAACTCAGTAGCATAGCTGGATACAAAGTCAACACTCAAAAATCAATAGCATTCCTGTACATGAATAACAAACTCACTGAGAGAGAAATTAGGGAAACAACACCTTTTATAATAGCATCCAAAAAAATTAAAATTCTAGGAATCAATCTAATGAAGAAAGTAAAAGACTTCTACATTGAAAACTATAGTACTCTGAAAAAGGAGACTGAAAAGAATATCAGAAAATAGAAAGATTTCCCTTCCTCTTGGGTAGGAAGAACCAATATAGTGAAAATGGCCATACTCCCAAAACTGCAATTCTGATCAAAATTCCAACAGTGTATCTCACAGAATTAGAGAAAACAATCCTAAAATTCACTTGGAACCAGAAGAGACCTAAAATAGCAAAATCAATTCTGGGCAACAAAGGTAAGGCAGAGAGCATCACAATCCCCGACTTGAAAAAACTACTGTGTTAAAAAAACATCATGGTACTGGCAAAAAACAAAATAAACAAACAAAAAAAAAATCTGAGGATCAATGGAACAGATTAGAAGATGCAGAAACAACTTCAGACATATTTAGCCACCTGATCTTTGACAAAGGTGCCAAACACATTTACTGGAAGAAAAATAGTCTCTTTAATAAATGGTGCTGGAAAAACTGGCTTTGCATGTACTGAAGATTAAAACTAGACCCATGTCTTTCAACACGCACTAAACTAAAATCAAAATGGATCAAAGATGTAACTATTAAAACAGAAACACTAAATGTGCTGGAAGATAGAATAGGTAGAACTCTTGAAGACAGTGTAGACAAAGACTTTATGAACAAAACACCAATCACACAGGACTACCACAATCAGCAACTAGGATCTCATCTTATTAACAAGATTTTTCTCAGTAAAAGAAACCACTAACAGAATTAAGAGATAACCCACAGTATGGGAAAAATTTTTACCAGATGTTCCTCAGGCAAAGGACTACTATCTAGAATATATAAAGAACTCAAAAAACTTAGACCCCCCCAAATTTAAAGAACCAATCCAAAAATGGGCATACGAGATGAATACACACTTCTCAGATGAAGAAGTAGAAAGAGCAAATAAATATATGCAAAAATGTTCGACATCACTGGTCATTCAAGAAATGCAAATTTAAACAATGCTGAGATTCCATCTTACCCCAGAAAGAATGGCTATTACCAAGAAGTCAACCAATAACAAATGCTGGAGGGGATGTGAGGAAAAAGGAACCCTTCTCCACTGTTGGTGGGACTGTAGATTGGTGTAACCACTGTGGAAATCAGAGTGGAGATTCCTCCAAAAACTAGGACCAGAGATTCCAGTCAACCCAGCTATTCCCCTCCTTGGTATATTCCTGAAAGAATTAAAAGCATCATACCACAGTAATACATGCACACCCATGTTTACAATGCCACAGTTTGTAATAGCTAAATCTTGGAAGGAGCCCAAAAGCCCATCAATCAATTAATGAATAAAGAAGATATGGGAATTTTTATACAATGGAGTACTACTCTGCTGTAAAAAAGGTTAAGCTTGAGACATTTTTAGCTTAATGGATGTATCTTGAGGCCATTCTCTTAAGTGAAATAAATTGGACACACATATGTAAATACTGCATTGTTTCTCTGTGTGAGAAATTGGAAGTGTAAATAAGGACCAAAAATGTATATTAGGTATTGTGAAATAGGAAGAAAATGTTCAAATGGGAAGGGAACTAGGGAGATGGAAAGGGGAAAAGAAAAAAAAATGAGAAAAGAAGGAAAAAATGGAAACAAGGCTTTTGTAAATAAGGAGGGGGGAGGGGTTGAAGGGAAAACAATGGAAGGGCAAAAAAAAAAAAAAGAATTAAGTTATATCATGCACAGGTACAAATCCCCTATAATGAACGTGATCATTATGCATATCTAAAATATACCAGTAAACTTAATTAATTAAAAAATTAAAAAATAGAAATTCTCCTAAAATTAATACAGAATTTTAAGGGAACTTGAGTAGCCAAACAATTTTGAAAAAGAAAAAAGTCAAAGGACTCAAGCTATTTATATCCAAGTCAGCAGAGGAAAACTTACTATGAAGCTACAGTGATCAAAATAGCCTAGTGCAGTCATAAGATAAACATGTAGATTGCTAGTATAGAATAGAAAGCACAGAAACAAGCCTCCATGAATATGATCAAATAATTTTGATAAGGATGTTGAGACCTTTAAAAGGAAAAAAGCACATCTTTTCAACAAATGGTGCTGGAAAATATCCACATGCAAAAAATGAAATCAGAACTTTATCTAACACTATGTACAAAATTAACCCAAACTGGATAAAAAATCTAAATGTAAGAATTCAAAATCTTGGAAACAGAGTGAAAGATTCATGACATTGGATTTGGCAACAATTTCTTGGACAATAAAACACAGGCAGCAGCACCCAGAGACACCATAAATAGAGTGAAAAGGCAACCTAGGAAATGGGGGAAAACCTGCCAGTCATGTTTGGATAAGGGATTAATATATACAATATATAGAGAACTCTTAAATCTCTCTAACAAAACAACTCTATTCAAAAGTGGACATAGGACTTGATGTACATTTCTCCAAATAAGATATATGAATGGCCGACAAAAGTATGAGATGTTTACTGTTACTAATCACTCGTAAAATGCAAATCGAACCATAATGAGATACCATCTCACACTTAGATGACGGCTACTATAAGTGTGCACGCACACACACACATGGAAGGATAACAGGTATTGGCAGGGATGTGAGGAAATTAAAAGTAATTTTATGATATTTGAATATACACAAATTTTTAAAAACAAGAAACAAAAAGCACTAACCATAACATAAAAAACCTTTATCAGAAGACCATATAGAGTGTTAAGTCCTGCAACCAACAGAAAGAAATTATTTATCACACTCTGCCTACAGGATATTAGTATCCAGAATATATAAAAAAAAAACTAAGAATCAAAATTTTAAAATAATTATGTGATCCGAACAAGCATTTCACAGAGCAAAATTGGACCATAAAAAGCAAGAAAGATTTTCAAGCTGATCAGTCTTTAAAAACAATTTCGAATGAAAACTACAGGCATCATTTTATACTCACAGGATTAGCAAAAATCAAAATGTCATTCAATGCGATGTATTAGAATGTGATGCCGAAAGAATGCTCATCCACAGCTGGAGAGATCACAGTTTATAAATTGCTTGGAAAACAACTTGACCTTAACCAGTAAAGTTAAGCCTGGAGATTGCTAATATCAATATTGCTTTTCGAATTAAAAATTTTTGTCAACAGTTGAATGAATAAATGCATTATAATGTTTTCAAGCAATGGAATACAGTGGTGCCTCCGTTTATGAGCTTAACTCTTTCCACAACTCTGGTCACAAACCAAATTAGTTAAGAACTGAATCAACTTTCTCCATTGAAGGCCAATATGGTATCTAAGCACTGAATTTTATTTGGCTGTCATCCAATTCAGTTTGTGCCCAGAATCATGGAAAGAATTAAATTTGTGAACTGAGGTACTACTGTACTGTACAGCAATACAAAGAAACTAGGACTTCACATATTACAGCAAAAAATCACCAACCCCAACACTGATTAAAAACAGAAAGTCATAGAAAAATGAGAGGCAAACTAGTCAAATAATAAACAATTCTTGTTTAAGGATATATTCACAAGTGATAAACTATAGCGAAAAACAAGGGAATGGGCAATGCTAAATTCTGGAGTGCGCTAAACCTGGATAAACAGCAGCAGATGACTGTAGTGGGTGCACAAATGCTTCTCTCTTTTAAGCTGTGGAATAGGTCTTGCGTTTTCATCTCATGCTTATTTTAAAAACTCAGTGTGTGTGTGTATACTTGTGTATGAAGGGGGTACTAGACATATTAGCATGCTAAGGAAACACATATTAAGGAGCAAAGTACATATCTTTTATTTTGATATTTTTAAAGTATTGAATAATAGTTTACTATAATCAAAGCCAGCATTATGTTGGAACACTAAACAAGAAGCAAAATAACCCAAGGAAAAATCTTAAGTTGAATTTCTTTGGATGTTAACAACTGGCATACAAAGATAGTATGAGCTGCTTAAATAAAATAATAATGTACTGTCCAGATTGTGCAACACAGGAAGAACAGAAAAACTGATTATCTTCAACAAAAGTAAAGTATGTCCATTTAAATTCTACTAATATACTTGCCATTATAATTGTGCTAAAAGGTGCCATATCTCAGGCCTACTACAGAGGTCTGGGTTTTTTCTTTCTCAACATGACTTTGGTACACTTAGGTGAACTATAAAGGATCCTGTTTCTAAGGGAAAACAAGAAAGAACCTATAGAAAGAGACAAATATGATTAGACGGTAAGAGGGTCTGATTTATGAGGAAAGATTAAAGGAGTCAGGTGGACGGCTTGGCTGAGTGATGACCAAGCAGAGCGTGATAACAGTCTACAAATATTTGAAAAGTATGTCTCAAGGAAGGAGGATTTGACATTGATCTTGGGACAGGGTGGTCAGCTGGCCACGAATGGGTAAGGTTATGAAGGAAATGCAAGCTGTGGGGGTGTTTTCCTGGTTTGAATGTTTGAAATCAAGGGATTTATTCTCTCACTCACAACAGGAGCTTCATTAGCTGGTTAAAATTAAATTTCGGCCACATGGGAAGAGTCACAGGAAAATAAAAGCCTTTTTTTCATCAGGAAAAATTATTAGAATCAGGATGTTTGTTTTATTCTTAGAAATTAAGGGACTCTGAGCCATTCTTTACATTTCTGAAATTAAAACCACTGCATTTTTAAATAAAAAATTTAAGACAATCAAAATTCATACCATCACAAAATAACTGCTTTTATCATCATTTTCCTTATTGGTTGTTCTTGTTTAGTTTTTGTTATTGCTGGCTTTTGTTTGCTTTTATATTTGAACTATTTAAAACTTTAAAAACAGGTATCCAGAATAAATAAATATTCATATACTTAGCATCCTGGTTAAGACATTTCCAAACTGGAGGCAGCCTTCCCAGCCCTCCCCCACAAGAAGTAATTAATCTTTGGCATTCATTTAAATCATTCCTGTTCAAATTTTTAAAGATGTACCTTGCATGAAAATGTTCTCAATGACTATATACTAGTACTAGAGCACTAAGTATAGTACTAGTACTAAGCTGGCACCATACAGTACATATCCTACATTGAAAATGCTTTTTTGACTCAATTTTGGGTTTGGGGGATGACTCTAATTTTATTCTTATATAGTTTACTGATTTCTAAAGCAGTATAGTTCCATTATACTTATACACATTTCTTTTCCCATGCTAACATAACGGATGTTTAAATGATTGCTTTCAACTTTCCAGAGCTCTGCAAGCACAAGCGCTAGTGCAGTGCTTGTCCTCCCACACACCTCGTACCGGTGAAGGTTTCTTTGGGAGCTGGGAGTGCGCTTGTCAAGCACGTGCAGCTATGGCTTCACCAGAGCTGCCTTCCCAGTGCTATGAGAGTCCCTCTGCTCTACCTTCCAATCGACAACAGTGCCTCTTGGACCTTTTAGTTGTTGCTAATCTGATAACTGTGAAAACTCACTCATGACTTTAATTTGCATTTTCCAGATTAATATTTATATTGAGCACTTATATTATTCACAAAGACGGTATTACAAATACTCATTGCCAGGCAATTTTGGGCAACAAAAGCAAGGCCAGGGGCATCACAATCCCAGACTTAAAATTATACTACAAAGCTACTGTGATAAAAACAGCATGATACTGGCAAAAATAAATAAATAAATAAATAAATAAATAAATAAATAAAACAGATCCGAGGACCAATGGTACAGATTAGAAGATGCAGAAACAACTCCAGACATACTAAGCCACCTTATCTTTGACAAAGGTGCCAAACACACTTACTGGAAGAAAAATAGCCTCTTTAATAAATGGTGCTGGAAAAACTGGCTTTGCATATACCAAAGATTAAAACTAGACCCATTGTCTTTCACCATGCACTAAGCTAAAATCAAAATGGAACAAAGATCTAAATATTAAAACAGAAATACTAAATGTGCTGGAAGATAAAATAGGTAGAACTCTTGAAAACACTGGTATAGGCAAAGACTTTATGAACAAAACTCCAATCTCACAGGACTATCACAATCAACAACTGGGATACCATCTTATTAACAAGATTTTGCACAGCAAGAGAAACCACAAACAGAGTGAAGAGACAACCTACAGTGGGGGAAAAATGATTGCCAGCTGTTCTTCAGACAAAGGATTACTATCAAGAACATATAAAGAATTGGAAACAATCAGCCCCCCAAATTTAAAGACCCAATCCAAAAATGGGCATCTGAGATGAATACACACTTCCCAGTGAAGAAGTAGAAACAGCAAATAAATATATGAAAAAATGTTCAGCATCACTGGTCATTTGAGAGATACAAATTAAAACAACCTGAGATTCCTTCTCATCCCAGAAAGAATGGCTATCATCAAGAAATCAACCAATAACAAGTGCTGGAGGGGATGTGGAGAAAAAGGAACCCTTCTCCACTGTTGGTGGGAGTGTAGACTGGTGCAACCACTGTGGAAATCAGTATGGAGATTCCTCAAAAAACTAAAACTAGAGGTCCCAATGACCCAGCTATTCCCCTTCTGGGTATCTCCTGAAAGAACTAAAGTATCATACCACAGTGATACATGCACACTCATGTTTATAGTGCACAGTTTGTAGTAGCCAAATCTTGGAAACAGCCCAAGTGCCCATCAATAGGTGAATGAATAAAGATGTCATTTTTTTATACAATGGAGCACTACTCTGCCATAAAGAAGGATAAGCTTGAGAAATTTCTAGCTAAATGGATGTACCTTGAGACCATACTTACTCTTAAGTGAAATAAATTGGACACATAAGTATAAATACTGCATCGTTTCTCTGGTGTGAGAAACTGAAATTGTAAATAAGGACCAAATTCAGTATTGCAAAATAGGAAGAAAATGTTCAAATGGGGAGGGGACCAAGGAGGGGAGAGGGGGGAAAGGAAAGAAGGGAAAAGTAAAAAAAAGTGAGAAAAGAAGGAAAAAAAGGAAACAAAGCTTTTGTAAATGGGGAGCAGAGAAGGGGTTGAAGGGAGGATAAGGGAATGGGAAAAAAAAGAATCAAGTTATATCATGTACAGGTACAAATTCTCTATGATGAATGTGATCATTATGTAAATCTAAAATGCACCAATAAAATCTGATTAAAAAAAGAAACGAACTATAAAACTAAAAAAAAAAAAATACTCATTGCCACCCCAACTAAGATACCAGCACTATTTATTATGGATTCTTTTTTCATTTTGTGTGAATTGCCTGTTTACATACTTTGTTATATTTCAAATGGGTTCTGTCTTCACTATTCAGTTAAATTCTTTACATATTCTAGAACAATGCTGTTTAATAGAACTTTTTGTAATGGTGGAAATGTTTTGTGTCTGTACTGTCCAATATGGCAACCGCCAACTGCATACGGCTTTTAAGCACATGAGCGAAAACAACTGAAAGTTTTAATTTTATTTTATTAATGGCGACATGTGGCTAGTAGCTACTATATTGCACAATAGCTATAAATAGTAATTCTGTCATATACACAGGATTTATAAATATTCAGTTTTGTCTTACATATTTGAAGCATACATACTATCTTTCCTTCTATCCTGTTTTTTCATACTTAGCATTTATCCACAGTATTAAAAGAATCTTTTATGTTACATATAACTTTTCACTAAAGTCAATAAAATTTTGTGCATAAATTTTGTCTGAAATTTCTAACTATATTTCTTTATGTCAGATCCACACAAAAGTAGAAATAATAGGAGAAAGAGTATAACCCTTAAAAACTCTTCATGCTGATCTTCCAACAGTTTTCCAGAACATTCATTCTACCATTGCAAGCAGAATAGGAGTTTATCTCACCATACCTTTGCCAACTTTACATTGATTTCTTAATATGTATTTGATAATTTCATGATGTAAAAGTTTGCTTTTTTATTTGGCAATCTAATTTTTTTTCATGCATGTATTAGCCTTTCCTTCCTTGTTTGAGTGATCAGTTTAATTTCTCTTACTATTTATTGTGATTTTCATATTTTTTCTTATAAATTATAGGATTTCCTCATATAGTAAAGATATTGTCATATTTACTAAAGATATTTCCTCAAATTTTTTCTTTGACTTCACATTTTACATTAGAAATAAAGAATTTCCCAATTTCTTCATTTTTCTTTTTCCTTGGAAATTTCTTACACTTCTTTTGAGACAGAGTCTCACTATGTAGTTCATCCTGGCCTTGAACTATGTAGCTCAGGCTGGCCTAAAACTTGCAGCAATCTTCCTGCCTCAGACTCCCAAATGCTGGAATTTCAGGTGTACAACACCACACCCAGCTCTTATATTGTTTTCATGCTTAAAAAATGAATTGCCCCATCTTGAACTGGGGTAGATACATGTATTTCCTTTTAATTATTAATTTTATATTTAATACCTTATATGGCATTCATGTAGCATGTGAAGTATAAAATTTTTTCCCAGTTGTCCATTTTCATAAAACTATGCCCTGAGGAATTTTACTTGTTTATTTGGTGCTCCAACTTCCATCAGAAAGGACTTAAGACAGCTCATTGGAAAATGTTTTCTGCCTGCTTTGGTTATAATGCCTCATCATTATACACTAAATCCTACTGAACACTACGGTCTTCTTTCAGGCACCCGTATTTCTGCCGCAGATTTGTTCTCGCTACAGTTGTGTCAGTATTGCAGTATCATAACATTTTTGTATCTACCAAACAAACGAGTTACCTTTTGACTCTTCTTGTTTATATTTCTTAGCTATTACTTCCTGTATATTCTTCCAGATTATTTATAACCATTGTGATGATTTCCAAAAATCAATTTATTAGCTTCATTAGTATATTAAATGTCTAAATTAATTCAGAAAGAGTAGGCATATTTATGATATCTAGCGTACCTAGTCAGGTATACAGTATATTTTTCATTTAAAACTTTCTTTTGAATCTGTGTCAGTATTTTTTCAAACAGGTAGTATGTTTCTCTTATTATGATTGCTCTAGAGTATTTCTGCATTCTTGTTGGCTGTCATGATTTAAATTTTGTATGTTCTTACATTTCCTGTCTTCCTCAAAGATTGTCCCCACCTATCCTAATGGAAGATTCTGGGAAATTAAGTCCCACCAAAAGGACCTGAAGAGCCGGGTCTGAATCCTGCCCAGGAAGGTACTCGGCGAGCATCCCTGCACCTGCAGGAGTGCCCTGCATACAGTGCCCTGCATACAGTGGGTGCCTTGGGGTATCAGGGCCCCTTGCTTTCTCTCTGGAAGTCCAGCTTGGGAAGCCCCGGGACTTTCTTCAAGCTCTTGAAACTCCTACTTCCTCCCCAGGATTTTCACTCACAGCAGATGATCCAAGCCACTCCTCTGAAAGAAATCCAAAACCACCAAACAGAAGCTACCTCAACGTCCTACCACAAAATCTGCAAATTTGCTTGCATCTGAATTTATCTTTTCCTCTTCCCAGTTTTAATGGAAGAGTGTGGCTTCTTTACTGGAAAAAAACCAAGGAGGGAATCTCTCCACTGGGAAGCTCTTCCCTCTCATCTCCTGGGTGACCTTGTGCACTCAACTTTCCCTCTTTTTCTCTTCAGTGTCTACTTTGCTGGATCTATTTTACCAACATTACAGGATTAGTCTAATCACTTTTCCAAACTAAATCCCAAATCCTCTTCCAACCTATTGCCCTCAACTTGTCTAAATTTTCCACATTTGATGACACTTCCAATCAAACCCCAGATCACCACTGAAAAAGCTTCCCCTGAAGTCATTATCTCCACTTAACAAAGCCCGCAGACCATTTCCAGTCCCTACCTGAATGGCTTCTCAGCATCACTTGATGCTCTTCCACTGGAAGCATTTTCCCAATGGCTCCAGTGACAACACATTCTCCTCCTTTGCTTTTCAGCTCTCTGGATTCTCCTTGGTCATCTTGCTGACCCTCTTCCTTTCTCTTAAGTCTTTTCCTGTAACCTCTTATTTATTTTTCCCCCTCAACCTTCTTTTCCATTACCATGGCTTCAATTACCATCAACCTGAATTTCTAAATCCTCTTTTTCCGTTACATATCTGTAACTGCCCACTTCAAATTTACAGTTTCACAAGTTCATCAAATATGACAAGGCCCAAATTGAATCATTATCTTTCTACTCTTTCTACCTGCAGCTCCTCAAATGTTTCCTAACTAACACCAGTCACTTATCTCCTTCCCTGGGGCTACTATCCTAATGCAGATCTTCTCTTACCCAGTCTGCCCAGCAATCTTTTGGCTTCCTTTATTGCCCTCTTACAATTGTTTTTACATATCATAGCCAGATTGGGTTTTTTTAATAAAGCACAAATCTGATGACACCTTTCCCCTTCAGTAATTTTCCTTCTCAGAATTCTTAACTTAAAAAACATAACACAACCCTACATATTATACAGGTGTATGAAGTCTCCATCTCATTCTACACTGGAGCTGTCTGGAATTTCTTTTATTTATTTATTCATCTTTACCACATGATGTTACTCTTTTTTGCTTGCACATACAGCAGTGCGTGGCATTTGGCAACATCAGAGACATTTTTGTCTGTCACACAGTTGGGGGCGGGGTTGCTGCTGCAATCTAGGGTGTCCAGGCCAGAGATGCTATGATGCCACTAAACACCCAACAATCCCCAGGACTCCCACAAACAGAACCATCTGGAACAAAATGTCCACCTCACCGAAGTGGAGAAACCCTGAATTGTGCTATCCCATCTGTCCAAACCCCTCATTCTCTTCTGCTCTACTTCTCCACACCCACTTACGCTAGGTCTCTCCTTAAATATCATTCCCTATGGAAAATGTCCTTAGCCCCCTAGACTCAGATAACACTATGGGAACCTTGATTATTTCTTATGACTACAAGTTCAAGATGTTTCCTGCTCCACTACACCACTTCTATGGCCCAGGACTAAATGTATCCATTCACTGCTTTGCCGCTTCACCCTGTACCCTTAATACCATGTGTGTGTGTTAGCTAATATCTGCAGGTTTTTTAAAAAATAGAACTTTACTCTGATTTATTTTACTCTTTGCCCAAGCTGTAAAATACAGCATAAGCACCTGTTCTCCTTCCCTCATGGTTACTAATGCTCAAATAACCTGAATAGACTGTGCACATACAAATATGTCTGCACTGTCTCCTGTCCTAAGCAAACAGGCATGGTGGTCACCTCAAATACAAATAATCTTTCTAATTTCAACTTTGTTATGCAAATATTTTATTATCCTTTTAAAGACGTATTAAATTCTGAGCTGTTAGGAAACCCTTAAACTGTGTTAATATTTATAGTTATCATCATAAAAATGCACTATTATTGCTTCACATGTCTGTAGGAAGTACACAGTTTGTGCTAGAATAGACCTACCTAGAATATTTTAACTTTAATAACTAAATCTCCTACCAAATTTGTAATATACTCTTCTAAGAGGAGCAAGTAAACTTGGAAACATCATCTTTTGTTCTAGGAAGAAGGCTTGCTGTCCCTGTACCACGCAGGCTGACTGCTCATGAGGGCTTCCAACCCACCTCACAGGGCAGAACACCTGAGAGCAATTACTAAATCCCTACTGACCTAATAGCGAACCAGAGTGTATTTCTAAGTCAATATTTTTGCAGTTTCACAATTGTTTATCTAATAAAAAGCTATTATTCCATTGATAAAAGAAGCAATCTGAAGGAGTTTATTTATGTAATTAGCTATTAACTACTAAAAGTACTGGAAAATTGATTATTTAAGGGGCTTGGGGACTTTTACTATTTCTTTAAGATAACATGTTTTGCATCATTTCATCAAACTAATGGAGTACACTTTAGCATTAGAAAATGTAAATATATATATATATATATATATATATATATATATATATATACATATAAATCAGGTCCAGATTTGCCATGCAACACACTGCCATGTGCCCTGTGTTCTCTGGTACCTCCTTTTAATGATTAGTTAAGTTGAGGATAATGAAAGCCTTATCATGTGCCTAATTAGCCGTGCAGTCCCTAATGGTAGTCTAACTCATTTAGATAAAGTCAGTTTGCTGATCTGTTCCTTAAAGAGGGTGTGGAAAGAAAGCCCAGGGAGAGAGGGGGAGGAGGGAGGGAGGAGGGGAGGAAGGGAGTGAGGGAGGGAGAAAGAGAGAGAACAAGATAGTAAACCAAACCATAGCAAGACAGAGCACTGGGGCTTCTTGATAACTGCTAATGTTTTTATCCAAACAGGTATATTCCAAACACTAATTTTTCTATATCCTTAACTCAGGCTTTTGGTTTCTATTTCAGTGGAAACTTCTTAAATCAATAGTAGTCTTTTTTTTTTCTTTTTTAATTTTTCTTAAATGTCTGATATTAGGTAATGATAGCTGAAAACATCATTTCTGGTTAACTGGAAATTGTTCAGTAGGTCCATGTAAAGATTCATCAATGGCCTTGAATCTACATTATCTGTATTTGAAGTCCGCAGTCACTTAACTGAACCCTAACAAACAACATTTATGTCTATGTTCGTCAACAGGGCTGATTAACACATATTGTTGAATATATAAGACAAATTATAGCAGATGTAAAATAGAGAAGAAAATAATGCTTACCTCATTCTTCAGCTTGCTCCCAGAAAACCTTAAAAATTAGTATACTTTCTATTAGTTCAAAAAAAGAAACCACAGTTATTTCATTCAAGGAAATGAAGAGGATTTAAAAACACAGTAACTTCATATCATAATTAAAATTTTGTTTTTTTTTTTAAAGAAGCTAAGCACCTTTTTTTTTTTTTTTTTAATGTGGGTACCAGGAGTCAAACTCAGGACCTCATGCTTGTCAGCAGGCACTTGTGCTGCTGAGTGATATCACCGGCCTCTTTTTTTCCTTTATGTGGGTACTGGGAAAAAGAAAAAGTCCTCTAGGGGAAAGTGGAATGAAAAATACTGAGGGAAAAAGGCAGAGCTACAGCAAGTGAAAAACACGGAATATTAAACACTTGTGTGTTCCAGCCTGCATTTCTATTTTATAGTATTTTAAGATGCTCCTATGTTCCTTGTAGATCTGGATTTATTTTAGTATTCCTCAGATAACTAAATCTTTTTCCACAAGATAGTTTACTTTTAAAAGCAATTTCTTCTTTTAATAACTAAGATTAATTCTTGGTAAATCATACCATTAGGCAATCCCAGATGCAGTTATGATTATCCAGAGTTTCAGCATTTTAAAATAATGGTATGGATCACTGATTCCATTGGTTTTCATCTTGCTGATTAATAACTTCCTCCTGATAGTTAATGACAGCATGGAGCAATGTGTTCTTTATATTTATTTATGTTTTTCCTGTCACAGAGACCCAAACAGGTCAGTAGCTTCATTCACTGAGGTAAGATTACATTCAAAGGGTATGTGTATAACTATTATTATAATAAACTCTTCATCTTGGTAAGGCACTAGTCAAACACATAAATCTTTAAAACATTGTCTCTTAGAAAAATACATTTTTCCTGCCTCTATTTTACTGAATCCATCCTGCAAATCGACTCAGCCTTATAAGTACATACCACTTTAAAGGAAACTTTGTTTCTTCAATTTCTCCTTTTCATCTCTCTGGTATACTTAGTTCACCACTGATTTCTCATTATGACTAATTATACAATTTACCTGCTACTTCTACTAGACTGTGCAACTGTAAATGGCAACACAAAGTTGACATTAAGGCTGTAGAATTAAAGAAAACATTTTAATAAGCAAAATCAAAAAGCCATTTCATGCAATAGATACCATGCATATTTGAAGAGATGCAGAGGATTTGACTTGAATTGTGGTGTGACTCTACCTTGTGAGGCCCTTTCCAGAATAAACGGAGTGGTAATATGCACTGCTTTCTTTGATGCCAATCCCATAGTAATGATACCTAGGGCAAGGACAGGAACCAGCTCTGTGTTAATGAAGGAGTTTTTGAAGGAAACAGAGTCAGGTGTAACTGAAGTAAACACAATGAGAACTGCAGCCCATGGGTGATCCCTCCACAAAGGTCCACCACCTCGTTTGCCCATTCTTTCCATCGACCTTCATCCAAGATCAGAAGAGAAATGAAATAGGAGAGAACAAGCACATTCCCAGCGGACTCCAGCTGTTTAAAAATGTCGTTCTTGGCATGACCATACGAATTCAGAGTGACGAAGCAGTGAAGGATCTGAGTGTCAAGACTCCTTTTCTGACCTCAAAAATAAAGCAGGAATTGGCCAAGTGCTCCCACTCTAAACATTTTCAAAATGGAAGTCTACACACCAAATATCTAAACATTTGGAAAGTATAAATGAAGTCAACAAAGTGCTAGGTAAGGTAGTCTCGTCCTCTGATGTTGATGGTTTGACTCCATTAGAATCTGGTAGGCAAAGGTGAATTGAGAATGCTCAGACTCTGGGTCCTACGGGAGCACGGCAGTGGGTGAACACCAGCCCTCACTCACGCTCAGCCCTCCACCCTTTGCTCACTGCGTGGGCACTGCACATCCAGGATCCATGCTGCCCCCCAAGCAGATGTCTCCAGGCCACTCCAAGTGAGACAGTGTGGCCTCTGAGGACCGACTGGGGACCACCCCACAGAGGTCGAAGAAGCAGGGCTGGGCTGTTTGGATGGGGAGCTGCGGGGCCCAGGGGCCCTCGAGGGTGATGCGGTCTTTGGGTGGCCACATTCAGGTAGGCCATGGACTCCTTGTCCCAGATGAGGGGCTGGGGACAGGCCCTCAAAAGCAAGAGTCAGAGATGAATTCTCATTTGTCAGGTTCCAAAGTCACCTCTATTGACTCAGAGGCATTTAAGTTGGAGAAAAACTTTTAGACCTTAAAAAAAATACACATATTATAATAAGAAATATTTTCAAAAAGCGTTGTTGTATTTAAGAAATGACAGTGTGAAGTGATCGTGGTAAAGGAACATATTTATATTTGTGGCAGACTGAAAGAAGTTTCCAAGTTCTCAATTTTGGTAGAAGGGTAATAATCTGTAAACTACGTCATAACGGCCTTGTTTTTAAAAAACAGAAAAAGGTCCCGTGTGTGTGAAGGAAAAGAACTTTTAAGGTGCATTAAAACAGAGAGAAATGAATGAAATATGAAACTTACAGAAACTTTACTGAATTGATTTGTGTCTCTAACTTGAAACTAAAAGAAGGAAGCTTAAGTCATAAAGACCTTACCAGAAGAGCTATGCTAGCAGAAGCAGACAAGGGACACACTTAAAAACTGGAACAAATTAGCAATTTAAATGATATTCAGACAAGTATAGCAGTAGGATTAGAATTAATGAGCATGAGAGTTTGCAGTGTCTCGTCCTTTGTTAGATTTCAGAACTGAGAGACCAAAGGAAATGTCTACACAGAGAAGGAGATAAAACAAGTAATGCTTGAGAACAAGAGGCTGCATTACAATGAGAAGATACTGCAATTCTTTTGCAAAGCTTGCTGTTTGTCTATAGATTTTAAAGTTTAAATAGCTACAATTTAGCCACTTGTTACAGCAATATATGTTAAGCATTGCTTTTAATTTGGTAAGTTTCTTTTTTCTTTTTCTTTTTCTTTTTTTTTGTGTGTGTGGGTACCAGCAGTCAACCTCAGGACTCGTGCTTGCCCACAAGCACTTGTGCTGCTGAGCGATATCCCCGACCCTTTTTTTCCTTTATGTGGGTTCCGGGAGTCGAACTCAGGACCTTGTGCTTGCCAGGCAGGCATTTATGCTGCTGAGCTATCTCACCGGCTCATAATTTGCCAAGTTTCTTTTATTATAACTTCTACCTTTTGTTTCTAATTCATTTTCCAATATGCAAATAACATCATGGTTAAGTGGTCTGCTATGCAAACTGAGAAGAAATGGTGTTATCTTTATAGGAAGTGGATAAAAATCCTAAGTCAAAAGGGTGACCATGAGTTCAATAAACAGAGCGCACACTGTGTCTGGCTCCTGTGCTAGCTGTCAGCACAACAGTGAACCAAACAGACCTGGACGCCCAGTCAGGAGCCTTCTGCCCTGAAGGCCACCCTAGCCGAGGCCCCTGAGCCAGAGGCTCCCTGACTGTGGAGCAGTGACCACAACCAGCAGCGCAGAAGCAGCCCTTAAACATGATGATCACATTTTTAAAGTTTATAGCACCCTCCAGGGCCCAGTAAATATTAGCTAATATGGATTTGTCTTTTTTTCTTACTTTGGACTTTTAAAGAAAGAATTTTTCATTACACAATTTATTTGCTCCTTAGTTTTATAAAATAACTGTGTTGTTAGTCTCCCTTGCTTGGATTTCCAAACATGAGGGCAGAAGTCCTTACAAACAGAAGTATTTAATGCCTCTATCTGCATTCAGAGCCAAGATTTTATGTTTACCAAAAACAGTCCTTTTAAAGGAATGTGTGTATTTTATTTGTAGTTCAAATGCAGATGGCACTGTGGACCCCAGGAAAGTGACCTGGCCGGCTACAGTTGATGCCACAGCTGGGGAGAACCGTATTTTCCCTGCAGCAATGCCTCCTACTGACACAGGCTGAGGAATCTGAGCCCGTCCTGTCCACACAGCCTAGTAGGAACCATGGAAATGGGAGCAAGGAGCCAGTGGAAGGGGTCACTTCTTTTCCTCAACATGCTCAGTGCTCACTGTGTGCTGGGCAGTGAGAATTCAAAGAAACTCAGAAGAGGCTCTGTGCCCTACGGCAGTGGACAGACTTGTGGAGCAGAAAAGCACTGAAAAGTCAGAGAAGCAGAGAAAGAAATGCGATCAGAATTAATATGCTGCTGGAAGAAAGATAGACTCTTTAATAAATGGTGCTGGAAAAACTGGCTTTCCACATGCCAAAGACTAAAACTAGACTCATGTCTATCACCATGCACTAAAGTCAACATGGATCAAAGATCTAAATATTAAGACAGAAACACTAAATCTGCTGGAAGAGAGAATAGGCAGAACTCTTGAAGACATAGGTGTAGGCAAAGACCATGAGCAAAACTCCAACCCCACAGGAAATAATACAAAGAATCAATAACTGGGATCTCATCCTACTAAAAAGCTTTTGCCCAACTAACAAATCAACAGAGTAAAAAGACAACCCACAGAGTGGGGAAAATTTTAGCCAGTTGTCCTTCAAACAAAGGACTTATATCTAGAACATATAAAGAACTGAAAAAAATCAGATCTCCTGAAATTTAAAGAGCCAATCCAAAATTGGGCATCTGAGATGAATACACACTTCTCAGATGAAAAAATACAAATGGCAAAAAAAATAGGAAAAAATGTTCAGTATCACTGGTCACTTGAGAGATGCAAATTAAAACAACACTGAGATTCCTTCTCACCCCAGAAAGAATAGCTATTATGAAGAAATCAACCAATAACAAGTGCTGCAGGGGCTGTGGGGAAAAAGGAACCTTCTCTACTGTTGGTGGGAGTGCAGACTGGTGCAACCACTGTGGAAATCAGTATGGAGATTCCACAAAAAAATTAGAATTAGAGGTCCCAATGACCCAGCTATTCCCCTTCTGGGCATCTTCCCAGAAGAATTAAAAACATCGTACCACAGTGATATATGTGCATCCATGTTTATAGCAGCATAGTTTGTAATAGCCAAATCTTGGAAACAACCCAAATGCCCATCAACCGAGGAATGGATTAAAAAATATGTGGTTTTTCTATATAGTGGAGTACTACTCTGCCATAAAGAAGGATAAATTTGAAGCATTTCTAGGTAAATGGATGCAACCTGAGACCATACTCTTAAGTGAAATAAATCAGACTCACATGTGTAAACATCATACTGTCTCCCCGGTGTGAAAAACTGGAAGAGTAAATAAGGACCAAAATGTACAATAGATATTGTGAAATGGGAATTAATTTTTCAAAAGGAAAGGGAAACTGGGGTGGGGAAGGAAGGAAGGAAAAAGGAAAAAAAAGGATAAAACGGAAAGAAGACTTTGTAAATAGGGAGGGGAAGATGGGTTGAAGGGAGAAGGGGGGATTTGGGAGGAAAAAGATATCAAAATGTATCATGTACACGTACAAATTCCCTATGATGAATGTGATCATTATGTATATCTAAAATGTACCAATAAACTTAATTTAAAAAAAGAAGAAATAATAAAGTTCCCTAGCTCTGATAAAAAAAAGAATTAATATGCTGCAATTGAACAGTAACCGTAGATAATAATAGTTGCCATTTATCAAGCAACTGTTACACCTCAAGAATTGTATGTGGCCGGTGAGATGGCTCAGCAGCGTAAGCACCTGCCTGGCAAGCGCGAGGGCCCGAGTTCGACTCCCAGAACCCACATACGAAAAAGGGGCCGGTGATATCGCTCAGCGGCACGGGCGCCTGCTGGCGCGCGAGGTCCTGAGGTCGACACCCTGGTACCCACAAAAAAAAAAAAAAAAAAAGAATTGGAAGTGTACATTTACAGCCTACACGTAGAGTATTAGGTCACTTTCAAAACAGTGGCTCAAAACTTAAGTAATTTATTCAAAAAGATAATGTTAAAAAGGCTGTGGGACTGAAGGCAAAATTCAAACCCACAGCTTAACAGAACTTTTTCACAGACTGTGTTACTAAGACACACTGTGTCTAGTTTTGTAACTCAAGATTATTTCCACCTAGAAGCTCTTCAGTAAAGCATGGTTTGAATGTGTTTGTACTGGTGCACGTGCTCTCTTCTAGTTCCTCGTGAGTCATACGGTAAGCGTGGGTAACCGACACACATCATTAAGACTTACACCATTTGTCTGTGTGACTCACATCTGACATACCATATATAAACGAAGCCTCCCTTTAGAGTGTAAACTTCATAGACAGGAAGTCAATAACATTTGTGGAATAACTGAATGAATAACATGAGAAAGTTAAAAATAGCAACATGTCACCAAGGAAACTATAAAAATTTTTCATTAAGAGCATATTATCATATATTTATCATTAGCATAACTTAAAATTTGGTAGGGATCAAATATTCTCTTATCTAATGTGATATAAGGAAATCTACCCAATTCTTAAGCTCTACCTCATTTATACCCTGTATAAACTTATCTGTCACCACCAGGATTGCTTGATCTCCATAAATAGCTTATGCTTTCCTCCTTGGTGGCACTGTTTTGTTAAACCTTCACTGGCATTGCCCTTTTTCTCATGTCTGTGTTTCCTATCTGTACCTTGAGGGTGACTGTAATGCATGAAGGTTAACCTGGTCTCTCTGTCCCCTGAATGCATCTCTTTTTTTTTTTTTTTTTTTGTGGGTACCAGGGGTCGAACTCAGGACCTCGTGTGCCAGCAGACGCCCGTGCCGCTGAGCAATATCACCGGCCCCTTTTTAGTATGTGGGTACCGGGAGTCGAACTCAGGACCTCGCGCTTGCCAGGCAGGTGCTTATGCCACTGAACTATCTCACTGGCCCTGAACACATCTATTGACCGTCTTTCTCAGGGAACCTTACCCCTTCAATGATTAGTATGTGTGTGTACATGGCTACTTTCCCTACTGAACTCTAAGATTTGAAGGAAGAAAACTTTATCTTTCCCTTTATTGTATTCCCCACTAGAAATTATGGTAAAGAAAACTCCTCAAACATTTACTACATGAGTCAATGTGTTTTTCTAAGAATTTAGAAACTAACAAAACAAAATTTCTGAAAGCCAGTAATTTTCCATAAATACCACCTGACACTGCATTTCCATGTTACCAGTAAAATACCGGGGTTCAGCAGATATTGCATATACCTAAATAATGTATAAAAAGGCATTAAATCAACATGTTTAGATAGAAAGACCATTGCTAAAAGTATGAATCTCAGTATTTTACAATGACCATTTTAGTGTTTTAGCATATTTCATGCCTAGTTTCTTCTGCAGCCGATAAAATAATCTTAGCCCTTAATGTTTCCTTTAGTCCAGCCAGGTACGTGTTATCATCAGAGAGATGATTTAGTGTCTTTCAGAACAGAGAAGAAGAGATAATAAATGAGCTGCTCTGTCTTCCTAGCCACTAGAGAGAAACCCCATAAAACCAGGAAGAGTGAGTTCATGCAGAGTATACACAGATTTTTCATCTCCTTTGCAACATTTTATAGCACTATTTTGTTATTAACTGATTTCCCTAAAATAAATCCTGCTAAGATATATTTTCCAGGAATATTCTAACATAACAAGAACATACACTAGTGTTTGTTAAATAAAAAGTGAAGTTTGCCTTACTGTGGGACAACTAGTTGTTTTAATATCCCACTACCTGATACCTGACGTAGGAATAAAGATTCTCACACACTTCAAAGTTCTTTCTCACTAGATGATTATTATCCATTTTAATTACAGAAGGTATATGACAAATTTTCAAAAATCCTGAGTATTATTAACTAAGTTCTTCAAGAAAATGTTTGTCTCATGAAAGTGGCCTTTTGAGTTATCTAACAAAATTGTGTTCATTCATTTCCATCAACTCTCTCCAGCTCTATAACTTACATCAAGTGATCGATCTCATTTATGATTTATGAACACATAAGAATAATTAATTAATTCTTGTGTCCACATTTAAAAGTGAACATGTTATAAACTATTAGAGATTTTAATAAGATAAATACAATTATTGCAGTTCTTTTATACAACTAAAATATTTACATTGTGTCTAATACTTTTCTTCATTTGCTGGTCAATTTATACCTGCACTTACGTTTCTTCTTTTCCATTTCAGACCTCATATAGAATTTGTGAAACATATGTTCCCACTGAGCGAAGAGACCTGATGTTAGTTTACACTGCACAAATGATAACTGATAAGGAAATGATGGGATTAAGCTAGTCAGGGACTTGCAATAACTTGCTATGATAAGAGCAGCTGCCATATCAGTTTTATTAACCCACTAAATCACCACTAATAAATAAGATGATAGTTTTTGTCCGTCATGTCTGAAAACCAAGATTTGGTTGCTCAAAGTCTACAAAAAATTAAAATGTAACCAAATTGAACAGTCTCCTATGTGTGTGCAATCTATTTGTGGCCTCGACTATGTTCCTTCTGACTTTTTCCCAAGCTGGTGTGAGCGAGGGGAAAACCCAGGCTCTTTGCAGGCCTCTGTGCCCATGGCTTAGCTACCATGAGGCTTTCCTGAAAGTCTTAGTACATAACTGGTATTAATAGTGAAAGGTATTTTTCTTCTATCTGAAAGTTCTTTGGATCTCAAAAAATTTTTAGAAGCATGTTTTGCACAGTACTACAAATATAAACTGATTATTCCTGATGTGATATATTCATTACCATAAAATATTGAAGAATTACTCTGTGACTATACTGTACCTATAAAATTTTGTTTCATTTTTATTGAAAGCCAAATTTTAAGATATTACAGAGAGTAAAACCAGGTGTACACTGCTGGCATTGGTGGCAATCAAAAGGAAGAAAAGAAGAAACGAGGAATTAAGTGTGTGATGTACATATACCAACTCCCCATGCGGAATGCAATCACCATGTACTGCAAAAGTGTACCAATAAAAATTAAAAATTGAAAAAAAAATAAGAAACCTGAATGTAAAGCGGTGTGCTCTGGAGTGAGGCTTTCTGGTCACATCTGTTAACCTCTGGAGGTTTTTCCCACAAACGTTGGCAGCAGATGTACCCAGGGACAAAGCCATCCTGTTTCTATTTGTGTCTAATCTTGACAGTGGATAATGTGTGGACTTACACAATGATTATATACTCTGGACTTTTACAATCTTTAATGGATCTACTTGTTTTAAATATTTTATCTCTTCCTTTTGATTGAATAAATTTTTGGCTTGTTTTATTTAATTGAACTTTTTTTTAATCTCCCGCTTTTAATGAGTGAAAGAAGTCGTGGCCGCAGCAAGATGAGAGCTGTGGGGACAGTCACCATGAAGTGTAGCTATTTCAGACCCCAGAGAGACGGGTGTGGAAACGGACACAAATTCAGCCATCTGTAGACTCTACAAACCGGCTCTCCATTACACAGATCAGTGTTTTCTAAGCTTGGGATTTAATGCATGGACTGGTGAACTTTGGGGAATGACCTTGCTCCATGAGCCCCAAGACACCTGAAGTCAGTTTTAGAAACAGTGAGGCTCCCTCGTCCCTGAATACAGAAAAGTCTTTTAAATTAATCATAACCCAAAATAAATTCTGTCTGACAATCCTAAATGAAATGACTGGACATGCTCTATTCTATGAAGAGCTGGCAAACTTGAAAACTTGTTTCTAATCATCACTGGAACAGTTACATAATATTAATCGATTTTAATATACCATCTAAAAATTTAGAATAAATGAATAGCAAATTTATGTTTTAAAATAATTTTAAAAATATTTAGTAATAGTTTCCTTAGGGTTATTAAATTAACTGTTATTACAACAAAATAAGTTTTGTAAAATGGGGAGAAATTATGATTTCCTGATTCTCCAAGATACGTTTTCTTCATCTATAATTCTGCTTCATTCAGTTGTTAATATTCTACAGACATAAAAATATTTTTCATACAATATAAATGTATGATATATTAAACAGCCATTGTATAATGGTTGTAAATTATAAAATAATGCTTAGGACAAAAATTGAAAGGCAAAAAGTAAAATTGCATTGGTGTTGCAAATGCTCCTCTATATAAAACATAAATATCTCTATATAAAATTAATGATGTAGGCTTAATAAAGTGTTGTTTGTTCTTTGAAGAATAATCTAATATAATAAAATTTAAGAACATTAGGTCACTAAGAAAACTTGATAAAACCTATACTTCAGGAATCACAAGTTCCAGCCAACAGTTGTTTTGTTGATATGGCTGATATCAGAAAGAGGCAGGCTTTCCTACTTTTCCTAGAGGAATAAGCATAAGCTTTAGAGTCAGGTGAACCTTCACATAAATATTAGCTTTGTGACCAGGTAGTGTCTTTGTGGCCATGGGTGAGTCCATACCCTTCAAACTTCAATTTCCTCAGTAACTCCAGTCTTATGTCCTTACTGGAAAGATTAGAGACATCGAGTGTGCATGTATATACTTGTGTAGTATTCAATAAATAGTAACTTTTAATTGCATTACCAAGTTTTTTATATATTCAGTAACTAATTTCTATTATTAAGGATAGTGAGGTAGAAAACATATTTGTTCATCCATTCATTCCTATACTTTATCTCATTTAATTCTCACAACAATCATAGGAGATATCCTATGCCACTTCACTGATGAAAAGCAGCATCACACAGCTATCTATGGAAGTGTGAGATTCACACTTAAATTTGCCCCATTTTAAACCTTATACTCCTAACTACTAGACTATGTTGCCTTTTAATGTACTATCTTTCAAAATAAAGCCTAAGTCTATCTCTTGTAAATAAAGTCAGGAAAATTACCCAGCTAAGAATAATAACATCAAAACATTACCATTTACAAGAAACATAAATTCTACATCTTGCTCTATCAAAAGACAGCTTAGGGCCGGTGAGACGGCTCAGCGGCTTAAGCGCCTGCCTTGCAAGCGCGAAGGCCCGAGTTCGACTCCCGGATCCCACATACGAAAAAGGGGCCGGTGATATCGCTCAGCGGCACGGGTGCCTGTTGGCGCGCGAGGTCCTGAGGTCGTCCCCCCGGTACCCACAAAAAAAAAAAAAAAAAAAAAAAAAAAAAAAAAAAAAAAAAAAAAAAGACAGCTTAGATAAGGAAATTTATTTTACAAAAATACCAAAAATGTAATAATCATATCATAAAAAGCAAACAGCCCACCATCAGTAAGGCAGGAAAAACAACTGTTAATGCTTTGACCTTAGGCACACCTATGATTCTCAGATATCCAAATAAATTGCCAGGAGTCACCAAATGTTGCTCTATCAATCTGAGCACTAAAGCCTGACCGATGTCACAATGGACAGGGTTAATGATTCATTGCTAATCCTCAAGGCTCCTTCCAGGATTAATTGATTTTCTCTGCAGCCTGCAGGCCCCCTCTTGGATCTTGAGAGGATTTCTCTGCATTGCTTTGCCTCTTTCCCCCATCTTTCTACTTCAAACACTGTCTGATCTCTCTCTACTTACACAATTCAGTAGGAATCACATTTAGTAGAAATCATAAAGCTACACTGAGTCAACTTTGAAATAAAGCTGACCTGGTTAGAAGAGATCAATTTTATCTGTTTCAATCTACTTTATATCTCTTTCTTAGGCCACAATACTGTTAACATTAGTTGAAATCAGTTAAATAAATATTAATTGATAATCTATTACGTACAGGCAGCAGAAAGGACATAAAAGTGAACGAGACAAAAATCTCTATCCTCAAAATGATTACTATCTGCTTAGGGGATGAGACAATGCCACGTTGAGATGAGTACTGACAGATGGCTCTGAGGGCACAAGCAGCCAAGAGTAAACCAAGAGACCAGCAAATATGCAGAAGAGAACATTCGCAACACATTCTTCTAAATGGTAAGATTTCAACGTACATGTAGAGGAAAGGGCTTTCTCTGGGTGGGGGTGGGGGGTTGAGCAGGAGCAATAAATGACAGCTGGGGTGAAGCAAAGGGTACCAGGTAGTAATCCATGAGATTGTGGACTACACGCTCACTGCTGAAAAGTAAATGGTGAGACAGGAAAATGGGTCAGAACAGAATCATAGTGGAGCTGACAAGGCAGAAAAATTCACCCACGATAGTAGAAATTATGGGGCCAGTGAGTTTCTGAGCATGCAAGAAATACTCTCAAACCTGAACATTAGAAAGTTGGTTTGGAAAAATTGTCCTGAATGCGCCAGAAGACAGAGTCAGGGAGGGCCTATGACATTGGGAGTAAGAGAGACAAATGCAAGAGAAGCCAAACATAGGACCAATGTGTTGTCAAGGGACTAAAGGAAGGCAGCCACTAAATACACACGCGAGCACTGAACATGTGAGACTTGACTCTGAACTGACATGTGCTTAACTGCAAAATATACAGGGCTTCAAAAACTTAGCATGAGAGAAAAAGTGTCAAATATCCCCTACACAATTGTATATTGATTATACAGTGAGACGATAATGTTTTAGACATGTTGGGTTACATAAAACTTTATTAAATTAACTTCACCTATTTGTTTTTACTTTTTAAGTTTGTGCCTACCAGATATTTTTGAACTGGATATGAGGCTGCATTGTGCTTCTGCTGGTCAGCACTGGGCTGGGCATTAGAGCAGGAGATAGTGGAGAGACTAGAAAAGCCACAGGGGAAGGAGAGCTGGTGGTGCTGCGTTGCTGCCAGAAGAGACCAAAGTTTCTGTGTTCGTCATTTGAAGAGCATATTAGCAGCAGCAGCAGCAGCAAATGCATGGTGGAAATGTGTCATTGTTTTTGTGCAGTAAAGGAGCAGAGTAGGACAGAAAGATGTGGTAAGTGGCAGAGGGACTGAGCTGGTAGCTTCCCTTTCAAGAAATAGCAAAGAGAGGAGCGGCAACGAGAAGAAATGCTGAAGGTACCAAAGAGGAACATGTGACGGCTTTTTTTATGTTCATATTTACATTAAGAGATGAGCAAAGATGTCATTCATGCAGATCATTTGTCTTGAAGGGAAAAAAGGGTGATATTAAGACAATGTTATCTGGAAAAGAAAGTGACAGGAAGAAGCTGAAGCGTGCAGTCCCTTCTGTCTCGCTCACACCCTCCGCTTCTGGCGCAGCCCTGCCCTTGCAGATGTTGCAGACTCGGCATTTCTTCTTATATATCCTCTTTCATGACACTCGTGCCTTCAGTAACAGCTTCAAGATTGTGAAAACGACTCACTTATGTTAGTAGATAGAATAATATGGTGTTCCTTTGTAAATTTTTCTTTCTAAATATTATTCTGAAATCGCCTTTTTATTTTTTTAGTTCTTACAGTTGGTAAAAGCCTGCTTCATTAAAAAGAAAATACCTGGTTCTGTTCACTGATAAAGACAATATTTATTTTATATCCTCAGGACAAAAAAGGAATCTATGGTGCATCCACATGTCTTACTTTGAATGCCCTCTTGTTCCAAGCCGTCTTGTTGTTAAGAGGGGGAATTTCTGGCGAATTGTCTAAAAAAAAAAAAAAAAGACATATACTAATGTAAGCCACTTATAACCAATTAATCAGAAAGAAAAGGTTGAACTCCAGGGAACTGCTAAGTAGAATCTTATACATGGGGGTAAGAAACGTATCAGCAGAGGCAGGGTGGTATTTTGATTGGCACGTTACACTCCCCTATGTCAACCAAGCAGACGCTCCCCGCAGTGCTTTTGCTTGGTGCTACTACTGAGACAATGTGTGCAGAAAGAAGATCTGGGTTTGTTTATAATGACCCCATCCATCCAAAGTTTCACTCATGATTAAATCCCCATCTGCAACCCTGAAAGGACACTTAGGTGTTAAGAGCTCCACACAAAAACCTCAGAGGGTTCCACAGCAAACTTTTTGTCTGTGTCAATTTCCTGGGGGCTGTGTCTATAACTTTTATTGGATTTTTGAGGTATATCCATGACCCTCAGTTAAGAATTATTGCTGTAAAATACACTCACAAAATGATAATGTTCACGTGGACATTGCAAGTGGCCTCATCCAACCTCCTCAGTTTATAGAATGAGTGAACTATGGTTCAAAGAGATGAAGGACTTTGCAGAAGGTCTCACACTTTAGTCGTAGTCTTGGCTAGAACCCAGGGCACTTGATTACCATGTGCCATATTACACTGCCTCCATAATAGTTTTCAAAATAAATGAATTATTTTTTAAAAACTGGGAATCAAGGCCATAGTATTCATTATTTTCTGGACAATGAGTCCCTCGGCAGATTATAATTTGGATTTCTGTTTACAGAGATACAGTATTTGTGTCCCAAACTTCTTACAGATTCTCTGGCATATCCTTGATTCTCAGACAATGATCCATGACAAGGATCTGAGAGAACAAGGCTTCCTGAAAAGATGAATATTATTTCCTGAGCCTCAAAATATCAACATATATAAATACAGTAGTGTCAGTCCATAGATTCCCATACTAACCATAAAGTATGGGTAGAAAGGAATGATTTCAAATGAGAGAAATCTAACCAATCCCATTATAAAGACTTCAAATTTGGGGTATCAACATACTCGGAGTATAACAGAGACTTAGGAAAGCTATTTAGATAATAAAATAAAAACTCGTAGCCTCAGACAATTGAAGTAATATGGATAACCCCAAATTGCGTGATTGGTCATCTCCATTTTTTGCTTCTCCACACAGCCATACCACCCTCTTTAAAGTTTCCTTCTTAAGGGAAACAAACCTGCTTTAAATTCACATTAGAGCTCCCGGTGGTCAAGGTTCTACTGCTCAAAATCAAGGTGCAACCATGCAGCAGTTCCAAACACAGCACTGAAGAGGTTTCATGTGTGCCTGCAAACACTTCGGCTTTCTTTTCAAAGAACTTGCTCAGAGCAATGCGGACCATCAGCTTCACCTGCCTCTGAGCACAAGGCAGTGGCCAATCTGTGTTGCTCACCTTCCCAAAGGTGGCTGCGCAGGCTGGCTCCAGCTTCTCTTTTCTGCAGAAATCCAGGTAGTGTGAGTAAAGGATGCACCGTGGTAAGCAGACGCCTTCACACAGGATGTAATTCTCTTCAAGCCTAGGAGTAAAGGCCAAAAACTGGGTAAAGCTTTTTCCTTATTACTCTTTACTTTTCCTTTTCTCAATGACTTAATGGTCATTTTGAAAGCAAACTCAAAATGAGTTAATGAATAGACTTCTTTTATTCTGGATATTATTAAAAATCAGACCACAGTGAATATAATTAACAATAATAATGAATAATATACCTCAAAATAGAAGAGAGGAATTTTACTTCATAAAGAAAGAAAAAATTAAGGAGACAGATATGCTAATTATCTTGAGTTTATACTACCCAATGAATATAGGTATCAAAATATCACATTATGCTTCATAAATGTGTACAAATATTATGTGTAAATTAAAAAAATTTAAATTTTAAAAACTTTCTTGGTAAGTAAAGAAGGCAATTACCCCGGGTGGGCCTTATCTAATTTGGTGAGCCCTAGAAAGAAGGTGTAGAGGCCAGAGACAGAGGACTGAAAGATTTAAGCAGTGGCAGACACTCGTGCTGAAGATGTTGAAGCAGCACGCTGTGCGTTTTGAAGAGGGCCCCCTCTCAGGAAATGACAGGTGGCCTCTTGGAGCTGAGGGCCTCAGTTCAACAGCTGGAGAGAAAAAGGTCTCTCAACAACCAGCGAGATGAGAACAAAACTCAGAGCCTCAGAGGTGATTTCAGCATCAACAGACCTTGATTTCAGCCTGGCGAGACCATGCGCAAAGTACCATGGAGCCCATCCCAGGCTCCTGACCCACAGAAACTGTGAGATAATGCATTTGTGCGCTGAGGCAAAACAAATCAAGTCACACAGATCAATGTTAGAAGAGCAAGAAGGCCAGTGAACATCTGCTAGTGCAATTAAAATACCACGGCTAATATAAAATCCCTCCTCCTGGCCCACTGAAACACTGGGTCTTCTCTATAAATCCTCATTGCTCACCATGGTTGACACCTCGATATGTAAATATCAGTGATGAAGCTGAAAATAGCAGGTTTCTAAAAGAGCATCCTCAACAGCAAAGGGCTGTCAGGCTTTAGATTGGCAAATGCTTACACACTCTTACTTTCATTCACAGGCTACTCCTGAATCTTGAGTACTTAGGGAAGGATGCATTTGTTCACAAAATACATGGGGGAAACCATTTCACTTCAGTCTGAAGTTGATATGACCTGTTTCTATTCTCACATCATTTTACTGTGATTAGTACAACGATGATCTAAAACATCCAGTATACCTAAAACATAACTCTACAGAGATGTCTCCAGACATAATATATGTCATTTCAACTCTACATTATAAATAAATTTTTTACTTTTTGAAATTTTAGATGAATACACTTAATTTGCAATTAAGAGAAATTTATATAAATGCCATAAATATTTGTGTTATAAGTACCTAAAATAGCAATCTAGAAATAAAAACTTCAAGATTATATTCCTAGTTTTTCTAACAGTTTAGCAGGCTATTTAGGATAAAAAGTTACTGTACTAATTTTATGAATAGTAAAATCATCATTATTTATAATTTAAGAACGCAATATAGAATATGAGTTCAAATTAAAATTAGGGGTGGAATCCTTCAAGACTTCTGATTTAACATATTCCCAATACACGTAAGATAAAAGCTAAGGGGTGTGTTTCCTGAGGAGGTAATGTATCAGACGACCATTTTTCTGTGAAGAAGAAAAAAGATTAAAATTACCAAGACCTAGGGTTTCAAAACAAATGAATTTGCATACATAAAATGAAATATCCAATTGTAGTGAGAACTGGAGCTAATGAGACAACCTTTTCACTTTGATTTTCAGTTCTAATGTTTAACACTCCCTTATCTAATCTATAACCTTAAAGAAAAATTCACAAAATAAAAATAATTCAGGTCTTTAAAAATTTATAATTCTCCTTTTTTAGGAGAGTGGAAAATTTAAACAAAAATTACAGTGTTTTATACTTTCAAAAATATGAAAATTTCCATGAGAAATATTTAGCTATTTAAAATTATATTTTAATGATGTATATAATGTCCATTTTTCACCTATTTCGGTATTGTAGACATTTTTGTCTTCAAAACATTGAGTAATTGTAGGTAATAATACAATATTAACTTGCGAATAAACTTAAGTCTGTTTCCATTCACTTAATTTGAACTGAAAATAAAAAAAGTAATCATACAAAATATCTCCAGAATGCACATGAAATCAAAACATTTTTCCTCAATTATCCTAATAATATAATTGTTTAGTAAATATTCCTGATAATTAGCTCAATTACTGTATTTACAGATCTAGTGTATTCTTAATTAGTAATGATGACATCAAATTTAGTAAAGTATAACTTTAAAGGAATATTGGTTTATATTTTAAATATTTGAAAGAAGTCATGCGTGTAATTACAAAAATTCAGTATGTACAAATTATAATTTAATGTTTAATAAATGAAATTAAATTTTATTAGTATTTTAATCTATTTTTCTATTGTATTCTTCCAAGATTTAGATTATACTTTATATATAAATATGCAATATAATGAACCATTAAATACATGGCCCTTTTATCTTTTACTAGTTGGAATTTGGGAGGAAATGTATACTCCTATTTCTTCATACTATGCAGAGGAGTTTTACACTATGTTTTTACCTTAGATCTCTTTTCATTTTAGATAAATATTACAAAATGTTCTTTATATGTGGAAAGCTTATTCTTGGTTTTAAAAGACTTTCCACAAAGTCCAATTCGTGATATTTCGCTCTAATAAAGCATACATGACAGGTGCTACAAAAACCGTTGAACATTTATTTAAATTAATAGTGCTATCTTAACTTTTGAAAGTCTGCTACTTCAAATAAAAATTCATCTATTTTATAGCCAATACAATATATCTAATTTTCCCTCCTATGGATCAAGACAGTGTTAAGATCCTTGCACCTCTTAAGCTGTTTTTTAAGGATCATATTTTATAAGCACAATAGATGCCAAATAACACGTGAGGACTGGGGTGACCGGTACTCAGCCCGCAGGCGCGAAAGATCGTTCCTGCGCGCGCGAAGTCACCACGCGAGCGGTGTCCCGGTCGGCTTCACCAGCACCACAACGCCGCTCCGGCTCCGCAGGCGGCCAAGAGGACGCCGCGTCTCTCCCTGAGCTTGCGGGCGCGCGCGAGCAGCTCGGCAGGACGCCGTCCGCCGGCGGCGAGCATGAGGACCCGGCCCGGACCCCCACGTGCGCCCCGGGCCCCGCTGTGCGCCCGGACCCCACTGCGCGCCCCGAACCCCCCAACGTGCGCCGCGGACCCCGCCGGCCGCACTCCGCTTTACCACTGCAGCGTGCGCTGCGCCTGCCGCTTCTTGTCCCGCATCAGCTGCGCCGCCGTTTTGCGCGGGGACAGGCGCTGGTCCACGGCCTTGGCTTTGCCGTCCGCGTTCTCTGCGTCCTCTTCTTCGGAGGAAAAGTTGCCGTTGCCTAAATGCATTTCTGATTGCAGGTTTAGGGAAGATAAAGAAACACCGCGGTCACTCGAGGAGTGTGCGAGCCCCTGCGCTGGCGCGGATCCCGTCGCCCGCGGCGCAGGCTTCGGGGACGGGGCTTCGCGGGCCGAGCGCTCACCTGCCTTCACCCCGCGGGCCTCGGGGGGCAGCTGGGGCGCGGGCTGCGCGCGCGGAACGGCGCCCTCCAGCTCCGGGACCCCGGCCATCTCCGGCCAGACACCAGCCGGGCTCAGCCGGCTCCTCGGGGTTGGCGGGGACAGCGGGGACCCGGGCGGGGCGCAGGGACCGCGCACAAGTGCGGCTCAGCCGGACCCGAGCTAGGGAGGCTGAGGCAGGACTGCCCCTCCCACCGCCCGCCCTCCTGGCGGACTCCGCCACTTCCCCCACCTCGCGCGTCACGCCCGGAGCCAGGGTGCTCCGTTCCCACACCCTAGCCTTCCTTCCTTTCTCTCGCTTTGCCCTGGGCCCGGGAACGCCTTTCCATGCCTAAAACTTCCAGAAAGGTCCCAGAAGGCTCCACTTTTCTCTCCTCTCCTCCCTGGCTCCTCTCTGCCCTCTCCAGGGAAGAACAGCTTCTTCCGCCCCTCCCTACTCGGGGGGACCTGCCCGAGGCACCTGCCTGGGCGGCCCTGACGCTGCAAGCTAGGGACAGGGAAAGGACCGCCCAGAGCTCCGTCGGGTTTGCACTGCGCGGGTCAGAACGAGTCCTAGAAGGAGAGGGCTGCTGGGCACCCTTTCTTGGAATCCCCTCTCTGCCAAAGATTTCCTCTGTCGAAGGTTTCTTCCTTTCCTGGCAACTCTCAATAGAGTCAGACGGGGGCCACACACTCAGAGCTGTGAGGCAGTCCCTTCCCTGGGACAACTTTCCGCACCATGCTTCCTGTCAAGGCTCCCGAGGACTTCAGAGCTGGGTCAGTCCTGAGCGCTCAGCTCTGAAGCTGAGGGTGTGGCGCGTGTGGGGAGAGTCGCAGACCCTTTCTGTACAGGGAGCCCTCACAATCAGCCCTGCGCACACAAAAGACCCTGCGCACTTACATCGCATAACCAGGAGAGAGTTCAGGAGTGCCTCTGGATTTCTTTTTTAAAATTTAAAAATACTACCCACGTGATATGCTTGTGAAAGCCATACAGATACCTAGTAAATATTCCTCGATGATCCAACTAAATTAATGAGTGGAAACACAAACCGAGATTATTGGAGATCCTACATGAACTTTTTGCCTTAGGAAAGTGTCTGCCTAGCGAACAGCATGAAAGTTCTTTGTGCTTCTCCTCAGAAATACGAAATCTGGTAGGCACATAACAAGTAAAGAGATCGATTCAGCAGTCAATAAACTTGCAACATGAAAAAGCTGAATGATATCAAGTGTTTAAAGAATTAACGCCAATCTTCTCAGTTTAAGGGAGGTAGTGAAAACAGTGCCCAGAGCAGGGGGAGAAAGGTGTCACCCTTCTAAACTGCCCTTTTGATTACAGTTGTCCCCCATGTCCACAGGGGATATGGCCTAGGACCCCCAATGATTGCCTGAATCCCAGAGAGTACCAAACCCCACACAGTGATTTCTTCCTATGTGCCCTGCAGCCTTACCTCATAGGACCAGAGTTAATCTGTCCTCCCGTGTTTTACATCCTGGTGCCTCCTTTGCATCACTACTCTTGCACTCTGGGGCAATGATTAAGCACAGTGAGGGTTAACTGGACACAAGTACTGCAGTACTGTGACGGTTGATCTGAGAACCCAGATGGCTACTCAGTGACAACTGGGCTGGTAGCACTTACCACACCAATATGTCCCAGACAGGATGCTCGAAACTTCCTTACAGTTCCCCCAACAGTGTGTGACTTAAAACATGTTAATAATTTATTTCTAGACTTTCCTATTTAATATTGTTGGACTATAATTTGCCTTGGGTATCTGACTCTGTTAGAAAGTGAAAGCTTGGGTAAGCAGAGACTACTGTATTATAATTAATTTGAGCTCATGAGCCCAAGTTTTAGAGAAGTAATAGTGACAAGCAAGTCATAAGGTCCTAGGCAGGAAAATGGGTAAATATGCATCATCCTTTTAAATCGTGATTCTTAAGATTTTGGTTTTTTCTCTTTAAGACACTTATTTAAGCCATAAACTCCCTCCCTGGTGGCAGGGGTGTCCCTGAATGTACTCATTTACAGACAAATAAAATTCTGCATAGAGTTTGGTAGATATAAAGTAAAGTCTGAAAAAGTTGATTCTGTTTTAAGAAAAACATGTGATATCTAACAGGGGAGGATTCTGAGAAGTTCCCAGATGAAGATATCATCATGACTTGGAGGTGTCATTAAAGAGGAAAGGAAGGACAATTTGGCATCAGATATATTGACACTGATTCTTACTGTGACTCTGGGAACTCACCTTCCTGTGCTGCTCCCCTCTCTGTAAACTGGAGACATGCAACCCATTTGTCATAGCCCTCATGAGCATCCTGCTCAGACAGCCTTGCTTCCTCTATATTTTCTGAGCATCCCTGCTCAGCTTCTGCCTCCTTTTGTCTCCAGGAATCTAGAACCAAGACACCAGCTGCAAGCACCTGAGACTGCACTGGAGGAATTGCCCTGGGCTGCCAGACCACCGTTGCCGTGGACAGAGAGCACCTGAGTGCTGGTTTACTCCCCGGGTAGCCCTCGACCAGCAGCTGATGAACAGTGAGACTAAATGCCCAATGCTTTGACTTCCTGGCGAGCAATCCCAGTGTGTAATTTACAACCCACAGATGTCAGCAGGTCAGTATAGGCTGAAGCCGTCTCTACTGCTCTGAATCCTACTTTTGTTTGGTTTCTTCCTCTCCTCTCTTCTCCTACCCTTACTCTCTTTCCCTTTTCTCCTAGAAGCACTTCCTTAAGATCACTTTGGTAGATGAATATTTGACTCCATTTCACTGGCATAAAATGCCACATTAGTGGGTTTATGCATGAATTAAATGAAATATAAAGAAGGACCTGGTATAGTGCCTGGAACAGCATAAGCCCTCAAAAGCTATCTAATCTTTTTATTCTAAACTTTACATTCCTTTGTTATCATAGGCAAGGAAAACACTTTCCCTTTCACTGCAGAAGGATTCTGAGAAACATCTTTTTCCTTGTTCAAACTACTTCTGGGCATATGATAGTCTGGAGCAATCATGTACTGTAAAACTTTCTTCTGTGAACATTCATGTCTCCTCCGATTTTCTTTATGTTCACCAAAATTACATTGTAAATACAGAAAGTACATCAAATGCTGTCTTTTGTTAATAAATTCATGATTTCGCTGTCTTCAGATATGAGTAAATTCAGGTCATTAACCTAAGAAAGAGCCACAGAATATGTGACATAAGTGTTGTGATCGTTATTCTTAGTTGTCAACTTGACTGGGTTGAGAGACTCATAGAGAGTTGGTAAACAGTTCTGGAGGAGTCCGTGAGGGTTTTCCAGAGACTGCCACTGTGTACGTAGGAGAACTGAGCTGGGGGGGAGGACCCACGCTGAATGTGGGAGCATCGTGGTCTGGGTCTAGAGAAACAAAGAGAAAGAAGGAGGCTCGCGTGTGTACACTCAGCCCTTCCTGAGCACGTTCATTTTTTATTGAACCTACAAGTCTTTTTGTGAAGTTTTTGGGGTCTTCTGTGGAGTATCATGTCATCTACAAATAATTACAATTTAACTTCTTCCTCTCCTATCCTTATCCTTTTGTTTCTTTCTCCTAATTGCTCTGGCAAATGTTTCCAGAACTATATTGCATAGGAGTGGTGATAATGGATATCCTTGTCTTTTCCCTGATTTCAGAGTGAAAGCTCTCAGTTTTTGACCATTTAGTATGATGTTGGCTGATGATTTGTCACAGATCATGCTTATCAGATTGAGATGAAGACCATCTATTCTGATTTTCTGTGGGTTTTTATCATGAATAGGTGTTGGACTTTGTCAAAAGCTTTTTCTGCATCTATTGAGATGATCATGTGGTTTTTGTTCTTGGCTCTGTTGATATGGTGTATTACATTTATTGATTTGCATGTGTTGTACTGTCCCTGCATCCCTGGGATGAATCCTACTTGGTCATGGTGTATAATTGTCTTGATGATTTGCTGCATTCTGTTTCTCAGTACCTTATTGAGGATTTTTGCATCTATGTTCATTAGGGAGATAGGCTTGTAGTTCTCTTTTTTGGTTGGATCCTTCTCTGGTTTTGGTATCAGGGTAATTGCTTCCAGGAATCAATTTGGGACTATTACTTCCCTTTCAATTTCATTAAAGAGTTTGAGAAATGGTGGCATGAGCTTTTCTCTAAATTTCTTGTATAATTCAGCAGTGAATCCTTCAGGACCTGGGCTTTTCTTGGCTGGTAGGGTTTTAAGTACATCTTCAATTTCATTGACTGATATTGGTTTATAGAATTTTTAAGCCTTTTTGATTCAGCTTCGGTAATTCATATGTATCTAGGAATCTGTCCAATTCTTCTGTGTTTTCCCGCTTATTAGAATACAGGTTCTCGCAGGTATTAATGATCTTTGGATTTCTGCAAGATCTATTGTGATTTCACCCTTTTCATTCCTAATTACATAGATTTGAGTCCCTTCTTTCCTTTTTTTGATAAGGTTGTGCAAGGGTCTGTCAATTTTATTTACTCTTTCAAAGAACCAACTCTTTGATTCATTGATTCTTTATATTGTTTTGTTAGTCTCCATTACATTAATTTCTGCTCTGATCTTAATAATTTCCTCCCTTGCATGAGCTTTGGGCTTTACTTGCTCTTCTTTTTCTAGAAGCTTGAGGTTCAACATTAGGTTGTTTATTTGAGCTCACTCTTTTCTTCATATGGGTATTCACCACTATAAATTTCCTTCATAGGACTGCTTTCATTGTGTTCCATAAGTTCCAGTATGTTGTATTGGCATTATTGTTTAGTTGTAGAAACTGTCTAATTTTTTCTTTAATTTCATCTATGACCCATTGGTTGTTCAGGAGGGTGTTATTTAATTTCCATGCATTTATGAAGTTCTTGTAGTTTCTTTTGCCATTGAGTTCCAATTTCGTTGCACTATGGTCTGATAATATGCATGGGATAATTTCAATCCCTTTGCATTTATTTAAGCATGTTCTTTGAGCTAGTGTGTGATCTATTTTGGAGACTATCCATGTGCAGCTGAGAAGAAGATGTATTCTGATGTTGTGGGGTGGAACACTTTGTAGATATCTACTAAGTCCATTTGTTCACAGGTTTGGTTCAGTTCTAATATTTCTTTGTTGACTTTTTTGTCTAGTTGATCTATTTGTGACAGTGGGATGTTAAGGTCCCCCACTACAACTGCATTAGTGCTTCTTTGACTTTTCATGTCCATTAATATCTGTCTTATATAGTTGGGTACGCTGGTATTTGGTGCATATATATTTATGATTGTTATCTCTTCATCTGGATTTTTCCCTTTACAAGGATGTAGGGATGTTCATCTCATTTTATAAGTCTCGGCTTGAAATCCACTTTGTCTGCAAATAGAATAGCTACCCCTGCTTTTTTCTGGGTTCCTGTCCCATGGAGTATTGTTTTCCATTCTTTGGTTTAGTCTATGAATTTCTTTTTCAAGTAAATGTATGCAGCATATTGTTGGATATTGCTTCTTGATTCATTCTGCCAGTCTGTTTCTTTTGATTGGTGAATTGAGATCATTAACTTTGATGGTTATAACTGATATGTATTGACTTATCCTTATGTTATTTTCCTGCTGTTGGATGCCTTTCTTCCCCCCTTTGTTTAATTACTTGCCTTGCCTGGTGGATTCATTCTGTTGCGGTTCATGGAGTTGTAGCCTTGTTATCTCTTTCTAGAATGTCCTTCAGAAAATTTTGGAGTGCCTATTTGGTGGTTAGGAATTTCTTTAGGTGTTCTTTGTCATGGAAGTATCTTATTTCTCCATGAATTTTGAAAGATAGTTTTGCGGGGTACCTCTATCTGGGTTGGAGATTGTTTTCTTTTAGGGCTTGAAATACTTCACTCCAAGCTCCCCATGACTTGAGGGTTTGTGTTGACAAGTACGCTGTGATTCTGATGGGCTTTCCTTTATAGGTGATCTGCTTTTCTGTAACAGCTTTTAATATTCTGTTCTTGTGTTGAATTTCTGGAACCTTGACTATTGTATGCCTTGGTGTAGATTTTTTTTATCATGGCTAATTGGAATTCTATATGTCTCAGTTATCTGTTGTCAAGTTCTTTAGCCACACGTGGAAAGTTTTCTGCCATTGCTTCTGTGAACAGGTTTTTTTTTTATGTCATTTGCAGTATCTCCTGTTTGTTGTTATTGTTGTTGACTCTGATCAATCTTATGTTATTCTTCTTTGCATCATCTAGCAGATATTGGGTTGATTTTTCATGGTCCCTTGCTATTTTTAAGAAATCTTTCTTTCATGATCACTAACCACAATCCTGTCTTCTATATCTGAAATTCTGTCATCACATTGGCTCATTCTGCTGTGTATAATTTCAGTGGAATTTTGAATCTCCTGGATATCTGTTTAAATCTGTTTCATGGATTCCATTTCTTTCCCGTGTTGGGCATTCATGGTTTCCATCATTTTTCTAAACTCTATTTTTTTTATCTGTATCTGCTCTAGTCATTAAACATATCTTTCATGTGGTCACCAACTTCATAGTTACCTGAGAAATTATTTCTGATCTGATTTTTTTCTAGAGTCTTATTTTCTGCTTTGTTATTTCTGCTGTTACCACTTCTGAGAGTCCAGGTGGGTGGCTTTTGACTTGCTCCACCTCATTACTCCCTGGGTTTGTCTTTGGTGAACTGGATGTCTGGGCCTGTATCTTGTTTAAGTGCCTTCTCATTTTCTATTTTTTTTTTTTAGTTTAATTCTTGGCTTGATGCTTGTAAATTACTTATGGTAGATAGCTTTATTGTTAGTATTGAGAAGCCTTAGGAAATGACTACTTCTCAGAGATGTCTTCCAGGTGTAGCTGGCTTTTGGATTTTGAGTCTGTTGCAAGCTCCTACCTCTTCAATTTATTGCAGATGAGAAGTTCCTGCCTATTTGGCGTAACCCCTGGTTCTTTGGCACTGGCCTATAGTATTGTTTCTGACCCTTAGGTAATCTCAGTCTTGGCACACCATGAAGAACAACTGATTAGAACAATCATGTTGCCTTGGCTAAAGTAGTACAGTCAGCAATAACAATAGCATCAAACACAGCCTAGAAAATGACAAACTGTGGTAACTATTAATTTACCACCTTTAACTGTATGAACTAGATTTGTGGTTCTATAACAAAATCTAAAATGAACCAGAAAATTCTATACAGTAAATAAGCCCTCAATATGGTGATTTAACCCTCAGGGGAGAAAATTTAAAAGGAGTTAGGGGAGAAAAATAGAGAACTAGTGCGGGGAGCAGCTGAAGCTGGAGACCGATCACACACGAAGAATGCTCAAGGCGAGCCACATGAACAAGCTGTTTCAGCTCCGAGAACACACAAGCAAACAGGTTGCCCGGCAGAGGTGTGTCACGTGACTCTGCCCTGCCGAATGTATAAACAAATGTGCTGCAGTTGTTGAGCAGTTCCTTTTTCTCCCATCAGGAGAGGAGGCTCTACCTGGCCTCAGCTTTCTGTTTCTTGACTCTTATCTTTATTTCATCCTCCACTGCCCTTCACCTCGAAAATTTCAAGAGCTGCACTGGACACGGCAAACTAGAACAAGAGGAAGAGATTAGAAGCAAGGTTGGAGGACAAAGGAAGATTATGCAAACTTTGGGAAACTTGTGAAGAGGACAGAAGGGAAAGAGTGAAGGAAGAAACAAAAACAAGAACAAAACAGAACAAGAGCAACAAAAAGACTAGAAACAATGTTCATACTCATATAAAACCAAAATGATCAATCAAGAAAAAACAAAACAGCTGGCATGGTGGTACACACCTGTAATCCCAGCACTTGGCAGGCTGAGTCAGGAGGATCACTGTGCTACAAGTTTGAGACCAGCCTGGGCTACATAATGAGTTCCAGGCCAGTCTGAAGTACATAGTGAGATGTTGTCTCAAAAAACCAAAAAAAGGAAAAAAAAAAAAAAAAAAAAAAAAAAAAGCAAAAACAAAAACAAGAAAGCAAAGAAAAACAAAAGAAGAAAAAAAGAAAAATTTGTCCACTTCCAAGTGTGTCTCTGCTGTCACGGGTAGACAATGTAGGCAGAGTCCAGATCCAATTTGATTAATCCCAGCAAGCCAGCCGTTACTTTACAGTGGGGTAGTTGATAATCCCAGCAAGCCTGCACCTTCAGTTCCACTGAAGTTCAGGCTGGTTTCTGGCAGTGAGGCTGGAACCAATTTGATCAGCCTGTAACACTCCAGCTTGAACTCAGCTGGAACTCAGCTTCCTGACCTCCTGCAGACTTGAACTTGGCAGCCTCACCCTGATTCTGGGAGATGCTAGGTGGTGCCCGCCCACAACTGTCTGAATTCCAAGCTCAGTTGGCCCCTCGCCAAGATGGCTCCTGGCCAGTCACCCTCTCCTGGGGGACATCTGAACCCAAGTAACTCAGCAGCCACTGCAGTCCACTGTGTACACCGCTCCACTCCACCCATGTGTTTCTCTGTGGAGGCCTCTGGGGTTGCCAGTAGTCATTCTACATCAGCAGGGTCAAGCTGCCCCTCCCATGCAGTGAGTCAGGACTCAGGGAGAAGGCGCTGCCTGCCACCTCCTTCTTCTTCACTGAAGTCTCACTCTTTGCTCTCCCCTTGTGCTTCAATTTTCACTTCAGATCCTTCCTGGGTCTCCACTTCCCTCCTTCTTCTCTTCTTCATGTGCTATTCCAGCACCTGGACACTAAATCTCAGAGAGGCTCTTTCTCTGCTGCTCACAACTCCACCATCTTCCCAGAAGTCTAGCATGTTCATTTTTTGATGATACTGTTGCCTGTGGACATCAGACGCCAGATCCTTCAGCCTTTGAATGGAGACTGATATCAAGGCTCTTCCAGGCCTTCCACCCCAGACCAGACTGCAACGTTGACCCTTTGGCTCCGACGATTCCAGCTTCTTAGACTGAGCCACTGTTGGTTTTCCTATCTCTTCAGCCTGAATGAGCCATTGTGGGACTGTTCAGCTTCCTCTTACCATTTCATATATTCTACTTGTTTGGTTCCTCTGGAGAACCCTCCCCAGTACACTGATTTTTTGCAAGGATATAAAGACCACTCAATGAGAAAAGAATGGCTATTTCAACCAATGTTGCTAATGTGGATATCCACAAGCAAAAAAAATAAATTTGAAACCCTACCTCATATGATATACAGAAATTAGAATGGACCAAATATATAAATATAGGAGCTAAAAGTGGACAGCCCTTAGAAAGAAACTTTGGTGTAAATCTTCACAACATGGGGCCGGTGAGATGGCTCAGAGGCTTAAGCGCCTGCCCGGCAAGCGTGAAGGCCCGAGTTCGACTCCCGGAACCCACATACGAAAAAGGGGCCGGTGATATCGCTCAGCGGCACGGGCGCCTGCTGGCGCACGAGGTCCTGAGGTCGACCCCCCGGTACCCACAAAAAAAAAAAAAAAAAAAAAAAAAAAAAATCTTCACAACATTAGATTGGGCATGGACTCCTTAGCTAAGATACCAAAATGCAGACAATAAAAGAAAAATAAATAAATTGAAATCCACCAAAATATGTGCATACAAAGATGATTAAGAAAGTGAAATGTGTGACAAATCATCTTATAAGGACATAATGCCTAGAATATATAAAGAACCCTTACAACTCAATAATGAAAAGACAATAGTCCAACTTAAAAACAAGCCAAAGATTAAAATAGGTATTTCTCTAAATAAGATGTATACATGGCTCAAGATCACTTGCATTAGGGAAAGGTAAATCAAAACCATGATGAGGTGCCACTTCATGCCCATTAGGATGGCTATTATTAAAAGAAATAAAAAACAAAAGACAACTGTTGGTGAGGTTGTAGAGTTATTAGGACCTTCATACATTGCTGGTAGAAATGTAAAGTGGGGTAAAATCTTTGAAAAACAATTTGGTCATTTGAACATATGACTGATTAAACATATGACTCTGTAATTCCATTCCTAGGTGTGTACCACGGAGAAAAGAAACATGTTCACACACACACACACACACACACACACACACACACACAGCCATACAAATGACCATTGCAACATTATATATAGTATTAAAAAAACTGACACAGGGCCGGTGAGATGGCTCAGCGGCATAAGCGCCTGCCTGGCAAGCACGAGGGCCCGAGTTCGACTCCCGGAACCCACATATGAAAAAAGGGCTGGTGATGTCGCTCAGCGGCACGGGCGCCTGCTGGCGTGCGAGATCTTGAGGTCGACCCCCGGTACCCACAAAGAAAAAAAACAACAACAAAAACTGACACAACCCAAAATGCTTATTTAATAAAGATTTGTAAGTCCCAGAGGAACAAGGGGATGATAATGACCCAGAGACATAAGGGGGAGGGTTTTTGTGTTGTGGGCAGGGTTTTGTTTTTCATTCTGGGTACTTATTTCACTACTGGTGACAGATTAAAATTCAAGTTGTGATACTAAGATATGTTCACCTTTCTATATGTTAAACTTCAGTAAAAAGCTGCATGAAACAAGAAAGAAAATAAATACATCTGGTATTCCCTACAACTATGTTGGCCAACCTTTTAGAACTTTTGATGACACAAACAGCCTGCCATGGCACACGTGCCATAGGTTCACCACCACTGCCCTCTAGGAAAATGTTATTCAGCCATTAAAAAAGAATGAGGTGCCGATGCCTACAATATCAATGAACCTTAAGGACATTATATCAATTGAAAGAAGTCATATATAAAAGGCCACATATTGTATAATTCCATTTATAGGAAATATTTAAAATAAATCCATAGAGACAGAGAGTAAATTAATGGAATAGCCAGGAGGCAATGAGGAATACCTCCTTAGTGGGAATGGACTTTCTTTTCTTGGTGATGAAAATGCTCTCAAATTAGTGCTAATGGTTGTGCAACATTGTGAGTGTACTAAAACTCACTTAATTACAGTGCGGTGGCACGTGCCTGTAAGCCCAGCTACTGGAGAGGCTGCTGCGGAAGGGTCACAAATTTAAGACTAGCCTGGGCAACCTAGCAAGACCTTGTTTCAGAATTTTAAAAAATAAAATAAAAACAAAACAGTGATAGAGCACCCCTAGGTTCAATCCCCAGTACCACAAAACAAAGAAGCAAATGAGAAATCACTTCATTGTACACTTTGAAATAGTTAAAATTGTTAATTTTTATTTCAATAAAGAAAAAAATTGGGCCGGTGAGATGGCTCAGCGGCATAAGCGCCTGCCTGGGAAGCGCGAGGGCCCGAGTTCAACTCCCGGATCCCACATACGAAAAAGGGGCCGGTGATATCGCTCAGCGACACGGGCGCCTGCTGGCGCGCGAGGTCCTGAGGTCGACCCCCCGGTACCCACAAAAAAAAAAAAAAAAAAAGAAGAAAAAAATTTAGGCTGGGACTGGTGGATCGTGCCTTTAACCCCAGCACTCTGGGAGGCTGTGGGAGGAGGACCCCAAGTTCAAGCCCAGCCTGGGCAACTTAACAATTTAGTGAGACCCTGTTTTAAATGCAAAATAAGAAAAGGACTGGGGTTGTAGGTCAGGATGCACTGGATTCAATCCCCAGTACTGAAAAAAGAAAAGAGGAAGAGTAAGATGAAGAAAGAGGAGAAAAAGAGAGAAAGAAAGAGAGAGAAGAAGAAAAAATTAAAACAAGAAAAATAAGATTCCAAAGATACAATTTAAGAATCTGCTGCACTCCTAGAAAGTTGGCTTAGTCCAAGAGTTTGCTGGGAAAGAACTATCCAAAGCATGGTCAGTCTTCCTTAACTTGTTAAAGTATGAGCTGTCAGTCTTGCTATTGTCCTGTCAACATCAACTAGTTATGTCTGTATTCCTTCTTCCTTCCTTAAGTCGAATTTCTGTCTCCTTCAATCTTGGCTGTGCCTTATGTTAATTTTTTTTTGTCATTATTGCATGAAGACAAGAGAGAAATATGAGTAATGGACACCAAAATGGAGAGTGAACAAAAAGAAAGGGTAAAGAGTGGCTGAGGGAGAGGGAGTGAACTAGCTGGTGGCTCCAGTCTCCCTGTGGATAACACTGTTCTCTCTAGGAGGAGATGGAAAAGGTAAATAAATTTGGGGAAACTCGAGGAAAGGGGTTTTCTAGGAAGCTACAGTGTAAGTCCCTCTGGGCAGAGGGCAGAGCCAGGGTTGGAAAGAGGTGGGGGGACACTGATGCTGTTTAGATGGAGACTGAGCTTTGCCTGGACAGCAGGTCTCCTGTGGGAGTGAAGTCGTTTCTCGGCTGAGGCCTGTGGGAAGCGCGGGGGAAGCAGGACGCTCTTTCCCTGTGAACAGCTTCCCAGCTCCTTGCCACCTCCATGCCAGAACTCACAGCAGTCGCCGACAAACACGGTCGCTAGGCAGTTTTACGAGGAATAACTCCACCATCGTCGTCCAAAGACGGACACGTAGCCCAAGACCAGGACAGGGCCTTCAGCTGGACCTGGGCCTGGAGGCAGCAACTCGCCCTCAGCAGGTCTCAGTAGCGTGCGCGTGCGCGGCTGGGTTGTCCGCGGCCGCACAGTCGGATTTCCCTGAAGGCGGGGACCAGCAGGCATCGTCCCCAGAAACGCGTCTTACCGCACAGCCCAGCCAGTAGCTAATTCCAAGGCGTCACTGCGTACTTGATACATTGTTTAGAAAAGTAAAAATGCAAGGATAGCACACAGATGCTTGTTACATTATTTTTTTTCATTTTCCTTAAGGTTAAAATTTTCCTAAAGTAATATGTAAAAGTCTGAGTGAGTTTTTACAATCTTTAGTAAAAGTTGACCTATGGTCATTTATAAATAGAAGATATTTACATAATTCCAGGGTTACATATTTACATAGCAAATGTGTCAAAGTTTGGGAAATATGTTTTTATTACAGTGTTACTGTTTACAAATGAAGAGAGAAACTACATTTGAATTATTTTAGTATGCAGTTCTTGAGTTAAAAATAAAATCACTATTTTTTTACTGAAAGTTATTTTGTTAAACCTTGATATGCTATGTCTCAAATAACCATTGTCCTTCATGACAACCACTAGCCTTTCTTTCCAATTCCAATAAAAGATAGTTTAATGCTCTTTTTAAGTTAATATAAAACTAAATGTATGTTGTTTGCAATAGTGAAGAAAGAAAATAGTTTAGTCAGTGTACAAAAGTAAATAATGTACTGCTTCTTATATAGTGTTGTAATGAATATATAATGAATGAGAAAAATATGTTGCAAATCAGCTTATTAAATACTACACATGAGGGCCGGGGATGTAGCTCCGTGATGCAGTGCCTGCCTGGCAAGCACAAGGCCCTGAGTTCAATTCCTGGTACCAAAATAAAATAAAATAAAATAAAAAATAAATACTACACATACATGTTAAACAGCAGCTGGAACATCATAGATATCTACTAAATATTTGTTACAAAAATGAATGGACCGAGTTCAATTCCCATCATCCAAAAAAAAACAAAAAAACAAAAAAAAGTGAATGGAAAGTAGTGACAGTCCTCCATCTTCTCCTTCAATTAATCAAAACTAATTTATCTTTACACAATGATTAAAAGCAAGTACAGGGGCCGGTGAGATGGCTCAGCGGCATAAGCGCCTGCCTGGCAAGCGCGAGATCCTGAGTTTGACTCCCGGAACCCACATACGAAGAAAGGGCTGGTGATATCTCTCAGCGGCATGCGAGGTCCTGAGGTCGACCCCCGGTATCCCCCCCACAAAAAAAAGCAAGTACAACATGATCACTCTCCTTCGATACTCTTGGTCCAGTGGAGGGCGTAATACATTAGAATGTCAGAGGACAAATACAGCACGGTCATTAGTATGCGCAGGTGCTCTAGAAGCACACAGGCAAGGGTGGCCAGCTCACACTAGGCAGCCGTGGTCCATGGCGGACAATGTGGCCTTTAGCAGGTCCTCAAGGGTCTGTACACATTCACGAGTGGAAAGGTAGGAAACCCATTCAATAAACTGCTCAGTGCCATATCAGTGTTTGTGTGGGAAAAACGGGCAAAATTAGAATGCTTTTCAGTCCTAATATTCCTATCATAACAGGGCAAATATTTGAAATTAGTATCTTACGCTTTATGATTTTTTGTTGTTTTATCTACTGTCATGAACAGTATAGAAGAAATTGGATCATCTGAAATTTAAAGTGATGCACATGATTTATCATAAATTTGTCACTGGGCATGGTGGTGCATGTCTGTAATCCCAGCATTCGCGAGGCTGAGACAGGAGGATTGTTGCAAGTTCGAGGCCAGCCTGGGCTACAAAGTGAGTTCAAGGCCAACCTAAACTACATAGCCAAACCCTGTCTCAAAAAGACCAAAATAAATAAATAAATAAAATTAAATTAACATAAATTTGTTATACATGACTTATTACAAATTTGTCTTTATTTTTTGTAATAAGTACCTAGCTCCAATCTTATTTTTTTTTCAGTGTACCTCTCTGACACTGTTAAATGCACTCTAAATGGCTCCTTTACTTCAAATCTTTCTTCCACAAGTATTTAAGATTGTTGCTTTTATTTTTTCTCAACCTGCTTTTCGTATTTCATAAGATCAATATGTGAATATGCTAATTGTAATCACTTTGGGTATATCATGATTTGTCAGATGATCATTAATAGTTTTAATGGAATAGGTTGGTTTTTAAGTATAATATTGAAAGCAGTAACTTTTTTCAGATCTCATGTAATTTCCCTGAGCTAAACAAGATTCTTTTTCTTTTAAGTACTCCTTCTTACTGTGTCCCTGAGTAGAATGGGTGACCTTGTCTACTAACTCCAGGCTTGGTTCTAAAACTGTGTGTACAATGTATCCATTCCACATCTCTCACGCTGCTTGAAAGCTTTTGAGCCCAATACACAACTCTTATTGAACAATTTATCAAATGGAAGAATGGGGTGCATGCTACTCTTCCCTTAATATCCTGCTTTGGGTGATAGGAGAGGATAAATAGGAATGGAATAATTGTAATAAGTCAGTGAACACTAGGTCAAGAGCAGAGGCAGTGGGCTAAATCCAACCAAAGAACCGGATCTCTTGGTTTCTTGAAGTTGGACTATCAGCATCAGAATTATCTGAAGTCACTGTGAAATACACAGATTCTTACCTTGGAGCAGTGAATCGACGCATGAAATGGGTTTTATCAGTACAGAATATACATACCAAGACGAGAAGAACTGGCTTTGAGAAGGTGTGAGTGAGGGAGAAGTGTGGCTCTCAGTCTGAGCCACAGTCTAGAAGCCTAGAGATGCAGTAAACGACGCCTTCAACCGGATTACAGTTCAGCACTGGCTTGTTCAGAAAGGCAGCGCAGGGGAGAGATTCGGTGTGGGGGAGCGGTTGGTGAGCACGGGCACTCCGGGTCCCTTCGTGCTTTTCTGGTATTTCAAATCCTGGTGTGGGGAAAGCGCTAACTCCATATCCAGCACAATGAAATGAGTGTCACAGACAAAGGTGAGCAGACCAGAGTCTTTGGGGGTCTCTGGACACCCCAAAGAGACGGGGGTCTGCCACTCCCTGCCAATGCCTTCTCCACTCTCGCTGTCAGCCAGGCCTCCGCGCTGGGTTTGCTTGCTGCGTTTCGCAGAGCAGGGGCTGAATCCGAGGCAGCTGCTGAGCCGTTTCCCGCTCGTTTTAAGGAAGGGTGCAGTAGAGTTTGCCTCTTTCCACAGGTAATTAGCACTACCAGATGGATGTGATGTTACATGTAGTGTATTTTTCATTATTTTAGTTACATGTTAGTGAAATAATTTAATAATTATTGTACGTGTACAATTTACCTGTATTTTCTTCCCAGTTCGCGAGCTACGATGTAAGGAAGATGTAAAATGATGTAAAATTACAAGAGAATTTTTATTTCCCATAAAGTAAAATGAACTATAAGTGCAATATACCTAGAAAAGTGATAGTGAAAGTCGACTTATTTTAGATGACAATTGTTCGTTGATATATTTGTACCTTAAAAAATAAAATAAGCAAACGTGCATTCCAAGTTAAAAGAAGTAAAGGCAGAGAAAGGCAGCCAGTTAGAAATGGAAACACCCCAAGATGGTTATAACATTAACTTTTATAAAAGCAAAACAGCAAAAACTACTAAGTTATTAATATTTCTAATTAAAAGGTTGTTTTTCTAAATTCTGTAGTACTAAAAATGTGGGTTTCTCTACGTAACTCAAATTATGTTGAATTTTAGCAACATCTCTTTCAGCATTAATTAAATGCCAAATATTGCAAAATAAGTCAGAAAAATGTAAAGTTGAAAATCATAGTCAACATTTAAAAAATTAAGTGGCACCTGGAACTAAAAGTAAACTATAATAACATTTACACTAACATAGAAAGTAAATAATTACATATGATTAGATGTTTTAGGTTGATCTACTTGTTATTTCTCTTTGCTCAGATTTCCAGGAACTTAAATCACTGACAAGGTGGACAGCATAAAAGCAGATGTAAAACGAAAATCCATATTGTTTATTCATGAACTTGCAGTAAATGTGAACTAAGCTTCAATTTTATGAAGTGAATAAGTAACTACTTCATCCTTTAAGCTTAGCTATTACAACTACTAATTTATAACTTAAATCACATTAAAAATATGGTTGATTATCTGTTTATAGCTATGAATTAATTTTGAAGGAACACATGAAAGATATAAAAGTCAATTGCTCCCTCCAGAACCAGTAGGTAAATGATCAAGGTCATTATACGATTTACTGGTTGACAATATAAGGAAAATTAAGCTAATGGAAAATTCTCCTATGGTAAGTTTTCATTAAATACTGTATGGATCACCAGCTGCCTTCAGCTTTCACTTAGTGTTTAAAATTAGACGACCAAGGAAGATCATAAAAAAAGAGGAAATTGCAATAGTTGAGACAGGAAGTGATTGAGATAAAAATAAAGACTTTAATAGAGTCAGGGTCATGGTAAAGACGATTTCTATTCTGACCCTGTTCCGGTATGTTGATAATTACAAGCCTATGGCGAGAAAAAGTAATTGAACAGTGCCAACAACAGGCGTATTCTAGAATTCCAGTTATTTTGTCATCCACTGTTATGTAAATGAATTTAAGTGGTTTAAGCTACAACAAATGGTACTCATGAAAACTTGTGGAAATATGAATGCATGTCATCAAGAATAAAACTCTGAGTTTTAACTTAAAAGTTGCAATAATGAAATTACTTTTGCAAACTCTTGACCTTCCCTGATTTTATGAAGACTCACTGCATCAGGGAACGGAAGGGTGTGATGTCCTCGCTGCTTCATTCCATGAGCAGCAGGTATGGACTCGCCCAGTCTAGTTCCTACATTAATCTTCTCTTAAAATACCTCACATGTGCTCTGTTTTTCTAATGAGGCTCTGACTGACACACAGGTTCTTAATAACAAGAAAGATAGGTTTAATATCTTAAACTTAACAGAAACCATAGAGGGAATGATAAAAGTAAAGCTACCAGTAAAAAAAAAAAATAGCAAATAATATTTACCTTTTAAAGTAAAGTAAAGGCAATATGGTGAAAAATAGTTGAGGATGGAAGTACAAGGGGTGATCACAAAATGTGGGAAATGCTTAAATAAAAACATTTATTACGGTAAAAGATGTATTACCGTAATCCCACTCAAAATACTCTCCCTTGCCTCAAACACACTTATTCCATCATGCTTGCCACTTTCTGAAGTAGTACTGAAATCCTGTTTTGTGAGTGTCTTTACAAGGTATGATCAAAAACACAGTGAATGCTGCTGCTGAATGACATTCAGCGGAAATGCAGGCTAGTAAAAACATTCTGGTATGCCCTCATACAGTTTATTCACCAGATCTGGCACGTTGTGATTTCTGGCTCTTCCCCAAAGGCAAAATGACCATGAAAGGTAAATGTTTGGAATCAGTTCAGGACATCCAGGAAGCTGCATCAGAGCCACTGAAGACACTCAGGAAAGAGGACCTCCAAAACTGCTCTAGAAGTGACAAGAATGGTGAGATCATTGTGTTCAAAGCAAGGGGGAGGATTTTGAGAGGGACCCATGGCCTTCATGGTCTTTTACTGTGATAATATTTTAAAATTTACACATGCAGTGTATTTTCCACTCACATCTGGATTAGAATCCATAATCTGCCATTGAGTACTTGTGTAAGGTTGTTCACATGTTAGCTTCTATAAACCTCAGTTGTGTCTTCATAAAATGTGCATCATGATAATTATACGTAGTTTGGAGAAAAATCAAATAAATCATGTGTAGCACCTAGCATGGTGCTTAGCTCCATGGTTCTGAGGAAAAATTCAGTAAGATAAGGAAATTTAACTTTAGAAAATTAGGCTTTTTAAAAGGCACTAATTCCTTAATAAGGGAATTAATAGAAGTCCAATGTTTCAACAACTCACGTATTCTACTTCTCTGAAAAGGCCACGAGAAATGAATCTGGCCTGCAGAATTGCCGTCGCATTGCTCCAGAGGAATAACCCCTCAGCTGCGTTAAAATTCATTACAGCTTGTTAAGGTTCAGCTACATTTTGCATATCATTATGGTTAGAAAAGTAGCTGCATTTATAGTTGCAACCAAAGAATTTTCTTCACACTGTAATGAGCAGATAAACTGTTCAGTTTACTTAAGGTAGCAGTTCATTCGACCCTGCACAGTCAAGAAGAAGAAAAAAGGAGCCCAGGAGCAGCCGGTGTATAACGATGTACATTTGAAGAGAATGTTCTGACCTAGGGAGTAAGGAACTCGGGGAGGGGTCATCCCAAAATTTTCCCCCGAGTACCAAATTCTCTAACTATTCTCTTCATGGAAAGAATTACAGTAGACTAAAGGAAGAAATGCAGAATTACACCAGAAACTAAAAATTAAATAAAAAGGACTTATTTCAGTGATGATAAATGAGGTAATGCAAATACATCTTCCCACAAAGAACAGATAGAAAAGCTAAAAACAATTTTAAAAACAACTTTAAAACATCTTTTTAAAGACACTGGGGAGCATAACATGCAGATAATGTTATTTGAACAAGATCCCAGAGAAGACACAAGTCGTTGAAGAAGCTCAGCTCTTTGAAGTGCTTCTCTCCTGGGAGTGTGGAAGGGCTGGGTAAGGGCCGTCTCAGAGACTGAGACCCTGGGCACTGCGCTGGCGACCTCTCCAAACCTAGTAGACAAAATAACGTTCAGATCCTGCTAACAAAAGGGCTTCTTGACAAAGAAGATTGCTGTGAGACCATGAAAGGTCCTTTCTCTTAAAAATAAATAAATAAATAAATAAAATAAAATAAAAGAATAAACTAATAATAGTATGGCTATGGAAGAATTATAAGGTCAGCCTCAAATACTGTCCGTCCATGAACTGAATGAAATAAGTTGAATCATTGCTATCCTTACCCAACTACCAGAGACAAAATTCATTTCCTTCTAGTGGACGAAAACACCCACATAAGCCTCAATTAGTTATTTTTGTTTTTTGTTTGTTTGTTTGTTTTTGTTTTTTGAGACAGGGTCTTGCTATGTACTTCAGACTGGCCTTGTATTCACATTGTAGCCTAGGCCGGCCTCAAACTCCTGGTGATCCTCTTGCCTCAGCCTCCCAAGTGCTTGGATTACAGGTATGTGCCACCACACCTGGCTGACCTCAATTAGTTCTAAAATAAAATATTCTTAAACAATATCTGGCACTCCAAAAAGACAACAAAAAACAAGAAGAAAATAAGAAAATGTAACTTTTAAAAGCACAAGAAGAAAAGCCAATTGGAACAAATTCATGAATGTAAACAGAGTTACTGGATATTTGCTTTAAATTTATTAATCATGATATGGTCAATAAATAAAATATTGATAAGTGATTCTTTTTTAAAAAAGGAAAGTTTAGAAATAAAAATCCAGTCAATGAAATTAGAAATTTAATATAGCTAGAGATAGAATTAAGAAATAGAAGGTAAACTAGAATAAAATACACTGATTGAATTAGTGAGAGACAATGAAATACAAAAATTAGGCTAAAGAATTGTTTTAGTCGGTGTTCTCTAGAAAATAGGGTGTATAGAAACAGAGAAAGGGATTTGCATGAAGAGCGAGTCAACCGATTATGAAGGCTGACAAACCTTTAGGGCTGCAGTCAGCAAGTCAGCGACCCACGGGCGCTAATGCTGCAATTGCAGTACAAGTTGCACCCTGACAACAGCAGAGCTGCTGGTGCAGCCACCGTCCAAATGCTGGAGGCTCAAAGCCTGGACAGGGGCAATGTTTCCACGTGATTCCAGGAGCAGGAAAGAGCCAAGGTCCCCGCTCGCAGCAGTCAGGCAGGAAGAGCCCCTCTTACTTTCGGTGCCTCAGCCTTTCTGTTTCACACAAACCTCAGCAGACTGGATAGAGCCACTCACGTCAGATGAGCAGTCCACTTTACAGAGCCTACCAACTCAAACCCTGACTGAAGTCCACAAACAGCCTCACAGACACGCTAGAACAGCGCTTTACCGGTTATCCAGGCAGCACGGCCCCGTAAAACAAGCAAAGAAATCTTAAAATTGAATCTAATAATATATTAAAAGGGTAATGCATTGTGACAAGGTTTATTCCAGGAAAGCAAGAATAATTTAGCTTTCTAAAAATCAACCACCAAATTCACAACATTAGCTCAATAAACTAACATATGCCTCTTAACAGACATAGAAAAGCTGTTTGCCAAACTTCAGAATTTGTGCATATAAAAGTAGTCAGCAAACCAGGAAAAGATGAAAACATATTGGTGCTATAAAAAGAAAAGTGTTACAGAAATAATGAACAAAAATAAGTTGAGACATTGCTTTGGCTATTGTCTCAGAAAAAGAATTGCATTGGCAAAGTTTATCATTGCATTTCAATTTGGATTCAGAAGTAGTCACAGAATAGATAATTTTGACAGTGACTGCAATGATGGTGATTATATTCTATCTAGAAAATTTGTTCTCAAGATGCTGCATCTTTTTTACTCTCCATCCTTAAATCCCCTCCCATCTCCACAAGGTTCACCTCCTTTTTTCCTCTCTTTTACTTTGCTTTTTATTTATATTTTAGGTTTTTCATATTAAAGAAACCATATGATATTTACCTCTTGGTGGCTGATTAATTTCACTTAGGATTATGGTCTCAAGATCCATCCATTTTTCTACAAATGATTGAAATGTATACTTCTTTATGCATGAGTAATATTTGCTCCATTGTATAAAAATACCATATTTTCTTTATCCATTCATCTGTTTTTTAAAAAAATTGTTTATTAGTACATATTTGCAGTACATAATGTTGACATTCACCTTGTACTAAACACATCTTAAGAAATTCTTTTTATTCCCATCACAATCTCCTCCCTCCATCTCTAGATCCACTTACTATTTGCAGATCAATCTCCCCATTTACCATTGTCTACCTTTTATTCTTTTTCTTAAATTATTTATACTCTGGGTTTCTCATATAAGAGAAATTATGCAATATTTAAGCTTGTGTGTCAGATTTATTTCACAACATTACGGTCTCGAGTTGCATCCATTTTCCTACACATGACTCAAATTTATTCTTCTTTATTACAAAGTAGCACTCCATTCTGTATAAACACCACATTTTCTTTATCCATCTATCTGTTAATGGATATATAGGCTGCTCCCAAGATTTAGCTTTTATGAGTTGCACTGCTATAAACATGGGTACTCATGTATCGCTGTGGTATGATGTCTTGAACTCTGGGAGGACACCTAGATAAGGAATAACTGGGTTGAGTTCAATTTCTAGTTTTAGATTTTTGAGGAATCTCCATTCTGGTTTCCATGGTGGTTGTAGCAGTTTACATACCCACTGAAAATGTAGGAGGGCTTCTTTCTCCCAGTAGGCTCACCAGCATTTGCTATTGTTTGTTTGTTTGTTTGCTAATACCCATTTTTTCTGGAATACAAAGAAATCTCAATTTTTAAAATTTGTATTTCTCTGATGGCCAGAGATATTGAGCATTTTTTCATTTATCTATTGGCCATTTCTATTTCTTCTTCTGGGAGTGCCTGTTCATTTCAGTTGCCCATATTTTGACTGGATCTTTTATTTTGGAGAATCTGCTTTTCTTTTAGTTCTTTGTAAATAGTAGATATTAGTCCTCTGTCAGAGAAGTAGTTAGCAATTTTTTTTTCCATTTGTAGGTAGTCTCTTCACTCCAGTGATTGCTTCCTTTGCTGTGCTGTAGCTTTTTAATTTGATGTCATCCCATTTGATGATTCTTTCCTTTTTTTCTTTTTTCTTTTTTTTTTTTTTTTTTTGATGTGGGTACCAGGAGTCGACCTCAGGACCTCACGCTTGCCGGGCAGGTGCTTATGCTGCTGAGCCATCTCACCAGTCCCATTTGTTGATTCTTGATGGTATTTCTCATGCAATTTGGGTTCTGTTTAGAAAGTCCTTTCCTGTGCCTATGTCTTCAAGCATTTTACCTATTTTATCTTTCAGTAGACTGTTACTGTTTTAACATTGATGTCTTTCATTCATTTTGTTTTATTTTTGTCAAGGTTCATAACTGTAGATCTTTTTTTTTTTTTTTTTTGTGGGTACCAGGGGGTCGACCTCAGGACCTCGTACGCCAGCAGGCGCCCGTGCCGCTGAGCCATATCACCGGCCCCTTTTTCGTATGTGGGATCCGGGAGTCGAACTCAGGCCCTCGCGCTTGCAAGGCAGGCGCTTATGCCGCTGAGCCATCTCACCGGCCCATAACTGTAGATCTTTAGTATAAATTGAAATCTGGAACTGTGATGCCTCCGGCTTTGTTTCTGTTGCCCAGCATGGCTTTTGTTACGCTTTATTTATTTTGGTTCCATGTAAATCTCGGATAGTTTTTTTCTAATTGTATGAGGAATGCCATTGGTACTTTGATTGGGATTGTGTTAAATCTATGTTTCAGTTTTGGTAGTATGGGTATTTTGAAAATACTGATTCTGCATTTCCAGGCACAGTAGATATCTTTATATTTTCTGATTTCTTCTTTGATCTCCTTTTTCAGAGTACTGTAATTTTTCTTACAGAGGTCTTTACTTCCTTGGTTAGGTTAATTCCTAAGTATTTCATTTTTCTTGAAAGGTAGTGTTTCCCTAATTTTCCTCTCAGTGAGTTTGCTACTGATATACAGGAATGCTGCTGATTTTTGTGTGTCAATTTTTTATCCTTCTACCTAACTGAATTTGGTTCTGAGTCTTTTGGTGAAATTTTTTGAGTCTCCTATGGAAAGGATCATGTCATCTGCAAATAATAATTTGATCTTTTCCTTTTATATATTCACCCTTTTGTTTCTTTCTCTTTCCCACTGCTCTGGCTAATGTTTTGAATGCCATATTGAATAGGAGTAGTGATAGTGGATATCTTTGTCTTGTTCCTGATTTAGAGAGAAAGCTTTCAGCTTTTTCCCACTTAACATGAAGTTAGCAGTATATTTATCATAAATGGCTTTTATCAGGTTGAGATAAGGTCCTTGGATACATATTTGCTTCAGGGTTTTTATCACAAATGGCTGTAGAATTTTGTCAAGAGCTTTTCTGCATCTATTGAGGTAATCATATGATTTTTTCTTTGCTATGTGGAGTACTACATTTATTGATTTACTTATGCTCAACAATACTTGCATTCCTGGAATGAAGCCTACTTGGGCATGATGAATGAACTTTTTGATGATTTATTTACTTATGTATAAACTTTTTGATGACATAGGAACTTTTTGATGATTTTGATTCTGTTCATCAATATCTTGTTGAGGATATTTGTATCTATGTTCATTAAAGAAGTTGGCCTATAGTTTTCTTGTTTTAATTTGGTCTTTTTCTTGTTTTGGAATCAGGATAATGTAAGCTTCCAGGAATGAGTTGTACGGTACTCCTTCTCTTTCAATTCTATGAAAGAATTTAAGGTGTATTGGGGTTAATCCTCCCTAAAGCTTTCATAGAATTCAATGGTGAATCTTTCAAATCCTGGGCTTTTCTTTGTTGGTAGGTTTTTATTACTGCTTCAATTTCATTGCATATTATTATATTGTTTAAGATTTTTTATGTCCCCTTGGTTCAGTTTTGGTAATTCGTATGTGTCTAGGAATTGTCCATTTCTTCTAGATTCTCCAATTTGTTGTAGTACAGTTTTTCATAGTAATTTCTAGTGATCTTCTAATTTTCATCATGTTCACTGTGATTTCACCTTTTTTACTTCTAACTGTATTGGTATGGGTATCTTCTCTTTGATTGGTTTGGCCAATGGTTTTTCTATTTTCCTTATCCTTCCAAAAAAGAACAAGTTTCTTCATTCACTGATTCTTTGCATTGTTCTTTTAGTTTCAATTTCATTAATTTCCCCTATAATCTTTATGATTTCCTTCGTTGCATTTTGAGTTTCTTTTCTTTTTCTTTTTCTTTTCTTTTTTTTGAGTTTGACCATTCTTGTTTATCTAGGACTTTGAGGTGGATCATTAGGTTATTCATGTGAGCTCACTCTGTTTACTTATTGTAGGCATTCACAGCTATAAACTTCCCTCTTAACACTGCTTTCATCATATCCTATAGGTTCTGGAATGTTGTATTGGCTTTATAGTTTGATTCTAACAATTACTTAATTTCTTCCTTGATCCTGTGACACATTGAGTATTTGGGAGTGTGTTATTTAATGTCCAGGTATTTGTAAAATTTTTGTGGTTTCTTTTGCAATTGATTTTGGGGTTTAGTGCACTATGATTTGATAACATATAAAGGATAATTTTGATTCTTTTGTATTTATTTAAGCAAGCTTTATGGGCTAGTAAGTGGTCTATTTTGATGAGAGTTCCATATGTCGCTGAGAAGAATGTGTATGCTATTGTAATAGGGTAGAACACTCTGTAGATATCTATTAAATCCATTTGTTCAAATATGTAGTTCAGATCTGAATTTGTTTTTTGAGACAGGGTCTCACTCTGTAGTTCAGGCTAGACTTGAACTCGTGGTGATCCTCCTGCCTCAGCCTCCCAAGTGCTGGGATTACAGGCGTGCATCACCACACCTGGCAAGCTCTGATATTTCTTTGCTAAATTTTAACATGATTTGTCTAATTTGTGCAGGTGGGGTATTGAGGTCCCCTTCTATGATTGCACTAGTGTTTATTTGATCTTTAATGTCCAGTAGTGATTATGATGAAGTTGGGTGCACCAGTATGGCATTTTATATATCTACAATCGTTATCTTTTCCTCTTGAAATGTTCCTTTGACTAATATATAGTGACCTACTTTGCCTCTTCTGGTCTGTTTTAGCTTGATGTCCACTTTGTCTGAAGAATAATTTTGCTACCTCAGCTTGCTTTTGGAATTCTGATGCATGGAATATTGTTTTCCATCCTTTGATGTTTAGTCTATAAATTTCTTTTTGGAGTAAATGTGTTTCTTGTGTACTTCATACTGTTGGATTTTTACTTCTTGATCCATTCTGCCAATTTGTGTATTTTGATTGGGAAATTGAGACCATTCACATTGAGACTTATTATTGAAAGTTATTGACTTATTCTGTTATTGTGTTATTTTTCTGTTGTTGACTCCTTTCTTCCCTTTTTGTTTAACTTCTTTTTCTGCTTGATGTATTCTTTCCATATAACATTTTGCTTTTGTTGGATTTAGTGTCTCTGTCTAGGGCATAACTTAGTAATTTTAGAGTGCTGGTTTGGTGGTCATCAGTTTCTTAAACTGTTCTTTGTTGTGGAATGTTCCTGTTTCTCCACTGATTTTGAAAGATAGTTTGGAGGATTTATTAGTCTGGGTTGAAAGGGTTTTCTTTTGGGGATTGAAACATCTCACTGCAAGCTCTCCTGGCCTTTAATGTTTATGTTGAAAAGCGTGTTGTAATCCTCATGGGTTTACTTTTATAAGTGGTTTTTGTTGTTGTTGTTTGTTTGGTTTGTTTGTTTTTGCTTTTCTCTGACAGCTTTTAACAATCTGTCTTTGTGTTGGACTTGTGTGATTTTCACTGCGATGGGTTGTAAGGTGCTTCTTTTTTTTCATAATCATCTGAATTTCTACAAGCCTCACCTAACTGTATATTGAAATCTTCCTCATACTTAGAAAAATTTTTGCTATGATTTTTGTAAACAGATATTTTAAATTTCATGTGTGCTACCCTCTAATTTTTCTCTAACTTGATTACCCTTGCTTTTATCTTCTTGATGTCATCTAGTAGCTGTCAGATCAATTTTCCTTGTTCTCTTGTTTTTAAGGTATCTCTTATTATATCATCTTATGCTTCCATTCTTTTCTCAAGTTCTGACATTCTATTCTCATATTGATCATTTCTGGTTCTAGTGTATTCAGTAGGATTCCTTATCTGTGGGATTTCTGTTTAGCACCTTTGCATAAAGTCTTTTTCTTTGGTAAATTTGTCATTCATGCTTTGAATGGTTTTGGTCAGCTTTTCTAATTTTTTATTTGATTCTTCTTTAACTACATTGGTTGATTTGTTTGTTCCACTATCTGTCTGGTTATGTCAACTTTGAGCTTGACAAATTTCTGTGCTTGCTATTTAATCATTTCATATAGTTCAGCTATTTGGTGTTTGATTTCTTCCTTCACTGATGCCCCTTGGATGTGCTTTTACAGAGTTGGGAGTCTTTGGAAGCATTTTGTTACCTTGATTTTTCATGTTCCTGTGTGTGTATGTGTGTGTGTGCGTGTGTGCATATGCATGTGCTGAGGGAAAGGTCAACTAGAGTGAAGAAACTTTGTTGTTGGTTTGAAGACCACATCAATGTGGTTAGATGATGTGATCTTGGCTTTATTTGTAAAGAGGTATTGCCTATTACTTTACCCTATTCAGTTTAATTGGGTTGAACCAAGTTGCTGTGTTGTAGGAAGAGAATTCCTACTGGTTATAACAGCATCCACAGATCTAACCATATATGTATCATGAATATTAAAGCTTTCTTTCACAATTTCACCCTTTTATCAGGGCCCCTTACAGACTAATGATAATACTATTATGAGTGGTTAGTCTAGTATGTGGAGGGAGAAGGGAAGGGAAGGGGAAGGGGAAAAGGAAGAAGGTAAGTCAGTAGGAGGAGAGGTAGATAAGAGAAATGTTAGTAGGTAAAAGTGGATAGAAGGTCAAACTCTGTTGGAGATATTTATAGCTGGAGTAAAGGGTTAGTAGTGAGATTTAAGAGAATATTTGAGGAGGTAGCAGGAAGGACGTAGGGGAAGGGAAGTGTAAGTATTGAGGGAAGTTATGAGGTTGTTTGAAACTGTTAATATATTTGTAGTTGGTTTGGATCCTCTAACACAGTTCCATTAAGGGTTACCCCAACATGACCTCGAGCACTACCATTCAAGTTAAAGCATTGGTTTGTTCTTACTCTTTTTTGTACATACATAGGCACCTGACATGTATATATATATCACATGAAAGATAGAGAAGAAGCTAGGGAAAACAAGAGGATAGGGAAAATGAGGACCAAAGAAAAAAGAATAGGGGTGGGAAGAAGTTTAAATAGAGAAAAGATAGAGAAAAATAAAGGAAAAAAACTTAAAAAAGTAAATAAAAAATACTGCTGATAAACAAGGTCAAGAAGAGAGAAAAAAACAGCAAGAACCTAGAACAGACAAGCAAGTTAGGAAACAACCCCCATGTTGCCATTATACCACATAGCCAGAGTGTCAGCACAGAGCCTTTTCTGCAGTTGTAGTTTGCTTGCAGGCAGCCAAGCTGGTTCCCGCTATTTACAGCTGCTTAACTGCCTGCCTGGGAGTGTTGAGGGCTGTCAGTCTCCCTGGACCCCTAGTTCCTGGCTATAAGCTGTGCTCTGGGTGTGGCCAACTGCATGTCTTTGTTTCTGTCTCAAGATCCAACCACCTCAATTAATTTGGGAAGAAGCAGATGTGAGAAAGTTAACCTGAAATCCAGTTCTCCATCGACCTTTGCCAGTGAATCACCTCTGCTCCCTTTGCTGCTGGGCGATTCCCTCCAGAATCTCTGTGTTCTCCCTCCAGAGCCTTCTGCCCCATGTAGTGTCAGAAGTCCTCTCCCCCAGGCAACATCCTCTCTTTTATTCACCCTTGATCCAAGAGCTCTGCTTTCTAACCCATGGAAATGGGCACAGTTCCCAGGCTCAGCAGAAGGCCTCCTCTGCCCATGCAGGATAGTGGGTGGTGGGCAGGATTTCCTGCTGTTTAGGATCTTGCTGGGGTTTGGGGAAACAGTAGGAAAGAGCCCACTCTGGACAAGCTTTGTTGAGTCTCTCCCCTTTCCCGTCTCCAGGGATGCAATCCATGCGTCCCTGCCACAGGACTGGTACCATCCACAGTTTGGAGTGTTTGGCCTCCCTCCAGGGCTGGGGGCCACCCTTGTGGAAGCTGGGCAGTACGTGGGCTGTGGCAGGGACACAATGTTCCCTGTTATTTAAGAGGATGATGGTGGAGAGGGATTGATTGCTCTGTGTCACTGGCTTTCCCTTTTGCCAGTTGCAGTTTGCAGCTTCCCTGCGGCCCCAACTATGGTGTACCCCAAGCTGCAGGGAGAATATGTAGGGAGCCCATCCCAGGAGTCTGGCCTCTGCAGTGCTGTCTCTTTCCTCAGGCTGTTAGAACTGTTCCCAGGGTGGTGCTTTGGTGGGTAAAGATTGAGGGAGTGGGCAGTGGCAGCCCTGCTTCCCTTTTTCAACAACCCAGATACTGGGTTTGACCTAGAGGATTTGTCTTTCAGATTAACTTTCCGTATCTGGGTGTGATTGCTTCCCACATTTCAGAATACCTGTCTTATCTGGTGTCTGCCCTCCTAGCTTTTCTAAAGGATCTTCTTCTCTAATTGGCCAGGCTGGAATCCCCATTCATCTGTTGATGGGCATATAGAACACTTCCATAATTTAGTATTGTGACTCGTGTTGCTGTATACATAGGTATTCATGTATCACCACTCTATGATGACTGTAATTCTTTCGAGAAGATACCCAGAAGAAGTATGGATGGGTCAAATGGAATTTGTATTTTTACTTTTTGGAAGAATGTTCACATTAATTTTCAAAATGGTTGTACTAAATTATATTCTCATCATCAGTGTAGAAAGCCTTCTTTTCCCCACAGCCTTAGTAACATTTGTGTTTCTTTGGGTTCTTGAAGATAGCCATTCTTACTGGAGTAAGATGGAACCTCAGTATCGTTTTGATTTGTATTTCTCTAACGGCCAAAGACCCTGGACGTGTTTTCATGTATTTAATGACCATTTGTACTTTTTCTTTAGAGAAGTGTCTATTCATTTCAATTGTCCTTTTTTAGATTGGGTCTATAGTTTGAGAAGTCTAATTTTTTTAGGTTCTTCATATATTCTAGATATTAGTCCACTATTCAAAGTGTAGCTGTCAAAATTTTTTCCAATTTTGTAGGCTGTCTCTTCACTCTGTTGGTTGTTTCCTTGGTTGTGTAGAAGATTATAATTTGATATAATCCCATTTGGTGATTTGTGGTATCATGTCTTATGCAATTGTTTTTCTATTCAGAAAGTCCTTGCCTATTACCCATGTCTTCAGTAGATGTACACATTCTATGTTCTAGCAGACTCAGTGTTTCCGTTTCTCTACCTAGGTCTTTGATCTATTGGCTCTGATTTTAGTACGGGATGAAAGGTACAGATCTAGACATAGATCTGCATTCATTTTTCTGCATGAGGGTAACCAGTTTTCCCAGCATCATCTGTTGAATAGGGTATCTTTTCTCCAGCATGTGTTATCAGCCCCTTTGCCAAAAAATCAGTCTATCCCCTGACAACTTCCAGTCCTCCCACTTATAAAATGTGCCCACTCACTCCCTAAACCCTTAAACATGTCATATCCTGAAGGTCTGGGGTCTCACTATCTTAGATCACATCCTTTTCAAATGGTAAAACCGGTATTCAGTCAAGGTAGATAACCTCCTTCGATATAATGTTACTTTTTCCAAATCAACATTATAAGGCAAAGACCTTATGCTCTATGGCCTTCCCAGCTCTACCTTTGACTCTTTCTCTCACAAATAGAACCCAACAAATGAAATTCATGGGTTTCAACACACAGAAATAATAAATGTTAAAGGAGATGGAAATGCTGAATACAATAATTTGATCATTACCCTTTGTATGCATATATCAAATTCTCACACTGATCCCATAAATATACTTATTATGTTTCAATTAAAAATAAAAAAATGTTAAAGTCTATTCAGAAACTTATTTCTTTGTTTTTAATCTCCCTGAGAAAATGTATGCTACATTGTAGGATGAACAGCCTTTGTGAAAACCTGGAGACAGAAAAGCTGTGAAGAGGCTGTAGACAGGAGGCTGCTGCAGTCTTCTAGACCAGGGGTCTCCCCAGCAGGTGGGAGGGGAGGCAGGAGAGCAAAGCTCTGCCTGTGTTTACAGTGCTCCCACTGCTCCCGGGACACCAGAGCTCCGCCTCCTGTCAGATGATTGGCATGGGAGCACGTGCCCTACTGTAAGCTGTGCTGGTGAGAGATCCCGGTTGTGTGTTCCTTGTGAGAGTCTAATCCTGAACTCATCCATACTCCCAGGCCATGGAAAAATTGCCTTCCATAAAGCCAGTCCCTGGTGCCAAAAGGTTGTTGCTTTGTAGTGAGTGAATGATTTCTTCTTTGCTCAGTGATAATGATGAAACTATTATCCATTAACTCATATTGGTTCACTCTAGAACATAGCCTGTACTCTGTGATTTTCTACATCAGAAAGACCTGTAAAGATCTCCAAACCATAGTATGCGCTCAATACACTTTAGTCATTATCAGCAGTGGTAGTAATTTACTGATAAAAAAGTATTATAATAGTAATAGTACCAAGAATTTTTAGTTCTCTCACTAATTAAATACTATAATGTAAAGTAACCAGTAGGTGGGGATGTTGAATAATATTTTTCTAAGTTGTCCCAAACCCTGTTCCTCATTTTTAAAGGAAAGAAAAATGGACCTGTGAAAACACATCTACCCTAATGCATTCACCTCTTTTTAATAGAAAATTTCCTCAAAATTATACATAGCTTTGTGAAGCCTTTAAAATAACCATAAAATTATTGGATTCTGCCTAGCATGTAAACCCTGGAGCTATGAGGGAGGCGCTCTCTCACAGTGCAGGGTCAGCAATTCAGCCTTTGTCTCCAGGCTACTTGGTGGGCTCTAAGTCACTGTCTCCTCAAAACTTTGGATGTAGTGCTTTGAAAGTGGAATATAAAATATAAATGATTGGTTGAGTGTCCATCTGAGACCCATGTTGTGAAATACAAGGTTAGAGCCTCACTCCAGTTACTTCCTTTCTACTGATGGTAGCTATTGAAAAACTACTGACATGCATGCTTTCCAAACTTTGTTTCATTTAATCCTCATAGTCAGTCTAGGGATCAGTACTGTATGCTACATTTTAAGGTAAGGCAACTGGAAATTTAAGACCCTTGGCTAGCTTCATCCAAGAGACATGGTTTGAATCTAGTCTTGGCTGTTTTCATCTGCCTAATAAGATTTCAAAATATCATCACCGAATTTTTTTTTTTTTTGAGACAGTGTTTCGCTATATAGTTCACTTTGTAGCCCAGACTGGCCTTGAACTCCCAGCAATCCTCCTGCCTCAGCCTCTTGAGTGCTGGGATTACAGGCATGTGCCACCATGCCCTGCCATCATTGAATTTTTAAACATCTACTAATTAAGCATATACATTTATCGTTGTTTATCATAACACTATTCACAATAGCTATGCTGTGGAGTCTTGGTGCATATCAATGAACAGATAAAAAAAGTGGCAAGGATTCATCAGGACCGACAAGAGAGCAGTGGCACTCACGGGGCACTCTGGTGTGCACGATGGAAAGGGAGGTGCTCAGAAACATAGGGCAACTAAGACCCCGATGTGGAAGGCAACTCAAAGAGGAAGTCCACCAGATGAGTTCCACTGTCAGGGCTGTTTAGCAAAAGAGCCCATCTTGATCCTGGCAATGCTTACCTTCCAGGGTTGGCAAAGACTCCATACTGGGAAAAGATCCAACCTAGGGGAGAAGATGCACAGCAGTGGTGGCGGGGCTGTTGTGAGCTGAGCCCAGCCTAGCAGTCCCAGCCCTAATTCCCTCCTCACTGGAGACGGAGGTAGCGAGTGAGATAGTCATAGAGCAGAGCACTAGAGAAAGCAAACACCAAAGAATCATTTGGAGGGCAGTGACTGAGTTAGAACAATTGAGAAAGAAAACAGGGCATGGTCCTAGCTAGTGACATGGAACCAGACACTGAGCTCCGTGGCTCAGTCAGCCACCGGGGTGGGCAGAGATGTGACCAGCGTGACCCATGCAGGAGAAAGGAAGCCGGAGTGGGTCACAGTAGGTGCTCTCCCGCCACTCCCTCAAACACCAAGAAGCTCTGTGCCTGCAGGACATCCTTTGGGACATCCTGCAAGGCACAGGCCCTCTGGACACCCCAAGCTCCATGCCCACGCCAAGCAAAAGTGGCTGAGCTTCCTCCAGACAAGAACAAACTGATTTCACAGGCTGGAGAGAGACTCTGTGGGGAGCAACAGAGAGTTTGGTGAGGCAGAGGCTGTAGAAGAGAGCTATGGTTGGGGAAGTGGCACTTGGGCTCACCTGGAGTGGTACAGAAAGAGTAGACGTAGGACACTGAAGGGTGAGTGCACACAGAAGGGGAGAGACGGAGGAAGTCCCTTCAGAAAGCTGTGAAAGGTGGGGTACTTGACAACCACTGCAACCTCCCCTTTCTGACACAATTTAAAGTATCTGATCATAAGACAGAGGGGGAAAAAACTGGCAAGCCACACCCTCAGGAGGGCATCTGAAATCAAGCAGAGCCCTGCTGGCAGTGGTACAATAGGTGGGCTCAGTGGTCCCTCTGCACCCCAAGCTGCTTCACCCACTGCAGACAAGAGAGCAAGGCACGTGAGGGGAACCCACTCAAGGACCAGGAGCCATGTCCAACCTTCTGGACTCAAACACAGAGGACAGGTGCTCAGCCCCACAATTGCTACAAGTCAGTTTATCCATTGGTAAATTCAGGAGGAAGAGCTGAATTCTGACCTCAATATAGTTAGGACTGAAAGACTCCTTCCTTTGCATTTTTGGATGTGTGTGGCTATTTCTCACTCTCTCCCTTCTTTTCCTTCACTATAAATACAGGAAATGCTTGTGTATGTGAAATGGAGAATAAGAATCAAGCAGTACTTTAGACACTGTATTTCATGGTCACGTAACGTTAACCTCCACCAAAATCTGTACCGAGAATTCAACACAAGCTTTTGGTCAGCATATGAACTGATTCTAACCTCCTCAGCTCCTCTCAACCTCCAATTATACTTCCCAGCTGTAAATAGATTAATTCACCTATTAAAATCAGCTTTAAAATCAGCTCAGATTCTTAGAAAGAAAAAAACCTTAGTGGCACACAGCTTATAAGAAACAAACTTAAGACAAAAATGGCCACATTAAGGTTGAAAGGAATATGGGGGAAAATATACACCAGGTAAATTCTTGCTGGAAGAAAACAGGTGGTAGAGTTTAGTATCAAATGTGATAGAATTTAAGAGAAAATGTGTTAGTAGGGAAATGAGAAACCCCCAAAGGAGATGCAGCCATCATGAACACGTATTTCCGTATCCAGTGATGCAGCTTGAAGTATGCACAGCGCTGCTGGCTATGCCACTGGAGGCTGAGTAAAACCTGAGAGGTGAGAGTCCTAGAAAAAATAAGTAAATAATCTGACTGCTGCACTCAGTTCAACCCAGTGTTTCTCACTATTACATGAAAAAAAAATTTATCAAAGGACAAACGGCATCTTAAGAAACAGTTAGGAAAACACTAATCAAGTAATTGTAATTCTTTTTCTCTGTCGCTCACAGTAAATGCTCTATCAGGTTTTCCTGGTACTCAAACTAGGAGTCATTGGGTCCTATTCTGCTAACATTCTGGCATTCCCCAGAATTACAATCGCTCAATAACATATGCCGCTTATTTTATATCTCCTGGAAGAGTTTTTATTTTTTAAGTGGAGTTGGTTTTTGTTTATTTTATAATCACAAGAAAATATTTTCATTGTCTCTCGTTTACTAAAGCATGTTACAATGGGCTTTAGACTAACCATGAAGGTGAGATATAAAAATACTCCAAGTAAGGGTCTTAAAGACAATAACCCTGCAGAGAGGGCTTTGGGTCTCCTCCCAGACTCCATCCTCAGGGAGGGCACTGTTAAGAGGACACCAGGTCTTGCTTCCAACACATGTAAATGGTTTGCATTTCAACATAGCCCATCTAGTGCACAAACTCAGTGGACACTAGATGCACATCCTAGGTAACGCACTTCAGTGACACTCCAAATCCAGCTGGAGGCCATGAAGCACCTCTGTCCCTTTCAAGGGCTCCTGCTCTATTTCTTTGAGTGTATATTTTTAAAATTCTGCCTAGTAAATCCCTTTATGCTTCTTAACTGGGGCGGCAAGGTTCAAAAGTTGGAAAATGTTAATTATTATTCTTTTCCTGTTTTTCCCTTTACTGTCTTTGAAGACAAATGGGGAAACTCTTTGATCTTATGTGTTTTCCAAGATAAATATGTTTGGTTATTAGTAGTAAACACAAAGAATCATGAAGTTCAAATCCAGTGCTTCAGCCACACTTCCTTAAAATTAGAAAGGTTTGTGCTAATATTGTTAGGACAATTGAATACTGATATCTTGTACCCTGAGTAACTAATTTAGAGATAACAATATGCAAGGTATTAACCATTGTTACCCTCCTATTATGTTGTTTTGAAATTTTGTTCTATTTTTTCTCTTTAAAATAAAAAAAGATTTATGCCCTTAGACATACAGCTTATATTTTTTTTATTCAATTTTATCTAAATATTTTAGGATCAATATAATAACAGTACAAAATGCTGAGAAATATTGCTGTGTGTAGCTTTCTTATCAACTTCAAATTAAAATCCATTCAGCCAAGTAATCTGAGATCCTGAATGTTCAGTGTACCTATATATGGGAATTCAGAAAAAAATAATATAAATTTCAGATCTGGCATTTTTACAGTAATTTTGATAGGACAGATGCTTGACCTAAATAAAAACAAAATAAAACCTTCATTCCTCCTGTCTTTTTGTGAAGTGTAAATTCTATTTATTGCATAGAAATCCATTTCTTAGTAGAATGTTATTTGTAAATCAAAACTGCCCATTTCTAAGGCGTTATTAACTTGAAATTCTTTGGACAGAGCAAGTATTAAATATTGCTGTATCAGAATATTGTTTCTTTTTCCATTTTTATTAGTACATGTTTGCAGTACATAATGTTTACATTCCCTTGTGGGAAGTTGGTATATGGACGTTAACACGTCCTAATATTTTTTTATCCTCTTCCCTTTTTCTCCCTCCCCTCTCCTTCTATCTCGATTCCCTTCCTGTTTGAGAAAGATCTATCTTCCTACTTCCTACTATCTATCTTTTGTTTTGCTCTTTATTTATATTTTTGGTTTCTCATATGTTAAAGTCTGTGTGTCTGATTTATTTCACTGTTCTCAAGGTGCATCCATTCCTACAAATGACTCAAGTTTATTTTGTCAAGATGAATTTGTTCTACACATCTTTGTAGCATACCTAGTATCCGCCAAACAGTGAGGTTGGCATTTGGAAGCTGCACGTGAACAAAAACCCCAAGGGATTCAAGTTTTGTGGAAAGCACAGGTGCATAGGAAACTGTTACAATACTCATCAACAAGTATCAGAACAGAAGTATTGACTTCTATTTTTCAGAAGGAAGTAGTACAATATTTTTCAAATGCTGAAAGAAAAGAGCTGAAGAGCCAGAATCAGATTAGCAGTGAAAATACTTTCAGGAATGAAAGGAAAGTGAAGACACAGTTGAAGGAAAACGGAATTTATCAGCAGCAGACCTGTCCTAAAAGAATGGCTACAGTAAGTTCTCTAAACAGAAAGAATGATTAAAGAAATTTTTTTAATTTTTTATTTTGTGTGTGTGTTTAATTTTAAAGAGAAGAAGAAAAAAATTGAAATAAAAATAAAACAGTTTCAAATCAGGCTAATAGGAGAGTAACAATAATTAATACATTGCATACTGTTATCTTCACAGTAGTTACTCAGAGTACAAGATATAGGCATGAAATATTGTCAAAACATTATTAGCTCAAACCTTTCTTTTCAATGAACTAAGAGAAAGTAGCTGTGTAACTATCTTAACTATCTTGTGTATATATATATTTTTTTCTTTTCTTTTCCTTCTTTTCCCCTTTCCCCATCAGTTGCTCTTTTCTTTTGATCAGTTTTTTCCCAATTCACAATATCTATTGTGCATTTTAGATCTTTTTTACTCATTCAGCTTCTCACACTAGTGAGACAATATGATGTTTACACATGTGGTTCTGATTTATTTCACTTATGAGTATGGTCTCAAGTTGCATCCATTTACCTATAAAAGTCTCAAGTTTGTCCTTCTTTATGGCGGTGTAGTACTCCATTATATAAAAAAGCCACATCTTTTTTATCCATTCCTTGGTTGACGGGCATTTGGCTTGTTTCCAAGATTTAGCTATTACAAATTGTGCTGCTATAAACATGGGTGCACATATATCACTGTGGTATGATGTTTTTAATTCTTCTGTGAAGATACCCACAAGGGGGGTAGCTGGATAGAATGGGACCTCTAATCCTAATTTTTTAAGGAATCTCCACACTGATTTCCAGTGGTTGCACCAGTCTACACTCTGCCAACAGTGGAGAAGTGATCCTTTTTCCCCACAGCCCCTCCAGCATTTGTTATTGGTTGATTTCTTGATGATAGCCATTCTTTCTGGAGTGAGATGGAATCTCAGTGTTGTTTTAATTTGCATTTCTCGAATGACCAGTGATATTGAACATTTTTTCATATATTTATTTGCCATTTGTATTTCTTCATCTGAGAAGTGTGTATTCATCTCAGATGCCCATTTTTGGATTGGATCTTTGAAGGAGAAAGACAGGGAACCAACAATAGGAAGCTAACATGAAAAAGATAATAGTAATAACCATCAATGTTAATGGTCTCAACTCACCAATCATAAGAAACAGACTGGCAGAATTGATCAGGAAACAAGATCCAACAGTATGCGGCATTCAAGAAGCACATTTAACCCAAAAAGAAATTCATAGACTAAAAGTCAAAGGATGGAAAACAATTCTCCATGCCACAGAAACCCAGAAAAAAGCAGGAGTAGTTATTCTATGTGCAGATAATGTAAACTTTAAGCCAAAACTGATCAAAAGAGACAAAGAAGATCACTACATACTCATTAAGGGAAAACTCCAAGAAGAGATAACAATTATAAATATATATGCACCAAACCCCAGTGCACCCAACTACATAAAACAAATATTAGCAGATGTGAAAAACCAAGTAAGCACTAACACAATTGTAGTGGGGGACCTTAATACCCCATTCTCACAAATAGATCAACTAGACAAAAAATCAGCAAAGAAATATCAAAGTTAAACCAAGCCTGTTACCAAATGGACTTGGTGACGACTTCAGAGTGGTCCACCCCAAAACATCAGAATACACATTCTTCTCAGCTGCACATGGGATGTTCCCCAAAATAGACCACGTATTAGCTCACAAAACATGCTTAAGTAAATGTAGAAGAATTGAAATCATCCCATGTATACTATCTGACCATAGCACAATGAAACTGGAAATCTATGACAAAAGAAATCACAAAAACTACATAAACACATGGAAATTAAACAATACCCTTCTGAGTAACCAATAGGTCACAGAGGAAATTAAAGAACAAATTAAACTATATATACAATTAAATGATAATGCTGATACAACATACTGAAACTTATGGGATGCAATGAAAGTAGTCCTATGCGGGAAATTTATAGCAATGAGCTCTCACATCAGGAAAACAGAACAAGTTCAAATAACCTAATGCTGAACCTCAAACTTCTAGAAAAAGAAGAACAAATCAATCCCAAAGCTCATACGAGGGAGGAAATTACAAAGATAAGAGCAGAAATTAATGCAATTGACACTAAGAAAACAATACAAAGAATCAATGAATCAAAAAATTGGTTCTTTGAAAGAATAAATATAATTGATAAACCACTAACCAACCTCATCAAAAAGAGGAAGGAAAATTTTTAAAATTAGGTTTATTGGCACATTTTTGGTATACATGAAGATCACATACATATAGGGAATTTGTACCTGTACATGATATATCTTTACTCTTTTTTTCCCCCATTCGCCTCCCCTCCCTTTAACCTCTCTTCCTCTCCCTATTTATGAAAGGTTTGTTTCCACTTAAAGAAATGTTTTAAGGACATCCAGAGTTTGTTTTCATGAGACTTGGTAAATAATAGATACAAAAATGACTATTATCATGGTGGGTGTCTTATGCTCACAGATTGCTAGAAACAGGTGCTGGGCACACTAAGATGGGGAGCAAGGGGCTCCATCAGGAACAGAGGGAGGTGAAGTGGGAATGTGGACTGGGGGGAGTGGCTAAGCTGGAGATCAATCACATGTGCGGAGCTAAAGCAAGGCCAGACCTGAGAACACGGAGCGCCGAGGCGAGCCAGGGAAACAAGTTGCTAGGCAGAGGGGTTTCAACTGACAATAACCTCCCGATGTATAAATAAACACACTGCAGTTGATGGGTGGTTCTTTCTCCCCCACCAGGAGAGGAGTCTCCACTCAACCTCAGCTTTCTGCATCTTGACTCTTGTTTTTCTTCATCTTCCACTGTCTCCCCTCCAGAGTTTCAAGAGCTGTGCTGGACATGGCAGTGGACAAAGGCCTTTATTGTGGCACCTGAAGGGAAGAATGAGACAGAATGGCTAAGGACATTTAGAATTAGTTAGTTTGCATAAGTGGGAATATCTGTAGTTATCTGGTACTGGCTTGAGACAATTAAGACAAATGGCCCAGAGTGTGAGAGTCTCACAAATCTGTTATCAGGAGTATGAATTCCCAGAATTGGTTGGTTTGCTTACAAAAGTGAATTGTTTGCTATCTTTAAGAATTAGTTAGGCCGGGCTTGGTGGCACATGCCTGTAATCCCAGCACTCGAGAGGCTGAGGCAGGAGCATTGGCGTGATTTCGAGGCCAGCCTGTGCTACATAGTGAGTTCAAGGCCAGCCTGGACTACAGAGTGAGACCCTGTCTCAAAAACACCAAAAAAAAAAAAAAAAAAGAATTAGCCTGGCAAAGGACAATTGTTCCAGGGTCAACAATGCCCCAACATGTCAGCACATTGAGAGTGAGAATAAAAAGATGTGATTAATGAAAGAAGGAAACTTGAAACGTCAAGAAAGAAGAAAGAACCATGGAAAGAGTAAAAGTGTAGGTAGACAGAACACATTATCCTCTGTCTCTTAAGTTCTCCAAATTATGACTGACAGGTGAAGCAAAAATTATAGCACAGTCTAATGTGATTTTAAATGTATATAACTCCTGTAAATCTTTTGTCAGATTAACACATAAGTAGTTTATTTTTTGAGCATGAAAACAATAAGCAGAAGTTTTTCAGCAGAGATAAAATACAAGAACGCTCAAAACAAAAGGGAAATGTGTCAAAAGGTACAGAAGTATGAAATGTGTTCTGTCTGGCTCAGAACACAGAGGGAAAGTATCCGAAGAAGAGTTGGTATTGGCCTATAGGATGCGAAGAGCTTGAATACGCCACAGAAGAATGGCAAGTTAGGAGTTTCATGACCAAAGATGTCCAGGCAACGTGCAGGGAATCATGCAGAAGGAACAGGCACTCAAACTTTTGTTTCAGAAGGGTTATACTGATGTGGCAATACCAATAGCTTTCTATGAAGTAACAATGCACATACTGTTACTGCATTGTGTTACTAGAGTCCCCATTTGATAGATGCCATAAATGTTTGCATTCACTGATTCATCTCACAAACATTTGCTGATAGCCTTACACATGTCAGGCTCTGACTTGCTAACTCAGGGTATGGCTTTGGAAGGAAGGAGAAAAAAGGACAAAATCCTGCATTCTTGTAATTCAAGTATTCTATAGTACATTATTTTATGAACATCAGAGAAAAGAAAGTTCAAAACCTATAATCATTTCATTTCCTTTTCCTTCCTGACTTCTTTGTAGAATCATAATCTCTCTATTCTAATGCAGAGAGAGAGAGAGCTGTCATAAAAATGATGGCTAAAAATTTAATACTTCCAAATACTATAAAGATCAATATCTCAAAACCATCAGTGACTCTTTCTTAAACTCTAAGAGTATTACAGTTATTAAGAAAAGTAACCTGGGCATGGTGCAGCTTGCCTGTAATCCCAGCACTCTGGAGGCTGAGGCAGGAGGATTGCCTCAAGTTTGAGGCCAGCCTGGGCTCCATAGTGAGTTCAAGACCAGCCTGAACTATATAGCGAGATGCTGTCTCAAAACAAACGAACAAACAAAAAACAACAACAAAAAAACACCCCAGAAAAATATAGTTCTGTGAACATGGTTTTGCTGTATTTTAGGATTGTGTGTTATTTATGACAAGATACAAAGATTATAAATTACTCCACTCTTCTGTTTCTGAAACAATAATATATAATATATATTATTTATCCATGATAGTCACACTGATTAAATGCAACAGATAAGAAGGAATCTCACCTTAAGACTGTCTTGTGTTTCAGCACTTGGGAGGCTGAGGCATTAATTATATTGGATGTTTAAATAGCTGTATTAACAGGATAGCTTTTTTAATACTTTAAATGGTATTATATTAATTTGATAAACCCATGAAGATCCAGTGATCAGTCTAGAGGTGATTATTTACATGATTAACAAACAGTTTACCCCTCACCACTCCACCAACACTATTCTTATTGAAGTCATCAATGTCATAACATTGCTAAATCCAAAAATCAATTCTCAGTCCTCCTCTGATTTCACCCAAGGAAGGTCTGCCCACACTGATCTATCCTGGAAACACCTTCTTCATTTCCTAAGACTCCTTGTATTTCCCTGGCTGCTCTGTCTCACGCTGTTGGCTTCCCCATATTCCCTCATGGCCTCAGGTGTCAGCCTTCAGATTCACCTCTTTAACAACTGCATCAGTATTTGAAGAGATCTCTCTGGTTCCTAGATTCAACATCATCCACATGCTGATTATTTCACATGTACATTTCTAGCTCAAACTTCACTTTTGTACTTTGCACTTCTGTATCCTATTGCCCATCTGACATCTCTGCTTATATGTGAAATTATAGATATTTCAAACTCAAAGGTCCAAAGTTGAAATTCTGATATTTCCCACTCTAAACTAGCACATCTTCATTCTTATTTATTTCAAGTATTGAAAACTTGGTGCTTCCAGTTGCTCAGAATAAAAACTTGTGGTCACCCTGACTCCTCTCTTTTTCTTATATCTCAAATTCAGTTCATTACAGCAGCAGATTGTGTTGACTCCATATTTTAAATATTTTCAGAATTTGACTACTTCTCTCCTCCACTTCCAGACTCATGGGAGCCAGTATTATCTCACCTGAATTATTACAAGAGTTACCAAGTTGCCTCCAAGCTAGTCTCAATACAGAGACAAAATGATCCTTTAAAAGTCTAAGTCAGAATATATCACTCCATGACTTAAAACCTCCCAGTGACTTTCCATTTCAAACACAGACCAGTCTTTAAGGTGATGTGAAAGGCTTCCAGCATGGTTCTGTGTCATTTCTCTGCTTCCTCCCTTACTGGAAGTTCTCCCCTCTTTCCCTTCACTCCAAATGTACTGCCGCCTTGCTGGTCTACCCGGCCCCCTCCACAGGCCTTGATGCTCGCTCCTCTGGGGTCACTGCCCTCCCATGTCCACAGGGCTCCGCCCCTGCTCCTTTGTAAGTCTGCTCATGTGTCACCCTCCTGGCAATACCTCGACTGGCCAACTTGCCTGACTAAAATTCAACTCCAGTCTGAAATTGTTGTTCGTAATCTTCTTAATTCCCCCTAATATGTTATAAAACATATACATATATATCACATTTGGTAATTGTCCATTAGAATGTAAACTTTATGAAGGATTTCCCCCTGCTGTATCCACTCAGTTTCTCTGGCTCCTACAACAATGCCTCACACACTATTTGTTGAATAAATAAATATGCTATAGGATTACGTAATATATCTCTTCCACAAGAAAATAGAGCTTTCACAGGTAAATCAGAAGAATTTTGATCAATTGCTAGTTAATCCCCCAAGGCTAATTTAGAGAAAATAAGCAATCTTAGAATAGAATTACCAGCAAAATGGACCCAAATGCTCACAATACTTCCCCTCAAGAAATTTAATAACAGTCTTTAACATAAGTGTATTTGTAATTCAAGCTCATTTATTGTTTCCAGTTTGCATTTTCTTCTCTACAGATTTAAAGGATTATATAAACTTACTCTTACAGCATTTGTGGAAAAATTGGTGGACTCAAAGAGTTAAACAAAACTTCTTGTCTATTAAAGAATCTCACCTACCAGAACTCCATATAGCTATCATAGGTAAATGTGTTCTTTCTAAATTGGTTATCTGTTACCATCATGTTTATCATAATCCAGAGGTTTTCTATCTGCTTGTTTTAAATAGCTCTACTATCTCTTTATACAAGGAAGAATTTGAAGGAAACATTCAGTGATTGCTTGCCAACCAAAACAACCAGATCAGCAATAATTCACCAACTGGTCTAGCCATAGTTGTCTCTCTTTGTTTAAGGGATTAAACCTGTTGATTTTCTGAAATCACAAAGAAGAAGCCTGAGTTTGTCTCCTCCACAATGTCATATTGCCCTCTCAAAATTGCCCTAACCTCTGATTTTTGCTTATATTAACACAGAAACTGATAATGGCAAGTTCTCTTATTTCTGAGCAGTCTCCTACAGACTTGTCACTAATGAGCTATTCCTATGACAGAACTTCTGAATTTGTCGTCTAGTGACTTATCATTTGGCCTCTTTCTTGCTAGTGAACTGAGCTTATGAGCTGCATGTGTACCACATATAAAAGTTTATTTGTACTTACAACATGAACATGCCACACTCACAACATGAACTGTGAACCTGCTGTAGTATGTGTGTTGAAAACAAGTAACAAGTGGGTACTGGGCAGTCGTTGGGCCTCCCACGAGCCAGGTGCTTACACCTGACCTCATTAGGAGAAGAGCACAGGATGAATAAATAGGGAAACAGGTGTTATGCTTCCCCAAACAAATCCTCATTCTGATATTACAAACCGGAGAAAACCAATGTGAACTGGGATTTTCTGCCTCTAGCTTGTGAGTGGTCTTCACCAATATTCAGCCTTCAGGTTCTCTGGTGTTGTGGATTTCTTAGATCTACATCCATACACCTAAGAAAGGCAGTTTAAGCTGTAATTTCTGTGTTTATCAATGTACTTATTCATTTATTCAACAACTAATTATTGAGTATCTACTGTGTGTGGGCTCTGTAAAAGATACGGAGTATATCATAGTAAAAACATGTGGACATAATACCTATCCTTGTAGAGCTCCCAAATACAATGGAGTAAAGGAACAATAACCAATAACCAAGAATGACAATTCTGATAAATGCTGAGAAGAAACTAAGTTTTCTGAGGAAGTCTCATTTAAGCCAAAATCAAATACAAAAAGGATGAATATATTGTAGTTTTAACATCTGCAATGTAGAAAGAGTACTTTATGCTTCTCAACTTTGAGCCCAACATAGTAGTGTGGGGAGAAGTAGGTTTTTCGGTAGTTTAAGTATCTACCCGGTGTGCAGAATGTTCCATTAGAAAATGTGGTGGATCGTAGGGAACATAGTTTGACAGTCGTAAAGAAAATTTATTTTATAAACTCTACATTAATTATTTACTGTGTTGAAAGAGAGCTAAGTGGTTGACTTGGGCTATGTCTATCCACATTAAAAAAAAAAATACTTTGGGATTGAAAAGTGAGACATTCACTCAAGTAACTAATTTTAGTATCAAAACACTAAACTAGTGTTTTGTTTTTCATTGAATTTACAATTTAGCATAACATAAAAATGACTTTCAAGCTTATCCAACCTCTTAACACTAAGATTAAGATCTTTTAGTTTTTAATAACTTCATTGAAAATAGAATTTGCAATATGAAATATTCAGTTAATACATGAGAAGGAGAGACTATGGTTGGATCCTGAGATAGATGACTGTAGACTATTTGGGACTTTGATTACTTTGCCTGTTTTATAATTAGTGCTGAGTTAAGTAAAATAATTAATTTTGTGACTGTAACTATAATATTAGGTCTAAGGGAGAAGATGAAATACTACATACTACAATAAAAGGTAGAGCTAAATGATAACCTAAAATATTGCAATTCTCCTCTTAAGGGGAATGTGTGTGTGTCACAACAAAATAATTGACAGTCAACTTTATGTTTAATTGGTAGAAAAGGATAAAAATAGCTTTAAAAATGATCACTTTGCCTACGGTGAACTAATAAAATGCTATAGACTATTACTGCAGCCTAGTTTCCCCGAGAAAATTACCATTCTTCACTTCATTTTGTGGTAAATAAAGCTATAAGTAGATCTGATCTTCTCAGGGTAGTGACCTATATGCGTTCTACCCTTGGGTGGATGAGAAGTGGTTTGTGGGCAGTTATGCTTTGGTACATAACTTTTGACTGATGGTGTCACACTGTGATATGTCTATCCAACATATGATGAAATTGATGGAAGATTAGTGGGATGATTGAGTGTCAAATGAGTAACAACGAAGGGAGGATGTTACCTCAAGAGACATTCCTGTGCTTCCTGGGATGCAGACCTCAATTTGTTCAGACACACAGTGGTTTTTCACTTTTGTGGAGTTAACAGAACCCCTGATAATCTGTTAAAAGCACTCAATGCTCTTCCCCAGAAAAATCTACATATACATGTTCCCTTAAAATGTGTGTGCGATTTCAAGGCATACACAGACTCCCATGAATTCCACCCATAGATCTGTGATGTTCTGATGTAGGATACTCATCTATGGTACACACTAAAAATATTAATTACCTAATGTCAAAACTGTACCATACGGGAGACTTTGATTACAAACAGTGGCACTGCAGGAAAGGAAAATGGTGGGTCTTGAAGCACAGGGCTGCAGCAATAGCCGATTCTTCCTCCTGGAACAGCAGCGATGGATACTGACTGAGTCAGGAGGGTAAGCACTGGGGAGCAGGCACCCAGCTGGGAAATAATGCAAGAGGAGCAAATATGGCTCAACTATTTCAAGAACTGGACAAAGGCTAATTCGTCTCTTTGTATACATTTGAAATCCAACTAAATTAAATTAATTTCATAGCTATTCACACAAGTGGGCCCATTAGGAAATACTTCACCTTGTAATTTTACTGCAAGCAGAGCTATGTTGAACTGAGTGGTTTAAACTACAATGATATAGATATGAACTGACAGTTTTATTTCTATGGCTGAATGATAACAGCAATAGACTGTAAAAGCTGCTGGTCATATCTAGTGAGAAGAGTAACTTGGATTGCTTTCCTGGTGCTCATCTGTCTACTGTGAGCTTATTGATGGCTTATTAAGATGATCACACTGAATCAGTTCTTTGTAATATAGTTAAACATATAACAAAACTGCTATTGTATGTTTAAAACAGTAATTTTTGAGGTGTACAAAGTATAAAACTCTGTAGGAGCCTTCAAAGCTTCAATCTGGTTAAAGAGGAAACAGCACACGAAAAATTAGGAAGGGAAGACTATATTTGTAAGACAGTAACTCAGGAGATGTGAGCCAAACGCGCCTAGTCCTGGGAGTCAGGCTCAGGGTTCAGGACTGTGTGTTTAAGGGGTCGATCTCCCTGTCCTGACTTCATGGTAAGGGGTTACTGTGGAAGAGTAACACATCACAACTGGAAATTGCACTCAGATTTAATGTTGACCAAATAAAATGTAGTTATGGTATTGTTTTGAGTACCTGCTTGTTTTACCTAAATATATTTTTGCTTGTGTAGCTATGAAGAGACAATGAAGGAGGACGACCATATGGAGCAGTGGGTGAGAGCTCTTCTTGATTTTCTTGTTTGTTTGTTTCAATGTTTTGAGACAGGGTCTCACTCTGCAGCCCAGGCTGGCCTCGAACTCACAGTGATCTTCCTGGCTCAGCCTTCCGAGCGCTGGAGGACAGGCGTGCGCCACCACGCCTGGCTCGGAGCTCGTCTTCAGCTTTGTGTACTTCCCCGTGGGTGTGGGTCTGGCCGTAACCCTGGCCTCTGGGTGGCTGCCCATTGGCCTCAGTGCGAGCTGCGCCGGCCCTGCAGGCCTCCCTGGAGCCGCCCTGCCCTCCTGCAGACGGCTGAGCGCCACTGCTTTACATTTATTCCCTTAATCTGGAGCATGTCTGAGATTTAAAATTGCATTGCTAATACAGATAGTACAGAAAACAATCTTAAGAGAAAACAGATGCTAACTTCACGTGCCTGAAAGTCCAGAGCTGACCGATGCCGTGCCTTGGGGTCCGTTTGTAGACCGCGCCGGGTTGAGTGGCCGCGGCTGTCATCGCGGGAGCATCCTGTCCTCACTGTCACTGAAAGCTGCCGATGCCAGGCACAGCGCCCCCGCCATCGGCCGCCTCCTGCCCACTCTGGTCAGAGAGCACCTTGGCACCCTTAAGGGTGTAACTCGGGCTGTGACGTCAGTTCTACGTTATTTCCTTTAAGTAGTATCAACCAGGTATCTCTTTGCATAAAGAACATTCAATGAAATAAAGTATCTTAGTATCAAGCTAACTTCATCAGCAACTTATATCTCAAAATTTACTCAAGAAATTTCACCCTGCTAAAACAGGTAAAAATCATACTTTTTTGTAACAGAAATGGTTATTATTTTCCTTACAAAGATTTTTCATTTTATTTTATTTTGCAGTAAGGGGGAATTTCTATGCATTGTTATTTGTTTATATTTTTAAAATATTCAATTCGATATCATTAGCATTCATCTAGGGAGAATCAATTACATTCACCGAGGGAGTTGGTCCATGCACAGATCTTCATCATTTTTACTTCCCCCCTTCCAGTTTCTCCTTTTCCCCAGATCTCCTTTCCATTTCCCCAAAATCTACCTTCCTGTTTCCCACCATCTCTCCCTGATTTTGCACTTTAAATTTTTATATTTTGGGTTTTCCATATTAGAGAAACCATTTGATATTTAACTTTCTATGTGGAAAAAAATCATTTCAGTTGGCATTATTGTCTCAAGATCCATCTGTTTTTCCATAATGAACTCAAAATTATCCTGCATTAGGGCTGAGTACTCCATGTGTATAAAGACCACATTTTCTTTATGCATTCATCTGTTGATGGGCATACAACCCACTCCCATAATTTAGCTACTGTGAATTGGGCTGCTATAAACTTGGGTAAGCTTAACTCAATCATGGATTTTCATTCTAGGAAAATGACAACAATGGTAGCAGTACTGCTATGCAAATCAGCACTTCCGTCAAATGTTCATGTAAGATGTTGAGGAAAATCTCTGAACAATGATGCAGCCAGCTGTTGCAAGCACTTCAAACTTAGGAATCAAAACCCTAAAGTTTGCTTTGGGGAGGAGAAAGTAAGAAGGTAATTATTGAGAACCTACTAAAATACAGGAGCTTTATTCCCCTTCTGGGCATCTTCCCAGAAGAATTAAAAACATCGTACCACAGCGATATATGTGCACCCATGTTTATAGCAGCACAATTTGTAATAGCCAGATCTTGGAAACAACCCAAATGCCCATCAACTGAGGAATGGATAAGAAAGATGTGGTATTTTTATACAATGGAGTACTATTCAGCCATAAAGAAGGATAAACTGGAGACTTTTATAGGTAAATGGATGCAACTTGAGAAAATACTCATAAGTGAAATAAACCAGAAGCACATGTGTAAGCATCGTATTATCTCTCTAGTATGAGAAACTGAAAGAGTAAATAAGATCCAAAATGTACAATAGATATGGTGAATCAAAAAGAAACTGGTCAAAAGGAAAGAGAGACTGGAATAGGGAAAAGAAAGAAGGGAAAGGGAAAAAAATTGTATATATATATATATAAGATGGTTAAGATAGATACACTACCATTTTTACTTAGTTCATTGAAGAGTAAGGTTTGTGCCAATAATGTTTGGACAATTGAATGCTAATGTCTGGTGTCCTGAATAACTAACTTAAAGATAGTAATACGTAATGTATTAACCATTGTTACCCTCCTATTATGTTGTTTTGAAAATTTGTTCTTCTTTTGATTTGTTTTGTTTTTTTCTTCTCTTTAAAATAAAAAAAATAAAAAAAAAATACAGGAGCTTTACAAATGGATTAGCTCGTCTCATAACATGCTCATCAGATAAAATATCTGAACTGTTAAGGATGAGAAAGTTGTTGTTCAGAAAAGTTACATCACCCAATCCCTGTCACACAGCCAGTGGTGGGCAGAGAGGCTCAGATATGTCAGCTTCCAAAGTTTGAGCCCTGCACTGCAGTTCACAGGTCAAAGGGCTTCACACAGCTTTTGTTTCCCTACCTTCAGAAGTTCCTGTACAGAAATAAATCCTCAAATTTAGATTATGTCCATTAAAATGAGAAATTTTGCTTTATCTTTATATTTTCACTGATTACAAAAACCCTGAATACTGTTTAAATTGCAAACTAGAGAAATCATTGGTATAACGTTTGTCACTGGCTTTCAAGTAAATGTCCAACCTACAGACTCTGAATTGTCTGATACTTATTATACACTCTTGCCAGGAGACTATCTGATTTTGTATTTTTAGTATAGTTTTACTAAATTCATCTCTGAAGTACAATTTTCAGCCTTTGAGGTTATGCGAGTAAAATAACTAAATTCATAAAACCATAAATCAGTCAATCCAGGTGCTCTTGTGCACACACATACACACACACACACACACACTCAGAACAATAAGATTAAGATTAGTAAAATGAAATAGCTAAGCATTTTAAAATACTTCAAACTCAAGTGTGTTTCTTAAACTTTCTGGACAACTGAAGATAATTGGTTTGTATCCTATTAGAAAATCTGCCATTGGAAAAATGATAAGATTTAAGAAACCACTTGATGCTAGGAGATGCTACTACTGCTCCATTCTTCGACTGGTGCAGCTCACAGTCTGTGGAATCACAAGCTAGCATGGGTAATAAAAAATGCTACAGTGGCCACTGTACTTTTTATTTTTTTGAAATTATTTTAAATGTATCTGCCACCCATCAAACAAACTAGATGTATAAATAGAATTGGTATTGTTTCCCATGAGCTATTCCTTTTATATCAAGTATTTTTAAAAGATTGATTTTGAAAAACACATTTTAAAACTTTTTCTTAATGGTTCCTAAATTACTGGGGGTTGTCTGTCCTCTGTCATGGTCCAGAAGATGCCCACCAAATCTTGTCAGTTCAGATTCCTTAGCATTTAAGAAATTGTATCCTGAAATTAGTCCCAATTTAAAAACAGAAGTAAAATAACACAAGTAATGGTGAAAATTACAGTTTTGCCATCACTACAAAACAGTGATGTTTTGCCATCACCACAAAAGCTATTTTCTCTAACACAAGTAAACTAGAAGGGATTTAAACCTAAAGGTAACTAAATTTTGTTTTATTAAATAGAGCTTTAGAGGGAAGATAAAAGCGGGGCTGTTTTTCCCTAAACAGCTAATAAACTACACTGAATTATTTATGTGTTAAATATGATACATTTAGGCAGATCTTTCCATTTTTAAAGTGGAATTTTTTTACCCCTGCTCCCTCCTGAGGAGCCTACATCCTATTTTAAAAGAAATTCCAACATGATCAAAAGCCCTTGCAAAACATTACAATTTCAGTGAAACTTGTGTTTATAGTTCTCTTAGCTGTTTCCATGCATGATGACTATCACACATCTGACTCCAACACTGGACAGTGTCAGAGAGAGCCTGGCATGTTCTTATTGGTGAAAGAACTGTTTTCACTATCATCAACTATCTGAATACTGAGTGCCTCCAGCCCCTGCCACTGCCCTAACACTTACAAGGCGCTTACAGGTGAAAGAGGGCCCTTGTTGAAGTCATTCTGTGAATGTAATGATCCTAAGTGGACTCATGAACTGAGCAAACGAGAGAGAAGCATGATATTAATTATACTACTTACCTGCTTTCTGATTATTCTTGCTGCTTCCCCGCCTTGCCAAACCCCTGATGACTTTGTGGCTGTCACTTCTCCAGGACATATCATGATTGGAGGTTTGTTCCCCATTCACGAAAAAATGGTGTCCTCAGAAGACCACCCCAGAAGGCCACAAATCCAGAAGTGCGTTGGGTGAGTAAAGCCCCCAAAACATATTTAGATGTCAAGATTATGCTAAGACATTTGTGTGTGTTAATATCTACATTATTTTAATAAGATATGAACATATATGTGTGTGTGTGTGTGTGTGTGTGTGTGTATTAGCTTGGATGTGGTTAGTCCTGCAATTCTTCCTTGAATGAGAGATTTATCAGCACTTTGTGAAATCAAACAACCTTCAAGTGTAGAGGTAGTGGATGTTTTTCATTAATGTAGTTTCTGGATTGTGCCTTTAAAAAGTAATTCCTGAACTCACTTGAGAAGACACTGTAAAATGTTCTTTACTCCATGCAAACATAGTACAGTACATTTGTATTTCTGTCACCCACAACATGTACTCTGTTCTAAACAGAGATGTATTTTTTAGCACTTTATTCAAAATAGGCTACATTTAAATTTTTTTCTCAAAGTTATGGTCAACACCATATTCATCTCATACTTGAAATAATCTAAAGCTTTGGTAGTAAACTATAACCCTTCTCAACTTGAAACTTCCCTCCTGATGCACACAGTGGCATGAAACTTAATCACAGAAGAGACTTCGGCACAGTGCAACGTGGACAAGCAGAGCTGGGGAGGGAGTTTCAAACGCATTTTCCTCAAGAGAAGAGGGACACTTGACTCTAATTTCAGTTCCAGTACAGACATAGGCAAATCACTTGAGCCCTTTGACTTATCCAAATCTCCAAGGATGCAGGCAACATTTGCTTCAGTTGCTTTGGCAATGTGACCCCCAGGCTTCCTTCTAACTCTAAAATTCTCATTATATCCTGACATAAACTTAATCTCCTGTTTTCTCCTACCTTTCTGATTTTCTTCACCAAAAGGCATTTACAAAGCTCTCTGAGAATGCTTTCAGGTAAAATGTGATCCATGACGCGCTACGGTTCCTTGCTGGCCTTCTCCCCAGATGCTGGGCCCTTTGAGCTGTTGTCATCAGAATCTTTGATTAGAGGAACACCAGGGAGTACCACAGAATAATGGTGAAGCCTTTGAGAGCACTACATTGGTACCCAGTGACTGCAGGTTTGAGGCACATAACTACAGGCCAACAACTGGTGGAAAACAGAATCATTTGACCCCGAAACAAATTTCTCATGAGGTAAAAGAAAAATCACTGGCAGTCTTTTACCTTATGGTCATTCATCAAGAGAAATAGTTTTCATTCAACATTAAACCACTACTTATTAAATACCTACATTACCTGGACCCTGTTCTAGGCACTGGAGACATCTTCTAAATATCAAACAAAATCGTTCTGACTCTAATAGAGCACACAAATGAGGGACTCTGAAAACATTGTGAAATTTAAAAATTAGGGAATCTATTAGTTTACCATTTCTCTCTTCTTTGCCTATTTTTACTATATTTTATTAGTGCCTATTAATTTTAAAAATATTGAGTTTCAATGTAGTGTTTTCATACATTCGTATACAATATTTTTAACATATCCACCCAATTACCCTCCCTATCCCCTATCCCTTATTACTTTCCTCTTGTCTGGTAACAGTCTCCTTCTACTTCCATGTGCCTTTTTAGATTCCACACACAGTAACAGGGAGAATACAGTATACTTGTCTCTCTGTGGCTGGCTTATTTCACTCAACATAATGCTCTCCAGTTCCATCCATTTTCTTGCAAATGACACAATTTAAATCCCTTTAATGGTTGAGTAATACTGCAACATACGTTTTTGGCTCCCGTCAGCCATCGGAGGGCTACAGTTGTGTGGTTTGTTTCTGTATCCTCTATTCCATTAGCCTGCGCCCACTTTTAGGCCAGTGATGCCTGCACTCTTGCTCTTTCTGCTTAGGATAGCTTTGGCTATTCTAAGGCTTTTTGTTTCTGTGTGAATTTTAGGGAATTTTTTTTCCTAGTTCTGTGGAGAATGCTGTTGGAATGTTGATGGGGATTATATTGAATGTATATGGTCATTTTAACAATATTAATTCTGTCAATCTGTGAACATGAGAAATTTTTCCATCTTCTAGTGTCTTCTCAATTTCTGTCTCAGAGTTCTGTAATTATCGTACAGATCTTTATTTCCTTGGTTAGGTTGATTCCTAGGTGTGTTTTTTATTTTTGAAACTATTGTGAATGGAATTGTTTTCCTGATTTCCTTCTCAACTAGTTCATTATTGGCATACAGAAAAGCTGTTGATTTTTTAAATGTTGCATTTGTATCCTATGTTTTTCAAAAAATAAAAATTATAATACTGATTTTTTGAAAACCTAATGTTTAGACAAATAGTAATTTTTGAATAATGTAGCATAACTTAATGAACTATTATAAAACTTCAGGCTATCAAAACCTTTAACAATAATATCCTTCTTTCTTCATTTAAAAAGCATCCTTTGGGGCTGGGATGTAGCTCAGCAGCACAGCACCCGCCTGGCAAGCGCAGGGCCCTGAGTTCAATTCCTAGTACCAAAACAGAAAAAAGAAAAAAAAAACCCAATAAATAAATAAATGGCAAGCATCCATTGAACCTTTATTATGTATTAGGCACTATTTATAATGTTTTGTATACAATAACTGATGCAATAATAGAAAATCAGTACAGAGCACCTCCAGGATCCGGGGTGATCACATGTTGAGGGGACTTTGGAGGTGTCCTTGTATGTGAAAGTGCTTTCTCTGTAGTAAACTAGTGCACTTGCTAGGAGTGGCTTGCTGCACTTCTATGCAGGGACTATCCAAGTGGAATGCTTAAGCATCTTATTTATCTAGTTTCCAACTACAATAAATTAAAATCAGAAAACTGAAAAATGGGACTTGAGTCAAAGACGATGGCAATAAAATGCTAACAACAAATTACAAAAAAACCAAAATCAGACATATCTCATACTGCAAAATACTAAACTGAATATTTAAAATTGATGTAAATTCAAGAAAGAATTAAATTCTGTGCTGTTGCCTCTATTTAAGAACTGTGGTCTCTAGCATCACCCTTTTTAAGTTTCCACTAAAAATCATTTTCAAAGAAAGGTTAGATCCTTCAAGAGGTAACCTTCATGTATCCAAAAATTGTCTAAGGCAGAACTATGAATAAAATGAGATATTACCATATATATAGAAGTTGTGTTTTACATTCAAAAAACACTTATTTCTCAACAGCTTTGAAATATCAGTCTTTCTTCAAACTCTTGCTATGATACACAGCATTGAGATGATCAATAATTCCACGTTATTATCTGGAATCAAACTGGGGTACGAAATCTATGACACCTGTACAGAAGTCACGGTGGCAATGGCAGCCACGCTGAGGTTGCTTTCTAAACTCAACTGCTCCAGAGAAGCGGTGGAGTTCCAGTGCGACTACTCCAGCTGCACGCCAAGAGTCAAGGCTGTCATAGGTGCTGGCTACTCAGAAATAACTATGGCTGTTTCCAGGATGTTGAATGTACAGCTCGTGCCACAGGTGGGTTTGTTCCATGTCCACACATTGGTTTATCATGTTTGTTATTATGAAAGGATTAGAGAAACCTGGAAAAACTAGTTAGGGAGTTGCAGTTACATCAGTCAGATCTAGTTTCTATCTATTTTAATAAGATACACACTCTGAGACCCTCAGCTTCCTTGTTTATTTAGCACCAGTCAGGTGTTGTGAAGGAAACCAGAGTGAGTGAAGGGTGGGTGGGCTAAGAGGCCAAGGAAGACTTCTCAAGGAAGTGATATTTAGCCTCAACCGTGAATAAAAAAGAATACCAAGGGCATTTGGTGGAGGTGTGGAGAGTATCTGGCAAAGAAAGCACCATATGCAAAGATGGGAGAATAGCACAAAGGTCAATATAGTTTGAACAGAAAGGAGAAAAATAAAAGATGCATTTGTGGAGACAGGCAGAGGGTGGGCTGTGTATCATCCAGTAAGTAGAGGTATTGTTTTTGTCTTATCCTGAATGTGATGGAGAGCCTTCGAAAATAGATAGCAAAACTAATTACCTCTCTGGAATGCAGAGCAGAAATCTGAAAATAAAAAGTTTTCTGAAAACTTAAAATGCTATTATAATAATTCTTGCACATTAGTCAGGGTCAAGCAGGTCTCCACGGATTCCACTGGAGCCCACTTACCTTCATATGGGGATATTTTGAAACTCCTAAGTCAGTGCTCTCTAAGCTCAAGGAACATTAGAAGCCAAAAGCTAGAAAGAAAAAAAGGCTTCGTATATTCACATTATCAAGAAATGACCATCTGACAGAAGTAAGCAAATACATATTCTATCCATTCTATATAATCCATTCTATATAATGGGTTTGATAAGAACTCAAAATATATGACTTTCTGGAGGTACAGTAAAGAAATATAAATAAAGAGCTCCATTGCCTTATACCCCAATGAGGCTGAAATAACAAATTTAAGCCCAGAATGACAAAACAAAAATAATTATATAAATACATCAGAGATAGACTTTGACTCAAAATCTCTACACTATGTTCAATGCTAGTCTGGTGACGTATAAGAAAAGTAGACTACTTTAACAAGTACTAGTTAATGTAAAAATGTAATTTCAATGACAGAACAGAAAAGGAAAGGGAGCCCGTAGGGGAAAACACCTATCTTGCAGCAGCGGGAAGCCCAGTTTCATAACAACGAAGGTTAGTGAAAGTCCACGGAACGCTAGGGTCTATTTAAGTTTTCTCCTTTAATTTTAGTAAGAATCCTTTTATTGTACAGGTAAAGAAATATTCAGTAACTTTCCAAAATTTATTAGAGTTCTGAGTCAAAACTTTGTCTGGCTCCAAAGCCTATATTATCTACCATACCCCTTCCTTGGCTACTGTTTAGGAGCAAAAAACAAACAAACAAACACAAAAAAAGCCTCACTAAGCAAGTTACATGGTGCTATTGCAGCTGTGGAAGGCAATAATTCCAGTAATTCTCCATAAAATAAAATCACAAAAGCTTTAAATCAAGCAAAACTTTTCACACATTAAGTAGGTCTCCCAAAATGCTGATGTGTATTCAACTCAGATGTTGGAAAACCAAAGCCTACAGAATAAATGTGGCTCTTGGCTATTGAGCTGTCAAGCTAAGAAAGGTTTTGAAATTTATTAAAAGGTTCTAACAAGAACAATGCAAGAAGGAATGTAAAGACCGTTGGTGAACAACGAAGCTTAAAATATTTTATTTCTGGTCCTTTACAGAAACGTTTGTTGACCCCTGGACTAGAGGAGTTTACCTAAAGTAAAATTAGCAAAGTCATGGATTAAACAAGGTTTCTCATGACCTCAATCCCAAATGCACTGTGTTTACTCGACTGGCTACATTTTGTCTGTATTTACCTCTAAATTTTTAAATATCTACTATTGGGGGCCGGTGAGACGGCTCAGTGGCTTAAGCGCCTGCCTTGCAAGCGCGAAGGCCCGAGTTCGACTCCCGGAACCCACATACGAAAAAGGGGCCGGTGATATCGCTCAGCGGCACGGCTGCCTGTTGGCACGTGAGGTCCTGAGGTCGTCCCCCCGGTACCCACAAAAAAAAAAAAAAATATCTACTATTGGCCCTGGCCCGAGGTTTAAGCTAGATGTAGAAGTATATAGTCACATAAGTGGAGATATAAGACAGGCTCTGTACTATACACAACATAAAATGATTAGAGAGCACTGATCCTAAACCCGGTTTTGGTGGTAAGTATATGATTTAGCTATTTGTACAGTGGGAACCCATGGAAAAGGCAAGATGGAAGGAGCCAGAAAATTTAGGGAAAGGCTATGGAAATTCATGGAAATCAAAGGGTGGACAACCTACTATAAACAACCACCTGGACTTACCAACACCATTATTAAAAGAGTCTGTCCATTTCCAGGTGAGTTACGAATCAACTGCAGAAATCCTAAGTGACAAAATTCGTTTTCCTTCATTTTTACGGACTGTGCCCAGTGACTTCCATCAGACTAAAGCAATGGCCCAACTAATTCAGAAATCTGGATGGAACTGGATCGGTGTCATAACCACGGATGATGACTACGGACGACTGGCTCTCGGCACATTTGCAGTTCAGGCTGCAGCAAATAATGTGTGTATAGCTTTCAAAGAGGTTCTCCCAGCCTTCCTCTCTGATAAGACCATTGAAGTGAGGATCAATCAGACACTTGAAAAAATCATTGCAGAACCCCAGGTTAATGTCATTGTGGTATTTCTCAGGAAATTCCACGTTTTCAATCTCTTCAATAAAGCCATTGAAAAGAATATAAATAAGATGTGGATTGCTAGTGATAATTGGTCAACTGCTACCAAGGTCGCCACCATTCCCAATGTTAAAAAGATCAGCAAAGTTGTAGGATTTGCCTTTAGAAGAGGGCATATGCCCTCTTTCCATTCCTTTCTTCAAACTCTGCATATGTATCCCAATAACAACAACAAGCTCCTCCATGAATACGCCATGCTTTCTTCTGCCTGTGAACACGTCAGAGACAGTGATTTGAGTCAATGCATTTCCAACCATTCTCATGAGATATTGACCTACGAGGTTCACAAGGCTGTAGAAAGGAACTTGTTCATGAGAAACAACTTCCTCCGGCGTTACACAGAACCAGGGCTCATTCGCAGTGTTCAGCTTGCAGTGTCTGCCCTTGCTTACGCTCTCCGGAACCAGTGCCAAGCTCGAGGCTGTCAGAACCCCCACGCCTTTCAGCCATGGGAGGTACCAGCTGCCTCACTGTCAAGAGAATACCGTCACTGTCGCTTCCCCAGTAACTTCCTTGCTTTACTTTGCAAATATTTATATTCACTGCTTTTAATCATGTTCCTTTTATAAAATAGAAATGATCAGTGTTTCAGTAGCCTGTGTGCTCATCACAGTCCTTTTTTCTTAAAGATGACAGTTATCTCTTACCCTCACCTCCTACTCTTGCCAACCAAAGTTTTGTACTTTTATTTCCCAAGAAGATTCTGTTAATAGTTCTGTCTTCTTTAAATATATGAACTTTTCAAAACCTCACATAAATGATCTCTTTTAACAATTTTAACCATAACAACTAGATCCTTTTTGTTGTTGCTAAACAGAATATCCCTTTTCTGAAATACTTGGAACTAGAAGTATATCAGATTTTCAACTTTTTCAGATTTGGAATATTTGTATATATATAAAGAGATATCTTGGGGATGGGACCCAAGTCTAAATGCAAAATTCATTTATGTTTGTATATGCCTTGCTCATTGCCCAAAGCTAATGTTATACAAGGTTTTCTGTCACCTGTGTTATGATTATGAGGTTAGGTATGGAATTTTTCACTGTGTTGTCATGTGGGCACTCAGTGTGTTTCAAATTTTGAAGCATTTTGGATTTCAGACTTTTGAATTAGGAGTGCTCAACATGTATTATGGATGAGGAACCTAAAGCTAAGAAGTACCCTAAATAAGGCCTAGTTTGAATCTTCTAATGCTAGACCCTTTGCTGTTCACTGCATCACTAGTGTTCATAACCCTGGCACCTCCAGTTAGACTCTGCTACCTAAGGTGCTCTGTCTGGGACTCTAGACATGGTCAAGGGAGTGTTTTTAGTCCATTTCTGATTTTACAGGTTTAAATGAACTACCAGTTGTGTATAAAACTGATTCTCTGTCTTCTCTTTGATAATATGGAGAAAGTTAAAGTTGAATGTGATTCTATTTGGTGAAAATTTTTCATTGTGTTTTATTTTTTAGTTTTTTTATAAGTATATGTTTGTGATGTACAGTAATTTCATTCATCTTGGGGAATTGTTACACATACTTATTATATCTTCGTCAGTTTTTTTAAATGCTCGTGAACAAGGCATTTAAAAATAAATTTGTTCTTTTTTTTTTTGTGGGTACCGGGGTGTCAACCTCAGGACCTTGCGTGCCAGCAGGCGCCCGTGCCACTGAGCGATATCAACAGCCCCTTTTTTGTATGTGGGTTTCGGGAGTCGAACTCGGGCCCTCGCGCTTGCCGGGCAGGCGCTTAAGCCGCTGAGCCATCTCACCAGCCCTGTTCTTTTAATAGTGTACATTTTACTCACTAGAAAAAAAATTTCTCAATAATGTATATTTCAAAATCAAACTTGTATATGATATAGCAGAATCATAAAAATTATGTACTTTAGGTTTCTAAGAGGAAAGAAAGTAACAGAATAAGCCATACTCTTCTGATCATATAAATAGATATCCAGGACAATTAATTTCCACTTTTGTCATTCTTTCTTGTTCTTTGTTTTTATTGGTGTTGGGGATCGGATCCACAGCCTTGCACATGCTAGACTTATGCTCTACCCACTGAGCCACCCGACCTCTGTATTTTTGCTTTAATCACCCACAAATATAAAATCCGAGTTCTGAGGTACCCAGCTTACATTTGGGTGAATCATGTATTTCAGGCTGTTAATTTTTAATATTTACTTTCAATTGACACATAATCATTGTACATATCTGTGGGGTACATATTGTTTACTTTTAAAACTATTTTTCACCATTGTAAATGCAAAGCCTAAAGTATAATGAAGAGGTTAAAATGAATAATTAGAGTCTTTTAAAATTTAAAATCTGAAATAATTTATTTATATGTGTAATGCTTTTTAAATGTCTGCTTAAAAGCATTTTCTTAGCAGTTTAAAACTTTAATGAGGCATTGGTGAAAACTGTAAATTGTATTATTTAGATTACCATTTTTCCCTATAATCCAAGTTTAATACAATATTTTCTAAAACATTTCAATAGTTTTGGCCTGGTACATCGCAGAAAAACTTTTACTTTATTTGAAAAGTAAGCTACCATAATAAAACCCCTACATACAATTCTGGTAGTGAGAGATTGAGAAAGAGAAATAGAGACCAGTCAGAGAATGACAGAACAAAGAGGAGAGGATAGAGAGTCCCATATGGAAAAAGAATACAAATAGCAGGAGCTATTCATCTAGTAGAGATCTGGGAAAAACCTGGGAAAGTGTTCTAAGTCAGGAATATGTCTCAAACATTTTGAGAAAAAGGCTTGAGAAAGTTTTCTAAACCGTTTTATTTAAACACTGGGTGCCTGGGGTCATCCTGTATGGTCCAATAACTCATTAATCTAGAAGCAAACAAACAGCCTGGAAAGGAAGACTTGTGGCTTGCTCCTTTGATCATGATGGAAGTAAGCCTGTCTGAGGAAGGCCAGATGCAGCAGCACAAATACTGCAAACAACTCATGAAGAAATTTCCATAGATGCCAAATTTAAAAGATCAGCAACATTAAAAGATAGCAATCCCTATCACAAATGCATTCCATTTTGTTCCCTGACAAAATTCACTGATAGCTAAATGACACTTTCTGAGTGAGCTGAGATTCAAATAATTTTCAAGGGTTTAGTTTTGACAGTGTGTGGGTGTAAAACGGAGTTTGGCTCTCGATTTGATGGCATCTTGAGCAGTGTCTGGGGACAGCACAGTCACACTTATTTTACGTGAACAGATTTTAATGTTTGTCAGATGAGTGCGAGGATACCACTTTCTTGTTGTGACTAGTGATTCAGGTCTTTTTTTCTTCCTACTTGTGATGATATATAAGATAGTGAGTGATATATGTGGGATAACGTTGGGCTGTCCTGAATATTTAACAAATCTTTGCTGGGCGTGATCCAGGGATTATGGTGAGTACTGAAGAGATCATAGAGAAGAAAATGACTCCTGCTTCTAGGAGTCTTCTGTCCAGTGTGGTGTGCAATCACGTGAGTGTGGAGTCTATTATGAAGTGGGATGGTGCGTGACCATGTTTCACATGAACACAAAAGAGGACAGAGGAGGACGTAACTGACCCAGCTTGTCCAATATTAGCAATTCAGAGAACACTTTCCAAAAAACATGACGTCTCTGTTGAATGCAATGAAAGGGTAGGAGGGCAGAAATACTCAGCAAAAGGTGAGAAAATGGTGCCATGGGAGTGAAGTCTCACATGGAAGCCACAAGCGAGAGACTGGAGGAGTTTGTGAAGGCCAGGTTGGTAGCGATTCGTCAATTAAGACATCTCAAACTTTGATGTGCATTTGGATCACCTGGAAATCTTAGGCAGGTGCTAATTTTCTAGTTGCATAATGGGACCAGTAAATCTACATTTCTAAGAATTTTCCAGGTAGTGCTCTTACAGCTAATACAAGAACCATCATTTAAATAGAAAGGCTGTAAACTGAGTTTTAATATTTGGGTATCAGAGAGCAAAAAGAAGCCAACTAAAGATAGTTTTAGGCAAGATAGTGATGTGATCTGTTTTCCATTGAAGAAACCACATTCCAGCTGCAGTGTGAATGAAGTAGAGGAACACAAAGTTGGAGAGAGTAAGACCAATGTGGTAATCCAGGTGTAGGATAAGAATGCTTTATTCTACAGGTTTGACAGGAAGGATGGAGAGGCATACACCGATATTTTTAGGAGGATGGGTGAAGAACCTTTAGGGATAGATTGGATAGAAAAGATGACAGGGACCAGGATAGGTGTTACAAATGATTCCCAATGTGGGCAGCTGGTGCCATTTGTTAACGTGGAGAAAAGTAAGAAGAAATATTAAGCATTCTGGCTCAGAGATGTTGGAATTGAAAATTTTTTGAGATATGCATGCATAGCCATGGCAGTTGTACATTAGTCTAGCAGTTAAGGGAGCCATGAGAGTGATTTAACAGGGGTAAGGACAATAGCGACTGACAATTTAAGCCACGACGTTCTAAGTACTCATATATCTCACTCTCATCTAATATTAAGGCAGGGCTCATGTTCCTTACATTCCACTTTAAGAAGGAGGAAGCGTTACTGGTTACCACCTCTTGCAGTAGTTTAGCGGTGGAAGAGACTTCCAAAATTCAGGTCTGTCCTGTAGTCACTCACATTGTTAGCCTTAGTTCAGGCCTTAGTTCAGTGTGCTTTCTTCTACACCACAGAAAACTCCGCAAAGAAAAAGACACAGTTGGGGCACAGGACGAAGATGTAAGGCATGTCCTCTGCTGTGCTCTACTCAGTCATGTAGCTCTCCTCCCACAAACTGACTCACTGACAAAAATGGAGCAGATCGAGGAAGTTAGGAAACAGAACATAATGCCTCACTTGGTGTGGCCTCCTTAAAAACAGAATTTTACCAGGCAGAGATGAGTTACATAGTAAAAACCAGTTTCTATATTTTATAGTGTCAATTCATATTGAAACTCAGAGTCTCAATGAGAAAAATAAGTAATTGATGGAAAAAACATTTAAGAGATTAATAACTGAAGTGTTAATGTTCAAATTTTACCCTAAACCAAAGTAAATGTTCTATCATATTTAATGAGTAATGGATGTGCTGTTTTGTTTACCTCTATCCACTTTCCCGAAAGAACAAGCATAAGATAGTGCAAGGCTATTTACATTATACAATGTTATCATTATTTACAGAACATACATGTGTCAGAACTTTACCCTGTAAAATCTAATTAAGTGATGGAAAAAACTTGTGGAAAATATACTTCAGACACAAGTATGGAAGAGACTCTACTCCCTAAAGAACTGAGATACATGGTATTGGTTAAGTAAAGACATAATTAACCAGTATATGGGTTGAAGTGAAGATATTGAATAAACCTTCTCATTCCTTTATTTCCACCATTTTTAAATTTTAGGCAATTCTAGAATACATGTTTTTGGTTAATTCCACCATGTTAGAACTAATATCCTGCTTCCTTAAAGTAGTACTAATTAATTCATATTCATTAAAAGTAGTAAATCTGGGCCAGTGAGATGGCTCAGTGGCATAAGCGACTGCCTGGCAAGCGCGAGGGCCTGAGTTCGACTTCCGGAACCCACATACGAAAAAGGGGCCGGTGATATCGCTCAGCGGCACGGGTGCCTGCTGGCGCGCGAGGTCCTGAGGTCGACCTCTGGTACCCACACACACACACACAAAAGTAGTAAATCTGCAGAGACATAATAAAATTAAAACACATACTAGAGATTTTACTGAAGTGCTATTTGATCAGTGCTACGACTAGCATATCTAACATATTTACCTTAAAAAATTTTTTTTTGGTGGGTACCGGGAGTTGAACTCAGGACCTCACACTTGCCAGGCAGATGCTTATGCCGCTGAGCTATCTCACCAGCCCCTTAAAGTTTGATTTGATTTTCTTATATTCTGTTGGCAAAAATGAAACACTCAAAAAGACTAACCGAGATGGAATAGAAGAGAATAATTCTATTCATATAGAATAATTTCTGACCATGATTTTGAACCCAACAAAGTCACAGAGAACTTGTAGACCTAGGTAATAGCAAGCATAATGAGTGTGCTCGGAGAGTTTTGTGTACCTGTGCTCACATTTCATGTTGATGCTGAGTCATGGCTACAACCCCAGGGTCCTCCCTGCACCACAAGTTTGATGTGGCTGCCTTGTTTGTTAGTAACATATTTCCTGTTTTAGTTCTATCGTATAACAGTTCTCACCATACAAATTGGGTAACAAGACAAGTAATTTTTCATTATATTTCTTTTCTTCCAAGTTAAAAAATCATTTTATAAACTAAATTAGAAACAGGAAGTCTACCATTGTGGTACACACCTGTAATCCCAGGTCTCAGGAGGCTGAGGCAGGAGAATCATGGGTTTGATCCCAGGCTGGGCTACATAATGAGACCTTGTCTCACAACAAAACAAAACAAATGAAAGGGAGAGGGGAAGAGAGGAGGAGGGAGGAAGAGTGGGAGGGGTGAAGGAAAGAAGGAAGGAAGGAAGGAAATAGAATTTAGAGGTTACTTTTCTATGTACTCACCCATTGAAACAGACCTAAGAATCATTGGAGATAAGATAGAAAGTCACTGTAACTGTCGAAATTTTTACTACTAATAAAGAATGGAGCCAGAATGGGATGTCTATCTGCTACAGAGGGTCCAGTGAAACTCTGAAAATGCATTCATGCAGATGCTTGGGTTTCAACGTCCTAGGCTGGAGTAGCTACCACCCATAGAAATGAACTTGGCAAAACTTTGACAGATGAGGCTAGAACCCAAGTGGAACTCATTCTTCAATTGCTGCCAGATGATTCAGAGTTCCCCCAACCAGTGGCATGGAATCTTCTTTTTTCTCATTTGAAGTGATATTCCTGATAAGGCACTGTGGTGATTGGGATGATGGATACACTTAGAAAGTTTATGTTCAGTGCTTGTCTTCATTTTCATTTTGTACAGTTACTTGATGTGCTGAAAAATGTGACATTCGCAGATGGAGGGAATTCTTTTCATTTTGATGCTCATGGGGACTTGAACACTGGATATGATGTTGTGCTGTGGAAGGAGACCAATGGCCAGATGACCATCACCAAGGTGGCAGAATATGACCTGCAGGACGATGTCTTTGTCCTCACAAGTCAAGAAACAAAAAGGGAATTCAGGAAACTTAAGGTAATTTTGTTGTAGGCTATACTTTAGCATTTGAACCAATTGGTATCCTACCTGCAAAAGTCCTTGAATCTGCCAGGACCTCCACAGTCCCCTGCTGTGGTTTATGTCTAATGTCCTCCCAAAGCCTCATGCTGTCATAGCTGGAGCTTTTTCAGAGGCAGCTGTATCTAGAGTGTGTGATGCTGGAACTGATTCATGGTGCAATGCTAAGATCAAGGGCACAAGGATTAAGGGTGTGAGTGCTACCTGCTCTAAGTAACCTGGATAAGACATAAGGGATAGGAAGAGCTGTGGTCGGCCCTTGTTGCTTTGCTTCCTTCTGCCTGCCATGAATAGTTTCTCCTCTGTGATGCCCCTCTGCCATGCCACCAAGCCTTGGGGTCAGCTGTTCATGGACTGAAACCTCTACAAACTGTGATCAAAATAAACCTTTCCCCCTGTAACTTTGGGTATTGAGTATTTTGTCTCAGCAATGAGCAAGTAATTTAAGATATCTCCCTACCTGTTCAATGTCCCACCTTCCTGCCAAATTCCATGACCTGGACACAAGGTTACTCCCTTGCCCCCTCTTCATCATTGCCATTTGACAAAAACATAATTTTGGTTAAATTCAACTCTGCTTAAGTATGGCCCCAGTATAGCTGAACTTGGCAGAAAAAGAATAAAAAAGTCAAGACAAGAAAAGAAACACTGCTCACCGGCCTCACCTTAAATTTGAGACTGCTGGCTTTCAGGGGACTGTAGTGCTGCGGACAGACCACTGCTCACTTCACTGCCCTGCCCACCGTGCTGGACAGCTCTGTCCCTTCTTCTGTGCGCCTCTGACTTCAGTACACCTCATCCATCTTTCTGTTCTGTTGATCCTGCTTTCTATTCTACCGACCAGAATGGACAGCACCTCCTCTTGACCTCTGGGCCCCTGACCCTCCCTTTCCTCGAGGTCTGATGCTGGCAACTTTACCTGTCCCCTGTGCACTCGAGTTTTCTCTCTTCTGCATTATCTGCATGATGACTTCCCCTTCCTATCTTAAAAAAGCAACAGAAACTCCACCGAACCACATACTCTTCCATGAACCACCTGTGCCTCTGCTTCTCCTTACAGCAAAACTCGCTGTGTAAGTTGAATACAGTGATTCGCCCCAATCTCCCTCCTCCCGCACTCCTTGGAGCGGTCCAGAATACATCAGAATTGTTTCTGCGTGGCTTACCCACATTAATGAAGCCGACAGTGTCCTACTGTGTATCGGCCAGTGACCCTCTCCTCCACGAGACACTCTCCCTTGCTTGCTTCCATGACACCTCGGTCCCTGGCCTTCCTTCTTCCGTTTGTAACCTTCGCCTGCTCCTTACTGTCCCTGCTACCTCTACACACTGGCAGCCCAGAGCTGCTCATCTTTTTCTCCTTTTCTGTCTGTGCTTTCCCTTGGTTATTCGATCATGATGTTAGTGTCATTATATAGAAGGCTAATGACACCTAGGTTTTTATTTTGTCCTCCAACCCTAATAAATGCACAATTGCTTAACTGACATCTCTGCCTAAACATCCAATAGTCAGTTTAACTTAATTTCCCCAAAACAGAGCTCCTGATATTACCTTCCACAGCTACTCCTGCACAGTAAATGGCGATTCCGTTTCTCAGCTCTTCATGAAGTAAAATCTGTTGGGTTCCCTGCCCCTTCCCTCTGTCACACTCCATAGCCAATGAAAGTGTGGCTTTCAAAATGTGTCTAGAAAAGCCAAGTGTGGTGGCACAGCTGCAATCCCAGCACTCTGCAGGCTGAGACAGGAGGATAACCATGAGTTGGAGGCCAACCTGAACTACATAGTGAGCTCAAAGCCAGCCTGAGCTACATAATGAAACCCTGTCTCAAAAAACCAAAACCAACTGAACAAAACAAAAACAAAAAAGATATCGAGAATCTGACCACTGTTTACACCTAGTCAAGCTTCTGTCCAGGTGATTGCAATGGGGTTCCCACCCCTTCATTTTCACCGCACCCCTCTAGTCAGCCACGGTGACCCTGCGTGACACAGTGCTCTGTGCAGTCCCATCTATCTACACAGCCAGGCTTTCCTCAGAGATCCCGCGTGACCTGAGCGGCCCCTCCCGGCTTCATCTCCCCAGCCCTCGCCTGAGACCCACACCTCCTGCTCTGCCCTCTCCCAGAGCAGGGCTTTGTGTTTGCCATTTCTTCTGTCTGTAATGATTTTCTCTGCTCTGTGAGGTTAATTTCTCACTTTTTTTTCTGTATTTCCTGAAATGTTATCTTCCCAGGAAGGCTTTTCCTGGACACCATATTTAAAATTGCAGTGACTGGGTGTGTCAGTCGGGGGTAGGGCTCTTGTCCACGTGTGAGGGTCTTGGGTTCCATCCCCAGCAGAGGGACAGAGGGGGAGAGGGAGGGAGGGAGGGCAATGCCAACCTCATACTTCTAGTCACTGTCTCAACTTCGTTTTACTTATCTTTGTTTTGTTTATTGTCTACTTTGTCAGCTAGAAATGTGTTTTCTCTGTTTCATTCCCTGCCTTGGCTCCCACAATTAGAACAATGCCTGGCATATAATAGGCACTTGACACATATTTGGTGGATGGGAGAATGGCTATAGTGGTGCCGTAAACCATTTTAGCTAATAGTATCTCCCTTGTTGGAGGTTCAGGGAAGCAAGATGCTTTTTCCTTAGGAGACAGAAACGTGGCCACCCTTCTGTGTTCTCTGCTTGTCATCTTCATTACCACTGTCATTGTTCTCAAAACTGCATTATGAACCCAGCCCCCGCTTGACACTGTAACTCACACTGGGCCTTTTATAAATTCTAAGTCACTTATTGAATACAGAAAGGATTCTTTCTTATTTTTGCAAGAAGCACCATCTTTAATTTTACCACACTTAACCTCCAGACTGTTGTAGACACACTTGAGGGAGCAGGGATAGGGTGCAGGGGCTGGCGCTTTTGTAATTAACTGGAGATGGCAGACATGAAGGAGGGGCAAGTCTTCCTTTCTGACGGAGACAGCCACAAGTATTTCAAGAATATAATAAAAATGAATAATGTTGAGAACATGTGGTCAGATTTCGAGAGCTTCTTCCCAATTGGCAGGTTAGTCAGGGCATCCACATTCCTGGTGTCATCAAAATTCCTGGTCCAAAACATCAGACAGCCCTCAATCTCCCGATATCTACACCCACGTCCTGGGATCTCCCTGCTGTCTCTTGATGCGCAGGGAGAGAAGGCGCTGGGCTGTGGGAAGGCAGATTGCGCTTTTGTCTCCCTTGACGCCTGGCTGCATCTGATAGCTAAATCCTTTGTGTCTTCTGAGCACACTCCAGGAGAGCAAACACCTCGGATTCAGAGTTTGCCGGGGTAGCCTGCAAGGCATCCACTTCTCGCTACCAGGTCAGTAATAATGGAGTCGAGGGCCCCAAAACTCGGCTGTTTCTCTCCCTCCCAGGTCTTCGTCTTCCAGAGAAAACAGTGGTTGACCTAACACTTTGCGTTCCAGACTCAGCAACAGCTGTTCAGAGAATCCTGTGAAAGCCTGGCTAACCACTCTGTTTTGACTTCCCCGGGGTAAAAGCGAAACCATAACACAGATTACTTCACAGGGTGTACCACGACAAAGGGACCATGAATGAAAAAGAATGACACGGTGTAATTCTTGTAAAAGAATTATGAGCTGGATCAGAAGCACAGAATCCCTCAGAAAGAGAGTGCTGCCTATGACCTGCATCATGATAGGCAGCACTGTGACTTAAATTCTCAATATTTTAGGTTGTCTTTTTAACTAGCAGTAATAGCTTTGTAGTTTTACTTGTTTGTTTTGTGTTTTTGAGGTACAGGGGATTGAGCTACATCTCTAGTCCTTTTCTTATTTGGAGACAGGGTTTCATTAAGTTGCTCGGGTTGGGCTTGAACTAGCAAACCTCTTGCTTCAGCCTCCCAGAATGCTGAGACTATAAACTCAAAATATTCCAATTTTTTGTTTGTTTGTTTTTTAGAGTGAGGCTGGATAGGCTTCTTAGATCATAGGATAAGATATTTCTTCCAAAGAACATAAATTTATAATTTACTGTTTTCTTATTTGACAAAACTCTTTATTCAGCATAGGACTGGAAATTTCCAAATCTTCATTTCTTTTACTACTGTACATTTCTCCTTCTGCTGAGAACAGCCTGAAGGAAATAATGGCCATCATTTCTTGCAGATGTGATTGATGTGACAACTACATACTTTCTAAAACAGTTTCTCCATCTGAAGCATTTTATATATTTTAAGCTTGTTCATATCTTAGGAGAGCAAAAAGTTCTTTAGTAGTATTAAAAATGATCAAAATACTATTTAGTAAGCACATCTTTAAATAAAAGGCAATTAGGATATTTTAAAAATCTTTTGGGGATTTCTTTTCACTTTCAATGCAGCAAATTCTATCTAAATGCTCCAAGGAATGCAGCCCAGGGCAAATGAAGAAGACGACAAGAAGCCAACACGCCTGCTGCTATGACTGTGTGAGCTGCCCTGAAAATCACTACAGCAATCAGACGGGTAATCGCGGGCACTTCAGCATGCACGGGCATGTGAATTACTCCCTTGGGCCGATTTACCTTTTCATGAATCCCATTTTGATTTATTTTTTCATCTAAAAAGAATTTTACAAGCTTCCCATGTCCTGCTAGGTAAAGTGGCTATGAAATCTCATTTTATTTTGGAATTTCCTATATTATATCACTTGGTGTATGACCAACAAATAATATAGATACGAAAGGAATTTCACTTCCATTGAAAAAGTCATTGCTTCATGCATGCTTCATCATCAGCAACTCTTAAAACAATGCAAGTTTTCCACCAGTTTTTGTCTGAATGCCCATCCTTGTAATTGGGGCTCAAGAAGTACAAATAAGTAAATGCTGGATTAGCTAAACCAACATGCTAGAAACCCAGAGGCTCCCAGTCAAGAAACAGGTGCGCATATCCTGGAGATCTTAATGTTCCTACCAAGAGACAAAGGTTGCATCTGTGAAGAAAGGAACTTCTGGAAGACAAGTGGACCCAGTATTAGCAGAGATGAGGTGCTAGTAACCAACTGTTTGCCCACCTTATCTTTATCAGTTTGGCAAGATCAGAGCAAAGTACACAAATTAAAGTACACGGCTGAGGTCAGCAACATTAGAAGCCCTAAGAAGAACTACTGGCACGTTCTCTGGAGCAAAGCCCACTTGAAAGCATCATGTTTCCTCATTTATTGCCACTTTCCTGTTCATCTTCTGTGAAAACTAAGAATCCCAGAGCGAGAATGTTCCCAAATATATATTCTTTCTTCTTACTGGCTTCAAGGGCAGAAGTATAGTGATGGAACTATTCCAATGTTCACGTGTTGTCAGTGCCTTTAAGATGTCACTTATTCTAACCTGAGAGGAGCTGTGCTGCCTAAATAATTGCATAACTGGGGAGAAGTTTTTCAGGCAATACAGCACCCAGCAGCTATCCTCCAAGTAGAGAAGTAAACACATTAACTTCCCATAGAAAGTTACTGAAGCCTTTCTAGGTCCAATCTGGGTTCCATCTCTGGATAACCAGAATGAGTGTAGACAACTGAGGACACTGGAGGAAAAACCAGGAGTGAGTGTAACCTAAAAGCTTACCCTCTCTTCTTTTCCACATCTCTCGCACATGCTGCTGTCTACAGGACAAGACCATCAATGTCTACTGAGTGAATGAGGGCAGATGGTAGCAGCCAGGTGTAAAAAGAAAACAGAGAAGGATGCTTGTAGGGAAATAGGTGTTAAAAAGAGAAGGAAGTTGGAACGGTCATAAAGTTTATGGACAAAACACTTCACTTTGAGGTTAACATAGACAACACAGACATTTTTAAAAGTCAAATGAGCACTTTTGATATTTGCTGCACGTAATCAGATGATGTCCTGAGAGAGGCTTTTCAGAAGCATCAGGAACCATCATCTTAAGGGGCAGGATGGGGAGCAATGGCACCCTACTCCCAGACCTGCAGGTGGAATTCACATAAACACTGTTCTGGTTTATCTGCCTTCATTCACTCAGTAGACATTGATGGTCTTGTCCTGTGGTAGCATGTGCAAGAGATGCGGAGAACAGAGGGCAAGCTTTTAGGTTACACTCACTCCTGGCTTTTCCTTTTAGAGAAAAGACAGAAACTGCAGTTACATTTGATTCCAAATCACTTATTCCTATCAGAGTGGTGAACTGCCACATGTAACAGCAAGTTTAAAAGCTGCTAGTGTTTATCCTGAAATATAAATGCCCTAAAGGCTCATAGCCCACCTGGCTTTTTGTCTTTCTCTTTTTTTTTTCCTTCCCCCTCTGCCTCTTTCCTCACCTTTGTTGTTTCACTTTCTCTTTCTCTGGATTCTGTGCATGTTTTTATAAGAAACTGCTGTGATAATTACCTTTACCTATTTTATGGTTGGGACCAGTGCCCTGGGAGTTTCATTTGTGGTACTGTGGGCAATTGCCCGGTTTAGTTGTTTTCAAGGTTGCTGACTTTCCTCTGTCCTTCAGATATGGACCACTGCCTCCCGTGCGACAATGAAACTCACTGGGCCCCTGTGAGGAGCACTGCGTGCTTTGAGAAGGAGGTAATGTTCCTCAACTGGGGTGACGCCTTGGCTGTCCTGCTAGTGGCCCTCTCCCTGCTGGGAATCGCCTTTGTCCTGGCCATTGGCATAATATTTACACAAAACCTGAACACACCTGTTGTGAAATCTTCTGGGGGATTACTGCTCTGCTATGTGACCCTCCTCTGCCATTTCCTCAACTTCGCCAGCACTGGCTTCTTCATTGGAGAGCCCCAAGACTTCACATGTAAAACCAGGCAGATGCTATTTGGCGTGAGCTTTACTCTGTGTGTCTCCTGCATTTTGATGAAGTCCCTGAAAATCCTGCTGGCTTTCAGCTTTGACCCCAAGTTGCAGAACTCCCTGAGGTGCCTCTATAAGCCGGTCCCCATTGTTGTCACATGCACGGGAATCCAGGTCCTCATCTGCACGCTCTGGCTCACCTTCGCAGCACCTGCAGTGGAGGAGAATGTGTCCTTGCCCAGGGTCATCATCCTTGAATGCCATGAGGGATCAGTGCTGGCATTTGGCATCATGCTGGGCTACATTGCCATCCTAGCCATCATTTGCTTCATATTTGCCTTCAAAGGCAGGAAGTTACCTGAGAATTACAATGAAGCCAAATTCATAACCTTCGGCATGCTCATTTACTTCATAGCATGGGTCACTTTCATCCCTGTCTATGCTACCACATTTGGCAAATATCTGCCTGCCGTGGAGACTATTGTTATCTTAATATCCAACTATGGGATCCTGTGTTGCACGTTCTTCCCCAAGTGCTATGTCATTCTTTACAAGCAAAAGACTAACACGAAGTCAGCCTTTCTCCAGTTGCTTTACAGCTACTGTTTGCATAGTGCCGACAGCTTCACTCTGAGTCGCACTTCCCTGAACTCCACCAACAGCAGCTTCACAGTGAGCCATGCCAGTCCTGGTGGCCAGTGTGCAGCCCGGCAGAGAACCAAAGACCTTCAGGCACAAGCACTTGCACACTTATGCAAGAAAATGCTGCAAATACATCTAAAGCTTTGCCTCAGAAAAGAAGTTTGAGTATATGAGTGAGCCTTTAGGAGATGGCATGTTCCAGAGCAGAGTGTTGGCAGGGAATTTGTCCTAATATGTGCACTTGGTCTCCCAGCAATTGCTTCTCATATGTTTCTTCTCTGCCACCACCTTCACCAAATTTCACTCTGTCCAACAACCTATTAATGAAGGAAAGAGAGCCTCCATTCTGAAACTCCCTTCATGCTCTCCACTACTGTCAGTCTTTATCTCAGCCCTCCTTCCTCTTGGGCACATGGTTAAAGGTACCTCTTCCTTCCAGAGTTAACCTATAATGTATCACCCCCTCTCCACCCTCTCCCACTTCTTCTCAAACCTCTTTGTATGGCCCCCTCTTCTCTTAAGCACCTTTACCCACCCATTCCACTGCTCAGGTAGTTGCACAAGCAATGAATCATTCCTGATCTTAGGAGCTCAAATTCCAGGAGGAAAGAGTCATATCACTTTCCAGCATGGGGTGTCTATGATTGTAATGTCATAGGACACTTAGCCACCCTGGGGGAGGAAGGAAAGCTTTAGGCAAAGGCAAAATAATAGGAGTAATGTTTAGGAGAACACCCGAGAGAAGAGTAAGAGCTAGCTCCTCAAAGTACAAAAAGGAGTTCTAGACAAGCAAGAGAAGCCGCAGCAGCAGAAGGGTGACAGGAAGAGGAATCCAGGGACAAAGTCCCTTGGAATTCCTGGAGAGGAGTCTGCCTGGTATCTATGTGGAGGTGGTCCAAGCTCCTTGCTAAGGAGCTTAGGTCTTTTTTTTTTTTTTTTTTTTTTTTGTGGGTACCGGGGGGTCGACCTCAGGACCTCATGCGCCAACAGGCACCCGTGCCGCTGAGCGATATCACTGGCCCCTTTTTCGTATGTGGGATCCGGGAGTCGAACTCGGGCCCTCGCGCTTGCAAGGCAGGTGCTTATGCCGTTGAGCTGTCTCACCGGCCCGGAGCTTAGGTCTTTATCTGTGGGCAGTGGGATGGCCATCAAGGCGTACAGCCTCAAGGTGGAAGGCAGCTCAAAGTTGGGGTCTACTTAGGAGAGAATTAGGCTGTGTCCCAGGGAACAGAAGAGAGGATAAGAGTAGGTATGCAAGCTCTAGAGAAGGTGGCCATTTAGGAGAGGATTAGGCTGTGTCCCAGGGAAAAGAAGAGAGGATATGAGTAGGTACTCAAGCTCTAGAAGAGGTGGCCATTTATTTAAAGTGCTTGCTATAGGATGAGTTATTGAAAGGTGATATGAAATACAGAAGGAAGAATTGGTTTCTTTTTTTTTTTTTTTTTTGTGGGTACCGGGGGGTCGACCTCAGGACCTCGCGCGCCAACAGGCACCTGTGCCGCTGAGCGATATCACCGGCCCCTTTTTCATATGTGGGTTCCGGGAGTCGAACTCTGGCCCCGCTTGCAAGGCAGGCGCTTACGCCGCTGAGCCATCTCACCGGCCCAGAATTGGTTTCTTTATATTGGCATATAAGGTGACAAGTTAGATTTGAGGTGGCTACAGTGATTTCAAGATGTATCAACCATTCCTGTAGACATAAGACTTTACACTCAATGAGACCAGGGATGATAACAAGGATTTGGATATAATGTTCACATCTCTTCCTTTCTTTTAAAACAGATAAACATACAAAATAGCTTTGTCCCCAATCCTGACTTTCTCTTTAGCTGCCACTGTATTTCTTCTTCGTTTTTTTTTTTTCTTTTTGTGGGTACCGGGGGTTGAACTCAGGACCTCATGTGCCAGCAGGCGCCAGTGCCGCTGAGCGATATCACTGGCCCTTTTTTTGTATGTGTGTTCTGGGAGTCGAACTCGGGCCCTCGCACTTGCCAGGCAGGCGCTTACGCCGCTGAGCCATCTCACCGGCCCCTCTTCTTTCTTCTTACAATTGAATGTTTAAAGGAATAATGTGATTGTTGGCATATTGTTAGGTCTTAGTGACCTATTAGTTCTGAGCCCACTGAAGTCTGGTATCTGGCTGGACCGCTTGCTGAAATCATTCACAGAAGAGTCATTGTGACCCTTATCTCTCAGATTTAATTACCATCTTAAGTGCTCATCTCCCTCACATCCTAATGGCATTTAGTCTAATTCTTCTCCATTTGAATGCTTCTTTGCCTCTTCGTAGTTCCCTCTTTGAGTTCAAAGAGTGAGCATTCTGCAGTATGATGAAAGCCCCTCTGGTTCCACCCCCATACTCTGACCATTCAAGGTCTCCTTTGCTGGTTGTCTTCCTCCACTTCTCCCTTCACTGAGGCATTCCAGAGTTCTAGCTTTGGCCAGCATGTCTCTTCTCTCAGCTACCATCCCTCAATAGCGCTGCCTACCTCCACATTTTCTCCATTTGTCCCAGACAACCCACCTGGCCCCAAAGTCAACATATCCAGAAGGAACCCATTTCTCATCTCTTGCTCCTCCTCCTGCTCCTGCTCCTGCTCCCCATTTCTCAGGGTGCTGCTCACCTTGGGGTGATTGGGACCTGGGAGTCACTCTCAACTCTCCTGTCTACTTCACCTTTCTATGTCTTTAATTTTTCATATTCTTTTATTCTCTAATTCTTCTATTCTTTCAAAACTTTCTCATGATCTCCCCTGTCATCCCTTTCTTAATCCGGGCCTTTGTCACCTCTTTCATAGATTGTAACAACAGCCTCCTCTTTTGACTCTGGCCTCAGATATTTTACTGTAAACAGGGAGAAGTTCTTCATAAAGTTTCTATTTACTTCTACTAGACCTGTTTCTATAGGGAAAAATTCTCCTTGTGTTACTCAATTATTTTAAAAACCTGCAGGAAGTCAACATTCATGCTGAAGCCCAGGGTCTTCAAGCCCAGCACCAGCTGCTCACCTTCCAGGCCAGTGCTTTGGCCTCCAGAGAGGGCGGGCTGCTGGCGATTACCCCACACTGTACTACCCCTGCCCCAGAGCCTCCAAGTCCTGTCAGGCCGCATCCTCCCCAAACCCTCAGCCCATCCAAGGACCTCCTTTTCTGGGAAGTCTGTCTGTCTGCCTTTGTCAGGGCACTCATTGCACTTCACTGCATTCTTTTGTTGTCCTTTTAATTTATTCAGCTAACACTTAATTGAGTGCCTGTACATACAAGGCCTATGTCTGTGCACAAGGAATATTAAAGAAAGAAAAAGATAAAAAGAGCTGGGGTGTGTCAGTGCCAGGACTCTGAGTTCAATCCCTAGCACAGTAGGGGGGCATTGTTAAAGGATAAAATATTCTGATCCATGTGAGAATGTTAAGAAATGACTATTCTGTTTGTGATTTCACCAATTCATTGCTCTGTTGATACAAAAACAGTTTCTCTTATTGACAAGGGGGCCATGTTGCAGGAAAGCTTCCAGATTCTTGAGCATAGTTACACAAAACAAAAATCCCAGTCTGTTGTGCCAATAAAGCAACAAAAGAAACATTGTTTCATAAGAGCCCATTGTTTTGTCACTACAGTGGCACAGCTTTCAACCACTCCCCCAGAAGAAAGCAAGGCCATTCAATGCAAGAAATTAAATTCTGGAGTCTTTGAAGCCACAACTACATCCTTGCCATCAGGTGAAGCACAGCAAGTAAGAGAATGATGATTTTACATTTTCTTTTAATTTTGAAAATCTTAAATTCAATTGGGTATAATAAATTGATTTCTTTTACACTTTTTGGAATATAGTGTTTGAAATAATAAAATAAAAATAAGCCAAAAGAACACAAAAAATAGTATCCATGGAGACAAGGATTTAGCTCAGTGGCACAGCACCTGCCTGGCAAGTGTGAGGGTCCTGAGTTCGATTCCTGGTATACCCCCAAAAAAAGTACCCATGGCTCCAGACAGCAGCACCCTCCGGTATAAAGTACCCAACTCTTTACAGGTTGTCTCCATAAAGTGCAAAGTAGTGTTCAGAGATTTTCCCATTAGTTAAGACAAATTGATTTAGGGGGAAAACATTTAGTATTCCGTGTCAGATTACTCATATAATATCCTCCTTTCCCACAGAGAAACACACAGTAAAATATTTTATTGTTAGAATTCAAAGTGAGGGAATAATATGCATTGTACGTAGGTACAGTGCAGCTTTTTACATCCAGCTTTTCGGCAGGATGGAATCAAAAGGTGGTCGGCTCAAGTTGTAAGGTTTTTAAGAGCAAAATTCAAGTGTAGTTGTCAACTGTGTGCCCTGAGTGTAAAAAATGTTGAATGAGCAACTAACATTGCCATGAATCTCCTTAAAATCCTGATCAACACGGTAATTCAGTGATATTTTCCAAGCTCTCCCTGTGATATTAGAGTCTTCACATAAGATTTCTAGATAGCTAGAGTAGAAAACAATTAATTGCTCAAACCTAAAAACTCAGATGAAAAGAAGATGGAGAATAAGAGTATAAACAATTTTTAGAAGTAGAGCCTGCAGTGTGACATTGAAAGGAAAGGAGTAGACCTCCTCCTGCCATGGTGACCATGACACAAACCTGCAAGCTGAAGATGGCAGAGCAGCAAGCTAGAAGCAGCCTCAGCCCCCAACACTCAGGGTTTGGCTTTCAGCCTAATTCCCATGCTTGAAGCTTACTAAGAGCAACAGCCTGGCAAGTTCATGAACAGAAGGCTGAACACAGCCAGCAGATGCACACACATCCAAGAGCTTCTCAAAGGGAAATTTCTGGTCTCTGGAAAGTATTATACTTCATAACTTCTCCTGAGTTTTTGGTAGCAGTACATTTTTAGTCAAAATCAGATTATCAGAAAATGAAAATTTTGTACCTAAAGACAAATTAACCAAATATCTTCTTATTTTTATTGACTGCCATTATTTTAAATCTGCAAATCTGAGGACTGGATCTGTTTCTCGCTTGTTAGACACCAGAGGGTGTGACTAAAAATGTAGAAGCCTAAAGTATTAAATGTAATCTGCAGTTAGCTAGTGGGTCTGTGTTGGAGTATTTCTCTTCAAAAGAGCCATCCATTATAAATACAAGATAAACAGAAAACATGGGAACCAAATTCGATGAATTTCCAGTGTGAAACCAATGGAATCCAGAATATTTGAAAGACCACTATGTCTATTCATGATACTAAACTTGAATGAGAGCACCTGATAAAAGACCTCATGTTGGTAAGCACCAAGAAAAGTGAGGTGCTTGTCAGTATAATTTATTATATTTATAACAACCTGTTTCCAAAAGAATTCAAAATGAATTTTGTAAAAAGAAAATGTATTTAATAAAATTTTTATTTATTTATTTATTTTGTCTCTTTGAGGCAGGGTTTTGGTACGGAGTTCAGGCTGGCCTTGAGCTTACTTTGTAGCCTAGGCTGGCCTCGAACTCACAGCGATCCTCCTGCCTCGACCTCCCGAGTGCTGGGATTACAGGCTTGCGCCACTACGCCAAGCTAAAATCTTTAAAATAAATTAAATATTTTTAAGAGCAAATATATAATAGAACTGCAGCTAATAACTGAAATCTAAGGAATTGTAGTGGCTTTTGTACTGAATGCCATCATGGGCATTAGGGCAGCTAAGAAAAGTGAACCCCCTTACCTTTCAACAGGAAAAAGTGTTGGAAACTTTATAGCCTAAGGACTTGTTTTCCAGTCTCAGAAACTCCATGTTACTATGTAATCTTACAAGTCTTCATCCCACCCCACAGTGTGTGAGAATCTCCCCACGCCATGGCCACTGGAAAGGCCAAGCCTAAGACCTAAGAATTCTTCTAGGTCCTTTCAGCCACCAAAACAGAAAGACCCTTTGGTTGGTAAATCACAGGGCCCCAGACCACACTGTTTCATACACGTGAAGGAAACCTGTTTGAGGTAAGAGGTAATGGGGTCAGGAAGTGGGGGAAGGGGAGAGAGAAAAAGGAGAGAGAGAGAGATTATTTGACCTCCTGATCCATTTGTGCCTAAAGCTAAACTGTCTTCAGTCTCCCCACCCCCAGCTTCTGTTATTTGAAACGAAAGAATAACAACTGAAGTACTTACACTTCACATGACTGGTTAATTTTCCCATCCAGAAAGTGAAAGTTATGGGGTAAAAATCTCAAATTCCCCTCCAAGTCAAAAACTCTCTAATTCTAGATGAATTGGGAATGACTCCAAGACAGGAGTATTAGCTCACCTACTTTGAAATCCTGAATTGCCAGTTGCAGGCTCTCAAGCACTATTTCTTGAATTACAGTGGAGAAACTTCTCTCTAAACCTACCCTGTTATAAAGCTACTTGTTATTTTCTTACTTTTCCCATCTGTATCCCCAGTAAAAGCCGGTGTCAGACACATGTTCACAGGCTTTTCTTTCCTGGGAAGGGAGTTAAATAATCCTGGCTAAATTAACACATAGATTTGATCCTCAAGTAAGAAATCCATGTTGCACTGTTCATCTGATACCACAAAAATTGTGAGAGTCCAAGAGTTATTATTGGCATAATCTAAGCCAGAGAGAAAAGTTCATTCCTTCATGATATTTCAATTATTAGTCCATTCACAAAGAACTTGAAGATTTAATCTTTCTAGCTTTCTGCTTGATGAAAACAAGTAAAAGGGTTTAAGGATCTTTTGGGTCAGTAGCTAAAAGAGGCATAACCCAAGTTTTGGAACTTTGGCTTATGTTTCTTTTCATGTTAGAACTTTATTTTCTCTCAAGCACCCTTCCAAAATACACATACACACACACACACACACACACACACACACACACACACACACACACACCATTTGTCATTTATCCTCCAAAGATGGGGGAACAAAATAAGAAGGCAGTCTGCTAGGACATGTGTCGCTGTAAAGTTCAGAGTGGCTGTACGCAGGGCTCAGCCTGAGAACCCAGGGTGTGATGCACCCGGGGTGGGTTTCTCAAGGTCCCGAGGCAGTGCCTGAGACGTTGTTCCAGAAGGGGCTGAGAAAATGGGAGCTGGAAGCTGGACTCACAAACAAGGGGTCCAGTGTGACAGAGGGCAGCAAACTCTGTCCTGCTGTCCATGGGCCTGGGCAGGGTGAATTCGAAGTATTTAAGCAATGTACCCACTTATGGTATCACGTGCACACACACACACTCATCTGTTTTCTGATGATTAACCTTAGCATACAACCATACACAAGAGTTTTGGTGGGAAAAGCGAGGGAGATGTTTGGTCACAAAACTCTTTTCCTCATAGTCAACATCCCTGGGACGTTAGAAGGAAAGTGTTGTACATTCGCAGTCTTTTCTGAAGTCCTTTGCCCGGACAATGTTTGTCTAGTCCTTGGTATTACATTTGTAAAGTACTTTCAACTTCTCAAAGAAACTTTTCTTGATACTGTTACCAAATCTTAGCAATGGATTTGTTTTTTTAGAAAACAAAACATGAAAATAAAAATGTCTGGTCTACCACATGAATCTGTTAAGAGATAATGCACATTAAAGTACTTTGAAAGATATAAATAACTATTCCAAATATTATTGCTATCCCATTAGTATTTTTAACCCAGCAGTCTTGTGAAGCAAGTGACCATTACTGAGGAGAGAATTAAGGAATGGTAGCACTGCGCATCCTGCTGAAAGTTGACTATCCATGCATTGGCCAAGTTGAGATCAATCTAGACTTTCTACTAGGACACCAGGTCACCTGCAGTGAAAACCAGGAAGAGACAAAATTTCCAGGATTTTCAGTGAACATTTTTTGTCATATCCTTGACCTACATTATTTCAACTTGAGAGAGGGACAGTTACAAACAGAGCTTAAGTAATCTTACAGACATCTAAGTCCGAAGACCAGGTTACAATCACAGACTGGTTTTTCCAATGAATTGATCAAAACAAGGTATAAAAAAGGAGGACAGGGTAGATTCCAACTGTAAAGAGACAGATTTGCTCAGATCTTCGAAATGTGTTAAATATGCCAGTTTGGAGACAAGAATTATCGTGTATTATAGATGGAGAGATAAGTCAGAACAATTTTCTTGGAGCCAGTATATCAATAGCACACTTAAAGGAAAACATGGTCTCTGTTTTAGGGATTCCACTACTAATAATGTAAACCCATTAATAAATTCTCGACCACACAGAGACATACTTTTACATAAGATGCTTTTTACAATATTCCTCAAAATAACAAAATAATTAAAACTGAGCTGGGCATGGTGGCGCACGCCTGTAATCCCAGTATTCAGGGAGCTGAGGCAGAAGGGTCGCTGTGAGTTCCAGGCCAGCCTGGGCTACAAAGTGAGTTTGAGGCCAGCCTGAACTGCACAATGAAACACTGTCTCAAAAAGAAAAAAAAACAATTAAAACTTAAAACAAATGGGCATAAGAATCAAATAAATAAATTGTGATAGCTTTTCAGTGAAAGACTGTTGAGCCATTTTAAAAAGTGAAGTTTATTTGAATATGCATTTTTAAAAAGCCCAGCATGCATTGTGAATGAAGAAACCAATTGCAGGATAATATAATTTGTGCACTGATAACATATTTTCTCTTTTAAACTATTTCAGGTTAATTTCCCAGAGCACAGTGGGAAGCCCCACCCCATCACACACATGCACGGTTCTTGGCAGGTGTTGGGAGTCAAACCCAAGACATCTGAATTAGAAAGTGTGGTATTCACAGACAAATTTCAGCAAAATATCTGGATTCAAGCCTGTCCAGAATACCCACTAATTAACTATAATAGGCAAGAGTAGACACCTATGTGTCTACTCTAGAAATAAAATAAATCATAATTTATCTTTATAACTCAATATTGAGATGCCACATAAAAAGACAAACATAAAAATGATGTTGTGAAATAATAGTTAATGAAGTAATAAATAAAAATTTTTAAATGGTATGGGCACTTTTATTAGAACTCTGTACACATATTTGAATAAAGATCCTAAAGAAGCACAGGGAAATAGAAAATATTTTGTGTTTTGGATGTGGGAATAGAAGGTAATGTTATGTTACTTTTAATGTTATTTAATAATATATATTTAAATATCCTGGTGGGATGTATTGAAATGTACATACGCTCAAGGTGAGACGTGCCCATCAACTATTGTCTATAGACCTATTGTCACTAAGTAGCGAGAAAATAGACCATAAAATGAATGTGATAAAAGTGAACTTGGTGCCATAAAAGTACAATCACTTTTAATATTCATAAAAACCAGTTTTTCTGGGCATGGTGGCACACGCCTATAATCCCAGCACTTGGGAGGCTGAGGCAGGAGGATTGCAGTGAGTTTGAGGCCAGCCTGAACTACACAAAGACCCTGTGGCAAAAAAAAAAAAAAAATAAATAAATAAATAAATAAATAAAAGGACAGTTTCAGTTCCTGCAGCTTAAAAAATCATGAATAAATACCTCCTGAGCCACATAGTTCTGTGGATAGAATACCCCCAGAGTGCTCACTGGACTGGCTGCCAATAGAGGGGAGACCTTCCACTCACAGTGTGACTCCAGGAACCTCAGGCTTGGGCAAAACAGCTGGAGAGCATCACTGTGTGCTTCTGACGAGAGCGAATGGTCTAGTGTTTAATATTTTAACCGAATAAAGAAAATATATACACATGAACTACAAAACAGAGTGCGAGTTACTTGTGGGCAGGAGAGAAAGCACTCCTCACACCGCGGGGTTTTAGGAAAAAAATGCCTCTCATTAGTAGTTTGTGAAATGCTACCACCTTGTGGGCAATTGTAGTCTTGTTTTTAAGAATAAATTGCCCCCAGGAATATGTTTAGAATATTTTCATGATAAATGCTAATATTAGTGTTTCATTGTTGCACAATAGTAACAAATATAAGCAGACAACTACAATGTAGTTTATTATTTTACTAAACATAATTATGAAATGACAATATTCAGCTTTATTCTTTTTATTTAGTGCCTGTTTGCAGTACATGTGTGCACTCCTCGTGTGTTGCTGCATGTGCAAAACACATCTCAACTCCTTTTTCCATCTCCTTCCCCTCCCCTCCTTCATCTCTTGATCCCCTTCCTATTTGAAAACAATCTATCTTTTACTTCTTATCTATATTTTATTTTGCTCTTCATTTATAATTTGGGTTTCTCGTGCAAGAGAAACCATGTGATATTTAAGTTTGTGTGTCTGATTTATTTCACTTAACATATGGTCTCAAGGTGCATCCATATTCCTACAAATGGCTGAAGTTTATCTTTTTTATGGCAGAGTAGTACTCCACTGTGTATAAATACTAGTTTCTTTATATATTCTTAGAAGCAAAGAATTTGTTTTTAGAATTTTAGGGAAAGTATAGCTTTTAATTTCGGCAAGGCATTAATAATAACTTTGCACTTTCGTACATTTTTCTTCCCTAGGGAATAGTGATTACAGTCTCCTGTCTACCAAATCTAATTATAATGCACATGAACGAAATCTTCATTAACATATTTTAACTTTTTCACCATTTATTCATTCATTCAACATTCCCAGTGTTTACAATATTAATCCCCTGGTGAAAGCAACAAGTAAAACTACTTCAGATGTTTACGTGTTGATGGTTAACCTGGGGTCTTGGCTGGATGGAGAGGCGCCCAGGACGGGGAAATGCAGCTCTGGGCTTCTCTGAGGACACTGTCGGAGGTGACCGCGTGTGGTCGTGAGTCTGCGGGCAAGGGAGCCCCCCAAGGCGATGGTGCTGCCCCGGTGCTGGGCCCAGCTGGGGGCTCGGGGCTCCTGTGGGCCTTTCCTGACGCCCTACGTGGACGGCAGAACCCAGAGCCTCAGCTGCATGAAGGTGAGGACAGGGAGGGAGCAGCCTCCGCCTTCCCTGGAGATCCGAGGCCGGTCCCGCGACGCCCTCCCGGCCCTGCACGTCTTTCCTGGCTGCGTGGACCGATCCTGTGCGCGCCGCCCGGGCCCACGGGGACCACACGAGTGGCCGCAGGCTCAGCGCCGGGGCCTAACCCAAGCCTTCGTTTGCTGCCAGCGGAGGATGCGTGTTATTAACACAGAAAGGAAGTAAAAATTTTAACTGAGAAATCCTTAAAGATGTTTTATTAGCAATATATACATCCTGTGACGTTGGTCTCCCGGGGCAAAGCCTCGCTCGCCCACGCAGCTGTGGCTTCTCGGGAAGGACCCGAAGCGCGGGGCTGGGGTGGGGGCGGACCGGGCCCGGGCCCAGCGCCTCCAGGACTTGGCCCACCTGTGCTGCAGGCGGGACGGGACCGGAGCTCCGGGCAGGGCCCAAGGGTTTAAGGAGGCTTCTCTTCCGCCACCTGCCTGTCCCATTTCCTCTAAAAGCAGCTGACGCTCTGGGCCTCCGGATCCGCCCCGGGGTGCACGCACATCTGACCGCGCAAACCTGGGAGCGCTCCGGGAGCCCAGCGCGGCTTCTCCCTTTCTCTCCTAAACCCGCCTCGTGGGCTGCACTCCCCACCTGACAGAGGAGACGCTCTTCGTAAAGGTCCACGGTGCTGAACACAATCATCAATTATTTTCCTAATTTTACCTGAGCGCCACACTATTGAATACAGTCAATCACTCCTCCTCCTTAAGATACTTTCTATACTTTAAAACATCATACTCCTTTTTCCTTCTTCCGATGTAACAGATGCTCATTTCTGTCTCGGTTTTTCCTCTAATTCTTGATTCCAGGACTCAGTCTCTGGTCCCCTTCTCCATCTGCACTCACTCCCTTGGTGACTGCATCCAACTCTGAACTTTTGATACTATTCATTCATTTTTATTTGGAGAAAAGGTAAAACAAAATTTCATAACAAAATAATAGGAGAATAACAGTAGTCAATACATTGTATATTGTTATCTTTAAAATAGTTATTCAGAGTACAAAATATGGGCATTAACATTTCTCCAATTGATATTAGCCCAAACCTTCCTTTTCAATGAACTAAGAGACACTCAGTATAAGGAAAATTCCAGAAGTATTTTAGAAAAAAATTTACTTCTAAGGATTAAGATTTGGAATGATACCAGACTCCCCAACAGCAAATGTAGGTGCTAGAATTCAACGAAACAATGTCTTCAAAATTCTGAGAGGGGCTGGGGATGTGGCTCAGTGGTAAAGCTCTTGTCTTGCATGCTCAAGGCCCTGAGTTAGATCCCCAGCACCACCCCAAAAAATTTTTTTTCTGAGAGGATATTATTTCTATCTTAGAATGTTATATCCAGCCAAGGTTTTGATTAAAGATGAGGTTCCTTTTCAATAACCTATTGGTTAAATGAAATTCATAAGCATATTTAATATAATATAATGTCACAAGGAGATTTTAATCCAAGCTTCTATATTCTGTAAATGCAATACCCCCCCTTTTGCTGCAAAAATGGAGAACCAACTTTAATAATTTAATATTTGGTTTTTAAAGCCATTTGCAGAATAATAGAAGAAATGTCCTTATCTTGATCAGGTCTACCTATCTATATTGGATTGAATAGTGTCTCTCAAAATCCATGTGTACCTGAAACCTGTGAATGTGACTTTATTTGGAAACATGATCTTTCCCAATATAACATATTTAAGGTAAAGTCATACTGGGTTAAAGTGGACCTTAAATCCAATATGACTTGTGTACTTATAAAAAGAAGGACATTTGTATACAGAGAAAAATACACCAGGGAGAAAGTCATGAAAGAGAGAAGATGGATCTATACCCCAGGGATGTCAAGGATTGGCAACTGGCTGGGTATGGTGGCACACACCTGTAATCCCAGCACTCAGGGGACTGAGGCAGGAGAATGATTGTGAGTTTGAGGCCAGTTTAGGCTACGTAGTGACTTCAGGGCCAGTCTGAACTACATAGCAAGACCCTGTCTCAAAAAAACAAAAAAACAACAAACAAACAAACAAAAAAAGAATTTCACAACCACCAGAAGCTAGAAGAGGCAAGGAAGGATATTCCTACCCTAGAGCCTTGGGAAATCAACATTTTGATTTCAGACTTCAAGCCTTTAGAACTCAGAGAGAATGAACTTCTGTTGCTTTAAGCCACCTGGTTTGTGGCATTTTGTTATGGTAGTCTTAGAAAACTGATACATTACCCAAACTTTTAAGCCAATATTAGATATTATGATGAAACTTTATTCATATCCCCATTATAGTCAGGGAAAAAATCCATTTTATGGCTTTACATAAATCTTGTTCAGGAGGTCATAAGCAACAATTAAACAGAAGCTTAAGGGTGGAAAAGAAATAAATGAAAATGCCTTATCTGTCAATGGTGTAACCATTGAACATGCACAAAGCAGAGAGCAGAACTAGTAAGACAGGTCATCCAGACTGACAGCCTGGGCGAGGAGCACATGTCTGTAATGCCAGCTGCTCAGAGAATATCACTTGAGCTCAAGCCCAACCTGGGTCACATAGATTCTGTCACAAAGGAAGAAGCAAACAGAGAAATGAAGAGAAAAAAAGGATGGATGGATGCAAGATTCAATGTAAAAATTCAGTAGCATTCCTATATATAGGAAATAAGCCATCAGAAACTCACTGAAAAAAGAAATTATTCTCCAAGGAAACAGAAACTATAAGGCTGGAAATAATTAACTGAAAACATTACCTTCACAGAAAATAATGATGTTTATGAAGCATATAAAAGAAAATCTGAATATATGCATTAATTATGCATGAGAAGACTTGTCATAGAGATGTCAGTTCATCATGAGTTAATTTCAATTCATTTCTAATAAAAATGTCAACAGGACAGACAAAAAAACCAACAGATATTAAATATTCCCAAAGCAAAGCACTGGGGCATTTATGAAGAAATTACTAAAGAGAGTTCTACGACAAGTTGAAATAAAAAATAGCCACACAATATCCCCATTCATTTTGTTGTTGCTGTTCTGAGAATGAGATTTTGGCCTTGTAGTGACCTTGAGGAAGCAGGTAGAGCTGGCACGTTCTGCTGCCACCAGTGGTGGCACCTGGGCCCTCGCGCAGAGCAGCATGGCCCCAGAAGTGTGGGGCAGCTTCCCTGCCAGCCCACTGTCAAGCTCCGCTGAGAACCACTCCCACAGCATTGCCACGAGACCACGAGCTTTGTACTCTCCCTAGTTTAGACAACTGCATAGGCTCTCGTGGCCATTAACCCTGCTTTGTCAACTTTATAGGGTCAGCAAAGCGTGCTCCTTCCCGTTTGTGTCTGGGGCCGTGCAGGCACGGCCTTGGTTCCTGGCCCCTTCTCTCTGGCCCTGTCCTCCCGCTCCGCTTCCCAGTCGTCGGGCACTGAGCAGCTTTGCTGCACCATGCTTTCCCACCATGACGCCCCTGTGTTGGGTGGCCCTTTGTAAGGACTGAATTCCTCAACTCTCTGAGCCAGATTAAACCTCTTCTCCCTTACACTGTGGGCATCAAATACTGTGTGTCTAAAGGAAGGTGACTAATACAATCATCATGTGTAAAAGACACAGAATTATCAGCTACCTTATAAACAGTTCCAATGTTGGAGAGCCTAGAAGAGAGGGGTGATTTAAGAGAGATTTTTGGAGAAAGTTGAAGTATTTTGGAATTTCCCACATCTCCAATCCGGGATTTAAAAGGTGAGGTGGGAATGAGGTAGGGGAGAAAAGAAATTCTTTTGAAACTAAGGAAGAGAAGTTTTGAAAAACAGCATGGAGAACTCAGCACATTCACCCTGGAGTTTGACCCATATGAGGAACTGAAGGTCAAACAGCGATGCTGGAAGCTGTCAGACCAGCAGCTGAGCACAGAGGGAGCTGTGCGAGGAGCAGCTATGAGCGTGCTGAGCTGTGAAGATGGGGCGAGGGTGGAGGGAACCCCCAAACACCCCCCCAGGAGAAAGAGCCAGCTTCTACACTGACCACAGAGTGCCAGCTCCAGGACACGAAGAGTCTCTTTGTGGTAGCAGTCCCTTGCCAATTATCTTTAATAAAATTTGTTATACATCTTCATTAGCATGATCATAAATAATGATAAAAATTCTGTCATAGGTAATGGTGTAATGAGCAATATGCAAAAAGAAAGCCCCAGACACATCAAAAACAAAAACTCTAATCTCTGCCCTTTTAATCATCTAGGCCAAGATATCATTCTACTTCAGACTGGAAATTAGAAATCAGTAAGAACAGTTTCAAGAGAATGATTTGAAACAGAAAAAATAAAATTCTTTTGGTAAGTTGATTTTTACCCTGAATAGGTAAAATATTCAAATAGGTCCGTTCCCAATTTCTAAGAAAACATGACCATGTAAACTGAGAGACACAAGCTGCTGAGGTAAACTAATGAAAGACTGTATGAATGCCTGTGGGGCAAGTAGTAGATATCCAGGGGGATTTAAGGTGGCACCGCGCACATGCATGATTGTAAGAGTAGCCTTCTTTGAGTGGAGCCTGTAGAACTGAACCCCATAATGTCATTATTGTGCCTCAAGGGTGAAAAAAATGTAACAGATTTAATTTTTGGAACCATAAAATGTTAACTTTATCATTCAAGATTGTTACTAAGAGCTTTGAGGCTTGAAACTGATCACTGGGGACAGAGATGTCCCACCCTAAAGTGGTTTGACAATTGCATGCGATCTGACAAATGTAAGAGAGTCCTGGTATCCACTGAGCTACACATGACCACGCTGCTATGAGCAGCACGACCACTGCAAGCAGGCAGGAGCTCTTCACTGCCAGCTTGGGGCTGTTTGCTAAAGCCCTACTTCCAAAATGTGCATGCATTTCAGACTTGCTATTCTAGAACAAAGAAAAGCTATGCATTGTTGAAAATGTAAAAGAACTGTTGAGGAACCCCGAGACCCAGGACAACTGGCCCCGGGCACGTGGCACACACAAGCCTTTGGTGGGCGGAGTAATCAGCGAGATCAGCAATGTGGAAGCATCTGAAGCAGCAGTGAGGAGCCAGCAGCTGGGCTCTGGAGAACTCCACCAGCAGAACACCAGTCCCAGCCCCCACATTCAGAGGCCAAGACCAGCTCCACACCCAGCACAATTCCCACGGCAAACTTGGCTGGAGTACACAGCACATTTCTGGGCTCTGACATGGACGCTATCACAGAACTGTAAACACCAGAGGTGTTTTACTACTTTTATTTTCCCTTGTTTGTCTGATTGGCTACCCTTTTCCCATCTGGTTGGATGTCGTCTTGTTTTGTTTTGTATTTTGTGGTTATTTTTGTTTTGGGGTTTTTTTTTTCTTTTTTTTCCCCCTCTCCTCTCTTTCTCTAGTCTCCTTTTTTTTCTTTCTTTTCCTCTTTTCTTCTTAATTCTCCTAATCTTTCTTCCTTCTTTTTTTCATGGTTTAGGTTTCTTACCTTTCTTTTTCATTTTCTTCTATTAATCCTCTCTCTTTCCTCAACTACCTCTTGAATTTAAACTTTTAAGTGAGTAAAAATTGTCTCTTCCTTTTCTGAATACTCCTTCACATTCTATTTCATTCTTTGTGTTCTCCAATTTCCCGAAAGTCGGGTGATCATCCTTTGACCTCCAGCCTTGACTCTACTATATTTGACCTCATTCATCACTTTACCCTGTCCCCTACCCATCTTAATGCACCCGCCCCCCACAGAAGGGTAAAACCACTCCACTAAGGGGAAAATCACTGATACAAGTACCTGGTAGATGTTTGATTTTGTATATAACTTTAGAGTTTGCTCCTGTGGTTGTAGGTAGCAGGTTAAGGGTTACCATAGTTTGTCAGTAGTTAAGCTGTACTTGAAACTACTGTTATTACTAACTGTACTACTTTGGCCAGGATGTCATACATGTTATAATCAGGTTTTCTCCCCTGTATGATAACACTGTGATTGTAATCATCACCACAGCCCAGTACCAAAGGATTGGGTGCTGAGCCAAATGGTAACTTTGCATCCTTTACAAATTGGGAAGGTAGGTTCTCGGGATAGCTATAAAGAACCACCTACATCCAGAGGACATCACTGAAGAACAGACATCTCCTAGGGAATCCTCAATACTAGTGACAAAGCTATATATCATAAGAGATCGGCAAGCATCAACATAGAAAACAAAATAAAATAAAAGAGAGAAAATAGAAAATGACAAGATGCAGAAGCAAAATGCAACCCCAGACCCTCAGCCCACCCAGGACAAGCCCAGAACACAATGAGATGGATGAAATTGGAAGCCAAACACTGGAACTTTCTGAAATGATAGCAACAGAAGTGAAAAAACAAGTGGAAAAGGCTATAGAGAAAATTATCTCTCAGGTACAAAAAGAAATGATGCTTAAAATCAAAGATATCAGAGAAGACACAGATGAAAGAATAGATGAGCTTAGAAAAATGATGGAAACAAAAAATGCCCAACATAGGAAAGAAATGGAATCCATGAAACAGATCCAAAAAAATCCAAGAGATTAAAACCTCCATTGAAAGTATATGCAACATATTGAATGAAGGAGAGGATAGAATATTAGCTCTTGAAGACAGAATTGCAGCTAGTGATCATGAAAAAAGAAAAGATATCTTAAAAATAGCAAGAGACCATGAAAAATCAATCCAACAGCTACAAGATGAAGCAAAGAAGAATAAGACTGATTGGGGTCAATGAGAAAGCTGGAGACAGTAAAAATGCCATAAAAAAATTCTTCACAGAAATAATTGCAGAAAACTTCCCAAGAGTGGATGAAGAATCTGACATACAAATAAATGAAGCCTATAGAACTCCAAACAGCCGTGACCAAAATAGAACTACACCAAGATATGTAATAAAGATTCCAGAAATTCAGCACAAGAACAGAATATAAAAAACTGTTAGAGAAAAGGATCACCTATAAAGGAAAGCTCATCAGAACCATGGCAGACTTCACAACACAAACCTTCAAGTCAAGAAAAGCTTGGAGTGAAGTATTTTAAGTCCTGAAAGAAAACAGCTTCCAACCCAGATTGATGTACCCTGCAAAACTATCATTCAAAGTTAATGGAGAAATAAGATACTTCCATGACAAAGAACGACTGAAGAAATTCATGACCACCAAACCAACCCTACAAAGAGTACTGAAAGATATTCTAAACAGAGATAAAAATGACCACAGTTCCAAGAACAACAACAGAAAGAAACCACCAGGCAGGGCAAGCAATTAAACAGAGGGGAAAAGCAGGGAACCAACAGCAGGAAAATATCCAAATGTACAATAGATATTGGGAAATGGGAAGAAACTGTTCAAAAGGAAAGAAACTGCAATGGGGGAAAGGAGAAAAGAAGGGAGGAAAAAGAGAAAAAAATGTATGTATATGTATACAAGATAGTTAAGATAGTTATGCTACTAATTTCTGTTAGTTCATTGAGAACAAAGGTTTCTGCTTATGCCATTTGATTTATTTTCATCGATCAAGCTCCCCTGGTGGCAGCGGTATCTCGTGAGCCTGAAGGGAAGACCTACCAAAAATGCCCTCATCTCTCATAATATGTCACCACCCCATAGACTGACTGGTATACTGGGGAGGACATAAGGTGAGAAATGTACAGAATGGCCTTCTACATCCCCCCAAGGTTAACAATTTAGCATTTCTACTAGGGTGAGAAACACTGCCCACCCCCTGTAGATCTGTAGTTGCTACATCCAGAGGCCATGCCATAGGCCAATGGCATTGGGCAGTAACTGAAACATCCACACCTGTGTCTAAAAGCCCTTTGAATGTTTTTCCTTCAGTAATCAATTCCATCTCAGGATGATCCTGTTTAATCTGATGAACCCAATAAGTATCAGAGGACCCAAAACCTTTGGATCACCTTTTCTTATTTATAGATTTTCTAATTTTTGTCCAAGGAAGAATGATCAATTGAGTGATACAAGAGTCTGGGGTGACTTGAACAGTGTTTTGAGCAGATTAAACCATAACTTCGATTTCCCCTGTATAATCAGCATTGATGACACCAGGCAATGCCTGGAGACCTTTTAAAGTGAGACTGCTGTGGCCTAGCAGGAGTCCCACTGTTCTTTGAGGCAAAGGTTTATAGACTCCAGTAGGAAAAACTTGGGGTCCTATTTCAGGAGATAGTATGTGTGGGTAGCAGCTAAAGCTGGAAATTGATCACATGTGCAGGGGTGAGGCAAGGCTGATCTGAAAACAAGGAACATCAAGGTGGGCTACATAAACAAGCTACTACAGTTCAAGGGTACTAGGCAAAGGGTTGTCTCATGACACCAACCTGCAAAAATGTATAAATAAATGCACTGTGGTGGTTGAGCAGTTCCTTTCCTCCCATCAGGAGAGAGGGCTCCACCTGACCTCAGCTTTTGTCTCTTATCTTTATTTCTCCATCCTCATGCCATCCTTCCCCCTGGGAACTTTGAGAGCTGCATGGGATGCAGCGTATGGTGCCTGAACACCAATTGTGGTAAGAAGAAATAGTGGGTGATGGGACACTTCTCATTGTGCATGAAAAAAGGAGAGAAGTGCATTGATATCATCAGGCGTTAAACTTGGGGCAAGAGAGAAACAGGCTCACTAGGGCCAGAGAGAGAAAAGTCCACTAGGGCCAGAGGAAAAACAAAACAAAACAAAACAAAACAAGGCTCATGAGAAACAAAAAGGAAAGAAGTGTATTGATTTTATAAGTTGTTAAAAATGGGGCAAACAAATTCACAAGAGCCACAAATGTATATGGAGTTGTTTGTTGTAATCTTGATACCTGTATTTACATTCCTTTTGAGGATTTGCATTAGGGAGTGTTTTAATGATTGTAAGTTACTGGGATGACCATAAAGGATTTGGCTCAGGGCACTATTTTAAAATACGTCCCAAGTGGGAAAATGATGGTGGAATAATAGCCAGCCTGATAACATTAACTGAGCCACAAGTGGCAATTCCCACCTTTTCAGCTCAGAGAAATTTTGCTGAGTCACAGGTCAGAACTTCTTTCTGCCTCTCAGGGAGTGGAGCTGTTTTCTCTCTCCCCCTTGCAATTGGCACTAAAAGAAGCCAGATGGGTGGGAAAGTCCTTGGAGGGCTTTCAACATATCTACCCTGTTACTGAAGTTCAAGTTCCCAATAATCCGGGACAAGTTATACGTCTTCATGGAGCTGTACCCTTTAAGACCTTAAAAGAATTAAAACAAGCTATCGCTACCTATGGCCCTATGGCCCCCTTTTACCTTAGGTTTAATAGAACTTATAGGACAACAGGTTATGGCCCCAAATGATTGGAAAGAAATAGCTAAATATGTTTAAGTCCAGGAGATTATTTATTGTGGAAAGGAAATTTTTTTGATTTGTGCATGGATAAGGCCTCCTGCCCAGCCAGCTCAGCAAAGCACAGCACCGCAGGAGGGAGGGGTATGGGCTGAGCAGAGAGAGGGCCCCACACTCTGGCCCTAGGTGGACTTAGCTGGGATGCCCCAACCACGCCCCCTTGCCCATCAGCCACACCCATGGCCCCTAGCACCCAGTGCTTGGTTTGGAGCCATGGGAGCCACAGCAGCCCAAATTGGAGGAGGGAAAAGACAGGGGGAAAAAAAAGTGGCCATGGTTGCAGAGGCAATAACTGTGGTGTCCTCTGGGTAGGGGGCACTGGCAAAGCTGAACCAATGATGGAGCTCATCCCTGGCAGGGAGGTGGGCACTGATTCTCCTCCTGGTCACTACCTCTGAAGCACGCATGTCCAACAGTGAGGCCAAGGGGAAACAGTCCTCCCCTCAGGCTGATGAGCCGCTGCCAGCAGGGGAGCTCACCCACAGCCCAGAGGCAACAGGGTGGGAGCCACAGCCAGAGGCAAGAGCCCAAATACAGGATACGGACTTTTCCTTTACACTTAAGACTGACAATGGCCCAGCCTATATGAGTGCTGCTTCCCAAACGTTTTGCAAGACTTTTCATATTTCCCTTACCACGGAAATTCCTTATAACCCTCAAGGTCAAGGGATGGTTGAACATGCTCACTGTACACTCAAAATTCAATTACAAAAACAGAAGGGTGAATTCTTCCCTACAAAATTTACACCTCATAATAGACTTCACTTAGCAGTATATACTAGTAACTTTTTAAATCCTACTAGGGATGGAACTACAGCAGCAAAAAGACAATTCAATCAGGTAAAAGAAAAAAGTTAGGAAGTGTCCTTTGGAAAGATCTTCATACTGGACAATGGAAAGGACCCAGCCCAGTGTTAATTTGGACGAGGGTATGCTTGTGTCTTTCCAGAGAATGCTGAATGGCCTATCTGGGTACCAGAGCATGCTGTCTGACCCAGGCCTGGAGGAGTTGATTCCAACTTTCAAGAAGCTGATGCTCAGTCCTATGACAGTGACACCTCAGAGACTGCGTTATGGCTGATAGACAGTGATGGGGCTAGACCCGAACTAGGGCCAATTGAAGGAATTGACCCAGAATGCCCAGGAGATGGTAACCAAAAATGGGAATCAAAGGTCTGAGTAGGTGGTAGAGTACTTGGAGATAACTGAGCTGAAAGTTACATGAAAGAAGGGGACACAAAAGTTACCAGTATTCTTAAGACAATATAAAACACAAAAATTATATATTAATTACAGATAAAAGATTTTATTCCTTCTAAATTCTTCTTATAAGAGATCTCTGCTAATCAACTGACAGATAATTCTGACTAGTCTATCTATAATTACAAACTTCTAAAATTGTAAGAGTGTTATTTTGGTCAAAAATGCATTTGTGTGCACTCTGATTTTTGTAAGATGTTTGTCTGTTTGTCCAGTCTGTTAATCTGTGTACTTGTTTCCTTATCTGTTTGTCATATCTGTGAACAGCCCTTTTTATTTGAGCTCAACAATTTTTTCTCTTTTCCCTTTTTCTTTTGCATTTTTGGATCATTTGTTCATAATTTAATTTGGTTTATAGATTTAAAAAGCATGCTTCCACTTGGATTGCCAGCTGGTCAAAATGATATCAAATTTGGTTATCTCATATGTCATCAAAATTGTTAAGATAATTAAATAAAAATCCCTTGGGGTGGGGAGAAATTATTGGACAGGACTCCAATTGGTGAATAAGAAAGCAGCTGCCTGGGGGCCGGTGAGATGGCTGAGTGGTATAAGTGCCTGCCTGGCAAGCGCAAGGGCCCGAGTTCGACTCCTGGAACCCACATACAAAAAAGGGGCTGGTGATATCGCTCAGCGGCACAGGTGCTTGCTGACACGCGAGGTCCTGAGGTCGACCCCTGGTACCCACAAAAAAAAAGAAAGCAGCTGCCTGGAAAGAATTCTCCAGTTCTTGTTCATTGTTGGGAGGCCCCAGTGATCTCCACAGCCTTATGGGAGACACCCCAATAAATGTTGTTAAAATATATTATTGTAATATGTTTACATTGCTTATTCATCAAAGGATTAAGTTTTCTAGACAAAAAGGTTTTTGAATTAAAGATGTTCTTGTACAAAGGTTTTCATATGGCCATGACAATTGATTGTCATTGTTTTTGTAGTATAGTGAATGTACTCATGCCTTCAGATATACGGGTCTTCCAAAGTGTGGAATAAGGACTGTTTATGGTGATAGACTTTTCTTTCAGATTCAGACCTCTGCCTTTAACAAAAACTTACATGATATCCCACTAAAGGTCAACAAGTCAGATAAAAGCCTTTTATGTATTAGATAGGGATGATTGACTAAAAGGGGTATTTTATGTCAAAATAGAAATTTAGGTGTGTTACAAAAATGTCATCATGATTGTCATGCTGCAATATTATGTATGTTTTTTGATTTCTAATTTTCTGTGTAAAATATGTAACTGTTAACATTCTATAGGGATTCAAATATTAGAATATCCATGGTTGTTAGAAAATAACAGTTCTATGTTCTAAGGTGCTTGACATTTAGATAAGAAAGTAACATTAAGATTACTACCTTCGTTACAATTTAATGTCATTAACCTCTTCTGGATGTTCAACAACTGAGGTTTAGAGACCAATAACGAAAGATAGACAGGCTAGGAGGGCAACCGATATTTTGGCCCCCAGCCCTTTGAGGTCAACGAGGACCCAGGACATAAGAGAACCTCTGCTGTGACAGCCCACAACTTGGTGAGTCCCTGGTCTTTTGACCAAGGAGATTGTGGGACCACGGAGGGAAGTGGTTTATGATCTATGGTGTACCTAAGGAGAGTTACCAGGAGAGAAAAATCTCCCAAGCTTTCACAGAAAGCAACTTGGTCAAGCAATGGCCATGACTCATCCAGACAGCTGACACTGAGAGAAGTACTAAGAGGTGCTGTGCATGGTTCCAAGGTAATTCCTGAGGAGACTTAACAGACCTTGATACATAACAAATTAATTAATACAGGTCTTACTTTAATTTGGTCTTGAACATCCAGCAGAAAAGTATAACCACAAGAAAGCTGTCTGCAGAGTCCTCCAAACATAGCTCCTCCAACTTCAACTGACCACCCATCGCTTACAACTGCAAAACAGAAAACAGGGAGATGTGGGGCGTGGCTAATGCTGGAAATTGATCACATGTGCAGGGGTGAGGCAAGGCTGGTCTGAAAACAAAGGGTGCCCAAGGTGGGCTACGTAAACAAGATGCTCCAGTTCAAGGTTGCTAGGCAAAGAGGTGTTGTGTGACACCAATCTACAAAAATGTATAAATAAATGTGCGTGGTGGTTGAGCAGTTCCTTTTCCTCCCATCAAGAAAGAGGGCTCCACCTGACCTCAGCTTTTGTCTCTTATCTTTATTTCTCCATCTTCTCCCCGTCCTTCCCCCCAGGAACGAGAGCTGTGCAGGACGTGGCAAGTATGAATCTGGAGGAGGGACTGAGGTCTAAGTCTCCTCTGTCCTTTGTTGCTCACCACAGGTCAGAAACGTGCTTGGCGGTGAAGAGTAGGGCTGGGGAAGAATTAGGGAAAGTGCCCCCAGTGTTTGGCAGGGCTGGAGCATGCCCCACTGGATGTTTCCAGGAATGGGCCTGCCTTCCACATCAGTTTTATATCTATACTCACTTACCCAATGATACCCTTGTCTGCACTTAGTACAGATACTAGAAGGTTTTGTTGAAGGGACAGATGGTGGCTGTGCTGCCCTTACAGATGCAGCAGAGCAATCCTGGGCAAAATGCCCCCCACCCCCACAGCTGAAATAAGTAACTTTGTTCTTTCCCTTTCCTCTAGGGTGTGAATGAATAGCCTGAGTGATAGCTGCTGCCAAGGTGGCCCCCTGCACATATGAGGGGCCAATGTCTGCACAAATGTGAATCATCTCAGACAGCATAGCCCATTTTTTATGGGCTTGTAAGGCCTCTTTACACCATTTATTTGCATTTTCAAAGGCCAATTGTTGAATAATTAACTTGTTAGCCTCTGAATTATTGACAATCCTCCCACTACCCTGCAATAGGCATGCTGCAAAACCCTGAAAGTACTCCTCAGGACCCTGGCGAATGGAGGTCAGATCAAGTGATGTCTCACCCTTTGAAGGAAGTTCCCTCCAAGCACTCGTGGCAGCTCTTTTAATTTGTTCATATACCTGCAATTCAAAACTAAGTTGATTATTTGTGGCAGCAAAGGTACCTTCTCCAGTTAGCATGTCTTTTGTAATGGCTATGTTGTGAATGGCATTGCAAGCAGCCTGGTCCACATACAATTCAAAAAAATTTCCTTTCCACAATAAATAATCCGCTGGACTTAAACATGCTTTAGCTATTCTTTTCCAATCATTTGGGGCCATAAGCTGTTGTCCTAGGAGCTCCACTAAACCCAAGGTAAAATGGGCCGTGGGGCCATAGGTAGCACTAGCTTAACTCTTTTAGAGTGTTAAAGGGTACAGCTTCATGGAGATGTCCTGGACCGTTGGGGACTTGGAGTTCAGTAACAGGGTAGATATGTTGAAAGCCCTCCATGGACTCTCCTTCCTGTGTGGTTTCTTTTAGCACCAGTTGCAAGGGAGAGAGAGAAAATACTCCCTGAGTGGTGGAAGCTTCAACCTGTGACACAGCAAACTTTCTCTGAACTGAAAAGGCGGAAGTTGCCACTTGTGGCTCAGTTAAGTTTATCGATTTTACCTTGGGTGGCTGTGAAGCTGAAGCCTCAGTGAGATACTCCTCTAGTGGGGAAGGGTCTTTTTTGTCCCCCACAGCTCCTTCCTTATCTGATTGAGCAAGGCTTAGAGGGTTTAAGCTCTATTGAGGGGGCTGTTGTTCCACCACAATTTTTCTGCTCAGGACTTAATTTTAAAATAGTGCTCCAAGCCAAGTCCTCCATGGTCATCTCAATAAGCGTACAATCATCGAGACACTCCCTAATCCAAATCCACAATAAAAAAGTAAATATGGGAATCAATAATACAACAAGTATTTCTATTTACAACTGTTGCCCTAGTGAGCCTGTTTTTGCCCCGTGTTTTACACCTGATGAAATCAATATCAATACACCTCTCTCCTCCAGGGTTCTTTAGAGCCTGTTTTTGTTCATGCACGCTCTCTCAGAGGTGTCCTTTCACCTGCTATTTCTTCATACCCTGAGTCTGTGTTCAGGCACCATATGCCACATCCAGCACAGTTCTTGAAATTTTTGGGGTGAAGCATGGTGGAGGATGAAGAAATAAAGAAAAGAGTCAGAACGCAGAAAGCTGAGGTCTGGTGGAAACTTCTCTCCTGACGGGAGGAAAGAAACTGTTGAAGGACTGCAGCACGTTTATACACTTGGCAGGTGGACATCACGTGACAGCCCTCTGCCTAGCAACATGTTTGGTTGGCTGTTCTTGGAGCTGCAGCAGCTTGTTCATGCGGCTCACCTCGGGCGCTCTTTGTTCTTGGGCCTGGCCTTGCTCCAGCCCCACACATGAGATCAATCTCCAGCTTCAGCTGCTCCCCACAGACTTGTTTGATTGTTTTATGGTGCTAGGGATTGAATTTAAGGCCTCACACGTGCTAAGCAAGGTATCACTAAGCTACACTCCCAGGCCATGACTAATGTTAAGAGCACCAGGACAAGCACTTCCGTCAACTCAGCATGCCCCACGAGCACCTCCACACACAGGCAGTGTTTCCCCAGCCCTCCACTCCAGGGCTGAAATGTGATGTTAACAGACCACTGTGTGCATCACTACTGGCAGCATAATCAAATGTGCCGGTCGGTGGCTAGTGCCATTGTAAGTGGGTGTGATGAAAGGAATTTGAACCAGACCATGAAAAATATCAAAGCAGGGCCGGTGAGATGGCTCAGCGGCTTAAGCGCCTGCCTTGCAAGCGCGAAGGCCCGAGTTCAACTCCCGGATCCCACATACGAAAAAGGGGCCGGTGATATCGCTCAGTGGCACGGGTGCCTGTTGGCGCGCGAGGTCCTGAGGTCGTCCCCCCGGTACCCACAAAAAAAAAAAAAAAAAAAAAAGAAAAATATCAAAGCAGGAGGCTTGAAAGTGTCTTCCTTGCCTCCTTGTGAGTTTTTCAGGGCTGCTTTTGTAGTCTGTGGATAAGGATGTGGGGAAGGAACAGGGAAGAGGCTGGCACCATGAAAGTTTTCTGCAGTTACGTTGGTCCATGATTTAGAAAGCTACCTCTGGAGGTTGTGAAGAGAAAGGATTAGAGAAAGAATTCACCAGGGCTGGAAATGTGGCTCAGTGTTAGAGTACTTGCCTAGCATGCATGAGGCCCTGGGTTCACTTGCCACTACTGAAAGAAAAACAGTTCACCACAGATGAGGAAAATACATTGGCGATCATTACAACAGGTGATGATAAGACTGACTACAGCAGAGAAAATGGGAATTAAGTGATATGTAAAACTGAAAGTAGGCACTCATGGATGGTTTCTGAGTTCTGATTTTGAGCAGACTGCTAAGGGCTGGCATGATAGGAAAACACACAGGGGAGAAGGAAGTTCTTCTTTACCCCACACATATACCTATTTGAGAAGCTGCCCGGCTGCTAGGCGCAGTGCCTTATCCTGACCATAGAGTGCTGCCCCATGACAACAGGGCTCCCTAGGCAGAGCAGACTGATCAGATCTGCAGTCGCACAGTGGCAGCTGCCAGACAGCAAACAAGGTACTGACATCAAGCGCTGAGGAAGTGGGGTGGGGGTGCTTGCTAGGGTGAGTAGGAAAACCCCTGTGAGGTAGTGATGGCTACATGGAGACCAAAACATTGAAAAGGAGGCAAGCACAACCTTGTCCTATGTGCAAAACTCCAAGGTAGGAAGGAAGGAAGGGTGGTATTGAGCAGGGCCAGCAGGGCCATTCAGGTGGTCCTGCCCACTTCGGGAAAGAGGTCCAGTGTTACCCAGAGGACAGTGTGGAAGAGATTATCACGTATATTTTTCAAAGGATCACAACCAGACTAGGCTTTGACATTGTCAGCACTGTCAGTAAATAACCAGGCCAAATTAAGACTTCTGGCATCATCAAGTGCTGAAAAGGTCACAGCAGTTCCTGACCACATATAAATATATTTTTAAGAAATAAGTGCAAAGATCTTCAACAAATTTCTGCCATTCACTTGAGATATTTTGAAGTGCTAAATGTCATATCACTTCAAATGCTTCTTCCTTTCTTTGGTGCCTCTTCTGCTGCTGGAGCCCTCAGTGCACTCGCCTGGGCCTGCAGTGCATGAGATGAGGCTGCCTCAGAGCTGGGAACCCCTGTGTGCTGTGTGCAGGTGAACTCTGACCTTAGGACCTGCCCACTGAGACCAGCGTGGGGCCAGAAAGCAAGTGAGTTCGAGTCGGGGTTAACACCTCTTGGGAGCAGGGGTCCCTGCCTCAGCAGAAGGCAGCTGCGTGGGGCAGTGCTGCAGCTCAGTCTGTGTGCCCCCACCTCGTGAAACAGCTTCCAACAGAAAAAAGAAAGATGGAAAAGAGAGAGGGAGGGAGGCAGGAGGAAGGAAGGGGTCACACCAACCTATACGTAGTTAGAATGGCTTATCTTTTTTTTATTAGTGCATGTTTGCTCTGTTGCAGAAGAAAACAAACCAGGACCAAAAGGAAAATGCTCCACAGTGAGGAGGTTGCGAGGAAACCTGTTTCTTAAAGCTAGTGGGCTGAGGAGAACCTCCGTTCCACATCATCAGCCCCGAGTGAGCTTAGGGTTCAGTTTAAATACATTTTAGCAAGCAGGACGTACAAAGTTGACTGCAGGTTATTACATGATTGGTTTCATAAATTAAATCGTATGCTGTCAGGCAGGCTTATTTTAAGTAATTTTACTTGTAAGGAATTGTTTGTAACACTCTGGGAAGGAAAGGAGGGGGGTCTGAGCTGAGCAGGTAAAGTTAAATGTGTCCTTGACTGGGCTAGTCTGTTCTGGGCATAAAGTCCTTGAAGGAAGCTGGAAAAACTACAAATATATTCTTCTGGGTAAGAAAACACAGACATTACAGGTGAACGCAGTCAGGTTGATCTAGCACGTTATCTAGAAACTGCAGCTGCACTCAGACACTCAAGGCTACCTGAGCTTTAGCAGTCTAAATATGTGACAGGCAGCAGGAGCTTAGTCAGAGGCTACTAATGGATTTCTAATTTCTGCTATGAAATTTCTATAGGTTTGCTATTCTGTAACTTTGCTCTTACAGCTGTACATGTTTGCATCCCTTGTGTGGAGCTGGTACATGCCCATACCACATCTTAATTCCCTTTTTCTTCCCCTTTCCCTCCACTCCCTTCCTCCTCCCTCACACTCCTGATGCCCTTCCCATTTGACAAAGATCTATTTCCCCACTTCCTATTAGCATCTTTTATTTTGATTTTGCTCATTTATAAAAATTGGGTTTCTCATGTAAGACAAACCATGCGATATTAAACTTGTATGTCTGATTTATTTCACTTAGCATTACAGTCTCAAGGTGCATTCATTTTCCTACGAATGACTCAAGTTTATCTTTTTTATGGCCGAGTAGTACTCCATTGTGTGTAAATTCAGAAGTAACTATATTAGCTCTAGGAGTTGGAAATGTAAACCATCCTAATTGAAAGTCTTGAAGTCTTGAAGGAACAATACTCAAAAGAGTATATTCCGACACATTGCGTGAACCTTTGGATTGAAAAATAACATAAAACAGAATGAGTGAACTGAGACCACCATAGGTTAACAGTAAGCTCTGTGAGTAGCAGACTTTTGTTTTCCTACATGCTGTAAACTCAGAGCCTAGAAAAGTGTCCAGCACATAGGAAACATTCGATAAATATTTGCTTAATGAATGAATGCATTGTCCTAGATACAAGGCAACAATTACTGTTCTTCTTCTATTAGAAATTGGTTTCAGCACTCTGGGGGCAGAGGAAGGAGGATCACAATTTAAGCCCAGCCTGGGAAACTTCATGCTTTGGCAATACCCTGTCTCAAAATAAAATTTTTAAAAACGGCTGGGGTTGAAGCTCAATGTGAGGGGCCTGGGTTCAATCCCCAGTACCACAAGACAAAATGAATTTACTCAAGTTTTTTTTTTTTTTTTTTTTTTTTCCACTTAGTCTAATTCTGGAGCCAAAGAAAAGAGTCTCATGTAGCTATAAGTCATTTATTTCATGTAGACCACTGCCAAAGTGTGATACTTTACCCCCATGACGATAGAGACAGAAGGCAAACTCTTCTTTCCCTCAGCTCTTCGGCCTCCCACTGTCCCCGCGGGTCTGCAGTCCTCGGCCCCGGGGTCTCTGCCTGGCCTGGATTTCTGTCCAGGCAAATCCACTCATCAGCTACTTGAATGTTTCTTGGGACCAGCAATGATTGCTGGTTTCTCAGAGACAGTTCTCTCTAGCTCTACGGATCTCCCTCCCAGTGACGCAAAGACAAAATACTAAATGAAGAACCACATTCGACTACAGGGAGACTTTTCCAGAAGCCAGGGGCACGACCAGAGATGACCTAGGGCAGTACTCTCTCTGCTCGGGTGCTGGATGCCAGAGCTGAAGGACCTGGATCCTCAGGAATCTCAGTCTCACAGTACCCGGGAGGAGGCTGTTCTGTTTCCGTAGACTTGCGTTCATCTGTTCGTTATTTAACAAATACATATTAAATAGCCGCTAGTGCCAATGTTCGACTGTATCCTGGGAACAATAACAAACCCTTCTGGTCCGGGTGCTTTCAGATCCCTAGGACAGTTCATGAACTAAAATGCCCTTGTGTTCTGGGACGAGCTCAAGACGTAAGGGAAAGAAACCAGACGGAGCATTCGGAGTCACTGCAGCTCCAAGAGGGCCTCCAGCCTTCCTGAGGGCACCCATTGCCCTGCTTGCCTTTCCCGCCTGCTTTGTCTTAATCCACTGTCCTCACCCACTGTTCCGTTGAGTGAACGGTAAGAATTCTAGTTTCACAAACGATTTGCCCATGATCATGCAACTCTTCAGACAGAACTGTGGGATTTAAACTCTATGTGAAGGCAGAGTCGAGTTCTTTCCACAACAGCAGCTTTAAGTGTATGTTTCTTCACGGCGTCGTTTTTCTGTGGTCTTTACACACCGAAGGGAACTGGGTTGGGGGTTAAGAGAAGTTCTTGCTTTCAGGAGCCTGAGGCTGCTTGTAAGAAAATACCTAGAAAACCAGCAAGGACCGTGAAGCTGCAAGGAGGCGTGGAAGAAGCCTGGAGGCTGAGTCAGGAGGGCGCTGAGCTGTGCGCCTTCTCCTGGCTGCTCCAGCTGGACTTTTCCTCGCCAGCCTTGAGTCTGAGTCTGCTTCCGTTCGGTTCTCAAGACTGGTGGGAGGTGACAGAAAAAAGGCACATATGTAGGGAGTCTGGAGAGTTTGTGGGCTAAGAAGTGCAAAGGTAGAGGAAAGGAGTTGTAAGAGGGGAGGTCCTCTGGCCTAGAAAGCGGAAGTGTAGTTTCAGACTCAGCCACCAGAAGGCAGAATCCGGCCCAGCGCTCTTGCCTTTGCTTGGCAGCTACGTGGGGTCGCTGCACCGCGTGGACAGGGGTCGCTTCCAAGAGAAAGATTCTGGTCCTGGAATGCTCCGGGGGCGGGGCTCCGGGGGCGGGGCTCCGGGGCGGGGCTCCGGGGCGGGGCTCCGACTCGCCGGCGGGGCTCCGGGGGCGGGACTCCGGGGGCGGGGCTCCGACTCGCCGGCGGGGCTCCGCAGCCTGGGATAGCGCACTATGCTCCGGGCCGGCGCGCGCGTCTTGAGGCTGGGCTTGGGTGCGGCCCGCAGCACCCCGGCGGCGGGTCTTCGGTCCGGGGGTGTCCCGCGTTACTGCAGTGGCGCTGCGCCCCGAGACCCCGGTGAGGGCAGAGGGGCGGGAGCTGGGGGATGGGGACGAGGGCTGAGCCCCAGCGCCCCTCACCGGCTGTCGCTGTCCTTGCAGGGAAGGCGCACAGGATCCCCGCGCAGCTCCAGCCCTCGCAGTTGGACAAGAGAATCCTGCTGTGGACCGGGCGATTCAAGTCCGTGGAGGAGATCCCGGCGCGGGTCCCGTGAGTGGGGCGAGGAGCGGGCTCCGTGCGGGCGGGTGGACGTGGGGTCCGTGGCGCGCCCTGGCGCGGGAGGCCACGGTGCTTTGGTTCTTCCTGGTAACTCCGTCAGCAATAAGGAATTTATCACCCCTCCTCGCGGTTCACTATGACGCTCTGGACTGGTCAGTGAGCAGCTAAGCGTGTACGGAGACTGAGGAAGTTGGGCGAAAAAACAGAGACTCCTTGGGCACCGCCACCGTCGCCCAGCTGCCGTCTCCGGAGAGCCCTGGCGAGGGGCGCGGGGGCGCTCGGGCCGAGCGGAAGGAGAGACATCGCCTGCCTCCCGGTGCTGCACTAGCTGCTCCACTCCAGAAGGAGGGGTCCTCTGAGCAGGCGTGCGGGCTGCCAGAGGTGTCTGGGAAGAAACCTCGCCCACGCAGCCTCCTCCTCTGTGGCGCAACCACTGTGGGCCAGTGCGGTGCTGCAGCCTGGGCTTGGGACCGAGAGGGCATTGGCGTGGTTGGCCTCCTCAAGGTCCTAAACCCACTAAGGCAGAGGTTTGATAAGTGACCAAAATCAAACTGGCAACTTTAAAATAACTAAATGTAAACTTGTAAACAAAACAAAACAAAACCTCACTCTTTCAGTTTATGCCAGTCCCAAAAGACATCCCCAGCACTTTTACAAGTGAATAGATAAAAAGAGAAGGAACTAAGAATAAAATCAGTCTACTAGTGTTAAAACTGAACATTAAAGAAAAGAAGAACCAGCATGTTGGCACATGGTGGTGGGAAAGGAATACTAATGAAATCTAAAACATTTCTGTTCCTTTTTGGACCAAGAGTTATTTAATATGGAATATTAAAATTCATTTAATATGAAGTTGAAATAACATGGTTTTCTGAAATCTTTTTGTGTTTATTCAGCTGTAGAAACATTTCCTAATACCATAAAACAAATTGTTTTGAGATCAGTAGAGGCCAAACTACAAACTTAGGTGAAAGTATAAGTTAGCCTCAGAAAGTCTTTATTAGCACAAGCTCTGGTTATTAAATCTGAATTGATAAGTGATAATTTAATACTCTATAAGCCAAATGAATAGGTAAAAACAAGCAGAACAAAAAATAAAATACCACTCTCAAATTTTTTTGGATTTTCAGATCTAGTGATTATAGCACAATAATCAAGAATGTAAGAATGAGCATTATTATAAATTAATGTTTGTAAAGAGAATCTATACCAAATACAGCATTAACACAGCTGCAGGTAGAAAGAGACCCTTTTTACAGAAATAATTTAATTTCCTCATGATCACAGTCAAAAAAGTGTTATAAACAGGAGCATTTAACAATGAGGAAGATGCCTGTATCAGTGCTTTTCTACAGAAACGGATATGACCCAAGATATAAAAATGTATAAGAAATTACAAGATTGGCTTATGGTCACCACAGAGTTGGATGAGGAAGAGTGCAGAGGGTCTGTCTGCACACTGGACACTGAAGGATCCAGTCCCAGGTCTGGAGCTCACTGCAGTGTCCCGGGCAAGTTCGTATCAGAAGGCCGATGGATCTGTCATGGAAGGTGAAGGGATCCGAGCCGGAAGCTGAAGAGTCTGCGCTGGAAGCCAGGAGACCACGTCCAAGCCGAGGACTGGAGCTTCTCTGAAGAACAGAAGCAGATCCGTCCTTCCTCATTTCCCCTTCATACCATCCAGGTGATGAGCTGCCCTAGGATGATGGGTGTTCCTCACCCTAGGGTGTGGAATTGCTGAGCCGATTTAGTTGAGCCTCTTTTAACTAAACTTCTCAAGTTGACACCATCAATCATTACAGTGCCTATAAAAAGCACTGTAGTTTTGAGCTAGAAACAAAAGTATTTGAGTATTTTTCATTTTATTATTTTCTGTAATCTTTTTTTTTAAAGCGTTGTTATTCAGGAGGGATGTTCCTGTTAAAGTATTAGACTCTCAATGTAAACAGCTTTCACTTTTTGTGCTCTTAATGACATATAATTGAGAAATCTGTAATTTTGTAACACACACTAATTTTACTTAATAAGAACTGTACTTTGTGTTGTTTTTTCAGTGCTAAACTAATTTGGTATAACATATCAAAGCCAGATGGGTAGGTAAAAAAGATCAGATCTTTTAGGTTCCATCTGGAATAAAAGCTAGCAACAAATATAATCTAATAATGTCTTTGTAGACACTAATTGAAACTGCTCACAATCACCATCTTAAAACTTTACATGGTTCTGCCTAAAATCTAAGGAAAGTCGGCTTATTAGTTTTGGTGGTCTTTTTACTAGTGAAAAAGTTAAGAGAAAAGGTTTTTATTTTTAAGAAAAATGGCAACCTGTTTTTCTGGAAATTAAAACAAATGTAACTATAACCTGACATTAAATAGCAAATAATGTTACTGAATATATTCTCAAGAAACACTTAATGCATATTTATAAACTGCCACTTATATCACTGCAAATTGTTGAAGTTTATTTCAATATTAAAACTTCACAAGCATGATTACTTTTGAAACACTACTTTTTAAGTAACATTGCTAAAATCTTGGACAACTTCTAACATTATTAATAAATAAGACGATTTCAGACTAACAAAAAATAAAGGTGTCTTTTTGTCATTTTCTTCAACAAATTGCTATGATTTTTATCATTTCTTTTAAAGTTCCTGCAAAAGCTATGAAGAAAACACCCTTTGTCTAATAGTCATTCCCATAAAATATGTGGTAGTCAATTTTGGGAATAGCAGGGGAGAGCAAGAAGAAACTAGGAGGTCAGTGGGGAAAAAAGTGTTGATAATGAGTTTTTAAAAATATCCTGTTCAGGGCCGGTGAGATGGCTCAGCGGCTTAAGCGCCTGCCCGGCAAGCGCGAGGGCCCGAGTTCGACTCCCGGATCCCACATACGAAAAAGGGGCCGGTGATATCGCTCAGCGGCACGGGTGCCTGTTGGCGCGCGAGGTCCTGAGGTCGACCCCCCGGTACCCACAAAAAAAAAAATATATATCCTGTTCAATGAGCCAGTGATATAGCTCAGTGGCACAGCACCTACCTGGCAAGGGCAAGGTCCTGAGTTCGATTCCCAGTACCAAAAAAAAAAAAAGTCCTGTTCAAAATGGAAAGCAAAGGACTGCCACGAGTTCAAGGGCAGCCTGGGCTACATAGTGAGAACCTGTCTCAAAAAAAGGAAACAAAATGTATTGAACACAGATGTTAAATTAATATGACTTATAGACATATATAGGCTTTAACTCTTACCCTAACCAGTAAATTAAAAAATATAACTCACAATCTTTAGTACTAATTAGAAACTAAATATTCTATACTGTGGTTTCATGGCAGCTAAATCTGTTAATTTGAAATGGGTAAGACTTGGAAGTCTTTCACATCTACTCTTCTGGAAAATTCTTGTAATATACACATAACAAATCATTTATCATACCTGTCAGCAAACCATATTTCTTTGATGTAACAAAATCCTATCTTGATTTAGGCCTGAAATGATAGATGCTGCAAGGAACAAAGTGCGAGTGAAAGTTTGCTATATAATGATTGGACTCACAATTATTGCCTGCTTTGTGGTGATAGCATCAGCCAAAAAGGTAAGTCCCTCCTTAGCACACAGGCAGACTGGCTACTGGGGACGCCTAACACATGTGAGCCTCTGGTGTTCCATCTCCAGCACCGAAATAAGAAAAGAGGGAGAGAGATAGACTTACAAAGTTTTAAGAACTGTTATGGACTTTGTTCTCAGTTTAATGTAAGAACAAATTTATCTTACCTGAAACTTATTCAAGGAAATTTGAGTTAATTAATTAACTCTGTGGCCAAGAGAGACAAACACTTTTTTCTACTCACAAAACAGATAAAAACAAAAACAGGGCAGTTTTATCCTGGTTGAAATCTTCACAAGGAGAACTTTGTTGCGTGAAAGTTATCCAGACTACATCATTCCTTAGATCATGAATTTAGTCAGTTACTGCATAAAATTAAGAAATAGTTCTGCCTTGTACACAAGCCCTTCCACTATCTCTAATGCATGGCTTCTGTGATATCTCTTGGGAGAAAGTAGAGGATGACAAGTTTTAATTTTGTTCTCTGCTTTCCCAAATCTTCCGCCTGCTGGTCACTTTTTACCACCAAGAGCAGCCCCACCCCAATCCAATAGTGGGAGATAGGGAACATGATCATCCCTTAGTCTTCCCTCCTCAGTCTCTAACAACCTCCATGTCAGAACTCTCTGGATACACCTCAGCTTATCAGGTCCCTCTTCATTATGTTACCTGCAACTAACCCCACTAGAGCCAGACCTCTTCTTCAGTAGTGATCACTGCATTTCAGTAGCAGCCACATCATACTGAACAGTTGCTTAGGTCCCTAACCTTCACTCTCTGGCAGTTAGCTAATTACCATCCTGCCTAATCCTGTGATTGTAGTGTTCTGCATTCCTCAGGTTCTCCAGTGACTCTGAGCCCACTCATACTGAGATGCGAACCCATGAACTTAGCAACATAAATGTGTTTGTTCCTGTTAGCTTGGAAAATAACTTATCCTTTAAAATTATTCTCATCCAACACAAACTTTTAAAAATGCTTATTGACCTGAACAAACATGTAAAATAAAGACCTTCAATCATCTGTTTTAACTTACCCTAGATAAATGCCTGCCTGCTAAAGTAGGATGCTCTAGGTTCTGTAAGTCTTTTAATGGTTGGTATATTGTCTCATTTACAACACAAAAGATAGACAGTAGGTTTTTCCCTCCAGATAAATGCCTACTTTCCTTGAAGGCTGGTGAGAATAGTTTTAAGTCATGTCATGCCTTCCCCTGATTCCTTCAGCTTCCTATAAGTTCAACCCCATAGCAAAGATCCAAATCCTACACTCACCTGTGTAGGGATTAAACTCCTAGCCCATATCTGTTAAGGCCACTATTTTTCCCAAATGTCCCAACTGAAACCATTTCCTCCCATCCTGACTCAGTCTTCCATTCCCACCAGTTTCTTCCCTGAGTTACTTTCATTTCTGATACCTGAAGATTTCTTGTTTTAGGCTTAAATATTTGAAAATATTTTGTTATATTGTATCCAACAAACATGTCTGTATGTACCAAGAGAGGATGGAGGTAGTTCTTACAACTGCTATTCTATTAACTGGAAGTCTAGTTTTTTTCCATACCAAAGAACCATTTTTCTTGGATACTATTTGTAATAGATGTTTTAAGTTTCTTTTCTCAAAATTTCTCATATATGCTCAACTAAAATACAAGTTCTTCTAGAGAGTCACAATTCTTTCTTTCCTTTTCTCTTTCCTTCTTTCTTTTGCAGGCTGCAGAACGACATGAATCCTTAACAAGTTGGAACCTGGCAAAGAAAGCTAAGTGGCGTGAGGAAGCTGCATCGGCTGCACCAGCTAAAGCTAAATGATATTCTAAGTGACAAGGTGTTCATGTGAATACCATAATATCAGCAACAGTAAACGATAGGTAAAATAGTATTTTTCAGGATATTTGCCATAGTTTTATTTTGGTAATAAGCACAAAGTATTTTTGGTGAACACTTATTGAAGTATAACATCTGTTCAAGAATTGCACAGAGGGGCCGGAGATATAGCTCAGCAGCACATAGCAAGCACTAAGTTGAGTTCGATTCCCGGTACCAAAAAAAAAAAAAAAAAAAGACATGCTTGATTTCTGCACAGGGAAGACACCTGTGTGGCCACTACTCAGGCACGATGTCAATCACCAGCTGAGCTTCGGAAGCTGATATGCTCTCATTATTCCCTAGAGGTAACCAGGTTACGTAGGTGGAACAGATTTAAAAACAGATTAAATAAACCAAGAAATATTAATTCCAGAATCTGTTACTAAAATGATAAAGTATTAAAACAGTAATTGTAAAAACAATTTTAAAAAAGACAAAATATTAGAAAAAGAAAAATGGTAGATCTCAGTGGTCTTCAAACTTAAGCCCTAAAATATTTTACATTATTTTATCCTGTTTTTAATTTAGCATCTTTTACTCATAAATGTCAGTGGTTAGCCTAAGTCTTTTTCTCAGAGAAGATATAGAACATCGTAAACATATAACTAAAATATAACTATAGAAAAAATCCAGAGAGAGTAAAAGATTGGTAATTATAAAATTAAAGGCAAAAACTAGTAAAAAAGGTAGAGGATCAACAGAACTTAGGAATTTAGGAAATCACTGAGGTAAAAAAGGCAGAAGAAAATATTATTAGAAATGGTAAAAGGGATCATAGTCAATATTCAACAGTTTTTTATTATGGAGGGTGATGGAGGAGATAGTCGAGATGTGTTATGTACCAAACTCCCCATGGTAAATGTGATTATTATGTACTACAAACTTGTACTAATAAAAATAAAAATGGAAAAACAAGGCTTTTACTTTTTTTTTCAGACTGGGTCTCACTATGTAGTCCAGGCTGGTGTTGAACTATGTAGCCCAGGTTGGTCTTGAACTCCAAGTGATCCTCCTGCCTCAGCCTCCCGAGTGCTGAGATTACAGGCATGAACTGCACCTAGCTGAAAAAAAGGCTTTTGAAAGAATATTACGGATTGGTATGCTATCATCTGCTTCTGCCAAAATGTAGTAGTAAGATTTACTATCCTGAAACAAGTAAAACACCAGACAAAACATGAAACAAACAGGAGGCATCAGGTAGGGGGCAGTGTACCTTGAGAAACAGAGGAAACAAATTAGTTGAGCAGCTATATGAGCTCCACTTCACTTCCTAGGAAACTTCAACTGCAGGGTAAGGAAGAGAAACCCTGGGAGAGCCTAAAGTCCTGAAGTTGGGAGACTTGTGAGACTGGGTCAGGACAAGCAGGGTTCACTGGAGAGCACACCCAAGCTAACAGGGCCACAGGGACTGCAGAGGTCCTCCCTGGAATCTCATGTGTCCTCATGTGACCACTACCCCAGGCCATCGAAAGAACCCCCTCCTCCCACCTCCAAGGGACAAGGGGAAGCAATTGTTTTAGGGCTCACACATGGCCAGGAATATTTTGGTTTCCATCAGTTTAATTGGTATCGGAGTACTCAGAAAGGAGTGGCCTCAGGAAGAAAATAAAGGCTGTCCTGTAACTGCCTTGCAAGTTTAGAAGCAAACCTGTAAAAAGTCCATTTTTTCCCCAGTAACTTACCAATGTTCCTGTAACTAAGCTCAAGAGCAAAGCGTTGATTCCATACCCCAGCCACTGTGATCAGTGCTACAGTAAACATGGGAGTGCAGGTATCCGTTGGTGTGGCGCTCTTTCCATGGCCTGTGGATGTGTACCTAGGAGCGGGCTTAGTATCATTAGCCATCAGGGAAGTGCAAATCAGAACCACAGTGAGAAACCATTAGAATGGCTATCAAAAAGACAAGAAATAACAAATGCTGGTGAGGATATGGAAGAGAGATTGTTGGTGGGGCTGGAATTAAGTATAGCTACTATAGAGAACAGTATGGAAGTTCTTCAGAAAGCTGAAAATGGAGCTACCCTATGGACCTTGTCTTTGTTTTTGGTACCAGGAATCAAACTCAGGACTTTGTGCTTGCCAGGCAAGCGCTGTGCCACTGAGCTATATCCCTGGCCTTGTCTGTTTTTTAAAGTCTGTTAATGACTTCAACACTCCAGTTAAAATGTAATTTCTGTGATTACTGAAGCAGCTGAGTTTAGATCCACCATCTTGCTATTTTTCCTTTTCCCCCTCTCCTTTGGTCTTTTAACTCTTTTTTCTGTCTAGTTTAAGTACTTTTTAATGGTTCCATTTTATCTACTTTGTTGGTTTTATAAAGTAGTAGGAAAGTTAACCAATAATGGCATCTGTCTTTGCCTCCCTGTTGGGAATGCACAATCATAAGTGAGAAAAAAATCAGACAGAGGGCCGATGAGATGGCTCAGCGGCGTAAGCGCCTGCCTTGCAAGCGCGAGGGCCCGAGTTCGACTCCCGGATCCCACACATGAAAAAGGGGCCGGTGATATCGCTCAGCGGCACGGGAGCCTGTTGGCGCGCGAAGTCCTGAGGTCGACCCCCCGGTACCCACAAAAAAAAAAAAAAAAAAAAATCAGACAGACACATTTATATGCATATGCAATTGCAAAATAACACTTTATTATTTTTAACATATTGTTATAACATTTCATAATACTGCATATTGCTCCAATGTTAATTTAGTTAGGAATAGTCTCCTGTTTCCCCTCAATAAGAATTTAAAGGCATATTCATTACCCTCCTAGAGTCCTATTACATTGGTTCCTAACATATCACATTTCATAAAACAGTAATGCTATGAACTAAAATAATAAAAGTTAACAATTAGGTTTCACAGTTTCACAATTAAGCAACCAGCAGACTGCCGAACTTAGAACACCAACGAAAATCCACTACTTTTTTTATATTTACTTTTTTCATAATGCTCCTTTGTTAAGAGAAAATTGAAAAGCAAAGGTAATAAATGGTTTAGTTCTTTAACCCAATAAATCAAATTTTAACTTGTAAATGGATTTTATAGTTACCAAAGGATTTATTATTTCTGTGCCAGCAGATTTTATTACTTTTTAGTGTCTTGTTCTAGTGTTACCAGTAAGTGAACAAATTACATTAAAAGTTAAATGAGAATAATCTTTTAAAATGAAACTTACAGTTTAAAAAAAAAAGTGGTCAGTGATCAAGTACTTATAAAACAAACATGATTGCACAGATCAACTAATTCAAATTCAGACCAGGAATTGAACTCAGGGCCTCGTGCTTGCCAGGCAGGCACTGTGCCGCTGAGCTATCTCCCCGGCCCCCAAATTTAGAAATGGACCCTTTCTACTTTCTTGGTATGTGCATGAATGTTGCATGGATTCCCCTTTATGACACATTTTTATTTTATTTGGCACAGTTTCTCGTGGATGTAAACATTATCAATCTTAAAATAAGTTAAAAACATTTTTTTCACAAGGACCGGTGAAGATAAATGAAAACACATTATGGAGCATTTTAAGTGGTATGTTGAAAAGAGTATTCATATTCTGAATAAATTTTAAAAGCAAAGTGTTTCTGAGTCTTGATCCAATAAACTTATCAGTAGGCCTAAGTTGGTCTAGTCCCCTTTGCATTCAAATCTAATCAAATTAATTTTACAAGTAACAGATCCAAGAAATTAAAATTTGTATTTAAATGCTTAAAGGTACGGTCATATTCTGTACTTGTGAGATAATATTTGTTTCACTGGCAGAAATTTTAAAATCTTTCAAGAGGTCACTCTGCATGTGCCTGCAGATGCACTGCAGATGCACACACACACTTATTATTCTCCTCCTATAAGAACTTGATTTTTAATGTTTTGGCTTAAAGATTATAGTGACTGTGGGGTCCTCGAAAGCAGGCACCACTGGTTAGCATATCAATTATGCTGCAGTATCCATGTCAGCTGCTATGAAAAAGTGGAATACCCTGTCACGTGATTCTTATAACCGTCTGCAGCACAACAGTGTTCATTTGATGAACTTACAATCAACTTGGTAATCTTTAATAGAACTACCCTGTTTTTTTAATAACATAATACGAAAGAAACACTTTTTACACTCAACTACATTTCTTCCACTACAGTAAAAAGGGCACACATACAATCCTTTAAATAACAGTATATGATTGGCAGCTGCAGTCAGCATTACAGACACCATGTAAACCTGGGTTGTATAGCTGTGGGTTTTAAGTGTCTTGCCAAAAGCTTAGCTTCATGATATATCATTTACAAAGTGTCATACTATTTAAAGTATCCTATAGACATTTTTTTCTTCTTGTAACATGCCTCTGATTTCCAGCAGAAACATTATAAATGCTATTATAAATGAAACCTTTCTTTACAGAAAAGACTATGAATAATATCAAAATTGCTTTAGTTCCCAACTTAACAGAGTTGCAAATTAGAAGTAAAATAAATATTCTTGGTATTTAATTGGAAATGTAAATAGCCTGCATATAAGTTAAAATATTTGAGTTCAACAGTACCCCATCTGCGTGAGAAGCATAGACAAACACATATATGTGTAAATAAATATATATATAATTTTTCTACTGAAACCTTTCTTTTGAACTTTCATAGTCTGAAAAGGTTTTTGCTGTTAATTCATAAAACACACACATTATACTGACCAAGCTGATAAAAATGTAATCTAATACATAATAAGCAGCAGTATGATCCTCTGAGTATTACCAAAATAAAAAAATTCCTAATAAAGATTTCAACCATATTAAAGAACCCTTAATGGTCTTCACTAATATAATCACTTACTGTCCAAACCTTAAATGCATTCAGTAAGTTTGATACTTAACAAAGTGATTTCTTCAGAATACTTTTGTCATTCAACTAAAATTCATTAATACAGAGAATAAAATTTTAACTACTGCTCTAATAAAAATAATTTAGGAATGCAGCACAATTGTAGATTCATGATGACATCTCTGCCACAATGCTTTTTAAAATGAAGAGTGAAAAAATAATAAAACTATTTCAAAAATGGTATATTTGGTTGAAATACAAAATATACTAGTATAACAGCATTTATACTTTAAAACACAAGTATGTATTTTTTAAATCATTTTAATGTGTCCAACATGAACAACTTCTCTCTTTAGTTGCCATGTTTTAATTGATCATCAAGACCATGATTCTTCTAAGTTTAATAAATAAATCTTACAGGTTTTCTGTCACAATTTTTTTTTTTTACAAAGTATAACCGATAGCACAGTGATTTATAATTTAAGGTAATAAATATTTTCACATTTTAGTTTAGCTTTTACAAGATTTCATGCTTCTGAAGCTTCTCTTTTTATTTTTGCTTCAAAATAGAGGTAGTTTCAGTAGAGAATGGGTGTCAGACTTACAGTCAAAATGTAATTATCAATAGCTCTACTGCTATTGTGCACTTTCCAAAAATACATGAAAAAGATTTCAGAACCATTATGCAACACTTCATCAGTTCTCCTTTTCAAACTTCAGTTAAATAATTGCATAATTAATTTATTCACAAATAGATAATCCCAACAAAAGAGACATAAATACAATCACACCAAAAAAAAAACAACAACAAAAAAACCTAAATGAAATGTTGCATCTGAATGGAAACTTCTGCTTCATTTTGCTTCTAAAAAGTGCATCAAATTTTTCTTTTCTGTCTTATGCTAAAAGAAGTCAAACATTCCAACTGTCACTGGCAACACAGAGGAGATAATCTGAAAAACTCTTTTAGCCATTTGTTCCTCACTGGATTAAAGCTGAAAGCCTTCCATTGGTCCTTCCTGCTGCTGAAATACGAATTGTTGTTGGCTTTCATCCACCTGAGGTACAATGCGGGGGTCATCATCTTCTACACCAAAATAATGTTCAATCAGATCAAAAGCCTTTTGGTAAATTTCCTGATTTTCATGGCTTTGTAGAAACTCAATTTTATCCAGACCTATTAAAGAAAGCACATATATAAGGACGAATTATTATTAAAGTTTCACTATATATTTAAATCAAACTAATAAATCAACAGCATCCACTACTCCACTAGTAATGGACTGCAAATTAACTTTTGCATGCATGAAAGCTAAGACTTAGGTCTTTTTCTTCAAGAATGACCACAGGCCTGAATGACCACAGTAAGAGCTCACAGACCCAACCACCCTATTAGCTGTGTGATCTTGGCCAAGTTCGTCCAATTCGTGAGTTTCTCAGTTGTATATGTGCTGCCAAAGCGAGCACACAGTTTCTCAGTTGTGAAATGAGTTTTAGAATAAGAAATTTCAAAAGTCCATTCCAGAGTATTTATGCTAAACAACCAAGCACAAAAAGGGAAAGTAACAAAACAAATACTGAGCCAGAGAATGTTAGTATGGAACAAATGTAAACTATTTGCAAATTCATGACATATTTTCACAGCAAAATACCACATATGGCTGCTATTAGATTAAAAGTGCAGTCTATAAGTGAAACTGAAAATCCTCATCCTGAAAAAATGAGAATCTATAACATTCTATTTTATTGCTTAGAAGAAAACAGTCTACACCTAAGTCTATGTCAGTGATGGCGAATCTTTTAGAGACAAAGTGCCAAACTGCAACCCAAAACCCACTTATTTATTGCAAAGTGCCAACACTGCAATTAAACTTGAATATTGAGGTTTTAGTTTAGAAAAAACAATTCATATATTAACATCTTTTGTCTTAAAAGAAAAACACAATAACACATGTGCCACAGGCTCGCCACCACCAGTCTAGGTATGTAATGTTGAAATATTACTCATTTAATTACAGAACCACTTCATGAAGATTAGTGTAGAATAAGGAAGAATAAGCAAGAATAGCTCAAACACTAGTGTAACTTAGGGTCAAAATAATGACTGTGGTAAGGAAATATTACTAAAACCAATGATTAATATGTTGTGTTTATGTAATGGTTTAATCAGTGACACTATATAATTAGAAATAAGAGCAATGTGATAGCCTAAGCTTCATTGAAGAGTCATAAATAAAAGCGTGAATCAGCATACAGTAAGAAGAATTAACACAGAAAAGTATTAATACAAAGAAAAAAAAATCAATTTAGATTCATACCTATCCAAAAATAAATTCCGTAATGAATTAATTTAAATATTTTAAGGATCCAATCAGAAAAATCTGGCTAATAAAAAAATTTTTTTCACTAAATCTCCATGGGGACAATGACTTTATAAACTGAAGGAATAGGAGATTAAACTGCATCATTTATTAAATACAAATGAACATAGCTTATTTTATTAGTAAAAAATAAGACTGGGAGAAAAGCTGTATCAAAATAAAGTAAAAAAATTCAAATTTTTACAAAAAATTCAAGTAGGTAACTGTATAAAGTCTGATATACAGCAGTGGATGGAAAATATACACCACACTATATGAAATAAGCCAAGAAATACACAAAATGCAACCTGGTGATATCAGCTCACATCTGCTAAATTAGCAATCAACCAAACAAGCGTAAGGCCGTGGAGCGAGGGAGCAACCTGTCAGTAACAGGTCTTGGAAAACAAAATGAGATGTATCCAAAAACAAAGTCTACCCGGAGGACTCAGCAACCACACCCCTCAAAGTGTACCCCAAGTTACTAGTTCAACAGAAGAAGCGAATTTATATGTTGAAATATGCTTATTTTGGCATAGATAATAAATAATTGGAAACAAGTCAACTACAAGTGTATGGTAAAACTGCACCTGGTATGGCTGAAAGCACACTCAGTGTTCATGCAAGATAACATTACATAGCTACTAAAATTGCAAAAATTATGGACAAATGTAAAGTTTCTACAAAATGTTAAAAAGTATGAACCAAAACTAACCATACACTATTATTAAACCAATATAAAGTATTTGTACATAAGGATAATGTAAAAAGAATGGTAAATGATGAAAGTAAGTCATTAAGGTAATAGAAAACATTTTTTAAAACAGTGCTTTTATAACAAAAATTTTCATGGAACCTGGGGGGAAACTAGCTAAGGCAGAACATTAAGAACTGACTACTTATAAATTCTTAACTGACTGCTTACCATATGCTTCTTCAATGAAAGCACAGTATGGATTAATGCCAACTCCATTCTGCTTAGATTCTTGTTCTCCAAGACGTAAAATATTTTCAAGTCCATTTAAAGCCACCTGGACTATTTTGGAGTCCATAACAGTCAAAAGGTCACAAAGTGGTTTAATGCAGCCTAAGGCTACCAAATACCTTCAAATAATTTTTGAAGAGAGAGAGAGAAGTGAGGAAAAGAAAGATTTAAAATGACTTTAAGCACTGTAACAATGACACAGAAATATTCTTCATGATGAATGTGTGGGAAGTGGCTGAGCTGGAGATCGACCACACATTCAGGGCTAGAGCAAGGCCAGCCCCGAGACCACGGAGCACCAGAGGCAAGCCATGTGAACAAGCTGTTGGGACTAGAGCAAGGACAGTCCAACAGGTGTTTGGCCTTGGCGTTTCTCCCTGTTAACTACAGCACGACAACTCTGAGAATGTTTTGCTTTCAGTGTTCTCAGCAAAACACTGAGACCTTGCATTTTTGACCCCGTCGTGCACTTTCTGCTTTTTCACTGTGTATAAAGATGCAGACCATGCTGAGTTGTCACTGCCTCTCCATCAGAGAGGCTGCATCCTTCCCAGTCCCAGATTCCCTTTTATTATGTGTCTAGTTTTTTCTTAATCTCCAGTCGTCCCCTCTCAGGACCCTGCTGGCTGCGTGGGTTGTAGCAGAAATTTTATATAAACAATTGAGAAAAGCATTCATATAAAAACTTAACCATTACAAACATTTAAATAAGTGCAAAATAAAAGAGAACAGGAAATTGTGAGATAAATCTTTAGCATACAAGAAGGGAATCAAAAGATGAAGGGAGGGAAATCAGATGGGGGGGTTGTGATGTGTACGTGTATGAAGTCCCTATGTGGAACATGATTATTATATACTACAAACAGGTACCCCCCCAAAAATATATATATCTCCAAGAGATGGGGGGGGTCAGGGAAAGGGGATAAAAAAAGAATTAAAATGGGTCATATATATGTACCAAATCCCCACAATAAACATATTTATTATGTTTATTTAAAAGCCTGTATTCTCTAATCTAAAATAATTAGCAATAAATGGTATTGTAAGCACTATGAAATATAAACACAGGCACAATGGTACTTGGATCTGTTTGTGCACGGCATACACACGAAACAGTGGATTCGATGTGTGCATGTGTGTCTATGTGCTTTTTTTAAGGGCTCTATATGAGTGGTCATTTGGAGGCTGAAGAAATGGAAAGGGAAAAAGACATCTGAATTAAATTCAGGAAATTTCTCAAAAAATCACAGTTAATGTCTTAAACATACACTGTGTTTCACAAGTACAGAAGACCTCTAGGAATAAAACAAGCCATGTTGTAAATAATGTTTATAAATAATACTCACAAAATACCCCATTCATTTCTTAATGCCCTTCCTTTTCTGTTATTAGTTGCTTTCACATTTTCTGTAAGTTCATATTAAGCACAAAGGTTAAAAAAAACCTATCTCACAGTTATGAGGGTGAAGGAAACAGAATCCATAAAAGCACTAGATGCCATGCTGGTGTTCCACAGCTGAATGCCTGGTTTGGGCGCTCAACAAGCATCAGTGGTATGCATACTGAAGCTAGCTGCGACCAAGGACTCTCTTTCCATACACACAGGGTGAGTGGTCCATACTAATAAATTTGAGGACTATTCTGTGGAATAGACATAACCGTGGCAATCACTTTTTTGTGGCACTGGGAAATAAACTGAAAAAATACCACTTTGCAGATGGACAAACTTTGAGCCAAAAGCAGACGAAAATAACATTAGCATTAAAAAAATACAAAAGAGAACAAAGATTTTGTTTCATTACTACTTATATTCATGACACAAATGAAGTGGGAAGGTTAATTAAAGCAATGAGGCACAATAGAAAATAAAAAGCAGACAGTGGGGCCCAGTGGCACATATCTAATCCCAGTACTTGGGAGGCTGAGGCAGGAGAATCACAAGTTGAAGTCTTACCTGGGCAATTTAGCAAGACGCTGTCTCAAATTAAAGAACTAAAGACTAACCAAAGTCTATTTCAATTTTATTTTTTTTTTTTTTATTTTTATTTTCTTGAGACATGGTCTTGCTATGTAGCCTAGGCTGGCTTCGAACTCAGGGCAATTCTCTTGCCTCAGCCTCCTGTCTTCTGGGACTACAGGCATGAGCCACCATGCCCAGCTCAATTTATTTTAAATAAGACAATATTAAAATTTATTAGTCATTTCTATATATTCAAGTTAAATTTTCTTTTCTGATTTAGTGTTTAAAAGACATTTAATGGCCATGATAGTACTGTGCAAATTAACACAGACTGTTCCCTCTTCAGATTTTTAATCTCTAGCCTACCATGGGGAATATTAGGTAGAATTCAATTTTTAAAAAACCACTGTGAGGGCCAGTGAGATGGCTCAGCGGCATACGCGCCTGCCTGGCAAGCGTGAGGGCCTGAGTTCGACTCCCAGATCCCACATACGAAAAAGGGGCTGGTGATATCGCTCAGCGGCACGGGCGCCTGCTGGCGCGCGAGGTCCTGAGGTTGACCCCCGGTACCCACAAAAAAAAACAAAACAAAACAAAACAAAAAACAAAACCACTGTGAATGAATAACAAAGGCTGTCATTTAAGATTAAAAATGCTTATCAAACTAATGTAGAAATGATGCTTCATCAATAAAAGGTATGTTTGATTTCAAACTGCTTTTCATTTACACTTAAAATTTTTTTTTTTGGTATCAGAAATTGAACTCAAGACCTTGCGCTTGCTAGGCAAGCACTGTGCCCCTGAACTATATCCCTGGCCCTTAAAAAACAATTTTAAAAACTGTTTAAAAACACCCCTTAAGAAAATATGGTATTTATATTCAATGGAGTACACTACTCTGCCATAAAGAAGGATAAACTTGTGACATTTTTTGGTAAATGGATGCACCTCAAGACCATAATGTTAAGTGATATAAACCAGACACAAAAACTTAAATATTGCACTGGTTCTCTTGTGTAAGAAACCCAAAGGGTAAATAAGGAGCAAAACACAGGATAGATATGGGAAAGTAGGAAGAAGATATTCAAATGGGCAGGGGAGCAAGAAAGGAGGGAAGAGGAAGAGAAGGAAGGGAAAAGGAAAAAAAGAATAGAAGGAAAAAATGGAAACAAAGCTTTTGTAAATGGGGAGGGGAAGAAGGATTGAAGGGAGGGGAGGAAAATGGGAAAAGAATTAAGACATATTATGTACAGGTACAAATTCCCTGTGATGAATGTGATCATTCTGTATGGCAAATATGTACTGCACTAATAAAACTTAAAAATATAAAGAATAAAGATGGTATTTTCTGAAAACAAAAACAAAAACAAAAACAAAAACAAAAACCTTGCATCACACCTTATTTGATGTGGAGTCCCTCCTGAGGTCGCGTTAGTTATAGCCCAAGCTGCTTCCTTTCTGGTGCGAAACTCCGCTTTCTGAAGAATCTCAATCAAAACAGGAAAAATACTTGCATCTATAATAGCCTGAGAATAAGAACAATGATGCAGTATAACCAGTGTAAATAGAGTTTTAAAAATATTACCAAGTAGAAGAGTATTGAAACAGTAACTTCACAATACCAAGGCTTCTGGAATTATCTTTGGAAACACTGTGTGTCTAAGTCTTCATGTACTTTTCGTTTTTTTAAAGGAAAATTAGCTTTCTTTTTTTTTAATTTAGTTTTTATTTTTTTGGTACTGGGAATCAAACTCACGACCTCATGCTTGCCCAGCAGGCACTGTGCCACTGAACTACATCCCCAGCCCCGTAGCTTTTTAAATAATAGCAACAATAATAACAGGCTATAATTTTTTTTTTTTTTTTTTGTGGGTACCGGGGGTCGACCTCAGGACCTCATGTGCCAGCAGGCTCCCGTGCCGCTGAGCGATATCACCAGCCCTTTTTTTGTATGTGGGTTCCGGCAGTTGAACTCGGGCCCTTGTGCTTGCCAGGCAGGCGCTTATGCCGCTGAGCCATCTCACTGGCCCAACAGGCTATAATTTTAAAGATTATAAAGCACAGGAATAAGACTGATCAAAATGGATAAGAAATTAATGAACTTGATAAAACCCTCATAAATCAACGAAAGCTCTAAGAGGAAGACTGCTGGCTAACTTATGAAGAACAATTCCTTTCTAAAGATTAACCACTGTGTGTTGGACACTGTGTAAGGTAGGGAAAACAAAAATACACACACACACACACACACATATTCCTCACTAGGATACTAAAGATAAATGTTACTATTTTAGACAAAAGGCTACATTCTTTAAAATACATTTTAGGAAATCTATTTTTAAAAAATACTTACTAAAGGGGCTGGTGAGATGGCTCAGTGGCGTAAGCGCCTGCCTAGCAAGCGTGAGGGCCCGAGTTCGAGTCCCGGAACCCACATACGAGAAAAGGGCCAGTGATATTGCTCAGCGGCACGGGCGCCTGCTGGTGTGTGAGGCCCTGAGGTCGACCCCCGGTACCCACAAAAAAAAAAAAAAAAAAAAACTTACTAAAATACACCACTGATAAAATGCTGACTCATGAAACACTGGCATCTTAAGACCTTCTTGTTCTAGTCTCAGGTGGGAAAGGACGTTCGTTACCTGGATCTGAGCTCTGTTTCCAGCAGTTATATTAGAAATAGTCCAGCAGGCTTCTTTTCTAATTGACTCTTTTGGGCTATTCAACAAGTGCAGGAGACAGGGTAATGCAGAACAATTCAAAACCACCTAAAGAAAATTAGACATGGAAACAAAAAGTTTTATAGTGAACAATCTACATAAAAATTTACTACTGGATTATTTAGAAGTACAAAAACCATTCTGAAAACTGAATAGAAAAGAGAAAATTTCCTGACATGAAACTTAGGGACTTGCTATCTTTTCCCTTCTGCTATTGCCAAAGCTTGTGTAGTGCCAGAGTAGTGAGACGCCCTGTTCTCAGTCCACTAAAATACCAGAGCTGCATCCTTGAAGTTTACAAGTTAAAGCAAGTTTGTTCATATTTAGCATAATCTGTGCAAATACTGTTTTAAAATGTTACCAAGTGGAGGTATTTTGGAACTCAATGGCTTTTCTAAAAAGTCAGGAAGTTTGGAATTAACTTTGAAAATACTTTCAGAGTTGAACTGACATAATTATTTGAAGATTTAGTGACTGAGGATCCAAACTCTAGTTTTCAAAACGAATTAGTAAAAATCTAAAACTATCAAAAACCTATAATGTGTAGGATAAGTCTGTTTCATTAAAATTTTTACTATTCCATTTTTCTTTTGTAAAGAAATAGATTCTGCTTTGTCCCTTTATATTTTTTATTCCACTGCAAGACTAATTATGTTCTTATGTTCAAAATACTTCCCAATGATTGTGTGGAGGAATATACTGAAAATTCAGCTGAAAAACACATTGTATGTTTAGGAGAGCATTTTCATTTAAAAAGCTATTTTAAACAAATAACCATCCATTACCACAGATCAACTACTAACTTTGGTGAGTATCAAAATAGGACTTGAAAAATAAAGCTGAAAAACATGTAAGAACAAGAAAACATTTAAAAGTGGTAAATAAGGAAAATTTTAATGTGTTACAGAGTTTTAAGGTTTTATCCTCAAGAAAGATTGTGGCCCAAGTCTGGAGTCTATCTTAACATCTCTCCTAACTTGACCTCTCTCCAAAAGACAGACACACATAACACATAGTCAATTACCAATCCTAGATCAACTTCCTTGCCATTTTTACATTTGGAAAAAACGCCTTACCATCTACTCTACTTCTAACTTATTCATAATCAAGCATCCTCTCACTAAGTTTCTAAAGTTTAATGCTTCTAAAACAAATAGCTCACACATATTTGTATACCTATGACCACATAAATCTCTTTCAGTCCACTGTACTTTTAGCATCTAGATCTAGTTCCACTTCTTTAAGGAAACTAAACAGATTTCTTAGCACACAGTTATCTTTTTAAAACTTTTATAGCATTAACTGACTGGTTAGTTCACAGCACACATATACTATCTTGGATAACTTGCTTTGTTCTAATATATATTTTCTCCCTGAAAGACTGGAAATCCCTCAAGACCAGAACCTGTGTCCTGCAGTTCTTCGTACTAACTCAGGTCTAGGATAGCACTCTCTTACAGGTATTTGAGGCTGAATGCATGTTGTTGTGAATATGCTTATGTGAAGTACAGTTTACAGTAATGCTAAAATCTTCATATGTAATCAAATGGTATGAAACAATAAAGTCCGTTACATTGACAATTGGTCACATGAAAGTCTGGACTCACCTGTGTTTGAATATCATCACCAGTGACAATGTTACCAACTGCTCTTAATGCAGGTGATACCACTTTATAATCATTGTACCTGAAGATAAAAAATAAATTTATTAAAAACGTAAAATTTATAGAAAGTTGCAAAAATAGCAATTCCTCACCCAGAGAGCCCATTGAAGTCTCAGTAATTCTCCTAGCACTACTTTATAACAAAGGATCTAATCCAAGGCCCCATGTTAACTCACTTGTCATGACTCTCCCGGCTCGCTCTCCCCAGTCTAGAACAGTTCTTCATTTTTGAAGACCACGAGCCAGTGGTTTTTAGCCAATGTTTTCTCAAGATTAAAAGCCAATTTACATATGTTTGGCTAGGGTATCACAAATGCTATTGTCATCCCACTGGGTGGTGCCTGGGGTCCCCTCTGTCCATGATGCTTGTGCTGAGCTCGGGTCACTAGTTAGGGTGGAGCCTGCCACACACTTCCGCTTTACTTTACTGATTTCCCCTTTATAAGCAGTATTTGTGAGGAAATATTTTGAGATTATGTAAAACTCCCATTCCTTAACCTTTTACCACTAGCTTTGATGCTTCTTGTCTGGAATAATTAGTATTGTGTCTGATCATTTTCTAATATTGTCATTTCAATTATATGCCTTATCTATTTACCTACTGATTTATCTTAGTGTGGACTCAGGGGTTTTCTATTTTATTTGTAGAGTTATAATACATTACTATAACTTACGCCAAAGCTCAAACTGTACCAGTTTTGGACAGAGGGCACCCCTTCAAATGGGATTCTGTGTTCTTCTGACACGTCTCCATTCTTCAAGTACTCATTACTTTTGATGTTCATCTTATTTTTTTCTCATTCCCAGCCCTGGGACCAGTTGTTTCTCTAAGATCCCTGGTTCCTCTGAATGGAGAGTGGTATTCAGAATCTAAGGCTTGGCCCTTCACTGTACTTGGCTTATTCTAAAGGGTGTCACTGTTCCTAGCCACTCTCAAGCCTGGGCTGTGACCTCTGCATTGAATCCGCCTGTCCCCCACCCATGACACTGTTCTCATGCAAGCCTTGACCTCTCTTAACTACCTACCTCTTCTGGGCCAACCTAATGGCTTTTTTTTTTTCGCTTTTACAGACAAGGTTTCACTATGCCGTTCAGGCTGGCCTTAAACTCATGTTGTAGCCCTGGCTGGCCTGCAACTGACACCAATCTTCCTGCCTTAGCCTCCCAGAGTGCTGGGATTACAGGCATGCACCACCACGCCCAGCCTCCTAATGGCGTTTTGACAAAAGAGAGAAAGGAATATAAAATGCTTTAAAGAAGGTAGGAGGATCAGAAGTTATAGTATCTTTTTTAAACAAATTTTCTTGATTTCTTTGTATAGAAAAGCTGTTCTTTTAAAAGAGGGGAAGTAGCTACAATAGCCTACCAAAAAGACACTTTTTTTTTTTTTTTTGGTGGGTACCGGGGTTGAATTCAGGATCTCACGCGCCAGCAGGCGCCCATGCCGCTGAGCGATATCACCGGCCCTTTTTTCGTATGTGGGTACCGGGAGTTGAACTCAGAACCTCGCACTTGACAGGCAGGCACTTATGCCACTGAGCCATTTCACCACCCCAAGACACATCTTTGATATAAATGAAGTTACTACAACAAATAATAAACTAGATTATTAATTGTAAGAATGGGAACTGTGTCCTATACTTCATTAACAAAGTCTTACACATCATCTTAGCAGATATTAAGCGTTCTATAAATACCTGATAATTATCTAATATTCTATAAATATTCTATAAGTACCTTAAGTTTCTCTCGTTCATAGTGCGATCACATAAAACTTAGGGAATTCATCCTGAGGGAGTTCATCCTTAGGGAATTCATCCCTAAATGTAGGGAATTCATATACAAAATAATCAGTCCCTACCTCACAATATGATACAAATTGTTAAAGGTAAAGACATTCTATAAATACCTAACACCTAATATTCTATAAATACCTTAAGTTTCTCTCATTCATAGTGTGATCACATAAAACTTAGGGAATTCATCTACAAAATAATCAGTTCCTACCTCAGAATATGATGCAAATTGTTAAAGGTAAATTTTTTAGGATTACAGCTACTCTGTAAAATGTGGGATGGGTACCTTTTCAACTCTTTCTAAAGAAATGACTCCGAGATGTTTACAAGATCAATACTTTAATTGCTAACCTTAATACACAACCATACAATTATTAAGCATAAATTATAGTTACATCAATAGTTCCACCAATCTTCGACAGACTCCAGAATCAATGACAGCTTGGATTTTATCATTGGGTCCATCAGAGAGATAAGAAAGGGCCCAGCACACATCTGCTAACACATCTGAGTCACCGCTAAACAACAATCGTGACAGGACAGTTAAGCAAGTTGAAACCTAGAAGAGAAGGAACATTTTTTCCTTAAAAACAAGTTTCTTTAGGAAGATATAGAAATTCATTTTAAAAGTGAATTTTAATCCTATATAAAACCAGAGGTTAAAATACAGAATTGTTTTAAAATTATGTTCAGGACTCAGAAAAAAAAAAATTATGTTCAGATTATGAACTTGAAACTGATTATGATTGCTGTATTGAACTTACATTGAATAAGATATGCAATAAATTTTTAAAAAATAATAAAATATGTATTTGGGTCTCCTATGTTTTGAATCATATACTCCCTGGGCCCTCAAATATATACTAAAACTGAGAGAAATCTAAATGCTTCAGTTAAGTGCTTACTATAATGAACATGGAATATGAGATAACCTAAATAGCCTCACTTTGTTCATTACATATATTTTACTGAAAATAACTCTGACAGACATTTGGAGAACAAAGGTATAGAAATATTAAAATAAATATATTTCTGTAAGGTATTTATATGGAAGTCACTAATAAGGTCTATTTCTTTTTAATGTAATGAAACCCTGTATTTTCAACTAAAAAAAAAACTAAACACTGCCAGCAGTGATTTTTAATTCTTCTAGTATTAACGAACACTACAACTCATTATTTGTGGAGGTGAGCAAACCACTTCATCTCTCTGAGACTCAGTTTTCAAATCTGAAAAACAGGGGCTGAGTTAGATAAATTCTATGATGCGTCCTTCTTGTTTTCCTGCTGGAAAAGTCTAGGCTCAAGCACTTCCCATCAGCTGTGTGACTATGCGAAAATTATCTAATGCTTCTAAATCCAAAGTTCTTCATTTTAAAAATATGGTTCCATTAAGTTTGTAAGAATGCATACAGCATCTAAGAATAGCCATCCAGTAACATCTTGAGGTTCATTCCTATGACTGGTACTGATTTTATATGCCCTACCTTTTTCTAAAATCAGTCTCCTGTCTCTCAGTCTCTCTCCTCACAGAAGAGCTACAGTAATCACCCCCTTATCCATGGGAGATCCACACCAAGACCTCCAGTGCATGCCTAAAATCATGCATCATACAAAATCATATATACAGGTTTCCCTACATACACAGACACAATTTAATGTCTTTTCCACATTAACTAAGCCCTTATCCTGCACTGTGCCTGTATATTTTATAGCATGGTGTGCAGAAGGAAACCTAGCATGAGGTTCTTTTTTCTTCACAATTTTCAGACAGATTTGTTCTTGATCTACATCTTAGCAACCTCAGTGTATTTTTCCTTATTAAGTCAAAAACATCTTTCACTTAAAAGGAGCACTTGATAGCCTATTCAAACTGCTTCGAAGTCATCATAAAGTAAAATAATGTCCTTGAACTAAGCACTGCATATCTCAACAGTCCATCTGATAACCAAGACGGTACCAAGTGATTCTACCAAGTAACCACCAGCTGGGTAGCGAATACAGCATGGATATGCTATACAAGTAAATGATTTACACCCAGGGCAGGATAACACAAGATTTCATCGTGCTGCTTAGACATACAATTTAAAATTCGTGATTTCTGGAATTTTCCATTTCATATTTTTGGATCATGGGTAACTGAAATCTCAGAAAGCAAAACCACAGTTAACCTATCTATATAGGTTAAATGTTAGATGTGTCACAAATGGACCTTTCCCCAAAAAAGTTGTGCTTCCATCCATGTCAACCACCTCTCTTTTGAACACAGAAATGTGTGAATTCATCTTTTTTTCTTTTTTGTGGGTACCGGGGGTTAACCTCAGGACCTCACGCGCCAGCAGGCGCCCATGCCGCTACGTGATATCACCAGCCCTTTTTTCATTTGTGGGTACCAGGAGTCGAACTCAGGACCTCACGCTTGCCAGGCAGGCACTTACGCTGCTGAGCCATCTCACCAGCCCAAATTCATCTTTTAAAACAAAAGAAATTCTAAGTTAAAAAAAAAAAAATCAGTATAGTTGATAAATATCTTTTTACCAAGTTAAAAAATAAAGTACTAGATTTTTAGGAAAAAGTCCTAGATTTCTAACTTTGTAAAAACAAATGCAAATTCCATCTTTGAGGAGATTAGCAGATATTTGTAATCCTGCTCAAAATATATGAGGATGAAAATAACTAAAGGTATAACTAATTTAGATAGAAACGAAGAGGGAGCTACAAATAAGAAGGATGCTACCTATTTATTCTACTTCCACCACCCAAATATGCCTTAGAAATCAGAGGCTCCAGGTATCACAAAAGGCAGGTGAGACAGTGCTAAAACAGAGCTGAAGATTACAAATCTGAGTTAGAAGGTTAGAATCTGGCTACCTACTACACATTATAGGTGACCAGCATTCCAATACTACTAAAGATTGAAGGTTTAAGAAGAAACTGAAAAATAAAACCTGAATGAATCACAGAAAATGAATGGGATATTAGACAGAGATTGAAATGGAGCGACGGAATGGAAATGAGGACGGAAGTAAAGTCTACATTCTGACTGGTGAAACCTATCACCACCTTCAGCTCCCAGATCTCCACAAACTAAGTGCATTACCTACTGCACACCTTAATCTAATCTGCCCACCTTCCAGCAAAAGAATGGAAAATCTGTGTCTGGAAAAATACAATGGAACAAGAGACTGAAATTTGGAGTTCACAAAAAAGAAAAAAAGAAAGAAGTTTTGCTGCTTGTTATGGTTTAGAGCTAAAATGTCCCCCAAAAGTCTTATATATAGTCAGAGGCGGAAGTTCTGGAAGGTGATTGGATCATAGGGGCAATACACTGTTCTACTGACGACCTCACAGTTAATGTGCTGTTGGGCGGGGGACGGTTGGAAGAGACGTGCCCCTAGGTGTGTGTCTGTGGAAGGTGTGTCTCCCTCCCCAGCTTCTCTTCTCTCTCTGCTTCCAGGCTGCCATGGGATGAGTTGCTTTCCTCTACCAGGCCCTTCCACTATGACACTCCTGCCCTGCAGCCAGCCTACCATGGACAAGAGCCTCTTAAAACCATGAGCTGAATTAAACCTCTCTTCCTTAAATTGTGGGTGTCAGGTACTGTGTCTCAGTGATGACTAAAATACTGCCCAATTACCCTACCATGAAGCCCAGAGATGACAAGCCCTACCTATTTGTCCAGTCAGCTGTTCAGTGCCTGTTTCCTAAGTCTGCCCAAACACTCAAGGATAACAAAAACAAAACACACACACACACACACACACACACACACAAAGGAAAAAACACTTAAAAGACACCATAGAGCTGGGCGTACTGGCATACTCCTGCAATCCCAGCACTGGGGAGGCTGAGGCAGGAGGACTGCTGTGAGTTCAAGGCCATCCTGGGCTACAAAGTGAGTTCAAGGCCATCCTGAACTACATAGCAAGACCCTGTCTCAAAAAGAAAAAAAAAAAAAAGACCCTATGAATTCTCAGATAAGACAATTTACTAGGTAAAAGAGCAGAACTCTGTATGTGCAGGCAAACAGAGAACAAAAGAAATAATTATTGAAAATACGTAATTGTAGAAATAAAAAATTCCTTTAAAAAAGGTGGATAATTGAAAACTCATATAAAGTCATAGAAAATTTATCAAACAAGCCTTAAGCTCTATAATGTGATTATTCCCTAAGTTTGGAATATATAAGTAAACATAAAAGACATTCATTTCTGCCTGTAAGAAGTTTACATTTTAGTGGAATCTTTATTTTAAATTAATATACATAACAGATAAGAAAAATACTATGTTAAAAAGTGATTTGGAAAAATTACAGTAAAATGAGGATGTCAGGAAAACTCACAGCCAGTTAGGACACAGCTCATAGAAAAGAAATCTTTACAAACAATTAAAGGAGATGAGGGAATCGACAGTGAAGAGTATTAGGCCAGCAGTTCCTAAAGCCTGGTCCAAGAGCTCAGGAGTCCTGAAACCCTTTTAGGGGTGTGTGATGTCAAAATTATTTTAACAGCGATACTAAGATATAGTTCATCTTTTTTACTTTGTTGACATTTACACTAAAAGTACAAAAAAAGGTGAGTTGGCACCTTAGCACAATTCAAGGCAGTAGTACCAAAATGCTTTTTGTATTGTTCACCTCCAAAAAAGAGGGTCAGGGAGTAGGGAGAAGATAGGCAGCCAGTTTTACTTAAGAATTACCTCAAATAAGCATTAAGAATTACTAATTTCATTAAATCTCAATTCTGGAATTCATGCCTTTTCACTATTGTATGATATGAGATGGGAAATATCCATAAAGCACATCTGTGCACAGCAGTACAGTACTAGGGTGGTCTTCTACAAAAGCACACTTAATAAATGAGCTGAAAATGAAATTAGCCAATTTTCCTCATGACACACTTTTTATCTGAAAGACTATTAATCTTTATTCAGTCTTAGCTATTTGAAGGACATTTAAAAATAAAAATAGTGAGTCTGTCGTTTCAAGGAGAGTAACTGACAGTATTTTTTGCCAATGATAATTGGGGGGGGGTACCAGGACTAGAACTCAGGACCTTGTGCTTGCCAGGCAGGTACTGTGCCGCTGAGCTATATCCTCCGTCCATGCCAATGATAAATTCTGAGATTTCAAAAATCAGAATTTTGCAAAAACTGTACCTTCTACCACTGTTTTTTGTTTTGTTTTGTTTGGGTTTTTTGAGACAGGGTCTCACTCTGTAGTAGAGACTGGCCTTGAACTCACTATGTAGCCCAGGCTGCCCTCGAACTGGCGGTGATCCTCCTGCCTCAGCCTCCTGAGTGCTGGGATTACAGCCATACGCCACCATGCCCCACTCACCATTAAATTTGACAACTTCCCAATACTGGTGGGTGATACGTTCATTTAAAAATATATATATTATATAATGAAATGTGTCGACATTTGGGAGAAGTAAGTATGTCAGTAGAACACACCTTCCAAAAGACAAAGGCATAATGTTTCAACGTCTTATGTGAGAAAAAGATCCATTCAAGATACAGGACTGATGGTTTTAAAGTAACAGTGCACAAAGTTTAATGGTAGGATATTTTTTTTTTTTTTTTGTGGGTACCGGGGGGGACGACCTCAGGACCTCACGCGCCAACAGGCACCCGTGCCGCTGAGCGATAGCACCGGCCCCTTTTTCGTATGTGGGATCCGGGAGTTGAACTCGGGCCTTCGCGCTTGCAAGGCAGGCGCTTAAGCCGCTGAGCCGTCTCACCGGCCCAATGGTAGGATATTTGACTCTTCAATAAAACTAACTTTTAAGGAACTACCACTCATGTTTTGATGTACTATCAAAAAATAAATATGATTATCTGAAAAGATTTTAAATATTTCAACCAAAACAACACAACGCAGCAAATTGAATAAGGAGACAGAAATAAGCCCTGGCATCTGTCTCCAATATACTAAAGATCTGTAAAAATGTAAATCAGTGGTACTCTGCTTACAAAATTTCTGTTTTGAAAAATACTTTTCATAAAAATGTTATTGAGGGGCTACCCACTTTCCAAGTCCCCTTCTGTCCCCCTTGAACAGAAGCTTTCTTCCTCTCAATAAATTCTTCTTACTCTTAACCTCTGTTGTTCCTATAATTCATTCTTTGATTTTAGAGAACACGAACTCGGCATTTCAGACACCTAGCAATGATTGCTCTTTGCGCCTTTCCCCCACTTGAAGGTGGTGAAGCTAGATATTCATGCACTGGTCCATCATTTCAAGCCGGAGCGCTTGTATATGAACTCTTGAAAAAGAGCTCATTCAGAGGCTCAATGCAGATGTACTTACGACTGCTGAAAAGCAGTACAGAATGGATTGCAAAGCAACAATTTGGATTGGCTTATCATAACCAGTGCTGAAGCATCCCCTGCTAAATGTTGCCAGCATGCCAAGATTTTGGAAGATACACAGTTTGTCGATGGATATAAGCATTTGGGATTTCAGAAGACTGCTTATGGTGAATTCTTGAGTCAATTTAAGAGAAAATCCTCCTCTTTGGTTGCTGGCGAGAAATGTAACCAGGAGAAAACACAAAGTGTTATTTACACAGTTTTTACCTTGCTGTATGGCAACTGTATTATGCAGGAAGATGAAAGCTACTTCCTTCAGGTTTTAAGATACTCAATTGAATTTGAACTTAAAATGACAAGCCCAGGAGACTTTTGAGGAAAGGAACTTGTGCCTTCACATCTTAAACTCTTTCTGAGGGACTATTTTCCACCAAACTTTTCCTCACGGCTACTTTACAAGAGCCAATAACGCGGCTGCTTCTTGAAGATGAAGATCACCTAGAAACAGATCCAAACAAGCTAATCGAGAGACTCTCCCCATCTCAGCAGGAAAAATCCTCGGGAAGAAAGGCTCAGACAGATTCAGGCAAAAGGTTCAGGAGATGCTGGATTCCAATGAGGCCAAACTGGTGGCTCTAGTGAACAAATTTATTGGTTATCTCAAACAGAACACATACTGCTTCCCACATAGTCTGCAGTAGATTGTGTCACAGATGTACAAAACCCTGTCCTGTGTGGACAGACTAGACGTAGAGGTCAGGGTGATGTGTACTGATCTGCTGGCTTGATTTGTCCTGTAGGTATCAATCCAAAGTAGTACGGAATAATTTCTGATGTTCCTATTAAAGAGGTGTCACGATTTAATCTGATGCAGGTTGGCTGCCTGTTTTAGAAGTTAGCGATGACTGGCTCTGAAGAGGGAAATCCCCAAACAAAAAGCAGCCTTGGAATATTTGACAAAAGCTGTGTTGCTGTTTTCCTTGATGTTGTGACTGGGAGCCATACAGTGGAGACGCCTCCAATGTCCTCTATTAATCTTGTGGAAGGGTTGAGCAGCACTGTGGTTTATATAAACTACAGTCAGCTTCTTACTCTGGTGAATTTTATGAAGAGTGTGATGTGTGGAGATCAACTGAGAGAAGATACAACAGCTCTTAACAATTTATTGGCAAACTTACCCCAGGCTAAGCCAGAAAAAAGCAGCAGTTTAGAAATGACTCCCTACAATATTCCTCAGCTGTCTACAGCAACCACCACAGCAAATAAGAATGGATTACCCATTGCAACTCGGAGCAGAAGCCGCACTAATATGCTAATGGACCTGCACATGGACCATGAAGGATCATCTCAAGAAACCATCCAGGAGGTACAACCAGAAGAGATGTTGGTCATTTCCTTAGGTATGAGTCCCCAGCTTACTCTGGGAATGATGTCAGAAAACGAGATCCTAAACATGCAACTTGTGGATGGAGGACACTTGTGGATGGACTTCACTTGCTATCTCTGACATGGTAGAACCGGTGCAGGGGTCAAGGAGCACTGACCCGGAACCTGGAAGCCGCAGCAAGCTGCCTAAAATGTTCTCTGCTGCTGCACCTGTAATTTCCTGCAAGTGACCTTCATCGATGTTAGGTTCCAAGTCACTCCCCGAGACATCTGTGCTCCAGGCCTCACTGTTTCCGATACTATCGTCTATTAGGCCCATCGTGTCATGAATCTCAGATTGATGAAAGTCCCTGTTGATGGAAACACTCCATGGTCCTTCACATCGCTCCGATTCAGTGTCTTCCCTAGACTTGGAGGGAGAGTCTGTTTCAGAACTTGGAGTGGGACCTTCTGGAAGTAATGGAGTTGAAGCACTACAGCTCTTAGAACATGAGCAAGCTACCACACAAGATAAGCATGAAGATAAACTAAGAAAACCTGAGATTCATGACACGATGGGCCTAATAGACGATAGTATCGGAAACAGTGAGGCCTGGAGCACAGATGTCTCGGGGAGTGACTTGGAACCTAACATCGATGAAGGTCACTTGCAGGAAATTACAGGTGCAGCAGCAGAGAACATTTTAGGCAGCTTGCTGTGGCTTCCAGGTTCCGGGTCAGTGCTCCTTGACCCCTGCACCGGTTCTACCATGTCAGAGATAGCAAGTGAAGCTTGGAGTGTAGAGGTATTGCCAAGTGACTCAGAGGACCTGGACCTAAAGCAGGAGGAGCGCCTGCAAGAGCTGGAGTTGTCCTGGACTGGCAGCACACCTGATGATACAGACGTCAGGGAGGTCAGTTCCTGCCCCAGCACACCAGGCCTCAGTGTCGTGTCGGGCATAAGTGTGACTTCTGAGGATATTCCCAGTAAGACTGAAGACTTGAGAGCTGGGTGCGGCTCTGATTTGGGGGGTAAAGATTCTGTCACTAGTCCAAATGTGACTGAAATAACTCATGGTAAGAAGGCTTTTAAATATGTTCACATCCATGGTTGAAATTGGCACTCCTTTTGAGACAGGGTCTCGCTATTTAGTTCAGGCTGGCCTTGAACTCGCTATATAGCCCAGGCTAGCCTCAAACTCACAGTGATCCTCCTGCCTCAGTCTCCTAGTGCTGCAATTATAGGTATGTGCCATCACACCTGGTGAAACTGACACTCTTACACACTGGTGTTAATAATATCAACTGGTATAGCACTTTGAGGCCTAATTTGCCAATGCATATTTAAGATCTTAAATGTTCACAATCCAAATTTGGTCTAGTTTCACTTTTAGAAATTTGTCATAAGGAAATAATTCCACATATGGAGAAAATCTTGTGCACCAACATGTTCTTCATAACATTTATATTGGCAGAAAAATGGGAAAAAACTTATAAATTGAAAAATAGAATGGCTAAGTGAATTTTGATGAAATCATCTATTACAATTTATGCACGTCTTTCTTAAATGCAATAACTTGGAGAAATACCCAGAACATATTACATGGTAAATTTGACAGAATTTTATATACAAGAAAATAAAACATATACTGAATAGTTTAAAAAAAGTATTGAATATGTAATAAATTTGTTATTTTAAATTAATAAATATTTCAAGTTTTCTTTTAATTTTAAATCTAGTATCATTAGATACTAAACACATAAACAAAGGGCTTGAATCCTCATAATTTTTAAGAGTAGAAAGGGGTTCTAAGACCAGATATTTTAAGAGCTATTTATTGTTCCAGGTAGAGGGAAGAGCTACAGCAAAGTTAAGAGCATGCTTTGTGAGTCTGAGAAATAGCAAGCAGGCCAATATGACCAGATAGTTGAGTGAAATGGAAAACAGAAAAAGATGAATCAGAAAAATAACAGATGCTTTTAATTCTTTTTTTTTTTTTTTTTTTTTTTGTGGGTACTGGGGGTCGACCTCAGGACCTCACGCGCCAGCAGGCGCCTGTGCCGCTGAGCGTTATCACCGGCCCCTTTTTTTCGTATGTGGGATCCGGGAGTTGAACTCGGGCCCTCGCGCTTGCCAGGCAGGTGCTTACGCCACTGAGCCATCTCACCGGCCCCTTAATTCTTTTTTTAAATTAAGTTTATTGGTATATTTTAGGTTTATATAATGATCACATTCATCACAGGGAATTTGTACCTGTACATGATTCTTTTTGAATCTTGATTCTTTTTTTCCCATTCCCTTACCCTCCCTTCAACCCCTCTTCTCTTCCTTATTTACAAAAGCTTTGTTCCATTTTTTCCTTCTTTTCTCATTTTTTTTCTTTTCCCTTTCTTCCCTTCCCCCTCCCCCCTCCTTAGTTCCTGTTCCCATTTGAACATTTTCTTCCTATTTCACAGTATCTGTTAGACATTTTGGTCCTTATTTACAGTTTTGGTGTCTTACACCAGAGAAACTATGCAGTATTTACACATGTGTGTCCGATTTATTTCATTTAACAGTATGACCTCAAGGTGTACCCATTCAGCTAGAAATGTCCCAAGCTTATCCTTTAAGGCATAGTAGTACTCCACTGTATAGAAAACCCCACATCTTCTTTATTCATTCATGAGTTGATGGGCATTTGGGTTGTTTCCAAGATTTAGTTATTACAAACAGTGCCGCTATAAACATGGGTGTGCATGTATCACTGTGGTATGATGCTTTTAATTCTTTCAGGAAAATACCAAGAAGGGGAATAGCTGGGTTGAAGGGAACCTCTAGTCCCAGTTTTTTGAGGAATCTCCACACTGATTTTCACAGTGGTTGCAGCAGTCTACACTCCCACTAACAGTAGAGAAGGGTCTCTTTTCCCCCCACAACGCTGCCAGTATTTGTTATTGATAATTTCTTGATAATAGCCATTTGTTCTGGGGTAAGATGGAATCTCAGTGTTGTGTTAATTTGCATTTCTCAAATAACCAATGATGTTGAACTTTTTTTAGTGTATTTATTTGGCATTTCTACTTCTTCATCTGAGAAGTGTCTACTCATTTCAGATGCCCATTTTTGGATTAGGTCTTTAAATTTGGGGGGCTCTGGTTTTCTTGAGTTCTTTACATATTCTAGATAGTAGTCCTTTGTCTGAGGAGCAGCTGGCAAAAATTTTTTCCCACACTTGTTGTGTGAAAGCTTTTTAATAAGATGAGATCTGACTTGTTGATTCTTTGTGATAGTTCCTGTGCAATTGGGGTTTTGATCATAAAGTCTTTGCCTACACCTATGTCTTTGAGAGTTCTACCTTACAGCAGATTTAGTGTTTCTGTTTTAATATTTAGATCTCTGACCCATTTTGATTTTAGTTTAGTGCATGACGAAAGATATGGATCTAGTTTTAATCTCTGGCATGTGGAAAGCCAGTTTTTCCAGCACTATTTATTAAAGAGGCTATCTTTCTTCCAGTGAAGGTGTGTGGCATCTTACCACAGTGATATATGCACACCCATGTTTATAGCGGCAGTTTGTAATAACTAAATCTTGGAAACAACCCAAATGCCTATCAACTCATGAATGGATAAAGAAGATGTGGGTTTTTTTATGCAGTGGAGTACTACTATGCCTTAAAGGATAAACTTGAGACATTTCTAGCTAAATGGCTGCACTCTGAGGTTATACTCTCAAGTGAAATAAATTGGACACGTGTAAATACCATATTGTTTCTCTGGTGTGAGAAACCAAAACTATAAATAAGGACCAAAATGTATTACACATATTGTGAAATAGGAAGAAAATGTTCAAATGGGAAGGGGAACTAGGGAGGGGGGAGGAGGAAAGGAAGAAAGGCAAAAGAAAAAAAATGAGAAAAGAAGGTAAAAATGGAATAAAGCTTTTGTAAATGGGGAGGGAAGGAGGGGTTGAAGGGAGGGTAGGGGAATGGAAAAAAGAAAAGAATCAAGTTATATCACATACAGGTACAAATTCCCTATGATGAATGCGATCATTATGTATACCTAAAATGTACCAATAAATAATAATAATAATAAAAAAGATAGCAGAAGGCCAGGTGATGAAATTCTGGTAGGACATTTAAAAACTTTTCTTTGATTAAAACATTAAGGAGTCATTGCAAGGTTGTGAAGAAAAGTATGGTAGAAATGATATTGGAACAATCATTCTGGCTGCTTTTTTGGAATAGAAACTATGTTGGGGCAAAGAGGAAGCAAGATTTTTTTAGGAGGTTACTGCAATAAACAAGGTGACAAACAGTAGTATAGAGAAGATATCAAGGGAAATGATACATTTCCTTCCCCAATATATTATTTTGAAAAAGTTCAAACCTACAAAAGATTTGCAAAAAAAAAGTACTATTAACGCTAGTTACTCACCTAGATCCAGTTGTTAACATTTTGACACATTTGCACTCTCTCCATATACATAAATGCATAGACATATTTTTCTTTTCCAATATAAACATTACAGCCAAGAAATTTAACACTGACATAATTATATAAGGTATAAATCACACTCAATATTTTTACACTAAAAACTTACTTTCATCCATGATCCAAGGATTAAACATCTCATTTCTCTTTCTTTGAAAGGTGACTTTTAAAAAATAAGGTTTACTGAACAGTTACAGTAAAACTGAACTCTCTTTAGGTACATAATTCAATGTTTTTCTTTTTACTTACATCAATTTATACTAACAAAGAAATATAGTTGCATAACCAACATGCAACAAAAATGCAGAATATTTCGATCATCCCAAAAATTTCCCTTCTGCGCCTTTGTAGTCCATTTCCTCTCTTAGGCAACCAGCAATCTGATTTTTATTTTTATAGCTTTGTCTTTTCCAAAAATCATACAAGATGCAGCATTTGTGCTTGGCTCCTTTCATTTACATGAATGCTTTTGGAATTAACCAGAGTTTGCTCCTGCTTATCAGTGGCTTGTATTCCACCACATCAGTGCATTTCAAGTCATTCATACACACACCAACTAATTACTTTCATGCTGTTCCCAGTTTGGGTGATTATGAATAAAGCAGCCACAAATACTTACATAGAGGTCTCTCTACAGACATGCATTTTATATCACTTGGTAAATTCCAGATAGTAGGAATACTAAATTTAGAGTATCTGTGCGATTTTACATTTTCAATTTTACAATCAACATTGTATTCTTAATCTTTTGGGGGAAGGGGGCTTTAATTTCCTGTAAATGTCAAGAATTAGTTTAGAAGATTTCTAATTTCAACTATCAGATACATAAACATCTGGTTATAGTGTTTGCCTCAGGGCAAAGGAATTCAAGGGGTAGGAGAAGAGAAGCAAAATTTCCCTTTTATTATAAAGCTTTTGAATTTTGTGAATGTGCAAATACTATCTAGTCAATAAAGAAAATAAATTACTATCAAAAAATAGAGTTAGGGCCGGTGAGATGGCTCAGCGGCATAAGCGCCTGCCTGGCAAGCGCTCGGGCCCAAGTTCGACTCCCGGAACCCACGTACTAAAAAAGGGCTGGTGATGTTGCTCAGTGGCACGGGCGCCTGCTGGCGAGTGAGGTCCTGAGTTCGACCCCCGGTACCCACAGGAAAAAAAAAAAAAAAGAAAAGAAACTTAAAAGTTCATGGACACAGGTTCTTAATTTGTGTATGTTACTCATACCTTACTAAAGTTTGGAGGAGGGTTTTTGCCTCTACATAAATTTGAAAGGGCCCATACAGCATTTCTGGTTGTTGTAAGTCTGTTTGAATTTGTTAATAATCTGTCAAGAGACAAGAAAAAGAAAAACGGAATTGTCATTTTACATTCATTTTTCCTATTCAGCTATTTTCTATCATAACACACAATAGTCAAACTAGTAAAATAGGAAAAAGGAATCTTTAAAAATTTATGATATTGCCAGCTGTAGTGGCACATGCCTAAAGCTTAGAGCTCAGAGGCCTGAGGTAGGACAGTCACATGTTTGGGGCCAGCCTGGGCTACATAGCTAGTTCAAGGACAACCTGACCACATAGTAAGACCCTGCCTCAAAAATCAAAAACAAATAAAATAATTCTATTTTTCAAATACAAAAATAAACATATTACAGTTATATTCTTTTGAATCTAAGATTTGAACAGATTCTTAGAACACTTCAAAAATAATAGGTGTCATGGGAAATTACATATTTCTATGCAAAGCATTTTAAAGAGTATTACACTATTTTTGTTTTAATCACAAAAATATATCATATAAAATCAAGAAGTATGGAATCCAGGGTCAAATTTAATGAAGATCACTGACACAACAAGTTCTGTGTTTTTATTTTTATTTTTATTTTTTTTTGAGACAGGGTCTTGCTATGTAGTTCAGGCTGGCCTTGAACTCACAGCAATCCTCCTGCCTCAGCCTCCCAAGTACTGGCATTACAGGGTGTGTTTTGTTTTTAACAAATTGTATATTTAAGTACTTTTTTTCCTACAGTTTTCTTTTTATTTTCAAAAGTCAAATGTTATTTTTAAATTGCCCATAATCAATTTTGATTTAATGTACCATCATTTCCCCAAGGTCTGAAATTTCAGAATCTCTTTGGAATACTAATTTCATGTTTCTAGGTTTAATAAGACTGCTGATGGGCCGGTGAGATAGCTCAGTGGCATAAGTGCCTGCCTGGCAGGCGCGAGGTCCTGAGTTCGACTCCCGGTACCCACATACGAAAAAGGGGCCGGTGATATCGCTCAGCGGCATGGGCGCCTGCTGGTGTGTGAGGTCCTGAGGTCGACTCCCGGTACCCACAAAAAAAACCCCAAAAAACAAAAAACTGCTGATGTTTTAAATTCCACTCTATTTCCCTGAAATCTCAAGACAGTTGCTAATATAAATTTTAACATAAAATGTTCAGTCACCCAATAGTATTATTTTTATATGCACATAGTTGTAAGATTACTTTGTTTTTGTTAATAAAAACTATATCATTTTTAATAAAACTCTAAACAAATTAAGAACTGTGATGTAGAACAAAAATTACCCATAGTAAAACAAGGCACCAATGCAAAATCACCTTATATTGCATCAACAAATGTTTTAATGGTCCCAAATATGTATATACAACAACTAAACAATCAGGGCAGGAAAAAAAATAAAAAATAAACAAAACAAAAAAAAATTATGACCATATCTAGAATTCTACTCAATCTTTAAGTAGGGACAAATCCCTACCTTAAAAAAATCTGTAGTTTGAAGGGCGAAGGCAACAGATAAAAAAGAAGAAACTTTATAGTTGTTCCTGTCTCACAGGTTTTCCAAATCTGTTGTAGCTGGACTAAAATGTTCAAGGTATCTCCTGTATCTGCAAAAATTGAGCTTCTCAGACAAGAAGTTTTCTTCTTGGCCTAAGAAGTTAACCTTCTTACAGGTTTCTATTAAAAAAAAAAAAGTAAGTTTTACCTGTTTTAGTTACTGATATTTAAACAGGCAATCCTCTACAGTAGTGGTCCTTGAAACTTCTTGAGAGTTGTGGACCTCACCAATGTCCTTATACCTTAAGAAAAAAGAACACACACATTGGGGACTAGGGGATATGAAATAGTTTTTAACTATGCTGGGGACCAGGCTATGTGACTGAGATCCCATGGTCTCGAGGCCTGTGGAAAGCTGCCATGCTTCTTGGCTGTGCAGAGAAAGCTAGTAACCACAGCGCTCCTAAGCATCATCTGCTGAGAGCAATGTAAAGAATGCAGGCATCTGGGTATAGGGAAGAGCCTCTTCCCCATTAATTTTTCCCTGTCTACCATGGTCGCTGTTCCAGGAAAAGTACATTGCTCCCTCTCCTGTGCTCCTCGCTTGCTAATACAAGTGGGCCTACTGTGGAGACTGTTCTGCCTGTCCACTAGAGGCAGGTTCCTCCCAGTCCCCTTGTACCTTGAATATTGTCTTTTGTCTTTATTCCCCGCCGTCCCCTCCTCAGGTATCTGGGGGTCTGATCAGCCCCTGGCACACACAAAATGTGCTTTGCAATTTAAGTAGTCTGCTAACCTTCTAAGGATCTCAACAAACCTGCCAGAAATATAGAGAACCTAAGCTGGAAAAAACCCTATTTTGGAGTGACATTAGCAAAAATGGTGAACGGGGAACTGTGGGCCTTTTCCTCCCCGGAAATACTGATAAAACTTGCAAACACTATCACAATCAACTTTATGACAACTTGAGAGACAGTCAAAAGTTTATAGCAACTAAAAGAATTTTACCCCATGTATGGCCTGGGTAAAAATGAATCCCAAAAAGCTCATGTGTTCAGAGGTAGGGCTTTAGGGAAGTGATTAGATCACGGGAACATTAACCTCATGAATAGATTGGTCCACTGATGAGTTCACAGCTAAATGTGTTGTTAGGAGGTGGGGGCTATTTGGAGGACGTGGATCCCTGGGAGCACAACAAATGAGTAAGGTGCTGAAAGCCTGGGTGGTAAAGCTGAGGAGTAAACTTTGGGAATAAAAGATGTGGAAAGTCTCCCCATGTATCAGACATCTAGACAGCCACATACACTCCCAGGCCAGAGGGCACACTCAGAAAAAAAAATCTGAGTAGACTGCAAGAATTTCACCTTAGAGGTAGGCTTTCACCTCTGGTTTAGCATAAGCAAAAGGTGAATGCTAAGTCACAGCTGTAACTGGCTTGGCTAAGAAATGAAGGCAGGGGCTACAATGAAAGCAACACTCTGAGGGAAATTTATAATTGCAAACACATTAAAAATGATTGCAAAAAGCCAGGCGTGGTGGTGCACGCCTGTAATCCCAGCATTCGGGAGGCTGAGGCAAGAGGATCACTGAGAGTTCGAGGCCAGCCTGGGCTAAAAAGTGAGTTCAAGGCCAACCTGAACTGCACAGTGAAACACTGTCTCAAAAAGACCCAAAAAAAAAAAAAAAAAAAAAAGATTGCAAATCAACTACCCAACCTTTTACTAGAAACTAGGAAAATTAAGAGTAAAAAAACAGACTTTAAAGATAGAAAGAGGAAATAATAAAGAGCAAAGACAAAACAAAGAATAGAAAAAACACTAGAAAAAGTTCGACTAAACCAAAAGATAGTTTAAAAAAAAAAAGGCAAAAAAACCAAAGTATCTAGACCAACAAAGACTCAAATTATTAAAATCAGAAATGGAAATGAAAACATTATTATTGACTTTTCAGAAATAAAAATTACATGCAAATATTGTGAACAATAAAAAGCCCAACAAATTGGATCATTGAAAATAAATAAATCCTTTAAAACATATAAACTACCAAACCGACTCAAGAAAAAATACAAAATACGCTTATAAGTGAATACGCTTGTAAGTAAAGATATTGAATCATTAATTAAAAACTTCCCAATAAAGTTCAGCATCAGATTACCTAGTAAATTCTACCAAATTTTAAAGAACTACATTCTTCTCAAACTCTTCCAAAACACAAAACACTTCCTAACTCACTCTATGAGGAAAACATTACCCAAATACCAAAGGCAAAGACATCACAACAAAAGTTCAGAACAATTATTCCATATGAACATACATAGAAAAATCTTCAACAAAACTCTAGGAAAATTAATCCAGCAACATATTAAAAGGATTAAATACTATTACCAATTGGAATTTATCTCAAGAATGCAAGTATAGTTCAATATACACACAGCAATGTAATAGAATGAAGGAAAAGAAACCTTGTGTCCATCTTAACTGATTAAAAAAAAGCTTTTAAAAAAACTCAACACCCTTTCATAGTAAAAACTCAACAAACTAGGAATAGATAGAGAATTTCTCTATTTGATAAAACGAATTTATGAAAAACCCAGAGTTAAAATATTCAATGGTAAAGTATGAAAGCTTCTTTTCCAAAGTAAAAAACAAAAAAAGATCCGTTACTTCTTTGTAAGATGATACTGGAAGCTGTACAGAGAACAATTATGCAAGAAAAAGAAATAAAAGACATCTAAATTGGAAAGCAAGAACTGAAATTATCTCTATCCTCAGATATGATCTTATATGTAAAAATCAAAAAGAATCCACCCACATATACAAACCTGTTAGTGCTAGTAGATACAGTCAGTTAAACTGCAGGGCACGAGATCAACACCAAAAATTAACTGTATTTTTTATACATTTTCAATGAAAAAAAAGCAAGAGAACAATTTTACTTACAACAGCATAAAAAATACAGATACACTTAAACTTTCGACTAGGGTTACTTCTTGATAAATCCACTACAAACTGAAAATATTACAATGTGAAGATGCATGCAATATACCTAACCCACTGTTACTATCTGGATCTTAAATGTCCACCAAAGGTTCCCACACTAAAGGCCTGTTTGCCAGCTTGTGGGATTAATGGACGGTAGTGGAACCTTCAGAAGGTAGGGCCCATGGGAAGGAAGTTAAGTCATGGGGGCACTTCCTTGAAGGGGATATTGGGATGCTGGCCCCTTCTCGCTCATTTTTGCTTCCTGGCTGCCATGAAGCGTGCAGCTTTGACCCACATGCTCTGCACCATGATATTCTCTGCCTTCCCACAGGGCCAAGCAACATGGATTGAAACCTCTGAAACCATGAACCAGAATAAACCTTGTTTCCTTACAAGGTGATTTTTATCTGGCCATAGGGATGTAAAGCTGACACCTATCAAACACTACAGCTTAGTAGCACAAAACATTGTACAGCACTAGTTGTGTACCCTCACAATCTTACGGCTAAGTGGGAGCTGCTCATCACTGCTGCTGCTCAGAATCATGAGACAGTATCACACATATTGCTGGTCTAAGAAAAGATAAAAATTCAAAGTATAATTTCCACTAAATGCACTTCATTGTTATACAAAAAAAAGGGTAAAATATCATATGTTGAACCATCACAAATTAGGGACTGTCAGTATTTTGGAACAAATTTATTTATTTATTATTATTTTTTTTTTTAGTGGGTACTGGGGGTCGACCTCAGGACCTCGCGCACCACCAGGTGCCCGTGCCGCCTGAGCGATATCACCGGCCCCCTGGAATAAATTTAAACAAGGAGACTTGTACAGTGCAAACTACAAAATGCTGCTAAAATTAAAGAAAATCTAAATCAATTAAAAGATACATACTCTACATTCATTGATAGGAAGAGCTAATATAAAGATGGCGATACTCCAGAAGCAATCTAGAGATTCAAAAAGGCAATGGCTTTTTTGCACAAATGGAATATTATTCCGGTACAAAAAAAAATGAAGTATTGATACATGCTACAAGATGGATGAATATTGAAAACAACATGCTAAGAAAAAGGATCCAGACACAAAAGGTACCACTGTGCATGACGTATCTAGTACAGGTAAGCCCGCGGAGACGCGGAGAGCGGGGTTTCCGTTTAACGTCTAGTACGGGTTAGCCCGCGGGAGACGGAGAGCGGGGTTTTCAGTGTGAAAGGGCCTGAGATGCTATGAGAAGGGGCTGTGACAGTATACTGGCTACTGGGTTCAAAGAGAGCTGGTGAAAAGTTCTGGACAACAGTGAGTTATGAAGCATTGGAAATTATTCAACGCCACTGAGTGTACACTTTCACAATATCTGTATTTTAAATACTAAAAATTTTTCTGTTCTACGGATTTTCCTATAAATAGATTTAAAGCCTCTTAAAGTATATATTTCATCTGGGAACAAAATAGTTATATAATTTTGACTATCAGGGGTTGACATCTTTCAGTAAATATTTTAGGCTCTTTTTTCTGCAGCCACTTAATTCTGCTGACAGCACATGAAAAGCCGCTAAAACTGTATTAAACTAAGTGAATGAGTATTACTGTGTTGTAATAAAGGTTAATATATAAAAAAACAGGTAGCAAGTGAGAGTTGGTTTGAGGGCCTAAGTTGGCCAACCCCTAATGTATACATTTCTTCTTTTTCTATGTTGATGGGATTATTATTATAAGGAAGGTGCAAATCCTTTCCTACAAATTAAAATTGAATGAAATTTAAACCAGCTAGGAGTTGCGGTACATGCCTGTAATCCCACAACTAGGAGGCAGAGGGAGGAGATCCACAAGTTCAAGGCCAGCTTAGGCTACACAGTTGAGTCCTTGCCCAAGAAGTAAAATAAAATAAGAAATAAGTTGACACAACAAAAGTCATGAAGTGATGTAGTCCATAGTAGTAATAGATTTATATTTACCAAGAATCAAATGATCTAGCAATAAAGTAAAACTTCAAACAGAACTGATAAACATTAGCTAAAAGTTAATTTCAATGTAAATAACAGATAATTCATAATCCTTTTTTTTTTTAATGTGGGTACCAGGAGTCGACCTCAGGACCTCACGCTTGCCAGCAAGCACTTGCGCCACTGAGCGATATCACTGGCCCTTTTTTTTCCTTTATGTGGGTTCCAGGAGTCGAACTCAGGACGTTGCGCTTGCCGGGCAGGCGCTTATGCCGCTGAGCCATCTCACTGGGCCCCATAATCATTTTTAAACTAATAACATTTTCCTGAGTGGGAGCATCTTGTGGCTAACTTTCCTTTTTATATTTCTCAAAAATTTTAATGAAATTTTTGAAATTTTCTAAGATCAAATTTTACAATGGAACTAAACTTTCTAATGTTGTAAACACCTTCTTCTGAATTCACTGTGTTTACATAGAGTACTACATAGCTAGGTGCTATAGGTGCTCCATGGGTTTGTTTCTTCAATCACGATTTTAAAAGCTCCTTAGGACATTTAGAAGGACGAGACAAAACAGATGCTTATTACTTCATAAACCACTACCAACTTGAGGTATTAATAATAAAATGACCTATAAAAAAACACCAAAAGTAGTAAGAGACACAAATACTGCGTTAATCTACAAAGCATATATAATTATATATATATATATATATATATATATATATATATATATATATGGTCACCAAAATGTCTTACTGAAACTTTAAGAGATATTGTCAATAGTGCAGACTTCAAAAAATGACCCTGATATGAAACTCAAAATCAGTATTTTCTTCTAGAGCTCAGTTAAATTCTCATAGACATGGATACTATATAAGTTGATAGTAATGAAAGTGATGTGAGTGGTTCAATGGCATGGAAACAACTGGTCTGTAATTAATACCAGCTGCAGGAAGTCATGCTGAGTATCACTTCTGTCTATAGAAAGTAATTCCTCAGCTGGAGAATAGCACAGAAATGATAAAGAATTAAAAATTTTTTCCTTCTAACCTTCTGACTTGGTTTTTTTTCTCACTGCTTGCCATTGTATTTAGCCTAATTAAACATCTTTCATGAATAACGTAAATCCATGCTTCAAATAATTGTATGTAATGTCTGCAAAGGACCTTACAGTATAACTGATTTATTTCTGAAAAATGTGTAAAGTAGTTGGAAAAAAACCATTAGATGAGAAAGAAAATCTCTCTTTACCTTTGTTCTCTGAACATTTAAAAATTCAATAGAAAAAATCCAATTACTTCCTAAGTACATCATATGTTCCAACATTAAAAACTCCATGCTACAGGAACATTTAAAGTTTACTGTATTATAAACTACTACATACCAATTTGTAGAATATTTATGCTACCAAAGTGAGCAACCAACCACTGTTAAGTATGGTTTAAAAGAATATAAGACATAGAAATGATTTAATTTGAAAACTTTTCCTGGTTTTACCTACTTACAAGCTACTATACACATAACTAATCATAAGCAAAATTATATAACACTGACGAATTTAATTGTATGTAGACACAGTATACCTTTTCCAAAAGTAGAATTAACTTGTGATAAACAAAGTACTTACTCTAAAAGAGGTGGAAGTATTTCACAATTCAAAACAAAATCTCTGCATTCTGCATTGTCGCCAGCAATATTACCAAGTGCCCAAACAGCCTTAGAAAAATAAGAAAAAATTTCTTTTAAAACAGTATCTTAAATATGATGCTCTCTTTTAAGAATGAAGCTTTAACAAAGTTGAGCATGATGGCATGTGCATATAATCCCAGTAGTCCAGAGGCTGAGGTAAGGAGGATGAGATTCTGGCCACCCTGGGGAATACAGTGAGACCTTATTTCACAAAATACCAAAACAAATAAAAAACAAAAACAAAAACAAAAAACACACGAAAAGTCCCAAACCAAAAAAAAACAACAAAGATTTTTTGTACAGAATGAAGAAGGTGATAGTTTTCAACATGTGAAAATAAATGTAAGGCAGTAAAAAAGAAAAACCTCTAAAAGTGCAATTTTACTTTAAAACAAATTTAAAGATAAGGATATTTTTAAAAAATTTTGCTTACATACCTACAGTACTAGTAAAATATCTATATGCTACTCAACAAAGAGCATATGTATTCACTCTGAATCTACATGGAGACAAAATACATCTACCTAGTAAATTCTCTAATTATTTATAATACAGCTCAGTTCCTACGTCAAGAAATCCTCTAACTGGAAATGTACTGATTTTTAGAAGAAGAAAGGAAAAAGAGAAAAAGCATAATAAGACTCATGGCTAAAAATGAGAATTAAAATAGTTTGATTAGTTGGTTTACCATACTTTTGAAAATAAAAGTAAGCATCAAATTATTCACTTATATTAGAAATGCAAATACAAATTATCATTTTTATTATATTCTCCAAATTTTCACATGAAGTAGAAAAGTAGAGGTATATTTTTTCAGTTGGGAAAATTTTACCATTTAAAACATGGGTTAATATTTTAAACCTGTACTCTTTTTTTTTTTTTAACAAAAAAACTATATTCTGTTGATGGAGATGTTATTGCTCTAATCTTTTTGTAATTCAATCTTGAAATATTTAATACTTAAATTTTTTTTTCTATTTTTTGACAGGATAGTCATTTTCCTTAATAAAATAAGCAACTCAAAAACAGATACATAAAGATTATCCCAGCAGTAACACTAGCAAGCTAGAAATAACTCAAAGGTATAAAAATCCAAGGATAGTGGAGAGAGAGCTCAGTGGCACAGCACCTGCCTGGCAAGTGCAAGGTCCTGAGTTCAGTTCCTGGTACAAAAAAAAAAAAAAAAGAAAAAAAAAAAAGAAACAAGGATAATAAATTATGGGGCCGGTGATAAAGCTCAGCAGCACAAGCGCTGCCTGGCAAGCGCAAGGACTGAGTTCGATTCCTGGTACCCACATAAAGAAAAAAAAAAATTATGGAAAAACGCACGAGTATATATTGAGTAAATCAGTGAAATTTTCTTGGAAGAATAATGCCATAAGAAAAAGTTTCCAATTAGTGTTAAATGGATATAAAAAGAAAACGTAAAATTCAGTGATGAATGAAATGATAGATTAACAGATCAATGTGCATACAAATGATGCAAAATAAAAATACCAAAATACTTGATTTTCTTTGGATGGTACAATTGCATGTGAACAAATTTCCCTCTAACAAGAAAACTTTGAAAATTGATTCAAAAAGCATATTTAAAAATGGTCCTACTTACGGTAATGCAGTATTCTTAAAAGAAATAATATTAAAATAATCATCTTACATGCAGAGAATAAGGACTCAGACTGCCTCAGATTTAAAACCTGCCAGCATTTGCTGTAACCTTTGGTTATCTAGTAATTTTTCTGGGTCTCAGTATGCTCTGTAAGTAGGAATGGTAACTCCTATGCTAGCTAACACCACACTTCTAAAGAAAACAGGATTATGCCTGAGGAAGTTCATTCTTCCACCTTTCTAATTTGATAATTACATTAACAAATACAATGTACAAGAAAATTAGCTACAAAAATTATAAATAATAATCACCCAAATGGTATTTTTCAAGAGAAAATTAAAATATATATATATGTAACTATAGATATACCATATATACACACACACATCTAGCAGACCAATTTTTTTTTTTTTTTTTTTGGTACTGGGAATTGAACTCATGACCTTGCGCTTGCCAGGCAGGTGCTGTGCCGCTGAGCTACACCCCCCCCCCCATCAGTCAGTACAGAATTAGAAACTTACTTGTTCTTGAACATCTTCATGTTCTGAATTAAGAAGTCTGATAAAAATTGGAACTGCTCCAGTTTCAATCACTACCTTCGTGTGCAGAAAAGTTCCAGATGCTATATTAGTTAATGCCCATGCAGCTTCAAACTAAGGGGAAAAAGCAAAATAAATGAAAGCACAAAAGAAATGTCAGGAAGAAGAAAGACAGGGATGTAAGACTTAGCTGGACAAGTCTGAGGGGAGAGACCGTTATAATAAGATTCACTGTCAAATCAGATTTCATAGGTAAAAATCCTTATTAAGAAAAAAAACCCTCTCAAGTCATCAGAATTTTAGAGGTAATTATAGCTAAAACTGGAGGGACTTACGACAAAATATCAGACTCCATCAAGAAGGGTCTAAGAGCCAGTGGGTTACAATTGCTATTCCAGTCCCTTAAGAACAGTTTTTAGACTTACCTGTCTACTCTTGTGAAGTTTGATGTGATAAAGTTTGATGTGATTTGATGTAAAGTTAAGTTTGCTGTGAAATTCATGTAAAGGTTATACAAACTGTAATTCTGATGTGTTAGGCTGAGTCACAAAATGGCTACTATCGCCACAACATGTTTGCTTAAGTTTCTGCTTTTAGTAGATAAGTTTCTATTTCCCCCACCTCAGGGTAAATTCCTGAAAATCATGTGATTTGGACTGTTGCCCAAGCCCGTGCGCGGGCTGCATTCCCGCGCCCGGGCTCCTTTGTTAGCCTTTTTCAAACTGATTGGTTGCCCGTTTGCTGAAACTTCCCTACCCATAGGTTCCCCTAAGTAACCAATGAATGTACTAGATACCCTTTAAACTCCCTGCAATTGGCTTCTGTAAACTTCGCTTGCCTATCCCTCATTACCATAACCCAAACCCCTATAGAAACCCCTTGCTTCTGCCCTTCAGGGTTGCCTCGGCACATTCGCTGGGTGACCCTACGCCGGTGTAGCCCTTCAATAAACCCCGTGCCTTTTGCATAAGAGCCTGTGTGGTTCTTGGAGCGTCTCCCTTCACAGACCCCTCTTCTACAGACTTTACACTCTAGTGCTCATGCCTTTGATTATACATGCTCTAATTTCTCAAAAATTTGTTTATTCTTGCCTAGACGCTGCCAAACCCCAAGTGATCATACAGATAAAACAATATAAATGCCAGACTCCTTTTACATTGAGGCCTTAATTAACTGTATTCAGTGGGCTTTAAGGACACCGCAGCTGGTCTCTCTCTCTTAAATGAAAAGGTAAAATTAAAGAGACAAGCTGTCCTCCAAAATAGGATGGCATTAGACAGTCTAACAGAAGCATAGGGGAGTACTTGAGCATTGTAAAAGCTGAATGTTGTGTGTACATTCCCAATCCTTCTGCTAATCTCTCAATAGCTGTTCAAGATAGTAGACAACAAATTAATGACATGTCAGACTCCGAAATTCCCTGGACCTTTATCCCTTATCTCTCTTTCATGGGAAGCTATTATTGGCTCCTCCTGGTGGAAACCTTTGTTGACTATATTCATAAGTATCCTGTTGATCTTACTATTTGGCCCACGCCATACTATGTTTCTTTGGCTTTGTCTCCTCCAGACTTAAAAGCTATACACCTACCCAAGACAAAAATGCCTGGAATCTATCAAGGGCCTTTGGATAGACCATCCATAGTAGAGTATCTCTGACTGCTGATCTCAACTATGACCCCCTTCAGCCTGAAGAAGCCAGTTCGGTCATCGTCCATTGCTCCCTCGTGGCAGTTTGGGGTACTTCTTCAGAGGGGGGAATGTTATAGACACCTAAGTTAGGTAGAAATATTATAGGGAGTCAGACAGGGATAGGTCCTCAAAGGAGCCAGTACAGAAGAGGGGTTCACTGCAACTGTGAGGCCAGATCTGCCGAGGGCCAGATCTCAAGACAAAAGATGAAAGAATGCACCCACATACTTCCCCTAAGGATAAACAACAGGGATTGATATGCTAAAAAGGTGTCAATCACCCTTGGGAAAGCCAGGAAGAGGCACTGACCACCCCCTCCAGAAAAGTCCCTATTCTGTTTCATTGCCCCACTTGCTGCATGATTTGCTTCCCCATTTAATCAATAATTACCCGAGCAATTATGCTCGTGGTCTTGTTGGTTGACCATGGTTTTGTCCCACCTTGTGCCCCACCTTGTGATTTCCCATTTTTCCCCACCCTTGGACCCGTCTCACCTCATGGTTTTGCTCTTTAGAAATCCCTAGAAAAGGCTGGGTCCTCAGCAACCCACTCAGGACCCCTTCTGTCTGTCTCTCAGATAGAAGCTTTCTTTCCCAGTAAATATATTCTGCTCTTAAAAAGAAGAAAAAACCCTATTTGTTGTACTCAATAAATAAGACTACAAAGGGAGGATGTCCAAAAAGGAAAAAATTGAGCTCTTTATTTTAGCTGGCTACCCAGCGGCGTCCTCTATGCCAGAACAAAGAGGAGCCCCGGGGGCGGGTAGAGGTGCAGTTTTTATAGTAGCAAGCAGTTGTACAGAAGCCAATAGCGACGGTTAATAAAGTAATTTTACAAACTTATTGGTTAGGCTTTCAGGAGCGGGGTATTTGGCATTATTTCATTGGGCAAAAGGAACATCTTATTATGGGTTGCCAGAAGGTGGGAAGGTGCAATTCGTCACTACGGGAGAATTGCAACTTTAACAGAAACAAAGGCGAAGCTTATCTAACGGTATTTGGCGGGCAAAATGGTGGTTTGTTTATAACATGGCATTAGCCTTGTCAGGTACAACACTATTCTTCAATCTTAAAAACAAGACCCAGAAGGCAAAATGGAAAATTTACAAAATCAACAATACTTTATATAAACACACACTATTCTTATAATTCATAAAGCTCCTAATGCTTACTATTAGAGAAGCAGTGTTCTAAAGCAAGCAGTTCAAAAAAAAGAGACACTACCTAAGAGACCAACAAAATCATAAAAAGTACTTGTTTCCAATGGGATCAATTATCACCAACCTCCTCATTCTAAGAAACAAGAAAATTTGACGTTCAGAAATGTAGATGTATGTTCAACATACAGATTTCTACTATTACCAGAAGCCGAAGTAGGATTCCTGCTATTCTTTTAAGCAGCACAGCCTTTGAGAAGTTACTCTTATCAAGCCAATTAGAATTAAATCCATTAAATATGATGGATTTTAATAGCAGTGATGGAGAAATTCAATTCATAGCTCCCAAACAGTAAGGCAGCAAACACAAAAAGCAGCCTATAAATTCACAAACTAAGCAGGGACTATAGTTGCAAGAATGGAGAGTTTTCACATTAATGTAGATGTCATAAATTAACAAAAAATACACCGAAAATCACTACTGAAATACCAAAAAGTATACTTACAATTATGTGTGAGATTAAGAAAAATTTTAAGGAAGAATCTATATTAAGAAAAAAAAATAGTGAGGGCTGAGGGTATAACTCAGTGGTAGAGCACTTGCCTAGCACGCAAAAGGCCCTGGGAACAAACCCTCAGCCCTACTAAAAGAAGAAGAAGAAAGAAAAAAAGACAAAGTTAGGAAACCATAATCCTAACCATTATAAATAATGAAATAAATAAAAGAAACAGAAGATTACTCCACAGAATTCTCCTTGTACTCTCCTAGAAACAAGTATTACTGACGACTTTTAATTCACAAACCTACCCAAATTGTGAAAAGCCCGAATTCAAGCTATAGCTTTAAAAGGAAAGAAAAGGCCTGGATATGTAGCTGGCGCAGTGAGGCACTTGCCTACAGCCTTGGGTTCATTCCCAGCACTGGAGGAAAAAAAAAAAATCCAGAAACTGCTATTCAGATTCATTTCATATTCAATGTGGCATTTAAGCTAAACTCTTCTGATTTGTCAAAGTAAAGCTGAAAAAAAACATATTCACTTGAAATTCCCCAAGTTTTAAGTCTGATAGCACTGAGCATGTTTTAAAACATGTGCATAACTTCCCGGCCTTTTGACTAAGGTCAAGTGTGAAAATGTGTGCACAACCAAATAAAACTTGTTTGTCCATCAGTCTGGCCTGTTGGGACCCCGGTCTGAGGCTTCCCTGTTAGGAACTAGTGGTCCTGACTAGCACATTCATACACACCTAGGGTGACATGCACAGCATGGAGCTGGCCTGACTAGCATTTCCACACGCACTAGGGTGACATGCACAGCATGGAGCTGGCCATATTGCTGAATAATTAAATTTTAAATTAATTTAAATAAAGTAATTAAATTTTAATGACTAAGAAGTGCTCAAATTTCCAACATTCATGCATATGCCATGCTTTCTATACATTTTGTCTTTTCAACGTGAAATTCATTTTCCTCTTTCTAGTCTGCCAAACTCTCCCTCATTCTCAGGACCACCTTTGTGAAGCCCTTCTTAATTTTCTCTACACAGAATAAGCTGCTATGACCTCTGTGTTCCCTCAGCACTTTGTTTACAGTTCTGTTGTAGCACTAAAGATACATATCATTACAGATCTGTTTATATGTCTGCCTTCTGCAACAGACCGTACAGAAGTCCTGTAAGAACATTTTAATTTTGGAACTAATAAAATTATGTCTTACATAATACTGGGCTCAAACCAGCACTCAAGGACTTTATTTATTCATATTCACTCACTTCTTTTTCCATTCAGTTCAAATTAAAGAGCCAAATAATAAACTAGACATCAGGAAACCTGGGTTTTTGTCTAGACTCAGGGCTTAGATAAAGCAAAAGAACTAGATCCCAGGATCTTTAACCCAAAAGAAGTGACTCTAACAGCATAACCTGAAAAATTTAGCCTTTTCCTCAGAGATCCTTACTGTAAACATTTTCAACAACTTCTCACATTTACACAAAAATCCTTTGCTTATACTTAAAATGTGAGAGCCTTTCCCAAATCATTCAGATAAGTGGATCACTACTCAAGTTGTAAATTCAACTGTTACTCAAATAACTACTTTTCATTACTGACAATAGCACTGACAGTTAGGTGTAGGTCCTCTGCAACTCTTGTAACATAAGATAAAATCCACCCTGTGCTCTTAAGAATAGACACAGCAGGGCTGAGGATGTATATCAGTCAGGTATGCAAAGGCCTGAGTTTGATCCCCAGCTCTGCTGGAAAAAAGACGAAGAATATATGAAGTCAGGAAGGATCATCATTTTATTCTGTTGTTGTTTTAACATTAAAATACTTAGAAACTTCAGTAGTTTACCACTAGCAGCAAATTATTTATGACTAAGAAGTAATGCTCTTTAGGACAAAGCTAATTTTGGTCACATTTTTAAGTATACTAATTTATTCTTTTTTCTAAAAAAGAACTAATGGAACAGCTAGCAATGTGTTTTAAAGGGAAAAGTTATGACTCTGATTAGCTAACAACCAAAATAAATTTAACCATTAACGTTTTATTTTGAGGTTTTCCAAAACAAGTTTTTATTAAAGATTGACAACTAACAATGGTTTCATATACTTTTTCAAACTGTTTAACAAAATAACAATTCTTAGAAGAAACCAGCACTGTAACCATACCCAGGGCAAGACAGGTAACACTACCTTTTCCTTTAATTGATAAGTATTTACTGAATATCTGCAACATAGTCATTACCGGAGAAACTGTTTTCACTAGAAAATTTAGTATGTCATTTCTATGGAGATTAAGAAAGAAAATGTTAGACTCACTTGTAAAGTACAATTTTCATTTCTTTCAAGAAATTTCACGAATCTCTGAACAACTCCTGGTTTCTGTATAACTTGATCTATCGGCGGATTAGGTTCTAAAAATAAGAAATTATTACTTAAACACAAAGACTATTTCAGTTAACAATTTACACAAAATAACTCACCTAGGTTTCACAGATCTAAGTTTAAAACTCTAACCTGGATGCAACTGAAGACGAATGCTCTTATAACTACAATATTTATGCAAGGCAAATTCTACCTTTTCATTAACCATAATGATAGGATATTTAAATATGTATTTCTTACTTGTTTGGAAATTAAAATATGTATTTCCTGTAAGTTTAAATTTCATAATTTGAAGACTACTTAGGAGGTAACCTTTATACACAGAGGTATTTCAGTCCAACACTCAAAACAGCATCTCAGGGCCGGTGAGATGGCTCAGCGGCATAAGCGCCTGCCTTGCAAGTGTGAGGGCCCGAGTTCGACTCCCGGAACCCACATACGAAAAAGGGGCCGGTGATATCGCTCAGCGGCACGGGCGCCTGTTGGCGCACGAGGTCCTGAGGTCGACCCCCCGGTACCCACAAAAAAAAAAAAAAAAACAGCATCTCAGGGATAGGGTTCCCAGTAATTCTTTACAGTACTATCTTTGGTACCCAAGGATAACTCCATCTGTAAAATGATGACTTGTTTAATGTCCCTCAGCCAGATGGGATTCTATTTTGTAATTATAATTTGTAATATTACTTATTATTTACAAAAGTGATACTGGGCAATCTAAATTTCTTGATAAAGTTTGATGAATGTGAAAGGCTTCTGAGAATCACAAACTCCAAAGAAATGCAGGTAAAATTAAAAGAATATTTTAGATACTGACCGAATAAATACAAAAAAATCTTTTCTCTACCTTGGCTTCAATAAAAAGTACCCTTTGTGGTTCTTCAGTACCTCTGTTGGTGTTCCTTTGGGTAAGTCTTATTCCTATTTATTTTCTTTCTAGAAAATTTATCTGTTTTGTTAATTCAGTTCTCACTTATTATCATTTATGCTAATTCACCAACTCCCTTAAATGAATTTTTCCATAGTCCAGACCATATCTGTAAGTGCCTATTAGACTCAGTTTTGTTTTCATAAATTCTTAAAAATGTAGCATAAGCAAAACCAAACTCGTATCACTACACTTATTTTTTTCCCCTGGTTCTACATCTACCATCAGTATCTGTCTAGTACTAAGTTATCTGTCCATCTAGTCATAAAAAAGAGAACTCTCAAGTTTACTTCTAAATTCTGTAGAATTAATTAAAAAAGCTATACCCATTAATTTGGTTTAGGTGCTCTAAATAAAAACTCCAAATTCTTCAAAATGTTAATTCCAGACCCTACCTGAAAGGATAAAACAATATACAATATTCTTAAAACCATTTACCTTCCACCTTTAAAAAAACTCCAAACCAAAACTATAGGGTTTTTGTTACCATTTCACAGTCTTGATTTTTTTCTTTCCAAAAGAAAATTCTAAATTTACTATCTTTAAAAGACAAAAATTGTCTTGTTCTTTTTGAGAGTAGAAGGAGATGAGGTTGGAAGAAGAAAAGTTTTTTTTTTTTTTTTTTTTGTGGGTACCGGGGGGTCGACCTCAGGAGCTCGCGCACCAGCAGGCGCCTGTGCCGCTGAGCGATATCACCGGCCCCTTTTTCGTATGTGGGATCCGGGAGTCGAACTCGGGCCCTCGCGCTTGCCAGGCAGGCACTTAAGCCGCTGAGCCATCTCACCGGCCCCCTTTGACTTTTTTTTTTTTGAAAAGGTTTTGTTTACAGGGTTGTGAAGAGTTGGCATTGGATTATCAGCTTACATGTATGTAGGCAGATTCAGATAACAGACATGACATACAGAGATGACAACCCAAATACAGTCTCTTCCTGGAGAATTACAAGAAACACATTTATGGCTATCTCTGCTGAAAAAAAAGCAAGATTACCAGCCAATCTACATATGAACTGTTATTAGTACTGTATTGACAAAATAATAATCTACATTAGTGACTATCATTAGTGGCAAATCTTCTAGAGACCAAGTGCCAAACTGCAACCAAAAACCCACTTATTTATCACAAAGTGCCAACGCTGCAATTAAACCTGAATACCGAGGTTTTAGTTTAGAAAAAACAATTCTACATTAATATCTTTTGTCTTAAAAGAAAAATGCAGGGCCGGTGAGATGGCTCAGCGGCATATGTGCCTGCCTGGCAAGCACGAGGGCCCGAGTTCGACTCGCAGAACCCACATACGGAAAAAGGGCCGGTGATATCGCTCAGCGGCACGGGCGCCTGGCGAGGTCCTGAGGTTGACCCCCGGTACACACACACACATACACACACACAAAAAAAAAAGAAAAAGAAAAAGAAAAATGCAATAACATGCATGCCATAGGTTCAACACCACTGGTCTATATAATCTTATAAAAGTGACAAACAGTTATAAAGTCTTTTAGTCCTTAAGGCAATGTGAAGAAGCAATAGAGCAGTATTTACTTCAGCACTGAAAACTAAGCAAGAGGATGAAGGAGAGGGGAAGTGAAAAAAATTAAGATATATTATTTACCTGTACCAACCCTCCATGATGAATGTAGTCATTACATACTGCAAACATGTACTAATTAAAATTTTTTTAGTTTAAAAAATTAGAGAAAGGAAAGAAAATTAAGCAAGAATAAAACAAAAAGCCTGGGCAACCCATTCAGGACCCCTCCTGTCTCTCAGGAGTAAATCCTATTCCCCATTCTTATTTCCCAATAAATTTCCCTACTTTAAAAAAAACAAAAACAAAAACAAAAAGCCTTTGGAGGAATTTCTACAAAACTAGGTTGAACAACAACAACAACAAAGATGACTTGTGATTTACATCCACAAGAACAGCCATGATACAGAAGAAAGACAGATTTGCAAAAGGTCATTACCATGAGTTAAATCAGAAGATACAAGCTGAAGCTAAGTGTAGGTGTGGAGTCACCAGGAGCATATCTCTATCGCCCTAGTACCAAGAGTAACAACACTATTTGCAATAAAGAAATGCTTCTAAAAGAGGCAAAGTTTCCTATTGTTTTATCTTTCAATTCTAGTTATAGCTGCTTTCCCATGTTTACTATATTAATAGATGAGCTAAAACTTTAGTAATTCTAAATTTTCTAATCCTGATAGATCTGGCAGGAATTCGGTGAATTAAGTAAAAAAAAAAAAAAAAAAAAATCTGTTTCCTCATGTATGCCCAAGCAAAATCCCACTTCCAAGAAGAAACAGAGAAAAATGACTTTCTCTATGAAGAAGCAGTATACTTTAACAGAAACAGAATACTATGAGTAACTAGAGAAAATGAAGATAAAATCCTCTGACCAACGAATTCTACATCCAGATAACTTCCTCATAAACATAAGGAGCCTTTACATATAGTGCCAATGCAACTTTCAAGGAAGGGAAGAGTGTGGAGAAAAGAAATCCTTTGAGTCATGCTCTACCTTAATAAATCAAAACAAATATTCCAATAATGGTGAAGTTATTGTATAGAAATACTGGTAGTAAACTCTTAGACATAATAACATCTATAGAAATTCTATTAATCATTTATGGTGTCCAGCACATGTCGAAAAAAATCTTGAAAGAGAATATGATAATATAAAGAAATATAATATATTAAATAATATATATATATATATATATATGTTAATCTAGCCAAAGTAGTATCATTTACCAAAACAACAACAAACTCTGAAATGTGGGGTGGAAAAGAAGTCATTCTTTTTTTTTAATGTGAGTACCAGGAGTCGACCTCAGGACCTCGCACTTGCCAGCGAGCGCTTGTGCCGCTGAGCGATATCACCAGCCCTTTTTTTCCTTTATGTGGGTTCCGGGAGTTGAACGCAGGACCTCGCGCTTGCCGGGCAGGCGCTTATGCCGCTGAGCTATCTCACTGGCCCAGGAAGTCATTCTTGACTCTCTAATGATTTTTTAACATTTCTAAGCTACTTTATCTTGGGATGAAGAATGGAAAACAAGAATTAAATGCATTTATGAACATGTATTTGTAAAAAAAACAAAAGTAAAAGCCTTAAAACCTATGAGGACCTGACCATAAGATTTCTTTCATTCTTTATGTGTTAGTAAATTCTGTCTCTCTTAGGAAGACAAGGCGCTTTCAAAATCTTACCAGTTCTTTTATGTAATTCCATATAAATACAAATTCTGTAAATTCCATATTTGAAAATAAGAGACTAAAGCTTTAATTTTTCTTTAATGATTCTTATCTGCTCAATATAATAAATTTGGATAAGTAACATAACAGAGAATTCTGAATTATGTAAGGTCAATAAAAAAGGAGAAATAGTTGTCCTAATTAAGAAAAACAAAACTATAAAAAGAACGATTATATATGCATTGGCATTTACAAAAAAATTGTGCCAATAAAAATACAGTAAAATACTCGTAGAAACTGCAGATGAGAGTGTAAATTAAGTTTATTGCCTTTGACTCACCATTTCACTTTTATGAATATACATTAAGGAAGTTTTAGATTATGCAATGATTTTTGTAGAAATGGTTACAATATTCAAACACTGGGAAAAATTTAAGGCCTCAAAGATCATTATTTTTCACATTCTATAACATTACATCACCATTTAAAAACACTATGTCTGAAAAATACTTCAATAAGAATTTATAACCTTGTTTCTTTGCACCAAGATTAATCAACTTTTATGTCTGGTTCTTTAAATTATTTTACATTTTGCAATTTTTCTAAAATGAATATAATACTTTGATAATAAAAAAAGTTATTTTGTGCTTGTGTGTGTGTGTGTATGTATCTATCTATATATATATATATCTATATATATATATATATGTTTTTCTTTTTTTTAGTTTTTTTTTCTGTTTCTTGTTTTTGAGACAGGGTCTCACTATGTAGTTCAGGCTGACCTTCAACTGTGTAGCGCAGGCTGGCCTCAAACTTGCAGCAATACTCCTGCCTCAGCCTCCTGAGTGCTGGGGTTAGAAGTGTCCATCACCACACCCAGCTTTGCATATATTTTAAAAAGAAACTAAAACCTACTGTCTGGCAAAGAAAGGTGTATTAAAATTTTTTTTAATCTAATAAAATGAAGCTCTGCTACAAAATCCTATAATATTGATTAAGTATACTAAAAATAATTCTTGCCTTTAGAAAGGAGCTTTCTAAATTTCTGTGTTGCCGTTAGCTGTTCTTCAGCGTTATTAGAAAAAATCATATGCACCATATCTTTGGTAATAACATCTTCCTGAAAAACACAAAAGAAAACAAAATTAACATTTAATGTTAATGTTTTGTATAAATAGTATGTGCTGTAAACACTGTCTGTGAAACATTGCTGAGTCATACTTCAAAATACATTTACAAAACATACCTCTGGAATGGGTACGGTGGAACTGATATCTGGATCCTGGATAGGACTTTCTAGCATAGAGTTGTCATTTCTGGGCAAAGAGACATTTCTTCGTTTGAACAACTACAATAAAGAAAAATTTCTTTATATTTTGAGCTTTGCACAAAACATTCAATTGTCAGAGTTACATTTTTCATTTGAGTGAACACAGCAAATAACTTCGTAATTTAAGATACTGAAGTATATAATTATATTTTATAGCATTTGAAAATGCTATAAAACCATCAAGTTGATCCAAATGGCCTTCTCCTTGTCCTGTCCCTGTGCTTCATGCCACTGACTTGTATTCTATTGACTTGCATAATTGAAAATGCATATATTTCCACGTTATGAGAATGTCTAAGAATTTTTCCAAGAGAGTCTTAATTAGAAAGCAAAGCTGTTACATAGGAGAAATAACATATGGTAATATTAACAGTTAATACATCCAGTTAACACCGACTCAGAAAAACAGCCCCATACTTATTTTTATCAGGGAGTAGATAAAAAAGAAGAAAAAAAAAAAAGGAAGAGATAGTAAGTCACTGAAGGATATTTATAGGAATTTCTTAGATCAAAACTGAGGAAAAAAATCATATTCTTGGCCGGGTGTGGTGGCACATGCCTGTAATCCCAGCACTTGGGAGGCTGAGGCAGGAGGACTGCTGTGAGTTTGAGGCCAGCCTGGGCTACACAGTGAGTTCAAGGCCAGCCTGAACTACATAGCCAGATCCCGTCTCAAAAAAAACAACAACAAAAAGTATTCTTTTTGCTAGCTAAATACTGCTCTTCTTCAATCTATACATTCTTCTTTTTAATCAACAGGGTTTACTTGGTTTGTTCTTGAGTGTTTAGTGTAACACATTAACGACTGTACAAGATATGATACAGAGAGCTGATTAATCATGACGCTTCTGGGCCGGTGAGATGGCTCAGCAGCCTAAGCTCCTGCCTGGCAAGTGCGAGGGCCCGAGTTCGACTCCCGGAACCCACATACGAAAAAAGGGCCGGTGATATTGCTCAGCGGCACGGGCGCCTGCTGGCGCATGAGGTCCTGAGGTCAACCCCCGGTACCCACACACACACACACACAAAAAATCATGACGCTTCTGATATTTTTTTTTTTTTTTTTTGAGACAGGGTCTCGTTATGTAGTTCAGGCTGGTCTTGAACTCACTTTGTTAACCCATGCTGCCCTCAAACTCCCTGAGATCCTCCTGTCCCAGCCTTGAGTATAGGCACCCTCCTTGGATTATAGGCATGCTCCACTACTCCCAGCTGATAACCATAGTTCTAAAAGTGGCTTTATTCTAATTTCTTCACTAGTCCTATTCATACATCAGTTTTATTTGTAAATGTTATTTGTAAATATTGTTTATAGGATTTTTTAAATTTATGGATATCTTTGAATAAAATGTTGAGATGGTCACTCTTAAATGATTTTTTTTTGTGTGTTACATGTGCAAAATATAAACAGAGAAGACTTAAGAGATCTTGCTGATAAGACTATAGGAAAAAGAGAATGACTAACACGAGAAGATAACTGTTATTAATTTAAAGAGCTATGAATATCCCAAAGCAACAATAAACATAATTTATGGTTTTTGTGGGATGAAAGGCAAGTTTTACAATATAAGATAGAAATTATCTAAATGACTCAGTAGTAGAAATTTCTTAGCAGTGGGGTAAAAATATAAAAGATTTATCAAAACAAATGTCATTCCTCTCAATGATTAAAAATAGCACAGGAGTTTGATTCATGAATTTACAGAACTTTTTGTCAAATAAAATGAAATATTTTAAAATCCTACCTGTTCTTCTCTTTTTTGTTTACGAAGCTGTATTCCTTCTTCTTCTCTCCTTCTACGCATCTCTTGAGGATTTAGGGCTTTATTCTTGTAACTTTTCATTCTGTAGTTATCTTTTCCTAGACTTGCCATGGAATCTTAAGGAAAAAAAGTGGAAAACAGACCTGAATAACTCTCAAAACAAAGTAAGACCTCTGCTCTAGGGTAGTGACAGTGAGCCTTTTAGAGCTTTCAATGATAACAGACAGCAGGCTACTGCACTCTCCACCACTGCTCTAGGGCAACTAAATTCAGGCTGACTGCACAGAACAAAACACACCTGAAACTTATCTACAAAGAGTACATCCTCTCACTCCTCATCAAGATTGATAAGGAATTTATGTATTTTCAATTTATTTTTAATTTACCTACAGTAAAAATCACTCTTTCAGCAAAGAAGTCTATGAACATAACAAATGCACAGGCTTTAAAACCATCAGTCAAGACAGAACAGTTCCTCTATCCTCAAAAAAACCATCAAGTTGATTCAAATGGCCTTCTCCCTAACCTATCCCTGTGCTTCATGCCACTGACTTGCATTCTAGCCACGTAGTTCTGGCCTTTCCTGAATGCCATATAAATGGAATCATATGGCATGTAGTCTTTTGAGTCTGGCTTCTTTTATTTAGTATGTGAAAGCCACAAATGTTGTTGACACATATCATTTGTCCCTTATTGCTGAGTAGTATTCTGAGGGCAGCTTACTCATTTATCATTTGAATAAAATTTCAGTGGTTTAGATGGTTACAAATGAAGTTGCTACAAATATTCATAGGTGTTTGCATATACATTCAGTATTTTTAAATTTCGGTGAATATCTAGAAGTAGAACTGAAAGATACAATGGGAAGTGTGTGTTCACTTTATAAGAAACTGTCACATTGCTTTCTAAAGCTATGGTTCCATCTTGGAATTCTGTATGACAATTCCAGGTGTTTGCATCCTGTCTCCACTTCCTATTGTCAAGACTGCTATTGATAATTTTAGCCATTTTAATAGTTGTATAATAATTATGACTTTTAACATGTTAAATTTCTCTTATACTTATGACAAATATGGAAGGTTTTGATCTACAGATGGTTGAAGATATGGGTTAGAACACAGGACAGGGGTTCTGACTGATCATCCAATATCATGTAGAGTTATAAAAGACAGATAACCAAAGGGGAACCCTTTAGGTTATTCACATGTTAACAGATAATGGCAAAAGGAAAATAGGTCAGAGAAGTATAAAAATAGGAAAAAACAAAGAGTTGTGCAAGAAAAGGCAGTTGAAATAAAAGATGATAATAGTAGCACTAAAACTGTAATAAACTTGAGTAGCACTAAAAAGACCACTCAGTTTTTTCATTCACTGATTGGACTAGCAAATATAAGTGCCATCAACAAGTAAAGTACCAAACCAGGCATTAGATTTGGTAAGTGGTCACTGGTTTAAACACAGTGAAACAGAGACCTCTGGGAAGAAGGCAGAATAGTAAACAGTAGAGAAACAGCCTCTCCAAGATTTTGTGTCCATACACTGGAATACAGCGATGTGAGAAAGAGAAGAAAGAGGGAAGGAGGTTCCCAGGACACAGCAAGGATCTGAAATGAGAATTAAAGCTCACAGGGAAAGTGGGGGGAAAGACCTCACCAAAGAAGAAGGAAGTGACAAGCGCCGCTTTCTCGTTGAGCTCTGACTCACTTTGTGGGAGGGGTGGCTCCAACCTGCAGATGAACAACAACTACTGGCAATCCCAGAGGTCTGCATGAAGAAACCCACCAGTGGAATGGAATGGTGTATGCAGCAGACTGCAGGGGCTAGTGAGTTATTCAGGTTCAGACATTCCCCAGGAGGTGACTGACTGGCAGCCATCTTGAGAGAAGTGAGCTTGGAACTTAGACCAGCTCTGGGCTGGTTCCATCTAGTGGCTCCCAGTGCCGGGTGAGGCAGAACCGAGTCCAAGTCAGCAGGAGATTGAGGAGCTGAATTCAAGCCAGCAGGAGGCACACGTAGTGTTGCAGACTGAACAAACTGGGATCCAGTCTCACAGCCAGAATCCAGCCTGAACTTCAGCGGAACTGAACTTCAGCAGAACTGAACGTGTAAATTTCCTGGGATTATCCACTATCCTGCCATAATCTATGGCTGGCTTGCTGGGATTAATTGACATGGATATGGACTCTGTCAGTACCCTTTGTCTACCAGTGACAGCAGACACACCAAAAAAAGTGGACTTTTTGTTTTCCTTTTCTTGTTTTTTGTTTTCTTTTTTCTTGATCTGTTTATTATTTGTCTATGTCAGTGTGAACACTGTTTCTAGTTTTCTTATTGCTCTGTTCTGTTGTTTTTACTTTTTCTTCTTCTGTTTCCCTCCTATCTTCTTCCCCAGTTTCCCAAAGTTTGAGTAATCTTCCTTTGTATTCCAGCCTTACTTCTAATCTCTTCCTCTTCTTCTATTTCTCCATTTCTTCCCCCAACCCCTTTTAATTTTTCTCCCCCGAGGGAAAAAAATCACCATACTGAGGGCATATTTACTGTATACAATTTTCTGGTGTGTTTTAGACTTCGATATATAACCACAAATCTAGTTCACACAGTTGAAGGTGGCAAATTAATAGTTACCAGAGTTTTTTTATTTTCTAGGCTGTGTTTGAGCTATTATAGCTGATTGTACTACTTTAGCCAAAGTGACATACTGTTCTCATCAGTAGTTGTTCCTGGTATGCCAAGACTGAGATTACCTAAGGGTCAGAAACAATACCATAGGCCAGTGCCAAAGAACCAGGGGCTATACCAAATAGGCAGCAATTTCCCATCACAGTAAAATGAAGAGATAGGATCTTGCAACAGACTCAAAACCCAAAAGCCAGCTACACCTAGAAGACATCCTTGAAAAGTAGTTATTTCCAAAGGGTTCTCAATACTAGCAATAAAGCTTCCTACCATAAGCAATTTAGAAGCATCAACCCAGGAATTAAACCAAAAAAAAGAAAAGAAAATGACAAGACACTTAAGCAAGATGCAACCTCAGACTTCCAGCTCACTAAAGGCAAACCCAGGGTAAAGGGGGTAGAATTATTTGAAAGCCACCCACCTGGATTCTTGTAAGTGGTAACAGCAGAAGTAACAAAGCAGATGAGGGCCGGTGAGATAGTTCAGCGGCATAAGCGCCTGACTGGCAAGCGCAAGGTCCTGAGTTCAACTCCGGAACCCACATAAAGGAAAAAAAGGGCCGGTGATATCGCTCAGCGGCACAAGCACTTGCTGGCAAACACGAGGTCCTGAGGTCGACTACCGGTACCCACATTTAAAAAAAAAAAAGCAGATGAACAAGGCTCTAGAAAAAAATCAAATCAGAAATAATCTGTCATATAACTAAACGGTTGGTGACCCTGATGAAAGACATGGATAGTGACTCTAAAGCACATACAGAAGGAAAAAAAAAAAAAAGAGAGAAGCTTCGGAAAATGATGGAAACCATGAACATCCAAAATAGGAAAGATGGGAATCCATGAAACAGATTCAAAAAGATATCCAGGAGATTAAAAATTCCATTGAAAGTATACACAACAGAATGAGCCAATGTGATGACAGAATATCAGATATAAAAGGATGGAGGTTAGCGATCATGAAAAGAAAGATTTCTTAAAAATAGCAAGGGACCACGAACAATCAATCCAACAGCTGGTAGATGACGCAAAAAGTAACATAAGATTGCTCAGAGTCAATGAAAAATACAAACTCATAAAAAACCTGTTCACAGAAGTAATGGCAGAAAATTTCACCAGCAGGGAAAAAGAATTTGACATAGAGATAAGTGAGACATATAAAACTCCAATTAGCCATGATAAAGAAAATATCTACATCAAGGCATATAACAGTCAAGATTCCAGAAGTTCAACACAAGAATAGAATATTAAAAGATATTAGAGAAAAGAAACAAATCACCTGTAAGGCAAAGCCCAACAGAATAAGACAGACTTCTCAACCCAAACCTTCAAGTCAAGGATAACCTGGAGTGAAGTATTTCAAGTCCTAAAACAAAACCTTCAACCCAGACTGATATACTCCACAAAACTGTCTTTCTAAGTTGATGGAGAAATAAGATACTTACATGACATGACCACTAAACCAGCACTCCAAAATGTTCTAGAAAGACATTCTAAAAAGAGATTCTAGAAAGAGATAATGAGGACTACAACTCCATGAATCCCAACAGAATGAATTCACCTTGCAAAGCAAGTAATTAAAGAGGGGGAAGAACAAGGGGACCAACAACAGGAAAATAACATGACAAGGATAAGTCAATACGTATCAGTTATAACCATCAATGTAAATGATATCAATTTACCAATCAAAAGAAACAGAATGGCAGAAGCAAGAAGCAAGATCCAACAATATGCTACATAGAAGAAACACATTTAATTCAAAAAGAAATTCACAGACTGAAAGCCACAGGATAGAAAACAATACTCCATGTGGCAGGAAACTGAAAGAAAAAAAAAAAAAAAAAGCAGGGATAGCTATTCTATTTGCAGACAAAGTAGATCTCAAGCCAAGACTGATCAAAAGAGACAAAGAAGGTCACTACATCCTGGGAAAAGGAACAATCCAAGACAAAGAGATAACAATCATAAAATATATGCACCAAATACCAGTGAACCCAACTATATTAAAAAAAATTAACAAACATAAAAGATCAAATAAGCAGTAATACAATTAATGGGGGACCTCAATACACCACTGTCACAAATAGATCTAGGCCAAAAAAAAAAAAAATCAACAATGGACTTAGGAAATGTTTACAGAATGTTCCACCCCACAATATCAGAATATACATTCTTTTCAACTGCATGCAGGACATTCTCCAAAATGGACCACATATTAGCTCACAGAACATGATTAAATGCAAAGGAACTGAAATTATCCTATGCATATTATCAGAACATAGTGCAATGAAATTGGAAATAAATGGCAAAAACTTCATAAACACATGGAAATTAACACCATTCTGAACAACAAATGGGTCACAGATGAAATTGAAGAATTAGTTTCTACAATTAAACGATAATGCCAATACAACATACCAGACCTTATGGGACACCATGAAAGCAGTCCTATGAGGGAAATTTATAGTGGTAAATACTCATATCAGAATAACAGACCAAGCTCAAATAAACAACCTAATGTTGAATATCAAGCTTCTACAAAAAGAACAAGTCAAGCCCAAAGCTCATATGTGGGAAGAAATTATACACATCAGAGCAGAAATTAATGCAATGGAGACTAAGAAAATACAAAGAATCAATGAACTGAAGAGTTCATTTTTTTGAAAGAGTAAATAAAATTGACATACCCTTAGCCAACCTTATCAAAAAAAGGAAAGACTCAAAGCCATGCAATTACGAATGAAAAGGGTGAAATCAGAAGCGATCCCACAGAAATCCAGATCATCAATACCTACTTCAAGAACCTGTACTCTAATTAAAGATGGAAAATGCAGAAGAAATGGACAGATTCCTAGATACATATGAATTACCAAAGCTGCAACAAAAAGATATAAACATTCCAATAAACCAGTATCAGTTGATGAAATTGAAGATGTAATTAAAACCCTCCCAATAAAGAAAAGCCCAGGCTCTGAGGGATTCACTGCTGAATTCTAAAAGAAATTTAGAGAAGACTTAATTATGCTACTTCTCAAATTCTTTAATGAAATTGAAAAGGAAGCAAAACTCCAAAATTCATTCCTGGAAGCAAGCATTACACTGATACCAAAACCAGAGAAGTATCCACACAAAAAAGACAACTACAGCCTATTCTCCCTAATGACCATAGATACAAAAAATCTTCAATAAGATACTGGCAAACAGAATGCAGCAAATCATCAAGAAGATTATACACCATGACCAAGTAGGATTCATCCCAGGGATGCAAGGATGGTTCAACATATGCAAATTAATAAATATAATACACCATATTAACAGATCCAAGGACAAAAATCATATCATTTCAATATATGCAGAAAAAGCATTTGACAACCCAACACCCATTCATGATGAAAACCCTACAGGAAATCAGAATAGATGGTCTTTATCATAATCTGAAAAAAGCCACCTATGAAAAGTCAACAGCCAACATCATACTAAATGGACAAAAACTGAAAACTTTCACTCTAAAGTCAGGACCAAGACAAGGATGTCCATTGTCACCACTCTTATTCAATACAGTTCTGGAAACATTAGCCAGAGTAGTCAGACAAGAGAAAGAAACAAATGAATCAGCATAAGAAAGGAAGAAATTATCATTACTTGCGGATGACATGATACTCTACATAGAAGATGACAAAAACTCCACCAAAAGACTTCTAGATTTAGTAACCAAATTCAGTTGCATAGCTGGATACAAAGTCAACACAAAATAGCCTTTCTGCACAGGAATAACAAACTCACTGACAGAGAAATTAGGGAGCAACACCTTTCACAATAGCATTCAAAAAAATGAAATACCTAGCTGTTAATCTAAGGAAGAAAGTAAAAGACGTCTACATTGAAAACTACAGTACTCTGAAAAAGGAGATTGAAGAGGATATCAGAAAATGGCAAGATATCCCTTGTTCTTGGGTAGGAAGAACTAATATTGTGAAAACGGCCATACTCCCAAAATTGTTATACGGATTCAATGCAAACCCAATCAAAATTCCAAAGGCGTAACTCACAGAATTAGAGAAAACAATCCTAAAATTCACTTGAAAGCAAAAGAAACCTAGAATAGCAAAGACAATTCTGGGTAACAAAGGCAAGGCAGGGGGCATCACAATCCCTGACTTGAAACTACTACAAAGCTACTGTGATGAAAAAACAACATGGTACTACTAAGAAAAAACAGACCCAAGGATCAGTGGAACAGATTAGAAGATGCAGAAACACCTCCAGACATACTCAATCGCCTTTTTTTTTTTTTTTTTTTTTGAACCAGGAATCAAACTCAGGATCTCGCGCTTGCCAGGCAGGCGCTGTGCCGCTAAGCTATATCCCCAGCCCAACTGCCTTATTTTTGACAAAGGGGCCAAACACGTTTAGTGTAAGAAAAAAAGTCTCTTTAATAAATACTGCTGGAAAAATTGGCTTTCCACATGCCAAAGATTAAAACTAGACACATATCTTTCATCATGCACTAAAATCAAAATGGATCAAAGATGTAAATATTAAAATAGAAACACTAAATCTGCTGGAAGATAGAATACGTAGAACTCTTGAAGACACAGGTGTAGGCAAAGACTTTATGAACAAAACCCCAATCGCACAGGAACTATGGCAATCAACAACTGGCATCTCACCTTATTAAAAGCTTTTTGCACAGCAAGAGAAACCACCATCAGAGGAATAGACAACCCAGTGTGGGGAAAAATGTTTGCCAGCTGTTACTCAGACAAAGGACTATTATCCAGACTATATAAAGAACTAAAAAAAAAAAACAGACCCCCAAATTTAAAGATCCAATCCAAAAATGAGCATCTGAAATGAACAGACACTTCTCAGATGAAGAATTAAGAAACAGCAAGTAAATATACAAAAAAATGTTCAACATCAATGGTCATTCCAGAGATGTAAATTAAAACAATGCTGAGATTCCATCTCACTCCAGAAAGAATGGCTGTTATCAAGAAATCAACCAACAACAAATACTGGTGGGGCTGTGGGGAAGAAGGACTGCTTCTCCACTGTTGGTGGGAGTGCAGACTGGTACAACCACTGTGGAAATCAGTGTGGAGATTCCTCAAAAAACTAGGATTAGAGGTCCTATTGGACCCAGCTATTCCCCTTCTGGATATGTCCTGAGAGAATTAAAAACATCATACCACAGTGATATATGCACACTCATGTTTACAGCAGCACCATTTGTAATAGCTAAATCTTGGAAACAGCCCAAATGTCCATCAACCAATAAATGGATAAAGAAGATGTGGTTCTTTTATGCAGTGGAGTACTACTCAGCCATAAAGAAGGATAATCTTTAGACATTTCTAGGTAAATGGATGTATCTTGAGAACATACTTTTTTTTTTGGGTACCGGAAATCGAGCTCAGGACCTTGCACTTGCCAGGCAGCTTGTGCTCCTGAGCTATATACCCAGCCCAAGAACATACTCTTAAGTGAAATAAATACTGCACAGTTTCTCTGGTCTGAGAAACCAAAACTGTCAATAAGCACCAAAATGTGTAATAGATATTGTGAAACAGGAAGAAAATGGTGAAATTGGAAGGGGAACTAGGGAGGGGGGTGGGGGAAAGGAAGGAAGGGAAAAGAAAAAAATGAGAAAAGAAGGAAAAACGAAGACAAAGGTTTTGTAAATAGTGAGGGAAAAAGAGATTGAAGGGAGGGTAGGGAAATGGGGAAAAAAAGAATCAAGATATATCATGTACACAAATTCCCTATGATGAATGGGATCATTATGTATGCCTAAAATGTACCAATAAACTTAATCTTTAAAAATTTTAAAAATTAAAACAAAAAACTTTATCTTACTAATATCTTAGGCTGGGATAGGACAGACCAGAGTTCCTTACAAAGGAAATGAGGGCTCAAACTGACTATTAAACTATGCTCAATAAATTCTAATAAAATATTCTAATAAAATAAAATGTTCATGTAAATAAACCCCTTAAAATATTTATGCCTATATATATGCCTATATATATGGCACTTTCTAGACTACTGGTCTCTGAGCTTTATTAATCATAAAATACATTTTTGTATTTAACATTAATATTTATTTTTATACATATTACTTTAATATACTAGCCCATCATAAAATCCAGTGAAAGGAACAATTTTCTAAAATGTATCATTTTAAAAGGTAAACAGAAGTTCTAATATTTGCTTCACACATTTGATTGGATCACTTTGTGCCCCATTCGAACACACACATGTATTTTGGACATTAAGACCATTCACTAATCTAGGGAAGCACACTAAAACGTTTCAAGAACGTTTCAATATAATTTGCTATCCAAATACAATGCGGCCCCAATGACTCTGATACCCTTTTTTCCTTTTTCTTGTAATAATACTCTTACTTCTTAAATCTGCACTTTCAATAATCTCTAAACATGCCACTTCCAATGAAATTTTGTTCACTGGAAAATAAATTTTTTGAAGACTGTGCTTCAGTGGCTGAGGTTACTTTAAAGTAGGGCAACAGCCGGGAGTACTGCTGCACGCCAGTAATCCCAGCCCCCAGAAGACTGAGGCAGGAGGACTACCCTGAGTTTGAGGCCAGCCTGGGCTACATAAGTGAGTTCAGACCCTGGCTCAAAAAACAAAAACAAAAACGAAGGCCAAAAGAGAACTTTTTTTCATTCATCACCAAAACGAGATTGAAGCTAGGGAAATAGTTTTAATTTGAATTTAGGGTTTTCTTTTTCTGATACATTTCTCATGCCAGTGAAGCCTTCATTTCTACAGGTTTGGACTCATCCTTAGAAAACTAGGAGACTTGGTGGGGTGGAAGCCCGACTGCAGCTGCACATCCACCAGCGGTCTTGGGGCTACAGGCCGGTGGCAGCCCCTGCTTACCACCACAGCCCCTTTCCTACAGAATAGTCACCAGGGACTGCTGAAACTGAGCGACAAGTCAGAAATCTTCCCGTCTTTTCTTGATGTGTTCAAAAAGCTCCGGAGGAAATGTCACTGTAAATGCTGTTTGACAGCTTTCGAATCCTTCCCTCTCTGGTGCATCCCGGACGAAGCGCCGTGACATCCTCCTGTCGGAGCACGGAGCCTGCTCGGGGCGCCGAGCCGACCGCTGGGTGCACGGGAGTGGAAGGGACCCCGGAATCGCCGGTCCCTTCCCCGGGCGCCGCGACACCCCCGCAGGCGACAGCAGCTGACTAGCGGAACTGAGCGTCAAGAACCGGTACCAAGCACTACAGAGGAAGGCGGACAGGCGAGCTCAGCCGCCGTTCTCTCCTCTCCAGCGCCCGGCGATCTGGCCCTCTGCCACCGCGCGCCGACGCCCACGCCACGCCCCCGTGGTCCCTCCAGGGAAACCCCGGACACCCTTGGCGAGCAAAAGGGAAAACACAGCCATGGCTCCAAGAGCCGCCGCAGCCGCAGCTCTCCAGGGCACCAGCCCAAGTTTCCTCAATCTCCCCAGCATCACGCCCACACCCACTCCCAGGGTCCTGTCCGGCCAGGCCGCGCGGAAGGAGCGACAGCGCCTCCCGCCACAGCACGGAGCGCCACTGCGCTAATAAACTTGTTCGTGACCCAAGATGGCAGCCAGCAGGGCTTCTCGCGAGACCGCGAACTAATGCCCAGAAGCCCTTGCGACCGCGGGTCCCCTCCTCCTCCTCCTCCGACCCAGGCGCACAGACCAGGAGGGGGGGGACAAGTGTGCACCCAGACCCGCTCGCCCAAAAGCAGCACCCTGTCCTTCCAGGGTGTGATAGTTCCTTCCGTTTACTCTATTTATTTTTTTATGTGGGTACGGAGAGGCGAACTCAGGACCTCGCGCTTGCCAGGTGCTTGTGCCGCCGAGCAATATCACCGGCCCCTTTTATTCCTTTATGTGGGTACCGGGAGTCGAACACAGGACCTCACACTTGCCAGGCAGGTGCTTAAGCAACTGAGCCATCTCACCAGCCCCTTTTACTCTAAATGTGAGGGATATGTTAATTTTTTCCCTCCCTGCATCCATTCATCTATCTATCTATCATGTATCTATCTATTTCCTGATTTGGGTGGGGATTCTAACTGAATTTCCTAGCATTCACTTCTTTTGCTTCCTCCTTCCTTTTAGGAGGCTCTTGGGAAACAGTGTTTTGGGAATGGTTCCTAAGAAGTAATGTTTTGGGAAGATTATCTTGAATTTCATTTCTTTGATAATTTCTTCCTTTTTCATTTACCCTTTTCTGTATCTCTTACTAGTTTGAGATGGAACTCAATTTATCATCTGACATTTTCTCTATTTTCCATCCCTTTCTCTTTTTTTCTGAAAAATATCTTGAGTTGAAGGGAAAGGAGGGGAATGGGGAAAAAAGAAGAAAGATATTATCATTGTACAGATACAAATTCCCTATGATGAATGTTATTGTGTATATCTAAAATTACCAATAAAAAATTTTTAAAAAATCAAGCTGTGATGTGAACAGTTTCACCAAAAATTCGGACCTAAGCTTACATAAGACCTGCAAATAAAATATTAAAGTTTAGTCATAAAAACAGGTGAACTTGTTTCTTCTGTCATAAATATTTTCATATAATTTAGGTAAATCTTTGACAAATGAGTTAATTTAAATTTGTTAAGATAATAAAAAAAAATTTCTTCAGTTTTGTTAACACACATTTTTACGTAGTTGTTGGACAATCATAATTGTATTTATCTTTGTTTTGTTTTGGTTGAGATAGGGGCTCGCTATGTAATTCAGGCTGGCCTTGGCCCAGCCTAGCCTCGAACTCCAGCGATCCTTCTGCATCAACCTCCAGAGTGCTGGGATCACAGGTGCGCCCACTACACCCAGCTAATTGTATTTATCTTTGTTAGATTTTTAAAATGCAGTATCCATTGCTATGTTTCAAGTACAGCAACTCTTACTGTTATTCTTTGACAAAGAAATTAATTACTGTCTATGCTGTGTATCAGTGTTCATAAGCAATCTAGAAATAACTTTAAATGGGATAAATGTTCACAAATGTATTGATAGGTAAGAAACAACTCACTCATATGTAAGTAAGTTAAAATACGAGAACTTCAATTGTTAAATATAAATTGAAGTACTTTGGGTTTTTTAATTCTATAAAAAATTAAGGGCCGGTGAGATGGCTCAGCGGCGTAAGCGCCTGCCTTGCAAGCGCAAGGGCCCGAGTTCGACTCCCGGATCCCACATACGAAAAAGGGGCCGGTATATCGCTCAGTGGCACGGGTGCCTGTTGGCGCACGAGGTCCTGAGGTCGACCTCCCGGTACCCACAAAAAAAAAAAAAAAAAAATTAAATTGGGTCCATTAAATGTGTCTTCATAAATTGTGATATCACAAAACTATTTAAGATTGCTTTCTTCTTGGGTCTTCAGTAAAAGTAAGATTAGCAAGAGTTAAAATGGTATTGGTTAACATGTGTAATTCTTTATGCAAAGAATACAAAATAATAAAGCTGTATTTTGGTTAAGAGTATAGAAACAGGCTGGGTGTGGCACATGCCTATAGTCCCAGCACACCAGAGGCTGAGGCAGGAGGATTGCTGCGCGTTTAAGGCCCACTTGGGCTATGTAGTGAGTTCAAGGCCAGTCTGAACTACATAGCAAGAGCCTTTCTCAAAAAATCAAAAGAGGGCCGGTGACATGGCTCAGCGGCTTAAGCGCCTGCCCGGCAAGCACGAGGGCCCGAGTTCGACTCCTGGAACCCACATACGAAAAAGGGCCGGTGATATCGCTCAGCGCACGGGCACCTCCTGGTGCGCGAGGTCCTGAGGTCGACCCCCTGGTACCCACAAAAAAAAAAAAAAAATCAAAAGAGTATAAAAACAAAATATTATTTTATTACAGAAGTGTAATTTTTTCTGAACTTAAATATTTTGTAAGGATTGTTTAAAATTGTAAATTTAAATAAGAAAACCAGGCAAAAATAACCAGTAAGAAAAAAAAAATAACCAGTAAGCAGGAGAGAGATATAAAAATAGTTATAAGCATGGGAATATATTTTTATTTTGAAAGGAAAAAGTGTTTTATTTTCTAATTGTTTAGTAAATGTTTGCAATATGCAACATGTATGTGTATCTTAGGGAAATCATACACATACATTACAGATCACATTTTGGTCATCTGACTCCCCTGTAAACTGCCCACATGCTTCTCTTCCTCCTTTCCTACACCCCTTTCTCATCTCCATAGAGTTTACCTCCATTTTCCTACGATCTCCCTTTTATTTTGCTCTTTAAATTATTAATATTTTGGGTCTCCCATATTAGAGAAACTATGTTATAGTTAAATTCCTGTCTGATTTATTTAGTATCGATATAGGAAAAATATAACTCCCAACTTGCTAGATGTCAGATGTGCCAAGTTTGTGTCCCTTGACATCAAAGAACGAATTCCAAAGGACAAAGGAGGTTAAGAGTAGGAAAGGTTTACTGGGGAATAGGAATAGATCCTGAGAGACAGGAGTGGTCCCAGGTGGGTGGCCACCCAGGTCATTTCTCCAAGAATGTTTTATAGGGCAAAATCACGAGATGGGTAAAAAATCATGAGATGGGTACAACATGGGTCAAACTACTATCAACCAATAAGATTACAAGTATAGCCACTTAGCTATATTGATCCAACAGGGAAGTGGGGCATGTAGAGAGGCGCATGGCTAACATCATCAGCTTTGGCTTTTCTATGACTTCTAAAAGCAGGAACATTTTTGGAAAGGGATGGGCCCAGATGGTCTGGTCACCCATCAGGTGTCTGATGTATATCTGGACTTCATGGGCTGGGTGCACTAATTACAGTATAATCCCAAATTTCCATTCATCCTTTAGGGAAGTCTACAAATCTGGCCATTGTGATTTTAATCCTGAAGCCTTGCATTCTTCAGATGTGCCTCCCACCACAATTTTGATGTCTCCACCTTTCACTGACTTCTTTGAGACCTTAGTCCCTCTCTAAGGGACTATATATTAATTTTTATCTAACTTAGCTGCCTATAATAGTATCATGATCTCAAGATCCATCCATTTTCTTACAAATGACTCAAATTTATTCTTCTTTTCAGATGAGTAGTACTCCATTGTGTATAAATACCATGATTTATTTATCTATTCATCTGTTAATTGATATATAGGCCACTTCCATATTTACTTACAGTGAGTGGTGCTGCTATAAACACGAGTATATATGTACCACTATAATTTGATGACCTTAGCTTTTTCTGGAAGACACCCAGAAGAAGTATAACTGGGCAAAATGGAATTTCTACTTTTAGTTTTTTGAGGAATCTCCAAAATCATCATTTTCCATAATGTTGTACTAGTTTAAATTCCCACTAAAAATATGGAAGTAGTACAGGTAGCACAATTGAGGCTGGGAGACCACTCTTCTCCACCAACCTGGATTTGCACAACACCCCAGAGCCAATCCTCTTCCACTGTCCTAAGAGAAGCAGAAATAAAAATAACAAAGACCCCAGAATCTGTAAAGCTTCAGGCCAGACAGATCTAACAGATGAGTGTTAGATCCCATGGCCTGACCTTCACTAACATTTTCCCCACTCACACTTCTTTAAAATTTCATACATAGAGACGACATCTCATGAGTGTGATTAAAACAGATTGAATTCTGGTAGAGCTGAGTATACTAGGTGCTCCTTAGATGACTCAGCACCCTGTCAGTCATTTCTGTCAATCTTATCCAGAGACATCCCGTGAGAGGCACCCAGAGTGGGCTGCACACCGTTTAAAATCCAAAGCCTGGCCTATGTTCATTCTCCTGTTCCCCTGCTGTCTTGGCACCGCTTGTGCATTTGTGCCACCTTTTTGTTTCTGTTGGCACAGACTTGCCCAGAGCACAACTTCCCATTATCTTCAACAAACTGAGCTGCTCTTTCTTTTACCGTTGAGTGTACACATGCAGTTTCTTTCTTTGCTCACCAGACACAAGAACCTGGACTCTCTGGAAGATTATGTGAGTCCATGCACAAGTGGATGGGAAAAGATCCACACCTTATATTAAACTATTGAAGAGGTTTTGATTCCCACACTAAACTGTATGTGCAGGAGTTTATGTTCTTCCATGAAGTTAGAATTTACCACCAACAATGTGCTCAATGGAACTCACATCAATGTAAAGTGTAAAATAACCAAGTATTAGTTGGTTTATTTTAGAAGAGAGAAATGCAGAATAAATAACATTAAGACTTGACGACTTTATCGTTTGCAGTCAAGTCTAGATATGGTGCAATCCTGTATACTTTTTTCATATGTGGAGACAACATACAAAAGTTAATAATTATACTCATGACCTTAAATAATTGTAGAATTGTGAATTCACGTGTATATTATCAAATAAATTTTTATATCAATATAGCTGTAGAGTTTATCTGAATTTTAACGATTAGAAAAGAAGTAGTCCTCAAGACTGTTTACACAGGGTAACTTTTGCATTACCTTCTCCCTGAAATGTATTCTGCCTTCTCATCAGGCAGATTCAGCCCAAGACGAAACTCAGGCCTTGCTTATTTTTCCCAAAGTCTCCAGACTTGGTTGGTGGGAACAATGAGACAAGATTCCCCAAGTCTCTGCCTCCGCTCCTTTCTCTTCTCTCCTGACCTCCCCACACTCACACACTCACACACACATTGTTCTTCACTAACGCACAACTTGCGGCACAGCTTGGACCACGCTAGCAGATGGCCTCAGGTCACCCTTGCCTGGTCACCATTGCTGCTACGAGGTGCTCAAGGCACCGAACCAGGGGTTGGGTTTCCAAACAGTAGCGGTAGAGTCCTGGTCGGATTGGTGAGCAAGAAAGAGGGACAGGGTCTCCATCAAATCACAGATCTAGAATTCTCACCTCGGCCTCCCTACAACTCTGGCAGCAGTTGTAGTTCTTGGAGGAACTGCCCCGGGGTTGCCATGGAGACCGGACGCTGCACCTTGCAGAGCTCTGGGGACGGAGAAATCGCTTAGGCTTTCCAAGGCGACGCCTTGCTTTGCCTTCTTTCCTATCTTCACGCCCCCGTCATCAGGGGTTTTCTCTCGACTCTTCCCATGGAAGACGCGACCTCCCTGAGTCAAGAAAAAGAAAACCAACAACTCGGGGAAGCAGCGCGGCCATGGGGAGAAGGGACAGCAGCTTCTCCCCCGGATCCGGGTCCCCGCCATCTGGGCCCCGGGAGGCCGCGCGGGCGCCCGACGCAGGGCCACTGCCCAGGAGCAGCTGCGCTCTGAGCCCCGGGCCCCGAGGCCGCGCAGCCGGGCAAGGGGTGTCGTCCCCCGCCGACTGCGGCCAGGCAGGACCTAGGGACCCCACGGCAGCCAGACGGGGCCACTAGTGGGACTCCTGACTGGGACTCCTCTCTCCGACCCCCCGGGGCCATCGACTGCCGGGAGGGAATCGGCTCCCCGAAGCCAGTCGACTGGGCACCGCATGTCAAGCAACGAGCGCTCTCAACAAAAAGAGCTGCGATCCGGCAGTGTCCAGGAGGAGGACTGGAGCAGCCACCAAGCCCCGGGTCAGCCTGAGCCCCGGGCCTCCGAAGCCGCCCCCAGCACGCTTGAGATCGCGGTGCAGAACGCCAAGAGTTACCTGCTTCTGGCCAGCAGCAAGACTGGCTTGAATCTGTAAGTCTAGGATAAGAGGAAGAACAGTTTGGCAAAGCGAAAAGGGTGAGGAGTATCTGTGGCAGCGTAGTTCTGTAGGTAAATGGAAGTACATTTCAAAAGATATTATAGTAAAAGAAAGTCACATAAAACATCATCACAGCACTAAAAGCAGGCTGGCCTTGAACTCACTTTGTACCCCAGGCTAGCCTCCAACTCGCAGCGATTCTCCTGCCTCAGCTTCCTGAGTGCTGGGACTATAGGTGTGCACCACGGTGCCTGGCTAGCAGTGGGGTTTAAGAATTTAGACTGTGGAGCACAGAAATAAAACCTAGGATTTATGAATCTTGTGCTTTGAAGAGAAAATAAAGGCAAAGAAGTTTAAGCATCTTTCCAGGATGCTTTCAAAAAATAATTGTCCACAATGGTAGAGAAGGCCTATGTCTACAATTCAAACATTCTAGTACTTGCCTAGTGTGGCTGGGAGCTACCTTCCAGGCCAGTGGTGAGGAAGTCATCCCAGCTTCCTGGGACTGTTCTGACTTGAGCACTGAAACTGCATCCTAAAAAAGCCCTGAGTTCTGGCTAAATTGAGAGAATTTGTCATCACACAGGCCACTCAGAACACCCCCACTTTACCCAGGTCTCTCTTCATGTGTGGTGACCAGCAGTTCAGGTATGTTCTGTGTGTCGCATTATAGTTTCAATTTCAGAACTCCTAACAGTACAGATTTCTTAGATTCTTGCCTTTATAGTTACATAAGCAGAGTCTGTCAACTGTTATGACTAGGAGGGACTTCAAAAAACATCAGATCAATTCATTTGTTTGTAGGAGAAGGAACTGACTCCTAGACTACTTAATTTGCTGGATCCACAGGCTCAGGGAATCACTGACTCACACCTCCCTCCCAGTGGCTCTTCTCTAGCCACATGGCCTGGTCAGTCATTGTGAGTCCCCTGGCCTGGAGGCTTCTTTCCTAGTCCTATGCCTGGCTAGAACTCAGCTATGGCCCTTCAGAACTCAGCTTCCATAGAACCCGATTATAATAGCTTCATCTTTTCCTTCAGAGTACCCAGTGCCATTTATAACTGTACACATATTTATGGACTTACATTTTAGTGCCTGACTCAGTGGACTGTACTGCAGGCCCCAGAGTGCGGTGACCATGTAAGTTTTGTGCACTGCTGTATGTTTAGCTCTTAGCATAACGTTATCAACTGATTATTGAATACAAATGAATGAATGGCTGCAGACTACAGGTCATCTTCTGAATCTATTTCAGTTCTCATCATAACCTGCCAAGGTGCCTCCTGTTTTGTCAGAAAATATTGAGTTCCTACTGAATATATAATGCAACATATATTTGTAGTCATTATTTGGCTTAAAGAAACAGAAAATACACTCTAAAGTCTAATTAAAAATAATATTCGATGGGAGTATTCTTTCACTAAACCTGAGATTGAGCCATTCAAAATATTTTTTCAAAATATTAGTTATAAATTACTATTTTAAACTATAATTTTCTTAAGCTGCAAGAGTGTGATTTGCTACTCAGTAGTGGATTCTACTTGAATTTCTATGGTATGCTTCCTGTTATAATGTCCTGTAACAAGAATAACAAGCATGAATTTTCAAACTTTTCTAAAATAGCAAAACAGCTCATTATAAATATTTTTAAGTTTACTAAAATATGAAATTGAATACAAAAACTAAAGTGAAAAAATATCCTAAGTCATTTTACAAGTGATTTTAGCTAAATATTAAAATTTAATTTTGCTTTCAAATGCTGTTTCTGATGTCATTAATCAATATCTTACTTAATATTCACTGTTGAAGTATTTTAGACCCCGCAGTCCAAAACAGCTTCATAAAGATGGCTTTAATCCCTATCTCTTATGTATAGATCTGTTTTGACAGACATAAAATCTATTTTTGTGGCAATTAAAATAATCTTTGATTAAATACAGGATCTGATTATGGCTTTCAATTACTAAACAGAAAGCTTACAAAAAAGAATTACCTTCTTCTTTTCTACCATTCTACTAAAACAAATTACTAACTCTCCCTAATTGAAAAATCATAATCATGAATTAATAACTAATAAATAAATATATATCATGATTTAACATAATAGGTTTTTCAGGTGTGGACTTAAAAAACACTTATGTCCTTTATGTACTGAAAAACTATGAGTAAAATACATACGGACATTATATTGAAACCTGAAAAGTAAAATGAAAATTTGGAATACTCTGATTTACACACCATGTATTGGAGCAAATCATGCACTCTCCTTACAAACACAGCAACTGCCCAGTAACTAATGTGGAAATCTTTCTCGTCTGGACTCTAGAGGCTCCTCCTTGAGTTCCAACACTGTAAATATTAAGAAAGCTTAATGAAGTTTATAAAAAAGTTTTGTTCATTTTTAAGAATAGCAAGATTTGCAGAGAGATTTATTCTTCAAATATAATATTTTTAACTGCCCTTCACATAGGTTGCCCATATATAATCTACATATTTTCTGTGATATTCTTAAGATCAATTAAAAAGACACAGATATTAAAGAAAAACCAAGAATAACATCTCAGGTCAGTTAATAGAAAACGAGCAGCTATTGAGCATATATTTGTTTCATGATAGTAAGGGAGAAGACATAAGAAAAATGAAACTCTGATCTTGGCCATGGAAGGACCTAAAGCACTTGCTATACAGGAAATAATGTACGCGATTTCACAGCGGCATTTCTGTGTCATCAAAAAGGTTCACTCCAGACTAAGGAAGAATTGTTTTGGGAATGGCTTGAGTGATAAAGGGGATTTAAAATTATTTTTTGAGAGAATTATTATATTTGGGACAAATAAAGTCGCTCAAGGGGGATTTAGTAACGAAAGTGATTTTTCTTTGATTTACCTCAAAGGGACAGGTCTAATTGAACTTTGAACTAGAAAGAAGTTGGCGAGATCTAATGCATACCCAACAGACAGTCATTTTATCCAAGTTCCATACTGAACAGAAGTTTCTTTTCACCATGAGAAATTTGACAGGGGCTTGTCTTCTTAAAAGTAAATCTGCATTGTAAATCTGGTACTGAAAAAGCACACACTAGCAGTCATGTATAAAATATCATGAATTAATGAAAGGATAGAGGCAGTTTCAGTAATTCAGTTGTGAAATAAAAGCTACAGCAGTGTTTTTGATCAAATAGAACCAAATATTAGTGGCATCACAGTTTAATGTGATATTTGATGACACTTGTATTAGTGTGTGGTGGAGGTTGCATCATGAGATGTATTCTTTGTAGGTCTAAATAAAGTAAATAATTGGCTTAAAAAATAAGAGGGAAAGGAAGTAAACAGGTCTTAAAGATACAATCAGCAGATTTACAAATCAAGTTGGGTTTGACGGGGGCAGGGGAATGGAAGAGAAACTAGCAATGAAGAATGTTTTTCACTTTTAAGGAGACTTCATTTCAGAAATGAAATGTGACGCTGTACCTGATATGGACATATCTTGCTTTAATGTTTTTCTTTAATAACTTAAACACTCTACCCTATTAGAGACATTTCCGAAGGAAAATTCTAGGATAGCTTCTCTCTGACAAGGTGGAATCATCTTCACTGAAAATCCCTGATGATGTCAGGTTGATGAGTCCCCTGAAACCAAGCAACCTGCAGGAAATGCTTCTAGAAGTGCTTTTAATGTGCATATGATCTGGAATTTTCTCTGTTTGAGTAGATATGATCATCTTTCTAATGTGCTGACCAAGATATTAGATGAGCATCCTGAAAATGCTGTTGACATCATTGAAAATATCAGCCAAAATGTGAAAATGGCACATTTTAGTAAAAAATTAGATACACTTCAAAGTGAGAATGAGATGCTCCCAACATATGAAATAGCAGAGAGGCAAAAGGCTCTTTTTCTCCAGGGACATTTGGAAGGAGCTGACCAAGAACTGGAAGATGAAATAGTAAGTCATTACTATAAATATTAATGGTTAAATTCTGGGGGAGTTTGGGGGAGCTGAGTGGGGTATAGCTTTAAGTTCATAGAAAGTAGTTTTTATGGCTCTCTAAATAGTATTTGCATCTTAATTTCCTTAAATCTTTTCAAGATTCCAACTAACTCACTTTGCACCACTTGCTTCCTTGCTAATTATTTTTTCACATTGTGTGGTTTGTTATTGTTGTTATTTTAATACAGGGTCTTGCTATGCAGCCCAGGCTGGCCAGGAACTCATGATCCTCCTGCTTCAACCTCCCAGGTGTTGGGATTACAAGCATGTACCATTAGGCCTAGCTCACATGAAGTTGTAATATTTTACAACTAGACCTTAGTTTTTGTTAGAGGTTGTGTAGTAAGTTTCTTGGTAAACGAAAAGATGGTTTCTTTGTATTTCATATTCTCCGAGTTGTCTGGTGCAGATCTGGGTATACAGCTGTTTCTCATTAAATGTCTGTTGAGTAGTGAATGCCAGATACAGTTAAATTTCTATCACCTACTGACGCTGAAGCTATGGCGAGGTCACAGTGTAATGCATTCTCCACGTGTCTGTGGTGAGGCTGATGTAAGCAAACCTACTGCACTGCAGTTGCACTGAAGCTGTGTGTTATGGCTTGTGTCTAGAAGTCCCCAAAAGCCTCATGCAGTCATGGGGGGACCTTTTCAGAGGTGGCTGTGAGGGCTTTTCAGAGGTGGATCTAGAGTGTGTGGTGCTGGGATCAAGGGTATGTGATTACAAAATCAGTCCACTGATTCGTTTGGCATAGTTCTGGCTAGGATTAAGGGTATGAGTGCTATACCCACCTAGGGTAGGTAGCCTGCATAAAATATAAGGGACAGAAAGAGGGTTAATGTGTTCTTGCCAGCCTGCTTGCTGTGGACTACTTCTCATCTGTGATGCCCCTCTGCCATTATACCCTGCCTTGGAGCCAGCCAACTATGTTTTTTTTTTTTTTTTTTTTTTTTTTTTTTTTTTGACAGGGTCTTGCTATGTAGTCCAGGCTGGCCTTGAATTCACTGTGTAGCCCAGGCTGGCCTTCAACCCACAGCCATCCTCCTGTGTCAGCCTCCCAAGTGCTGGGAGCACAGACGTGCGCCACCACGCCTGGCTGTTTTTGTTTGTTTGGTGTTTTTGAGACAGAGTCTAGCTATGCAGTTCAGGCTGGCTTTTGAACTCACTATGTAGCTAAGGCTGGCCTTGCAAGTTTGAGGCCAGTCTGGGGAACTCAGCAAGACCCTGTCTCAAAATAAAATTTTATAATGGGCTGGGGATGCAGCTCAGTGGTGAAGTACTTGCTTGACATGCAGGAGACGTGGGTTTCAATCCCCAATACTACCAAAAAAAAAAAATCTTCAAATATTTTAAAGGAGTATCCTGTATCGTTTCCTGAATCCTACATACACATCTTCTGAATTTCCATGTTGTGTTACTAGCATACTTAAAATGTTCACGCAAATCTGATATTTAGAGTAACATATTTTCAAAAAGAGACTCACTCGGGAAGATTGGGACCTAGACAGTAGGTGCAAGCCTAGGGCTCAGCAGCCCATGAGCAGTGAGGTTCAGAGTACTCAGAAGGAAAGGGTGATGGGGTTCAGGAGTCTACACCAGGCTGCTTCAACAAGGTGGTGTTTGGCTGTGTTGCCATGCACAGTGGTGAGGCCTTGGGAGAACAGCACGTGGGGCAGGCAGGTGGCAGCAGTCCCTTGGAGGCATTAATCAAAGCAAGGTCAGAATGGGCACCAGGGCATGGAAAAGCACAGCATCCTAGGGCAGGGATCCCTACCCTAAAACTAGCATGTTGAATGAAGATAGAAATAACCTGTTTTGACCTGGAGCCTAAGCCCCTGTCTTAGTTATTTCCTCATTGCTGGGACAAAATACTACTCAACAACCACATGTTAAAGGAGGAAAGGTTTATTTTACCTCACAGTTTGTAGAGGTTTCAGTCCATAGTTAGCTGGCTCCAAGGCAGCGTGGCATGGCAGAGGGGCATCATAGAGAAGAAACAGTTCATGGCAGGGAAAGCAGAAATCAGCAAGTGGCAAGCCTCCCTTTCTCTTTTATCTCATCCAGGCTACAAGCCTATTGGATGGTGCCAACCACACTTATGGTGGGCCTTCCCATTATCCACACCCAGAACCATGCTAAATCAATCAGTGGAGTAATTTAGTTATCACACACCCTTAATCCATATTCATACATCCATGATCCAGCCACCTCCCAAAACCCCACCGATGAGACCATGAGGCTTTGGGGGTACATCTAGACACCAGCCATGGCAGCCCCTTAAGGAGAGTCCCTAAATCATCCCGATGAAAAGTGTAGAACTGGTTTTAGAACCTGGGAAAGCTGAGTCATCAGGTGAAGATGAAAAGCGCAGAGAAGCAATAGGAAGAGTTGGTTTCCAAAGGAATGAGACAGCAGCTATGTGACAATGCTGTCCCTGACTTCTGTGTACCACACTCGTGTTTTTAGTTGTGCTTAGACCTCAGCATTCATTCGTTGGCAAATGCTGTGACTGTCTACTGCATTCCAGGTAGACATACGTGAAAAAGACTTTTCTGACGTTAAGTTGCTTATAATCTAGTAAGAGAGACAAAAAAATTATAAAGCTATTGATTAATACAATAAACAGATGGCCTCATATGATGGGAAAAGCCTGGGCTTTGGAGTTAAAGCTAAGTTGTAATCCCGAGTCAGTCACTCACTAGTTGTATGACTTGGAGCAAATGACTTAACTTTCCACCTGGCAACACCCTGAGGAGTATGGGTAGAATACGTAGAAGGTCTTGAGTCTATACTAAGGATATACTAAGCAACTGTTCTATTGTTTTGATAGCTGGCTAGACCACCAGCTGTCAAGAATGGAGCACTAATTCTGCTATTATGAACTTGGCAGGGCTTTGTAGTGGAAGCGATATTTCACCTGGATCACAAAAGATATGTAGGCTTCACCAGGTGAAGACTGTAATAAATAAAATTATAGGGAAAATGAAAAATAAAAAATCAGGAACGATTCAAATTCCAAGCAGCTACATGTCACTTGAGGTGGTATGGGAGAACTCGTCTAAAACCAAAACATTGTGTGCTGAGATGGAGAGGAAGTTTTGAGGTCACTAACATCTAGGGCTCAATTAGGAAATGAAGGGACCAATGAACAAAGCTAAGAAAAAGTTCTAGAGGGCTGAGAAGGACCAACAATGAGTTTTATAATCCAAAGCAAGAAAGGGACATGGTGGAGCACACATGTAATCCCAGCACTTGGGAGGCTGAGGCAGGAGGATCACCATGAGATTGAGGCCAGCCTGGGCTATCTAGTGAGTTTAAGTTCAGCCTGAACTACATAGCAAGACCCTGTCTTTAAAAAAAAAATATCAAAGAGGTGAGGATTTTAAAAGGCCTTATATTTATCATGATACTATAATAATATAAATGAGAACAGATCACTTGTAAGAATAGCAAATGCTCTCAATTTCTCTATTGTGATCTCAGTTAAGGTTCTTTCCTACATTCCCGCATTCTCACAAACATTTTTCTTCAGCACACTGAGACTGCTTGTTCATTTTCCTGTTTTTTTCTTTTATAGGACTATTTATATTTTTCTTCATTATCTTAAGTCCCAAATTATTTATTGTAAGTAGAGACATGCATCTGATTACACTGTCTTCAAGTTAAATTGAACATTTAACTTTATTACATTTTCCTTTTATTTATACTGTTACCATATATATGTACATATATGTATATATAAATATATTGATTTTTATTTACCCTAAACATATATAACCATGTGTTTCAAAAGTATTTTTTTTTTTTGTGGGTACCAGGGGGTCGGCCTCAGGACCTCGCGCGCCGGCAGGCGCCCGTGCCGCTGAGCGATATCACCGGCCCCTTTTTCGTATGTGGGTTCCGGGAGTCGAACTCGGGCCCTTGCGCTTGCCGGGCAGGCGCTTAAGCTGCTGAGCCATCTCACAGGCCCCGCAAAAGTATTTTTAAATGGCAATATAAATTATACCTCTATTTCTCTAAATATTTGTGCATGTAAGTTATACTACATCTTATTTTAGCAGAGTAAGAATTGCTTAAATATTTTTATAAAACAGACTTGTATTTTCATTATCAATAGCAGTTATTAATTCTTCCTAAATATACATATAAAACACATTTCATTATAAAATATACATTTAAAACTGTCATATTAAGGAGTACAAAATACAAGTATAAGAAGCTACATTTATAAGTAATGTGAGAACTATAATTTGAGAATTATTATAGTTTAAGTTAAATCTTCAAAGAAATGCTGAAGGGGTGGAGAAAGTAGAGCTAATATCAAGGAAACAGGCTTTTCTGCTTATGTATAAAATTTTAACCACAGGATTTGTTTTCCTAGGCAGAAAACTCTCTTCCAAATGTAATGGAGTCTGCTTTTTATTTTGAACAAGCTGGAGTTGGTTTGGGCACTGACGAGACTTACCGCATATTTCTTGCCCTCAAACAACTTACTGACACCCACCCTGTCCAAAGATGCCGTTTCTGGGGCAAGATCTTGGGCCTGGAAATGAATTATATTATAGCTGAAGTAGAAATTCGTGAGGGGGAAGATGAAGAGGAGATGGAAGAGGAGGACGCAGCTGAAACTGAAGAGAGGGACAATGGTGAATGTGACGCTGACAAAGATGAGGAAGATGAGTTACCGAAGTCCTTCTACAAGCCCCCACAGGCGATACCAAAAGAAGAAAGTAGGACAGGTGCCAACAAATATGTCTATTTTGTTTGCAATGAGCCAGGAAGACCGTGGGTGAAGTTACCACCAGTCACACCTGCACAAATTGTTACTGCAAGAAAAATCAAGAAATTTTTTACCGGGCGATTGGATGCTCCCATCATAAGCTACCCGCCTTTTCCAGGAAATGAGAGCAATTACTTACGAGCACAAATTGCCCGAATTTCAGCAGGGACCCATGTGAGTCCTCTAGGATTCTACCAGTTTGGTGAAGAGGAAGGAGAAGAAGAGGAAGAGGTGGAAAGTGGACGAGATACCTTTGAGGAAAACCCTGATTTTGAAGGCATCCAAGTGCTTGATCTAGTGGAATCTCTATCCAACTGGGTTCACCATGTACAGCACATTCTTCCTCAGGTAGGGGAATATTGTCAGGTTCTGCACAGACTTAGATTTGTGTGTGTTCTGAAATTACTCTGCTTTTATATATTAAATAGAGATGATGCATTATTTTGGAAAGAGTTCTTTTATTCTAGCTCTGTAATACATGGACCTTCTCTGTCAAGAACAAAGGATTAAAAAAAACAAAAATAAGTAAACAGTGCTATGTAGCAGTTATAGGACCTATTGTGTCAGGTATTAATAGGACTATATACATATTAAATTTTATGTATGATTATATTAAATTATATGACTATACTATATATTAAATTATAGATGCATATATTATATTTTAATATAATACACATTATATACACATATTCCTAAGTTAGTCCCCAGAACAACCTTATGAAAAATTTTGTATTATTATCTTTATCTTATAGATGAGGGAACTGAGGCAGAGAATTTAGGAACCAATAGGAACATGACAAAGAGAATACGGCTGATAAGTAACATAGTCAGATGCGAGGCTGTGTAGAATAGAGCCAGAGTCCATCCTTCTAACCCCTCTGTTGTACTCCCTCACTTAAAGGTAGAAAAATCTTTATTATGTTTTGGTCTAGATAGGAGATACTCTGAGACACATCTAGAGTTGAGAAATTTAACCCCCAACCTTATTACCACATTTAAAAATTGTTAATCATAATAGCTTTACTTAACTTATATAATTTATTACAACCAGTATAATGTATTATTACTTTTTCCACTAAGATTCTGTTAATTTTAAGATACAAAACTTCAAATTCTGTAACTTCAAGTTAGTAAATTCTTGAAAATAATAGTACTTTTTTTTTTTTTGGTTGAAACTACTTAGATGGAAATAGCACTTGGTAAATGCATGTAGAAAGAATGAATGGAAAATTAATTTCCCATACATTGAAACCACATCCTGATAATTACTTCAATCCAAATGAATATTGAAATTTTGAGGTCTACATTAGACTGTTAAATCTTGAAACATTCATTTCCAGGGTCGCTGTACTTGGTTTAACCCCATACCAAAACATGAGGAGGAAGAAGAGGAAGATGAAGAAAAAGAAGAAAAAGAAGAACCTGACTATATAGAACAGGAAGTGGGGCCTCCTCTTTTGACCCCAATCTCTGAAGATTTAGGTAACTTTATGTAACTATTAACAGAGTAACACAAAAACTATATGTGATGTGCACTGTATGGTAAATACATAAGAACTGGGAACCTCCAAAAAGTGGGTAGGTGCCAAGGTCCCAACCCCTCTCCCTGCATGTTCTGGAATGGTGAGGTCTATAAGGCAGCCTGCCATTCCCACATGCTCTGGCAGAGGCCAAAGCAGTGATACAGGGAGGGAACATGAGCTGTCACCCTTAGGGGAAATGGCAATCCTTGTGCATCATTTTGTCTTGCATTCTGCAGACTATAAACATATGACATAGCCGTAGTAAAATACCTACATGGTACTGTTTAGTTTCTTCATTAGTAGTAATCTGACTTTTCTTTATAGTACAAAATAGTATACCTTCTCCCACATAAGCCTCCTTGCCCTTAATAAAACCTCTGTAGCAAAAATGTATATATATGTGAATGGACATATAGACATGTATATTCCAAATTTTGTTGTTCCAAAGCATTCAAAAAATACTCTCCTGATTTTATATGAAGATGATGTTTTAACTTTCTATATCAAATATGTATGTTCTAATATTTAGAAAAATAACTTCAGCTACACAGTAGATTCTTGTCTATTTAAGAGTTAAGATTTTAATTTCTCATTGTATTACAGAGATTCAGAATATACCCGCTTGGACAACACGACTGTCCTCAAGTCTCATTCCACAATATGCTACTGCAGTCCTTCGATCTAATCTTTGGCCTGGAGCATATGCTTTTTCCACTGGCAAGTAAGTATCTGACTAAGCTCTGGAAATTACGTTATCAATGGATTGTTACGCTACTATTGTTTTAACTCATCTTTGCCATATTATCTGTGTGGCAAAGATTGACTATACAGTAAACCATTGAACATTAGAGTAGTTCAGGCTTTTGCCCTTAACTGAAATAAAACATGGTTTTTCACCTATGATTATTTGTGTAATTTACTTATTCACTTAGATTGATGGAGATAATTCTAGGTAGGGTTTGGTTTCAGACTCAGATCACTTGTCGAACATTTTGATAAAAAACAATTAAAAATGCTGAAAGCTATCACTTTTGAGGGATTTAGAATCAATATACTCAAAATCCTATTATCACTCACCTAGAACTAACAGTCCCTTTTGTCTTGTGCTTCCATTCCCTCCTGATAGTCTCTCCTCAGCAGCACAATGGTGCTGGAGAGAGCTGAGCTATCAGGTGTCCGAGTAGCCATTAGGGCAACAAGCTAAAAACTCAGAACTGCACCTTCCAGATGGCAAATGCATGACTGTCCCACGGGCAGCTTTTTATTAAGTTTATTAGCAAAAAGGCTGAGGTGATTAGATCCGTTTGTACCATCAGTGGTACAAACTGTCGGAGAGGACAATCATAAATATACCACCAATGGTTCAATTCAGTGGGAACCAGTTTACACCCTTCTGTGTAACCTTCTGGGAAGTTAGTAACATTCTCCCCAGCCCTGAATTGTATAAGGCCTTTTCCTGTGTTCTAGGTGGAGGGTATATTCTGACAAGGTCTGGCCCCATTGTTTTCTTTTTCTTTTCTTTTTAGTCTTCTTGAGACAGGGTTTCACTCTGCAGTTCAGACTGGCCTCGAACTCACAGCAATCCTCCTGCCTGAGCCTCCTGAATGCTGGGATTACAGGCATGTGCCACCATGCCTGGCTCCCATGGTTTTCTTAGCTTAAGCAGTTTGGATTAAAATGATTCCCTGTAGTAGAATAGTTACTAGGGGATAATTTACCTCTAACCTTGTATTTTAAATGCATGTTTTTCTTACTGGACCATGATAAAACAATAGCACTGTATTTCTGCAGAAAGATGTTTTTCTCACTGAATGACTTTAACTTACAGAAAGTTTGAAAATTTCTACATAGGCTGGGGATGTAAGTATAGTGTGGATAATTATACACCCCCAGTTCCACCACCAGTTTCTCAAGAATACTCCAGTGGACCAGAAATTACAGAAATGGATGACCCTAGTGTGGAAGAGGAGCAGGCTTTCAGAGCTGCACAGGAAGCAACTGAACTTGCAGCTCAGGACAGTGAAGAATCCGGGGAAGATGAAGATGATGACAACTAAGAATAAAATTAGCCTGGTCTCCTATGGCTGTGGCACTAACATACACAAAACCCTTATGTGAGACTAATTTTACATGAATCAGGAATTACTCATACTGCATAATTCCTTGAAAATATCAAACTTGACATTTCATATGCAGAACTATTACGTGTTTAAAGAACGATACTCATTATGAGTATTACATGTTTAAAGAATGATCACATTATGTTCTGATGGTCATGGCTAATGGAAAACATGCTTGTGTATTGTTGTTTCAAAAATGTCTCATTTAATTTCTATTATCGTAAACACTGAAAGCTATAACCCACAAAATTTCATGGAAACTTCTAAACTTTGTAAGTGTCAAGGGGTATAGAGATAAACCCTACTAACCAGTAAACTAGGGTGTCTACTTTCATCCTTTGTGAGAACTGAACGAGAGCAGGACTCAGCCTTGGTGACTGGCTGTGGTTGAGGCCGATACTGTGTGCAAATACTGTGAATGTGTATGTATTCATTCTCCTTCTGGGGGAATGTTCCTAATTCCATGATTTACTCAAAGACTGTAGAACACTGAAATGTTTAACCCTGTTACTTCTCACTTCCTTAATCAGACTTCCTGCCATCCTACAGAAAATGATTTGAATTGACTGGGGGTGAGGGATGACTTGCAGACATACGAAGATGGGATATCCAGACATACTCTCCACTATTGCTTGTCATTCAATAAAAAAGTATTTTCGAGTTTAAACATACTACAGATCCTGAGGTTATGAATATAAAGTAGGCACTGCTCCTGAAATCACAGCTTTTATTAAGGAGGGGAGTATAAAAAGGTAGAGAATTAGAATAGACTGCAATTTAGCAAGCAGTGTGATGCAACTCTTGCAGAGTCTTGAAGAATAGTGCTTCCCAGTCTGTAGTAAAGGATAACTTTCAGAAGAGAATTGCAAGCCAATGCTGTTAACTTTTGTAAAATTAAAAAAAATTACAGCAATTTTCAATTTCTGTACTTATCTTGTCATATGCTGGAAGTCTAAAGATCCCTGGTCTACATGTGAACACTGTGTCAAGTCCTCAGATGGTGACTTACCCCAGACTTGAGCAGGGCAAGAAGCATTTCTGAGAGCCACACGTGGAATGTTACAGGGAAGGCTCTTGGCAGCAAGAGCTACATGCATTTTGACAAAGGACTTCAGGCTGAGGTTACTTCAAGTGACAGGAGTGGTGAGGGAAAGGGGAAGTAAAAGAGAATTAAGAGGTATTATATACATGTACCAACTCTCCATGGTGAATGTAATCATTATGTACTGCAAACATGTACCAATAAAAGTAAAAATTTAACAAAAAGGAGTGGTGAGAGATGACACTGAGAGGTAAGCACAGCCCAGACTGTGTAAGAAAGTTGGATTTGACCCATGAGTAATAGAGGATTAACCCAACCTAGAAAGCTGACAAACACTGTTGTATTTTAGAATGTTCGGGCTTCAGTGTGGAAGACAAATGGTAGAGAATACAGATTTAAGACAGACTAGTTAGGTTATCATATTATCTAGGTAAGAGAACATGGTGGCATGAAAAAGAACAACTGCATGGAGATATAAAGTTGAAAATATTACTTCTGGACAGAATATTAGAAAGGGCAGTTCCAGAATTCTCCATCTGGTAAGACTGTTCCATTTTTGGAGAGCAAATTTCAGTCTTTATTGGAGTACCTAAAATTCACAAATCTTTATTCAAGCAGGTTCTTGTTCATTTTTCAATGTGTAGTGGAAACTTGCTTTCGTTTTTCTTTATTTCTGGTTTTTTGATATTCATTTCCTCCCCATCCTCATTTCCTCGGAGGATCACTGTCTGATTAGTCTCATGTGAATCATGCCCTCCCTGGAGTCCGCTTTTTGAACAGAGAATCTAGTGTGGCACCTAACGAGACTGCTCCAGCTGTCAATCACACCATACCCTAGCCTGCAGTTGAGTTGGTCCCAGCCCAGCTCTCTAGTTACCATGGGCCCTGTGAGCTTCTGAAAATATTTAAATAATTTCCTTCTGCCTATGTTCCCCATGCTTGCAATGATATATTATACAAGTTATATTCCACCTGAGTCTGGGAGTGTTTCTTCCTACAGAAGATACATTAAACACAGACTCTAAAATTTAGGGCTGGGGATTTGGCTCAGTGGTAGAGCTCTTGCCTTACATGCACAAAGCCCTAGGTTCGATCCCTAGCACCACAAAAATAAAACAATTACAACAACAAAATATAAAATTTACTTGTATAGTCAGTATAAATATTTAGCAAAAGTACATCTTTGTTTAAAGAATTATGCCTGCTACATATTAAGGCTATTTCTACACAGTGAGAAGGGAATTTCATTATATATGTTCTCTAAGAGAAGACAGCTAAATAGTATAGCGCTGAGAGCTAGTGAAACAGCCTGGGTTCACCCCCAAATCACGATCATTTTCTTGGACAAATTACTAATCTGTGAGCTCCAGCTCCTTCATGGGGCTTATTACAGTACTTGTCTAAAAGAAGAATTTTAAAGATTAATGTGGTAGATGGACAACTGGTGGTCAAGTTGAAACATCCAGCTGAACTGAATCAGTGTGGTGCTGGGTGTGGAGGGCCCACCTGAGGAATGTTGCCAGCAGCATAAAAAGGAGAACTAAAAAGGAAGAATTGGTGCTGTTTGTTTTTCTAGAGGAGACTGTTGCACTGGCTTTCCTGATACAAACTTCGCTGTTCTCATCGGAGGAGGAGCTCGGGACCTCGTTGTCCCTGAGGATGGCTGTGGTACTTTTCGGGGGAGCTCTGGTCCTCACTTTGAGCGTCACTTCCTGGCTCCAGTGCAGATCCCTCAGCCCGCTGGCACGGATCCTTCATCCCACTGGCACAGACTTTCCACCACTGACCTCTGGGCCTTCTCAGCGCAGATCTGTGAAACAGACTTGCATGAGACAGTGTCGTGGGCTCTGGGCCTCCAGCTGGGCTTGTGAGGGGCACTGCCATGGGCTCTAGGTCTTCAGCTGGACTCATGTAGGACATTGCCACAGGACCCAGTCCCTCAGCCATGGGATTCTTTGGGTCTTTAGTGTGTGGACTGATTTCCTGCACTGTTTTTGCATTTGACTCTTTGTGTGACTATTATAAAATAATTCTATAAATTATGTGTCCTGTATTAAATTGTTTCCCTTGCAAACCCTGACTACAACAATTAATATATGTAAAATACTAAGAGTACCTAACACAAGTTAGGACCCAATATATATCAATTTATACATACAATACAAAATTGGTTTCTGAAACATGGGTAAGAAAAAATCTTCAATGCAAACAAGATATTTTATTGAAACAATTAGTAGATAATAAAGCACTAAAAGTATATTTTAATGTAGGCAAACATGTTGAGCACTTAAGAGAATTCGCAGATTTGTAAGTCGTATTAAAGAGTTCAGTATCAGAGTTTGGAAAACAAAGTGCAATGCCATAATCACCAAAAAACCTAATTCTTCAAGGAATCTTCTCCGCTGTAAAGACTTGAGAGGCTTGTCTCCTGGCCTTGAAAAGAAATTTTAAACACCATTAATTGTAAGTTATAAATTAATTACACTATTGTCATTCTAATATAAAATATGGTGACTTTTTTCAAAATAATGGAAATTCCTAATGGGAAATTAAAACACCAAACTTTTAAAGTTAAGAATAAACATTTTTGGGCCAGTGATATAGCTCAGCAGCATAAGTGCCTGCCTGGCAAGTGCAAGGTCCTGAGTTGGACTCCCGGTACATGCATTAAAAAAAAAAAAAAAAAAGAATAAACATTTTTTAAAGCTAAGGCACAAAGACATTAAATTCTAAAGACAATACATTTTCAAATAAAAGAAAACATCATTGTTTTTAAAATAATGAGTCAAAAGTAAAAATGCTGGCTCACAAAGTTACATACAGACAGACAGGGCTAGAGGGAAAAAACCAGAGGAGAGACCAGGGGGAGGTAGTGCTTGGAGGACAGAGCCTTTAAGAAAAGCATCTCTCTCTACAGCCTTTAAAAATGTCACCTCGAATAATAATTCAATTTTCGTGCTACTTCCACAGCTTGAATTACAAGTCAAAGCAATTCATCCAAGCTAAATTAGACAGATTAGGTTAAGTCAAGTTCAGAGTACAACGATGACACATGCAAAGCTAAGAATGCAGTGCAGTAAGTTAGTCATCATGTATTAAAATGTGAAAAAAAACTGGAAAATGGCTGTTATACAGATCTGTATTTATTATTTTACTGAATTGCATAAATTCCTTCAACTACACGAGTACTCAACATCTAGAACAGGATCTGGGATTAGTAGCTACTAAAATATACATTTATGGCAGAATGTCTTATAATGACAACTGCAAAGCTAAAGAATTTTTTTTTTTTTTTTTTTAAGAATTTTTTTTTCTAACCAACCATTCTCTGAATAAATTACATGATTGTTAAAATACCAGAACTAGTCATAAGTCCAAATATGAAAAAATACATAATATGCAGTTATACATATCTGTATCCTTTTTTTTTTTTTTTAGGTACCGGGAATCAAACTCAGGATCTTGCGCTTGCCAGGCAGGTGCTTGTGCCACTGAGCTATATCCCCGGCCCTATCTGTATCTTGTTATATTGTAAAACATCAAATTTGTTCTGAAATCCTACAATTAAAAAAGTTATTATTATCACTTAGAAGGAAAGATACAGTACTTTAAAAGTTAGCTATAAAAACATGAAATAAAAGTTAAAGCATTTTGTCCTTTTTAAAGCTTCAGATTTCCATCTGATCATCTGTAGATCAATCAGTACAACAGAATATATAAAGTACTGGCAAAAAAAAAAAAAAAAAAAAAGAAAGTAACTATAAGATATAGATGACAAAACAAAAACCAAAAAAACAAACCCAAAAGACAAAAGATTGAAGACAGTATGCAAAAACATATTATGATAAATTAGTAAGATCAAACTTTGCACTTTTCAAATATAGTATCTTTTCTGTAACAGATGTTAAATGTTCATATAAAAGCAAATAGAAAACCATGAGACTCTGTGTGCTTGGGACAGAGGCAGTTCTGGGCAGGGCTCTGAATGGAAACTGGCTGAACTGGAGCCCTGACGCTGCTACCCAGTAGCTGTGTGACCTTTTGAACAGAACATCACCTGTGTGCCTCAGCATCTACATCTGTAAAATGGGAACAGCAGCACCGTCCACTTTACAGGGTTGCCCTGTGGGTTGGTTATGTTAGTTAATATGCACTCATATGTAAAGTGTAGTACAGAATAAATACTGTACAAGTGTTCTCTTTTAATTATACTCATATTATACCTACATTATTCCTTTTCAACCTAGTAGCACTGTACATTGCTAGTCAAGTCATGATTCTTATAGTTAAAGACACAGAAACAGTATATGACTCAAACAAAACAGTGTCAAATGCACAGTGAAGGAAGCACATTGCTAGCATTCTAAGAGTACCAACAAGCAGTTTCTAGACTAAAAGATCACACTGACACTCTCTAAAGTTATCTGTTGTTTGGTGAACAAGGATCTTGGTATTTTAAAATAATTAAAATGAACCTCGAAACTGACCTGGCCAAATTAGTGATGAGGTTAACAAAAAAAAAAAAAAAAAAAAAAAAAATTAGTGTAATCTTGGTATTTAAGTCATTGCAAAATAATCTTTCAAAGCATAATAATCAAATTGATGAACCTCAATCCTTTATAGCCTGCTATGTGGCTGAAAATATTACACTAGCAATCTCTCATTTCAAACAAGTTCAGTCCTTTCCCTCATGGTCCTGTTGTTTTCCATGTTCCTCTCTAGTACTATCTCTTTTGTGTTTAGGGAGAAATAAATCAAGTAAAGTACTCCAACAAGGCATTTTTATCTCTGAGATTCTGAGGCCTGTGCATTCTCTAGACTTGATGTACTATCACATAGCTTCAGTTTGTAACAAATGCAGATTTTCTAATTCCTAGAAATTTTTCTGTAATATGCCACTCATCACTTAACTGTCATGGATAAAGGAATGAAGCAACTCAAATGAAGTTAATTTCTAGTACTGTATCTATCCAATAAGTCCAAGTGCATGAAATTGAGCCTCAGGAATCACAATCACATTTTAATAAATAGTAATTACAAGAACAGCAGGAGTTAGGTCTTTTCTCACCATACGTGTAGTCATTACTTATCACTCACCTGATATTAAAAAGTGAAACTATAAAACATGAAGCACAGTGAAGCAACTGAAAGCCATTTAGGCACCATCTTAAATGTAACGATGCCCATTCCAGAAATTCAGTGATATAAAAATAAATATATTTTTCAACTTAATGAAATAGGATAAGGTGTTAGGAGATACAAAGGGGTAACAATGACTTTAAGTAAAAATTTTAAACTTTAGCTTGAAAGAAAACAAAAACACCAAAAATCTTTAGCTTGGTGTAGCAGCACATGCCTATGATCCCAGTGCTCAGAAGGCTGAGGCACAAGAATTGCAAATTTGAGGCAATATAGCAAGTTCAAGACCAGCCTGGATTACAAAATGAGACCCTGTCTCAGAAAGCAAAAAAAACCAAAAAAACTTTAAAATTTTAAGTTTCACCCATTAAAGCTTCACATAATTAAGTATACCTACCGCTTTCTCCTCTGGAGAAAGAGCTCCCTCTATAGCCACTATCTGGTATTGCTTATGTTTTAAATTTCCCACAAATTTCCGAAGTTGCTTGAGACTACTAGCCTCTAAGTCTTGTTGTAATAGTTTCTGCATTTCTCGAGAAGGACATCCAGGATCAAATATTAATAAACATAATGTTCTGTTTTTTCTTTCTTCAATCCCAACAACTGTTCGACTATGACCTATCAAAATATGAAATAAAAGCTATCTGTAAACCTTTTCTACCCATAGTTAGACAGATATAGATATATCTACGTATACACACATGTACACATATATTCTTGTTCTCTGTATGTGTACATTTAAAATATAAATATGGGCAGTTTTTGACATTATGTACCTGAGTTCTCTCCTAAAACACTAGTGATTAGTTTTACTTCCTACCCTTCAGTTTTATTTTGATTTTTAAAGGCTTTATTACCAAAAAAAAAAAAAAAAAAAAAAAAATTCTGCTTCTGCTCTACCACATATTTTATTTTTACCAATCTCTTGATGTCTCTTCCTTCTCCAGTCTCTTATTCAAATTATGTCATCTGAGAGGACTTGAAATTTACCTATCCTAGACTAAAAACACTGATGGGCCCAAAAGATCAACAGATGTTAAAATTATATATACTAGAATATCAGTGGGGAGGGCTTTATCTCGGGTTTATATTCCTGAACAATGATTACTTCTCTCTATTCCTGTCAATGCAAATCATCCACTCAACAACGTTTATCATGTATCTAATGCCAGTGTAGTTCTAGCAGTAAGGTATACAGCAGCAAACAGACAGACCAGTGTGCCTGCTTTCATGGAGCTTATATTCCAAGAGCAGCAGACACTCCACAAACAAGGTAAGTAAGTGAAGAAAATCCCAGTGGTGGGGTGTGGGGCTAATGATAAGAACTTCTAAATAAGGTGAGTCAGGGGAAGACTTAAAGTGACATCTGGATAAAGACCTGAAGAAGGTAATGAATGAACAAAGAAACAAGAGTGAACCAGACAAAGAAAACAGCATGTGCAAAAGGCCCTGAAGATGCCAGGAATGCTATCCTTCATTACTCAAGAAGGTAGGCTAATGTCACAATACTCCCCCTCATCCCTATCATCAGAATCTTAACCTCTTACCTAGGAATTATACTAACCTTGATGCTGGAGATAGATAGGAGGTTTGGATGTGCATACTACCTTTGCATTCCCTTCCTGCTCTGAAGAATAATAGTTCAATATCCATTCAAATAAGCGAGGGTGTGTACCCGAGGGACCAGTTGCCTTGTGAAAATCAACAATACGGCACCTACAAAAAGTGGCAAAATGAATTAGGGTATATTTTCACAATATTTTCATTGATACAACTAATAAAATACAAATAGGATTTTAATTTAGAACTAAATTTGGTTTTATCATGGCTGACTAGAGGCAGTGGCATGTGTGGGAAACTCCAGAGACGTGTGGGGAAATATAGTTACTCAGAAATGGAAGGAGAATGAAGGCAACCAAAGGCCTATGGGGGTAGGTAGAAAGGGAAGCTGGGCCACCCTTTGGTCCTGGCACTGCTTATACCCAAGTGTGGCAAACATGCACTCTTGGGAGGGACCTAATGCCCCAAGGAAGGAGCTGGGTACCCCAATATCCAGTGCCATCCATCACAGCTCCATTCACACTGGGAGAGGAAGAGGGCAAGCCAGATACTCACTGAGCACGGTGCTAAAGAAACCAAAGGCCAGATACTCACTCAGGGACTCAGGACTGGCAGGTTCTTGGTAAAGTAGACAAGGGCATGGTCCAGATGAGGGACCTTGAATGTGACCCTGAGAGCCGTGGCTCAGCGAGTTGCATGGGTAGGCACTGGCTGCAATCACTGTGATCTAGGGGACACTCGAGCACTGCCCCATCCTTCTCCTAAACACCAGCGAGGTCAGGATGAGTGGCTGTTGGATACCTTGCTCACCACCCACCCCTTGGTGCCCACATGAGAATCCTGTCACCCACAGGTAGAAGCTGCTGTGAGCTGTGAGCCCTAGGCCCTACTGAGCTCAAGAGGTGGACAGGGACCCTGTGGAGTGTGGTCAGCATATCTGGTGCAGGTGGAGAACTGGAGAAGAGCAGCATGGCCAGAGGGAGGGGGTTGCGTGGCTCCCTAGCTAGGACACCAGAACAGTACAGAAAGAGCAGACACAGGCAGTTGCAGGGATGATTGGACGGAAAGGGAAGAGATCGAGAAGGCCTTGGAAATCAGAAGACTGGGTGTGTAACAAGCCACACTGCACCCTCCCTACCAAGCAACTGAAGGTGTCTAATCATGATAGAGGCAAAAACCTCCAGCGAGCCATCCCCACAGGACACAACCAAAACCAAGCAGAGCAGGGCCTGCAGAGGGGAGGACACAGGCTCAGCGGTTGTCTAGACACCCTACAAGTCAAAGCTTTTCCATCTGTGAGCACAGGGGGAAGAACACACTGGCTGAACTCAGTGCTGTATAAAGGGGACTGAGAGGCCTCCTTTGTGTTTTTGCCTGTGTGTGATGACTTTTTATTCTTTCTCTTATTTCTTTTCCTTTTCTCCTTTCATCTGGTATATGTGGGAGGTACCTGTATATATGAAATGGAGAATAAAAATGAATTGGTGCTTTAGTTTAGATAGTATTTTTCATGGACATGGTAGGTTAACCCTCACCGAAAATCATGTACAGAGCAGTGGTGATGAACCTACAGCATGCATGCCACACCAGCTGTTATCATTGAAAGCTCTAAAAGGCATCATCACTGGTATAGAGCTTTCATAAAAGCTTCCAATCAGCATATTAATTGATTCTGATCTCATAGCTTCCTTTAACCTCAAATTACACTTCCCTCCCTCTTTATCCCTTTTCCCACCCCAAATATCCTCTCAAACCCCCACTCTACCAGCTCTCCACTCATGTTTCAAATATAATTATCAACAAGAGATGGGGAGAGGGGACCTAAAAAGAATAAAGATATGTTATGTACATGTACGAACTCCCCATCATGGATGTAATCATTATATAAAAAAGGCAAAAAAAGGTCCTATCTCTTCTTTCACTTACTGTTATCTCATTTTCTCCTTTACTCTTTCTGAACTATTCTCTTCCTTTTCTTCTTCCTTTTTCCTTCCCTTATCCATAACATCCCAGACTAATTTGTTTTCAGTAATATTTCACAGTCTTTCTGGGTTATTGCAAAGGGGGTGAAATAGTTAAAGCAAGTTTTAAATTATATGACTGATGTATGGTTGGATCTGTGGATGCTTATATAAATGGTAGTGGTTAAAAGTTTAAAAATTCCCAGGAATTCAGCAAAAAGAAAGAATACTAAAAGTTGTTAAAGAAAAACATGAAGTAGCTTATAGGCAAGCTTGTCAAAGTAACAGTTGATTTATCAACACAATGCTTAAAGACCAGGAGAGCTTGAAGCAAAGTTTCTTTTTTTTTTTTTTTTTTTTTGGTGGTACCGGGGGGTCGACCTCAGGACCTCGCGCGCCAGCAGCCCATGCCGCTGAGCGATATCACCGGCCCCTTTTTCGTATGTGGGTTCCGGGAGTCG